>OX377611.1:76813088-79213088 GCA_947397855.1 Thelaira solivaga | reverse complement strand
GCAGATATAAAATATTCTTTCCTAACTGTTTTTTTTTTTATTTAATCTTATTTGGGTACACTTTATTTAAAATATTTAATTATTTAGGCTTCAGCTCCAAAAAGGCATTGATTGGTCAAGAACCACAATTCTTGAAATTTCTTCCAATTTCTTTAGTTTGCATAACGAAACCTCACACAATGTACTTTGCAACTGCTCGACTTTAAAGTCGGGTACTCAATAAAAGTAACCTAATACTCTTAAAGAAATGGTTTTAGAGTGCCATTAGTGTAAGACTAGAAATGTCACAATCAGCCAAAGCAGCTTCTGCAATTTGTAAATATGACGAAATCTCACAATATGCGCTTTAAAGTTTGGTAGAACAAAAGTCTTAGCACGATAGGTAACTAAGCTTTTACCAAATAAAATAATTGGTTTAATTGGGGGCCTAGCTCTACTAAAGTAAACTCAAAAAGATGTTATTTATTAATAAAAAAAATATGCACAATAGATCTTACAGGATGCGGTGAATAAGAAAAATAATTTTTATTAAGCCAACCTTCACAGAATTCGTTTATTAAATTTTTTTTTTTATTTAAGTTTTTTAAGTGTAAATTTTTCTTTAGCTTATGATTTAGCTTTTTAAAAAAAGTTTTCTTAATTAATTTAAATTACAATTTAAATTCTATTTTAAAGTGGGTTTTTTACTAAACGAAAAAAGCCTTGACATCATGTGGCAAACACACAAGCAATTTCAAATGATCATTTGTAATTATTTTGTTTACAAAATTTATAGATTTAAGAGAAAACTTTTTGAACAATTAAATATTCTAATAAAAAAAAATTAGGTAATCTTAATTATTTAAGTAGCATTTTGTTGTTGTTAATTTTTTATTTATTTTTGTTACCAAACAATTTCTAATTGCTTAAGCACTAATGCTGCTATTAAGTGGTTTTGTTTGTTTGTGCTACAGAAACAACAGGCACACGGTGAGGCAAAAAACTACTTAAACTATTACGAAAATCAATGAGCCAGATAAACTTTTATTGATTTTACTACACTTACGATTGTAATTAAATCTTTGTCTCTAGACTTTATTTATTAATAAAAAAAAATATTTTCTAATCTGAATGTAAAAGTAAATTGAATTTTTTTTTTTATTTTTAAATTTACCAAATCTCTAAAAAATAATTTCAGGCTTAAATTTAGTACGCATCTTTTTAAACAGTGGCTAGTGAAAATTTTTAAAAAGTGGGCGTAAAAAGGGTGTGGCAACCTTCCTTGGAGTAATGATATATTACAAATTTCAAATTTCAGACAAATTCGTTCGAAAACAAAAAATTTTTATAGCGGAAAATGATATTACACTTCTCCAGAAGCTGGGCATATACATGCAAAGCCCATGTTTAAGTATCATCAGGCTAAATACAGCATTTGTACAATGTCTAAGCCCAATATTTGCCATTCTACACTATAAAGCTATTGAAAAGCCTAGTAAACCATTTCTTTGAAAGTCCAAAGTTCTGCTTTGTTAAGTAACGGTGACAAAATGTTTCACCATTCTACACTATAGTGATATTTAAAAGTCTAACAAGCCCAGTAAACCATTTCCTTTAAAGTTGGACTTTATTTAGTACCGATGTCTTGCCTCTTGATCTATAAAAAAGTTGTGTGGCTAATTTAGCCTTTAAAGATCTCTTTAGCAGCTGCCAAAGAAGGTTTGGAAACCTTTGAGGCAAAGTGAGGCATTTGCTTAAAAATTCTAAAATTAACTTTGTTTTAATAGTCGTCGAATAATGACTTTTTCAAACTTAAAATCAGTGCTGTTTTTCAGAAATAGAGAGAGCGAGAGAAAGAGAGAGGCCTTTAAGTCAATAAATGTCTGGTTTAAATGAATTTTTGTTTTATGTTTTGAGTTTTTTGTATGTCATAATATCCGTTAGAGTTGTGGCATTGAACACTAGCATTTTTGCTGTTGTTGTTGTTCTTTTTTTTTTTTTATTAGATAACATAGCAAAACTCTTGTCTGTAAAACTAGATTTACAGACATAAACTAATAGCAAATTTTTAATGTATTAAGACATTTAAATCCCATAAGCTTTTTGATAACAAAAACATAATTTTTTTTTTAAATCAAAAACTCTTTTCTTTTAAAAGAAATTGTTTTCGTTTGATGATGATTTACCTTGTTGGTTTGGATTTAATAGATTTCTGTATTTTGTTTTCTTCTTAAATTTCAAAAATGGTTCAGTTTGTGTGGTGAGTGTTTAAGCTTAAAATCATAAAATAATTATGATTTCTGCTTAAACTTCACAAGCCAATAAAAGCAGCAGCCAGATAATTAGTTTCTTTTGTTGTAATTGTTGTTGAATAAAAGATGAAACGAAAGTTTTTTTTAATCCAACTAATAAAAAAGGAAAATCCTTAAAAAAATTTTTGTTTTTAAATTTTATTAAATTTAATTTCTTCTTTTTTATTTTCTTTAATTTAAACTTTAAATGTTTTTTTTTTAAACATGGTGTTCATTGCAAGTATTTGTTAAAGAAATTCATGCTAGTGAATTTTTTAATTGTTTTAAATTTTTAATTGTTGTTATGTTGTTTTAAGAAACTGTAATTATAAATTTTTACACAAGGTCGTTTAATGTTTTTAGTTTAACAAAATCTTTTATTTAATTTTTCTTTTGTTTATTTTTTTTCACTAAAAAGTGCGTATTTATTTTTTTTTATTGTATGATTTACAGCAATAAAAATTTCCAAAGTCATCCAAAATGCAAGCAGGCTAGTCTGTCTGTTAGTTGTTTGTAATCAAGTGCACAACTTATGCAGCGGTTCAACTTCACTGCACAGGTGTTACTTTAAAGCGGTAACAAACATCACAAAACTACGTTTTGAAGTTTTATTTTAAATCTTTTTTTTATTCTTCTTTCTGTTATAAGAATTTTCTTTTATTTTATGTTTATGCAGCAGAGATTTTTCTTTAACATTAAATCCAATTGACATTTGGTGAGTTAGTCAAGCATAATGAGGAAAAACAACACGAAATATGCATGATGATAAACTGGTTTTTTAGCAAAACTTTTTTTTTCATAAAATTCTTTTAAATAAATTTTTTTTTGTCATAAATTTTCTTTTTTTTTAATTTCGCTTTTTTCTCTTTAATTAAAAAAAAGAAAAAAATTAATTTATTTTTAAAAATTTTTGCTAGCGTGTTCCATAAACCGTTTCGTTAATCCATCAGTTAGCTACTAAATTAGACAAGACTAAAAAAGATCTGGACAAAGACCTAAACAAAAAACAAAACAAAATACACAGCCAACAAACATTTTACTCTCATCATACACTCCGCACTCACAAGTAAAAATCACTCAGAAATAAACTCTCAATAAGTTAGCTCACTAATAAGCTATTGTTTGGCTCTCTTTCTCCTGCTCTTTACACTGATTTGCAAAAGTAAATGCCACTATTAAGCGAAAAAATAAGAGTGAACAGGTAAAGAATTTGCTATTAATTAAAATCATTGACTTTTTATATGTAGTTTGTCTCAGAAGCAGGCCCTAAAACAGGCTAAAAATCTGCTACTAATTAAAAATATTGACTTTGTTTGTGCCCTATCCCCTGAGCAGTAGATTTGAATCCTTTAAGGAGGTAGTAAGATTTCCTACTAATTAAGGTAGTTGGTTTTACTTTTAGCCTATCCCAGGAGAAGTACATTGAGGCCATTAAAGAGTTTTAAAAATCTTTTTTTAGTAGAATTTTTTAATATAATAATCTTGTGCCGGGAAAACGCCACAATAACAGTCACATTAGTTCACATTACCTACAGTTCATTATGTCTTTAAAACGCTAGTGCAGACTATCCTACGTGGCAGGCAGAGATATGACTCAGGTCAAAAGAAATGAGTAACAATCGAGCTATAGAGCTATAGAGATGGACTGATGATCCTGCAAGTTCATGTATTTTTGAATGCTGAATAAACGATAGATTAATAAAGGCGCTGCCAATTATAGAAATTACAAAATGCTTATTGGAAAATTATTACAACTGTTTCCTGCAAATAAAATGGCCCTAAGAAACTTACAGGAAAATACACAAAAATACTAAATATTCCATCTCTGACTGGCATTCAATTTTTTCAAGTTACACAACACATGGCCATTTGTAAATTTATACTCAAAATCTCACTCGTTCTCTGGCTCAACAGAAACAACAGTAAAACAATAATAACAAAATATGCAATTTGTTCATTGACCGTTAAAGTGCTCAATCAACAAAGGCAGCAACAACAACAAAGATACAAATTGTAGGTAGATTTTCTTTCAATTTTATTTTAATATTCATGTTTTTTTATCTACGTATGGAGGGGAGTTTGTTTATGAGCAAGTTTTATAATAAAAAAAAAAAAAAGGTGTGTATGAGTGTGTGTGTGTGTGTAGGTAGCAACATCCTCTTTAGGCTTGTCATGAATGAGTGTATTTTTAAAACCTTTTTGAACCAGTTTTTAAATTTAGAACTACGCACATGAGGGAATTTATTTATCTTTATTTTTGTTTGAATTTTTTTTAAAACCCAGCTCACATTAGGCAATTGGTTTTTTAGATAAAGAAAGTAAAGAAGTTTCTGGGCAATTCTGCTTAGCTTTCTAGGCCTTAGAGATGTTAAAACAAGAAAAAGTCTAAAGTAAAAAATTGCAGAAAGAAAAATTGTGTGTAGAGACTCTCTGTAAAATAAAACTTCAATAGAATTATGGAAATGAACTGTTACTAAGAAAGGGTTAAAGCTAGCTTAGTCAGATTGAAGTTTTAAAGTTAATTTGAAAAAATTTTTAATTAAAGTTTGCAATTAGCTTACAATTTTTTGCAAGTTGTTTGTTACGGTTTTTTTGCTTTATCACTCTGACTTCTCTGACTCTGACTTTCTACGTTTTTCCTCTTACACAGGTTTTAAAAAGGGACACATTCGAGCAAACAACTGTTTTTCTTATTGGAGCCCCCTGTGCCATCTAATATTTAGTTAACACTTAACAAAAGAGAACTTTAATTCAAATTTAAATCAATTAAAACTTCCATTTCATAATTTAACTGTTTCTCTGTTAATGATTAAAACAGCCCTTTTATCACAAATTTTATTTTTTATAAAAAATTAAAAAAAAAAAAAAATTGATGATATGAATTCTTAATAAATTCACTGAATGTCTACACGCTTTGTAAAAAAAAAAGAACGAGGAGAAAAATATAAATGCATGTGGTGGAAATTATGAGGCACTTAGAACACACATAATTACTCCTCCTCCACATAAATAAAATTATATTTATGCCAGCATACAAAATTTCACACATACGTACACTGAGAGAATTTTCCGTAGGTATATGACTCTAAATTTTGTTATCAATTAAATAAAAAATTAATTTTTTTTTTCAATTCCATTAATACAATATTTTATTAAATCAATAAAATTTTCAGTCATTTAATAAAATAATTTAATTAATTTAATGAAACATTTTTGAATCTAATGAAATAAATTCATTAAATTAAGGAAAAAACCACATATTTAATAAAATACTTCATTATTTCAATGAAATATTCATTAATTTAATAATAAAAAAAAATTCATAAATAGAATGAAATATTTCATTAATTCTTGAAATATATGAAACATTTCATTGAATTAATAAAACAATTTTAATGAGTTTTAATTCATGTTATTTATAACGCATCCTCTTTCAGTGTATGAATAGTTCATTAATTCAATGCAAAAACTTCATTAATTTAATGAAATAACTTTATAAATTGAATGAAATATTCATTAATTTAATAAAATAATTCATGAACAGAATGAAATATTTCATAATTCTTATAATTTATGAAATATTTCTTTGAATTAATGAAACAATTTTAATGAGTTTTAATTCATGTTATTTATGACACATTTTTCTTTCAATCAATAAAAAAAAATTCATTAAATGAATGAATGAATTATTTCATTAATTCTTATAATATATGAAATATTTCATTGAATTAATGAAAAAATTTAATGACTTATAATTCATTTTATTTCTCAATGAAATATAAATTTATTTAATAAAACAAATTTCATTAATCTAATGAAAATATTTCACAGAATTTAATAAAAATCTTTTTTTATTAAATAATGAAACAATTTTATAATGAAAGGAAATTTTATTCATTAGATTTATACCAAATGTCTCTTGCAGTGTATGAATATTAACTCAACATACCACTCAAAACAATGTGTATAGTCGGGTTGCCTAACTGCCTCCTTTTCTCCCTGACTGCCTCTCTGGCAAACAATAAAAAACTTCGTTTGTACACATCCCCCAATTTAATTATTGCTGCTGGTTTCTTTAATATTATTTTAGATGCTTATTTTCTGCTCTTATTATTTTTTTACTTTTATGTATCTTCATTATTTTTATTAAAATTGTATTTAAAAAAAAAAATTAAAGCAATTGTTTTTCAGTGACATTTACCAAGTGATTGCCACATGCAATTGGCTTCATTTGAAATAATCAAACAGTTGCATGCATGTAATTTTATACCAAGACTGGCACGACTAGTAAAAGCAATGAAAGTTATTGAATTTTTAATAAACTTTAGCGATAAGTAAGTTTAATATCAACACATTATTTCAAGTTCTTGTAACAAATGCGATCACTCTTACAACAACAATGTACAGCGTTTGATAAATTTCAAAGCAAAAAATATTTTTTTTTATTTACTTAAAAGAAAACTAGCAAAAACACCATTTGAAAGCAAACTGAAAGCTGAACCAAAAAGGGAAAACCTTAGTTGAATGACAATTTATTTTAGCAACGAACAACAATGATTTTCTTTTATGAAATAAAAATTTCTTTAAAATAAAATAAATAAACAAAATTATCACTAGAATTCTTAAAATCACTTATCAACAAAGAATTTCAAAAATCAAAACCCAAAGTGTTTGAAAGCAAAAATAAATAAAACAAAATTAAATAAGAAAACATAATGAATGACCATTATTGTGTCTTCTTTCCACTTTTTTTTACCTTTCAAGCAAAAAGCCACTGGGGTGAAAAATTGTGTAAACATAAGTGGCGTCTATTTTTATAAACGTTTGATTGCAATCAATTAATTGCTAAAAGAGACAAAGATTAATTAAATTTAATTAAGCTACTAAATTGAAAACTTTATTACGTGGCAATTGCTGATTTTAACAGACAAGATAAATAAAAAATTCAAGACTTGAATGCACGAATGTAATAAAACAAAGAGAAAAAGAGAGGAAAATGTAAATTTAGAACAGCATTTTTTTGTAAACAAAACAGGACAAGCTAG
This sequence comes from Thelaira solivaga, assembly GCA_947397855.1. Taxonomy (NCBI): domain Eukaryota; kingdom Metazoa; phylum Arthropoda; class Insecta; order Diptera; family Tachinidae; genus Thelaira; species Thelaira solivaga. Next base: position 79,205,773 of record OX377611.1, on the reverse strand, counting down.
TCAGGACATGAAAATGTTTAATAATGTTATTAAATTGAAAAAAAAAAAAAATTTTTTTTTAATTAAAAGAAATATTTTTATAAGTTCATTTTAAATATGTCAAAGTCATGTCATGTTATGATCAGCGAAAGTGTTTTAATGACATAATTATCTCATGTTAAGAACATGTCATTGTCATCTTAATGACTTGTCATTGTCATATTCATGATATGTTATTGTCATTGTCATGTTAATGGGTTTGCCATTGCAATAGTAATGATAAATCATTGTCATAATTATGACATCTTATTGTCATGTTAATGAAATGTCACTGTCATAATTATGACATGTCCTTTTCATATTCATAACATGTCATGGTCTTGGTAATGATATGTAATTTTCATGTTCATAAGATGTTACTGTCAGTTTCGTGACATGACACCATTATGTTAGTAACTTGTAACCCTAATATTAATGACATGACATTTTCAATATCATGCTAATTAAATTGGAATCCCATGTTTTCCTCATGTTATTTACATATCACTTCATTTCATCTGCATGTCATGTCTATATTACATTATTTCCATGTCATTTCCTATACCAAATGGTTTCGTTGTTGTCATACATATATAATGTTAATGGCATGTTACTCTCTAAGTCAATCTAATATGGTCATCAACTGAATTTCATGTGAATGACATTTGAATGTCATGTTAACAACATGTCACCATCTAAATCTATATCATGTCATTTTTATATTATTATCATATTAATAAAATGTCAGTGTCACACATCAGTATTATATTAATGACATGTCATTGTCATATTAATCACATTTCTATGTCATTTCAGCATCACGTAAAGTCATGCCAATTTCGTATTTTAAGTCTTACAAACATCATAATGCTTACAAAAGATCTCAAAGTAAAGTTATGAAGAAAACAAACGATGTAAAAGTTTTTTTTACAGACCATTGTAATGTAGGGCTTTAATCAAATTTTACTTTATTCCATTAAAAATTCCTGTGAAATTATAAAAGGACATTAATAGAGAAGATTGAATGATAAATAATGAACTTGAACACAATTAAGAATAATAAATCAATTGTCACTGTTAATTTAAATAAATTGTAATGATTATTTTAAGCTCATTATTATGTTCTGCATTACATTCTGTCTCTTAATGTCATCATTTCATGGTAAATTTTGTTTTATTATTTATTAATTTTTTTTCTTTATAAGAGTAGCCATCATAGGGTAATATTTTAATTAAACAATTCATTAAAAATAACTGGACAATATGTAGAGGCAATACACTAGTATTTTTTGTGTACATGCAACTAATGCTCAAAACCCCCACTTCTCTTGCAACAAATAAACAAACTTTTTACTTATAACATGCAAACATTGACTGCTTTTTTTTTTTTTTTTTTTTTTTTAATTTTTGCTGCGGAATTTTTTGAAAAGCTCGTGCATAAAACATGTGCCCTATAAGAAGAATGGAAAATGCAGCATTAAAAAAAATAAAATAAAAAAACTGAGTTTTATATGCATGTGCATGAAACAATATGTTTGTGTGTATGTGTAAGTTTTGCAGTTCTGGAATATTATTTAACTGCAACAAAGCTGAGGAAAAATAATAAAAACCAGAGAAAACACATTTTGAAATTAACAAAAAAAAAAAATGAGTTCCTACTTGAGGTTGCGGAACCCTTTAATGTGTTAATGCTGGATGGTCCATCTATATGGCTCTCTTTCTCTCTTCATTTCTTTTTCTCTGATCCATTTGCTTGACATTTTGTTGTATTTTTACTCTCTAGTAAAAAGTTAATGGTGGTCTGTTTGGTCGTTGTGCCATCATATTAAATACAAGATAAAAAAAATGTGGATTATGCAAGTTGCTTGTTTAAAGAATGCACAAATACTGACCAACTAAAGAAGATGAGACCGCCGCCACAGCTACTTAAGCACTCACTATCCACATAACTATGTGAAGAGGAAGAACCAGAAGCATAAAACACATACAGAATTTAATTTTTAAATAACTGCACAGTAGGCTAATTAAAAAATATTGGCAGAGTTGTTAAAAAAATTAACAGGTAAGATTTTAAACAAGAGAAATAAATTTGATATAAACAATTTTTCAATAAAAAATTCTTTTGTAATAAAATTTTTTAATTTTATAAAAATTTAAAAATACGTAAATTTTTTATTAAAAAAATGTTTTTATTCTTAAAAAAGTATTTAACCTAAAAAATTTTAATTAAAAATTTTGAATAAAAAAAAATTATAAAAAAATTGACATTTTTCTTTAATATTGCAAAAAAAATATTATAAAAAAAAAAAACCTTTTAAAGTTTTTTTTTCTTTTGCAGTATTAAAAAAAAAATGTAAAAATTTTCTTCATAAAATTTTTTTTTTAATCAAAATTTTTTATTAAAACTTTCAAGGTAACAAAATTTTCTTAAAAAAATTGTTAAAAAAAATATATTTTTTATTTTACCTTCGATAAATTTTTTTTATGATAAAAAAATTCTTTTATATGTATTTTAAAATTTTTTTTTTACAAATAAAATAAATTAAAAAAATTCTTATATCAGAAAAACTTCTTTTATTTATTATTTTTTATTTTGTATAAAATTTTTTTTTAAAAATATATATGAAAATTGTTTTAACTTAAAAACTTTAGGCTGTATCACAATAAAAATATTTTATAAAAAAAATTTTTTTTTCTTTTTTTATAAAAAAAAAGAATTTTTTTAAATAAAAATTTAAAAACTTTTTTTTAAAAATTATTTTTTTTAAACTTTGGTTTGGTTTAAAATATATATATTTTTTTTTTTTTAATTTAATTTTGTTTTGTCCCACAGTGCATACATATTTTTAAATTGGTTAGAGTAACAGAAAAGAGTGAAAATAATTTCAAGCAAAAATAACAAAATTCCATATCATGGGGGAATGGATGTGATATCTTCAGTTACTTAGGAAAATGAAAAATGATGAAGAAGATTATGATGATGTCGCCTGTTTGTGGTATGTGGTAAAGAAGCTGGACCGACATAAAGTGGTATCGTATAATGTGCTCTAAATATTTAAGCATTTTAAAATTAATTTTTTGAGAGTAGTTTTTGTAAAAATTAATTTTTTGATATTTTTAAGATTCAGAAGAAAAAAATGAAAGAAACCAAATTGGCTAGTTTTTAAGCTAAAAAAAATTCCTGCTAAATATTATTTTGCAGTTACTTTTATAAAGAATTTCGCTAGTTGAATGGACGAAGACAGAATTGTGGACAGATTTTCAAATCAATTCTAAATTAAAATTTGCTGGTACTGTTTTTGATAATTTGTCACAGCATAGTGACCACATTATGACAGTGTTTAACAGTTAACACGACTGTAAGTCCTTAAAAAATATCATACAAGTACGTTACGTTGAGCTGTAAGCAACCTGCCATATTTAAAACTCACCTACAAGCATTAAGGGAACAGGGGTCAACATATAGCGCCCATTTAAATAAAATCATTTAATAGCAAAACACTGGCCAAAATTTTGTTTCTTATAATTTTTTTTTTTTTAATTTTTTTTTTTTAATTTTTTTTTTTTAATTTTTTTTTTTTTAATTTTTTTTTTTTAATTTGTTTTTTATAATTCCTCAATTTTCCAATACGATACACAGACACTTAGCAGTAGCCATGGTTTCGTATTCCCAGTAATTATAAACATTCTACTGCTGGCTTGTGGGCAATTTGCTGAAAAGCACAAAACACATGATGAAACAAAAAAATATTATTGAAAACGGCACGCGTCGTATTCTAATGAAATGGATGCTTTGCGATTACGTTCATATATAGAGCAAAACTATTTGTAGCTATTTAAGTTAAATAAAAATAAAAACAAGAAAATATAATAATGAAAAATTGCTGGCCGGCAATAGCGGTTTTCTTTAAAAGGGGCTGGCTGTTAACATTTCATTGAAACTTTTTTTTTGTAGGAATTTTTCTGCATTTAAAAAATAAAAAAAGTGTTGCAATATCGGTTTCTTGGTTACGGTTAGTTAATTTTTTTTACTCTCTTAAACACAATTTCTGTATTTTTTCTGTTTTTTACTGAAATAAAATTTGCTACTGACCAGAACCACATGCCTAAAACTGATAAAGTGGAGTTTATTTTTCTTAGCAATTTCTCTTTAGTGAAAGAAAAATACAAAGAAAAATTTGTTTCTCTGTTTGTGTTCTTTTGCTAATGATTCATCGGTAGAATTTATGCAAACAATAATAAAATCAAAATTTGATTATGAAAAACAAGCGAAAAATTTTTAAATAAAATAAATCATTGAAAAAAATATTTTTTGACTCTAAAGGGTGGAAAAGATTTTTCAAAAACAAATTGTAGATAAAATTTAAATACTTATTTCAAACACATTTTTGTACAAAAGTTTTGATAAGAAAAAAAAAAAAATGCGGGCAGCAGTAAATTTCAAGTAACAAAAATGTAAACTAAAAAAATTTAGATAAATAAATGCTAGAAATATTATAAAAAAAATTTTTTTAATTTTAAATTCATGAATTTTAATGAAAAATTTTTTACAGATTTTAATAAATTCAACAAATTAACAAAACATATGCAAAATTTAATTTAAAAAAAACTACAACATGTTTTGTTACTTTAATGAAATGTTTTATTCAAACAAAGCAAAATTCATTAAATTTAATAAAAAAAATTTTATAAACCAAAAATAATAAAAAATTTCTTTACTAAAAGAAAAATTTTATTTTAATTTTTTTTTGATCAGTTAATGCCACTTTTTTTATTCATTTAAAGCAAAGTTCAGGAATTTTAATGAATAAAAAAATTTTCACTAGAGTAATAAATTTTAGTAATTCTGCGGTAATTAAAGTAAAGTTATTTTTCAGCACTACAACTTTAGAAGGTTTTCGTAAAAAATTATTTTGATGCTAGCAAACGGTATTGTTTTCATTGCCATTTCGTTAGTTATTTAATAGATCGCCCTAAGCGGGCTCAGCCCAGAATTAATAATTTTTCTCTCAGTGCAACTCTTAGCTAAGCTTAATAAATTAAATGAGGAAATGTATGTCAAATGCATGAAATATTTTTGCAAGAATTTGATTAAATCACTTTAAGGGTCACAAAACTCTTTTTAAAAATAAGTTATAAGTCGTCACTCTCCACATCCCTTTAAATTACATGATGATTTTATGCAAATATCGTATCTACCTACAATCTTTCAAAAACAGAAAAAGGTATAACATTTCATAAATCATTGTTTCATATGCAGAGAGTATAAATGATTTAATAGCCAAACTAGGAGAAAAATTATGCCATTAGGAAATTTTAAAAAAATATTTCAGGAAAAAATAATTTGCCACAAAATAGAACAGCCCTTTTACACACAAAAAAAAAACAAGAAAATATATGAGAAACTGATGACATCATGTATTTAATTACATCTCTAAGCTGACAGGCTACTGTCATTAAAACCAACTAAAGAAAGTAAAATATTCACAGTGGCGCTACCTGACCTAATAAATCACAAAGAAAGCAAACAAATGAATAGCAACACATAAATAAAGCATTAGAGTAGGTGTTAAAAGAAAATACTAAACTAAATGACAGATAATGTAGCCACTCACTCAAGCAACCCACCAACCTACCAGCCATGTATTTACACAGACACACCACTGCAAGCATCAAGTAACTATTAGTGTAAAAAACCGATGGCATTGAGATAATTAAGTTGTTTATGGTCGGCCATATATTATTAAAGAAAAACCCATAAAATATTTTAGAATCTTCATGCACTTACAAACACATACATACATACAGTTTAAATTAACAACCGGCATCCATTACATCCCAAGGAAAATATAAAATTACTTGATGATGTGCAAGCTACAAAAAAATTAACCTGGAAAATTTAAAAAACGTCTAGCCCTTTACTACACATCATTAAAATAACGTTAAGCTAGTAAATTATAAGAAAAATATTTTTTTTTCACCTTGTAAAGTTTTTTCATTATAGAACACAGCACAGTGGCATAAAAAATATTATGTTTCACTTAAAATTAAAAAAAAATTATTTATAAAGAAAAAGGAAAAAGATTTTTAAAAAGAAATTAATTAATTCAATGAAAATTTAATCAAAATTGAATTGATTTAATTAAAAATTTTGTCAATGTTTAAGCAACGTTTAATTGATTGGATTTAAACTATAATAAAATTTTATCAACATATAATTGATTCAATTAAAAATGTAATCATTATTTAATTGATTCAATTAAAAATGTTTAATTGATGTAATAAAAAATTTAATCATAATTTAATTGAATCAATTAAAAACATTTAATTGATTTAATTAAAAATTCCATCAACAATTAATTGATGTAATTAAAAATTAATTAAATTTATCAACACTGAATTGATTCAATTAAAAAATTAATCTACATTTAGTTAATTCAATTAAAAACTTAATCATTATTTAATTGATTCAATTAAAAATATTTAATTGATGCAATAAATAAATTTATCATTATTTAATTGATTTAATTAAAAATTTCATCAACAATTAATTGATGTAATTAAAAATTAATTAAATTTATCAACACTGAATTGATTCAATTAAAAATTTAATCCACATTTAATTAATTCAATTAAAAATTTAATCACTATTTAATTAATTCAATTAAAAATTTAATCAACTATAAATTAATTCAATTAAAAATTTAATTAAAAATTTCATCAACATTTAATTGATGCAATTAAAAATTTAATCGTTATTTAATTGATTCAAGTAAAAATTTAATCAACATTTAATAAAGACGGTCTCCTTATACTCAAATGATCAGCAGCTGCTTCAATTTACGTTGAAAACAGTTTTACCTTGTCGGTGTGCGCACCATGAATGACTTTTTTTTTATACAAAAACCTGTTGATGCTATAGATTTTTTTTAACTAAGAAGCCAAAAACAATCTCTAAAGTAAAAGCTTTAGCAGCCCACTGTGCAACCTTTTTTTTTTTTTTTTTTTTTTTTTTTGTTTTTCTTTTGATGTTTGGACAACAAAGAACCCAACATAATTTAAATTTGAAAAAATCATTAAAAGCAGAAATTTTTCTTTTCAGTTCAACAAATAGAGAAGACAAAAGTAAACACAATTAAGAATTACATAAGTCTCTGTGTACTTTGGCGATTTACGAACTAAAAGCAAGAAAAGCAAATTACTGATACTTAATGGAAAAAAATTTTTCTTTTGTATAATTTGAAACCAGTCGGCAAGGCAACTAAATATTGGTGGACGTTATGCTTTGTGATTTCCTTAAGGAAAATATTTTTATAAGATTTAGAATCGACAGAAAATATATTAAAAATTAAAAAAGTTAAATATTTTTTAACGTAACCCGTTACGTTTTTCAGTATTTGTAAATATATTTTCAGTATTTATGGCACATTTAGCAGATACTTGTTACATCATTAAGTATTTCAAAATATATTTAGAAAGTATTTGAAATATGCATAAATACGTTGATTTCTCAAGATGATTACGCTATGGGACACATATCATTTTAAAGGGAAAATCATCTAGATATGTAATCTACTGCCCAAATACTCAGAAATTACTTTGGATTATTTTTAAAATCGTCCTGAACCACAAAAAATCAATTTTCTCTTAAGTCAACATTTTTCGTTATTAGCACAGATTTTTAAGTTCCTTAAATTCTTCTAAGTAGACAACGATTTTTGTTGCTAAATTTATGAAAATTTTTTGACCCTGTCTTCTCCGCTGCGTGCGTGTTTTTATGAGCTTGTGTTATGCTTAGTTTAATGTTTAAATGACAACAAAAACAAGAAAAAGCTTCTGTTTTAAAGCCTTTATTTTTTTTTTGTTTTTGCTTTGTTTTACCAAAACAAAATTTAATTTTTTTTTGTTTTCCATGTTTCTTTTGAAAATGTTTTACTTTTGCTAATCATTAAGTCTAGTTGTGATTTATTAAAGGTTTTTTGAGTTCAAGTTTTGATATGCCGACAGAACAGAAAGCAAAATTTAATGGTGGATTTAGTTTAGCAGGAGGCAGGTAACTCTATTGAAAATACAGGCATAACTCGATTAACGAGTTCTTTTGAATTAAAAATTTTTAATTTACAAATCTTGACATTTTTGTTTTTTAAAAAGAAAACAATTTTTAAAAATAATTTTAATTCAGCAAACAAAATTTTTATTTTTTTAATTTTCTGCCTTCACTCAGGGTATACTAAATCTAAAATGTATTTTGTGTAGGGCATTTTTTGTTTTTTCTTGTTTTCTTTCAGTTTTACTTTTGCATTTATATTCCCAAGAATTGCTGCGGTAGTGATTTTTTTCTTGTTATTTGACGCTTGTATTTTGTATTTGTAGGTTTTGTTTTACACAATATTTTTTTGTGTATTTTTGTTTAAAAAAAAAATTTTTTTGCCAAATTTTATGAAAATAAAAAAGCATGAAAGAGAAAAGTTGAGTTCTTTGGAAATTTATAAGCCCTACACATGACATAAGCAAATGTATTTACTTCCATAAGAAAAAAAAAGAGTTGAAGTAAAGGAAGTTGTTATAAAACTACTTCGTAGTCTATATGTTTACCGGAAGGCAGTACAAAATCACTGAAAGAAGAATTTTGTTTTAAATACAGTTTTGGAAATTTGTTTTCTTTCATTTTGCTGTGAAAATTTTTTTTTTTTTTTTTGTTTGGTTTTACAAATTCTGTGATAAGTTTTATTTTAATTAAAAATGTGTTTATGAATTTCGTAATTGAATATGATTTTTAGTTTTTTTCTGTGTACAAACAGACTGACAACTAGAGCGCTTTATCTTTTTCAGTGTAGAGCATCAACAAAGCCAAGCTAAAGAATTAAAGTGTTTTTGTTGTATTTTATTATGGAATTTATTAAATTAGAAATTCTTTTTAAAAACGAAATCTCTGAAAAATAAACTCACATTTCATAAGAGTTTGCAAAAATGTGTATTTATGACTTTTTAAGGAAACTGTTTAAATGATTTATTATTTCAGCTAAAACCTAAACAAAACTTTTTGTTTATTTTGGATTAAAAAAGCAAATTATGGGAAATTTTGTAGTTTTCTAAACCCAAAAAAATTATAATTCAGGTAAAATATTATTTATGCGCTGAAGAAAATTTATAAAATAAAATTTTTTATGAATTTAAAATTAAATTACAAGACACAATTTTTGCTCTTTTAAAAATTTATTTTTTAACAAAATATTTTGCTAAGAAAGTTAAGAAACAATAATAATAAAAAGAAGAAAAAAAAGTAACAAAAAGCAGACTTTTTCTTTCTTTACTATTTCACTATTAATGCTTCTTTGGCTGATGCTGATATTATTTCCTCTTACTTTGGCTTTCTTTCCGTTTAAAATTCGATCAAAATGGTAACGCTCGATAGGATTTCATTATATTGAAAATAATATGTATTAGCAAAAATATAAAAATAAACCATAACTTTAGGCCTTAACTAATAAAGCCATATTAAAACAAAACAAAAAAAAAGTCAAAAGTCCAGTAAAAAAAAAAATAATAATTAGTTTCTGAGATTCTCTGAGGCATAAATAATTTTTTTTTAATAAAAATACAAATAGGAGATTAGTTTTTACCAGCCATGTCATATTCGGGAATATGAAAAATTAAAAAAAAAAAAAATTTATTTAAAATAATCCAAAGTAACTTCTGAGTATTTAGGCAATAGATTACAAATCTAAGCAATCTGCTCCATTCCATAATCTTTTATGGTTCGTCCGGAAGCTGCTAAAGTCCCTCAGAGCAACACTATGAGGGAATTTAAAAAAAAAAAATTTTAAATACTCCCAAGTAATTACTAAATAAATCTAGACGTCGTTGGCTATAAAATGGTGTATGACTCATCATGTATTCTTTTTTTTTTTTTTTAACTAATTTTTTTTTCAATTTTTTTTTAACAATTTTTTTTTTAATAATTTTTTTGTGATTAAATAATGAGATCAACTAAGTCCAGAAATTGTAAAAAAAAAAATTACCCTAATTTTTTTTCTTCAATCTTAGAAGAAAAAAATTTTTTTTGGGGGTTGTCAACAGGTACAGGTTGATATGTTGATTAATTAACTTTTTTCCCTCCAAGTTTTTACCTTAACCCGCCATAAATTAAAAACTTAAACATCCGTTTTCATAAAAAACCGGCATGTACTTCCTTTCTACTTAAAATGTAAGAAAAGGATTTATCACAATAATTTTTTTAATAAATTTCGTTGCTTATTTAATTTAAAACACATTAGAAAAATAACTTTAACACTTTATTATTGAGCTTTAAAAAAAATTGCTGTTTAAGTTTGTGTAAAAAAAAAAATTCTTTTTCTTATTTTCGTTTTTCTACCAGAAGTCATAAATTTGAAATTCATCAAATATTATGTTTTTATGATGTTTGAATATTTGATTTGATGATGATTATGAAAGAGAGACAGGCAGTCAACATAGCATGTGGCTGGTGATTACTTTTTGTGCTTGGAATTATTTATGGGTTATTAAAAAAAAATTTTGTTTAAATTAATTTAACTTTATGCTAAATAAATTTACATACTTTTTTTTTGGTATTTTCAGAAAGTTTAAATTATTGGGAGAAGTATTTGTTTTTGTTTTTAATAATTGACAGTACAGATTTTAGCTGCCTGATAAAAAAAAAAAAGTGTGAAAAAAATTTTAATATTAAATTTTTATTAGTAAAGAATATTAAAAAAAATTATTAAAAAAATTTTTAATTACACAGTAAAACACAGTAACGTTCTGAAAGCTGATTATGGTACAGAGAACCAAAAAATTTTCCAAATGTACTGAGGTTTTGAAAGCTTACATCCGTCAACAGGAGGTTCCTTTTTAAATATATTAATTGTAAATCGTTGCAAGTAATTATGAGTATCTTTTATTAAAGGTTTATTAAATATTCAGAAAACTTTTTTAAACCTTTAGCTCTTCAATGAAAAATGACTTTTTTCAGTGCTAAAAGAACGAACAAAAAAGACCTTTAAATGTAAGAGTTACAAGGTTAAAATGTTGTGCAAAAATATGCCTCATGAAATTCTATTTAAAGTTTCGGAATACTTTTCACTAACGGTACTTCATTCATTAGTGGCTTGGCTAACAGGCCGGCATGAAATCTTGAGCTTTGGTTTTACACCCAAAGACAATCTTTAGAATCTTATGATGAGCATCAAACACTAGAAACTTTGTTCAAACGAAAACATTATCTCTCAATTTTACCCCCATGTACATACAAACACACAATTTATTTTAATTTAAACTTAATGTCACGTTTTTACCATAAAAAAAATACCATTTTCAAAGTATTAATTTACTCATGTAAATTAAAAATGGTTGGTGCAAACAAAACAAATTTAAATTAAATTAAAAAACGTGTGTATGATTAAAATGTTTTTTTTTTAAAGCTTTATAAAAGAAAATAAATAAAAATAAAATGAAAACCCCACTAGGAATCAAAACAGTTTGAAACAATTCAATTTTCATTTTGTAGCAAAATCGGTTTCGTCATATAAAAGTTAAGATCAAAAATCTCATATTAAAAAAAAAAAAAAAAAAAAAAAAAGAATTTGAGATACTGAGAGCAAAGCCCTTCAGAAAAGAAATTGTGGTTGTCCACAGGTTTTTTGGCTGTTGTCTAGTCCAATAAAGGATGTCTTAGTAAGAGTGCACTTTTTAATTGTAAAAGAAAAACACACATTTTTTGAGTGAGTTGTGATTTTTTTTTCTTGGATTGTAAAGAAGACATGTTGCGATTAAGTATGAAATAAAATAGCCGTGCGTTAAATGCCTAATGGAGCAAACGTAAGTCTTCTTCTCTAATGAAGGGAATTTCCATCTGAATGGCTTTCTAAATACACAAATTTATTAAATTTGGGTTTTAGAAAATGCGCATCAAACAAAGCAAATGGCTGGTTCAGAATTTTGACTGGGCCAGGTGAGTCAAATAATTAAATTAGAATTTTTAGCATTTGCTACATAGCAATATACGATAATTTCTACTTTGATTAAATGTCTTATTCTTCTTGTGTTTAGGCGCACAAGGCTTACAAATACAAGCAAATAGGCGATTCACTGTTTAAGCTGTTTACACTGAAAACAAATTTTAAATCCTAATAAATTGCAAAGCAACTAAATTATAAAGCATAAATAAGGCTTTGTTTTTTTGAAAAATATAAGAGGGTGATTGTAGAAATAACGAAATTAAATGAGTCCTAGTTTAAGAAAGCTTAAGCAAACTCAAATAACTAATTTCCTGGTTTTGTAGCATAAGCAAAAAAGTCGTTTATAAATATATTAAAAAAAATTTTAAATTATTTCAGAGATCCTAGTATTTTAAATGATTTCATATGATAGCGAAAGAACGACATAAAAAACTTAAATTGAAAACCATCCATCGTAAATGAATTCATATACAAGTAAATAATAATATTAATAGCTTGAGTGGTGTGTACTGCTCTTGATAACAAAAACGACATCATCAATATTTAACAAGACAAATTTATTTGCTTAAAGACACTTTGTCATTAACCCCTCAAGTAAACATATGCCACACAGTCAGTCAGTATGTGCATATCAAAATGCAAATAATTTAAAACTAAAAAAATAAAAATATTGAAAAAGTAGGGATGATATAAAAGTCTTTAGCTCGTAAAACAATCATTAGTATTGTTGATTTCAAACAATCGTTCATACGCCTGTAATTGAGTTTTGTTTATTTTTCTGGGTCTTCATTTATTAAGCAAAAGAAAAACTAAAATTAATTTATTATTGAAATAACGTTGGTTTTGTTTGGGTGTTTGGTTTCACAATTTCTTTTAAATAAAAACAAAATCACAGACAGCCACTTGAGCGAATTATTTTCCTTGGCATTATGAATTACTTATCAATTTTCCTTACATATTTAAACAGGGTTAAACATTATTTTCCCATATTGAACTCAAACTCATAAAACCCTTTTTCATTCAAAGATTGACTTTTATCTAGTGCCCACAATGCCAAAACGAGTATTTATCTACTAGTTTTCTATTTATAATCTTTATTTTGTTTTGGTTTTATTTTTCACTGTCATCGACACCGCCACTTACAAAATAACCATAATTTTCACATCGTTTAATAATAACTGATTGGTTTGTACATTGAACTTTAGACAGAATTTGATTTTTATTTAAGGGAAAATTATTGAAAATCATTCGTAAATTTTAGGGTTCACTTAACAGACAGCAAAATAAAAGGGGAAATTTTTAAAATATATTTAAAAAATATTATGCAAAAATTGTCATATTGATTAAATATTTACACCCTTATCCAAAAAAAAAAAATTCACGCAGACTTTAAAGTCAACTTTTCGAAATTTTTCATAAATTTTACTTTAAAGTCACCGTCAATTTTTTTTTTGGATAAGAGCATTATTAAATTTAACTGCTTCATTTCCTAAGTTTATTTACTTCAATTAATAATTTTAATTGACTCAATTAAAAAATTTAATACATTTAATTAAAAAATTGTTTTGTCTTAATTAATAACTTTAATTGATTCAGTGAACAAATTTAAGTGATTGAATTAATAAATTAATTGATTTAATTAACAAATTATTTTTACTCAGTAGACATATTTAATTAATCCAATTAAGAAATTTAATTACTTCAATTAATAAATTTAATTAAAAAATATATTTTCCTCAATTAATACTTTAATTGCTTCAATAAACACATTTAATTGATCCAATTAAGAAATTTAATTACTTCAATTAATAAATTTAATTAAAAAATTTATTTTACTCAATTAATACTTTAATTGCTTCAATAAACACATTTAATTAATTCCATTATTAATTTTAATTGTTTTAATTGATAATTGACTAAATAAAAAAAATTAATTGATTTTATACAAAATTTTATTCGATGTAATTAATAAATTTATTTGATTCAATTAACATGTTTAATTGATTCAATTACAATATTTAATTGCTTCAATTAATAAATTCATTTGTTGTAATTAATAAAATAAATCACTTCATTTAACAAATTTAATTAAAAAAATTATTGTACTCAATTAATAACTTTAATTGCTTCAATACGCACATTTAATTAATTCAATTATTAATTTTAATTGTTTCAATTAACATATTTACTTGATATAATTAATAACATTAATTAAAGAAATTAAAAAAAAAATTAATTAAAAAATTTACTCGTTTTTTCTTTTGTTAGGCACGAAAAATAGAGTGGAAAAAGTGAGTAGTAAAAAGAATTCTTTTTTTTCTCTTTCATTTTGAAAACTTTTTTTTTTGTTTATAGCTGCACCCATGAAGAAGTAGAACTTCTTAGGTTAGAAAACACCACCTACTTTAATTTTTGCACAAGCTTATTGTAAGCCAATATGGGACATTGTGATGTAACACCTTGAACACAAAACTTGAGACCTTTCAACCCTTCACTTGCTTTTTAGAGTTCAAACAAGATATGGCACACAGCTGGTGAGCAGCCATCTTCCCAAAAAGTGTCTGCTTAAACAAATTCAATAACAATTTTAAGAGATTACTTACATTTAGAAACAATGTACTTCCGTAGTGGCGAAAGGAAAACATGAAAGCAGTTGATGTGAAGTTAGTTGCTCTTTCACTGCAAGCATTTCTTTTCTAATTTACAAGTGACAATCACGGAAGTACTTACATGATGTTAAAATTTGTTAAGGGTTACAAGGGGTTTTTAATAATGTTTATTTTTATTTTATTTTTTACTTTAAAGACATTCGCTCTGCGTGAAATTTAGTTGTGGGAAAATCTGAGAATTATTCACAACTCTTTTTACCTGCCGGTACGGTTGCAGGATTAACAAAAGAATTGTTAAGGATTCTTAAGAATTGTTAAAGCAAAATTATTTTACAATTAAAACTGAAATGGGAACTGTTATTAACTAGAAGTATAATTAGGATTCTATTAAAATTATATTTCAAATTTTCAATAATTTCCATGGTTTTAGTGTGATTAATATCCCACGTACACACAAATAAATTTGCATAAAGCCCCTTTTCCACAATTTTCAACATCATCATTACATTTCAAGAAATCAATTACTAAATATCCACTGACATTTAATGTTTGTTTTGTGGTCTATACCTGTTGATTGGCACAATGCAGGTTGGTTAAGCAAGATAAAGCAAAGCTGCTAGTAGACAATGGACTATTTTAATCTATTAATTTTGTGCATAAGTTAGATAAAGAAAATTATATTTTCTAAGAAATTTATATTTTGAAATTGTAAATTATTTGCTGCTGCATAGAAAATCTATTAATTATTTTATAAAATTTTATATAATTTAATTATCACTAGAAATCCATATTCATAATTAATTAATTAGAATAGCAAATTATAAATTTTTTCTTATCAACTTTAATTGATTAATAGCTGGTAAAAATAAATTATAAATGAAAACAAACAAAAAAAAGCTTTAAAAACCTTTTTTTTTTTTTTTTTTTTTTTAAGAAAAATATATTTAAAAAAATTTTTTTTTTTTTTATTTAATTTAAAATTAAATTACTAGAAGCTTCTATCAGCAACAGAATTTACGTTCACCTAAAATAGCTTCTGCTTCAAATGCCTCAAGTGAAAGACCACACACGTCAGCATCTTCATTTTGGTGGTTTTATTTTTTTTAATCAAAGTGTAAATAGTAATTAATTATAGCCACACTAATGAAAAGGCAGGATGAGATGTCTTAATACTTAAATCTTGAATTTATTATGCTGGTCTTAATAAATATAATAAGAAAAACGATTAGTTTTTGTCACCAAACTTCATGTGTGTTCGTTGTTCTTTTTACCCTTAATAAATAAAAGGTTAAAACACAAAACATCCTCATCACTGGTTTAGGCTGTATTTGTAGCTACATTTTGAAACTAGTTTTATAAAAAGAACCCATCAACAAAAGTGATAAAAAAAATTATTTTTATAAAATTTTTATATTAAAAGCATTAATATTGAAAAAAAAAAATTATGAGAGAAAAATGATGTAAAAAAAATAGATAAAATAGAATTGTCTGTATAACAGCCATATTTTATCCGAAATAAAAAATTTTAATTGCCAAAAACTATTGTATAAACAGTCTTATATAACGGATAAATATATTTTTTAATCCAAATAATTTTTTTTTCCTTCTGAAAACATGTTTTGTATTGCGGATAAAAAATATTTATATTACGGATAATATTTTTTTGTGTAAAAACAAAGAATTATGTTATCCTAGGACAATAAAATTTTATATTTGATAAAAATTTTATAACGGATAAAATATATTAATGCATGTATGTATATGTATACATGCATGTTTATTGTAAATAATTTTTTTCTATTTTTTAAAAAAATATCAAAATTTATTATCTAAAAATAATAATTATTATTTTGTTATAATGACATGCTGTGGATAAAAAATTTATATTACGGATAAAAATTTTCGTGTAAGAAAAAACAAATTTTTTGTGTATTAAAAAAATTTTTATAGAAGAAAATTTATATAACGGATAAAATATATATTTATCTAAAATTAATAAATAATATTTTGCTATAAGAATACAAATTTTATATTACGGATAAATGCAATTTTTCCTATACGGATAAAATTGTTTTATATATATAAAAAAAAATATTTTTTAACAAAAGCTACCAAAAATTTTTATTATTTTATCCGTATTAAAAAATTATAATTATGAGATAAAAAAAAAATTTTTTTAATAGAAAAATTTTTGTATTTATGACAAGGAAATTTTTTTTAATAAAAATAAACTAATTTAAAATCAGATATTTGGCGTATATTTTATGTGTATTTTGGATAAAACGGATAGTTATAAAATTAAAAAAAAAAATGTTTTTATGACAAAAAAAAAATGAAGAAAAAAAAATTTTTTACGGATAATTTTTTTTAATATCGTGATCTGCTATGATACAAAAAAAAAGCAGTACGAAAATATTCTAAAAATAACTTCATATTTATTTTTCTTATTTCCCAGAATAATGATTAGAGTAGTTTTTCTATTATATACCGGGATATATTCTGCTGCAGTAGAGATTTACAGTTGAGCGACAAAATCTATAATTATTAGACACTTTTTAATGAATTGTAAAAGACACTTATATTAATAGTGGTGAAGAAAGTAACAAGTGTAAAATTAATATTCCTTTTTTCCTTAGCAAAGGAAGGAATTACATAATACAAAAGAATGAGAACATCCTTTCCAGGGTATTAGACACATTAAAATAAAAATAAAAAAATTATAACTAAACCATAACAAATTGTTTACTTATGTTTGAGGAATACCCGCATTACGTGGGTAGTGAAGAAAGTTATGCTAGTAAACATAAATAAATAAGTGGTTCATAAAGATGTTTTTAAAAACAGAAAGCCAAAATTTAATTTTTATTTGTATGGCTTAAGCTTAATTTATTGGCTAAAAACTTATCACACTGCCCACGCATGTGTTTACCTGCATTTTATTTATGTTTATTTCTCAGAAGTGGAAGTAATAATCAATTGCATATTTGCTAGTTTCTTTTTTTATTATTGTTTAGTTTAACACAGCATGTTTTCCAGTTTCCCAACACTTTAAAGAATGTACTGAGTTGTTTTCAAATCTCACTGTTCTGTTTATCATACAAAAAATAAATAACAAAAAAAAAAAGACTGAATAGGAGACTTGAGTTGTATGCATGTACGAGTATGTATGTATGAATGTATAAGTAGTCGCACACGTTGTGCAAATACTTGTCTTCTCTAATGTGCACTTTCACACGCAATTGAACAATTGCCAATTTCCTTTCCTGCTTTTCTTCTTACACTTCTCTGGGTCGAAACAAAACCAGTGATCGTTTTGTTTTGTCGCCTGAAAGTTAAGTTGTTTGCCTAGTGCAGCTATAGAGTATTTTTTGTAAGTGAACAATAAAATTTATTCTTATACTGTTTTCAAAGAAAAACAAAAAAAAAAACTTAAAAAGGAAACAGCACATAAAATGTAATGAATAGGAAAATAATTATAGTTAAAATTTTCTAGAAAAAAATATATAAAAAATTATGCAGAGAAATTTTTATTAAAGAAAATTATTAAAATGTTTTTTATTAAAAAAAATGTAATTAAATTAAAATATTTTTACAATTAATATTTTTAAGATTAAACATAATAATAAAATTTTCAAAATTTATTTTATAATTTTTTGTTTAAAAAAAATTTTAAGTAAAAAAAATTTTGTTTAGAGTAAAAAAAAAAAATTTTTTTTTTATATAACAAAATTTTCAAGTAAAAAAAATATTTTAAGTAAAAAAAATATTTTAAGTAAAAAAAATATTTTAAGTAAAAAAAATATTTTAAGTAAAAAAAATATTTTAAGTAAAAAAAATATTTTAAGTAAAAAAAATATTTTAAGTAAAAAAAATATTTTAAGTAAAAAAAATATTTTAAGTAAAAAAAACAAAATTTTTAAAGTAAAAAGAAATAAAAGAAATTTTATGAAAAAGATTGTTTTTTAATTAAAAAAAAAAATGTTGTTTTTTTAAGTAAAAAAAAATTTTTTTAAATAATAAATATTAAAGAATGTTGAACTTTCTACAACTAAAATCTTTATTAAAAAAAATTACTAGAGCATATTTGACAGCTCATGTCACAGTCATTAGCTACATTAACTTATAAAACGGATGTTGTAATGAAGGCAAGCGCGAATGAAAAGAAATGGAATGAAAAAACCAGCAAACAAAATGATTCTTGTCTTTTTAATTTTCAGCGTTTAACTTCAATCAATTGGTTTAATGATTTTACAACAAATTTTGCTGAAAAGTTATTTTGTTCACTTTTTCTTTTTATGTTTTTTAGCACTAAAGTTACAGTTTTAGGTTTAGAAATTGTGTAAAATTTTCAGTTTCAAAGTACTTGTCTTTATTATACTTTATTTTGTTTATGTTTTATATATTTTTTTTTGAGTGAATTTTGCTTCCCATACCCTTGTGCAATTTAAGCAATGAGTGTCATGAAGAGCTGCTCACAATTTGCTTTTAATTTACATAAAGTTCACATACATAATGTGTGAATATTGGCATACTTGTCTTGCAATGTGCAATTTAATCAGGTGCATAGTTTCTTTATCATACGAGTATAAATATGGGTGACTCCATTAAAGAAAACACAAAATTTTTTGTGATTAAATATCAAATCAGGAATTTGTTCACAGAGAAAATTTTGTTTGCAAAAAAAGTTCTTTTATAATAAAAAAAAAAAAAAGAGAGAAATGTCATTCATAATAAGAGAACAGGGGATTTAGCACAAAAAGCCTAATGAATTATTATCCATAATAGAAGCCAAATTCATGTATTTGATTTAATTTGTTTGACTTAAATTATTAAGCTAAAAAGCAATGACTCATAATCATACTAAAGTTAATTGTATGACATTCTTATTATCAAAAGTCACCTCTTAATAAAAGAGTACTTTTGTGTGACTATGATTATTTTTAATTATATTTTTCTAGCTTCTCTCATCTGCCGACTGAACGTACATGTACGAGTAGTTTTGTGATTTTATTTTGTAAAAATTTTATGATTTTTTTTATCTTTTCTGCTTTTTTTTTTCTTTATTTACCTTTTAACCATCCACAAGATCCGGTGTCAATGTCATGACAAGTTCATTTACAATGTGGTCACTCAGAGTGTATGTACAGTGTGGTTGGCATTGGGGCTGGTGTACGGAATCATTTGTACGATGTGGCTTAGTTTATAATGGACAGATCCTACACCTTCTTTTATTATACAATTGATCTCATATAATCAATGTGTCGTATTTTTTTTTCTTTGTTTTTTTACCATCAAATGAATGAATTGATTTGAATAAAATTTATTTCCCATAAACATGGTTTTTGAGGTTTTTGGATTGACAGGTTTGGTAGGTGAGGAATTTTCAAAAGGAGTAAGAAATACATTTTGTTTTCTTATTCAAAGTGGGAAAAGCTCTTGAGTGTGTTTTAGTTTTAAGTCTAATTTTTAAGCTTTTCTAATTTAATTTCTATTATAAAGGATGTCTCAGTAAGAGTGCCTTTTATCATCTGCCATCAATTGATTGTTTCGTGTGCTGAAGTAAGTGAAAATAAGTATGCTGAAATAAATAGGTTTTAACGTAAACTCTTAAATATTCTAAATCTTTTCTAAATTTGAAGTATTAAAGTTCTTTTTTTAAATGCTTTCAAATTTACGCAGGAACTACAAAGGTTTGGAAAAAAACACGTAATTTTAAATGGGAGGTCCTCTAGGTTTCTAATCTGTTATACAATTACTCAGGTACTACTTTGAAGTATTTAAAAAAAAATTATCGGAGGAACCACAGAAGATTTAAAGATGGGACACACACCGTTTTAAAGGGAACTTCCTCTAGATTTCTAATCTGTTACACAATTACTCAGAAATTACTTTGCAGTATTTTTAAAGAATTTTTGAAATTCCCTCATAACCCAGTACACACAAAATAAAGCCGCCACTGAGAAACAAAATTTTTTCAATTATTCGTAAAAAACTATTTAATAAGAAAATTCATTAAAAAAATGTATTTATTGAATGAAAGAAATTCGTGAAAAGTTGGTTGAATACTTTGAACTAGTACCAGCTGCTAAATATTTGTTGTAAATGAATTAAACGCCAAACGGTCTAACACCGAAGCTAGTATAGCCACCACCGAATGGACCAACTACTGGAGATCTGGCGTAAGTGCTAAAGCCAGCACCTAAGCCAGGTAAGGGAGCCACCATCGATGAACCACCATAACTACCCATGCCACCACCTAAAGCCTGCATTGTAGCAACTGCTGGTGCACTAATGGCATTAGCTAAACTCGATATGCCAGCCGTTAGTGGCGCACTAACATAATTAAGGCCGCCAGCTAAATTAGATATTCCAGCCGCCAGCGGTGCACTAGAGTAACTGCTGATACTGCCACCTAGGCCCTGCATTGTAGCAACTGATGGTGTACTGGCGTAACTACTGATGCTGCCGCCTAAAGGGACATTTATGCCCGCACCCACTGGGCTAGTTACTACTGAACTATTTATTGAGCCACTTCCAGGTGTAACTACCACAGAACCATTAATAGTTTCAGGCAACCTAGTGGCTGTTGTAGTCGTTGTGCCTGTTGTTATTCCTGTAGCTGTTGGACAGAATTCCATTCTTCCAGCCAGACATAGCCTGAACATTAGAAAGTCCGCAGGAGTTGTTCCAAATAAGAAGAATCCCTTAGCCATCTCACTTACACATAATACGCTCAAGCATACAAAAACCCAGGTAAATTTCATTTTTAATAAAAAATATTTCTAAAGTAAGTTTGAGCGAGAGGCAACCAGAAATAGAAGTTTACTGTTAGAACGATATATTCCAATTAATAGAATTTTCTAAGAAACTCAAGCATTTTATAATAAAATTATTTACCAAATATTCGTATTTGTTAACTTGAAAAAAGCAGTTGTTTAAATAAAATTAATTTTTTTACAAAAACTGACTTTGAAATTATTTTGGTCATGACCTAAATAAATTTTATTTACTAACAAAAAAAAATATTATTATTGGGAAATATTTCTGAAAAACTAACAAGAAATATTTCAAGAGCGATGTTCGAGGCAGATATTAAAAACTAGTTCGAGCTAAAGTTCGTTTTCAATAGAACTGATGTTGCGTATTGCAGTCCCACTATCTAGATCGATGTTCCAGACAGACCTTAAGAACTAGTTTGAGCTAAAATTCGTTCTTAATAGGACTGATGTTGTGTATTGCAGTCCCACTCTCAAGATCTATGTTCGAGGCAGACCTTAAGAACTAGTTTGAGCTAAAATTCGTTCTTAATAGGACTGATGTTGTGTATTGCAGTCCCACTCTCTAGATCGATGTTCCAGACAGACCTTAAGAACTAGTTCCAGCTAAAGTTCGTTTGCAATAGCTGCGTTTATAGCACTGGCCGAGAATAAAATGGTTTTTTTTTCCATAAAAATTTAATTTGTTCTAGAATTAGTAAAGCGTGGGGGTACTTTCTTTTATATCCTGTTTTGGGGATATCTGCCACGTAATTATGTTGGTTACTTACAGAAAAAAAATTTTATTTTTAAGTTAACAACTTCCTACTCTTTTTAAGCCTAATCCCCCTTCTATAAGACAGTTTAGATAAACTATTTATTCATAAATACAATAACAAAATTAACAACAAGCCTTTCTTTATGTGCTTTTAGAGGAATCCGGAAATATGCAATTAAGTCATACATCAGTCTAATACCATTTAGATAATGCACGCTGCAGTTTTTGTTAATATTTTTGTTCTTGTTGCAGAGATTTCTTTTTTTTTTTTACTTTTTTCAATCTCAGTTTGAAATTAGACAGAGAAACGTTTGTACTCAGACATATATTCGAATGTATATGTTGAGTATGAAAGCAAACATGTCTGTTTAGAATTTATTAAAGTGCGTGCAAAGTAAATTAGTAAAATATAGCGGCAGCTTCAATACAACTTACTGCACCTCCTACTGAAGTAATTTAAAATGGTGCCTGTGCGTGAGAAAGGAAGTAGTTGCTGTGCAAAATAGATATGAGTGTTAGTTAGTGTGTACTTGTATTTAATTAAAACAGAAAATAAACTAAACGGGAATTACAGTGGCTTATTGTATGAAAAAACAATCTGAATGCACAGTGAGTTAGTTGCTGCAAACTCACGAGTCAGGAGGAAAGTGATAGAAAATAAATATGCCGAGATAAATATATTTTAACGTAGTCCCTTACGTGTTTTAGTATTTTTACTTTTTTTAAAAAGGCTGTGGACTCAAAAGCAAAACTCAACATTACGGTGAATTAGATAGTGTTCACCTACAAGAGAGCTGGGTTTAGCCAAGTTGAAGACTTTTCCTTATTAAGTTCTTTGAAATCTCAAAAAAACTAGAGATTAAACTCAGGTTTGTAAAAGAATTAATCAAATGTTTAACAACTAAATACAACCAATCGATATCTCTATGAAGCTCATTCAGCTTGTTTGCAACCTAAACAGCTTTAATTGTTGTTGTTGCAGCATATCCGTTTTCTATGTTAGAATGTGGTTTTAACATTTTCAGTTCAATTCAAACAATTTAATTTTTCATTCATGTTTAAAACATTTTCACATTAAAAATAAACAAAAATAAAGGGAGTCTCAAAACTTGGCAATTTTTAAGGACAATAAACTTTAGAAAATAACAATCTAACAGGCAATTTATTTCAGCTAAACTATGGAATACTGAAAGCCCTGTAGATTGCTGGCTCGATTATTGCCTAGACCCTAGAAAAGCCAATGGTCAAGCTCACCAGCTCTCGTTAAAACAATAAATCTTTCAGTTAATTTTTAATATTAAATAAATAAATAAATGGAACCCCAACAATTTTCTTTAAAAAAAGAAAAGTTTTAGATGAGTAAACAACTCAATTTTTTACAAGAAAATAACGTTCTAAAAATTATGAAATTCTGTAACACCCTGTTAACAACTAAATCAATATGCCTTCTGTTTTAACCGGAAGACATTAAAGCTTGCAGCTTTTAATACTTAACTGCGAAATAGCAGCAACTGCAGCAACAACTCCTTTAGAGTTTGTTGGATTAAAAATTTTTTTTTTTAAGTAAAAGAGCAGGATGGCATTGAAGATTGAAAAGTGAAAGGAAATAAATAAGAAAACAGATAGAAGATGAGTTCGTCAGCTAAATTAATTGCTACTCCTATAATCGAAAAAGCAATGAGGCGCTGCAGATAGCGCAGCCACCGTTTCTCCAGTTCAGGAAACCGGTAGAGAAGGTGTTCTACAATTTTTTCTTCCTCCTCGGATCGACAACTTCTGCAGCATGGTTGCCAAAACTGCAGTGGCCTGTTACTACTGCCACCACATTTCTTAACTGAGTGCTCTGGAGTTAAATTAAGTCCCTGCTGCGATTACTACCCAGCCAGGGCCAGATAATCTTCGCTGTATTGCACTTGCATTCGTCCCTCCAGCTGAACTGTGCTCTTGATCTGTTTGCAGACCGAGAAAGGGATGACAAAAAAAAATTTTTTTTTTTTGAAACCCTAAACCAAAATGCTAAGAAATACAAGTGAAAAATGTTAACGTTAATGTTGCTGTCACTGTTGTTGCAAATGATGATTTGGGTGTTTGAATAAAAAAGCAAAAGAAGTTCAAGACGATTTTGATGCCGATTTATTTTTTATAAAATAAAAATAAAAAAAATTCAAAACAAAAAGCGTTTCTTTAGTAATGTGCCGTTGGTGCTGTTTAGAATGTTCCTGGGGGTGCTGGTGGTCCTGGAGGTGCTGGTGGTCCTGGAGGTGCTGGTGGTCCTGGAGGTGCTGGTGGTCCTGGAGGTGCTGGTGGTCCTGGAGGTGCTGGTGGTCCTGGTGGTGCCGGTGTTGGAGCTGGAGTTGGTGCCGGTGTTGGAGCTGGAGTTGGTGCTGGTGTAGGAGCTGGAGTTGGCGCCGGTGTTGGAGCTGGAGTTGGTGCTGCTGTTGGTGCTGGTGTTGTCGTACAAAATTCAGTTTTTCCCATTTTACACAATTTGATTTTAAAAAACTCGAACAAACCACGATTTAATAAAATTCCATTAACCACCAGACTGGTACTTAATGCACCCAAACAAATGAACAACAATAAAAATTTCATTGTCAACGCAAAAAAATATTCTTAGAACAGAAGTTTACGATTAAAATGATATACTTCAATTGATACAATTTCCTAAGAAACCCAAGCTTTTTATAGTCAAATTAGTCCCAAATAATTCTTATTAGTTAACTTGAAAAAACGGTTGTTCAAATAATATTTTTGAAACTGACTTTGAAATTATTTCAGTTATGACATGACCCAAATAAATTTTATTTGCTTAGAAAAATATTTTATGGAAATATTCTATTGTTTAGAAAGACAGACACGTTAGCATACATGTCAATAAATTTAATACTTCATAAATAATGACTTTATTTTTAATTATTTGTCATTTTGTAATTGTTTTACAAGTACATGTGTTGTAACTAGTGTAGGTATAATAGTCCATAACCTTGAGGTGAGTTGCATAAGAATCATCTTCTGGATGACAGTCAGAAATGGCTTCTAGAGGAAGAAATTTTACAGGCAATAGCGTAAATTTTTCCTTATTTTCTTTGTACTTTCTGTTAGACTTAGGGTTGCATCTTAAGAGAGCCACAACATTAACTTTTAACGAACAATATATAGAAATTTTTAAAGAAATTTGCTTCCGTATCACTTAAAGAAAAACTTTGTAAAGCACTGCCTCCCCAAAACCAATAGAGCCAACAAAGTATAATTCGTTCGTCTAACTTATATTCCATGTTTTCTTATAAAATTTCTTTAATTGAAATAATCTTACGGCTAAAGCTTTAAGAGTAGTACTGGGATACGTTACAACTATCAATCGATGGCAATTGGCGTTTTTGTTGAATTTGTGTGAAAACCTTTTTCAGTGTGATAAAATGACTTGGTGCACTAAAAGAATTTGTTTCATTAATCCAACGAAAAATTTATAATTTTTCAGCCTTTATGATACTTTTAATTAGAATAATGAAATAAATTAATTCCATGAAATATTTATTCATTTAATGAATTCATTCTATTAATTCCATGTAAATATTTCATTAATTTACACAATTTAGAAAAAAAAATTACTATCATGAAATTGATTCATTAAATCAATGAGATAGTTATTAATTTAATGAAATAATTTTATTTTATTATTAAATAAATTAGACTAATCAAATTAAATCATTATTCATTAAATTAACGAATTTATTCCATTAATTAAAAGAAAATTATTATAAATTCATAAAAAAAATTCATTAAATCAATAAAAAAAAAATTAATGAATTTTATAATTCATTTTATTTATACCACATTTTTCTTTCAGTATAGTTTTTGGTACAAAACTTGGTCAATTTTAATGTAAATAAATACATCAATGCAAGTTTGTAAATGATGTTTCATCATGAGAAAATTATAAAATCCTGTTTGTCACACAAGTTTTTATCTCTTAAGGCCATATCCATATGACGTTAGTACAGCATTTGCAAAAGAGCAAACGAAATAAGTATTTTTTTTTTATTTTAAACGCTGTAGGATGCTTTTCTAATGGAAAAGTTTGAAGAAAAAAAGCCAAATATATATTGTTAACATGCCTTCAGGATATTTTGAAGAAAAAAAAAACTTAAAACTGCCACTAATGTTGTAATAGCTTTCAAACATATTTTCAGAGAATAAAAGAGAAAGAGAGTGAGCGAGAGAAGAGGGAGAGAAAAAGATGAAACGAGAGTAGAAATGGAAGTAAAGGATGAGAGATATTTTATGAAGACAGAGAGAGAAAGAAAAAAACTATATGAAGACAGAGAGAGAAAAATATATGAAGACAGACAGAGAGAGAGAGAGAGAGAGAGAGAGAGAGAGAGAGAGAAAATTATGTGAAGACAGAGAGAGAGAGAGAGAGAGAGAGAGAGAGAGAGAGAGAGAGAGAGAGAGAGAGAGAGAGAGAGAGAGAGAGAGAAAATTATATGAAGACAGACAGAGAGAGAGAGAAAATTATATGAAGACAGACAGAGAGAGAGAGAAAATTATATGAAGACAGACAGAGAGAGAGAGAGAGAGAGAGAGAGAGAGAGAAAATTATATGAAGACAGACAGAGAGAGAGAGAGAGAGAGAGAGAGAGAAAATTATATGAAGACAGACAGAGAGAGAGAGAGAGAGAGAGAGAGAGAGAGAGAGAGAAAATTATATGAAGACAGACAGAGAGAGAGAGAGAGAGAAAATTATATGAAGACAGACAGAGAGAGAGAGAGAAAATTATATGAAGACAGACAGAGAGAGAGAATTTTATGAGAAAGAAAAAAACTATATGAAGACAGAGAGAGAAAAATATATGAAGACAGAGAGAGAGAGAGAAAATTATATGAAGACAGAGAGAGAGAGAAAATTATATGAAGACAGAGAGAGAGAGAAAATTATATGAAGACAGAGAGAGAGAGAAAATTATATGAAGACAGAGAGAGAGAGAGAGAGAAAATTATATGAAGACAGAGAGAGAGAGAGAGAGAAAATTATATGAAGACAGAGAGAGAGAGAGAGAGAAAATTCTATGAAGACAGAGAGAGAGAAAATTCTATGAAGACAGAGAGAGAGAGAGAAAATTATATGAAGACAGAGAGAGAGAGAGAAAATTATATGAAGACAGACAGGGAGACAGAGAGAGAGAATTTTATAAGAAAGAAAAAACTATATGAAGACAGAGAGAGAGAGAGAGAAAACTACATGAAGGCAGAGTGAGAAAGAAAATATTATATGAAGACAGATAGAGAAAAAACGATATTAGTTTAATGAAACTGTCCAGTAATCTTATAGAGTCAGTTTACTATAGTCCTCACCATTAAAGACAATGACAATAACCATGACAACCGATTTGGACGCAGATACTACCTAACCTTCCTGTACAACAATTTTGGAAATTTCTATGCTTTCTTTTTAATTATTTCCTTTTATTTGTGGAATTGAATTTGATTTCATTTGGTTAGTGATTTATTTTATTTTTACTGACAAAATTAAACCATATCATAACATGTACTATCTCTTGTTTACTGTGGCAACAACAGTTTTTAAAATGATAAGCAATTGCTGTTCCTTATTGTTGCTCGTACAAGTTAAAGTCATGTATTCGCCAACTTTTCTGCTTATTATTCTCACACTTTGCTGTGTTATACAGACAGCATCTATTTGTCTATGCTACTTGATTACCTTATGTTGTAAAACATAAGCTTGACGGTAGGTAAATTTACGTATGTAATGGCATTAGCTAAAAATACGATGGTGGTGGCAAGACTTTTTGTTTTTGAAAAAATATTTTGTAGACAAGCATGACATGTAAGCAGATTTTTGCTGTCTGCTAGACTATTTTCAGACCACCCTCTACTACTTTCCTTATTTTTACTATCTAAAAGGCGCAAAAAGAAGGAAAAAAAGTAAACAAGAAGTGTAAGTAGCAGCAAACTAACAATACAACTGAAAAATATGTATTTTATGCGACACTTTCCCCCTTTTTCTTTTTTGTTGAGGTTTTTTCTCAATGTCTTAATTGTAGAGTTCACTTACTACCAGCGCAAAAATTTCCCTTCTAAAATGCACAACACACACCACAAACAACCAACCGTCTTGGAAAGTGTTACTTTATTTGTATTCATTGAGTTTTGTAGCAAATTTAATTTATTATTTGATTTATAAAATACAAATAGTACTCGTGCATCATTTGTTATTGCTGCTGATACTAGTGAGGTTGTTATGTTAATTATCTCGTATCTTTTTGTGTTAGTAATTTGATTTCTGCTAAAAAAAAAAAAATTTCATTTGTGTAATTATGCAGAAATAAAAAGTAGATTCAAGGGAAATTTTAGAAAGAAAATTACTGCTGTTTAGAGAACTAAAAAAATTTGTGGGTAATGAGGAAACAAAAAGCTTATGAGCTCTCGATAATACACGAAAAGTATGTAAAAACCCTAAAATCGGTTTTAACTGTCAGATCAGATACTTTCTTCGAATGAGTTTTTTTTTAATTGAAAATTTTTATTTGAAAATTTTTTTTTTCTAATAATTTTAGCTAGAAAAGTCAAAAAATTTTTAAATTATTTTTTAATCGAGTAATTTTTAATCGAATTGTTTTTTTTTCCTTTATTTTTTATTCTAATAAAATTTTTTTTAATTATTTGTTAATCGAATAACATCTTAATCGAATAATTTTTAATCGAATAGTTTTTTATTCGTTTATTTTTTATTCTAATAAAAAAAAAATTTTAATTATTTTTTAATCGAATAACATTTTAATCGAGTAATTTTTAATCGAATAGTTCTTTATTTGAATAATTTTTCTTCGTATAATTTTTCATTCGAATAATTTTTTAATCGAATAATATTTTAACCCACCGAGTTTTTTTTGGTGTTCATAGATGTGATAAACTAGCTTTATTGTGAATAAAATCATAACTTTTAGATGGCAAAATAACTAGAAAAAGAAGAAGGGGTAGCCTTAATGAAGCTTAACCTCGAATGAGCAAGTTAGTGTCCTTACAGGCCATTTGCATCCAATCCAGAAAATTACTTACAGTAACTTTTGGAATTGTATGTCAATCTAACCTAAAGTAACTTAAAAGAAAATTTATAAAAAATATTTTTAGCTTTTTAAACTAAAGACAACAAAAAGTATGTGGTATAAAACTGTCTTAATATAAAAGAAATAAAAAAAAAGCCAACAAACAACCTACGCCTTCCGACTGGCACACTTATGCATATCAAATGATGCTGTTGCAACTTTAGCAGCCTTCGCTTTACCAGCAACATCTTCACAATAAATGCATACAGACATTTAAAAAATCATAATTTAGAAATAAATTTAACAAAAAAAAAAGTGGCGTCACATTCAATTATGCCAGCCAACAACATATTGAAATGAAAATAAATGGTTTGACATTAATTTTAGTTAAAAGGTTTTGTGTAACAAAAAAAAAACAACAATTAGCACGCGTTGGTTGTAAACTTTAGTTGAAGAAAAATAAAAAACACAACAAACAAAACTTTAAAAGTTGTTGGTGTTAATAAAACCCTTAACGTAACTCAACATGCTTGTAATTGTTAGCAGCCTCTTCATACGCCTTCTTAACAACATCAGCAGCATCAAACAAAAAACATTTCTGATTGAATAAATTGAATGTGAAACAAATTGTTTAACAAAAATAAAGCAAGCATTTACCAGCTGTATGTGATGTGATGGATGGAAGGGTGATGATGGCGTACATTGATACCTGATCATTTTAACTCTGCCTCGTTAGTGTTGTAAAACAAAAGGCAAGACTATAACTAAACACATTTCTATCAATAATAACAAATTGATGGACATCATATTGATGCTACGAACTTCAAAGGCATTTCAGAGAAATTCATGCTCAACACCTACTTCTTCTCTCCATTTTAGGGAAATCATGGCTCGTGTTCATTCGTTTTATTAACATAAAATAAACATTTATTTAACAGAAGTACATTTTTTTGTAGACAAAAAAAAAAGTAATTCAAAGTAACTAATTTGAATATGAATTTAGTAAATTTTTATGAAATCTTTTTTTATTTTATTTGCTTTTAAACAGCCATAAGTAAACAATCATAAGCATGTCAATATTGTTGAAGATAATTTGGAAAAAAAAAATTGAAACTTGGGAGTCAAGAAAGTCTACTTAAAAAATGTTTTGTAAAGTTTGTTCCCTGTAAAAAGAACAGCTGATATTACATGTCAAAAGAGCACTCATTTTTACCTAAGTCTATTTGCCATAATTGAAACACTTCATTTAAATTGCATATAAGTTTTATATTTTAGTTTGAAATTGGACAAGTCACTTGATAAAAATATCTCCCTTAAAAACCATATACCACTTACATTTTATGCAAACCAAATGAGAATTTTTAATGATGAAGTTTTCATTATTAAGCTCAAAAGCAGTAAATTTCTTCAAATTAATTTTTTATTTTAAATTTTATTTAAAAAAAATACTACATAATTAAGCAACCACATTTTGTCATTATCATATCTTATTATTTAACAAAATTAGGCCACTAGTTTCTAAAAATAACATAAACTTGAATTTGTTTCTTTATTTTTTTTTATGTTTTAATTTTTATTTTTATCACAGACTTTAAACCATGCGTAGGTAAATAGTTTTTTAATATTCATTTATTGTGAAGCTGTATGAGATATGGCGCGTGCTCTTTTCCAGTAGTTTGTTATTTTACTTTTTGTTTTACAATGAAAAATATATAAAACAAATAACTAGAAATACAAATATTACTTCAAAACCATTTACATAAAAAAAAGAACAACACAAAAATAACCTTAACATCTTTTTACAAATTAATAGTAACTAAATATAAAGTTTTTAAATGAAATTTAATTGTGTAGAAAATGTATGAAGTATTCGGTTTATTAAACGAATAAAATGGTTTCGATATTAAAAAAAGGGCAGTCAAATTATATTTTTTCATAATAAATTTTTCCTAATTACTCGAATAATTTTTAAGCGAATAATTTTTTAATCGAATAATTTTTTAATCGAATAATTTTTTATTTGAATTGTGTTTTAATTAAATAATTTTTATTCGTATAATTTTTTAACCGAATAATTTTTTATTTGAATTGTTTTTTAATCAAATATTTTTTTTTTTATTTGAAAAAATTTTTATGGAATAATTTTGGCTAGTAAAGTCAAATAAAATATTTTTTATTAGAAATTTTTTTTAAATAATTTTTTAATCGAATAATTTATTCGATTAATTTTTTAATTGAATAAATTTTATTCGAATAGCACATTGGAACTCATAATAAACAGATCACTTGGGGTTATCAAGAAAAACCTCAACTACTTTCATTTCATAATAATTTGTTTATTAGTTCAACAAAAACGACTATAAAAATAAAACTAGTCATGAATTCAAGTACACACTCCTGTTTCTTAAAAAATAAACAAAAACAAAAACTCATCTGCGTAAAGTTTATTTTTCTTTTGTAATAGTAAATTACAATTACACAGTGCATCAGTCTGAAAATCTCTCATACTTTTATTTAGAGACGAAACAGAACTCCACAACAGTCATTACACAACTTCCTATGTCGCCTGAGGCCAAGTCGTCGAATTCAATATCGAATTAAAATGCTCGAAATATAATTTTTTAACAAAATATTAATCTTTATTTGTGCTTAATTCCACAAATAAAGATTAATATTTTGTTCAACTTTTAAATTCCAAATAGAAATTATTACATATAATTTTTTAATTTAAAAGCTATAACTTTATGACTTTTTTAATTTTTAAATTGTTGCTTAGTGTTATTTTGATTGTATCATTTACAACAAGTGTAGGTTGTAGCGGTTTGGTGCGTGGTTTTTTGTCAATATTTTTCTTTTACTTTGTTAACATAAAATTTTGAATTAAAACAAGTTTCTATGTAAACTGAACAAAAACAAAAAAAAAACACTTTGTTACTAGTATTAAAACTAAAAAGTAGTAGAAAATATTTTTTAGATATTTCATTCATGCATTCACATTGGAAAAACTTGATTTTTCATTCATAACTACGATTTACAATGACCTTATAAGAATATTAAGAGGGCGTGCGTACTTAAAATTATAATTATTTTAAAAAATGAACTGAGACTGAATTGTACAATTAAAAACAAGGCGGCCTACGTATAAGATGTGGGAGCAGATTCATTAGAATTTAGTAGGCACAAAGGTGTCTTTAAAGGTCAGTTTTGAAGGCCTTTTGAAAAATAAATTCAAGAAAATGTTAAACTTTTTTTTTTACAAAATTATTAAAACCCAAAATTTGTAGTTATAGACTTTGCTTTTCACTATAATTTCATTTCATTTCTTTTATCATCACATGCCCTATTTAGCTTTTTTTTGCAATTTATTTACGAAGCCATTTCAAAATCATTTAGCCATTACTAATAATTCAAGCAACTGATAGTTGATTTAATCAAAAGACACGATCTAAATGAGTCCATTGCAAAATGTCTATTTGTGTTTCTTGTAAAAATACACTCATACACATAAGCTACAAAATCATACAATTACATTCACATTACTGTGTTGGATTTTTTTTTGCTTTATTTTGTTGTCTATAATTTTTCTTTTACCCAGTTTCCTTAACATCAAAGTAACTGCTTTGAAACGTAGGTGTTCTTTATTAATTTATTTTTGCAGTTTTTTATGTGTCCATTTTTAAACAAAATTATACACAGAAAATAATTCATAAATTATGAATTTCGAAAAAAAAAAATTGTTAAAAAAATATCGATAAATATGTTATTAAAGTTTTCCTCTAAATAATTTTTTTAACAACATAAAATTTCCTTAAAAAAAATTATCGATAAATATGTTTTCCTATAATATTTATAATTTACGTTCTTAAAATTTTACATAAAAAATTTTTTTGTATGAAAAAATTTGTGTATACATTTTATGGATAAAAAAAATGTATAGAAAAAAACGTGTTTGTATAATTAACTTATGAAAAAATTTGGATGTATTAAATTTCTATAAAAAAAATTATATTAAATATAATAATTTTGTTATCGATAACTTTGTCATAAGTTATCGATTTTTAATAGTTTTTAAAACAAAATTTAAGTGTAGCAAAATCTAAAATGTTTTTGAAAAATGTATTGTTAAGATCGTTTAAAGTTATCGATAACTTTGAAGAAAATCGATCAATTAACTTTCAAACGTAACATTTTTGAATGTGGCTGACAATGAAATTTCTGCTTGACCAAAAAAAACCTCTTTTGAACTAATTTTTTTGGGTGTAGTATTGTTTAAGTGTCATATGTCTCGTCATGCTATGCTGAGTTATACATACGAGTTGAAAACTTAAAGTGAAATATGAACGAGTACTTTAGGAAAACTTAATACCACAGAGAGCAAAATAATAATAAAAATTTTATATGAAAATTTATTTTTTATATCGATAGTTGGCTGCAACATTAACAAAAGAAGAAAAAGGTCAAATAAATAACAAAGAAACTTTGGCTGAACTGAGCTGAAGTGGAACTACTAGATAATGAAAGTAACTATTTATTTGCTATCAAATTTCCATATGTTATTTTAGCTGATTTTTTCTTTCAAATTGTGTTACTATTTTTATGATCTCTATTGTATTTTCTTACCTGTCGGTCATAGTCAGTTACTCTAAATTTAACATTTGATAAGCACATTTATTGTATTCAATTGTGTTCTTTGTTACATTATCCAAGACATTATGATAATAATAACGATATCTTGCATAAGAATTGCTAAAGTGCATTGAACCAAAATTATACGAAAATTTTAAGTTAAAGAAAAAGAGAGTTTTAAAGCTCATAATGTTACAACATGATTTTAGCTGAATGAACTTAAAATGTATTATTTTCTACTATTTAATATAGTAAAAAAGTCACATTGAACAAATTTAAAGTTAAACAAAATTTTAATAGAATTTTTATATATAAATTTCATTTAATAACGCCTAACGCTTGATCTGTGATTTAGTCAGCTTTGACAGAAAGCCGCCTGTAATTCTATGGTGTTTTTAATGAATATTTAAGCCCTAATAAAATTATATAAAAGTTACTCTGTGTGTGTATGGTTATGGTGTTGGTGTTGGTGTTTTGATATTAATAAATAAAATAAGCCCATCTCTTACTCTCTAAAGCATATAAATGCTTGTTTATTTGTCATTTAATTCATTTGAACTCCATAAAATTATTTATGGTTACATTTTTATGGTCTTTGCTCGCATCTACACCCACATATGGAAAGTGAAATTGAAAATTCGGATGCTGGTAATAATGGTGTTCGTAATAATGGCTTGTTTGATTACAATAATATTCACATGTTCACATATTCTCTATTTATCTGCTTCTCTGACGGCATAAGTCAGTATTAAAGAGTTTTTATGTAAAAAAAATAAATCAAAGTATTTAAGTTAAGACGAGTAGTACTCGTACCTGATTTCTTTATTTCATATTAACGACTAAAAATATTTTGTTAAAAAAAAACCATAAAGTTTAATCAGGGTTTGTATTTTACGTATGATGCGCTTTTGTGTCTAAGAAGTTCACCTATTACAAGATTGGTCATTCGCCACCATCTACTAAGATCCTTTTTAGTTAATTTAGTCAAGATAAAGCAGCTTTCAAAATTGATTCTATTAAATGGAATTAAAAAACATTAAAGATGTGAAATTAATAATGTCTGTTGCATCAAAAAATAATTTCTTTGTTCATTAATAACCGCACTGAAATAAATATTTCCCAAAAAAAATCACTTAATTTGTGTTTATGTTTCAACCAGCACCAGACGCATTTCGACAGCAACTTTTATTTCAATTTAAATTTCCATTTCTATTTTTATTTTATTTTTTTATCCTTTTAATGACATATTCAGGGTCAAACTCGCTTGCTGTGTACAAAATAAATAAAATGTTACATCTAAATATAAAATTTTTTT
Organism: Thelaira solivaga; assembly: GCA_947397855.1. Taxonomy (NCBI): domain Eukaryota; kingdom Metazoa; phylum Arthropoda; class Insecta; order Diptera; family Tachinidae; genus Thelaira; species Thelaira solivaga. The sequence goes on along the minus strand of OX377611.1, from coordinate 79,170,630 downwards.
CTAAACAAACTTGAACCCAAGAGAACATTTAAAATTTGTTTTACTAAAAAGAATGTATAAATAAAAATACAATGGGAATAAAAATTGACACGCTTATGACAGTCACATGTAAACAAAATAAAAATAAAAAGAATGAAACAAAAGCTGCTGGCATAAAAATTGTTACAGCATAAAGATTAAGAAAACACAAGAAATTTGGGACAAAAAAACTTATGAAATACGTACATGAAAAGGCTTAGAAATTCCAGCTCTGATAATTAATTCATAATATCTATTTGGTGCCAACGTACTTCCTCTTACCGTTGAGATTTAAAAAAAATAAAGGGAAAAGAGGGCCAATGGCACAATGCTCCAACCTCAGCCAAAACATAAACTAAAAACTCAAAAGTCATGCTCGAGGCAAGCAAGCAAGCAAACACACACACACACACACTCACTCACATGTTTGGTTATAACTCTGCAAGCAATATAGTAGTCGAATACTAAAATAGAAAACTTTTTACGATAGCAAAATTTCCTTAAAAATCTTCATTAAAAATGAAAATTTAATAAATAATTTAATTGATGCAATTAAAACTGTCACTGATTCAATTGAAAATTTAATTAGTTATTAATAAAAATTAATAAAAATATAATTGATTCAATTGGTGTAATTTAAAAATTAATTGGTTAATTTAAAAATGTAATGGATTCAATTAAAAATTTAATTAAGACGATTAAAAACATAATTAATTCAAATAAATATTTAATTGATTTAATAAAAAAAATTTAATTGATCAATTAAAAATTTAAATAAAACGATTAAAAACGTAATCGATTCAAATAAAAACATAATTAATTCAAAATAAAAATTTTATTGGTTCAATTAAAAATTTAATTGGTCCAATTAAAAATGTAATTGATGAAATTAAAAATGTAACTGATGGAATTACAAATTAAAATAATTCAATTAAAAATTTAATTGGTACAATTAAAAATATAATTGCTTAATTGAATACGTAATCTATTCAAATAAATATATAATTCATGTAATTAAAATTTTTAATGATTCAATTATCTATAAATTTATTCCATTAAAAATGTATTCAATTGTAATAAACATATAATTGATTTGACTATAAATTTTTTAATCAAAATATTTAATTATTCCTATTAGAGAAATTGAATGGTGATACGAAATATTTATGTTGAAAATAAAACTATTGGCAATTAGGGAAAGAAACATTGCAAATAACTGCTGAATTAGATATGGACTGAACCAAAATAAGAAAAAAAATTAAAACCTTAAAGACGTTGTTCACTTTTTATTAACTACTTAATGATTAACTCTAAGTTAGTTGAAAAATCATTGGGCAATTACATTTCTAGGACATTTTAATTTTAAAATTTTTATTTGCCTCCATTAAATATAATTTAAACCTCAATCATACTTTAAAGTGTATTTAAAGTTAGTTGAATTGTCTGCGGGGAGCATTTCTCCAATGGATTTAAAGAATATTTAAAGCACACAATGACCATGACTGGGACATGTATAAGTATAATAAACTCACAGATTTTCTAGTTGCTTCTAGCTGTAGCTGTACAAGTACAGGCGGAAAAACATCACCAACATGTTGTTGTTTATTGATGATGGCGATGTGGTGTTGCCTAGGTACTACACACTGACTGATATGTAAATAGAAAAAATCAAAAAAAAAAAAAAGATAAATTGTATTGTTTTGTTTTGTTTTTCACATGAATTCTAAATTATTTTCACGCCCATGTAAATGTGTTGGAATAAACTACAAAAACAACAAGAAGTAAATGTAAACAAAAAAAAACATAAATTTAATAAACAACAAATCAACTCAATAGTGATGATTGGGTGGGATTATAATTATATTGAATATTCTGCACTAGTGCAGAGAAATGCAGTGAGTGAAAAGATATTTTATAAAGCTGAGCTAAATTAAGTCCCATCACTGTCATGTTAGAAGAATTGACTCCTTTAGACTAATTTAAATTACTTTTTTGGTAACAACGAAAGGACCAACTCTAAGTTAATTAGAAAAGATGAAGAGGAGAAGAAGACCGTAGAGCACCTATTTTATTTTTGACCTCCATCAGAGAATTAGCACAAACCACAGTCCAAAAAACACCGAAACTAAACGAATGCAAGCTTTTCGTTTACTAGTTTTCCATAAAAATATTCTGAAAAACTACAAAACGAAACGTTTGCATTTGTAGCTTTTTATTTCTTTGCGAACTCTGACATTTACGAGTGTCTCTTTGTGGAATAGGAATGGAAGTTGATTTAAGTAATTGTGATCACATTTTCTTGTTCTCTAACGTTGACTTCTCTGTTTCAATCTCCATTTAAGTATTTTTTTTTAACCATAAACAGCTGCCGTCTTGTTGCCTGTCCTGCTTAATCTCATAAATTTAACACATATATGATATTTTCATACACTTGCCCATCTCTAGGCTGTCACTTTTCAAGATTACATGACTGGCGCATACATTTGAAAGCGATAGATTAACCAATAAAATAGAAATAAAAATAAATCTCTAATGCAAATGTTAGATTTGATTTTTCATTCTCGTTGAACATTGAAAACAAAATAAAAAAAAAACCCAAGATAAACAATGGACAATGGACAACAATGTTAGAGAAAATATTTAGAGACCGCTGCACTGCATGTGCTTAAATCATTATGGGGGACACAAACTAAAACAGTGGTAAGCAAACTTTAAAAAAAGTTTTTAAAAAGTAATCCAAAGCAGTTTTAATCATAGACAAATAAAAATCAAGCCGAACAAATGCCTTCAAATAAGTATCTAAAAGTAATAGGGACACACAAACTCTTGTGTAAGAGAAATTTTTTGACATTCAAATAATTTTCAATTATCTAATTTTCTAAACATAAAATTCGTTGGGTAATTTAAATCTCTTTTAGAGAAAGTAAATCGTAATAAAAATCATGTTTAAGAATCCCTGTCTGCACTGCACTGCACTGTAATTTTCTTTTTAAGTTTTTATTTCTTAATAACTAAATTTATGACGGTTTGGTTTGTCTTCTCCCTAATTCCACTAGTAATTTATTTATTTTTTTTTTTTTATTTTATTAAAATACTAGAACGCACTTAAGGCGCAGTCAGCATTGGCGTTAGAAGTTTTTTTTGCAGTCAACAATTCTCTTTTCACATTTACTGTTTCTGGTTTACTGGTGCTACTAGAAAAATTTTTAAAATGGCAAGTGGAGCAAAGACTCAAATTTAGTTTAAAATTTAAGAAAATTAGACTATTTGAAATTCTATATAAATTCCAGAAAATTCAACTTTAATTGGGAAAACCCAACTTTTTACTACACCAAAATTTAGTTGCACTAAAGGTTTTTTAAAACTTTGGTTGGTAGAACCAAACTTTTTATCACATCAAAACTAAATGGTATTAAACATTTTTTTTTGAGTGACTATAAAGTTGTTAAAGAAACTTTGGTTGGTAGAACCAAACTTTTTATCACACTAAAATTTAGTTGTTATAAATGATTTTTGTGGTAGTGACTATAAAATTATGAAAGAAACTTTGGTTGGTAGAACTAAATTTTTTATTACACTAAAATTTAGTTGTTTTAAACGATTTTTTGTCGTAGTGATGATAGAAATTTTGGTTGGGAGAACCAAATTTTTTCCACACCCAAACTCAGTTGTGTTAAGCAAATTTTTTTTTATAGTGACTATATAAATGTTACAGAAATTTTACTAAGAAAACTAAATTTTTTACCACATAAAATTCGACTGTCACAACTATAATAACTTGCTGAAAAGTAAGGAATTGGGATTTCTTAGCCGCAGTTATAAGTTGTATGTAGGCTTGCAAAGAGAAAATTTTTAGAAGAGCAATCGGCAGCCCCAACCGATGTAAAATAAACTTTCTGTGCCAGTTTTTTAGCTCTGTAGAACTTTAATAAATTTTAAACTTAAAAGTTCTTTAAAACCGTCTTAAAATCCAAAACTTCCAATCACCTAAAATTAATATATGTGTGTGCCTAGCCTAGAGGATATATAATTTCAAAGGCTCAAGGTTAAAGCATTTGATTTTGGAGTATCAAACTTTTATTTTATTGCAAATTAAATTTATTTGCTTAAACTTACAACAAAAAAAAATTGTCGTTATTTTTTAAAGTGGTATAAGTCCAATTTATTTTAAATATGATTTAGCGTTAATTTACTATCATACTAAAATTACCGCTAAATAAAGTGGACTTATACCACTTTGAAAAATAACAACTCAGATGATAAAATTTTGTTCTTTTAACATAATAATAATTATTAATCAAATATTAACATACATTTTCATTAATTTTCTAATAATAAAAAAACTTTTTTTTTTTTATATAAAAAGAAGAAAAAAAGTATGTGTAAACTAACCTGGTTTTTAATTGTCATAACGAAAGTTGATAAATTGTAAGCTGATGGTTGATTATATCCTTGTAAGTCAATATACACACTATACACAGGATCAGTTTATGAAAATTGTGGTGATATGTACGAATACACTCCTGAAGGATGCGTGTGAACACAACCAACCACAATTTTAGAGTTTATTTGTAATAACCCGCACTTACGAACACTTGCCATCGCGCCATTCACGTATGACAGCAACTTTTTAATGCTGTCACAATAACTTACGGACCCGCACTCGTTAACGCTCGCGCATGACAGCCGTTTTATGCTTTCATGATTATGCAGGATCGATCGCGTACGCGTTTACGCGGGATAGCCTTTTTAATGCTACCACAATTATATGCGATCACTATCAAAATATTTCGGTCACTGTAGTTTGTGAAGATCATAAAATTATCAATATTTTGCGCACTTGAAGCTCATCAATACCTAAAATTATAAAAGAAAAAAAAAACAAAATTATTATTTTAAAATAAGGAAAAGCAAAAATTTTAAGAATCATAAAATATAAAAATTAAAAAGCTAAACTGTAAAGTGCAAGCTGTAAAAAATTAACACTGGCAACATTTGCTTCGCAACTTTTATGTGATAGATTGACTTAATTTTGAATAAAATCACAAGTTTTCCAACGATTTATTAAATTATTGACTAAATATTTAATGGATACAGTTAAAAATTTATTAAAAAAGGTTTAATCAAAATGGTCAGTAATTTATTATTTAGTTAGTTCCAGCTTTTCTTTTCCCTTTTTTTATATTTTCTTCTCTCAAAATCAACTAAAAAAAACTTCTTATTCAAACCCTGTCCAAAAAATTTGCATTCAACATTAGTTAAGAACAAACACTCTGTCAGTTTAGTTTCTTTACTTTGTTTTTAGACGAGACGTAATAATTTCCCCCCTAAATATTGAAAACAAAAATAGACTCCATTTTTAACAGAACTGAAAGGAAAAGAGGAGTGTCTCCAAGCTAAAAAAGTAATTTTACTTCAAATCCCTGAGTTTGTATTAAATAAATATTTAAGTTATGACACTCCCTCTCGCCCCCCCTCCCCCTTGAAAGTGCAAAGTGAGAGAAGGCAGTAGCGCGTTAAAATATTCCACAAACATGCAAACAATTTTGTGGTCTTCTGCCTTAAAATTTGGCCAACAATTTTCTGCTTTATTACTTTATTTTATGTTTGAATAAATTCAACCTTTCAGTTACAAACACGAAAAGTTTCTTTTTTAATAAATTAATTATTTTGCAGCTACAACAATTGCACCCCAACAACTTTATTTTATAGTATTTTCATGCTTTATGTCTTATGTTGGCTAAACAAGCCCCAAATTTTTTAAGAGTGTGGGTGAGTGAGTGCTTACTTTCACACATACTAGTAGTAGCATTTATGCTCAAAATTATGTTGTTTCAAAACTGAAGTTTTTATTTATTTTTAGTGGGTGCAGTAGTTTAATAAAATTGTTTTTTGAAGTTTGTTAGCAATAATTTTTTTTCTTCAGAAGGGCAGGAAATTATAATAAAAGCAAATAATTAGTAAATGGTTCATTAAGTACTTTTTTGTAGACATTAAACAATCATTTTCAATTTATTAAATTTATCTAGTATATCAAGGTAGGTACACTTGCCTTTAGAATTAATAAATATTAAATTGATTCAATTAAAATGTTAATCATATTGATTAAATATTTTATTGATTCAATTAAAACTATAATCATATTAATTAAATATTTAATTGATTTGATAAAATGTTCAAAATATTGATTTGATTAAAAATGTTAATCGTATTGATTAAATATATATTTGATTTAATAAAATGTTCATAATATTGATTATATTTTATAATCAATTAAAATTTTAATCACATTGATTAAATATTTAATTGATTCAATTGAAATGTTCACAATATTGATTACACATTTAATTTGTCGATTAAAAATGTTAATCATGTTGATTAAATATTTAATTGATTCAATAAAAATTTTCATTATATTAATTAAATATGCAATTGATTTAATAAAATGTTCATTATATCAATTATATTTAATTTGTCGATTAAAAATGTTAATCATGTTGATTAAATATTTAATTGATTCAATAAAAATTTTCATCATATTAATTAAATATGTAATTGATTTAATAAAATGTTTATTATATCGATTATATTTAATTGGTCTCTTAAAAATTTAATTATATTGATCAAATATTTAATTAGTCCATTAAAATTGTAATCATATTGATTAAATATCTAATTAATTCAATTAAAATATTCACAATATTAATTACATATTTAATTTTTCGATTAAAATTTGTAATCATGTTGATAAAATATTTATTTGAAGTGAAGTAAAAAAATTTTCCCTCCTTAATTTTTTGAAAAATTTAATAATAAAATTAGTAATTTTTTATTACTTTCAGTTTCCGTTATAACAAAAAAAAAAAGAGAAGAAGAAAAAAGCTGGTCTAAAGTCTTTGGGCTTTGCCTGTACAATTTATTTATTTATTAATTTTATGAAATTGTGTTTTAGTGCATTTTGATTTGTTGGTGTGTTAATAATTTGTTAACGTGCATCACTTGTTGCATTCAAAACACCTCATTATGGAGACATAATTCAATCACACAGAATATATATATATTTTGTTTTTGTGAGAAAAAGTTAAATTTCATTTGTTAATCATATTGTTTGATAAATGAATGACTCTCGTCATGTTATTAACTGAATTAGTATGCACAACCGAAGGCAAAATAAAAATATTTTTGTTTTTGTTGTCGCTGGGTTTGTTCATAAGACTGTGTTTAAATTTTTTTTATAATTTCAATTTAATCACTTTAAATTTAATTGGCCTTCAACTAAAAAACAAAAAAAAAGAGGAATAAAAATCCTGTGCGTATAAGTAAAAATCACTTTAGTCTTAAAGACTACAATTTTGAAAGGCCTAAAAGTTTTTCTTATAAAACTATTTCGATTGTAAGTGGCAAACGCTGTTGCTTTCATTTCTATTTCGTAATTTGGTCCCACACACAAAATCCATTTAAAAAAAAATTACGAGTGTCGTTGTCATAACGAATCCAGCTACATGTGGCAACGCTGGCCATATAGCCCGACACTCGTAATATGACTATTTTGAAGCTTGTCTGTGTAGAAAGTAATTTTGTAAAGAATTTTCATTTTAAGAAAAGTTTGTTAAATCTTAGCGTATTTTAACCTCCGGATCACTTGAAGCCGTTAAAAAAAAAAAAAAAAAAAAAAAAAAAAAAAAAAAAAAAAAAAAAAAAAAAAAAAAAAAAAAAAAAAAAAAAAAAAAAAAAAAAAAAAAAAAAAAAAAAATTGCTTTTTTTTATTACTTTTATTAATTTACTATTAAAACAAAATTAAAATGAATACAATTTTCTTAAAATACAAATTTCCATACACCAGTCACTGTTAAGTTAATCCAAATTCTTAAAGAAACGCCATTGTCATCGATATTATGTTCATCATGTTGTATGTTAAACATATAAATCAAGTACTGCTAGAGGATCGAAAGCATTTTCTAATTCTTGACTCACTTCCTCGAGAGGAACACCTAAAGAAATCAATTCTTGCCTTAATTCTTTGTATTGTTCAACATTATTTTTAATATTCAGCAAGAGCTGATGATATTCCTTGGATTTCAAATGAGCCACAGCTTTAACTAATTCTTCATCTGAAGCCAACAAGCTTTTATACAAGTCACGTAACTGTTGACGTGGCATAACTGCTTCGATTTCTTTAAATAAGCCTCGTATGCCTTTAGCATCAGCATTACGGCTTAGTAAAGGGCTAATAATAGTTCTAGCCAATTTAGCGTATTTAGCCAAGTCAATGTGTAAAATACGGCAGCTGTAATCCTTAAGAATTTGATATTCCTTGGAATTGCGTATAGCACTGATTTTCTCTTGGGTTTGGGCTTTTCTTAGGAAAGCTTTTAAGGCCTTGATTTCAGGATCTTCAGCATAAGATTTAACAATAGTTTTTATTTGTTGTTTAGGTAATATTTTATCCACTTCCTGTAAAAGATTTTGTAAGCCTAAGCCATTGGGAGCTTCACATTTTCCTTGTGCTGGAACAGACAAAGACTCTAAAAGAAATTTTTAGTGAAATATAATTGCAGTTTTACCTTGTTCACTATCTCCTTCCGAATTTCTCAAAACAAATTCATTATTTTCCTCAACAGCATCCCATACAGGCAGCCAATTAATTTTCACTGCCGACTCATCTGGAGTTACTGGATTTTCATTTTTTTCTGTATCCACAATTTTTGCTGCAAAACTGCAGCTTACAATTGCCATTACCAAGAAAATAACTTTAAGCTTAAACATTTTATTTTAATAAATTTCTGTTGCCGCTTAAGAAAACTTCAAGTGAAATGTTGTTGAAATAAACTGTTGCTGTTCTGTAGAATTTTTTTCATTTTTATACAAAATTTTTAGCACCTTAAATTAAGTAGGTCAGTCAATCAGTCTCCATATCATTAAATACTTGCACAATTTGCTACTAACTCTTACGAAATTTCCTTATCATTTTTGTTCTTAACATTTTCTTGCTTTTTGGGCAGGCACAGATTTTTTTCTTTCTTTGTTGAATATTAATTTCTGAAATCTTTTAAGGTTTTATTTATCTTGCTTTTTATATTCAAATATTTAAATATTAAGACACTTTCATTATTGCCTTTTAACATAAACAAACACACAAAACAAATAAAATAATCTGCAATTTAACTTAAATGTTGACAACCACAAAAAGAAACAGAATTAAATTTTAGTGTTTGTTTATTTTTTAAGATTTTTTTGTTTAGGTTGAGAGCCTTGTTTACTGGCTACTGTTCGCGCAGTATGCTTTATAATTTTTATTTATTTATATACAGGAATGTACCCTCGTATTTGCTTAAAAGTGTGCTGTTGACACACAAGCTGTGTGCTTGGTTCGTAAAACATATTTTGTCGGGCTGCATATTTCATGTTAGATGGTGTGTTTCTTTTAATCATCCTTATTATACCCTTGTCATTGTTAAATAAAATAAAATTCTTTTTAAAAGTGTATTTACTTTGTGGCACCGTGTGGTGTTTCTTTGTGTTGCATAATTACTTTTGACCTTTAAGGCTTTAAAATTTATTTTTCGCAACAAAAATAAATTCAATTAAAATCAAATATTTCAGACAAAGTTTTAAATTTTTTTTTAAATTTTAAATTGTCTAAAATATGGTTTTAAACGTTCAAGTATAATTTTCAATTTTCGACTATCATTTAGAGTTTTCGAACACAATTTCCATATAATATAATTTCGTATATAACTTGAACTTTTCGTAAGCCTTTTTTCCAGCATATACATACATAATTTAAGTTTGAAATTGTGCTTTAAATTTTCAAGTATAATTTTTTATATATCGAATATCACTTCTATTTTTTTAACATAATTTTCGATTTTCGAACATTATTTTAAATTGTCGAACATAACTTTTAATTTTCGAACACAATTCAAAATTTTCATGTATATTATTTTTAGTTTTTAAATATAATTTCCTTTTTTCGAATATAAATTCGATTTTTCGAACTTTCGAACACAATTTTAAATAGTCTGACATACCATTTTTAAATATAATTTCCTTTTTTCGAATATAAATTCGAATTTTCGAATATAGACTTTTTTTGCAAACACAATTTAAAATTTTTTTAAATAATTTCGAATTTTCGAAAATACTTTTGAATTTTCAAATATATAGTTTTAAATATTCAATCATTATTTCTATTTTTTTTTTTTTTAATTTTCTTTAAAATAGTTTTGAAATTGTTATAGAATTTTCGAATATACATAACTTCGTATTTTCAAACACAATCTTAAATTCTCGAACATACCATTTTGAATTTTTATTAAAAATAATTTTTATTTTTCGAATTGCCGAACATATTACTTTTAGATTTTCGAACACAATTTAGAGCTTTCAAATATAATTTCGAAAATACTTTTTTAATTTTCGAACACAGCATTCATTTTTCATGTACGAAATTTTGAATTTTTAAACATAATTACTATTTTTTGAATATAATTTCAAATTTTCGAACATATTTTTGATTTTTCGAACATATGGTTTTTTAAATTTCCAAAGATATTTTTTCTTTTTTTCAAATTTTCGAACATAGCTCTGCATTTTCGAACATAATTTTAACTATATAGAAGTAGGCGTGTTTGTACTTCTACAAGTATATGTCTTGTACTATAAACAAAACTATTTTAATTAAATAACAGGTGCTTTAGAAAACATTTCATAATTTTATGAATGAAATATTTATGGATTTCCTTTAAGAAACAAAAATAAAAGCCGAAAGATCACAACTGTAATTGCAGTTATGGTTTATGCTAAGACAACTGCTCAATATTAGATTAATAAATAAAATGAAGAAATAACATTTTGTAAAAAAAAAAAAAAAAAAAAATATAAACAAGCAAGAAAGCGACAATTGAAAACAATTACGTTTTGAAAAATATTAATATCCTTTAGTAAAAATAAAGACTAAAGTGTAAACGAATTTTAGGTTACACTATATTTTTCAACTGCACTTAAAGTATTTTTTTTTTTCGGTTTTTCATTTTATGAAGATCAAATTTTCTTTAGCAGCAAGGTTTATTCCTCCAAAGAAAAGTTCTGTTTCTATTCAATGATGAAAAATTATTTTTTTTTTCTTTATCCAAAGAAGTTCCTGCAAACATTTTGCTAAACCTAAATATCACAATCTTATCAAATGTAGTATTCTTCATGCACTGGAAAAATATATCCTTGTCTAAAACAAAAAAAAATTAATGATTTTTTTGTATGTGTGTAGTTGATTAAAAAGCACCTGACTTTAATTTATAAATAGCATGCGTTAACTAAAGATTTTTTTGTTGCTGTTGTTCACATGTGTAAATATGAGAACATCTGTAGCGGCATATCCTTCCTTTAAACATGATACCCGTTCATATTATGGACAACTGTTCAACAAGAAAAAAAAACACAAAACAGGTTTTGATTTTGGTGTAACAGTTTTTATTTCTTGTTTGTATTAAAAAACAAAAAGCAACTGTTTCTTAAAATGCCTAACAAATAGTTAAAAAAAAAGGCAACAAAAAAATATAAATTGAACAGGCAATGACTCCAAGACAGCTTTTCAACAGGAAGTAAGAACGCGTGGTATGAAAACAAGTAAGTATCCAAAACAATAACAACAATTTAACTGCAAAGTTGTCTGCACCTCAACAACCAGGACCTTTTTTATATTGCAAATGTTTTTTTAAAGGAAGTGTTTTTAAAAGGGTGTGTTAACACGAAGTGTAATTTAAAACACTTTCATTAACACTTTTTTAATGGAAGAATGGAGACTGGCTCATATACTGTACAGTTGCCCAACAAAGGGAAGCTGCAAGGGGAGCTACTGTGCTAAGTAAACGGAAGCCCAATACAATCATAAGCTTTAGTAGAAGCCGAAGATAATTATTCTTTTTTAAACCATATGCACCGCAACGCAAAGGATTAATAACAAAAAAATTTTAAATTTGCAAGAGCTTGAAACTTGGAGAAATATAATTATTTTGTTTTAAATTTCCTTTGATTTTGAACCAGATTAACTTGAAACTGTTACCAAAATATATTATATCTGATTTCAAATTTGCACACATCTTTTTGCTACACCCAGTTTTAGACTTTTTTGCAAACATGCAAAAGCACCGATGTATTAGTGTTGTTTGGCTTTTATAGCTATTGTAAGGAAAGCAGCTTTTAAAACTCAATAGTTATTGAAGTTTTCTTTTATTTTAAAGGATTTCTACTTACAGTTACCAAAGGAGAAGATACAGATAAACCAACTTAGCACCTACAAGACAGCTGATTGTTCTTTTTTTTTTTTTAAAGCTCAAACAGCCATTTACAAATTGTTGTAATAAATTTTACAATAACTTAAGCTAGCGAATGATGACATAAACATAATTTAATAAGTATTTTTGAAAAATTTTAGTAAAAAATAAACATATGAAGGGTTTACTTTGGAAAGTAAATTGTTTTACTTTGTTGCAGATAAGGAGTATTAAGGTACCAAAACATACAAAAGGGATAATCACGGGATTCATGACTGGCCACCATTGCAGAATATTGAAACACTTGCCATATAAAAAATTTCCTATTTCGAACTCTTTTCTACCACAAAATGCACAGAAACCACGTAGGTTAGGTTAGGTTACATAAGGCGCCCAAATAAAAAGAATAAAAGCTGGGCTCTCTTGAGTCCTCCGATGTCGTCCTTTTGTGATTTTTTTTATCTTCTAAAAATGATTTTTTACCAGCCACTATAAAATTTGCTTTTTATATAAAAATAAAAATTTACATGTAATAATTTCTATTTGGAATTTAAAAGTTTAACAAAATATTAATCTCTATTTGTGCTTAATTCCAGAAATGAAATGATGTAATGGTCCATATAGGTATGCTCTCCCCTTCAGTACGTATTGTACTGAGTAAATAACTCATGAGAATATCATGAGTAAAAGAATAAATTTTAAAAACAACACAATTTCTGGAATTAAAGATTAATATTTTACAAAAAAATTTACATTAAAAAAAAAACTAATTTTCACATTTTCTTGTTCTTTTTTATTTTTTAAATTAAAAATAATTTTTTTATAATAAATTTACTAATATAATTTTTGTTTTATTTTGCAGCTGGTCGTTAAGTGTATTAGAAAAAGAGAAAATTATTCAAAATTTTATATCGTTTGTTTAGCCGTATCTAGCTATTCTCCAGCTTTTTAATTTTTTAAAATGCCATGTACATTTCACTCTAGCAAAAGATTTACACCAACAGTAATGGGTATATGAAAAACCTTTTTTAAAATTTAGCAAAGACATTTCCAATCTATTACAAACTAAACTGTAAATGTACAGGGCTGCCATTAGTGCAAGTACTTACAAAAACAAAATAAAAGAAAGCAAAATAGTTATGACACAAACAAGTTGAGTTAAAATCATGGCAAAATAGCGTTACCACTGTTGTTAAAATGCACCCAAAAAGTGGGATTAAAAAAAAAATTATTTTTTTTTCTTCAATTAAATTAAATTAAAAAAGTATATCGGGAACTCATGATCGGGCATTGCGGAGTATTGAAACGCTAGTCGTATAACAGACCAAAAAGACAGCAGAATATATATTGTGGCACTGTAATCGTTAATTTAAATCCATATTCGTTACTTAGTTCCTCACTACCCATAATCCCCCTTTTCTAAGTCAATGAACACTAGACTTAGGAATGGTGTATTTGTAACATAAGAAGAGGAATGTCACTATGAGTCACATTCTGCATATAAACGAAAACCTTTCAATTTGATTTATGGTATCAGTCTATGACTGACTCTCTGTATACATAGATGATGATGTTAACCTATAAGATATAAGGACCTGTTCAGCTAAATATTGTATTGAAAACAAAAACAAATTTGGGTTTATTGTTTTGTTTTATAATCCAATTATGCGAAAGAACCTTTCATTAGCATTTAGCTGAACAGAATGGGCTTGACCTACTTCCTACTATGTGATGCTACGTAAGCAGTATATAAGAAAAAGGATTAAAGTTGTTTTCTTGTAATTAATATTTTGAAAGTCACGCAATACCACCGTCACTTGCAATATTCCATAAAAAAAAAGATCTGCACAAGCATAGCGCAGAGCTCTAGTCTCATTATATTTAAAGAGATTTTTTACAGAAATTTTACAATAAAAAATTTAAAAAAAAACCTGTTTTTTAAACCAACATTGAGTGGCAATATTTTTTTAGAAAAAAAAATAAACAAAAAACAAAGTAAGCCAGAAACTTTAAATGATTTTCAAAACCAACCACATGCCAATCATTTTTAACCCTTAAAAATTGTGTTTTTTCAAACGAATGGCAACGCTAGTTTTATTATACTTCTTATTTAGCTTACATTTCAAAACATTCTCTACTTATTCGTCAACAAAAAAACGTAAATAAAGAACCATAAAATCACAACAAACGCCAGAATAAAGAGAATTTCAAAATAAATTCAACAAAGAGAACAACTTTAAAACTCTCTGCGTATAACAGCAAAAGAAAACGTCAATAGAATGACACTATCAAAGCGTAACTGTCAAAAAAATTAAGTATAAGTAAAAATTATTTTTTGCATTAGTCGACAAAATTTTGTAGAAAACGGACGTGGGTAAATTAATTAAGCGCTTGAAAAGTTTTCTTTTTTTTTATAGTGAAAAAAAATATAAAAGAAAGAGAAGAGGGCTTTAATGTATAAAGAAATTAACATAAAAATGTTACTAAAACAACAACAACAACAACAATGAAAGAAAATCAAACAGATAAAAGAAAATTTTAATTAAATGAATTTCACCAAATGCTTGTAAGTGTTGGTTTGTTCGATTATATGAGTGTGTGTGAAATTTTTAGCAGAGAAAATTTAAATTTTAATAAAATAAGAAAAATATTTTTTGAAAGATGAAAAAAAAAATAAATTAAATTAATTTTCACAGGCTGCATTAAATGTTGAAAAAAAAAAAATATGAAATATTATTTTGTAATGAAAAGAGAAAAAACAGAAAAAAGCAATATTGTGTGTATTGAGTTTATGTGGAGGGTGGTATTCGTGTTTCAGCAACGACGGCAAAAAGCAGCCTCATTTGGCCACAACTTAACAACACTGAGTAGCAAAGTTATTTTAGCTGATCCTGCCAATAAATGGCACGCTGAATATGTTCACAGATTTTAGCTGTTTTTAGTGCTTTTAGAAAAAAAAAATGTTTATTTTCGAGTTAGTCGTTTTTTCCTCATGGGTGATAGTAATTTTAGTGGTTTTAGCACTGTTTTTAGTGTTTTGAAGTTAAGAAAAATTGTAAGACCAATTGCACCAGCCTGGTATTATAGATTTCTAGATAAATAACTTTGTTTAATATTTTGAAAACAGACACACCAATCAAAAAAGCCTTCTTATCTTATTATTTAATTTAATATTTTTGGTTTTAAAATTTTTGTTTGCTGAAGAGATAAGAAAATGTTTTTAAAAGGAGTCAATAGCCATGGTTGTTAAAGGAAATAAAAATTAAAAGATAACTTTTTAAATCACAAAATACGAAATTCAGAGATGGGCAAATAGAAGTTATTTCAATTTACGAGTAACAAAAAAAACTTCTTAAAAGGAAAATTTATTCGGCTATAAAACAAAGTACAGAAGCGTTATGTATTTTGATTCGAATCGAAATAGCTTTCGAAAACAATTTTCAATGCGAAAGAAAAAGCTAATATGTAGAACTTTCGAAAATCCAGCAGAGTTGTATTAATAATTTTGGGATTAATTTTAAAAATGTTAAATTTTTTCGAATTTTCTTCATAATTAGTTTATTTTTTCAAATAGAAAATTCTCTGCGAAAACCTTTTCGATTTGAATCGAAATATATACTAACCCCCCCCCCCCCCCCATATTATTTTTTTCGATTTCTGATTTTCTTGGAAAGCTTGAACTTTGTCCCATCCGATCAACCCAATTTTTCAGTAAATTTTCGATTATTTCAGCTCGAATCTCTTCAATGCAACTTTGATGTCATGGTTTGCGTAACATTCATGCTTAATGGCTTTTCATTTGAGTGGTTTTTATGAAAATAAATTAATTTTTTGCAAAATACTTTAATTATTACAGAATTAAAAAACCCAGCTAATTTTAAAGACTTTAAAAAGGGCCTTCATTTGAACCCTAGCAGAAGTTTGTTGTGAGCAAGCTAGCCCCTAAATTGTTGTGTGAACTGCCATTTCAGGTTTTTGCTTAAAACGTAAAACTAAAATACACTGAGTTGTTACATTTCGTTGACTCGCTTCGTTGAGTTACATACATACATGCACAGTAGTGTTTGAATAACTCAAAGCAAAAAATAATTTTAAGGCTGTGTGTTACTGTGTTTTCTTCTTTCTAAAAAGGGGGGTTGTGGGGGTAGCAAAGGGGTGGCTACAAGTTATTATTATTATTATTATTAATAATATTAACACAACAACACCGCACTTAACTTGCAATTGAGCTGGCACACAAGAGGCAGAAGAACACAAATAAAATAAAAAGAGTGATTGTTAAAAAAACGCGAAAAATCAATAAAAATATTTGTTTTACAAAAGAAAAAAAAATTAAAATAATTACAACTAAAAAAAAACTAACTAGTTAAATTACAAGTTATAAATTATGAAAAAAAAAACAAAAACATAAAAAAAAAATTTTAAAAGAAAATTGCAAAATAAGCAGCAGCTCAAAATACCTTTAAATACATAAATTAATTACAGTTAAAGCCATTTGAACAATAAAATAAAATAAACAACAAAACAAAAGAAAAAAAATTTTGTGTAACAATTTGTAATTGTGCAAAAAACAAGTAAAATGAAATAAAATTGCTAAAGATTTGCTTAGAAAAATAAAATAATTAATAAATGGGTGCGAAAACCAGAAGAGTGAGTGTGTGAGTGCAGTGTTTATTAGCAAAATCCAACTGTTACTTAAATACCTACAAATATCCTTTTAAATTTATCTTGTTTATTTTTTTATTAAAAATTTGCAAATCAACTACAAAGGACTGACTTGTGACTGCTTGTTTATGACATAAAATGTTTTCTTAATGACATAAATAATGATCAAGTGTTGTTGTTTTTTTTCTGCTTTTTCACTTAATGTCATCTGTCTTCTTGCTATTATGATTGTGATTGTGATTGTGATTGTCATCCCAGTAACAGCCTCTTAAACAAACACACAATTGCAAAGTATATGAAAAGTAAGTGAGCAAGAGTGTCTTGATCCTGATAAAACTCGTAATGCTGAATAAATTTTATTTCTACAGTTACCCAGCAAGCAATTTGTTAATCTATATAAATAAAAATAATTTTTTGCTTGTTTGTTTAAAAAAAATTTTGTTACAAGCAATGATGGCATATACTATTGGACTAACCACGCCCCTCTTTAAGCCCACTTTTCAACAATTTTCACTCACCACTGTTCATAAAGTTGTATACTCGTACTTAATTTAAGCCTGAAGTTATTTACCACTTTAGTTGGCTCTCCTGCTATTAATGCTAGCGAAAGCTTGAGCCACTCTATAAAGTAGTGAGTAAGCCAAGCTTCTTGGCTTGTCAGTAGAAAACACCCAGGAATCGAACCTGGCGCTCTTAGCTTGGTAGGTTAGCTAGTACGCCACCTACGACATTTCTCTATGCTCTCTATTATCAAACATTTTTTTTTTTAATACTCAAAAGTAGTTTTTGAGTAATTGAGTGACAGATTACAGATCTGGAAGATCTCCCCTATAAAATGGTTCCTACAGAAAATAATTTATTTTGGAAATATTGGCATTGACTTCACTTTTCTGCATTCATTTTTTAATTTTTTTTTTTTTCTTAATTTTTTTCCTTTAAAACAAATAAAGAAAATATTTTAAATTATCCATAAATAGTCTTTTCAAATATCCTGTCACTTTTTATTGCTGTTTGTCATTTGTTGAAAAGGAAGTTTGTTTTATTTATTTATTTTCATGTTTGCATTTACAAGGTTTCCATTCAAGGATCGAATTGAATCTAATAATACTTTTGCATAGACACTGAATGTTTAGGGAAGAAAAAACAGGAATGAAAAATATAATAGTTTTGATTTTGTTATTGCAAAAAAAAAATATTGATTTACTTCTTATTGTTTGAATTCATGTTTATTTAATATTTGACTTGTTATTTGTAAAAGTGGTATAAGTCCACAAAAAAAAAAATTAAAAATTTAGTAAAATAGTGTCTATAACTTACTAAAATTCCTTCTCACTCATTTTTGGACTTATACCACTTTCAAAAATAACAGCTCACTTTTTGTGTTATTCTCAATGGTATCTTGTAAATATGAGTGTGTATATGTGTGTGAGTATGTTGCGAAGGGAGATTATTTTGAAAAAAAAAATTTTTCAACTTTGTCCTTTAAAAAAAATATGTATACACTTGTGTGAGCAAAGGAAAAAAAACCACAAAAATAAAAAGGGGAAGTGTATTAAATAATGTTGGGTTGACTTTAATATTGTGAATAAATTAAAAGGGTTTTGGGGATATAAAAACTTTTACTCTCAATAGTTTAAAAGGAAGCATAGAGTGAGTATTTTTTAATAGCAATTGTCTTGCATTTGCCTGATAGTTTTGGAGAGGTTTAGATTGATTTTGCAGGCCAGCTTCCTTTAAGAACGATGAGATTTAGTAATTTTTTCATCAAATTTGTTTAATGTTTAACTTGCTGGTTAAACAAACTAATTTAAATTTCTAAAAAAAATTTACTGTAAACCTTAAGAAATTGAAAATTAAACAAAACAACATAAAAAAATTTGAGAAAATTCCTATACAGCAAGATTTAAAATAAAAAAACAAGAAATAATGATGCTGCCTTGAAACGGTATGCTGACCTCCTGGCATCATTTTACACAGACAATTAGAAAAGTAAAAGACTGCACAAACAAAACAACAAAAAATAAAAAAGCCACATAATAGCAGCAACAGTACAAAGTGTAATTTATCTAGATACTAAAATTATGAATTGAGTTACTTATTATTGCTTTGTTTCATATCTACTCGTTCGTATATTCTAACGTTGTTTGCTGTAGAATAAAAAAAATAACGAGAATAATAATAAAAAAAAAAAACTTGTTACAATACAACTGAAATTGCGTAGAAATTTTTAAAGCTGTCTTACAAAATTTTAGTATGAAAAAAAAAAGAAAATTAAGCCACTCTCAGGTTAATGCTCAGTTGATGACAAAACAGCACTGCTGCTGTAAAAGCAATGCGTTCATTTACTTTCAAGCTAAATAATAAATTTTTTTCTTTTGAAAAAAATATATATCCAGTTTTGTTGAAAAAAAAATATACCTAAGCCAGCCAGAATGAATAAACATTAATTCCCATGTATACTTTCACACAATACATCATTTAAATGAAACCATATTTTTCTTTCTGTTTTTTTTTAAATGCGTTCGGTGAGCACCACCAGCCAGCATCACACAATGCCTGCTTATTATATGAATGACAGCATAAATATATTTCATTTGTATGTTTTTATTATTATTTTATTAATTTTCTCTTTAATTGTAAAAAATTATTAAGTTTGTTTGCCAAAGGAATTTATCAAATAAATTTTTGTTGGATAGAAAAAAAAAAAAAAAAAAATTCGAGTGTAATAGACAAATTTTTTTTAACATACAAAACTTTAAATTTTGTTTGAAAAAAATCAAACAAATTTTGTTTATGGAGAAAAGAAAATTTATTTTGGTTGTGAGAACAAAATTTTTTCAACATACAAAATTTTGTTTGATTAAAAATTAAGTTTGTTGTTCAATGCAACTTATCAAACATAAACAAAATTTTGTTTAGATAAAAAAAAAACAACTTTGGTTGTGAGAACCAAATTTTAGAAATATTAAAAAATTTAATTCTGTTTAAGTGAAAATTAAGTTTGTTTTCCAAAAAAAAAAAAAAAAAACATTGTTAAACATAAACAAATTTTTTTTATTAAGAAAAAAAAAATAATTTTGGTCGTGAGAACTAAATTTCTGTAACATTCAAAGATTTAATTTTGTTTAAATAAAAATAAAGTTTATTTTTCAGAGCAAGTTATCAAACAAAGGGAAACAAAAAACAACTCTGGATGTCAGAACCAAATTTTGTGTAGCTCAAAAATTCAATTTTGAAAAACGAATATTTTAATTATAATAATTTATACCGGCAAAATTATTTTTAAAAGAGCTGAGGATTGTATTACCGAAAATTCATTTGTATTAACTGAATTAAAAAAAAAAAAGCAGTCTTAGCAAATTTCGTTTGTTACCACCAAACTTTTAAAAGCTTACAGATACGGTTCTTACAACAACAAAAATAAGTGTGTGTGTATGTTTTTTTTTTTTCAATTTGTTTGAATTCAAGTTCAAATTCCTGGCCAGATTTTGTAAATCCAAAAGCTTTTCATAAATTAAAATGAAATCTATTTAATTGTTAAAAAATATTTTTGTTTGTTCAAGTGTTAGTTGGCGTTATTGTCTTTAAGCTCATTTTAAATAGTTTTACTTGTTCACTTGCTTCTGTTGTTCTATAATTTTACTGTTTCTTGTTTCCTCTAGTTAATTTGTATGTAAACAATAAAATTTTAAATAAAGTTATAAATCTTTATTTTTGTTTTAAATATTGTTTGTTCTGATGACTAACAAAAAGATGCCAACACACAAAACACAATTTTGTGTTAAATCAAAAATTTTCACAAACAACAAAACAAAAACACACACACAAAAGTATAACAACGTCAATTAGCACTAGAACTTAATTCTATTTAAAAAGCTTACAAACTTTAAAAAAAACAACAACTGCTGAAAAAAAAAACGTTTATGCAAACACACATAAATATGAATATTAGGGCAGTTCATTGTATAAAAGCAAACTATATTTTGTAATTAAATTAAAAGTTAAAAAAAAAAGTTTAAAAATTATTTAATTAACTAAACACAATGAGAATGTGATGAGTTTTGCTCTAGGCTCTAAATTCTAACTCTGTCATCTTCAAAAAATTATGTGTTATATTTTAAAAACCTTTTTGGTTTAAGGATTGTTAAGCAAAAATGATTTTTAATTTTTTTTTCTAGTATATGCGGAAATTTTTTCCCATAGAGTTGAGCCGCCCTAATTTATAATTTAAACCAGTTCATAAAAAAAATTTTTTTATGTTAACTGGTATTTTTATTATAAACTGCGCCTTAATAAAGATGTGCTAAAATTGGTAAATTGTTTGTTAAGGCAAAAATAAAAACGCAAAAAACCAACTAAATTTAGAACAGTTCAACGAAATTAGCAAATAAAAAAAAATAAAACATTTTAAAAAGCAAATTTTGTTATACAAAATAAAAACAGTTGAGTTGCAAGTACCGTTGATTATCAGCTTAATGGCAAAATTTATAAAAAAAAAATTTTTAATCAAAACAGTTTTCAATAAGAGAAAAATTACTCAAGCACTCTTTTTCATTACGTGAGTTATGTGCTTGTGTATGTGGTGGTTAGGTCAACGACTTGGCTCCAAATATTCTTGGTAGCTCTATCAAATAAAATGGTTAAAAATTTATTTCTTTTCTGTATGAAAGTATTTTAAAATTTTTATACAAAATGCTTGTTTTTTGAAGAGCTTTATAGGAACCAATAACATGATTTTTCTTTTGGATGTGGTTAGTAATTAGTTTGTTTGGCACACTTCCTAATAATCAATAGCAGTTCTTCATCTCTATAGTTACTGAAAATTAATAACGATAAAGCGATGCTTTTTGAAAGATTCTGCTCATGCACTCACAAGTGTATTAAAAATTAAAATGACTTAACCAGTCAAACAGACAAACATAAGTGATTTATTCATGATTACTTAAGTGGGACCTGTTAAGAAAGAAATCAATGTTTTAATTAAAAAAATTATCATTTTAATTAATTTAATAAAAATTTTAATTGAATCAGTTAAATAAATTAAATATTTTATTTTAAAAATTTCATTGCAATTAAATTGTTAATTGAATTAAATAAATTAATTAAATATTTTAGTTTAAAAAATTTTACTTTAATTATATTTTTAATTTAATTAATTATTAATTGATTAAATTTTTAATTGAATCAGTTAAATATTTTAATTAAAAATATTAAATTTTTAATTGAATTAATTAATAATTGATTAAATTTTTAATAGAATCAATTAAATTAATTAACTATTTTTTTATATAAAATTTCATTATAATTAAATTAGTTTAATTTTTCAATAAATTAATTATTAATTCATTAAATTTTTAATTAAAAGAATTAAATATTTTAACTGAAAAAATTCAATTTTATTTAAATTTTTAATTGAATTAATTAATAACTTATTAAATTTATGGTTGAATCAATTTAATTAATTAACTATTTTATTACACAAAATTTCATTAAATTTAAATTAGTTTAATTTTTCAATTAATTAATTAATACTTGATTTATTTTTTAATAAAAAGAGTTAAATAAGTTAATTATTCCAATTTAAAAAATTTAATTTTAATTAAATTTAATTTTTAATCAAATTTTTTAATTGATTTAGTTTAATTTTTAATTTAAATTATTATATAAATAATTTCTTAATTTATTTTTATCAATTTAATTCATAATTTCAAAATATCTTTATAATGATAAAATTTATTTAAATTAAATCAATTAAATTAATTAATTTCACTTATTCAATTAATTAAGAAATTATTTAATTAAAACGTTTTTCTTTTCCATGAATAATTTTTCATTTAAATTAAATCAAATTATTGTCATTAAATTAATAAAATAATTTAATTAAGTTTATTAGTTAGTTTTATTTGACCTTTTTCTTATTTTTCAAAAATTTATTTTTATATCGATATTTCGCTCCAATTTTTGTAGCTTCTTCAGGATATAATTATAAATTAATCAAATTATTAAAAATACATATTTCAAAAATTTTCTTGAGTAAATAAATTATTTAATAAATATGAAATTATAATATCGATTAAATACTTGTATATAATGAAAAATTTTGCTGGTTCTATTAAAGATTTAATTAATAGGACAATTTTTTAACTGAACTAAGGAAATGAGAGATATGATTAAATATTTAATTAAATTAATTAAAAGGAAATTTTTTGTAATTAATAGTTAAATTGATTCATTTAAAAATTTAATCAATATTGAAATTACATCACTAAAAGTTTAATCAAAATGACGAATTCTTTTAAATGATTTGTTTGATTTGTGCATAATTTTTTCTGTGTACAAGCAATCTGAAAATTTTGATGTTCTGTAAAAATCAAATACAGGAAATATGAATAAATTTCTTTAACGGTTTTTTATATTTTTTTTTTAATTATTTTTTTTTTTTTTTTTTTTTGTTTGTGGGTCATTCACGTTTTATTTATGTGTGTCTACTTGTTATTTGTTTCTTTTTTATGCACAACTCCCACGTATGTGCTGCTGTTTTAAATGCTTTGATTGTTTGTTTGTTTTCTTAATATACGCGCCACATGCCACAATTCATGGCATTGTTGTTTCTTTTTTAATGTTTTTTAATGACTGTCTATGGTGCTATAAGATATTCTTATAGCTGTTTTGGTATCGCACCCAGTCTTCTAAATTTATGCAGACATTTCCATTATCACTCAAAAACAAGCAAGAACAAAATGCAAGAAAAGGAAACAATTTTGTCACGCACATTTTATCAATTTGAAAAAAAAACATTGTAAATGAATTTGTTTGTAGAGATTTTGTATTACATCACACAACAAACAGTTCAGTTACAACAAGCGGCTGCTACAATATTTGTAAACATTCAATGTCAATAAACTTTTTTTCTTTTTGGCAATGAACTGTTTTCTTTTCGTTCTATTTCTGCAGCTTGCAAATTCATTGATTGTATGAATGAATTTATTTAAAGGAAATTTATTTTTAATGCAGTTATAAAACGGACATTGGCTGTTTTCCAAACATGTTTACTTTCATACAGGTAAAAAAAATTTATATTCCATTTTGCTATTAAGCAAATGTATGTCAAACAAACAAACATAAAATTAGAATGAATAAAAGAAGAAAGGCAATTCTACTTAGCATATAAAATGGGATTTAATTAAATTTAGACCTTGTCTTCTTATTTAAAATTATTAAAAAAAATTTTGTACCATATGTTATGATGCCGCCCCTATTTTTTAATTTGGCTGTTTTTAAACTTGTTATTATCAAGATGTATCTGGTACATATTATTACATTTTGATATTCTTAATTACGCCTTATTATACCTTCAAGTCAAAAAAAAATTGTGGGAGTGAAATGTTTATTATCAACACACAATTGGAACCTACACTTTTTAAAAAACTGCCTCCTTTAAATAATTTTTGTTTATTTAACAATTATATAGTAACTACTCGTAACAGAGTACAATTTTGTTATTAACACTTTCAGAACCGAATAGAATAAAAGCTTAATTTAAGGTTTAGCCTAAAGCTAATTATGTGGCCTACGTAATCCTAACTTTAATTATTGATGACGGGTAATAATGAGTTTTAGAAGTGAGTGAAGATAAATATGCCGAGTTAAATACGTTTTACTTATTTTATGTTTAGGAGAATTATAAGTGCACAGGAGCAAATATGCATCAAATAGTTGATTTCTCTAAGAGATTTTACCAACTAGCAAATGAACTATAGGAGATTACAAAATGAGACGCATATCATTTTAAAGGGGAGGTCGTCGAGATTTGTAATCTACCGCCCCAATACTCAGAAGTTACTTTGAACTATTTTTAAATTTTTTTTGAAATTTCTATATACAACAGTGGCGTTGCTCTGAGGGATTTTTACCATTCCTCATTTTGCCGTGGTACCATTTACGATTTTGTCCATGTAAATTAAAGAAACTAAAAAGAGACTCTAAGCTTTCAAGAAGTGTTTTAAAATTTTCGGAAATTTTCTTTCTATTATTTTAAAAAAATTTTTGAAACTTTCATGTACCCTAGTACTCTTGCTCTGAGGGATTTTAGTGACTTCCAGACTAACCATAGTAGATTACGGTTGGGACTTGGGACTTATGTATATAATTTTAAACAGGAGGTCGTCTAGATTTGTAATCTATCGCCCAAATACTGAGAAATTTTGATTTGCCAAAGGATTTGCTTGAATCTCTTTACTCCAAAACATGATGGCTTATACTTTAGGATCAGCCACGCCCACATTTCAGTGATTTTCATTCATCACGGTTTATAAATTTACATGCCTTAATTATGCTTTGAAATATTTTATTTACCACTTTAGCTGGCGCCTCTGCTAATAATGCTAGCAAAGGCATGATCCATTTTATAAAGTAATGAGTAACTGTATTTCTTTGGATGGGTTTGTTTTAGCGATTATTGTAAGCAAATTTAAAAAAAAAATTGATGCATACGCTCTCTATATTCAAAGGATGCCCGGTCGGGGGGAGATCAGGCAAAAACAGCTAGTCTTTTACATGTTGCTACCACAATAAGCCCAAAAGTTATTACACATGAATTTTTTTTTTTAGTCAATTGAAAAACTTTGGAAAAAATATTTTCTAACGACCACAAAGAGTTAAAATAAATCAAATTTGAAAAAACTTTATTTGAATATTTACCAGCTATTTGTATGCCAGTTTGCAAGCCAGTTAGCTGGAGAGGAAGTGCTAATAACACACATTTAATTTGTTATTGTCAATGTTTTTTTATTTATTTAAAAGAATGATGATTCACTGTATTAAATCACTTGTAATGTGTCTTCCACATAAAACTACAGTGGCTGTCAATACACTGACAGCCTAAATTGAAAATTACAAAAAATAAAGAATCAATTAAGTTCACTATTACTAAATTAGGGAAGCTACGACTGATTAAAAGTTTTGCAGTTAATAAGTATTCACATGGGTGTTAGAGATAAAATTTCTTCTTCAGAGGAACTGTTTATAAAAACATTTAAAAAGTATATTTTAATTTAAAAAAAAAATGTTCAAGCTCTGCTTGTGCCAGACTTCAGGCTATAAGCAGTACTTTTACTAACCCCCTGCTCTGTTTTTACTTCTTAAACAAACTTACAAAAAGCAATCAACTCGCTTGATTTTAAAACTGTTGAATAAAGCCTTTTCTGATTGTAAATTAAAAAAAAAAAAAAATCTATTATTTGCATCATCACATTGCACATAAAAAAAATAATTTTTTTTATTAGCATTTCTATCATTTGTCTTATCAAAGCATGTACTCGTTTATTGTTGTTGAATAATTTTTTTTTTACTTTGTCGTTTTGTGTGCCCACAAATTATTAAAAACATTTGAAATGTTTTTTAATCAATTTTGTATTTTTATTATTTATAAAATAGCGAGATAACAAATCTATTTTAAATAGCATTGCTGCTCATCTATAAACAAAATAAATTAAATGAAAAAAATTAAGAGGGAAGATGATTAAATATTTGTTTTTTTTATGCAAATGTAATAGAGAAGTGGCCATGTTGTGAATTTTTTTATCAAGCGTGGTAATGTTTGAACTAAAAATTAATAATAATTAAAACGAGATCTGATTGTCATTTTAAAAAAGCTCTTGAGTGATTGATATGTATGCGATTACAATTTCTAAAAAAAAATGGTTGTAAAAGAATCTATAGCTTACAACAGTTTTAGGTTCATTTAAAACGTTTTTAAGAACTAGGTTACTAAAACCGGTTATATATTAAAAAAGCGGTTATTGGAACCGGTTTTTACAAGAAAATTTATTAACAAAACCAAAATTTTTTAGTTTTTTCAAATTACTTTGCTAGCGTGGTGAACAAAAAAAATGTATCAAGGCTAAGATCTAAGGATTTTTGTCACGGTTGTTATAAGGATATTATTTCAAAACCGGTTTCCATAAAAAAATTTTAATTTTTCTCAAACAATGCTTTAAAAAATATATTTACTAAAATCGGTTTTGTTTAAAAAACCGGTTTTTCTTAAAACCCGGTTATTAACAAATAAATTTGCATTCATAGCCGGATTCTACAGCTTGAAAATGTTTTATGGCCTATTTTAAATTTTAAAAAAAATTTTTTTTATTAAAACTAGTGCAAGTGTTTAAAAAATCGGCTTGTTACAACTGAATTTTTCCAAAACACGGTTACTAAAGAAAATAATAAATCTTTTATTTTATTTTAAATTGTATTTCTAATGTGTTGTTTTTATAACACAAGCGATTAATTCGTTTGGAAATTTTATATGAAAAATACTCAAAATATTGAGTGTTTTTTTATACAAATTTTTTTAGACGAGTTGATCGATTGTGTTATAAAAAAAGCACATAAATGTCGTTTTCCAAAAAAAAAAAATTATAATTATAAATTATATATTACAACCGGTTTTTTTCCAAACCCGGTTATTAAGAAAATATATTTTTAATTATTTTGCTAATGTAGTTTATAAAAAAAATTATTAAAACCAAAATCCTAGGTTTTGTGTTATTAAAAGTGCAAAAAGGACTTTCATTCAAAAGCGGTTTCTGTATTTTACAACAGTTTCAATGCTTATTTAAAAATTGTAGAAAAATGCGATTACCAAAACTGATTTATTTTTTACAACTGCATATGAAAAAAAAACTATTTAGAATATATTTTATTCAAGAAAGACGTAAAAGCTTTTAAAAAAAGAAAAAAAAAGAAAATAAAAAAATTTTATAATAATATTATACAGTCATACTTATGTGATTCGATATAAGCAAAACCCCACTTGCGTTGTGTACTTGTGTTAAATTGCTTTTATAAACTTGTGTAAAAATAATCATCAATTAAATTTACACACACACACAACAATATGGATTTCTTTGTCTAAGCTTTTTATATAATTAATTGTTAAGCATTTTATAATGATTTAAAGGCCAGCCAAGTATCGTGTTCTAATAGAATTTTATCTAAAGCAAAACAAAAAAAAAATCATTTCAATTAATTGGTTTTGTAAACTTTCTTTTTACAGGATTTTCTTAAAATTTAAAACGGTATTCAAGTAAAAGAAAAAAAAACGCAATTTAAATTCTAAAATAAATACAAAACCCCTCCCAGAGGGTGTTTTAACTAAACAGCTAAACAGCCTGTCAACAGGCTGTCTCACAGGAATAAAGAGGCATACAGAAAGAGAAAGCAGGAGAAGGTTGTTTGGCAATAAAATCAATATGAATGTAATGCGTAAATTACGTGGTACAGGCAGTGGTCCAGCTGGTAATGGTACGGCTGGCTCCAACACCAACACTACTGGCACCCACAATTCAAATGGTGGCTCCACATTACCCACCAGCGCCAGTAGGGATAACATGATGGATGCACATGTACAACTAACTTTACATACATTAAAAAAAATGTTCCATGAATATACGAAAGATCCCTTAAGTGAACAAGAACGAGACATGAAACTTTATCTAATGCTGCCTTTGTTTTGTAAGGTATGTATGGGGCTTGTGTGTGTTGCCGCTCTGGCAACATATTCTTTATATATATAGATTTTTTAATTATATTAACTTTTTTTTTTTTTTGCAGGTTTTTTGTGATGGCCCTGCTTCAGATATGAGTGAAAAATTTTGGGATGTTGTTGCTTTTTGCCAGCAAGTCTCACGTCTCATGGTTAGCGAAATACGTAAACGTGCCTCCAATCAAAGTACAGAGGCAGCATCAATAGCAATTGTTAAATTTCTAGAAATTGAAACAAGCGAAGACACAAGCAGCGGTTGGATGTTATTGTCAACATTAAATATTTTAGCAAATGGTGATGTGTCTCTAATACAGGTAAGTCATAGTTAAGGGCAAAAGGGTAAGAGAAAAGATTATTTATTTAACTATCGTGTTTAAAAACTAAATACTTGGAAGACTAAGTAAACAAGGACTCTCTTAAAGAAGAAAAGAAGTAACATGTTGAAAGCTTTTTTTCTTTCTTGTGTAATTTCAAGTGCCCGTTAGGGGCCCCCCCCACACACAAATAGATTGACAACGTTTGTGCTTTATATACTTAGGGAAAATGAGACAAAATATAAACTGAAACCTGCCTGTAATTACATCGATAATCATTTTATAAAACCTATAAAAAATGTATTTAAGATTAAGATAGAATTTTTAATTTATATTTTAATTAAAATTAGATTTCATCTTTAGCAAAAATGTGAATTAAAGCTGCATAGCAAATATTAAGCAGCAAAATTTAATTTGCGAGATAAAATAATATTTGAAAAAAATTTTCAACATAACCCTAAATTTGTTACAGCGTAACATATTACTATACTGGTGATCTGGTAACTAGTTACAGCACTAGTTCAGAAGAAATTATTGGGTGTTAGTTTAAGAATTCTTTTTTTTTTAAACCCAATAAACTCAAGTCAAGAGACAATGCATCCCTGAACTTATTACTTGCACACATGTCACTATACTGGTGATCTGGTAACTAGTTACAGGACTAGTTCAGAAGAAATTATGAATAAGCCCATGAGACTATATATCCCTGATTTATTACTTGGCCACACATAACTATACCGGTTAGCTGGTGACATGTCACCGGACTAATTCACAAGAAATTATAAATTTTTTTTCTAAATAATAAAATAAAATAAAAAATTTTCAAATGGGATTTTTAAAAATGCCTTTAAACCTTTTTATCAGTTTTTCTTTTGTTGTAGACTACTGACAAAACCATTTCTATTATATTTATCTTACAGGTTATGACAGCCGCTGCCGTACCCTCAACACTGGTCAAATGTCTTTATCTGTTTTTTGATTTACCCGTAGTAGAGGAAGACTCACCTACGGAGAAACCCAGTGAGTTTAATGCCTTAGAGAGACGCGCATTTTTGCAAAGAGTTTTTGTGCAATTGTTAGTGAAATTATGCTCATATCCTTATCCAGCTGAAGAACTAGCCAGAATGGATGATTTAACTTTACTTTTCTCAGCCATAACCTCTCCCTGCCCTACACACAATATTGTATGGCGTAAAAATGCCGCTGAAATATTAACCACAATATCACGGCATGGCCTAACCGATGCTGTCGTCAGTTACATACATTGTAAGTGTTAATATAGAGTAGGCAGCATAATTTGTTTGATAATGTCTTGTTTGTTTTTAGCCAAAGGCTGTATGGCTTTATGTGTGGATAATATGCGTCGTTTAACTTTTGGCAATCCTTTGGAAATTGTGGAAATGTTTGTAACGGTTTTTTGCTTTCTAAAAGATTCTAGTCAAGTGTCGCAAATATTAATGGATGATTTTAAAGCATCACAGGGTTATATCTTCTTAAGTGATTTTTTGCTCAGGTAAAAATAATTTATTGCCTCTTCAGCTAAAGCTTCTTTCAAAAAGAATTTAAGAAAATTTATTTTTGTTTTCAATACAATTATAGGAAAGCAGCTTTCGATCTCACATCTTGTGATTTTTGTTTTAATTCTTTTTTCTAATTTTTTTTTTTTTTTAGATTCGATACAACACGTGTGCAATCGGTTGAAGTCCAGGCCGCCATACGCAATTTGGTATTAATGATTTCTTCGCTTTGCATGTGCGGTTTCAATGAACTGCGTCCACCGCAAGCTCAAATTAATGCTCTTTTTAAAATGCAAAACTTTCAAATGCCCCAAATTTCCTCACGCGAAACTTGTGTACGCAACATTTATGCCTTTCAAGTTTTGCAAACTGTATTCCTTAAGGCGACCTCAACATCATTATGCTGCACTATACTGGACGCCATATCACGTGTCTATCATTCAGATAATGCCAACTATTTCATTTTGGAATCCGAAAATACTCTAAGTCAATTTACAGAAAGAATACACCTGAAAGGTGCTCCTATACAAGAAAAATTCTTTGATATTTTGGAATTCATTGTATTCCAATTGAATTTTGTACCCTGCAAGGAATTGATTTCACTGTCGTTGCTTTTGAAAAATTATCATGCGGCCAGTTGCAGCATTTTGTGTTTGAAAACTCTGTTAAATATTTTGAGGCACAATAATGTGTTTAAGGATGTGTATCGTGAGGTGGGCATACTGGAAGTGTTTGTCACGTGTCTCAATCGTTATGATGAGCATGTGAGAAAAATTACCAAAGACGATGAAAGTGTGGTAGTGGAAACGGAACAGGAGGATTTATGCGATACTATGGGCAAACATGTATTGGAAGCTTTAATCATACTGTTGAGTGGCAACAATAACAATGCGAATGTGTTTAGAGAATGCGGTGGAGCAAAATGTATACATGATTTGGTGAAATTTAAACACTGTCGTTCCCAAGCTTTGGGCATAATAAGGGAGCTGATTTTATCAACAGGAGGTGATGATGATATGCTTTTTATATTGTCGGTGATGCATGCTGTGCCGCCCTATCAAGTCGAATTCAAAATTCAAATACTGAATATGCTTTTGGGCTGTCTTAAAGACTCTCATCGTACGCGCACAGTGTTTCGTAAAGTTGGTGGTTTTGTCTATTTAACCAGCGTGTTTGTATCTTTGGATGGTAAACTGTGTGATGCAGCTTTAGCAAAAGTAAAGGAAGAGCAAGAAAAAGAGGAGGAGCAGGAGGAGGAGGACCTGGCTCAAGAGCTGCAAATAATAACGCAAGATGATTTGATATTGTTATTGCAAATGGTTTGCCAAACATTGGCCACTGCTATGCGTTTCGAACCGGCCAATGCCAAGTTTTTTCATCAGGAAATATGCACAGCCTCTTTGTGTGACACTTTGCGTTTATTGGGCTGTTTTGGTAACCTCACAGAATTACCAGAATTTAAGGGTTTCTATAAGGCCGATATTACCAGCCAAAAGTATTTTCATGATGTGTTTTCAGGGGACATACTGAATTACAGGTAAAAAGTATTTTCTTTATGACAAAATAAAAATGTGAAAATAATAATTTTTTTTACTTTTATATCCAGTTTCAACGACTCTATACCACGTTCTTTATCCTACGTGTGTGTGGTTTATCGTCTGCTGTACAGCATTGCTTTGGATAATTTTGAATCGCCCAATTTAAGCAACATCATAACTTTGTTTAATGATCAACATAATCGTTCACCTTCCAAAGAATTGGGCCTGACTAGTGCCCCCCATCCCAATCAATTGAATCTTACACAACCCACACCGGAACCCAGAATTGTACATCCTGGTGTGGTGCTTTGCATGCTACAGCTTCTGCCCAGTATTACCCATCGAGAACAGCACGCTTTGGCCATAAATCTGCAAGTTTATCTAAGTGAAATTATAAAATCTTTGGTGCGCAGTGAACGTAACCAACAGATAATGTGTGATTATGGCTTGGCTGGTCATTTGCTGAAAATCGCTAGACGAGCTTTATCGGAAGAGGTGAATCCTTTGCATGTTTCCATGCAATATATTTTGGAAAGATTGGCTGCTCAGGCCTTACAGCCTACGGAACTTAGAGAATTCTTGCGTTTAGGTGAGCCATTATCGTGTGCTGACATCGATTTAAATAAACCCTATAAAATGGGTGGGCCAGTACCTTTGACGCGCATTAAAACTCTCGTATCAATGACAACACCCCGAGATTTCAGGGCTCATGGCTCTAGTACTTTACCGCCATTTGTGGAAATGGACATGACTGCTGAAGGTTTCGGCTGTTTGTATTTACCATCTTTGGCTCCCCAAGCCACTGCCACAGCTGGTGGCACCATAGATTCCAATACAATTGGTGGCATAGGCTCGGGTGATCGTATTTTTCCCCCACAGACCGGTCTATCCTTTTCGACTTGGTTTTGTGTGGAAAAATTTTCCGATCCCAAAACTGATCCGCATTGCGTAAGACTTTTGACTTTGGTGAGAACAATACACAGCCCCCGCGAAGAGAATTTGGTGTGTCTTTCCATACTATTATCAGCCCGGGATAAGGCTATTGTGGTCTCAACTCAAGAGACCTTGGTGACGCCCAGCAAGAGTAAGTGTAAAATGTATTTTAAAAAAAAGCATTTTCTTTAACTGAATTATATAAAGGTTTGGGCGACTGGGAACCAGAAGGCTCGGATGATAATAGTGCCCGCATTTGGTGCCCTGATTTGTTGCATGAAGGCCAATGGCATCACTTGGTGGTGGTATTAAATCGTGCAGTTCTCAAGAATTCTAGTTTACAATTGTATTTGGATGGCGCTCCCTTGCACTCCCAAAAATTGCATTATATTTCACAAAATCCAGGAGCTGGTTCGGCTAATTTACCGATAGCTACTTCAGTGTTTGGTTATATTGGCACACCGCCCATATGGAGGCGTTATTCTAGATTGTGCTGGAAGCAGGGAGTTTGTCATTTACTGGAGGATGTAGTAAATCAACAAACTGTACAGACGGTGTATAATTTGGGACCACATTATATGGGTTCCTTGCAGGCTCCTCAGCTAGGCAAAAAGGTAGAACCTTTAGGACCTTTAGTAGCAGAAGAAAAAGTTTTGTTGGGCTTAAATGCCCAAGCTGTATCCCAACTAACGCTGGTGAAAATTAGAAAAGTTTACAGCCGGGCAGATAATAAATCTATAGCCAAGCAATTGGGCATGAACTCTCATGAGAATGCCACTCCTATAAAGTAAGTAAATTGTTTTTGTTGGCAAAAAACTAAAAAAATTTAAAAATTTTGTTTTTTATAAATAAAATAGAATCTTGCACAATTCGGCTGGCCATTTGGCTGGTGCTGGTCGCACTTTAGGCGGTGTGGTGGTGGGCTACTTGGGAGTCAGAGTTTTTAGTCCACATCCTGTGTCAGCCATGATAGATACTGTGGGCGGCTGCAATGTTTTATTGGGCATTATAGCCATGGCCCAGGATGTGGAATCTTTGTATGCCGGCGTTAAGGCCTTAACCTGTGTGGTGCGCAGCAATCGTACAGCCCAAAGTGAAATGGATCGTAAGCGTTGCTATCAAACTTTGGGCATGTTTTTCAAAAAGAAAAAGAATTTATTAAATTCGCATATTTTGCATCTGACTTTTGGCCTAGTGGGTACTGTCAATTCCGGCCAAGATATGAGCGCCATACCCAATATTACCGCCTTTCAAGATCTTTTATGTGATTTGGATATTTGGCACAATGCACCCAATGGTTTGCTGAGATCTCTACTAGAGCATTTATTGGAATTGGCTGTGGAATCGAATGAGAAGAAACAGAATGTTAAAATTATGAGAGAACTGCAGCTGCTGAACAAATTATTGTACATAATAGTGGATATACAAGATCATTCTACACGGGAAATACTGTTCAATTTGGTGGAAGCTTTATTGGGCGGACAGCCGCGTCATACGGATCTGTTGCTGTTTGGCCAGTATTGTGCTTCCAAATTACCTAAAGCCGAACAAATAGAAAAATCCTTGATATTGCCCTCAATGAAACCCACCCAAAACCCTTCCAATTCAGCTGCAACTGCCGAACACGATACAACTGCTCAAAATATTTATCTGCGTAATCGTTGTTTATCATTACTGCACGGCCTCTTATTTACCTCACGCAACACTGTCAATTATATTATTTGCGATGACATATCCAAGACCTTGGGCATGGATTGGCTTTTGCTTTTTATGCAGCCACATGTACATTTCACCACAGTGATTATTGCTGTGCGAATTCTGGTGGTGGTGTGTGCGAATGAAAGTTTTTTGGTGCGTTTTCGTGATAGCACACATAATGGTGGCTATTTACGATTCACCGAAATGGTATCACAAAAGAAACCGGTGGGTATTGCTGCTCAACAGCTAAGTAATCGTACTGGCGGTTCTAGTACTGTGATTGTGACTTCATCAAATGTTTTGCAACATTTGCCAACTCACATAGCGGGCGAGGTAAAAGCGGCAGCTTTAAATATACCAGGTAAGCAACTTTAGCTTCTTATTATTCTAGAATTTATTATTTTTTTTTTTTAATTATTTTTTTTAAGGCTTCCAAATGCTAGAATGGCTATTGCAACATCACTTGGATGTACCCGAACTGTATTTCCTGATTACTGCTTTAATAATGGGCCAACCTGTCAAACTATTGGCCACAGAACACACCAAATTTGATTTAGATCGTGTGTGGTCTTTTCTTTGGGGCGCTCCCGTTTCATCTAATCAAAATATACCAAAAATGAATATTTGCCCTGAGGCTGTTTGTGTGCTATTGGGCATGGTAAGAGCCATAGTGCATGGCGGGGAGTTGGCGGCTTGGCTGACCAGCCATCCTGAAACCATTATACAATTACTGTTTAGTTTGTACCAAAACCTAACCGATTTTATGCCGGTAATGATGACAGGCGATGTTATCTCTTCCCTAGTGTCTGTATTATTTCCCAACAACAAAGAAGAAACGACCACAGAGTCTGAACCAAATAGTGGCAATTCCTCTCCCTTAGAAGAACAAAAATGTTTTCTGTTGAATGCCACTGTTGCCCATCAACAGCCTGTGGCTAAATTAACAACTCATCCTGTCAGAAAATGTATTATAGATTTTTTGCGTGTCATAGTGGTGGATTCACTGAGTTTGAATATGCATGGCAAGACTACACCCGTTGTTGATTTGGTTTTGGATGCTTTTCCCGACAACTCGGAAATGCCTCTACAAATTGAATATCAAACTGAAATAATTGTGGCTTTAATGGATCATTTACTGGCAGCAGATATTTTATTGGGTGAACAGGCTGCTTTATCTTTGGTGCCTCTGATACAGAGTCATACTCAGCATATAGCGCCCAATGTTTTCTATTTTACAGCACGTGTGGTGGATAAAATGTGGCAGGGTTGCTTGACGCGTAATCCCCATGAGATTTTTGATTTTATTGTGAAATTAATAGCACAAGCAAAACGTAGATCCTCATTTCTGTCATTGGAACAACTACATCATTCCCTTAATCGCACTATTTTGTATTTGTTGTCGCGGCCTACAGAGGCCATTACCGAACAAATGAGTGTTTTGGAGGCTTTACACAAAATCATTACACACAGATTGTTAATTTTTGGTGCTGGCAATCATGAGCTCGAATTTATAGGCTGTTTAACCTACTGTTTGCTGCAATTAACTTCGGATATGAAGATAATATTAGAGCCATCTACCACACGCAATACCACCTGGCATGTAAATCCTCAGGCAGATATCATAGAGCCCAAAGATGAGGACTTGAATCAATTGCAGGTAAGAAGCAAATTTTATTTGATTTGAAATAGAAGTCTGCTTTAAAAAACAATAATTAATTTATATTGCCGTTTTAAATTTATATTAGGGACGCAATTTAATTGTGGGTGCGGCATTTCGTGTTTGGGAGGAGTTGTATGTTTGTAAAAAGCCTGCCATAGAGGAGGTATTCAAAGTAACCCTGTCTATTACAGCAGCCAATTGTAAAGCCCCCGATTTGCAAACAACCAGAGAACAAGTTATGGAATTGGCTTCCAAATTGTGGTTTAATTATGTGGAGACAGAAAGGAAAGCCTCTTATCGCATACCCTGGGAAATACACAATCAAATACAATCTAAAATACAAAAGGTGACTGGCGGTCTTACCCGTTTAGCCAGTCGCACCAAAGTCAAAAAGGATGAGTCGGTGCGCACTAAATCAAATATTAGCAGAGAACATGCTTATGAATGTACCGGCATACATGTGCAGCTGATAAAGTAAGTGTTTTAAAAAATCTTTCAGTTTTTAATGTTTAATAACTTTTTGGGGCTTGCAGAGATCTTTGGGAGTTGCGCTGTAAACAGTATTTGCAAATGCTGCAGCACACGCAACGTTATGTGCATCAGGATTGGCTACTTTCGGAAACTGAGTTAACAAGAGAACGTGGCTTGTGGGGCCCTGAGGGTATATCAACTTTGGACAAATGGATACTTGATACCACCGAAGGTCCTCATCGTATGCGCAAGAAAACCATGCGCAATGAACTTTTCTATCTGCATTATCCCTATCGCCCTGAAAATGAACAACGCACAGATACGCGTCAATTGAAGGCCAACAAAGTGGCCTCTAGTTTTGATAGTAAAATTTATTACACACATTGCCAGCAACCACCACGTATTCTCTGCGAAACTGATGCTGGCAACCATTATCAGTTAATGCATCAACAGCATTCCGTAGATGCCAATATGCACAACAAGCAAACACATTCACCTCACTTGCAGCAGTCCTCAAAAAGTGAACCTGGTGGTACAGCAAATACACCGCCGGCATCGCCTCATGAAAATCGTATTGCTCACGCACAAGAATCGGTGGAGGGCAACAATCAAGATGATGAAGAAGAAGAAGAGGAAGTGACCAACATTTCAGATAATGAAACATTTTTACGATTACTGGAGGACCAAGAGAAAATTTCTTTCATGTTTCGATGTGCTCGCATTCAAGGTCTCGATACATTTGAGGGCCTATTATTATTTGGCAAAGAACACTGTTACATTGTGGATGGTTTCACTCTACTAAAGAATAGAGAAATAAAAGATATTGATACTCTGCCACCAGGTACATATGAACCCATAATACCCAATTCGGGTGGCACAACACGTCAATGCAAACTGCGTCAATGTTCAAAATTTGGTTATGAAGAAATACGTGAAGTACATAAGAGACGT
Source organism: Thelaira solivaga (assembly GCA_947397855.1). Taxonomy (NCBI): domain Eukaryota; kingdom Metazoa; phylum Arthropoda; class Insecta; order Diptera; family Tachinidae; genus Thelaira; species Thelaira solivaga. Next base: position 79,133,048 of record OX377611.1, on the reverse strand, counting down.
TACTTGCTGCAGCCCATAGCCTTGGAGGTGTTCTCGGATGATGGACGCAATTACTTATTGAGTTTTCCCAGAAAGGTGCGGAATAAAGTTTATCAACGTTTTATGGCTCATGCCACCGCCATTAACGATAATGCCCAACAATCGGTGGCTGGTCAAAAGAGAACAGCAAGTGTGGAACAAACTTCTGGCATATTTAGCAGTTTAATTGGTGAAACTTCTGTTACTCAAAGATGGGTGGTAAGTAGTAACTGAATTTTAAGGTTTTGAAACTTTTTGTCATTAAATTTTTTGTGTTTGGCAAACAGCGCGGTGAAATTTCAAACTTTCAATATTTAATGCATTTAAATACTTTGGCTGGACGTTCCTACAATGATCTCATGCAATATCCAGTGTTTCCCTGGATATTGGCCGACTATGAATCTGAAGAATTGGATTTTAATAGTCCCAAAACATTCCGTGACTTTTCAAAACCAATGGGAGCCCAATCAGAAGAGCGTTTAGAACAATTTCAAAAGAGATTTAAGGTAAATTGAAAATTTAAATAAAAATTTAGGGGAAAAAGTTTAATAGCTTTTTGGTAAATCATTCTAGGAATGGGATGATCCTCAAGGGGAAACACCACCATATCACTATGGCACCCATTATAGTTCAGCCATGATTGTTTGCTCGTATTTGGTGCGCTTAGAGCCTTTCAGTCAACACTTTTTGCGTTTACAAGGCGGTCATTTCGATTTGGCGGATCGCATGTTTCACAGCATCAAAGAGGCCTGGCTATCAGCCTCAAAATTCAATATGGCTGATGTTAAGGAGTTGATACCTGAATTTTTCTACCTCCCCGAATTTATAACAAATACAAATAATTTTGATTTGGGTAATGGAAACTTGGTTTAACTGTTAACTGTTTCTTCGAAATCTGAAACTAATTTTTTGTTTCTTTCTCAATTAAAAAGGTACCAAACAAAATGGTGATACATTAAATAGTGTTATATTGCCACCCTGGGCTAAACAAGATCCACGTGAGTTTATAAGGCTACATCGCAGTGCCTTGGAGTGTGATTATGTCAGTCAAAATTTGCATTTGGTAAGTGTTTCTAAATTATATTTCAAGTATTTAATGGTTAATTAACAAAATGTCTATTTCAATTAGTGGATTGATTTAATATTTGGCCATAAACAACAAGGTCCAGCCGCCATTGAAGCTATAAATGTTTTTCATCATCTTTTCTATGAGGGCAATGTGGATATTTACAAGTAATTTCTGCTTTTTTTTTTAGAGATTTTTAAGTGTTTCATTTGTTTTCTGTTTTTTTTTTTTTAGTATCGATGATCCTTTGAAGAAAAATGCCACCATTGGTTTCATTAACAATTTTGGCCAGATACCTAAACAATTGTTTAAGAAGCCCCATCCCGCCAAGAAAATGTCTGGCAATAGACATTCCACATTAATTGATCCTAGTGCTTTAATACAAGGCAATACTACCGTTTTACAATCTGATCGTTTGTTCTTCCATAACTTGGATAATCTAAAGCCCAGCTTACAACCCATTAAGGAACTGAAAGGACCTGTTGGACAAATATTACAACCGGATAAGACTGTTTTTGCTGTGGAACAAAATAAGGTTGGTTGTCGCTCAGTTTTTTTTTTTTAATAGCAAAAAAAATCATTTAGTTTAAAATCTAAATTTTTTTCTTTTGCTTCACAGCATGACTTTTATTTGCTACACAGAAAACTTTTTCAAAATCCCCTCAGTTAAAAATCTAAAATTCTTCTTTTGTGTACTTGCTCTGCCTTCGTTTAGGTAATGATGCCACCATCATATACAAAATACATTGCCTGGGGCTTTGCTGATCACTCACTGCGTGTGGGGCTTTATGATACCGATCGCGCTTCATTTGTTTCGGAAGCAGCCGCCCAAAATTCTGGTGAAATTTTAACCTGTGCATGTCCCAACTCAAAAATGATTATCACAGCTGGCACCAGTTCGGTCATAACTGTTTGGAAATTTGATGCAAATCGTAAAAGTTTAACGGTGCGTCACTCACTGCATGGTCACACAGATGCTGTAACCTGTTTAGCAGCCAGTGCTGCTTATAATGTTATAGTATCTGGTTCCAGGGATGGCACAGCCATTGTTTGGGACATGGCCAGATTTACATTTGTGCGTCAACTGAGAGCTCATGTGGGTGTAGTGGCGGCAGTGGCCATAAATGAATTAACCGGTGATATAGCTACTTGTTCTGCCACCTGGTTACACGTGTGGTCAATAAATGGAGATCCCTTAGCTACCGTTAATACCAGTGTGGGTAGTGCGGATAGAATGCAACAAATATTATGTGTGGCCTTTTCACAAATACGTGAATGGGATCAACAAAATGTAGTGATAACCGGTTCAACAGATGGTGTTGTCAGGGTAATAGAAAATTTTCCTTTAAAATATTTTTTATTTCCTATTTTTTATACTCTCTAGATGTGGTCTTTGGAATACGTTCAAGTGCCCATTGAACGTAAGCTTAAAAGATATGCTGAAGTTAAATCGCATGAGAATAACGATTCTACTACAGCTAGAGATGATGATGAAGAAGAAGTTAAGTGTTTAGAGAATACAAAGAAAATTGATATAATAAAACAAATTCAAGTTATAGCAGCGCATGATGAAAATGGCAAGTTGTAGTGTGATGAATTTCAAAATAAAAAATATTAATTTTTTTTGTGTTTGTGTGTACTTAGAAATCCATAAATCAGCTTCAGAATCTAGCATATCAGAGGCCTCCAATCACTCCAACAATTCCACACAATCAGATAAGCCAAAAACTGAATGTGAACCTTCATTGACATCAGAAAGACGTAAAAGCTCATTTTCAGGTGCAAAATCATTGCATGAAATTAAATCATCCACAGTAGATGATACAAATTCTATAAAAAATACTGAAGGTTTGTGATCTCTCCCTCTTTCTCTCTCTCTCCCTTAGCTTTAGCAATTAATTTTTAATTGAAATCAATATTTTTAATCTATTCTAAAGATGAAGAACGTGCTACAATACGACCTAGTAAATCAGATACCAGCCTAACGGATGGCTTTGTGATGATTGACAGTCATAAGGGCGAACACAATTTGAAAAAAGGTAAATTAAAAATACAAACGTCATTGTTAACGTTAATTTAAAATTAAAAAATGAATTGAAAAATAATAATTAAAAAATAAATATCGAAATGAAAAATAAAAAAAAAATGCAGAAGTGGAAAAATAAAAAAAAATGTAGAAGTGGGAAATATAAATAAAAAAAAAAAATTTAAAAAATTAAAACAAAGTTAAGAAAATAAAATAAATACAAATAAATAAAAAATAAATGAATAAAAAAAAAATTAATCAATAAAAAATAAAAATATAATAAAAATATTAAGAATAAAAAAATTGAAAATAAAAAAATAAACATACCTATATAAAAAATATATAAACAACTAAAAAATAAATAAATAAAAAAATAAACATAAATAAAAAATAACTAAGAAATAAATAAATAAATAAAAAATATATAAAGAACTAAAAAATAAATAAATAAAAAAATAAAAACATTAAATAAAAATAATTAAAAAAAATAAATTAAAAATAAATAAATAAAAATTAATAAAAAATAAATAAACAAAAAAATAATTAAAAAATAAATAAACAAAAAATAATAAAAAACAATTTAAAAAAACTATTTTAAAAATAAAAAAATTACAAATAAAAAATAATTTAAAAAATTTTAAAAAAATAAATAATTTAAAAAAATAAATAATTTAAAAAAATAAATAAAAAATATTTGTTTTTGTTTTCGATACAAATATGCTTTGCTTTCGTTCGCTTTGGTTTTCTTGTCACATCGCTGAACAGGCCATATCTAATACGGTCACCTTGTACAGTTTCACTTATCTAGGAATTTTATATGAAAAATAATTTTAAAAATTTGAGGGCCAATGTCAAACTATAGCTTTTTACGTAAATTTGTTATGAAAATAAAACACGAAAATTTAGTTTTCGTTTCATTTAAAAATTAATTAATTTTTTTTTTTTTGTTATTCATTTTTTGACAGGTTTTAGATGGCAACGTCAATTAATGTTTAGATCAAAACTCACCATGCATACGGCTTATGATCGCAAGGATAATGCCGAACCGGCTAGTATTACCGCGTTAACTGTTTCAAAAGATCATAAAATTTTATATGTGGGTGAGTATAAAAATTAAGTGAAGCTAAGGGAAAGGCAGGGAACCAAATATTTTGCTTAGAATATAATCATGCTCGTGAAAAAAATATAAACGAGTTTAAAAAAATGTTTCCTGCAGAAAACGGACACTTGCAAAGTTTAAAAACTTAGTACGGACAATATTAAAATTTTAAAATATTTTTGAGTGTTTTTTGTTCGTTTGAGGTAAACAGCACTTTAATTTTTATTTTTTGGGTGCTTCAGGTGATGCCCGCGGACGCATTTATTCTTGGTGTGTTACTGAACAGCCTGGACGAGGTGTGGCAGATCACTGGCTAAAAGATGAGGGTGCCGATCAATGTGTCAAGTGTCATGTTAAGTAAGTAACGATTTTTGTTTACTTTTGTTTTCACTGCTTAATTTTTTTTCTATACTTTATAACAGATTCACTTTGTATGAGCGCAAACATCATTGTCGCAATTGCGGTCAAGTGTTTTGCAATAAATGCAGTCGTTTTGAATCAGAAATTTCACGTTTACGCATCATCAAACCGGTGAGAGTGTGTCAAGCATGTTATGGGCAATTACGAGCAAATTCAGTGGAAAATTAAATTTCATTTATATAAAAGAAAAAAATTTTTTTTAAAGAATTTAACCCCAACAGCAACAAAAAATAGAGCATAATTTCATAAATAGTAAATGAAAAAGAGTAAATGTACCTTTTTTTTAGAAAAAAAAAACTACAAATAATTTTGCATAAACACATTAAATGAGCAAAAATTAGTAAGAAAAAGAAAAACTGATGAAAGCAAATTAAACCAAATTATTAAAATATTTAAATTAAAAAAAAAAAAAAAACTAAATCAATAATTAAATATTTAAGGCATAAACAAACACATATTAATAAATATAGAGAAAAAAATAATAATTACTTAAACAGAAGCATCAATAACAAATTAAAACACATAAAAATTGCTCCCAACAACCCTTTTCCTTTTAACTACCTAAAATGTGTTTTAAAAAATTAGAAAATTTTTCTAAACGATTTTTGTTTGACCATAAAAAGAAATTAATTTAGTTTTAATAGTTTTTTTATATACTTGATATTTATTTATTTTAATCTACTACTATTTATATTTAAAAAAAAGGCTGTTTATTATTATTATTTTTTTTATTGGGTAACTAATTTTATAGAGTTTTTAATTATTAAACAAGAAACCTTAAACAATTTCTTTAAATATATTTTTTTCTATTTGCTGTTATTCAAATACTGACTAAGATTAAGCAGAGATAATCATCGGCCCAATTATGAATATTCTATAGAAATTTTTCCTGAAGAAAAATTTAAATTAAAAAAAAAAAAAATATTTCCTAAATCAGAAGCAATTTTTTGTAATAAAAAAAGGGGAGCCATTTTATTAATAAATTGATTCTTTTGTTCGTCTCATCCTGTCCGGTCTTGCTTAGAGTATAGAGAGCAGATGTATCGTATGTTGTACTAAGCAAATTCATTCGATAGCAATTGAAATTTCAATTCAATTTACATGAAAAATTCGATCGACAGCGAATTCTGTTATTTGGCTTCAGGCAAACTGAAAACTAAGTATTTTGAAGTGCTGATTTAAAATCTGTATTAGTGCAACATGTTTTATTTAGCAACCATACAAATTGGCCTGCTTTTTCTTATAATAATTTTAGTTAAATTTATTTATTTTAATTAATTGTAATAATAATTTTTTTATGATTTTTATTGATGTTAAAAATAAGCAATTTTTTATATGTTGTGTTTTAGAGAACTATGAAACTTTATACGTATTTCCATTTAAAAATTACAAAAAAAAAATAATTAAGATAATCAAATTTTGCAGAAAAGTAAGAATTAAAAACTAAAATACCAAATACATTGAAAAAAATTTTTTTAATTTTTTATTTATTTTTTTTAATGCCAAATCGTATGTAAGCAATTTTTTTTTTCTGTGAGCATAACCATAACAGTTCAAGTCAAATTTGAAAAGAATTTTGAAAAAAAAAACAAAAACAAATTTTGAACTATTTGTTAAACAAAAATTTTTCTTATTAAATTTTTGTAGGATTTTTCAGACATTTTCAGTTTAAAAATTAAAGCAAAATATAGTCCTCACTCACTAATTTACTTCAAGGAGATTTCTTCTGTCACATTCTATGTAAGACTGTCAGAAATTCTCTGTTAGAGTTGCTCTTCATATGCTTTTTTTTATTATGTAATGAACTATTTCGCAAATAAAATGTCAAAATCACATGTTTAGCAAATCTAAACAAACTATCCATAAAATTTTCTGAAAACTGCAAAAATAATCCGCCACACATGTCAGTTGTAGCGACAAACTATCCCACATGTAAGACCTATAAGCAAATCTAAACAAACAATTTATAAGATTAGATGCTGATTGCAAAGAAAACTAAAAGTTTTCTGGAAACTGGAAAAAAAATCTGTCATACATGTCAGTTGTAGTGACACGTAGGACATACAGAAAATAAGATGCTGAATAAAAAGAAAACTAAAGTTTTATGAAAACTGCAAAAAAAAATCTGTCAAAATATTTTAATAAATTTTTTTTTATTTTTCTGATTTCAAAATAAAAGTTTGGAAAAGATTTTAAAATGTGTCGATGGGTTTGCAGAAGCAATTTTTTAACAAATCGTACGACTAAATGTAATATTGTGAATCATGGCCTATAAATTGTTAATATTTTTTTTCTTTCAAATCGAGAAAAAAAAATTTTTTTTTTTTTTCAATTTTAATTTTTTTTTTTAATTTCTTAAAAGGTTTCTAGTTTTCCAGTTTTTGGGAAAAATTTTTTTTTTTACTTAAGCTGTTATGGCAAATGACCACAAAAATTCAGAGCCTTTGCACACAAAATCACACAATGCTTTAATTAATTTTTGAAAAACAAATAATAATTATTAAATAATAAAAAACAAACAATAATTTATATTTAATACAATTAAAAAAAAATATTTTTTTTTCGTTAAGAGAAGACAAATTAAAAAAAAAATTAAATCATTAAGCAAACAAACACAGTATACAAATAAAATTTATATAAATATTTATGGAAAATATTAAACAATAATTGGCCCTAGTAAAATGAGACAAGGAAATTAAAAAAAGACAACCAAAATTGTAGCAAATTAAAAGAAAAACATTTAGTCATATTAAAACCAAAAACAATGTATTATTAAAAAAAAAAATTAAAAAAAAATATAAAATTTAAATAAAAAAAATATATAGAGGGAGAAGAAATAAAATAGTAAAATTATTTGGTAGCAAAAAATTATTTTCAATTAATAATAGACTAACTGACATTATTACAAGTTACCATTAGTCAAGTTTTTGAATGGACCTGAAGTTAAAATTATTGATAAGTTAAATATCGGATTGGATTAACTATTCAGCAAAATTTTGTTCTAAAGTTTTAGCAGAAAACCGGTTATTTGCCCCTCAAAATCCTAACGCTGTAATAACGGGCCTAAGTCTTGAACAGTAAATTTATGGCCGGTACACATGGCTTAATTTAAAATAATAATAAATGAAAGAACACAATTTACAATTGCTTTTAAAACACACATAAAAAGGAATATGTTTGTTTATCCAACACTTTACTAACAATCTGGCCACTTTGTAATTTCAAGCTAAACAGCTTCTTCGTTTTTGATTTTCAAGCAAATATTTTACAATTGCTTTTGAAAAACGGATATATTTCTGTATTCCCTAAAACCTTATTAATTTCGTTTTACTAACAATCTGGCCACTTTGTAATTTAACGTTAAACAGCTGTTTCTTTTTTCTTCTTCTTTTTTTTTTAATTAACTGAACATGTTTAGAGCACAGAATATTAAAGAATTCCAGTTGTTTTTATTTACATATTCATTTTGTTAGTCTTATTAAACATGGCAACATTAACGGACGAAGAGTGGCAAGAATACAAAGTAGGTAACGAACTCACCGCCAACTATTCATTTTTAATGAAGTGTAAATTAAGTTAAATACTAAAGAATATTTTAATTTTGTTTTTCTTTTCTTTTGCAGCAAAAACACAATAAAGTGTATAGTGATGAAGCTGAGGAACAACGTAGACGTGCTTTGGTAGAACAACGTAAAAAAATTATTGATGAACATAATAAGAAATTTAAAGCTGGCCACGTTACTTGGTCTGGACGTTTGAATTCCATGTCTGATTACACAGATGAAGAGAGATCAAGAATGCATGGTTTTAGAATGACATGAATGCTAGCCCGCCAGTGTGTGCAAATAAGCAAAGAAATAAGGAACTTGAGCAGATTTTAATTAATGAGAACCAGCAGCAAGTTTTTTTATTTTTTCTTTTTGTATTTTGCTCTTTTTTTTTAATGAATGTACATAATTGTGGTTTAAATTAATTTATTTAAAATATATACAAGCGTATATACATGAATGTACGTTTGTATGTATGTTTATAAGTACGTCTGAAAATATCTCTACATTCACACTGTGCCCGAGTACTTGAAGTGAAAATATCTTTTCTTCTTCTTTATTTATTTTATATTTTATTATTTTACTTCTTGTTTAACTACGTACATACATACATACTTACATACTATTTAATAAGTGTTTTCTTGTATTTTTATATCTTGTGTGTTCAAAATGAAATGTGCATGAAGTAAATATAATAAAGATATTTTGTTACTGTTAAATAAAAATGTTAAGCGGTCAATTATAAGAGACAGAGAGAGAGAGAGAGAGAGAGAGAGTGTTAAAACATACGAAAGTGTGTGTATTGAAATAAAAATGTTATTAATATTAAACAGGCCTGTAATAAATAACATTTATGTACAAGCAGTTTACTATAGAGATGAGATGGTGAGTAAGCTGTTGCTGACTCACTTACTTTTTTTATATTTTTATTTTTATTTTCATGACATTTAATTTCAATGCTAAAACAAAACGTTTGTTTTTTTTCACTGAACACACTGCATCAGGGTTGCCTAGCAAGCTTGTTTCAATTTATGTTACAATTAATTACCTTCAATTCTGGCCCAAAAATGTGTTAATTTCGTGCTATTAATTTAAATTAAAATTTTATAATTCTCCTGCTAATACCAAATCAATTAATGCTATGCCAAACCAAACAATGACTCCTATTCTGCATTTTTAATCGGATCGAAATTTTCTACATTTGGTAAATTTGGTATTCTGTGTGTTGTGTAAAAGAATTGCTTCTTCTAAAATCATTTGCTTGAAGTTCAAAAGATGAAAACTTAAATTTTTTTTAAACATTTTGTTGAGCATGCTCGAAAAAAATGTAATTTGTTTTGGTTACGATAGCTAGTTTGCTATCGAATGATTTTTACTAGTTCGTAGACTCGCTATCGAATGCTCTCATCTAAAATTACAATACATTTTACTCGATATCGAATGTCATGTTAACAAAATGAAAAATTTCGTTTTTACTCTGTATCAAATGCTGTGTTTATACCCCGGCATTTTGCTTTTTAAATTCAATCATGTCAAAAAGCATAAAAAATAATAAGTTTTCAATCGTGCCTCGTACATGATTTAATCATACCACTTACAGCTCTCTGGTATTGAACTAAAAAGAGATGCTATTGGAAAATAAAATGTTTATTGGCCGAAAAAAACCAAAATTTTATTCAAAAAGTTATCAAACAGCCCAAGTAAAATTTTCATTTCAATTTTAAATATCGATATAAAAATAAATTTTTGAAAAATAAGACCTCAAGCTTAACAAAATAGCCATTTTAATTAATTTTAAATAATTAAATTTGAAACTTTTTTTGTTCACAATGTGATACACACATGGTCATTAATTAGTTAATTTAAGTATTGTAGCAGATTGAGTTTTTTAAGTTCATTTACAGCGATAAGTCAAAAGATAGTGAGCCGTTTTTTCAGTCGAGAATGAGGGACTGGTTTTCTTTTGTTTTCGTTTGGAAGTGAAATAAAGAGCCTGTACACTTTCCTCAATTTCTAAGCATATTTAGAGGCCTAAAACACACGCTTAGAAACCAAATAAATTAAGTAACTACTTATGTGTTTTAAAAATATCGCATTTTTTTATTTTTAAAAAACGTATTTAACGTATTTATCTTCACACACATTTGATTTTATACAAAAATTAGACAACTAGTTTTTTTTTATTGAATGAGTGTGTCGCCAAATCTTGTTATGTATTTGTTAAGGTGTTAATTAAGGCTGGTATGCCAAATGACTAATGAAGATTTAAAGAGGGAATTATGACTAATTTTTCAAACTACAAGTCTAATTTATTTCTCTGAATAATAAACAATTTAATTAAGCAAATAGAAAATAAAAAAAGCAATTAGAACATAATTTATTTTCCAAGCAAAAATAAGTTTCAAAGTAGATTTTTTTAGAAGTCATAAAGCTCACTTTTAATGAGAGGCTAAATAGTCTTACTTGTTGTTATTGAAATTTTCAATTTATTTCACATGAAAACGCAACGTTTTATACTCAGAGAGGCCTTAAATAAATTTATGATTCTTGAGCTTGTTTTTAGCAAATAAAAACGTTTGCTTTAAATGAGTGAATTTAAAATTTAAATATTTTTTTTATTAAGAAATTCATTATTTATTTTATATTAAAAAAACAAAAACAAAACCTAAAATCCTTTTTGATCCTATTCTCTCCACATCTTTGGATTTAGTTAAAAATGTAAGAAAAAGAAAAACACACAAAAAAACACACACAATAGGAAAAACTTTTAAGATGATAATTCAGCAACTAAAGAAAGAATAATGTGAAGGAGTACAATATACATAATAAATACAATTCTAGTAGAAATTCCTAGTTTTTTTTTTTTAGCTAACGGCCAAGCAATTGTTCTGGCTCATTGTCTTTTATGTTTCTTTACTATTTTTTTTTTTTTTGGCTGCTGTATATTGTATGTCTTTGCTTTTTTTTGTTCTTTGATAGACATGTTCGACAAGCCGTAAATCCTTTTTCATTTTGTAGTGAACTCTATAGTCAGCAATAACGACTGGTAGAGATTTTTTTGTTGACTGTTTCACTATGCAGAAGACACAGTTGCTTGCGCAAAAGCAAACTCATTTTGATTGCTTTCATGTAAACAAAGTGTCGCAAGAAGTAAAAAAAATGTGAATGCTTTCCATGGCAAAACAAACACTGAATTACAAAAACAACATTTTACTGTGTGTCAAATAAAAAGGATCCGGTTATATAGCTACAGCTCTTAATAAAAGTCTACTTTTTTGTGGTCGAGTGCACCTTGCACTTGCTTAGAAACAGTAAAATTCATTTGAGTGACAAAATAAAAATTTGATTTTGTTGGGCAGTGTTATTTAAGGAATTTTGAAATGCATTTAATAAGTTTTATTTTCATTTTGTTATTTAAAAATAGTAGCATTTAATGAGCATTTTTTAAGGTGGATGGATTAAAAGAAAATCAAAATAAAATCTTTTTTTTTATTTGTTAATTTATTTGACTTTTTTCTTTTTAATTAAAATATCTAATTTATTAAGCTTGAGGTCTTATTTTATAAATTTATTTTTATATCGCTCCAAATATAGATATAAAAATAAATTTATAAAATAAAACCTCAAGCTTAATAAAATAGACATTTTAATTAAAATCTATTTTGCTAAAGCAAGAAAATTAAAACAAAATGTGTTTTTGACTGAAGCCTTACTGTCATATAACTGTAATAGGGTAGTGTTCTAACCTATTAATCTGGGGTTCGCAGCTCTGATTCCTGGCGTGACAAGCAAAAAAGCTTCACGGATTAATATTGTTTTTATAAAAAAAACTTGTTACATGCTCAAAAATATAAAGGGTGTCCCAGTAAAAGTGCACTTTTTGATTTCATGTTGCCCATTATAAGTGGTAGGTAGGGATTACATATCATCCAATTGAGGCCACAAGAACTCTGTTATCGTAGTACTGCAATGATGAATACTCTATTCACAATCCTTTTTTTTTTTTTTTTTTTTTTCAAAAAAGTAAGTTCTAACCAAAATCTTCAAACAGACAGTTGCTTCTTGTGGGTGCATTAAATCCTCATGAATTGCTTGAGGATTTTTTGAGTTATTTTGTTATAAAAGAGCATCATCTGAGTAGTTTTCTTTTTTTTTTTTTTTAAATTGCCACCGACTTTATTTTGCTTCTTGTTCTTTAGTAAAGCTTTCTAGTTTTAATAATCGGAATAAGTATAAGTGACAGCTGCCAAATTTCAGAGTTGCCACTTGTACAATACAAAAAAAGTGCACTCTTACTGAGACTCCCTATGTTTGCTTAAAAAAGCTTATCTTGCCTAAATATTTAATTTTCTTAATTTTTTTTTTTTTTTTGAACATGACATTCCCAGTGATGTATTAAACATACCCAATTTTAATAAAATATTTAAATTTAATAAAAAAGAAAAAATCATATATAATTTTGTGTGATAAAATTTATTGTTTTGTGTATTTCTAAATGAAATTCTAAAAATTATTAGTATCAGGCACTACCTTACAGGCTTTTTTTTACAAAATACAATAAATCTCTGTAACCCCTCTGCTTTCCCCGTGTAAATTCGTGCTAGAAAATTAGACAAGCTCAACTATTAGTAGTTGTGGTGCTATGCTGTGCTTTGCTGTGTATTCAAAACCAGCTGACTGACATTTTCGTTTAATATTTTTTTTATAATAATTTTATTTCTTTTCGTTTTCGTTTATCAATATTTTATATGCAAATCCACACACACACGTACATACATACATGAAAATGTATCCTTTTCTTTGCTATTAAAACTAATAGACACACATACACTCATACATGCATGGGAGTATTTTCTTAAAATTCTACATGCTTTATAGATTTCCTTTATTGTGCTAACGTGAATGAGTGGCTATGACACATTATTCATTCATTCATACATTCATCTTCAAATGTCTCTTGTGGCAAATATTCCCAACATTTTTATTATTTGCTTTTTGGAAATTGTCACAATATAAAGAATTGTTTTGATAGCTTATTGAATATTTATGAGCACCTTATTTTCTATACAATTGATCACATCAAAGCATGTATTTTATCTTATTGGGTTTCTTTTTTTAACGTTTGCTTAAATGGGCTTACACATTTCTTGGTTTTTTTTTATTTTTTTATTATTAAATGTAAAATGTAATTGCGGTGCTTTATGCATTTTTTATTTGAATAAATGTTTATTCAGCAGGCCTTAAATAATATTTTAAAAAAACGGACATAGGCTGGACCTTTTAGCCCTTTCTAAGATGCGACCCTCTTTTAATTTGGAATGAACAAAGCCTTTTAATTAAACAGTTAGAGGGTTAAAGGTGAAACAAAAATATAGTGGTTTGCTTAAGTTTGCTGAATGCATTAGAACTTTTGGGATTTTAAATAGATTTTTGTATTTTAATTTTAAAAATTATAGTGAAATAAAATTAAAAATAAAAATAAAAAAAAACTCACCTATTTAAATTATTATGATGATAATGATGATGTTGAGAGTCATGGTTTCGTTGGTAAATCACTGCAGTCTTTATTTCTTCCTTCTATGGCTTGAGCTTGAAATTGAATACTGATGAACTTCAAATTATTGTTTTTTTTTCACTAATTATTTTATAATTTTTATATTTTCTTTTTTATTTTCTTTTTTTTTATATTTTTTTTTATAAGCTTTTCCTACATTTTCTAACAAACTTTTTTTTTTTTTTAATAAACTTTGAATTTAATTCTTCTTCTTTCTTAATTTGTTAACTAGCTTCTAATTATTTTTGTTTAAAAACTTGTATCTAAATCAGCTGCTAAGTGCTATAAATTTTGTAATATTATTTACCTGTATTTCAGTTGGCTCTAAAAACCCTTCTAAATAAAAAGAAAAAAAAACTGAACTCCAATAACGATAGCGGGAAGTTATTTTGATTTTCGTCCACGTAAAAATTATGTGGCAAGGAAAATTCATAAAAAATTATTTTTCTTTATGTTTATTTAAAATTTATTTTTTAATATACACAACTTTTTAATTCATAATTAAATGCAAGAAATCAAAATAACAAGATAATTCGCTAAGAACCAGAGTTCGCATGAAAACAAAACGAAATAAATGCAAACGTTTCGTTTTGTATTTTCCATAATAATACCCTGAAAAACTACAAAACGAAACGTTTGCATTCAATTCGTTTCATTTCTTTGTGAACTCTGGTTTTTAGGGAATTATTTTATTATTTTTAATTCTCATTTAATTGTGAATTAAAAAGTTGTGTATTGTGTATGAAATGCGTTATGGTGTCAGAAAAAATATTGCAATCGCGGAACGGAATGAATCATTAGACCCATTATGTGATTTAATGTCTCTCACAAAAAGAAAGCTTAAACTGCATAGACATAAAAAAAATTTTATAGGGAAAAATTGTTTCCAGAACAAATGGGTGAATTCACTGTCTTAAATTTACTACTGTTGCATAATTTCCAGTTATGTTATCGGTGTTTTGTAATTTTTTCAAAACCTTTTAAAAATTTCTTTTCTAATTAACCTTAAACTGACTTTAAATTCATTTTTTAATATAATTTTATCTACTTTTTAATAACTTTTTTTTTTATAACCGCTACAAATTAATTTAAATAAAACCTTAAAAAAAATTATATGGAAAATTTTCATAACGTTATTTTTTTTCTTTTTCTTTTTTTAATGAGAGCGTTAATTATTTTCATTTTTATAATTTCTTAATTATTTTTAATTAATTTTCTAATAAGCCTACTAATTTTATATAATTTTAATTTAACTTTTAAGAACCCATAAATTCTTGTTAAAAATTTTTTTTCCTAACTTTCAAAATCTTTTTAAAATCAAATCAAATATTAATTAGCTAGCTAGGCATTCTTAAGATTTTTCATAATTTCTCAATTAATTTTCTAAGGAGCCTTCAAGTAATTTTTTATATAAATTCTAATTTAGCTTTTAACAAACAAATTCAAAAAAAAAATTTTGTTGTTTAATAATTGCTTTTAAGCACATTTTCTGTGGGAAAATTGTTTAATAAACGCTTATTAAACAAATATATTTTTTATGTAAAAACTAATAATCTAAGCAACCTTTAAAAAATTTTCATAACTTTAAATTACTATTTAAAAAGCCTTTTTTCTAACTTTTGAATATATTTTTAAAATCAAAACTTTCTTTATTTATAAAACGTAGGCTAGAAAATGTACTTTTATCACTTTTGGAGTTAGTCTATTTTTAGTTCACACGATTTATCCAACATAAACCGATTGCGGCTTACGCGCACGAAAAAGCGTTTAAAATAACCCGTTTGTAGGCTAGAAAATGTACTTTTATCACTTTTGGAGTTAGTCTATTTTTAGTTCACACGATTTAGCCAACATAAACCGATTGCGGCTTACGCGCACGAAAAAGCGTTTAAAATAAATCGTTTGTAGGATAGAAAATGTACTTTTATCACTTTTGGAGTTAGTCTATTTTTAGTTCACACGATTTATCCAACATAAACCGATTGCGGCTTACGCGCACGAAAAAGCGTTTAAAATAACCCGTTTGTAGGCTAGAAAATGTACTTTTATCACTTTTGGAGTTAGTCTATTTTTAGTTCACACGATTTAGCCAACATAAACCGATTGCGGCTTACGCGCACGAAAAAGCGTTTAAAATAAATCGTTTGTAGGATAGAAAATGTACTTTTATCACTTTTGGAGTTAGTCTATTTTTAGTTCACACGATTTAGCCAACATAAACCGATTGTGGCTTACGCGCACGAAAAAGCGTTTAAAATAACCCGTTTGTGGTGGCTTACCCGCGCGATCAAAATGGTCATCGCTTTCAATTATTTATAGAGAAAATTATGTAAGAAACAAACATTTTTCAATTATTTAATATTCTACTTTTTGTTATGAATCTGTGTATTTAAACAAAAATTAAAAGAGATGGATAATTTGAAACGATTTGTTATATATATTTTTTTAGTTAAATGTAACTAATAAAAACAGAATAATGTTTTTTTTTTTATTTCAATTTGTAAAACCTGCAAGACTATTGTCATATAAATAATTTAATTTATTGATTTTTTTAACAAAATTAAAAAAAAATATGCATACATAATTTTGATATTTAAATAGTAAAATAAATTTTATACTAAAAGTTTTTTAAATAGTCAATTTTTGTTTATTAAAAAATAGCAGATTTACAATAATTTTTAAATGGCATAAAGAAATTAAATCAGCAAATCCCAAAGCAAAAGCAAAAACTCAAAATACTTATAAGTAAAAAAACAAACAACACAACCAGAAGCAAATTAACATACAAAAACACCAGCAAAACATATACAACTCAATCATAAACAACCAGCAGTCAATCAACAAGCCAAACAATCATACACACCTACAAAATATTTCAAACAGCTACATACACACCAACAATACAAGCTTTCTAAGCACAACAACCACAATAGCAACACTAAAGAAAAAAAAGCAGCAACAACACAAGACACACCAACAATCTTATATACTCCCTATGACACTAATCAACAACTTTCATAATGATCGACTGATTAATTTCAATATGCTTAATTAAAAAAAAATTTATAAATATTAAAATAAAACGAAAATTTATTAATTCTCAAATATTTAATTAAAATTCTACTCCTTTCATGATAAATCTGTAAATAATTATCCATCCTTTTAAATTTTGTATTAAAATGTTTTGATTATCTTAAAAATTTTTTTTTTATATTTTCTTTAATTTTGTAAAAGCCTTTTCAATAAAATATTTAATTTTTTGTAGAAACTAATATTTTACTCAAAAGTAAAAAAAAAAATCAAACAAAAACAAATAAACAGCAACAAAATCAAAATTTTTTTTTATCAACTCTTTCTACCTCTCTCTACACTTAAGTTAAGAGAGCATTTCAATACGAAGAATAGTTACGCAGCACAGACAGGAAGAAAATAGAAAAAACACACACACAACTTTTGGTTAAAAACAAAATATAAAATTATCTACACAGTAGGAAGGAAATGAAAAGAAAAACAGAAATAAAACACACAGCCAAGACAAGTGTTGGTGGTTGAATATATTTGTATGTGCGTAACTAAGCAACATAATTTCGTTAGCCAACACTATTTCAATTTCAGTTGCGGTTATCGTGAATTATTTTTTCAGCACATGTTTCTGCCAGCTGTTCCTCATATACACACCTACTAAAGTTTAGCGCGCAACTTTCTCAACACTAACTGAATGAGTCAGCGGAAAAAGAAATTTTTATATATATCCTTTTGCATTTTGCTTCATGTATAGATATAAATCTATATATGTATTATTTTAGCAATTACAATTATTTTCACATACTGCTCTAATTGATTAAAATATACTTTTTATTTGTATATTATATCGATTTTAAATTTTCTCTAAAAAATAAGCGACGGCACTTCAACTAGACAACCACGCACTACGAAAATTTTAAGAGACTAAATCAATGAAGGAAGTTAAAATATAGAATTACAATAATTCTTTGCTTAATTTTGGTAGGTGTGAAAGAGACAGCGAGATATACCAATGTGGCGGTGAGAAATGATTTCCGATGAAGAGAGAGTAATATGGTGAATTTAATATTAATATAATTAGGAGTTGTAGTTGTAGAAATAAGTTCACCTTTTTTTAATGGTACCATATAAATTCACATGTACCATATATCGTACTACAATGTACTATATTATTATATACCATGTACCACGCTACCATTGAAACAAAACGGGTGGTATTATTCTTAAGTTTCTAGAAACTGCTTACCTCAATTTTCCCTATAATACAGTTACATTACTTTAACTTTTCTCTATAAAAGATGTATACTCCCGTTTTGCACAAGGATGCAAAATTAAACTTTGCATCCTTGTTGAGTATGTACTGATTTTTCTTTACCTTAGTTTGTAGAAAATTTCTTGAAGCTGATTTTACTACGAAATATTATTAATACGATGAGCGTACATATTATTTTCGATAAAACACTAATTAATTAAGATATATTTATAAAATTTAAGCACTTCTTAGCAATTTGAACTTTTCTCTATAATTAATTTATGCGACCAATTTAAGAAGACGACCACGCACCACGAAACTTGTACACTTAATGAGAGTGCACAAAAAGGTGGTTGCAAATTAAAGCATATAGACAAGAGAGATTTAAAAAGAAAAGTTGTATTAAATTTAGTAGGAATGAGAGAGAAGGGAAGAATTTTATTTTTTTTAGTGGTGAGAATTGATCTTACATCAACAACAAGTGAGTGGTAATTTGTGGACTATTAAGTTTTTTTATGTAGGTGCACAAATTCTATATATGTGAAGGTATATAAAAACGAAATAAATCGTAGCAGGCAGAGCCAAATATTTCAAATATAATTTTTACAATACATATTAAAGGGTAATATTTAAAACTCACAGGGATTGATATCTACCTACTATTTTTAGTGGCCTTAAAATATTCCCTTTTTTATATAAAAAAACATGTAGTTTTTAATAATATATTATTTTAGAAAAATTTTTCATAGATTTCACAAAATTTTAATTTTTTTTAAGTTCAAAGCAAATTTTTTTTAAGAAAATTCTATTAGCTAAATAAGTTATTATATATTTTGTTTACAATTTAAAACGTTATTATACAAAATTTAATTGAAAATAACAATTCCTACATTGATATATAATTTAAACTGTAATTATATCTCCCTGCAAAGTTTGTTTAACAACTTTATTTTATTTTAGCTGTTGTTTCTACCAACGTTGAAAAATTCCCTAATACGAATTTTAATTTTTGTCAGTACATACTTTTTTAGGGAGGAAATATTTTAATGAAACAAAATATTAAAATTTACTTTATTTTATATTAAATTAAAAAAAAAATTGTTTTTTATTTCTTTAAATTAAATCCTAAATATTTCTCAAAATTTTCATTAAAAATTTAAAATGTGACTCGCTACTTTTAAAGTTTTAGGCTTTCGTACTTTTCTTTAAAAAAAAAAAGTACCATGCATGTTAATAAAAAATAAAACTTTGCATCCCTGTTGAGTATGTATTGATTTTTCTTTACCTTAGTTTGTAGAAAATTTTTTAACACTGATTTTACTACGAAATATTATTAATACGATGACCGTACATATTATTTTCGATAAAACACTAATTAATTACCATATATTTACAAAATTTAACAATTTTTAGCAATTTGAACTTTTCTCTATAATTAATTTATGCGACCAATTTAAGAAGACGACCACGCACCACGAAACTTGTACACTTAATGAGAGTGCACAAAAAGGTGGTTGCAAATTAAAGCATATAGACAAGAGAGATTTAAAAAGAAAAGTTGTATTAAATTTAGTAGGAATGAGAGAGAAAGCAAGAATTTTATTTTTTTTAGTGGTGAGAATTGATCTTACATCAACAACAAGTGAGTGGTAATTTGTGGACTATTAAGTTTTCTTATGTAGGTGCACAAATTCTATACATGTTTAGGTATATAAAAACGAAATAAATCGTAGCAGGCAGAGCCAAATATTTCAAATATAATTTTTACAATACATATTAAAGGGTAATATTTAAAACTCACAGGGATTGATATCTACCTACTATTTTTAGTGGCCTTAAAATATTCCTATTTTTTATATAAAAAAAACATGTAGTTTTTAATAATAGATTATTTTAGAAAAATTTTTCATAGATTTCACAAAATTTTAATTTTTTTTAAGTTCAAAGCAAATTTTTTTTAAGAAAATTCTATTAGCTAAATAAGTTAATATATATTTTGTTTACAATTTAAAACGTTATTATACAAAATTTAATTGAAAATAACAATTCCTACATTGATATATAATTTAAACTGTAATTATATCTCCCTGCAAAGTTTGTTTAACAACTTTATTTTATTTTAGCTGTTGTTTCTACCAACGTTGAAAAATTCCCTAATACGAATTTTAATTTTTGTCAGTACATACTTTTTTAGGGAGGAAATATTTTAATGAAACAAAATATTAAAATTTACTTTATTTTATATTAAATTAAAAAAAAATAAAATTGTTTTTTATTTCTTTAAATTAAATCCTAAATATTTCTCAAAATTTTCATTAAAAATTTAAAATGTTACTCGCTACTTTTAAAGTTTTAGGCTTTCGTACTTTTCTTTAAAAAAAAAAAGTACCATGCATGTTAATAAAAAATACTTTTAAAAAAATTAAAACTTTGCATCCCTGTTGAGTATGTATTGATTTTTCTTTACCTTAGTTTGTAGAAAATTTTTTAACATTGATTTATTACGAAATATTATTAATACGATGAGCGTACATATTATTTTCGATAAAACACTAATTAATTAACATATATTTATAAAATTTAAGCACTTTTTAGCAATTTTAACTTTTCTCTATAACTAATTTACGCGACCAATTTAATAAGACGACCACGCACCACGAAACTTGTACACTTAATAAGAGTGCACTGAAAAAGGTGGTTGAAATTAAAGCATTCTGACTAGAGAGAATTAGAATAAAAGTTGTATTAAATTTAGTAGGCATGAGAGAGAAGGCAAGCAAGTTATTTTTGTTAGTGGTGAGAATTAATTTTAGAACAACAACAAGTGATAGTAAATTTGTATTTAATAAAACGAGCTAGACTATTAAGTTTTTTATGTAGGTGCAGTAAAAATTCTTGAAGTGACAAATTTTATACATGAAAAGCCAAACAGAAACGAAATAAATATTTTTACTAGGATGGTGTCTGACAGTAATAGAATAAAAAAAGTAGTAGTTGTAAAATAAGTGTACCTGTTTCAAAACTACCATGCAAATAAATAAGAAAAAATAATAACTTTTATTAACAAACAGGTGGATTCGGGTAAGGTGAACAATCTTTTATAAAAATGTACAAAAGGCACTAAATATTTTTAACTATTAATGCCGAGTAACTTAAAAATTTTTTTTAAACTTTGAGTAATTTAAAAAAATTTAAAAATTTATATGTACGTAAAAGCTATACAATGTATTCTCTAATAAATTATATATTTTTTTCAGTATTGTGAATACTAATTTTAACGAAAATGAGAATTTATTTATTTATTGTGGTCCGCACAATAGTTCTTCAAAGTGGCTGTACGATTATAATAATAATAATAATAATGCCCTGTGCTTTATCGGATTCTTTTTTTAAACTATGTTTGCTTTATTTGATATGTGGAAAAGTTAGTGAAAAAAAATGTAGTAGCAAAAAAAATTTGCAAAATTAAGTCCGTTTGGAACAAAGAACAACACTGATTTTATTTTCTTTATCTCTTATTATTATTTTTTTTTTTTTACCTGTATATTTCACATATGTAAGAAGTCGTTTTATATCTTTTTTTATGTTGTCGAATTTGCTTTTAGTAAAAATCTTTAATAAGACCAGGACCACATAGAGCAAGCTCAGTTGGGCAATTCTTGATTTTGTAGGAGAGAGAATGACTGAATAACAAACGCAATTTTAAAAGAGAATTGGGGAAGAAATGCCCAACTAAGCTTTCGGGAGTTTAGTCCCACCACCAAAGTCCTATTTGCTAAGATTAGTACCTTAAAGGCAAAAAAGGAAGGAGTGTAAAATGAGTACACAATTGCACACTTGTATGGGCAATTCCAAGAATCTTAGAAATGCAAGATTACGTCATCCCGCACATAAAATTAAAATTTTTTGCACATGTAGCACAAATGACATTACGTGATGTGTTCCAGTTGGCTAATAATTTACAGCTTAATAAGAGCGAGAGAGAGAGAAAATTATTATTTTATTCTAGTGAACACTCTACGTCATCTAACAGGAAATTATGCGCATGGTGTAATCTTACATTTCTTCCATGGCAGAACCTCACTTTATTTTTCCATTATTTTGAGGGCTAGAGTAACTTTATTGATCTTCTGTTATAACAAAACTAATTATAGTCCACATTACACATAAATTTAATGAAACTGCACACTTGACATTTATATTGTTTCAATATTCGATATTGTATAAATTACCAATTACCTCGCAACAATCAAATTTCAAATATCCAAAGCAATCTCAATACTTCTGCAGTAATAATGATGGTTCAGTTTTCCTAAGCTCAACTGTAAAACAATATGCTTATATTCTCAGCCACAGAGATGGGTAAGTACAGTTAAGTTTGTTCAATATATAAATATTTTTGGAAAAAACACGGAATTGCATATAAAATTCTGTATTAAAAGCTATTTATTTGTGAATTTATGTCGGCTACCTTTATAGTTACTTCTTTATTAGAAAAATCAGCTTAAAAAATTTTTACTCCATCTGTTTTTCAAAGGCTTAATGAATTTAATTACAGTTTATGTTAATGTAAACGTATTTAAAAGCAGTATAAGCAATATTGACCTACAATATTTTCATATTATTATCAAAGTTTTTACTTTAATAACTTTGGAAGAGACATGATATTAAGAAATTAAATAGGTCATTTTCCACCCCTGCGTTATCACTGCACTCTCTCATAATTACTAAAACTTTTTTCACCACATTTGATGGTGCGCCCTAACCATCTCTCTCACACCTACTAAAGTTAAGTTATCAGCTTTTTTTTAACTTCTTTTTGTTTTCTTGTCTTCTTTATACTTGCGAAAAAAAAATTGCAGTGAGTGTTGCTTTTCGTGAAAATTTTATTAAAAATTAATTTTAAAACAATATCAAGTGTTAATAAAGTGTAAAAAGTTGTGTAATTAAAGTTTAACAAGCAAATTTTACATTTTTAGAAAAATTTGTGATTATTTCTTAAAATTAAAAGTTTTTTCTCAGATTTTATGCTGACACCCGACATTCGTGTTTTAACGAAGTGTGTAAGTAAAATTATTTAGGGTAAAATTAAACAATCAGCGAAAAAAACTATCAACAAATAATTTTTTTTAGTTTATAAAACCTGATTTCTATAAGAAATTTTACTATGGGGCTGAGCCTAACATATTTGCAACCCCACCTTTTGTGATCAAAGTAAGTATGTATGTAAGTAGCCTCAAGTGAATGTGAGCGACTAGCTCAGCTACAGCCAACAAGTCGGGTTTATTGTGTTTTAAATTTTGTTTTAAAGTTTTATTTAGAAATGCTTAATAGTAAACAAAATACCTAACATATGTAATTCATTCTTTGCTATTTTTATTTTGAACCCATGAACAATTTTAAATATTAAAAAATATTTAACTTTAGTCAAATTTTGTTTAAGCTGGCGGCGATGTAAATTTATATTCGCCTTTGGGCTTAGTTTTGCATTATTTCACAATTTATAAACATGATTTTGCTTGCTTGGTGTGGTGTGATTTTTCTAACTGTTAATTTTACTAAAAAATAAAAAGTAAGTGCAAATACAAATTGTTAGTAAAATTAATACATAAATATACTGTTTTTGTAAGACAAGCAATCAAATCGTCAAGAAAGTTTGCTTTCATTAGTGTAATTGTCTGAAAAACAAAAACAATATACAAAGGAAATTTGGTTGTTGATAGAAATTAACAAAATAAGCTATCGCTAGTTTTCATAAGGCCCGGCCGGTAGTGGAATTGTTACATTCGACATCAAGCAACTTGTAACGAAAATTTTATATTATTTCATTAAAAAAAACCTAACATTTTGAGAAATCTATGTAATTCAATATTTGAATCCTGTTTTTTTTTGTTATTTAGTGCCTGATTTATTATGGGTGTGTTAAAGAATTCTTGGCAGAGCTTTAGTTACCAGCAGCAGCAGAAGCCAACAAAATCAGATGTAGTGCACCATTCTTAATATAAAACAGGTAAGTTTTATAATTTTGTTTTTATATAAAAAGAATTAAAATTTTTCTATATCTTTTATACTTACCTTCGATATATTTTTACTCACACAAAATTATTTTATACAAAAAAATAATACTTAATTAAAATAATACCTACATTATTTCGAAATAATAAATAAAATTTACAAATTACGTTTATGATTCTCATTCCTATCGAATTATCTGTGTGACCTTTCGAAAAAAAAATAAAAAAAATAGGTTTTAGTGATTTTATTTTTATTTTTGGTGTGCCAGTATAATTTAAATATAGTTTTTGCGAAAAAAAAATCAATAATCTTAAAAATTAAAATTTCTCTTCATTTTTATTTAAAAAAAAGCCTGTTGAAAAATATAAATCTTAAATAATATGGTTGAGTATTGTGTTATAATTTTTTTAAATTTTGTAATACATAAATTACAAGAATAACGTTACTGACTGACTGACTGATCATCCTCGCCCAGTCCAAACGGCTAAAGCTACGGGCTTGAAATTCCGTGAGCATATTCCTGTCCCAATGTGTAGACGAATAAGGGTTTTTGGAAATGAAAAACGGTTTGAGTAAAAACGGAACTTCTTATATCTCCTGAACTACAACATATAGAGCCAAAGTTCAAACTACAAAATATTCTACTAAAAAAAAATAAGCGGATGGGTATTTGTTACTTTTTCGATTCCTGTTGCTTTCATTGATTACGGGATGGGACAATATCAATTTAAAAATAGTCAAAAGTAACTTCTGAATATTTGGGCAATAGATTACAAATCTAGACGACCTAGCCTTTAAAATTATATGTGTCCCATCCCATGCACATATATTGCTCCTAAATATTTTTATAAATATGTCATAGTACTAAAACCATATTTAGAAAAATTTAATGACGTGAGAAGTATATGATAAATATGCCATAAATACTAAAAAGATAGTTACAAATACTAAAAAACGTAACGGGTTACATTAAAACATATTTAAATCAGCAGATTTACTTCGCTTACGAAGTAGCGAGTAGAATGCTAGTATGTATGTATATTAGGGCGGGTCAATTTGTATGGAGGCAAAAAAAATCGCTCAAATTACAAGGAAAATCGTATTCTAGGGATCAAAATAAGAAACTTTGCCGAAGGAACCATACCTCTACAATGTATGACTTTTGATGTCTCGACTTTTGACCCAAAGGGCATTTTTTACTTCCGAATAAAATATTCGGATCCAGAATACAGAACTGCACTGATTGCATTTAAATTTGACTATTACAAATATATCGTAAATTTGTGACTAAAAAATATAGTTTTAAAAATTCTTGATTTTTAAAAAGAAATTTTAATTAAAAAAAAAAATTACTAAAAATAGGAAAGCACAAAAATCTATTAGTTTTTTTCTACAAGTATATTGCCTTATGAATTTCAAACAAAATGAGGCATTTATTATTAAAATCGATGCAAAACTTTAGTTTTTATATACAATTTTCAGCTTGTCTGGCTTAAAAGCATGTATAGTTATGTTATTACTTGCTTTTCTTGATTTAAATAATATTTATATGACTTGTAATTTTAATTACAATGGTTATGTTCCCTAAGTAATACTGAATAACTAATAAAAAATTTTGGAAGAGAAAAAGTATTATTTTATAATAAAAAAAAATACAAATTAAAATACGCGAAATTTTATTTTGTTTTTTAATTCAATAAAATTTTGATTGCTAACTGAAATTTTTTTTTGAATATACTTAACGACTTTATAGTTTACATTAACATAACACTAATTATCCTGACACATTTAATATTTATTCATTATCATTATTTTATTGATAGATATGATGGAAATAATTTTATTTACCAGCAAAGAGAATTGAAATTTTCATATGAGCAGAAAATAAAAGGAAGACAGAAAAAAGGTAGTCTGTCCGATAATATGATACAGTGAAAAAGTATATAAAAAGTTGATAAAATAAAAATCACTTAATCGCTTCATTTAAAAACGCCCCCTTTGGCACAACAATGTAGAGCTACTATAGCATAATTTAGCACAAGTTACAAGCATTAAGGCAATATTACAACACCAACCAAATTATTCAAACCCATTTTCCATTAACAAAAACAACAACACCAACTAAAGCAACATAAAGTAACCCACCCATTATCTACAAAAAGAAACCACTACATTTTATAATCGTCCAACTTTACAGCTTTTAACTTGAAAGTAAAATATGACTGGCAGTTAAAATATTTTTAACGGCATTACCATGATAATATTTTATGGCGGCCAATTTAAAAAAATAGATAATTCTATCCAATAAAATTCCAATAGTGCGAGAATTTCTAATTCTGATACTCAATACGAAACGAATCGATTGAAAGCTCCAGTGTTGATTAGAACACATACATATGTATGTATGTAAAGCAAAAAGTAAGAAGGTGAAATTGGAGCTAAAGAAAATAGGCTGCCTTACTAAACGTCTGCTGCTTTGCAGTGCAACAACGTCCTATATTCCTAAGACCAACTTGCAACTAATCACAGCTATAGTATCATTCACAAATTCAATTGCGAGAAACTGTGTTCACAGTAAAGAGCCCTATCCATTGTGGTTGTTTTCCATTTGGCCACAATAGCCTTCATTCTTTAGAGACCACATATACGGTATTTTTGTACTAAGTGAAATTTTCAACGTTTTCTCAAAAACTTCACAAACTTAATTGGGAGAAACTATGTTCCCAGGATGATAGCCCTATCCATTGTGGCTGTTTTCTATTAGATCTCATTCCTTAAAGTAGAAGGGTTTGGCCAGAATGGCTACATCTCTCAATAGGCCCCTTTAAATTCAGTACAGATATGAAGAATATGTATGGAATTTTTTTTCTCGCATGCGATATTTAAAAAAAAAACATATTTAACTAAACGCATTTATCTTCACACGCCTGTTATCTTCACTCAATTAACTTGTCAATATAATATTTTTTTAATATTAAATTGCATATTAGCAAAGAAATTTTGAAAATTAATAATTTGAATTTAACTGAACCTGATCATAATAATATTTGGTGTTTTTGATTTTGTCTATCAAAAGTTTTGATCATAAGCGTTGTATTCAGTCCTTGGTAACTACATTAAAGTCTTTAAATTATCTCTATCTGGCGGCCGATTATCCTCCTGTACACAGACAATGAACTTTCATCTTAATAGCTGCCACCAATTGAATTTACAAACTTATTTAATGGAAGGATACATGAAAAGTGTACGTAACTATAAATATTAAATGAAGATGAGCAGTAGGAGGGAGTAGGTAACAATAACAAGAATGAAAAACGGTTTTGGGTTGGCACAAGCAATTGTTTGTAATTTAACCCGTGCAAATCATATAAATAGTCATTGCATCCAACAAAAAAAAATTCTTTTTGTTGTTTTTGCTGCTGTTGTGTTTTTCTTTCTGTATAAAATCGTCTATAAACTCACGCTATGCAGTTGAATGATTGTCATGAACGTTTGTCAATCCCAGGGAGGTAGAAGAAAAAACTACACTGAGAAAATAACTTCGGTTGTGAGAACTAAATGTGTTTTCAATCAAAAAATCAGTTGTGATAGTCGAATTTCCTCTTCGTAACAATAAAAAATCCTGCGTCTTTAAACCGCTGGGCAATCGCATAGGTTATTTTTACTCATGTGTAAGTGGAAACAAAAATCTGCTGTCATTTCTGAATAACTTCTGCCCTAATACGTACGGGGTTAATAAGTCTCCTTGACTACCACATGTCCACTTTGGCTCTTCAGCAGTGTTATAGACTTTGTTTCTCTTACTTGCGTAGTAAGACACAAAGGAAATTGTTCATTTTAGCCAAATAATCCGCCATTTCAATACCCTTATACCCTTTATGTCCCGGTATCCATAACAAAGCATCTGTTCAATCATTGATATTTTAAAAACTAAGGCAAGACACAAATTGTCACATTCGATATCGAATAAAAACAATTGAAAAAATTGAAAAATTTTGATTGAAATTGATCGATATCGAATACGACGATTTGGCCTCGGGTATTCTAAGAGAAATAAAATGGACTTAAAGGGAATATGGTGATAAATTTGTATGAAAACTTTATCATAATTTCTATATCAAGTTTTCATTACTCATTTTGAATATCAGCCTTCACTTTTAATTCACATTTTCTTTGCCTTTGAGCTACTCTTGTGCACACTTACCCTCTTCTCTTCCACATCTCTGTTAATGACAATGATTGGTTTGAGGGCAGAAACAAACAAAAAAAAAAAAATAAAGTTTGACTGACTACTGTATGAATGGTTGATGATGGTTTATGGTCTGGCTGGCTGACTGACTAACTACTGTAACTGGCTGGCTCTTTGCTTTCTGTACTCTGTATTAGTATTGGTTTTTATATCATTCATACGTGTGGTTAAATAAAAACACGTGGTCCAGCTCACATGAAGGTATTAACGCGTAACAACGATGCATGATTAACCTTGAAGTGCACAAGAAAGAAAAACCCAACCGACACGAACATTGATATTCAGGAGTTTTCATTTCATGTCTAAAGGAAGTTAAATAAAAAAGAATGAGGGATGAGCAACTCTTGCAAATCTCTAGCATTGATGTAGTGCAGTAAAACATGCAAACTTTAGTTTCACTTACTGTTCTTCAAGTAAGAAACTCAAAATGCTCTTCTTTTTTTTTAGATTTTATATACGAGTTGGTGTAAACGCAAAACTTTAGGAAGCTGTTATCTAGTTGTAGTTGAAGATAGGAACTGGCTAAGAAATTTTTATTATATAAAACTTAATTTATAAATGTTTTATTTAATAAAATTAAAAGATAAAAATTAATTAAAATTTCGTAATGAAAAATATCTTCTAAATAATTTTTAGATTGGTTTATTAAATAAACGGTGCTGTTTCCTGTCAGGAAGCCTGAAAGATTTTCAGCTTTGTATCTTTAAGAAACCTCCTTTCAAAATAACATGTTCTCCCTTTCTTCACATACCTTTTAACCTTTTGCCATTCCTCAAACTTCTTCTGTGCACTTTTCTTTTTGTTCTCTTTTACATGCTCACATTCACTTAAGTTTGAGGTCAGTCATTTCAGTTTTAATGCGAAAATGTTCATCCTGCCATTAATGTCATGTTCTAAAAAGGGTTTTACATGCAGCTTTATTACATTTTTTTTCAATGTTACATGATGTGAGATGTGGCTTCTTTCAGTATGTGCTGAAGTGTGTTTGATTTTAATCATCCATTCACTCGTTTCCCTTACGCTATAGCCATCAAGCCAATTTTTTTTATGTTTTAATGTCTCATGTTTGGCGTTTGCTATTTGTTGTTGTCTAGATTTTAGTCATTTTGTTTGTTTTGTTGTTAACGAGTTTTTATGATGGACATTATTTATGTAAGTGTTTTGGTTGTTGCTTTTTTTACACATTCTTTGTTTGGGAAAAAAGAGTTTTTCTTTTTTTTCTGATGAAGTACAGAAGGATTTAAAATTAAATTAATAATGTCACGTTTTTTGAACGAAAATATTATTAGAAAAGTTGTTTAAGAGGGAAATTAGAAAGAATTCAAAGCACAAGGGTTTGTTCATACAATTTAAAGGAGTGCGGATGGAGCGAAGGGGTAAGAATTTCAATTTATTGGCTTAAAACTGATAGGTTTTCAAAATACCTTTTAGTTACCACCTGCAAATAGCATTTTTAATTACACTATGCAACAAATGGAAAAAAATTTTCTCACTAATTGTGGTTAAAATTATTTTTCTGATGCACTATGGTCATAAGTAATTCAAAATCTATGAATAAGTTTTTATCTTGAGAATTTTTTTTTTTTTAAATTTATTATACACTTTTTTACTCTTTTTTATTTCTATAAATTTGTTTACATTGTTTTTTTTTTATAAATTTAAATACAAACTAATAAATACTATTTGTTTCAAAAACTATTTTAATATTTATTTCAATACGAGGAAGGAGTACCAAAGTTTTATTTAATACAGAAGTTCTATTATTGTTTTTATTAATATTTTTTCTTAAACTTTTAAGAATTTTAAACATAAAATTTTAGATTTTTACAAACTATTTGCTATTTAGTTTTAATATTTCTGCTAATTAAATATTTTCTTTTTCAAATATGCATAGACATACACATACATACGAGTGAATATAACAGCTTTCATTTATTTAATTAATAAATTCTACATTTTTTAGTTTTACATTCTAATAAAATGAATATGCAGTTTACAATTTATATAAAAAATGTTTGGTTTTTTTTAACAAAACAAATCATACGCGCTTGAAAAAATAACTCACGTAGTAGATTATTTTTTTGTTCTTTTGGAAATTCAATTTAAATTCAAATTCATGAGATATAAACGCTTAAAGCAAAGTTATTTTTTCATTATTTCTAAACTGGAATGTTGCCAAACATGACAGTAACATCCTCATTTTTCCCATCATCATGGTTCTTTTTGCTTGTTTTTTTTTTAGTTGCAGTATAAAAATCATACACCAAATAAACCGCGAAATATTTTTTTAATAACCAAACAAAAAGAAAATATTTAATAAAATAAGAAATTCTAAAAAAAAATATATTCATATTTTAACAAAAACAAAATAGCCAAAAGGATATAAGGAAATGAGTATTTCTAATGTTTTATTAAATCAAACCATCAAGAGTAAAACCAGACAGACAAAAGCGTAAAAATTACACTGGTCAACACTAAAAAGAATTTCTAGTGTTTGCATTCGCTTTCTAATTAACTGAAAATAATACTGAAGCCAAAGCAGTGTATTCTATATTGAAAAAGTTATAACTAAATGCGTGTTTTACACTATAATACAAAAATTAAGATTTTCATTGCATTTTGAAGGAACAAAATCAAATGGTATTTGATATGACTGTAAAAAAATTATATGGGAGTTTTACACTATAATGCAAGTGCCAAGATTTTCTCAGTTTTCTGTTTTTGTAAAAACAAAGTTAAGAAAAATTTTAAAAGCCGTACGAATGTCAAGTTTCTATCCCTATTTTTAGGTGTGTTATTTTCACACAATTTTTCATTTGATTTAAATTTTTGACAAGTCATTTTAATCAGTATTATAATGCAAGACCCCCTTAAAGGGGTCACTCACCATTTTTTAAAAATTATCTAAACTTTTATACTGCATTTTTTGAAAACGAACACAGAAATAGCAAAAACAGCTGACAAAATAGAATGGAAATCTTAACACTTGTCTTATAATGTGAAACCCCCGTTATATTTTTCGGCAGTCGTATTAAATTTAATATGATTTTGTTTTTTTAAATCCAACGTAACGCTTTAAATAACTAGAATTTTAATTGAATTTATTACTTTTTTCTAGTGGTTTTTTTATATGTTATTTTATACACTTTATTTCATACAGTTATTGTGGCAGAGAAAACAAAAATGATTTTTATGAGTTTTTTAATAAGATTTTCTTGAATGAGACGCCTCTTTTAGATCACTTGAGTTTACGTTCATACTCCCAGCAAAAAATAGTGCTTGACTGTAAGCAACTTCATAAGGCATACAATGATAGAACATCTCTTACAGCAGCTCATTTAAAAGGCATACATTTTTTTTCGCATAAAACAGCTATAAGCAATAGGTGTAGCTGCCATATAATGCTTATTTTATGCATTCTACGCAGCATTATATTGTTGTTCTATAAAAACAAAAAACTACGAATCAGGGAATCTACAGCTAAGAGCCTTAAGCTTTTGCATCACAGAATGCAATGCATTGATTTCAATTGTCGCTATTGCTTCCAAATCAAGCTCTTATTTTGCTGAGCTGCTGTCGTGTAGTGGCCGCTTTATATTACTCAGTTAGTTTGCTTCCATGAAAGCAACCAATATTTTTTTAGGGTTTTGACTTTTTTTTGTTTGAATTAATATGCGAATCCTCTTTGCAAAGCTACCAAATTTCTTTTCAAGTTGATGCAACTCAATATAGCATCTAACACGCTATTGGTCTCTGTTTCACATAGATGCCTTGCAGAACCTTTAGAAAATTAATTTGAATATATTTTAATATATATTATGTGAAATAATTGTAATAGGTACATACTGAACCCGCAAGACCAAAGTATAAATATACGGAAAACCTGCTAATATAAAGTTAGCTAATAAAAATTTACATTTAGATAAAGGTACTATTTGCCAATAAAATTGGTACCTTTTTGAAATTAAAGTTTAAAAATTGTTTCTTTATTTTTAATTTAATAATTATAAATACCTATTACTAATTTTTTTCTATAACAATTCTTACTTCCCTCCTCCTATTTCTATCTAAAATTTGCGTCTTTTCTGAATACAGGCTTTTTGAGAGAGGCTGAAAAAGATTGAATGAAAGCAGCTAGTGTGGCAACTAGCTAAGTTCTGTTCCATAAAAAAATAAAGAAATTTAAAATATCGCTATGGCATATTTTTAACAGCAACAATTGGTACACCCACTTGAAAATTTATGCTACAATAGTTAATTTCTTTGCAACTGGCTAATATTTATATAAATTTATTTTGAAGAGAATATGCACCAGCAGATTCATCCCCTACTTTTCCTGTTGTTGAAGTCCATTTGTCACAACTCCCAGTCCAGACGTATTACCACCACCAACAACATTTGTTGCTGATGTTGGTTCCATGGTATACATATCCCTTAATAGTCTTGATATGGGCACATTACCAATGGTTTCCTTAAAGAATAAACTCTCTATGGTACAAGTGCGTATTGTTCGTAATGAAGGCAGCAGTAATAGTAAACGTCCAAAACGTGTAGCTTGTCGTGAGTATCGCAATCTAACGTGATCGGTTAAAATGCATTGAGCTTGGTCTTGCAGCATTTCAATGGGTTGCACATCACAGAGACCAGCAACATCGGGGGTAAACAGAGCTATTGCTTTCATACAGCCCACTTCACTGCCATCGGGTGCTATTTGTCGAAATCTAAAGAGAACATCTTGTATAGTTTTGATTTCGGTGTCGGTTAACTCATCTTGCGGCAAACGTTCTTTGATCATGGGTGAATCAAAAATGCTAGTCGCCTCTAAAGGTGTTATCCATTGGGCTAGGTTAAGTAAAAATAGTTCTTTCCAGGATTCCTGTTGCAGAAAATAGAGATGGAAAAATACAAAGAATTGAAAGTGAGTTTAAAGTATCACAAACCAAGTTAGACAAACATAAATTCCCTCAAATGATTAAAATTGTTTCAAATGCCATCTTTTTAACTAAAGCTTGGTCTGTAATATTTTTATTTTAACCCAAAATACTTAGTTATTAAACCTAAGACTTCTATTTATGATCCTCCTCATCAAAATGTTAAATCGTTAAAAACATTAAAAAAAATCTATAAAGAAAGACATAAAGCGAAAACTCACCTGCAGCAATAATATTTGATCGTTTCTGGGCAAGGTTTGAAATGGCATTAAACATTTCACCCAACGTACCGCCATAAACAATAAACGGGCTGTAGTCTCCTGTAGCATTTCCCAAGACAACAGACGTGAATCCAAACCAATTAACTGTTGTGGCAAAGGTGGAAATAAAAGTGAATTGTGTACTTGGTATTGAATGATTTCCTGACATTTATCTGGACTTAGTAGCAATTCAATGAAGCCATTCTGGCGTGCAGCATACAAAGCAGCAGCAGCGTGTGTATGTGAGGCTGTCGAGGAAGACGATGTAGTTGAAGAAGATGGTGGCGGTGGTGCTGGCACTGGTGCTGGTGCTGGCGCTTGCGTTTGTGGTTGTTGTGGTCCTAGTGCTGTAGTAGATATAAGAGTGGCCGCAGAATGCTGATGAGTAACAGTTAGTTGTGGTGTTGGATGTGCCACCAAACCAATATGAGGATTTAAGGGCAGGGCTGCTGTATTAAGAATTTTTGATGGTGATGCACGTTTGTGTATTTGTGTAAAGGCTGTTAAATGTATTGGTGATTGAGATAAACGTGTGGGTGATGAAGAAGGTGAGGAGGCATTGAGTAGGCTTAAATTACGATTGTTATGAGAGGAATTGTTATTATTATGATGCTGATGCTGGTGATGGTAATGCTGTAATTGATGTTGGCTCAAAGTTAAAGGTGAGTGAGAACTTGTTGTATGATTGGTATCTGTAGGTGATAGGGGTTCTTGTGGCCCGGGTGTAGTTGAGGGTGACATTGGTGGTGGAGTAGCTGAAGGTGTTTCAGTTTCTACATTAACCCGTGGCGATTCACTACCCAATGAAGAAGGACCACCCACCGACGAAATCGATTGTATGGAGGCTGTTGGTGAGGGTGATGAATAATTCTGATTTATTGTTTTATTGTACAACTCGAGGCTAGCAGTGCTGGCCCCACCAGCACTAGCTCCCGAAGAACCATCTCCACGGCTGTTGGTTAAATCGTAAGTAGGTACTGCATTGTTTAACAAAGTGGAATTAGTGTTAGCTGCAGCTGTAGGCACTCCACTACTAGTTCCCATCAAAGAGGCTGTTGAGACAGCATTAGCCGCCAAGCCTGGCAATTTGCTAGTGGCCTCAGCTAATAAATTATGATGCACTTGTGGCAATAAATGTGGAAAAGGTAAATGTGAAGGAGGCACATTATGTCCAGCTATACCATGATTCGGACCATGTCCTGGATGATGAAAAGCTGTAGGATGTGGTTGGCCGTGGAAACTTGCTGTTGGATGGTGTGTAGAAATGTGCGAAGTATAATTAAAAGAGGCTGAAACATTTGTAACCAACGACATTGGCAAATGTCCTGTATGGGCATGATAGGGTCCATGAGGATGTCCGGCCAAGCCATTTAAATGATGATGGGCATGATGATGAGCTGGATGTTGATGATGTAGCTGAGGATGCAATTTAGGTTTACGTGGTCCCCTTTCATGTTGTACCGCTAAAGAAACAAAGAGAAACAGGAAAAACAAATTTCCATATGCTAAATTCTCATCTCACGTAAACGTTATTATTTTCAAATTAACTTATTTGAGAGTGTGTGTGTGTGTGAGCATGTATTTATTTTTGTTGTTGAAAAGCAGATTATTACAATTATCCACTTGAATGGATTTTCAAACATCCATTTAAATTTGCCTTTTCTTTTTGTAATTTAAACAAGAGGGTTGGTTGTTTGGTTGAATGGTTGGTTGTTGCTTTAACATCAATTTAGCGCTGACTTTGCGCAAGTTGCAAGAAAAGCAGAAAAAAATAATCAAAAGTAAAAGTAGAATTTTCAAAGGAAGAAAGTTTATTAAAGAAATCAAAATGGCGCTGAGGTTTGAGTTTTTGATTTTTTCACTGTATACGAGCGAATACATGTGGCGTTACATCTTATGAAGTACAAAAAGTTTCTTTTTTTTGTACTTCACTGTGTAATAAATGAATTTGCATACGGGATGTTGGTAACTTTGTTAGCAGCAAAAAGAAATTTGATACAAAATAAAAAAAACTTTAAATCTTTTTGATAAACAGAAAAACAAAAGATTTTAATTTGTTTGTGGATAAAGATTTTTTTTAACTGCAATTGGAAAAAGGGAAAAATATTTCCTTGCTTTTGAAAATAATAGGGTCGAGTCTGCCAAAGCAGAATAGCGATATCTGACAAGGTCTGCAAACAGCAGATCGTGAGCATATTTTTGCAAAGAACACTGTATAGATGGAGGGACAACCGGACGTGAAGTATATCAAGGATGATATGACCTAGGGTGCATAGCAATCGCAGCAGTTGAGAAATGTGGTGGTAGTAGTAACAGGCCACCATGCTAGAGAATGGGTTTGCCTTCAAACGACTTCTATAGAAGTTGCCAAGACGAGGAAGAGGAGGAAACTGTGGAACACCTTCTCTGCCGGTACTCTGTCCTACCTGCACGGTGTCAATGCACTGTTGATTATAGGGGTCGACATGCTATGTACTTGCGTTAGGAGTAACAATTGCTTTAAATGAAGAACTCCCCTTCTTTTATCTGTCTTCTTATTTCCTTTCACTTTTCTATCTCTAGTACTATCGTTTTGCATTGTACACAAAGGGACCACCTCAGAGCACCCAGGTGAAACCTAACCTTGCAAGTTGACAATGCTGATTGGCCGTTATAGCATCTGAAGTCATAATATCCTTCTACTCATTAAATGATCTCTTGTGGCTTCTAATTAATTTTAATTACCATTAGACTCTATAAATGTCTTAGAATGATCTATCTAAATGCCTAAACTTTAAAAAGGTTTTAACTTAAGTGAATTAAAAGTTTCCCTTACCACAATTTAATTTTTTTTTTTCATTACAATTACATATTTTCCAACATGCAATATTTGATATCCTTTTTTTTCTCAGAACATAATTTAATATGCTCAGTTTGTGCCAAGACAAAATTGCCTAAAGACTTTTAAAAAGATTTTCTTTTTTGCTTTGCCTTTTTGTTTGTCACGCTTACTTAAACCTTTAGTTAAAATTTTGATGAGTCAAAAGTTTTTTTCTCAGTTTCTTTTTTTTTTGCAGCTTTTAGTTACTTTCTATTACACTGTCTGCTGATGTTTGCACTTAATTGAAATGTTTGATTTTTAAAAGGCTTTAAGGCAAAAAAATAATAAATTAACAAAAACAAGATTGTTTTTCTGTTTTCTGCTCTCTATTGTGGCTGCTAAATATTTAATGTTGGAAATAAAAATATAAAAAAAATTATTAAATTATATTAAAAATATTGTGCTCATAGTCTAGTTTGTGAGAGACAACTTAATACAAAACATGCTGCCAGTGTTGCCGTATAACACTGTTTTTGTCACAACTACGCCAACGACATTATAATGTGTATGTGTTAATGGCCTTAAAACTTTTCAAGAGTCTAAATAAAACAAGCTTTCTTTAGTTTTCTTTTATGTGTTACTTCAACACAAAAACCACAAGTTTGTGTTGAGACCACAGCAACCCTTTTTGGGCTATGAAAATCTTGAAGTTTTCTTTGTGCTCGTTTACCAAATAAAATGCTTAAGGATAAATTTAACGCATTTTCTCTTAACAACAACAACAAACTATATATAAATGTCTACAACAAAATATAGTCAGCCGTATAATATACTAAAATATACAAAAGGCTTAAAAGCCTAAATGTATGATATGCTTTGCTAACTTGTATTTATTTACTTAACACTAGCACAAGACTTTGTGGCACGTTTGTGTGTGAGAGAGTGTGCAAATATCATACCCACTTGGCCATATTTTCCATATACATATGATATTTACTCATAGAACAAGCAATACAAAAGTCTAAGAAAATCAGAGTTTACAAGAAAATAAAATGAAACGTTTGCATTCGTTTCGTTTTGTAGTTTTTCAGATTAAAAAACAATTACAAATAAAAAGTATTTACTGCAAGCATTTGCTTTGATTTATAGTAAAAAACTGTACCATTCGCTTAAACATAGGCAGTTAAATTCAACAGTTACGAGTTTCTTGTTTACAGAAAACGCAAAAGAAAATGTGTCTTCTTCATTGTGAAACAAGCCAGAAATTTTGTTTATTATCTAGTTTACTTTTTATAAAATAATTAATTTGTATTACGTTTTCTTTTAATTTCAGGCTTTTATTATCCTGAAGAACTAATCAGCTGCAGTGACCGAAAGTGCGTTATTCGAAATATTTTGTTTGTGTTCCTGTCAGAAATCGTGATAGTTTAAAAAGTCTTGACGACTTGGGGATCGTAAGTAATCATGATGGCGTTAAGCAGCTGTGATGCGGAAACATAAACGAGTGCGCCAACGTAAGTTATTGTGACAGCATTAAGTGCTGTCATGCGTGAACGCGAACGGTTACTATTTTAATTGAATGATCTTGAAGTATAAAAAAAGACTGCAGTGACCGAAAATGCTTAATTCGAAATAATTAAATTGTGGTCGTTCGTAAGTGATCATGATGGTTATAAAAAGCTGTCATGCGTGTGCCGGTTTTATTGAATGTCGGGAGTGTCGGGCAATAGTAAATAGACTCTAAAATTGTGGTTGTTTGTGTACCCACGCAGACTTCAGGAGTGTATTCAATACATATCACCACAATTTTTATAAACTGTTAAATTTTAATAACTTCAAGATCATATGATGAGTAATTATGTCGGGAGTGTCGGGTGAGTAATGTACTCAAGAATAAAAAGACTCCAAAATTGTGGTTGGCTATGGGCCCACGCAGACTTCACCACAATTTCTATAAACTGAACGTGTTTTACAAATGAAAGATATATCAACCTTCACCTTGACAACAATATAAAAAGAAAACAGGTTAGTTTAACAAACATATTCTTTATAGAAAAATTCACGTATCAGTTCTTCACACATGTCGTCTTATGATTTCTAGAAACTTCTATAATTAAAAATAACGTTCTTAAGCTAAAGTTTAAAATAAAAATTAATTAGAAAAATATTGGGTGGTATTTGATATTGATTCGGAGCAGCAAGGAAAATATAGCGGAGAGAAATATCTCTATTATTCATTTCTGCAGAATTATCTTATTATTTTGAATGCTTTCATTTAATTGTGAATTAAAAAGTTGTCTATTATGAATGAATTGTGTTAATGTGTCAACTGCTGTTTCGTTTCTTTGCGAACTCCATAAAAATACATACTCATTTCTATCATTGAAAATGTCATTGACATAATTGACAATTCATTTGATTTTCAGTGCTGCAGAGTGATTACTGTTTTGACATTACATACAGACGTTTAGAAAGACAGCTTATTTTAAAAGGGTGCTCTCTCTTGATACTTTTCTACCCAATAATTGTTAATGGGGTCGCATATAGTTGTAGTTGAACCTTATACAATGAATTATAAAGTGATCTAGACTCGATATTATATCTGAGAAAATCCCCCAAAAAACACTGTCCTCGAAATTGCCGCTTCTGATGTTACTAAGCGATATAGCGACTGTTAGTATTATAAAATAGAAACCTTTTTCTGCCTGCTCAGTTGCAGTCTATGTCAAGCAATTTGTAGACAATTGGCAATAGTATTATATTACTCTTTAGGCTGTCCTTAACAAAATTCGTCTCATGACAGTTGCATGACAATGACAATTTTCTAAAGGCATTTTAATTAAATCACAGTACACACTCGTCGCAAGTTCAATGCAATTTTAGTGCAAAAGTACGGCAACCTATACTATATTTTTCTAGTGTATGGCACCGTTTTTTGTTAATTGATTAATTAATTAAAAAAATAAAAATCGTATTGATTTTGCTTTAGCTTTGAACTTCTATTGAACTTGAATGTGTATGGACCTCCTCAGCTTTAACCAAATAGCCAATTGGGTATGCGAGATTTGTTTTATTTGTACAGTTTTCTAAAAAAAAAATTGGTTTGTCCTATAAAGAACATTTAAGCATATTTTATTTAAATAAAGACTTATACAGAGAGATAATAAATTAAACCTTAAATAAAAAACACATTAAAACATTAAATTTATTTAAAAAGCTACGATTGATGTATTTCACTTCAATTATTGTTGTTTTTTTTTCTCTCTCTTTTAAACAAATATTTTTTAAGTCAATTTATTCATTGAAAAAGCAACTGAATTTATTATCACTCAAAAATTCAGTTGTGATAACCGATTTTTTTGTTACGTTAGAAATACGATTTATAGTTAAAAAAATTAACTTTCGGCTGTTACAACTAAAAATTTTGTTCATCACATATAATTTCTAAATTCCGTGATGGAAATTTGGTGACACAGTTCAATTTATTATTAAAAAAAATTAGTTTTGGATGATAGTATCAACTTTTGAGCTTCACAATAAAAATGTTGATTGTCACAATAGAAATTTGGTGACCCAGCCCAATTAATAATTGAAAACAAAAATTATATATTGTTTTACCAACTTTCCATCATGGCAACTAAAAAATTTGGCTATGACAACTAAATTAAATAGCATTATTGATTTTCGGTTGTTACAATTAAAAAAATCGATTAATCTAGCGGAATGTTTATAGTTTTCACGATTTTCGTTTTATTTGTGTTACACATTTTGGTGATGCTACTGTATGCATGAATTTACGGTTGTCATCACACACCTTTTCTACCCTTCTTCAACAGCTAATTCGTTTTTCTTTTGTTGTTGCTTTTCTGAATTTAATATTTGACTACCTACACGATTAGCAATGGATTAAAATGTCATCTGTGTATTCATATATGCAAGTGTAGTTTTATTCGTATGTGTAGGTAAAATGGGTTTGTTGCTTAATACCCTTTCCTTATATTAATTGTCCAAACAAATAAAAAGTCACTATGATACGCCCAGCCCTCTAGTTGTATTCCTTTTACACATACTCATATAAAAAAAATCAAGCTACAAGTCATGTAAAGGGTGTTTTTTATAGACGTATAGAACTTTAAATTGCAATAAAACAACGATGGATTATTCGATTGACATGAATTTTATTTATCCGAAAGATAATCTTGTGGCATTACATTTTAAATATGATTTCTGGCATATGACCGCCACGGCTGGCTCGTTGACTTTTTCTAACATTTGTGGCCGTATATCGGCAATAACACGGCGAATGTTGTCTTCCAAATGGTCGAGCGTTTGTGGCTTATCCGGATAGACCAATGACTTTACATAGCCCCACAGAAAGTAGTATAGCGGTGTTAAATCACAAGATCTTGGAGGCCAATTCACAGGTCCAAAACGTGAAATGAGGCGGTCACCAAACGTGTCTTTCAATAAATCGACTGTG
The DNA here is from genome assembly GCA_947397855.1 of Thelaira solivaga. NCBI lineage: Eukaryota > Metazoa > Arthropoda > Insecta > Diptera > Tachinidae > Thelaira > Thelaira solivaga. The sequence goes on along the minus strand of OX377611.1, from coordinate 79,092,306 downwards.
GCACGAGCTATGTGGCATGTTGCGCCGTCTTGTTGGAACCACAGCTCCTGGACATCATGGTTATTCAATTCAGGAATGAAAAAGTTAGTAATCATGGCTTTATACCGATCACCATTGACTGTAACGTTCCGGCCATCATCGTTTTTGAAGAAGTACGGACCAATGATTCCACCAGCCCATAAAGCGCACCAAACAGTCAGTTTTTCTGGATGTAACGGTGTTTCGACATACACTAGAGGATTAGCTTCACTCCAAATGCGGCAGTTTTGTTTGTTGACGTAGCCATTCATCGCTAAACAAAATTCCCTTATGAAAATCGGGAACAACGGCAATTTCGTTTTGGGCCCATTCGACGAATCTACGCCTTACTTGATGATCGTTTGGCTATTTATGATGAATTGCCAAACCAAACTGAGAATAAATCACTTGACAGCTGTTAAATCGGTCGCCATCTTCAACAGTAATGCCAAATTAAAGTTCTATACGTTTATAAAAAACACCCTTTACATGTATTGATAGGTTGTCCCTTGACTAACATCATGTATTAGAAAAGTTTAGGAAAATTCGTTACAAATAATTTTGAGTTGAAATTTCTAAAAATTAAAAGAATATTTTCCTTTTGTTGTGTAAAACAATTACAGCCTTATTCAGAACAAAAAGATGATAGATAGAAATTTGGTGATACAGCCAAAAATATTATTATTATTTCGGTTCTTACAACTAAAAAATTTAATTATTTAATTCTCCTTGAGTTTTGATGCCTTTCCTTTTAGTATGAATCAAATTTTTTCCTTCTCAGCTTTAGAGTATTTTTTTTTACCAAAACAAAATTTTTCGCTGCGGAATATTCATAATTTAGCTGATTGATAATAAATTCGATTCTCACGACCAAAGTGATTTTCTTTATGTAAATATGATCTTTTGGAAAGGCCCTTTTATATTTTCAATGTAACGTTGTATACAAAATTTTATAGTTTCTGCTAGTATGTGTGTGAAGTTATATTTTAAAATATAAATCCCAAGACACAAACCATTTCAATTTACAGTGCTCTGTTAAACTGTTAACATAGCTCTGTTAAATAAATAAAACTGGGGTTGCTTCACTAAAACTGAAATAATTAGTAAATTGTAGAACAAAATGGACCAGGAAAAATGGGACAGCTTACCTAGGCTCCAACCTTTCCAAAAAAGGCAAACAAACGGAAAAAAAATTGCACAGAGGGCGAAATTTTCAATTTTTAAAATTTTATATTTTCGGGGATGAGCCCATTTTCCATGGAAACGGGAGAGAGTGGGCGAACCAAACTAGTTGGGTTTTATGGACTAGGTGTACCTCTATTATAATCCATAGTCAGTATATCTAACAGAGCGTGTTGGAAAAAAATATAACGAATTTTCCAAATTTTAAAATATGAAATTTCTCTAAGGGATGAGCCCATTTTCCATGGAAACGGGAGAGAGTGGGCGAACCAAACTAGTTGGGTTTTATGGACTAGGTGTACCTCTATTATAATCCATAGTCAGTATATCTAACAGAGCGTGTTGGAAAAAAATATAACAAATTTTCCAAATTTTAAAATATGAAATTTCTCTGAGGGATGGGCCCATTTCCATGGAAATGGAAGAGAGTGGGCGAACCAAACTAGTTGGGTTTTATGGACTAGGTGTACCTCTATTATAATCCATAGTCAGTATATCTAACAGAGCGTGTTGGAAAAAAATATAACGAATTTTCCAAATTTTAAAATATGAAATTTCTCTAAGGGATGAGCCCATTTTCCATGGAAACGGAAGAGAGTGGGCGAACCAAACTAGTTGGGTTTTATGGACTAGGTGTACCTCTATTATAATCCATAGTCAGTATATCTAACAGAGCGTGTTGGAAAAAAATATAACAAATTTTCCAAATTTTAAAATATGAAATTTCTCTGAGGGATGGGCCCATTTCCATGGAAATGGAAGAGAGTGGGCGAACCAAACTAGTTGGGTTTTATGGACTAGGTGTACCTCTATTATAATCCATAGTCAGTATATCTAACAGAGCGTGTTGGAAAAAAATATAACAAATTTTCCAAATTTTAAAATATGAAATTTCTCTGAGGGATGAGCCCATTTCCATGGAAACGGAAGAGAGTGGGCGAACCAAACTAGTTGGGTTTTATGGACTAGGTGTACCTCTATTATAATCCATAGTCAGTATATCTAACAGAGCGTGTTGGAAAAAAATATAACGAATTTTCCAAATTTTAAAATATGAAATTTCTCTAAGGGATGGGCCCATTTCCATGGAAATGGAAGAGAGTGGGCGAACCAAACTAGTTGGGTTTTATGGACTAGGTGTACCTCTATTATAATCCATAGTCAGTATATCTAACAGAGCGTGTTGGAAAAAAATATAACAAATTTTCCAAATTTTAAAATATGAAATTTCTCTGAGGGATGGGCCCATTTCCATGGAAATGGAAGAGAGTGGGCGAACCAAACTAGTTGGGTTTTATGGACTAGGTGTACCTCTATTATAATCCATAGTCAGTATATCTAACAGAGCGTGTTGGAAAAAAATATAACAAATTTTCCAAATTTTAAAATATGAAATTGCTCTAAGGGATGAGCCCATTTCCATGGAAATGGAAGAGAGTGGGCGAACCAAACTAGTTGGGTTTTATGGACTAGGTGTACCTCTATTATAATCCATAGTCAGTATATCTAACAGAGCGTGTTGGAAAAAAATATAACAAATTTTCCAAATTTTAAAATATGAAATTTCTCTGAGGGATGAGCCCATTTCCATGGAAATGGAAGAGAGTGGGCGAACCAAACTAGTTGGGTTTTATGGACTAGGTGTACCTCTATTATAATCCATAGTCAGTATATCTAACAGAGCGTGTTGGAAAAAAATATAACGAATTTTCCAAATTTTAAAATATGAAATTTCTCTAAGGGATGGGCCCATTTCCATGGAAATGGAAGAGAGTGGGCGAACCAAACTAGTTGGGTTTTATGGACTAGGTGTACCTCTATTATAATCCATAGTCAGTATATCTAACAGAGCGTGTTGGAAAAAAATATAACAAATTTTCCAAATTTTAAAATATGAAATTTCTCTGAGGGATGGGCCCATTTCCATGGAAATGGAAGAGAGTGGGCGAACCAAACTAGTTGGGTTTTATGGACTAGGTGTACCTCTATTATAATCCATAGTCAGTATATCTAACAGAGCGTGTTGGAAAAAAATATAACAAATTTTCCAAATTTTAAAATATGAAATTTCTCTGAGGGATGGGCCCATTTCCATGGAAACGGAAGAGAGTGGGCGAACCAAACTAGTTGGGTTTTATGGACTAGGTGTACCTCTATTATAATCCATAGTCAGTATATCTAACAGAGCGTGTTGGAAAAAAATATAACAAATTTTCCAAATTTTAAAATATGAAATTTCTCTGAGGGATGGGCCCATTTCCATGGAAATGGAAGAGAGTGGGCGAACCAAACTAGTTGGGTTTTATGGACTAGGTGTACCTCTATTATAATCCATAGTCAGTATATCTAACAGAGCGTGTTGGAAAAAAATATAACAAATTTTCCAAATTTTAAAATATGAAATTTCTCTGAGGGATGGGCCCATTTCCATGGAAATGGAAGAGAGTGGGCGAACCAAACTAGTTGGGTTTTATGGACTAGGTGTACCTCTATTATAATCCATAGTCAGTATATCTAACAGAGCGTATTGGAAAAAAATATAACGAATTTTCCAAATTTTAAAATATGAAATTGCTCTAAGGGATGAGCCCATTTCCATGGTAATGGAAGAGAGTGGGCGAACCAAACTAGTTGGGTTTTATGGACTAGGTGTACCTCTATTATAATCCATAGTCAGTATATCTAACAGAGCGTGTTGGAAAAAAATATAACGAATTTTCCAAATTTTAAAATATGAAATTGCTCTAAGGGATGAGCCCATTTCCATGGTAATGGAAGAGAGTGGGCGAACCAAACTAGTTGGGTTTTATGGACTAGGTGTACCTCTATTATAATCCATAGTCAGTATATCTAACAGAGCGTGTTGGAAAAAAATATAACGAATTTTCCAAATTTTAAAATATGAAATTGCTCTAAGGGATGAGCCCATTTCCATGGTAATGGAAGAGAGTGGGCGAACCAAACTAGTTGGGTTTTATGGACTAGGTGTACCTCTATTATAATCCATAGTCAGTATATCTAACAGAGCGTGTTGGAAAAAAATATAACGAATTTTCCAAATTTTAAAATATGAAATTTCTCTGAGGGATGGGCCCATTTCCATGGAAACGGAAGAGAGTGGGCGAACCAAACTAGTTGGGTTTTATGGACTAGGTGTACCTCTATTATAATCCATAGTCAGTATATCTAACAGAGCGTGTTGGAAAAAAATATAACGAATTTTCCAAATTTTAAAATATGAAATTGCTCTAAGGGATGAGCCCATTTCCATGGAAATGGAAGAGAGTGGGCGAACCAAACTAGTTGGGTTTTATGGACTAGGTGTACCTCTATTATAATCCATAGTCAGTATATCTAACAGAGCGTGTTGGAAAAAAATATAACAAATTTTCCAAATTTTAAAATATGAAATTTCTCTGAGGGATGGGCCCATTTCCATGGAAATGGAAGAGAGTGGGCGAACCAAACTAGTTGGGTTTTATGGACTAGGTGTACCTCTATTATAATCCATAGTCAGTATATCTAACAGAGCGTGTTGGAAAAAAATATAACGAATTTTCCAAATTTTAAAATATGAAATTGCTCTAAGGGATGAGCCCATTTCCATGGAAATGGAAGAGAGTGGGCGAACCAAACTAGTTGGGTTTTATGGACTAGGTGTACCTCTATTATAATCCATAGTCAGTATATCTAACAGAGCGTGTTGGAAAAAAATATAACGAATTTTCCAAATTTTAAAATATGAAATTTCTCTAAGGGATGAGCCCATTTTCCATGGAAACGGAAGAGAGTGGGCGAACCAAACTAGTTGGGTTTTATGGACTAGGTGTACCTCTATTATAATCCATAGTCAGTATATCTAACAGAGCGTGTTGGAAAAAAATATAACGAATTTTCCAAATTTTAAAATATGAAATTTCTCTGAGGGATGGGCCCATTTCCATGGAAACGGAAGAGAGTGGGCGAACCAAACTAGTTGGGTTTTATGGACTAGGTGTACCTCTATTATAATCCATAGTCAGTATATCTAACAGAGCGTGTTGGAAAAAAATATAACGAATTTTCCAAATTTTAAAATATGAAATTTCTCTAAGGGATGAGCCCATTTTCCATGGAAACGGGAGAGAGTGGGCGAACCAAACTAGTTGGGTTTTATGGACTAGGTGTACCTCTATTATAATCCATAGTCAGTATATCTAACAGAGCGTGTTGGAAAAAAATATAACAAATTTTCCAAATTTTAAAATATGAAATTTCTCTGAGGGATGGGCCCATTTCCATGGAAATGGAAGAGAGTGGGCGAACCAAACTAGTTGAGTTTTATGGACTAGGTGTACCTCTATTATAATCCATAGTCAGTATATCTAACAGAGCGTGTTGGAAAAAAATATAACGAATTTTCCAAATTTTAAAATATGAAATTTCTCTAAGGGATGAGCCCATTTTCCATGGAAACGGAAGAGAGTGGGCGAACCAAACTAGTTGGGTTTTATGGACTAGGTGTACCTCTATTATAATCCATAGTCAGTATATCTAACAGAGCGTGTTGGAAAAAAATATAACAAATTTTCCAAATTTTAAAATATGAAATTTCTCTGAGGGATGGGCCCATTTCCATGGAAATGGAAGAGAGTGGGCGAACCAAACTAGTTGGGTTTTATGGACTAGGTGTACCTCTATTATAATCCATAGTCAGTATATCTAACAGAGCGTGTTGGAAAAAAATATAACAAATTTTCCAAATTTTAAAATATGAAATTTCTCTGAGGGATGAGCCCATTTCCATGGAAACGGAAGAGAGTGGGCGAACCAAACTAGTTGGGTTTTATGGACTAGGTGTACCTCTATTATAATCCATAGTCAGTATATCTAACAGAGCGTGTTGGAAAAAAATATAACGAATTTTCCAAATTTTAAAATATGAAATTTCTCTAAGGGATGGGCCCATTTCCATGGAAATGGAAGAGAGTGGGCGAACCAAACTAGTTGGGTTTTATGGACTAGGTGTACCTCTATTATAATCCATAGTCAGTATATCTAACAGAGCGTGTTGGAAAAAAATATAACAAATTTTCCAAATTTTAAAATATGAAATTTCTCTGAGGGATGGGCCCATTTCCATGGAAATGGAAGAGAGTGGGCGAACCAAACTAGTTGGGTTTTATGGACTAGGTGTACCTCTATTATAATCCATAGTCAGTATATCTAACAGAGCGTGTTGGAAAAAAATATAACAAATTTTCCAAATTTTAAAATATGAAATTGCTCTAAGGGATGAGCCCATTTCCATGGAAATGGAAGAGAGTGGGCGAACCAAACTAGTTGGGTTTTATGGACTAGGTGTACCTCTATTATAATCCATAGTCAGTATATCTAACAGAGCGTGTTGGAAAAAAATATAACAAATTTTCCAAATTTTAAAATATGAAATTTCTCTGAGGGATGGGCCCATTTCCATGGAAACGGAAGAGAGTGGGCGAACCAAACTAGTTGGGTTTTATGGACTAGGTGTACCTCTATTATAATCCATAGTCAGTATATCTAACAGAGCGTGTTGGAAAAAAATATAACAAATTTTCCAAATTTTAAAATATGAAATTTCTCTGAGGGATGGGCCCATTTCCATGGAAATGGAAGAGAGTGGGCGAACCAAACTAGTTGGGTTTTATGGACTAGGTGTACCTCTATTATAATCCATAGTCAGTATATCTAACAGAGCGTGTTGGAAAAAAATATAACAAATTTTCCAAATTTTAAAATATGAAATTTCTCTGAGGGATGGGCCCATTTCCATGGAAATGGAAGAGAGTGGGCGAACCAAACTAGTTGGGTTTTATGGACTAGGTGTACCTCTATTATAATCCATAGTCAGTATATCTAACAGAGCGTGTTGGAAAAAAATATAACGAATTTTCCAAATTTTAAAATATGAAATTGCTCTAAGGGATGAGCCCATTTCCATGGTAATGGAAGAGAGTGGGCGAACCAAACTAGTTGGGTTTTATGGACTAGGTGTACCTCTATTATAATCCATAGTCAGTATATCTAACAGAGCGTGTTGGAAAAAAATATAACGAATTTTCCAAATTTTAAAATATGAAATTGCTCTAAGGGATGAGCCCATTTCCATGGTAATGGAAGAGAGTGGGCGAACCAAACTAGTTGGGTTTTATGGACTAGGTGTACCTCTATTATAATCCATAGTCAGTATATCTAACAGAGCGTGTTGGAAAAAAATATAACGAATTTTCCAAATTTTAAAATATGAAATTGCTCTAAGGGATGAGCCCATTTCCATGGTAATGGAAGAGAGTGGGCGAACCAAACTAGTTGGGTTTTATGGACTAGGTGTACCTCTATTATAATCCATAGTCAGTATATCTAACAGAGCGTGTTGGAAAAAAATATAACGAATTTTCCAAATTTTAAAATATGAAATTTCTCTGAGGGATGGGCCCATTTCCATGGAAACGGAAGAGAGTGGGCGAACCAAACTAGTTGGGTTTTATGGACTAGGTGTACCTCTATTATAATCCATAGTCAGTATATCTAACAGAGCGTGTTGGAAAAAAATATAACGAATTTTCCAAATTTTAAAATATGAAATTGCTCTAAGGGATGAGCCCATTTCCATGGAAATGGAAGAGAGTGGGCGAACCAAACTAGTTGGGTTTTATGGACTAGGTGTACCTCTATTATAATCCATAGTCAGTATATCTAACAGAGCGTGTTGGAAAAAAATATAACGAATTTTCCAAATTTTAAAATATGAAATTTCTCTGAGGGATGGGCCCATTTCCATGGAAACGGAAGAGAGTGGGCGAACCAAACTAGTTGGGTTTTATGGACTAGGTGTACCTCTATTATAATCCATAGTCAGTATATCTAACAGAGCGTGTTGGAAAAAAATATAACAAATTTTCCAAATTTTAAAATATGAAATTGCTCTAAGGGATGGGCCCATTTCCATGGAAATGGAAGAGAGTGGGCGAACCAAACTAGTTGGGTTTTATGGACTAGGTGTACCTCTATTATAATCCATAGTCAGTATATCTAACAGAGCGTGTTGGAAAAAAATATAACAAATTTTCCAAATTTTAAAATATGAAATTGCTCTAAGGGATGAGCCCATTTCCATGGAAATGGAAGAGAGTGGGCGAACCAAACTAGTTGGGTTTTATGGACTAGGTGTACCTCTATTATAATCCATAGTCAGTATATCTAACAGAGCGTGTTGGAAAAAAATATAACAAATTTTCCAAATTTTAAAATATGAAATTTCTCTGAGGGATGGGCCCATTTCCATGGAAATGGAAGAGAGTGGGCGAACCAAACTAGTTGGGTTTTATGGACTAGGTGTACCTCTATTATAATCCATAGTCAGTATATCTAACAGAGCGTGTTGGAAAAAAATATAACAAATTTTCCAAATTTTAAAATATGAAATTGCTCTAAGGGATGGGCCCATTTCCATGGAAATGGAAGAGAGTGGGCGAACCAAACTAGTTGGGTTTTATGGACTAGGTGTACCTCTATTATAATCCATAGTCAGTATATCTAACAGAGCGTGTTGGAAAAAAATATAACAAATTTTCCAAATTTTAAAATATGAAATTTCTCTGAGGGATGGGCCCATTTCCATGGAAATGGAAGAGAGTGGGCGAACCAAACTAGTTGGGTTTTATGGACTAGGTGTACCTCTATTATAATCCATAGTCAGTATATCTAACAGAGCGTGTTGGAAAAAAATATAACAAATTTTCCAAATTTTAAAATATGAAATTTCTCTGAGGGATGGGCCCATTTCCATGGAAATGGAAGAGAGTGGGCGAACCAAACTAGTTGGGTTTTATGGACTAGGTGTACCTCTATTATAATCCATAGTCAGTATATCTAACAGAGCGTGTTGGAAAAAAATATAACAAATTTTCCAAATTTTAAAATATGAAATTGCTCTAAGGGATGAGCCCATTTTCCATGGAAACGGAAGAGAGTGGGCGAACCAAACTAGATGGGTTTTATGGACTAGGTGTACCTCTATTATAATCCATAGTCAGTATATCTAACAGAGCGTGTTGGAAAAAAATATAACAAATTTTCCAAATTTTAAAATATGAAATTGCTCTAAGGGATGAGCCCATTTTCCATGGAAACGGAAGAGAGTGGGCGAACCAAACTAGATGGGTTTTATGGACTAGGTGTACCTCTATTATAATCCATAGTCAGTATATCTAACAGAGCGTGTTGGAAAAAAATATAACAAATTTTCCAAATTTTAAAATATGAAATTGCTCTGATGTGCGTGCTGTTAACTTAGTTTTTAACATTGCACTTTTAAATATTTATTTTACATTTCTCTCGCTCAGACACTCGCAAACAATAACAGAATTACTTCAATAAAACCAAGTAATTCTGTAAAACTAACAAAATGTTAAACCACTGAGTTGACAACGCTGTTATTATATGGCTGGGTTAAATAAAGAGAGTCTCATGGGTGCGTCGTGTACAGTTTTTTTTTACTAACACAAGCATAGTTGCTCGTTTAATATTCATGTGGCCTTCAAACTTAATATCGTCATATGAATTTATAAAAGCATAAGTATAAAAAATGTTACAAGAAAAGCAAACAACTCTTAAATATAAAAATTGGCAAAAAATTTTCTGTTTTAACTTCTGTATAAGAACACAATTTTTAATTATAAATGCCTAAAAATTTTCGGGATCATATAAATTTATTTAGTAGGTATTTAATTTTTTGTAACTTATAGACTTTTTGAATTCATGTGACGATATACAAAATCAAAACCAAAACATCCATAAAAAAAGCATAGGCACAAAACAACCACCAAAACTCAATTGAAAACAGAAATTTACCATTAAAATTGTAATGATCATTAAGCTTAACTTAATAAGTGGGCTGTTTATTTACCAAAAACTCGGTCGTTTATGGCCCGATTTGAATGAAATTTTGTACAGATAGTTGGGAAGCTATTTAGTCTAAAACTGCATACCACATTTTTTACTAAATTGTGATTTTGTAGCAAAAGCTTATAAAAATGTTAATACTAGCCAAAGATTTTAACCCATTGCAAAATCAACTTTTTATTAATCTAGATGTGTATGTATGTATGTGAAATAAAGTGAATCTAAAATAAGTACGTAAGTATGTATTCTAATTTTAAAATATTTAACGTTAACATATAAATTTTAAGAAAATATACAGCGCTATAAGTGCATTAGAAGCCGGTTACATCGATATATTTTCATAATAATTTATGTGTAATTACCCTACAATATAGCAAACGGTCATCTAAGGTTTCATGTGGATTAATAACAAATATTTTAATATTATGTACTTATTTTAGATTCAACATATTAGACATACTTATATACATACATATCTATGTTGATAAAAATTTGATTTAGCAGTAGGCCAATTTTTTAAAGCTAGAATTAATGGAACAAATTTACTTTACACAAGCACCACAAAATAACAAAAAAAAAAAAAGAATATCAGAGATGATAGAAAATAGAATTCTAAGAAGAAAATATCGAGTAAAAGTTCTAGTACAAATTCGTATTTTCCGAGTTATGGCTCTCCACAGTTTCATACAATTTCTATTAATTAGTTTTGTTTCTTTTATAAAATACCTATTTGTGTGAAAAGTGTGTAAATTTTAAGCCTGACAGAACTTAGACCAGGACCACACAAAGCAATTTTAGTTGGGCAGTTCTTGATTTTGTAGGATAGAAAGGAAAGAAAAATGGAAAGGGGTTCAAACAGAAATTTCCTTTTGTTCTCCCTTCGTTTCTTTTACAAAGATGTACAAAAAGAAGACGGGTAGCTTGAAGGCTGAATGAATGACGGCATAAGAATGCTAAAATTGCCGAAACAAAAAATTTGTGTGTGGACAAAAAGAGAATTGAGAAAGAATTGCGCAACTGAACTTGCCGTGTGTGGTCTAGTCAGCAATTTGCCCAACTTAAGGCGAAATCATACAAAATGATATCAAGAAAGCAGTGTGCGCTTCAATTTTTTTTGGTCAAAATTGTCCATAAACCATATTTATTTTTTTCTGACGAATCACGAATATTTTAAAAAAGAGATGCTTGATAATTTCACCTTGTATGAATTCGCCTTGGCAATTTGTATTTTGCACATAATCGTAAATACACAAAATCATTTGCAAATATTAAGGGTTCACATATTGATCTTTTGAAGAAGTAAAAATGTTTTTTAATAAAACTAATTTTTTTGTCATTTAAATTGTATCTGGCTTTCAAAAAAACACCCTTTATATACGACGAACAATGTGTTGTAAACATTTCTCAATTCTAGTTGTTAAATAGTCACACAGTTCAGAGACCTGTACTAACCAAACAGACAAATACACACGCATGTTTACATACACACACGCTGTCTAATTAACTATTAAATCATTGTTTTGTCATACCTATCTTAGTTGCAAAATATACCTATAATATTATTTTTATTTCGATATTTCGCTACATCTTTCTGTAGCATCTTCAGGAAATATATGTTTAAAATAATATAAATTTTCTTTTTAAATTTAAAGAAAAACTAAAACATATGTACTATTTATGAATATATATACACATACCTACATATGTATAAGAAGATACATACATGTAGATCTCAAGTTCAAATAAATTTTACATAAAATTCAAATAAGATCCAATATAAATTATTCGATCTTATAAATTTATTATTAGTAAATATTATTTAAACTTAAAACCTCAATGAAAAATTGTTTTTGTTGTAATTTTCCAATATTTCGACTTTCTTTTGAAGGTCTTCTTCAAAAAAAATTTCCCTGAAGAAGACCTTCAAAAGAAAGTCGAAATATTAGAAAATTCAAACAAAAACAATTTTTTCATTGAGATCTTAAGCTTAAATAATATTTAAGCTTAAAGTAATTTTTTTTATTGAATTTTTAATTCTTTTTGCAAAGTTTATGGATGTGCAATGAAATGATATTTTGTAAAAAAGTAATAACAATTTGAAAACTTTTAAACTTCTTTTGAAGCGTTTCACATAATAAGGTGGTAATTTTCATTTCAACTTTTTTTTTATATATATGTACACATGTATATATAAAACCTTCAATTTGGCCTCCCACTCTCTTTTACGTAGGGTAAATGTGCCAGTAGTCGGCAGTTTAACGCGTTCTCTTTTTTCAATTTGTTACCATTTTATACATGATCATGGTATTACTCTGATATAACTCTGTAATGGTACAGTATTGGGTATAGTTTTAAATGGATTAAGCTATTTTTAAAAAAATTTTTATTAAAATTGAGTAATTTATAGTTTTGTAAAAATACACCAAATTTGCCAGTAGTTGGCATACATGTCCCAGAGGTCGTCACACTGTGATCCTATTGTCGGCATATAATTTTGCCTGTAAATTTTTTCAAGGCAACAAGATGCCGACTCCAGAAACATGATCCTGTATTCGGCAGGCTTGAAATTACTTAATAAAACCTTCTGCCGACTACTGGCAAAACACAATTTGCGAATAGTTGGCACCTAATGACGACTACAGGAAATTATACAAAATTTTTGTGCCTGAAAGCGGCATCATTAAACAGCAAAAAATTATTATTTTTTGCTAATTTTTTCTTGTCAACAACAATATTTCAACTCTTTTCTTTCCATGGAAACCATTAAAATATTGAAATTGTTTTATATAATAGCTTTAACAACCCATTGAAAATTGGCCTAGCCACTAAATATTTCCTTAGAAATCAAGCACTTCTGAAGATATTTCAGAGAACACATTGGATAAAGGCAAATTATGAATAAATTACTCACTTCAGTAGGATGAACTAATTTGAAATAGAGAGTTAAGTATATTATTTAATTAAAAATGGTTTTTTATACATTGAAAACTCTCTATTATACCTGTATATTTGAATTTAAAAAAAAAATTACGACTACTGGAACATGCCGACATTAGGGGCGCTTACCCTTATATGCACATATAAGAAATAATTAAATAAAATTTTAATAATCGTTGTGAATTGATATAGTTTCATTTTATGCAAAAACAAAATTAATTTTTTTACCCTACATTAAAAACAGTAGTCAGTTTTGTGAATTTTAATTGAATGCCCATAAATTGTATATTTACTCCTTTTCTTTTTGATATTCTTCTGTTAAAAAAAAAAAACACATTTCGGATGGTACAAAAAAATTTTTAAATAAATTTGCCAAAAACAAAATTCATTATTATGAGTGTAGGGCTGCTTTTCATTTTTTTTTTTGTTAGCCAACATGCAAAAATACAAACTGGTGTATGAATATGTATTACTGAGAGAATTGAAGATTGCAAAAAACAAAATACATACTAAAGGGCTGCACAAGCATACTTGAAATGGCTTACAATCACTGTTTATTTTAATATATTATACACGTTTGTAGTGTTGTGTGACTTTCAAGTATGCTTGTGCAGCCCTTTAATACATTCATTATTGTGAGAGTAGTGGTTGTTTTCAAGAATGATCAAATACACATCAGGCAAACTGTGTTCCTATTGGCTAATAATTTACACCTAAAAATTCTTATTGGTAATGTGAACAATTACAGTGGAGCAAATTATTAGTTTATTCTTCAAATGATAGGAAAAAATTAAACTATTTTTTCACATTACGTTGTTATTTTATTAAATTTCCTTTTTTCATTTCGAATATCGCTTGCCTCTTTGGTCGGAACTGCTCCCAATTTTGGTGTACGGAAATTGCTAAATCCTATTAATTAATTTTGCATTATCCAAAGCTTCTTTTTTCCTTCATCTTTTGGAAACTGTAAAAGGATATAGCTTTTCCACTAGCTATAGTCAAAAAATATAAGCACTTTTTTAGAAACACATAATAAATATACTAATTTCAATACAATTTCTCACGTGATTTTTAATTACTGCTTTCTTTACATTTGCCCACTGCACAACTTATGTTTACGTTTTTTGTGTTCTTTTTCTTTTTAAGTTTTTTTTTTGTCAGTCATTTTAATTGCAGGGTTGCCAGCACTAATACATTAAATACATTGGTTGGGACGAAATTATAATATTTCCATATAAAACATTTTTATAATAAATATGAAAATAAAAATAAAAATAAACAAACAGGGTAAAATAAAGATTGCATGTGTACATATTCAGCAAATATTTTCAAAAATTGTCATAAATTAATCATCCAAATGAATATGTGTAACATTGAAAGACAGAATTTAAAAAGCTTAGGGATTCATATACATGGCAACCTTAACAATGAGCAAAATACGTCATCTAACGGGAAGTCATGATCGTGAAGTATTTTTGTGTGTATTATTCTTGGTTGTTTTCATATTTTTTTTTGCTTATGAAAATATATATCGTCATACAATTTCAATAAAGACCTAACCACATATAAAAATTTTTAAAGAAGCCAAAAGGAGTCGATAATATATTAAAAATAATTGTAAAGTTTTCCACTTTTACAATTAAAAATTATATTAAGGGGTAATTTAAAGATCAAAAAAAAAAAAAAGTTATATAATATCATCTACTATTTTTGACTTCTAAAAAATTTTTTATATGCAATATATGGCTTGCTTGAATTCATGTGGCGATATAACCACGGGTATGAGAAAGATTTACTGAGATTCCTAAAGAGAATTTATTTTACTATGGCCATGAAACTTAACACCAGTACCCATTATATTTTTTTTTTCTATTGACAACTAGTGTCTGAGCGAGAGAAATGTAAAATAAATATTTAAAAGTGCAATGTTAAAAACTAAGTTAACAGCACGCACATCAGAGCAATTTCATATTTTAAAATTTGGAAAATTTGTTATATTTTTTTCCAACACGCTCTGTTAGATATACTGACTATGGATTATAATAGAGGTACACCTAGTCCATAAAACCCAACTAGTTTGGTTCGCCCACTCTCTTCCGTTTCCATGGAAATGGGCTCATCCCTCAGAGAAATTTCATATTTTAAAATTTGGAAAATTTGTTATATTTTTTTCCAACACGCTCTGTTAGATATACTGACTATGGATTATAATAGAGGTACACCTAGTCCATAAAACCCATCTAGTTTGGTTCGCCCACTCTCTTCCGTTTCCATGGAAAATGGGCTCATCCCTTAGAGCAATTTCATATTTTAAAATTTGGAAAATTTGTTATATTTTTTTCCAACACGCTCTGTTAGATATACTTACTATGGATTATAATAGAGGTACACCTAGTCCATAAAACCCAACTAGTTTGGTTCGCCCACTCTCTTCCATTTCCATGGAAATGGGCCCATCCCTCAGAGAAATTTCATATTTTAAAATTTGGAAAATTTGTTATATTTTTTTCCAACACGCTCTGTTAGATATACTGACTATGGATTATAATAGAGGTACACCTAGTCCATAAAACCCAACTAGTTTGGTTCGCCCACTCTCTTCCATTTCCATGGAAATGGGCCCATCCCTCAGAGAAATTTCATATTTTAAAATTTGGAAAATTTGTTATATTTTTTTCCAACACGCTCTGTTAGATATACTGACTATGGATTATAATAGAGGTACACCTAGTCCATAAAACCCAACTAGTTTGGTTCGCCCACTCTCTTCCATTTCCATGGAAATGGGCCCATCCCTTAGAGAAATTTCATATTTTAAAATTTGGAAAATTTGTTATATTTTTTTCCAACACGCTCTGTTAGATATACTGACTATGGATTATAATAGAGGTACACCTAGTCCATAAAACCCAACTAGTTTGGTTCGCCCACTCTCTTCCATTTCCATGGAAATGGGCCCATCCCTTAGAGAAATTTCATATTTTAAAATTTGGAAAATTCGTTATATTTTTTTCCAACACGCTCTGTTAGATATACTGACTATGGATTATAATAGAGGTACACCTAGTCCATAAAACCCAACTAGTTTGGTTCGCCCACTCTCTTCCATTTCCATGGAAATGGGCCCATCCCTCAGAGAAATTTCATATTTTAAAATTTGGAAAATTTGTTATATTTTTTTCCAACACGCTCTGTTAGATATACTGACTATGGATTATAATAGAGGTACACCTAGTCCATAAAACCCAACTAGTTTGGTTCGCCCACTCTCTTCCATTTCCATGGAAATGGGCCCATCCCTCAGAGAAATTTCATATTTTAAAATTTGGAAAATTTGTTATATTTTTTTCCAACACGCTCTGTTAGATATACTGACTATGGATTATAATAGAGGTACACCTAGTCCATAAAACCCAACTAGTTTGGTTCGCCCACTCTCTTCCATTTCCATGGAAATGGGCCCATCCCTCAGAGAAATTTCATATTTTAAAATTTGGAAAATTTGTTATATTTTTTTCCAACACGCTCTGTTAGATATACTGACTATGGATTATAATAGAGGTACACCTAGTCCATAAAACCCAACTAGTTTGGTTCGCCCACTCTCTTCCATTTCCATGGAAATGGGCCCATCCCTCAGAGAAATTTCATATTTTAAAATTTGGAAAATTTGTTATATTTTTTTCCAACACGCTCTGTTAGATATACTGACTATGGATTATAATAGAGGTACACCTAGTCCATAAAACCCAACTAGTTTGGTTCGCCCACTCTCTTCCGTTTCCATGGAAATGGGCCCATCCCTCAGAGAAATTTCATATTTTAAAATTTGGAAAATTTGTTATATTTTTTTCCAACACGCTCTGTTAGATATACTGACTATGGATTATAATAGAGGTACACCTAGTCCATAAAACCCAAGTAGTTTGGTTCGCCCACTCTCTTCCGTTTCCATGGAAATGGGCCCATCCCTCAGAGAAATTTCATATTTTAAAATTTGGAAAATTTGTTATATTTTTTTCCAACACGCTCTGTTAGATATACTGACTATGGATTATAATAGAGGTACACCTAGTCCATAAAACCCAACTAGTTTGGTTCGCCCACTCTCTTCCGTTTCCATGGAAAATGGGCTCATCCCTTAGAGCAATTTCATATTTTAAAATTTGGAAAATTTGTTATATTTTTTTCCAACACGCTCTGTTAGATATACTGACTATGGATTAT
This sequence comes from Thelaira solivaga, assembly GCA_947397855.1. Classification (NCBI taxonomy): domain Eukaryota; kingdom Metazoa; phylum Arthropoda; class Insecta; order Diptera; family Tachinidae; genus Thelaira; species Thelaira solivaga. The sequence goes on along the minus strand of OX377611.1, from coordinate 79,075,017 downwards.
AATAGAGGTACACCTAGTCCATAAAACCCAACTAGTTTGGTTCGCCCACTCTCTCCCGTTTCCATGGAAAATGGGCTCATCCCCGAAAATATAAAATTTTAAAAATTGAAAATTTCGCCCTCTGTGCAATTTTTTTTCCGTTTGTTTGCCTTTTTTGGAAAGGTTGCAGCCTCGGTAAGCTGTTCCATTTTTCCTGGTCCATTTTGTTCTACAATTTACTAATTATTTCAGTTTTAGTGAAGCAACCCCAGTTTTATTTATTTAACAGAGCTATGTTAACAGTTTAACAGAGCACTGTAAATTGAAATGGTTTGTGTCTTGGGATTTATATTTTAAAATATAACTTCACACACATTCTGCTAGTGCTAACATGTGTACTTGTATGTGGTAGGTATTCATATGTGTACTCGTATATTTGTTGTAAAATATCCTGCGCACATCTGTTTCTAGTCTCACGTTCTGTTAAAATCATTTCTTAAGCATTTATTATGTTGAAATAAAAGAAGAAAATGAAAATAAAAGGAAAATATATAAACAACTAAACAGAAGTTAAAAAAAAGGTGGCTTAATTAAATAAAAAGAGTTATTAAAGGCATAAATTTAATCCTTGTAGTGCATGTCAAAAATAAAAGAAAATTTGTAAAGCAAAATATAAAGTCGAAAATGTTAGTTACAGACAAATTTATATTAGCGCAGCAAGCTTTTTTTATCAAGCAAAAATTCTTATGCTTCTGCAAAATGAGTGAAGCAGACCAAAATATAGGCGCAGCAACACTGAACGGTTGGAAAATTACATTTTTGGCAGAACATTATGTAGTGAATTGAAATTTCCATATACCCCAGTGCTGTTGCTTTCAGGAATTTTAGTGACTTCCGGACAAACCATAGAAGATTGCGAGATGGGACGTATATCATTTTAAAGGAGAGCTCGTCTAGATTTGTAATCTACTGCCCAAATACTCAGAAGTTACTTTGCATTGTTTTAAAAAAAATTTTTAAATTTCCATATACCCCAGTGCTGTTGCTCTGAAGGATTTTTACTATTCCCCATTTTGTGGAGGTACTATTCCCGATTTTGCCCATGAAAATTACCAAAATCAAAAAGGAATTTAATCTGTAGGCTCTAAACTTTCTGGAAGTGTTTTAAAAATTACGTTAAAATTCGTAAATCGGAAACAGTACTGAGTGTATGGAAATTTCAAAAATGTTTTAAAAATAATCCAAAGTAACTTGTGAGTACTTGGGTGGTAGATTACTAGTCTAGACGACTTCCCTCTTCTGTGGTTCGTCTGGAAGTTGTTAAAATCTCTCAGAGCAACAGCACTGGGGTTTATGGAAATTAAAAAAAAATTTTTTTAATAATCCAACGTAATTTTTAAGAATTTGGGTGGTAGATTACAAATCTGGATTTCTCTTAACATATTTATTTTTTTCTGAAATTTGGTTTATACGCTGCCTATAATTATGGACCGACCATGCCCACTTTTACCTCTACCTTTTCAACAAAATAATTGAAATTGTTTTTTAATGATTAAAATCCTATTTTTCAACGGATTATTTTAAAAGTTTGTACATACAGTTCACTCGGTACCTACTCCAAGAAAGGTTGCCACGTACTTGTATGTCGTTCATGCCTAACGTTCAACAAAGCAGCTTGAATTGTTGTTTTTACATCAAGAGTTTTAACAGATTTCATGCATTTCTATACTTACGCTCTTATTACTCTTAGAATTCTCACTCATAGAATAAAGTACCAGGCGAGACCGGATAAAAACAGCTTATGGCTGTGTGAAATTGCTCAAGCTATACTTGTGCAGAACTTTGCTATAAAGCCATATTTTAAAATAGACATGGAAGAAAATTATTTAACTTGAAGCATCTGTTTTCTTTATTAATGATCAATATTACTAAGGAAAGGAAAACCCACACTCACTCAACAAAATCATGATAAATAACAGTTCATTTAGTCAATTGAAAAAAAAAATAAAATAAAATTTTACAAGCCACCCCTTACAAAACCACTTCATAATCTCTCTTTTAGCTCTTGATAGCCAAACCATAAAACTTACCTTAACGAATTTGCACAAGTAAAATTTTGTAATTTTACGGTTAATATTTTTTTCTTTCAAGTTCATAATAAAACTTGGCTGCTTTGTTGTAGCACAATAAACAATTTGTAATACAAATGTGATTATTTGTTCTGTTTGTTTGTTTGTTTTCTCTTTATTTGATGATTTTGTGTGAAATGTTTTCTTTTCATTACAAATTTGAACATCATCTCTCAGCTTAATGATTTTGTAGATAAAAGATATTTAATAAATAAACGTTATTAGTTATCTGAAATACATAAGTTGTTGTATGTGAATAAAAATTTTTATTTATTAATTATTTGTCATAATAAACAGACAGACAGACCAGACCAGACCAGACCAAACCAGACCGACAATAACTTAAGCAGTCAAAAGGGATGTTTGTTTCTTTTTTCTTGGTTGAGACCTTTTGTAAATTTCACTTTTTCGTGGTTAAATTTCATTGAAATAAAGCTTCATTTGAAATGAAAGTAACAAGTTAACACGAGTGTGAAAACTTACATCTGCTATTTGTAGCTTTTTACATCTTTGATAGCTTCCTTGTAGCTTAAGGTTTTATAATACACCAAGAAATTGTTCACAAAAGAAAGGAATAATTTAAACTAAATGGGAGCATGGGATAAGGCGGTTTGCATTTGCAAGGTCGCCTGATATTCCAGGGTATTGGGTTGCTTAAAAACGGATTCTTTGAATTTAAATTGGCCGCCATGCAAACCAGGGTTGCACATTTTTATTTTTCTGCATCATTTAGTCCACGCCAATAAACCAAGAGCACCTTGAGATTAAGTTGTCGGAATCTATACAAGAACCCTCACGACATAGTTGAAGTTAGGCCGGCCGACTTCTTGGTTCATTGATTCTACAAGATTCATCAAGAAACCCTTTTGTTGTCACAATAAGTTTTTAGTGGTCGCAGTGACCAGGCGACTTATTCCCGCTGCTGATTCTAATTCTAAAGAAACGAATAATAGTTGCAGGGAGTTTGTTCCCAGCAAAGAAACACCACCGCTTTTCTAGCTAAAGTAACTATTTAAATTTTATTTAATAACTTGGGTTCATAAATCCGGCTGAATTTGTTGGTTTTCGGAACCCAAGGTCAGGGCATTTATGCTTTTCTTTCTCTAACGTTTTGAATATCCTTCACTTCATTTACCACGAACTTTTTTGTAGCAAGAAATTTATTCTGTATTACCGAATTTTTTAACTGGTGGTAGTTGTTTTCTCAGTGTTCAATTTGCTTGTCCATCATTTTTTGGAAAATCTGACATTTTTGCCTTTTGGTTTTCTGGTTTAGTTTTTAAAACCCAAAAAAAAATATTAATTTATTTGAATGTTAAGTTTAGCATTGCGTGTTTAAAGAGAAACAATAACAGCATCCTCAATGTGACCCTTACGCCTTACTCGCCTGCTTACTTGCAACCTACTCGAAATGATGTTTTTCTTTTTAGTTTTTTTGTGTTGCTCGGTTTGTTTTTATTCTGCCAAGCTTAATTAATTGATTAGCTTTGCTAAATCGGTCAATATGAATTTCTTTGCATGTTATTTGGTCTACTTTCTGCCTTAAGTAATACACCCTCTCCATTTGGGAAATTAGTAGTAACAAAAAGTCTAGCAGCATAATGAGCTGCTAATTAAATTTGAAATGTTTTTTTTTTTTTTTTTGTTTTGCTTTTCATCATTAATTTTGTTTTTTCTCTTCATGAAGTGTTTTTGTTAGCTTGAATTTAGTTTCGGTGTGAGAACGATAGCACATGCCAAATAAGCATCATGTGATTATGACTTGCTTGCCAATAACTGGCAAAGATTATTGAACTAGAAAAACGAGTAATAATTGAAAACAACTAAAGTTTGTTTAAGCCAAAAGAAAAAAAATGCAAGGACATTCATTTCTTATATAAAAAAAAATATTTTAGAGTCTTAAAACCAAAAAGATCCAATTGCTGTAGTTAAAAAAAAATCTCACAGATGCCAATTTACTTTCAAATTAAATTTTCAAATTTTAGGCTATTCCAATAATAATTTATTATCATTTATAAAGTGATTTAAAAGCCATTTAAGCTGGAACATTAAACATCTTACGTTAACTTAATCTCCCAAACTGTTTATCAAGATAATTTTACCCATCATTTGACATCACTTTTCCACCGTTGATGAATTTATTTTTTAACAATCACTATGCTTATCTCACACCGTTTTTTTTTAACAAAAAAATAAATATTTCAATAGCAAAGTGAAAGAAAATCCTATTTAAGTTAAAAAAAAAATCGAATAAAAGCAAATATAAATTATAAGCAAGAAGGTAAAATCGTTTGGCAGAAATATATACTCCCAAAGCGAAAAAGACAGAGAGGAAACATTTTTTATGACAAATACCATTAAAATTGTCATCATAATTTGTTATGATCCCTATCTCTCTATTTTTTCTTTCCTCTCTGTTATATACTCTATTCAGTAATTTTTCTTTTTGTAAACAGTCTAAGTAATTCTAAAATAAAGAAAAACCTTCAATATTATGAAGACGTTGTAACAACATTCCAACGTTCACTTAGTTGAATGAATGCTATTAGCATAAAACCACTTGGATACCAAACATTTACCAACATTTATTATGAGCTCAAAGTAGCATCCACAAAAAAAAATAGACAAGAACGTATAAAAGTGACATTTGCTTCAATTTTTTGTAATGCGAGACGAATTTTATGAACTGTATTTTAATTGAAATCTTGTTAATTCTCATATATAATGAATCGCCAAACTCGAGAATGGCTTCATCAATTTCGCTTTCCTTTTTTGTGTTGTCTTTATTATTGTCACTAGAAAGTTCTTTTGTAAGAAAGTTGCGCAAAACTCAAGAGCTATTCGACTAAGTTCATTTTCTTCTTTTTTTTGTTGCATTTGTTACAGTCATTTGAAGGTTCACATGATTTCTTTCTATATATTTACGTGGATAATTGCAATACTCGAGAACCGCTCGACAATTTTCTTTATTTTTATTTTTTGTTGTGTTTATTATTGTCCATAGCGAAGTTATTTCTTCTGGATATATTCACAGGGTAAACAATTTCAGTTGTTTAAATTGAATTTGTGAACAAGCAAAAATTCAGTTGTTTTAATAAAATATTTTAGTTGCAGCACCTGAAATTCAAAAATGCAGTAGAAAATTTCTATAGTTTTTAAAAAACAAAAATCCGTGCAGCTACTTTTCTGTACTAAACACCCAAAGTCTAGCCAGAAATCGAACCTGCGACGCCTGTATTGATAAGTTAGCGCATTCCCACTAATCTGCAGTGACACCGAATTTCTAAAACTATAATTTACTTATACGAGTACAACCGGAAACTATTGTCACAGTGAAATTATTAAGCAAGCAACTTTGGTTGTAATAAAAGAATTTTTTATTATTTGTTCGAAAATGCATATTTTTTTTTAATTGTAACGATAGAAATTTGTTAAAACAGTCAAAAAATTTTAGTTTTTCAATAATACTGCTGCTTATATTACCAAATTTCTATCATCACAACTAAACAAGTCGATTAGCACTACTGAAATTTTGAACTGTAAGAAATTCATTTGTCACCAGGGAAATTCTTTTCTTAGTGTGTTAATAAATCACAGTGTATGCATTAGAAAAGCAACTTTTGTTGTGATTATCAAATTTTTTTCTTATTATGCCAATAGAAAATTAAATTCTTACAACCAAAGCTATTTTCCATCTATTTGATATGTTGATGCCACAGTTTAAATTTTGTTAAATAACAAATTCATTAAGATAACTTGACAGACATTTCAAATAAAATAAAACATGTTCATCATGTCATATTTTCCCATAATAACTTATTTGCTTTACATGTCAACGCAAGCCAATGTATCACCAGTGAAACGGGCGTAAAAAAATTTTTTTTCTTTCTGCTGCTGAAGAAAAATGCTTACTTAAATTCAAAATTATTTACAATTGGTATAACACAAACATCAGCCCCAGCACAAGCAGTCTAACTGAAAATTAATAGAAAAATAAACATAAAAATGCTGTAAATAAAATAGAAGAGAAAGAGAAAATGCATGAGCATAAATTTGTAGCCATCATTTTTATTTTTTCAACTACTTTTTTTTTGTTGTTGTTCATTTTCATCATCAAAAAGTATTATTGTCATCATTATTCACTTGAGTAAGCTTTAAAGCTTTTTCATTATGCTTATTACTTGTCAGTGTATGCATGGCTGGCAACTTATAGCGAATAAATATTTACCCTGACAACTACTTTGGTTGCAAGAATCAAATTTGTTAAGTTTTAAAACTTTAGTTGTAATAATTGAATTTTTTTTAAGTTGTGCTGAACAAAATTCGGGAAAACACTCCAAAATTTAGTTATTTTAATAATAGTTTTAGCTTTAAGCTCTAGTTTCTATTGTCACCATTAACAAGTTTGAAAATAACTTCGATTGTGAGAAACATTAAAAAAAAAATTCGGTTGTGTTTAATAATTTTTGAGTCCTCTGATGTTTTCCCTTTGTGATATCTGTATAAGAGTAATAGTGAAGAAGGACAGCGATAGAAAGATGTTAGAGAAATAGGAGCCAGAGGCACAAAGAGAAGTAGAGAAATAGTAAAAGAAAAAGAAGGTGAGAACGTCACCTAAATCAACTACTATTTCTAATCAAGCCAGATCTATAGTGGACAGCGTATTGAGGGCCAGTAGCTAGCGCTCTCCTTAGCAAAGCTTTCGCTGATTCTTCAGTAGCATGCACAGGCATAGAAGATGATCCACAGATCATTCTGACAACTTCTACATTAATCATTTAAGGACAAGCTTACCCTCTTCTTATATTTGCTGAAACTACAATCGTTCGTTATTGTTGCCACCACATTTTTCAACTGGACTCTTTTTATGTTTTTCAACAATTTTTAAGAGTACAAATTGGCTTTGTCTGCCACCCTGATTAATTCAGAAAAAGCACCAATGACCTTCAGAGTACTAGATTAGATCCACTAGTTTACTTTCGAAAAGCCTAGACTAGAATATGTAGAGTAATAAGAGTTTAGCAGGGTCTTGCAACGGTTTTAGCAACTGCTTATACTCTAAAATCATCTAACCTGCACTTTGTAATCTTAAAGGACTTTAATCAAGGAGTTCTGCTACGAGTAATTTTCATAAATATCACAAAATTTATATAAAAATTTAAAGTGATGCTGGCTGCAATAAATCGCTTAATATCGTAACTAACATAACTAATTTTAACAATTGAAGCCATCATATTTTTTTTTAATTTTCATTTCCATTAAAACCAACTAAGGGTTTAAGCACAAAATGTTATTGTCAGTAATTTTAAGGTTTAAACTCCAACTACTGTACTCCCACTCCGTTTGCAAAAGGCGGTATGACTTAATACTTGAACCATATATACACATACGAGTATCTATTACATACTTTCATATAGAAACTCATACAAAAACTCATGTGAATATGTGTAGTGTGTGCATGCATTGTTGATGTTAATGAAAAATTTGTTTTTAATCCTTCTCAACATGTGAAATTCTCATGAAAACTCTTAATTGCAGTAGATACAATCATAGACGCACATACATACATACATACATACTTTAATTAATACTCGTTTAAAGTACTCGTGTAGTACACTTTTCTACACCTGCACTGCATCTCGTAACGACGACTTCTCTTTGGCTTTAGAAATCAAAAACCAAAAACAAAGCAAAAGTGAAGGGTTGTGGTAGTCGTGGTGGTGGTGGTGGTAGTGGTAGTGGTAGTAGCGTTGGCTGTTTTTCCAATTTGACATTTCAGCCTACAAGTGTGTGACATCAGAAAAGTAAAGTGTCAGTGTCAACATTAAAAGCGGATTAAAATTTATACCACAACAACGACAAGGCAACAATAGAATATATTTTGCAGCAGAGAAGGGAGTGAAAATATGTTTTAAATACGGGATATAAAAATTTTCGGCATGACTCTTGATTATTTAAAAATAAAAATATTTTAAATGTTTTTAATAGGATTTTAGTGAAAGTTTTGCAAGAGAAACTTTTTTTTCTATTTAATATAGATTAAGGAAGCGAATTAAAGGCTCAGGTCTGTTCTAACTAAACCTCTACTTGGTTTTAAAATTGCCAGTATAGCAGAGTAGGCCCCTTAGGAAGAAGGATACTACACTGAGATAACAAATTCGGCTGTGAGAACTAAATTTTGCTTCCAATCAAAAATTCAGTTATACCCACCGAATTTTTTAATAGTGAAAATAGAAAATCGGTCTTACAGCTCAAAATATTTTTAGTACAACAAAATTTTGGTATATATTATGTATTTCTGGTTACTACAACTAAAAAAAATTCATTATCACAACTGAATTTTTAATTGGAAACAAATTTAGTTCTCACAACCGAAGTTGCTTTCGTGTATATAAGATTTGCTAAGCTTGTTTTAGTTTTAGTCTGGGATACATTAAGATAAAAACTGGACTCAGACAGCGAAACGCTTTATCACTCCAATGAGTTAAACATTCCAGAAGCCCGTGGCCTTCAATAAAAGTGTCCTCAAACTACTAACAGGATGCTTAATTAAGCATTGTGATCTTAGATATCACTAGTGTAAGATAAAAAATATTAGGATCAGCCAATGCAGGTTTTGTGAAAACCTCAGAAAATGTATTTTGCGACTGCTCGGACTTAAGCGGGAAGCGGACAGAGAAAAAGGTAGTAAAATTTTTTTTATATTTAGGTTAATTATATCTCTGGTGGTTATAAGAGCAAATACGTAATATATTTTTCTGACGTTTATTTTTCAAGTTATGCGCCTTGAATTCCGATTTTTTTTGGAAGGAAAAAATTTAAAAAAATATCACGCTTCACAATTCTGTCTTTTTCTTTTTTGATAAAAAAATTTATTTTGAAAAAAAAAAATATAACTCCAAGCCGGAAGTGCAAAATTCAAATAAGTTTTTCGAAAACTTCGACCATATTTAAAAAAAAAAAATTTTTTATTACAAAAAATAGCTCAAAGTAAATGTTAAATAAACTAGAAGTTTCAAAGTGGGAGAGTTGCTAATTAGGAAGATAGGTAAATTAATGTAGACTTACAGCAATTAACAGCTTATATTTATATACTCGTAACTGATACATGTGTATGATTTTGTTTGTATGTTAAAAATGAATTTTAAATCATCACAAAATCAAATCTGTTTAAGGGTGCCTAATTGCATTTGTATAAAAAGTACTAAGTACAAATTATAATTAAGTATTTGCCCCCTGGTCTAACTGTCAACTGCTATTTCGACACTAGTGTGAATGCGACAGCCAAAGCGAGCAATTTGGTAATGTTTATGTATGTATGCTTGTGTGTGTGTGTGTGTGTGTGTGTAGGCATTAATGACAATTGAGTCTACATGTCATAATATTATGTTGACATAAAATATCCTTGAGCAAAACATTAATAAATCATTCAGAAATGCACTTTGGGACTTTCGGCATAATTATGTGTTTTTATGTGCGAGTTTGTGGGAGAGTGAGTACCCCACAGGCAATTCAACTAAATTTAAATAAAGTTTGCATTAATTATGGGGTCGTATTATTGATTCCACATGGGAAAAATATTTAGCGGAAAGAAATACCGAGCGATATGCAAACTGCTATTATTCATTCTTACGGAATTATTTATTTTGAATTGTTTCATTTAATTGTGAATTAGAAAGTTGTCTATTGTGAATGAATTTGTTGATTTTTTTAGCTCTTGGTGATAAGAAAAATATATTTTACATAAACAAAAATGAAATTAAATTTGAATAAATAAAACAAAATTATTTTAGAAAAATAAAACAAATTAAGTAGTTTTATTTTTGTGAAATTTTTGTATTTTTTTACATTTCTTATACTTCCGTGTGTTATCCGTAAGAAAATTTAAGTATAAATAAGCAAAATTTATAGAAATTTTTCTATAATGCGGAACACCTTACGGTAGAAATAATACGTAACTACAAAAGAATAGCGCAGCAACGGAATGAATAATTGCAAATTTTGCTTATGCACAAGAATTGCTTTTCGCAATCACTGAACGGAATTAATAATTAGACCCATTACTTAACTGACGATAGTTATGGCTTAGATTACTTTTAATTGATAGTCAGTTAACTATTTTGATATTCCAATGTCAGAGGCAGTAATTGGTAATCAATGCCTTTTCAACTAATTTAAATAATAACCATTTAGTAGTTAGAAAAAAAAAATTAGATTTTTACACCGAAAAACAATTCATCTTTCAAAAAAATTGAATGTAGACTTTAGAGTAAACTTTATCGAGATTTTTTCATGAAGTTTAATTTTTTTTTTGTTCAAGAGGATTATTATTTTTTATTGAAAGACTTATTAATTTTTTTTAATTAAAATATTTAATAAATAAATAATTTTTTTCTGTGAATGCTTTTGCATTAAGATCATAAATTGCTTGCAGGGTATTCGCATACAAAAAAGTTATTTTAATTGTTTTAATATTAAATACATAAGAATGTAGAATGTATGTATGTAATGCTGCAGTACTAAATATTTACATTTAATAATAATTTAAAAATGAATATAAAAATTCATAATACATACAAACTCCTCGTACGAGTATATGGTTGATTAATTAAATTATTTTATTTGTTTGTAACTAAACATCAACAATAAAAATCTAAAAGCCAAACTCAATGTCAATCTACATACATACATGAAATACATATTTATGTTAGGATATTTTTTGTTACTTGTCTCATGTTTTTTTTTTTTTTTATATTGACAATAAATATCAAAATGTTAAAAGAAAACGTGCCTTTTAGAAAATTTGTGGCTTTCGTTTTTATTTAAGTTTTTCTTTTTTTTTTTTCACACAATTTTCTTATTGTTATTTTTGAAAGTTTTTTTTTGCTACGCCATGCAAACTTTGTATGTGCTACGTTTACAAAACTATGAAAATAAACATATGTGTGGGTATCAGTGATGCTAGAAAACTAAACTAGTAGACCTTGTTTTCTGAACTTTAAAAATTAATAAACAAAATGATGTATCAAACGCTGTTTTTACACAGTATTTGAAAATCAAATAAAAAAAAATTTAAATCGGGTTCTTTCAAAAGAAGTAAATGTAGAAACGCACAGGGTAATAATATTTTTGCAACTGTTGCTTACTCGTAATTCTCTTTTAAAATTATTTAACACATGCTTTTTGTATGTAAAGGACCAGCTGTACAAGGTCTACCGACTACATGGTTCCACATCTGGACTTTGATAAGTTTTTCAAGGTGATTTTTCCCTCAAGTGGGAGTGGAAACGGGGCACATATGCACGTAGGTACGACACTAGAGTGTACATTGACGGATCTTAGCTGATCAGCGGTGTGGACTCTGTAGTTTACTGCAAAGAACTTGGCATAAGACTCTCATAGGTCTAGTGTTTTCCGGGCGGATATACTGGCCGTTAAGAACGCTCAGGGGAACTATAGATATCTTTGCGGATAGCAAAACGTAGGTACGACACTTCAATCAAATGTTATATTCTCTGGAATTGGGTGGTTTACGTGGTGGTCTAACGGCTCTGAATTAAAATCGAAAGATTCCGCTATGAACCACCTACGCACCAAGACCATGCAGCCGTAAAGTGACCTAGATCCATCCCACGCATAGCTGTAGTTGGCCGATGCAGGGCTTAGCTATCCAATTTGGGACGTCAGGCTGAGGTAAATTTGATACGAATTTCTGCACACAGTGGCTTCATCAGCAACGAGCAAGTGGACGTATTGGCCAGGGCTGGCTCTAACATGGAGAATTCTATGTCAGTGATGTCTCGCTCTACCGCTTAGTAGCATCAGAACTGGCATTCTGGAGTACTACCAAAAGAGTGCAAACGGAATCTTACGACTCTAATTGAAGGCCGTTTATGCCGCCACGTAAATCAACTACCAAAAGAAGAGAATAACGATGGCGGGGCCTCGTGTCAGATTAGGCTTTAGTTATGGCCTCGCTATGATGCTAAACGCTCTGCTCTGGAATAGGAAGAATATTTCTAGACTGGTGGCAGTGATAACTAGTCGCTGACCCATCAAATGCACTTTGGGACTTTCGGCATTATTGTGTGTGTATGTGGGAGGGTGAGTAGCACGGCTCTTTTGGCTTCGCAACACAACTTTCTCGGTGCACATTTTATAAAATAAGGTTAGGAGATCTTCTACGATATCTCAATGCCACAATGTGGGTCTAGGTCACTGGGCGAGTGGTTGTTTCAAAACGGTAACTTGCGATTCTGCTTGCACATATTAAGAATAAGATTTCCGTATAATTCTATATCATTGAAGGTAGCGACTAGAGAGCTGAATCCAATGTGAATAATTTATTTAAAGCACAAAAAATCGTGTACAATATGTGATTACGTAATGGAAAAAACACGATTAAAAACTAATTATTTTTTTTACACTGTTCGACACGATTGAGTTTATAAAGGAAAATGAACTAGAAAAACATGTCTAACTATTTACTTTGGCCACCTTAATTCCTTATAATTTTTATTTTTATTTTTTTTGTTGTTATTTCCTTCTGCTATTTTGGAATGTTAATACCTTTTTAAAATATTTTTACGCTTGTGCTTTAAATGTGGGTCAGTGGTATTTCTTAATCTACTTTTTGTTGAGAGAATTTTTTTTTTAAACATAATTTCCTTTTGCTTTGAAATTTTTTTATTCTATAAAAACTAATTCAAATTGTTATATACGGAGTTCATTTACTATAGGAGAAAAAAAGTCATATTAAAAATTCTATTTAAAGAGATAAAGCCCATAATCACAGTCGTTTTTAAAAACGACTTTAAATTCATAAAATTCTTATGAACAAAAGCCTCCTTTTTATTTGACTATGATTATGGCCCATTAAAAATAATTTCTTTTTAAAAAAGAATATATTTTTTAATTAAGAAAAGTACAATTCAATAGTATAAAAATTTAAATAAAAATCCAACTTTAAAATTTTACAAAAACAAAACAACCTAGAAAACTGTTCAATATTCTCCCCTAAAAGTGAAATGAATGCATAAGTAAACACTTTTCCACTTTTTAAAATGGGATAATGCATGTAATCCGCAATTAGATTGTAGAAAATTTCCGTTACATTGTTTTCAAATGCCTTTTAAGCTTAAACACAAATAAGAAAGCAATTGAAAGCAACCCACACATACACACACACACACACACAAGCTGCTGCACAATAAATTACATATAATTTCTCTCTCTCTCTCTCTTCCTCGCTTTAGCTTTCTTACTTTCTGTCTCTTTATAATTGATTATTCTTACTTTATTGCTGTTTCGCTCTTTTCCATTTAGCCAGCTGAAGCATTATTATTTACATAGTTTTGCTTAAATGTGTTAAATTTCTCACGTATTTGACAGGATTCTTTTTGTTATTTTATTTTATTTAATTTTTTTTATGGTCTGCTATATGCTTGTTACTGCTGCAGCCTTAATCTACATACACATACACAAGTATCTATTTATTTTTTGGATTCATTGCGTGCACGAATTTGTTTTTAATAAATTGTTTATCTATTATATACTCGTATTGTATTTTTTGTTGTTGTTTTTACATTTGTGCCGGACATAATCGCTTTTGTGTCTTTATGCTACATTAACTATTGGCTTAAAAGCTTTAAAGTTACTATTATATATGCATGTATGTATGTATATGTAGGTATAATATCAATTGAAACATTTTTTTTTGTTTTTGTTGAAATTAATATTATATCTACATTAAAGGCAAACAAATCACTTAACTATTTTTTATTAATTTTTCTTTAAACAAAACATTTTAGTAAAAGCCTATGATCAAATTGATTAAAATTTTAATAAGTCAATATGAAATATTTACTCCCCTTATCTAAAAAAAAAATTAATGTAGACTTTAAATTCATACAATTTTTTTCATAAATTTTACTTCCAAGTCTACGTAATTTTTTTTTTTTTTTTTTTATAAGACAATTAATAAAATCGTTTCTCTGGTTTAGGTTAAAATTTTATTAAATTGATTAAGTATTTAATTTCTTCACTTAAAACATCAATCAATAATGAAATTGATTTACAATTTTTTCGGCTAAAGTGAATTATATCGTGACACTTCTCTCAAGTTACAAATTCCTACTAAGTCTAGTATTCATTAAAAATTTAAAGACTTCGTTGGGTGATTTGTCCTCTATAACAGACGGTTGTAGGGAGTGATGCCCGATGTAAAGCAAGGGGCTTCGAATTATTTTTTATTTATTTTAATTTAGTTTTTTTAAGTTCTTTTATTTTATTTTATTTGTCCTCTATAACAGACCGTTGTAGTTAGTGATGCCCGATGTAAAGAAAGGGGCTTCGATTTATTTTTTATTTATTTTAATTTAGTTTTTTTAAGTTCTTTTATTTTATTTTATTTTATTTGTCCTCTATAAAAGACCGTTGAAGGTAGTGATGCCCGATGTAAAGAAAAGGGCTTCGAATTATTTTTTATTTATTTTAATTTATTTTTTTTAAGTTCTTTTATTTTGTTTTTTAAAGTTGTTTAATTTTATTATGTTTTTTTTTTAAATTGTTTTATATTATTTTGTTTATTTTAATTTATTATTTTTTTAAGTTGTTTAATTTTAGTATGTTTTTTAAGTTCTTTTATTTTATTATTTTATTTTGTTTTTTTAAGTTATTTTATTTTATTTTATTTTTTTAAGTTGTTTTATTTTAATTTTTATTTTATTTTTATTTATTTGATTAAATTGCCTCCAGTGTTTAATCTTTTTCAACATTTATTCTGAAATCATTAACAGGCCACAATAGATTCTTATTTTCGTCTCATTATGCCTGCGGTTTGTTAGATTTACATTTTTAATTACATTCACTCAGAGAAAATCTTGTAAAAAGAAAATCTGGCCTCTCTCCCTCTCGCTCGCTCACTCACTCACTAACTCTTTCGCTTACACATTTTAACAAAATGAAATATTATAATTATTTGTATTACACAAACGCAAAATGTATTAATTTTTTTTCTTTGTTTGTCTTTAACGTGATAGAGTAGGAAATACTTGTGTAATTAAAATGTTTTGCATAATTAATTCTATTTTGTTTAATAAAACAATGATAACAATGTGATTTGAGAATTGGGCTTTTGTAATTTTAACACCAACCAAAAAAAAAAACTTTTTTTTATTCCTTTGCTCGCAAGTTGGGGGGGTAAGAAGTGTTGATTTTATAAAGGAGCAACAAGAATTTTGTTTTTTATTGCCACTACTTACCATCTTTATTCATGGAAGACTGAAAACATTTTGCTAAGCGACATGCTCTACATTGATTGCGATGAGTTTTGTCTACGGGACAACGGCCTTTCATATCACCAGTCGCTTTACAAGTGTAAATGCGATTACGATGAATGCTGCGTTTAAAGAAACCAGAACAGCCTGTAAAGTACAAATTAAAATTAATTTTGTGTTTTAGTTGGTGTATATGATTTTCAAAATAGAATTTAAATTATGAAACATGTGAAGTGGCCATGATTTTCGTACACAGTTTAATTGGTAAATAATAAAATGTTGCTGATGGTAATGGAAAGATGGTATAATTTGCTCTTTTTATAAACTAGAGATAAAAATTTTCTTTAGCTGTTTTAGTAAAAATTTACAACTGAATTTTATATTGCTAACAAAATCAATTCTCACAACCAAAGTAGTTTTCTATTCCAAATAAATAAATAGGCCACATTATATAATACCCTTTCCGGAAGATTAAAGCGCCATATAAAAATGTTTTTTATAGAAAAAATAAATTATATTTACCATCACAACTGTAAATGCCATAATGTTTTCCAGAACTGCGATCACCGCATACTTTACAGGGTATATCCAAAAGGCGATCACCTAAAATAAAATAATTAAAATAAGCCGCCAGCTAAATCACATAGAAATTAAATTCCTTTTAAAGGTAATTAAGCCATAAATCTCATCAGTCTCTAAAGCCAGTATATAATAAAAAAAAATTTAATCCAAAGCTCGACCCTGGATCGCGAACGAAATTTCCTTTTTAAATTGTACTGAAATTTCTAGCGTTAGGAGTCTAAATTTTGTCTCATTTTCCCTGCTCTACTCAATAAATTTTTCTTTTTGTTTTGCTTTGCTAATCTTTAAAAATTTTGCAAGATTTTAAAACATTTTAAAAGCTTAATGCCTTTTTAAATAACAACCAGAAAGAGACACTTGTCAAAACACAACGACGACCATTACTTACGCAAACTGCCAGCAATCTTATGTCCGAATGCAAACAAAGACAATTGACATATTGTCGCTTGTTTTTATTGACTCTGATCCCTTCTATAACTCAGTGACGCGTGCTAACATCATGGAAAAATTTTCACACTCACCCTTTTGTTTCATTGTTGGTTACAGGGTCGTGTGTTCTCAATTATGGATTTAACATATAAAATTGTGTTGCTACTTTGAACAAGAAGAGTGGCAGCAGAAGGGGTGAGCGAGTTTTGAAAGTGTTAGTCATGCTTGTCCTTTTTTTTTTTTTTTTGTTTTTTGTTGTTTTGTAATGTTGGTTATTTTACTTCTTGCCTAGTTGTTAGATGGTTTGCCAATATCCAATGCGTTACATATTTAAATTCAAGTGGCTTTTTGTATTTTACATGTCCTTTCCCTTTGTGGCTTTGATTTAAAAAAAAAAAAAAAAAAAAAAAAACTTCATTGTTTTCATTGTACGAGTATTTTTGTTATTCTTTTGAAAAGTAAACTAAAAATTTTATTTTTGCTTGCCAGTGTTTTTGTTTTTATTATTTATACTTTTTCAAAAACTATACAAACGACTTGCCCTAAATTTGTTTTCTATTTACTGTGAAAGAGCTAAAGATAGAGGGAAAATAAAAATTATTTTTACGAAACAAAAACAAAACTAACTGTTTGTAAATAGAAGCTTATAAGCGATTTGTTATTTTATAAATAAAATTTTTGCATCTCAACCAAAGAATGTTTTTTGTTTCAATATTAAAAATCTTAAAATAATAATTATTGTTTATTTATTTAAATTAAAATTTTGATTTGAGAAAAAATTCCCAAGGGTTGTCATACATATAATTCTAAAAGGATATTATTAAAAGCGAGAAAAGTTTTACGGCAAAAACTTTGTTTTCCAAATAGTTTTCGACATTTGACATGCCAATTTTGGCATGTCTTATTACATCATTTTAGAGGACTAAAACTTTGAAAGCCCTTAAAGTTTTTCCTATAAAATTATTTCGATTCTAGTAAACGCTTTTGGTTTCATTGATGTCTCGTTAATTGTGGAATATATCAAGCCCTGACCGCCAAAAAAGCTTAACCAGTATTACATTCGATTATGGGTTTTGTATAAAAATCACAAAAATGTGAATATTTACATCACTTGTCAAGATTTCATATAGTAAAAACAATTTTAGCCCAAGTTCTAATTGCTTGTTTGTTTACTGCAAAGATATTTGGAAAGTAAAATTTTATAATTGCTGTAGTGCGATGCAGTAACTTTTATTACGAACATTTGTATCGAATTCGGTATTCAGTAACTTTAATACAAAAAATTTTCGAAGTTTGCGATAAAGTTAACAGCACATAAATAATCATCGTAAAAAAACGATTTCTATCGCACCGAATATTTTTGTCGGAAAGTTACTGAATACCGAATTCGATAAAATATCATTGTACTTGTTTTTTCGATACGAATCGCACTACTGGTTAAGTTTTTTTGGGAGTTAATTGCGACAACAAGTCAATTTTTTCTTCTTTTTCTTTTCTTTAACTGAAGTCCATAATTTCATTATTAAACGCTATATAATAAAGCTCGCTTCTAATGGAAAAATGTACTTGCATCACGCCGTTGCAAGTAAAAAGTATTAAGTTTATAACATTTGAGTTCATTTTTTTTAACAAATGAGCTGTTATTTTTGAAAGCGATATAAATTCACTTTAAAAAAATAATTAGCACTTCATACTGAAACTTTTTCTATCAAAAATTCTCATGCCCATACAAAATGTATGGAGCGTACCGAAATAACTCGACGGCAGCCAATTTTGACAGTGTGTTTTGTAGTGAACTTGGTTGCAAAACTATGGCTTTTTTATTTTTGTTTTATTATTGTTGATCAGTAATAACACTTTAGCTATTTTTTTTAAATCTAGCATTTTTATTCCTGTGCCCCCTCTCCCTGAATTTGTATTGCGTTACTTATAATGGTGTGTAGGAAGACAATGCTAAATAGAAGTAGTGAAAGAGCTATCAAACGGTTCTTCTGTTAAATCATGTGTTTTGAGTTATGACACTATTAAACTTATAGAGCGATATATAGTAAAGCATGACAGATAGAAATTATTGTATTAGGCTGGATTTATGTGTAGTAAAAACAGGGCAGATGAAAATATTTGTAATAGGTTGCATTCAAAGTAATTACCCATATAAAAAAGTGGAAAACAAGTAGTAGAAAATTGTATCTTTAAAGTACTTCTACTTGTGATTAAAAATAAATTAATTAACATTAGAGTGTCACTGGAAGGAAGTTGTTATTTTCTGAAATTTTTTATTGAATTAAATGCTCATCTAAACGGTTTATACCGTAAGATTTGGTGACATTTTAGCCAACATCGAATCTTCACTCTTTTTTTGCTGGGTAGTAATTAAGTTATTTAAGTCTTCTTCAACACCTAAGTTAAGCCAATCGCTTTTTTAAGTGATTAAAAATTTTGCTGGGTACTGGCTTTTGACAAAGGACTGATGAAATTTTAAGAAAAAAACTTTTTCATTAAAACCATGTAATTGCAGTAATTAAAAAATCGTGTAAAGTTAAATTCAGTCACAGTTTGTCTCTAGTATTCTACATGGCGTCGATAATATCGTAATTATTTTCAAAGCATTTTCATATTTGGTATTCCGTTACATTGTCATGAAGACTTTTAAAAATGTAATCTGCCCTCTTATCTAAAAAATATTAAGGCAGACTTTAAAGTCAACGTTGTCGAAATTTTTTATATAATTTTTTCATAAATTTTAATTTAAAATTCACATAATTTTATTTTTTTTTTTTTTTATATATAAAAAAAATTTCTTTTGTGTTAATTTTACGCAAAAAAGAAAAAAACTCGGCAATATAGATAGTAGATGATATCGATACTAATTAATGGTAACCATCCATATTTGCCAATATTGAGAATACCATAAGCGCTAAAAACTGACGTTGTCTTGTGTCGATTAATTGGACTGATTTGGAAATAAGTGCAATTATGATTGAAAAATTGGCACAAATTTCGTTTAGGATTGTGGTTTCCCCATTGTATGTTAATTGTTGTCAGTGTTTTATTTAAATTTTAAAACTTGAAAGGAAAATATGTCCAGAAAATTTTTTTGTGTAATTAAAAAAACATTTTAGAATATTTAAATTAAGCGGTGAGAAGTGATTTTCCCAAAAATTAAATTTGCCATTTACAATCAGCACCGTTATAAATAGAAATTTGCCCAGAGGTTTTTCCTAAAGGATATATCTCTGAAATTTGGCACATACACTCTCTATGCTTTAAAAAACGTTCTGTGCACTTTTGGTCCAACATTCGTAATTTGTTCACCAATTTTTATTAAAATAATTGAAATGGTTTTTTTTATGATTAAAATGCTATTTTTCAAAGGATTTCTCTGAAATATGGGATGCATTGTCTCTATACAACATACATATTTGGACAGACCAAGAGGTATAAAATATAAAATAAAAGACCGGACTAGCCATTAATACAATTTCTCTTTTAAAAACTTTCTCTGGTTTAATAATTTCTTTCTTAGAAGAAAACCGATTGTTTATGGAATTTTCCTTTGAAACAAATTTACGGGAATATTTGTAATTAAACCGAATACATATTTCTGGGGGGTTACTCTCTATTTGCGATGCGAAAGAAAACGCATCGCAACTCAATGTAAAAATCATACAAATGCGAATGGTTTTGCTTTCGTATCGCAATAGAGAGTAACCCCCCTGCTTAGTGTTGAACGTGAAGCAATTACATGGAAAAAAAATTTTTTTATCGAAAAACTTTTGTTGTTTGTTAGGAAATTTGTATCTCTACGTTTTTCACACCTACACTATGAAAGCTTTCACAATATTAAAGCACCGAAAGGTCAAAAATTAACTATCTCTGGTCCTTCAAGGTTAATGAAAATTTATTTGATTTTTGTCTTCTTTTATTAAAGCGGCTAATTTTTCAAACTTGAGGTGGGATCATCATTTATCTTTTTTTCTTATCGGTATTTTGCATTAATTTTAGAATAATTTTTTAGGATAAATATAAATTATTAATCCGCTCTCAAGCCTGAAAAAACTTTCCGCTTTTGGTTTTTTTTAATTTTTTTTTTTTTAATCTTAAAATTAATTTTAATTTATACAAAAAAATAATGAATAAAATTTACTATAAACCGTCGGTGAATTTGAATACACACCACTTCCGGCACCCATCTTGCGCTGATGGAAATATTTAAAACTTAGGGTATCCAGTTTGAAGTATGTATTTTTGTTGCACTTGGGAAAAATATATTTTAATTTTTTTTTTTTTTTTGATATTCAATTTCTTCACTAATTCGTATTATATTTTTTCATATTTTTCAAAATATATTTTTGTTATATTTTACATTATTTACAACATTTTGAAAATGTTTTTCTTTTTTTAATGCAATTTTTCTCTAGCACGTTTCATAAATCAACCAACCGTGTATATGCGTTATTCTTTTATACAAAATTATTTTTGATTTATTTTTTATAAAATTTTTAAAACTAAAATTTCCTCCGTTTTGTGATGTTAACGTTACGGTTTGTTAAGAACTACAAACGAACCACCAGCAATAAAAGTAAAACAGCTTGTGCCAGCATCCTAGTAAATGATGAAAATAGTTGAGGATGCTGCTTACTAAACGACTATTTGACAGCAGAGCAGCACAACAAAACAACAGAAATAAAAAAAGTGTTGCTCTAAAAAAATTAAAGCCAAACCCACACTACTGTTGGCCTGCTGCAATCACCCCCTTCTCTTCTTGCCATTAGAGTGTACCAATTTACACACACTTGAAACATATTTCATTTAAGGATATGCAAGTAGCTGCCACAACTAAATGCTTGTGCTAAAAACTGAATTAAAAAAAAAGGAATATCAAACAAAAATAAACAAAAAAGTCGACAATTTCGAAAAGCCACAAAAATGTTAAGTATGTATTTGTGAGTGTTAGACATAAAGGACCTGTATGACAACCAACCACTTTATTTAAAGCCCATCAACAGCAACACAAAACAAAAAATTATAAAAAAACAAGAAAGCACCCTTACAACTTTTTTTTTCTCTATTTTGTTTCTTGTAACTTAAACATTCTTTCATTCAGCCAACCGAATAACGCCTATTTTTTCCTTCAATAACCACCATGTTGTTGTAGCCGCATAGATTACAGCAAATCAAACAACATTCATCCTGCCGCACTTACTAACTCATCTTCAACCTCATGATTTGCTTTCTTCTCTGCATCAGGTTTTTTTTTCCATCATACAGGTCAAATTCACTTCACGTACTTGTACATACGAGTGTTCACTTATACATACAAACATTTTAGATATTAAAAGAAGTTTTGTTGTTTTGTTGAGAACCATGTATTTTTCGGTAGAAAATTATAATGGCTTTTAGACAGAAATTCACCACAAAATGTCAAGTAAGATGAAAAGCTACTAATGTCACTCCCTCACTCACTCACACTGTATACAAGTGCATACAAACACACTTCCATTCTTATACGAGTATGCGTTCATGGGGTGCTGCTCAACCTGCCCCAATCAAACACACACATGTCTTAACATAGTCTCTCTCGAATGAGTAAGTGGGTGGGTGTGTGCACAAACATTCAGCATGTTGTGCATGTGTGTATATATTTTGTAGTTTTTGTAGTTGTATATGTGCGTCTGTAAATAAGCCAGAGACTTTTGTTTTCATTTTGTTTTATCGTAATATTGCTTCACAGTTGGAGCCAAGCTGGATTACCAGTTGCAAAGTCAATTAACAGAGGCGTTACACATTCAATTCATGTTTATTTTGACAATAGTAATTAATTAAACAACGTCACTGCTTTGGCAGTTTGGTCGATATAAAGGGAAATGTACCGTGGGACTAGAGTTTTTAAATATGAAAAATTTTCATAATCTATAATTTAAATAATGATCATATTGATTATTAAAAATTGTATTTTATTGATTCAATTAAAAATTTATTAACTTAACAAAACCGTATGTACTAAAGGACTGCACAAGCATTCACGGAAGCCACACATAACTACAAAACATTTATAATTTATAATAAAAAGTGCTTGTAAGCCATTTCAAGTATGCTTGTAATTTTTTACTGACAAACACAGAGGTACAAGGTAACACAAGATAATTTTTTTATTAGTATGAAATTCTTTTTTAAATTGCACGGCAAGCTTTTTTTATCTGCCGAAAATTCTCATGGCCATACAAAATTTATGGAACATACTGAAATAACTCAAAGGCAACACTAAGCGGTTGGAAAATGCAATTTTGACTGCAAGTTTTATAGTGAAGTTGGCTGCAAAACAATTGTTTTTTATTTATTTTTTTTGTTGTTGATGACCAGTAATAACATTTTAGCGATTTTTTTTAATCTAGCATTTTTAACTCTATATATGTTTCTCTTTAGTGAGTTTTATTAAACAAGATTATTAACACTACTGTAGAAAATATGGACTGAAAACGCTCTTATTTAGGTATGAAGCTTTAACATAAATGCTGGTCGCTAAAAAACTACGCTTGCCGCTCCAAATTCGATTGGACTGTAATGAAAGAAAGTGTTATTTAAAAAGGCAAGCATTATGTTGATATGACTTTTTTTTAATGGTTTAAAATTTTTTTCTCCATTTAAATATTTTCAATTTTAATTTTCAAAAATGTTCGTTTTAATTTTCCAAAGGTTTCCTGTGCAGTTTAATGCTCACGAAAGTTTCTTTCGCATAATTGTATTGTAAACAATACACAAAATTTTTTTTATCGTTTTCAATATATTCATGCGAAAGAAACTTTTTTGTTCGCATTTTGCTGAACAAGCCCTAAAACTTTTTGCAGCGTTTGAGTCGCTATAAAAAAATAATGACGTTAAAATAATTTAACTCAGCAGCGACTTAAAACCAACCGTCTTTTATTATACGGAATAACCGTCAACAGTAATCGATTACTGTCAATGGTGACTTCGTTGTCATTGCACATAATAGGGGTACATAATACCTATTGTACTTGGACACTTATGACCACTGTAACCTTATTAAATCAAAGAATTTTATCTTGTACCCACAAGTATCATTTATTTATTTATTTATTTTTTTTTTTTTAATAAAAAAAAAGAGCAGTAAGATACCAAAATATTTTTAAGGTTTCAAAAAGGCGTGCCAAAAATTGCAATACATACCCTAAAATGAAAAGTAAATAAAGTCAAAAACAGCAAAAGAGTAAACACAAGAATACATACAAAAAAATCCACGTATTTTTTCTTTTTTTAAGAAACCTGCTGATAGGGGTTGATTTACTGACTAAAATGGATAATGACTTATTTTGTTGCCCCTGTTGTTGTAGTTAAATGCAAGTGACAATATAAGCATTGTATTAGTGTTTGTGTAAATACACAAGTTGGTACATATAATTATTATTTATAATAACCAGCAACGAGACCCATGCTTATTGTGGTTTCCCAGTAGGAGGAGTTTAGAGAATTCTAACAGAGAAAATTATTATACATTTTAAAGGGTATGTGAAGGGAAGTTATTTGTAGAAGAAAATCATTTCTTAGTTAAAGAATTTTTTTTTTTTTTTTTGACCAAAGTCTTTTTTGGTCTTAAACGGATAAGCACGATTTGTACAAAATAGTAGAATATTGTAAAGTTGTTGTGACTTCAATACACACACAGAAAACAATTTCAGCTGTGAGAACTAAATTCGTTTTCAAACAAATTCGTTTGAAATTCTGCATTAACCAGAATTCGATTTTCTATTGTCACGTTTAAAAACTTCGATTATCACAACTGTATTTTTGTTTGGTAACAAATTTGGTTCTCACAACCAAAGCTGTTCTCCTAGTGCACTATTGCTGTCTGCGTAGGATCGTTATTCAAAAATCCAAATAATTAAAATTGTTCTGCTAGTGGCTTCTTTTGTTTCTGGGGTCAAATTACGCTATTCTAAAGTGATCGCAATTTCAATGGAAATAGAATGCCGTAATTGGCCCATGATTTGTTTACAACAACGCGCTAAATTTAGACAGGATCTCGCAGTAGTTTTATCACGTATTCCCAAAAAAAAGTTTTCAAATAACTGAAATTTGAATCTGTGATAGTAAGCAAAAATCGCTTAAGTCGACTTAAGAAAAAATTGCTTTGTTATCACAATTAACTCAAAAATGTTATTGTTGTGCTTCAGAGATGGTGGGGCGATATTTTCTAAAAATAACTAGCTGGCAATGAAAACAATACCGTTTGCTAGAATCGAAATAATTTGATAAGAAAAAATTTTAGGGCTTTTAAAGTTGTATTTGTAGTAGTCATGCATTGGCTATTGCTTATGCAACTTCTGTTACTAAGCTAACCCATCCCTTTAATTGATTTTTTAATTTCTAGCCTCATTTTTTTTACTATGTACTTGTGTGAGTGTGTGTGTGTGTTAAAACTTTGCTGCGGTTGAATTAACCAGTAAGGATGCAAAGTCATTTAAGAATCCACTTTACTCGTTATGCTCGCAAAAAAAAAGAAGCATAAAAACAAAATAATCTTAAAGCTACCAGACATTCCATATCAATTTATCCTCAAATTGCACTCTGTTTTCGTGTCCTCAATATAACTACCTACTCGTACTGAGATTTATTTATGTATGCTTGTACACACACAACCCCTTCCCCATTAAACTCCCATCAGTATTTGATTGTATACCGTTACAGTCAAACGAATTTGTGGCATCAAAAAGTCGCTTTTTTTATTATGGTTCTTAATATCTAGTTATACAAGCACTCACTTGTATGCCATATTTTCACATGCATACATTGATTACATTCACCAATGCAAAGTTACAGTTGGGCACAATGTATTAGTTATAAAAACTCCACCCCTTTTGGCAGCGTCCATTTTTTTTTCTTACTTGTAAAATACCAACCTGCGCTCTGAACAGTTGTGGTGAATAATTTCACTACTTTTTGTTCTCTCTTTCTCTCTCTCTCTCTCTCAAATTAAATTTTATTTGTCAACTATGTCTCAATAACAGTTATGTTATATTAGGAGCATCAAAACAGCTGATTTGTTTTAACTTTTTGATTTATTTGGTATTAAAGTCACGTGATTGACTTCTACATACTCTGGTATATACAAAAGAACAGTGGGCTAAATTCGAAATAAAAATTAAAAAAAAAAATGTTTACAAGTTTTCACATGATATGATAGCTGCTTCACATCTGGCCATATGACTTGTGCGTGTGATATTTGATTGGCTGGATGTGTATGGAGCTGTTTGCGAGCATATCGTTTGAAAATTTTCAATTACAATTAATTTGTGGGATTTTAATGGGCTGGTAGGTGAACATTCGCCATTTTTTTAATTTAGTGTGCTACTAGATATCAGTGTATGTATCGCAAAGATAGCATCGCTCGATCCACAATTCATGTTCACTCGTCAGAATTGATTTGTTCGATGTTAATGGGTGTTATATTCTCAAGAAATCCGTGAGAACAAATCACACTTTACTTTTTCCCCAGCTCATATCAAAAATCCTATGTTTGCTTTCAGTGATGCATGAAAAACTTGAATAAAATGACTATCCTATACAATTATACGATTTTATGGCAAGAATTTAAAGTAAATTAAATTTTGCTGAAATTACTATACCGCAGCTAAATTTTATTTTTATTCGTCATATTTTGAAATAAAAACAAAGAAAAATATGAATTAAGTACAAGGCTTGGGACATTAAAACAAATGATAAATCCTTTACAAGCAAAGAGATGTAATGAAAAGAAATGTTAACAAAAATTAAGGGACACTTAAAAAAAAAGAAATTAAAAAAAGCTCGCATATTTTGTATTTAAAAACACAGAAAACATTTAAATGCTGAGTTGAGCATTACAATTGTTATTTTGATGCAAATCCAGTTTATATCAAATACACTCTAAAAAAAAATTCAAATATAAACTGAAACGAGCTATACATTTTCAAAAAAAAAAAAAAAATTCTTAAAACAGAAGTAGGTACTGTTTAACCATTGAAAATCAAAAAAAAAATTTTTTTAACTTTTTCTTAGTGTACTTGGCTGCATATTAATGAGCTTTTTAAAAATAAAATGCTTGCTAAACAAAGAACAAATAGTACAAAAAAAAAAAAAATAGAGCAAATAATAACAAAAAAAAAAATTACTGCGAACAGTTAAAAAAAATTGTAGCAAATATTTATTTAATGGATTTATTATGTTTCATATTCTAATTGCTTTGTACAATAACAAAACATTGACGGTTACGTGTCTTGGCAAAAATTTTAGAGTTTAATTTTTTTTTTTTGTAGAAAAAAAAAAAAAGATAATTTACTTTGTATTTTTATCCTTTTCAAAAAAAAAAAAAAAGTAAATAAATAAATTCTATTACAGGAATTGAACAATGTTTATTTACTGTTAAGCTGCAGTTAAAGGTGATTTCAAACGAGCTGTTTTTTCTTCACATTGTAGATAATCTAAATGAATTAAAACACGCATTGCAATACATATTGCTCATTTACTTCAATAGTGTCATAACTCAAAAAAAAATTTTTTTTGTAATAATTTTTATATTCTGTAAAAATATCAACAAAAAAATTTATTAATAACAGTTCTTTTCAAAATAAAATTTATCTTCTTATATAAATGAACAAAAATTAATTAAAATTTTTGTAGTCAATTTCTTTCTTACTTTTTTTTGTTTGCTTTTCTCTTTTTTTTTAAAACAAAATATGTATTAGAACCTTAAATATGTTCTTGCTGTTATTTTTACAAAATAAAAGTTTTATTTAAATCACAGTTGACTCATCTACTTGTAATATTTTGCCAAGTTCGATCTTGATCGAATAATTTCTCCAATTTGTTGTCTTCAAACGCCAGCTTCAGCTGCAGATTTCTTTTGAATAAAGTAGTGCAATAAAATTCCTCGCAAATACAATTTATTTGGCACTAAATTAGACATTTTTAGAATTACTTTGTTTACACTAAAGTAAACTACCATTTAAGGTTACACTACTGCCTTGCATGGGAGTTACCATTCGAAATTCCACGAACGGGGTATTGCTACTGCCATCTTTGCAGAAACAGTGAGAACTTATTCAAGGACCTAATATTATTTGGCAATATCTACGAAACAAAAATGTTTACTATAGGTAAAAAATCAATAAACGAAGACTTAGAATTTTTTATAAAAATTTAATTTTAAATGAAATTTTCGTTTGAGGGAATAAAATATTTAAAAATTTTCTCATAAGAATGCTAGTAAATTACAAATTTAAAATAGCTCTCCTGTCAAATCATATTTTTGCATTATGACACTATTAAAGTCAATAAGCGATATGTAAAAGTCATGTAACAAATTTTTATTTAGAGTTTAATTTTCATTTCACAAAGTTCCCTTTTACAAATTGGACATGAAAAAGTATTTCAAACAATAATTTTCTGTAAATTATGTTCTCATAGTTAATTTAATATTTTTGTTTTAGAAAAATGTACAAACTTTTTATAACTAGATTCTTAATTATACAGACTCTCTCAGCTTAAAATTAAAATTAAAAGACAACAAAAACTTATAACATAATAAATGCTTGTAAATTTCTTTTAAGTTAACAGACACATAAATTATTTCTAAATTATAATGGCAGTTTACAACAATTAACAAAATTTGTGTTAAACAAACTCTTAAACATTTGGTACACAGACATTTTTCTAATTAAAAAATATAAAAAATTAAACAAAAAATATTAAAACTTTCTTAAAAAAAAATCTAGTTAAAACAAACTTCACCAAATTTGAAACCGAAAGCTTGGTTTTTATTGCCATAATCGAGTGGAAAAAAGTCATTAAGCGGCAAACTCTTCAAGTTATTTGTTTTGAAAAGCAAAACTGTTGAGCCGTTCTCATTAGAAGTCTGCAAATAACAAAAAAAAAAAAAAAGTGTCCATTAAATTTGATGTCATCTGCTTTATTTGTTTTTATTTTTTTATATTTTTTTTTTATTGCTTACCGCACATTCATCTTTAAGTACTGCTGGCTTCAGTACACCTCCACCACCATTGTTTGCTGTAATTTCCTCATCATTGTCACCCCTGAATTTCAAGGCCTTATCATAATTCTTATTGTGTTGATCAAACCAAGCTACAGAGTTTTGGCAAAAATAGGTAAAATTTTGATGTGCTTCATGTGATAAAAGTTTTAAAAAAGTTAATTGTACCACTCCCACACCATCATAGGTGATTTTGTTACCACCCTGCATTTTAGAAAACCAATTTTTTGCGTTAGCTTGACGCATAGGTATAAGAGGTCTTTCAGAGTTATGTGCATCGGGATATATGCAGGTTTCTCCCTTGCTTGACATTTTACAATAAACTCGAATAGCATCATCTGGCATACCACCGTTAGGATCAATCCAATACCAATCGTCTTCAAATTGTGTATGGGCATGATGTAAATCACGGCAAGAGCGAGCAGGATTTTCTTGAATGCCTGTGGGCTTGCGTATTTTATCCATTCCTTGGCGCATATTGTAAATGGTTTCATACATGTCTACTATTTTAGCAGATACACCATCACCACTATCAACTTTCTTCTTCTTTTTACGTTTGGTTTTCTTTCTTTCTGCATTTGTACGTGCAATAGGATTAAAAGACACACCCATTAGTTCATTCACATCATCATCGTCATCAAATGCTGTCGATATATCAAGGTCTCTGCGATATCTAGTCTCTGCTTTGGTAGTGCCATATTGTTGCATTTGAAATAAAAGTTCAGGTGGTATCATGGGTGCATCAGCGGGCACTCCTGGTGCACCGGGTGGACCCGGAGGTCCTATTTCGCCTTTATTACCAGCTCTTCCTTCAACTCCTTTGGGACCAACTGAACCTTCCATGCCAGGTAAACCAGGTGGTCCATCATTGCCTTTTGGACCAGTAGGGCCCATCGGCCCTGGGTCTCCCTTAAAACCTTCTGGCCCATGGGGACCTCTAAAGCCTCGATCACCTTTTTCACCTTGTTCCCCTTTAATGCCTACCATGCCTAATTCACCACGATGGCCTTTTTGACCTCTTCGTCCACGATCACCTTTGACACCAGCTGGTCCTGGTAAACCTATTTGGCCTTCTTTGCCCTCAGGTCCAGTAACGCCTGGTAAACCGTTATCTCCTAGTAAGCCTGGCAGTCCTCTTGCTCCACGAGGACCTTGTAAGCCAGGTGATCCCTGCGGGCCAGTCATACCCACTGGACCTACAAGACCTACATCGCCTTTATCACCTTTTTCGCCTTGTGTGCCAGATGGACCTTGCATACCAGAAGGCCCCTCAGGACCACGTTTACCTGGTGGTCCTGTTTCACCAATTCTGCCATCAGGACCTTGCTCACCTGGTAGACCAGGTTCTCCTGTCTTGCCATCTTCACCCTCTGGTCCAATATCTCCTTTAATTCCAACTAGACCAGGTTCCCCTCGAGCTCCAGGAAAACCTCTAGGACCCATATCGCCTTTAGGGCCTTCAGGACCATTAGCACCTGGTCTACCTGGTGGCCCTACTGGGCCAGATTTACCATCTTCTCCCTTAGGACCCATTATACCTTTTTCTCCGGGTCGGCCCATAGGACCTACAGGTCCTGGAGGTCCTTGAGGACCGTCGACTCCAGCTAACCCGGGCAAACCTCGAAGACCAGGTTTGCCTTGATGTCCAATTGCACCTATTATTATTCAAAATGATGATTAAATTATAATTTTTGTATAAATTGACTAATAATAACCTTTTGCTCCTCTACGTCCTTGGTCGCCAGGTGGACCTGGTGGTCCTATAGCACCCATTAAACCATCATCTCCTCTTTCGCCTTTAACTCCAGCCGGCCCAGGTAAACCTTGTAGGCCAGTCTTTCCCATGGGGCCCGTTAAGCCCTGTTTACCATCTTCACCCTTAATTCCACGGTGACCTTGTTCACCGGGAGGACCTCTTTCTCCAGGTAATCCTGGTGAACCAGAGTCACCTCTAGAGCCTTGAGGCCCCGCTGGACCATTAGGACCCTAATTAAAAAACATATATAATTTATAAAACAATAATTTAACAATTTAATTACTAACTTGTTCTCCTTGGCTGCCTTTTAAACCCTTTTCTCCTGGTATGCCAGCCTCTCCTTTGTCTCCATCTTCGCCAGGTGTACCGGTAGGACCTGGTGGTCCTGGCAAACCTCTCAATCCTGTAATACCATCTCTACCTGCTGGTCCTATAGGTCCCTTTTCCCCTACTTCGCCTTTAGCCCCAGGAGCACCAGGATTTCCTACTATACCTTGACTTCCTTGAGGCCCAGGAGGACCTAGCTGACCAGGTGAACCCGCTTGTCCTTTATCACCCGTAAAACCAGGAGCACCAACTACACCTTGTTCTCCTTTTAAACCTGGTAGACCAGGTTGACCTTGATGACCTCTTTCGCCAGGAAATCCAGGTAAACCTGTTGGTCCTAGAGGACCTTGATTTCCCATAGGTCCTACCGGGCCCGGTAAACCTTCTTTACCTGATTCGCCAGGAATACCAGGCTCTCCAGGCTGCCCAGGTGTTCCTGGTATTCCAGGTTCTCCAATTGGCCCCATTTCTCCAGGAGCACCTCTTGGTCCAATAACGCCTGACTCCCCAATAGGCCCAGGCTTACCTGGCTCTCCCTAAAATAATGCAAGTAATAAAAATTATATTGTAAGTATTTACTCACATTTGTCTAACATTTGTGTTTCTTATGTATGTGTAATACTGGCTTTACACTACGCTAAAGTGTATGTATAATGGAATTTTGCAGAAATGTCAAAAGAATTACATATTTTTAATTTACTAAATTTCACTGCAGTAATGTACTTACTGGTTGACCTCTTTCACCGGGTGGGCCTTGAAGCCCGGTTTTACCATCAGCTCCTGATGCTCCAGGCATTCCTATAAAACCTCTGGGTCCTTCAGTGCCTTGGGGACCTCTTTCACCTTGAATTCCTGGCGAACCCGGTTGGCCACTATCGCCTTTTGGACCGGGAGCACCATCATTACCTCTTCTGCCTCTTGAACCTCGGAAGCCTCTGGGTCCAATTTCACCCCTTTCACCAGCAGGACCTTGCAGACCTCTTTCACCTTTTATACCAACCGGGCCTGCAACTCCGGTAGCGCCTTTGTCTCCTTTATCACCTGAAGGTCCTGGATAACCTTGAAATCCTTGTGGACCTTGTTTGCCTTTTTCTCCAGGTAAGCCTTGAGGACCAGTTTCACCTCTTGGTCCCTCGAAGCCTTTGGGTCCTTCAGGTCCTTCTGGACCTGGTGCACCTGCTTCACCAGCAGAGCCTCTTTCACCAGGAATACCCATATCACCTTTTTCACCATCCAGGCCACGATCACCCGCATCACCTTTATCACCTTGTGGGCCCCTAATGCCATCATCACCCTTAGATCCACGGGGACCTGGAAATCCTATAGAACCCTGTACGCCTTGTACACCTTGATCGCCTTTAGGACCTGTTTGACCAGAATTGCCAGCTACACCGGGAGAACCATCAGCACCAGGTAAGCCGGGTAAGCCTGGTTTTCCACTTGGGCCTGGTATACCAGGAGCACCTGATTTTCCTTGTGGCCCGGGAGATCCTACAAGTCCTTGTGGACCTTGTTGACCTGGAGCACCAGGTTGTCCAGTTGGCCCAATATTACCTTTGGAACCAGGTTGACCTTCGCTTCCTTGAGGGCCTGGATTTCCAATAGGACCTGGAAAACCACGAGGGCCTGGAAATCCTCTAGGGCCCTGCATTGCAAATATAAAGTTAGATTTTGGGGACGTGTTTGGATACATAATAAACTTACTAATTCACCTGGTAAGCCAGGAAGTCCTGGAGGTCCATCTTCTCCCGGATGACCTTCCAAACCTTGCTGGCCTTTTTCACCTCTTTGACCAGGAATTCCACGATGTCCTTTTTCTCCTGATATACCCATGGGGCCAATAGGACCCATTTCACCTTTAGGGCCCTGCGGGCCTTGAGCACCGCGTTCACCATCTCGGCCTGAACGACCACGTCTACCTTCACGTCCTTGAGGACCAGTAGCACCACGAAGACCTCTTAAGCCCTGTCGCAAATAAATATTCTAAATGTTAAATAAATATAAGAGGGAATTATAGTGCTTATGTCTTACCGGCTCACCAGCATCACCTGGCTCACCCTTACGACCTTGAACACCAGCTGGGCCAGATGGACCGGGTGCTCCAGTTAAGCCTGCTGAACCTTGGGGACCACGTAATGCCATCTAAATTAGAGAAAACAATAATAAAACAAAAGTTTAAACAGAAATACGCATAACACACCATATGTTGGGAAATCATTTGCTTTAAAGCTACCGCTTGTGAGTCTGGCCCCTTTTCATTACCACCTGAAATTGTCTGAAATGAAATTTGTGTTCAAAAAGCTGTTTTGTTTAATGCAAAAACCAATACATACTGGTACCACAAAAACATGACCGGGTGGACCTTGAACACCATCCATTCCTGGTAAACCATCACGACCCGCTTCGCCTTTAGGCCCCTCTACACCAGGTGGTCCCGGTAAACCGGTATAACCTCTGGGTCCTGGATAACAAGGCTGCCCACTAGACTCAACAGGTCTATCATTAGTTGTTGCATTATGAGTGGTATTTGTGCTTGTTTCCAAGTCGATGGAATTAAAAAAGTACATTTCGCTGGATAATTCCTCTTTCGATGCTTTTTTCCATTTTCTTCTTTCTTTTTTCGCTCTTCGAGTTTTTATATTTTTATCGTTATTAGGTAATGGTTCGTTGCCCAACTCCTCTGAACCCAGCTGTGGCATTTCATTTGAATTTTGCATAATTTCGGAGCCATTACCTTCATCAGTAAAATTAAAATTTAATGAACTTTCGATTCCATTTTTTGTTTCGCTTGAATGGTATGTTGTGCCAAAACCATTAGCAGCACCTCCGGCTATACCAAAATCAGTTCTTAAATTTACTGGTGAAGTATTTGTTGTACTAATTTCTGAAGACGATGTAGTATATTTTGAATTATTAACTACGACAGCTGGCTCCAAAGTGGAATTTGTTGTAACATATATTTTGAAGTCAACAGTGATGGGTGATGGACCAGCTGAATTGTCACTACTTCCTGGTGAAGTTTCTTTTTCAACATAGAATAATTCGTTACTACAAGATGGTGCATATTTGGTACAAACGTCGTAACCAGCTTGCGGGTTATTAAATATTGACATCATTTGAATATTACCCATAAAAAAGCCATCCTCAGTACTCATTTGTACACCCGTTAAAATTAAACCATTTGTGGCAATGGAACTGTCCAAAGTACGCTCTAATCTGCGTGTCACTTGCTTTGTACAATCCAAATTCAAAGTAACTGAATTGCCTTTCACACTCAAACCAATACGATGCCATTTGTCATCATTGAGACCAATGCCAAAATTTATGTTATTGTTTTGATTAAAATTTGCATCAATTTGTTCATAACTAAATTGTATTTGCGGACCAACACTGAGCGATAAAACTTCTTCACTCTCATCTGAATATATTGTAAATATGGGAGCTAATGTGTGACTAGTGCGATTACTGCGCAACACCAAAACAATAGAAAAATCTGTGGGAAATCCCTCGGGAAATATTAACGAGGTTTGAATTGTTAAAATGGCATCTTCACCGATATTATAAGCTGGAGATTTGTATAATTGATAAAGATTTCTTTCCATACCACACATGCCGGGCACTTCTGTTATACCCGGTGGCAGTTCAGGAAAACCAAACTCTTTTATCAGATCAGTATGATCTGGAAAAGAAGAATTATTTAATTTTTTAAATCAATTAATTAATAGATTAATAAAATAAAAGATAAATTTTTCAGTTCCAGAAAATAAAACATGTTTCAGAGCTTTTCATTATTTATTAAAGTTTTGAGTTTATGTTGGCTAAAAATTGCTGAACGATTGTTCATATTTCATGGAAAACACAGAGCGAAAAAAAGCTAACACCATCCGTTGTCAAAATGACAACAAATCGTGTCAATAGTTTGTGCCCACTTTTGACAACGCATGGTGTAATTTTAACAACGCATTATTGACAACACAGCGTTGCAAACTTGACAACATACCGGTGCTGAATTGAGTTGACACCGTATGTTGTCAAAAATATACACTCTTTGCTATTTTTTCTAAATTAACAAACAACCGTTGTTGATTTGTACACGCTTGTTAAAAAATTTAAAACACTCGTTGTCAACTTAATTGACAACGGAATGGTGTAAAAATAACCACATACATTTTTTGGCTCAGTGTAAGCGAATGATTTTTATTAACCCACTTTGAGAATTCAAAATTTGTTTATAAAATTCTGTTATTTTCATTTTAAGCACCTTGGCCCATAATCATAGCCACACTAAAGTCGGTATTTTTTCAAATCGATTTTAAATTCATGAAATTCTTATTAACAAAAAGTCAGCTCTTAATAAAAGCATACTTTTTTGTGACTATGATTATGGCCCCTTAATTTTTATTTTGAATTTTTGCATTTCCATTTTATTCGTTTACACAAGGAAATAGTAAAACGTTTTATTCAAACTGCCATTTCAAATGCAGTTTCTTTTTGCAATCTATGATTGCAGAAACAAATTATTTAGCAAAATGTGTATCTTATTTGTTCTTAATTACCAAAACACATCGAAGTAATAAAATAAAAATTAAAAAAAAAATCGGCAACTCGCGTGTTAGAAATTCATTGATGGGCATGTTTTTAATAGAGCCCTGCACCAGCATAGCTTGAATTGCTTACAAGTATATTTTAAATTAAAATATTACACATGTACGAGTATGCTTGTCATCATGCGTGACTGTCCAGCTCTTTAGTTTTTATATGAGAATTTATTAAAATCAAGTCAAATGGCATTACAAAACACCAGAGAAACTGGGTGCCATATGATGTTCATTGAGCTTTTACAGCTCAAGTTGGCATATAAAAATAAACACACATGTTGTTTCAAAGTTGAAATACATAAAATAAAGCAAGAAAAAAATGCAATAAAAAAATTATTGTTAATAAAATTTAATAGAAAAAAATATTTTAATGTTTCCGATTTCCCCATTATTGAAATAGTTCACCATAATGTGTGTATGGAGGGCTGGATGAGTGAATGCTATTTAGCAGGGATGGAAAATATTAATTTTAGCTGTTGGAATTTTTTTTTAAAATAAATTGTAGTTTTTTTTATGTGTATTGATGGCTATTGATCAGGGATAGAAAATTTTAATTTTTGGTAATATAATAATACTTTTTAGCTAATAAAATGGTGATTATATTCAAGTTGAAAACTACTATAAAGGAGTGATTATACATTTTAAAACTGTTGAATAACTGAGTTATTTCACTGTTTGTTTTTTAAATTAAATCTTACAGAAATTGAAAAAAAAATTGAATTGTGTGGCTTGGTTTTTGCTCCTAGCTCAGTCAATTTTTGTCTATATAAATTAGAATCAGAAACGGAAACTAGTCCCACCTACTCTCTAAATCTAGAATAGACCCATTGTCACACTATTTTCAAGTAACAACTTCTTCCTAAGTCTAGTATTTATTAAGAATCCAAAGACTACTACAGACAGTTGTTTAGACTAATCCTTAAATATTTGCCAATTGTTTCAATACTCTGCAACGACCAGTTATAAATCCCGTCACAATGCGAATTCCCAGCCGAGTCAGTTCAAGTAAATCATATGTTCTCGGGCACTGCACCATATCACTCTTTTCTTCACAACGACGATACTCTTAATAAAATTCGCTTACTTCAATGAGTGGCTTCAATAACGCTGAATAGCTTATAATTTTGATATAATTGGGAAAGAACAAAAACTTTTGTATTATAATTTTTGGCATTTTTAAATTGTAAATTTTCCATCTTCGATTACTAAACTCACGCATGCTTGTAAATAGTAAGTTAATATTTGCAAATGCCTTGTGAAAGCTATTAAGGCCAAATAGGTTTTTGAAAAAAAAAACGACATTTTTCAACAAGAATTTTATTTTTCAAATTAAAATAAAATAAAAAATTTATAGGAAAATCATTCAATTTTTTATTTGTAAAAATGCTGATGACAGGAACTAAACTACAGCAATCGTTGCCGTTATCGATATAAATTTAAATATAATCTAAATGATAATTTCGATCCAAAGTTTGAGTGGAGGTTTTTCTTTTAATGAGGAAAGACTTACTCTGTGCAGCTTGCTGCATTTTAAGCAACACAAAAGAAGCTGCCGTCAGTAAATGTTGTATGGTGGGAACTAAAAACAATGGGCTGCAAAGGGAGTAGCGTTTATAGACGTGCGATTTAAGAAAATTTCCTTTTTAGAAAAGAAAGCCAAACTAATGCTGGAAGTTTATAACTCATTAAACAAAATTTTTAATTTGGGAAAAAAAATTTTGTTTCTGCTTAACTTTTTCAATTATTAATGCGATGGTATTTTGGAATTCTTTACAACTGCCTTCATCCTTTTGTTGAATACCGACAACAAAAATTTGTTTTTCCATTAAGTTTTACTAAACTGGTATGTGTGTCAAACTTGTATGGCAATTTAATTGATTGATTAATGATTGTTCATGAAAACTTGTCTATGCCGTGTTCCACTAAAGAACTTGACATTAATTTGCAATTATTTAATACGTTCTACGCATGTACTTGCACTGCACTGTCACTTAAAACGTATTACAAGACAATAACAACTGCAAAAATAAAAGTTAGTTTAAAATTAATTTAAAAAAAACTCATAAAATTAAAGTACGATTTGATTCACATTTTGATAAAAAAAAATTTAGAGCGTCATAATATAAAAATAATTAAAAAGAGGCGACACAAAGCTTTGAAAAATATTGAAGGAATAACATGAGAGCAGATAGAATTTTTTTAAGACAGCATCTGTTAGTAAGCATCTGGTGTACTAAATTTTTAATAAAGAAGAGCAGGCTTCATTATTAGAGGATATAATACCTGGGCGTGTATGTGCAGTATCGACTTTTCAAAATATATGGTTAAATTTTCTATTGTCTCAACAGAAATTTTGAAATGGTATCAAATTAGTTTGCTATGACCGAATGTAACAAATAAAAAACTCTTCTATTTATTTGGCTTAGAGAGTTCTTAACCTAAAAATTTTGTACACTCACAAAACAACTTCGGTTGTGACTACTTAAATTATCTGCAGTCAAAAGTTGTGGTAATCGGATTTTTTTTTAGGTGTAACAATAGAACTTCGGTAATACAGTCAGAAATTTAGTTCCCTCAATAATATATTGGGCTGTCTTAAATGCTGCGATTTGTTTCTATGCTTCGTAGATTAACCCATTAATTGCGACCTAGACTTCGAGTGTCTAAAAAAAATAAAATTTATAATTTTCTACTTCAAGATTTACACGATCATTTAAGCAACAAACGAAGAAGCTTTTGCAGATATTTGTTGTCTGAAAAGAAGTATAGATTTCTACTAAAAAGCTGCGCAAAATATTTTGAAAGACGCATATCACTACGGACTATAATCGCACCGTTACTTTTAAGATCCCAACTACAATCCAAGACTCCTTTGCTAAGCTTCCCTAGGTAGCTAATTCTTTTTTTTTTTCTTGTTGTGCTTGAGAGAAAAGACAGGAATCCTTTTGTAATACAGCGATTTCATTCATGCGTTAGTTGAGTCTACAATGGCCTGTCAGTAGCTCAATAAAGCCATTTCTGTTGCTCTAATGCCTTCGTAATTATGGATTTTTCTTGACTACCACATGCACACTACAGCTCTTCAGCACTCTTTCTATAGTATACATATTACATAAACAAAGTAAACCAATCTCGATTAGAAATAATGGCTTGCCTTGGCTAGGTAAGCAATTGTATATTGCTGTGACGCAAGTGCCTCTTGTTAAACAATTCCTAACCTCCACTAATTAAATATCAAAAAAAAGAAGCGGATATCAGAAGGCAGGGTTTTGAGACGTGTAATATTAAGCGTCAATAATAATTATGACCGGCTCTGCTGGCCTCGAGACATAAATTTCTCGGTGCGCATATTCAGCCCAAGCATGAATATTCTGTAGGAATTTTTTTCTTAAGGAAAAAATTTGGTTTTTGAAAAAAATTTCAAAAATCTATGACAAGAGGAAAGGGAAAACTGGAGGAATTTTTATTCATAATTGGTATCGGATATGAAGTTTTAGTAGATCTCAATGCCAGAGTATGGGTCTAGGTCACTTTATTAGTCCGTTGTCTTGACAAAAGGGTAATTCAACACAAAATCTTACGATACTAATTGAACTAACCAACCACTAATTAAGAGAGCTTGTAAGCCCCTGCAGCTTTTTTCTGCAAGGCTCTAATTTCTACTGCATTAGAAATATATTTAGATGATGATTTAAGAAAAAAGCTCTTATTTTCTGACAAAAGCTAGGCCCACATCTTTAATGAAATTAAGGTTGCTTCTCCAAAAATTTATTAAAAATATTTGGCGCTTAATTTAATCAATAAAAAGAAATTTTCTGGCGTTGTTGGAAATTTGTATTTGAATTTTCTTTTGCTAAAAAGCTTGAAAGTAGTTTCGCATGTGACTAAGCCAGTAAAGCAGCTGCAAAACGTTAAATAGAATCCTCACCTCTCTCCCCATCAACCCACTGCCCCACTTTCCGTCCCTAAGCTATACACTTCGGGTCTGAGCTTGTATTGAACAGAAAAGACTTTCTTAATTTATTTTGTGCATTGAAACTTTGTATGTGTTGTGAAATGCATTTGTTTAAATGTGATAATTGAAAAATATTGCATTTGCAGCCTTTTGCGTCATTTATGGCAACATCTATAATGAAAGAATTTCATTTCAAATGTGTACATACAAACGCCAGTGTGTATATAGAGTGCGGACAGTTTAATTTATGACGTTTGGTCTTACAAGTACATATATAATTGGCATCAGTTTAAATAAGTAGC
Organism: Thelaira solivaga; assembly: GCA_947397855.1. Lineage (NCBI taxonomy): Eukaryota > Metazoa > Arthropoda > Insecta > Diptera > Tachinidae > Thelaira > Thelaira solivaga. The sequence continues at coordinate 79,035,637 of OX377611.1, read as the reverse complement.
ATGTGTTTCTTTTATTTTCACATAATTTCGGTTTTTTTTTAATTTTTTTTCTTAAGTAAGCGAGTGTTAAATTTTATGCCTTTTGCAAAGCAAGACCACATCTTTTTGTGATAAATCTTATGTAACGCTGAAAATTGCTTCCGGGCCAAGGCATACATACACCCAAAGTAAAATATACACTGAAAGAAAAATGTGCCTTAAATCCATTAACTTAAAATTAATTAAAATTATATGAATTAATGCAACATTTTCATTTAGTTTTTAAAAATATTTAATTCAAATAATGAAATATACTCTAAAGAGAAATTTTAAAACTTAAATCTGAAAGTTGCCATTCCACCTTAGGATATTCCACGGTATACGAAAAATATTTCTTTAAATGAATTTATTTTTATAAAATTCATATTAATAACTTACCCACTGCATGCGCCATTCCAATTAATCCAATGATGATATAAATTGCAGACCAGTAAAACATTTTAGCGGAAGCTTGAAAATTTATTTTAATTCGAATTCGCTGCCATCTGCCGTTCATGATGACAGAGGCAAAACTTATTTAAACGAAATATTTATTTTTGTTAAAAAAAAGTTTGCCGCTAGACAGACCTCAAATGTTAATTAAAAATTTATTAAACAATTCCGTGTTTATATTAATTAAACATGATAAGTGTATACACACACACGCACAGCTAAATATAAAACTTTAAGAAAATTTAAATTCAAGTGAGCGATAAGAAAATTAAAAAAAAAAATTTTTTGTTTTTCTTTGGTAGGGGAATTCCTCAAATTAAGTGCTTTTTTTACAAAACACTCACGGTCACACAGTATAAAAAATGTTACGTCATATGGAATGTGATAAGCTTAACACATTGGCCTAGTCCATCATTAATGAGTGTGATTATTACAAAATTTCACTGCAATGACGAAATTTCTTATCTTTCGGCACAAATTACAGCGTTAAAAAGATTAAGTATCAAACGATTGCCGGCCGGTTTGAAATTAATTAATTATTTTCTACATAAGTTTGCCAAAAACAGCTGTTGGCTTCTACCAAGATTTTTTTTTAAATTAAATTACTGATTGAGCGACCTTATGCTTTAAAAAACAAACTAAATTTTAACGGAGAGCTGTATAAAAATGTCTCATTTGAAATTACGATAACATTTTGAACTTTTATTTTTTTTAATAATGTAGCTTTATCACACGTTTTTTACTTTGTTTTTTTTAAAGAATTTTTAAACAAGTGTAAAATTTTTCTTGTGCTTTAAATTTATAAAAAAAAAACTTTTTATAAATTTTTTTTATATATAAAAAAAATATTATCCAAACAAATTAAAGCAGACTTTAAAGTAAACTTTATAAAAAAATATATGAAACATTTCGATAAAGTTTACTTTAAGTTTTTTTGTATAAGTAGCCCAAACTTTAATTTTAATACATATATTTTTTTTCTGAAATTAAATAAATAAATATTTTTTGGCCTTTTTATATATTAATTATTATTAAATTATATTCCAATATTTTTTTTCAATACTTTTAACACTTCAAACATAAAATTGATGATATCATTTCCGGTTGTATTAATTTTTTTTAATAAAAATATTTTTTTTCATTTGTAGTTAATTATTTTACTTTTAATTATTCATTAAATTTTTTTTATATATTTTTTTTTTACCTAAATTATTACAATATTATTTTATTTTTATAAAGAATTCATTTATTTTTTTTTCTTGAAGTTCGATCACTTATTTATTTTGTTTGTTCCGTTTTAAGTAACGACACCACCAACCGCCAAGCAGGAACTGAATTTTATTTTTCAAAACGATCTTCAAAAATAATTAAAAAACACAGTGCGGTTTTTTTTTTGTTCGGTAATGAATAGAACTATAATTAAAATTGTTTGCAACATTGTTGTCTTTTAAGAGAATAAATATTGTCTAAAGCTACGGTCACATTAGACAAATATTTGTCGAAATAAGCACAACCACTGCATATACGTTTCAACTAGCAATAATAGCGGCTCTGTAGAACTAGAACCTCATTGATCTTTTATTTTATATATTTGAAATAAGCTAACTTTAGAGTCTCAATAAAATTCGACCGTACGTGTGACATTGTACTCCTCCTAAACGGCTAAACCGATTTAATTGAATTTCTGTGTATGCCTTTGAATTACGCCTTGGAAGGTTTAGAGCCACAAATCCGCCCAGCAGATGGCGTTGCAGTCTGTATCTGGCTTATTTATCTACTACCTGTTTTACCCAAAGAGTACGATTTCTTAGAATAAGAATATCGAATATACATTGTTTGTATTCAAAGAAAATTAAAGTAGACTTGAAATCGATATTATGACAAATTTGTATGAAAAATTTGTCATAATTTATACTTGGAGTCGTTATTAAAATTTTATGAAAAATAAAAATAGACCAAGTCCACTTTTCAAATTTTTCTCAATTCGAAGAACTTTTAGACCGATTTGACTAATTTTTTTTATTATATTTTTAACCCAACATTTGTCGGGTCAGCTAGAATGTTTATATATTTTAAAGAAATATTTACTTAGATTAGTTTAATTTTTTACTAAAATATACAGCGTACTTCCATTCATGGTGTTAGAAAACAAGAAGACTTCAAGAGCACAAAAACACAAGAGCACAATTACAAAAAGTCCACGAATTCGAGACAATCAGCAGCTAATTTTTCATAAAGACAATTCTTGATAACTTTGCCCTTAAAAGCTACTTGCTTTTAAAAACACCTTTTTGTTTCTAAAAATATTTAAAACAATCAGCTAAACATTGAATTAAAAAAATTAAATGTCAGAGAATATTTTCTAAAAAATTTAATTACTTCTATAGAATCTTTGATAACTTTAAGTCAAAAATTTTTAAATCAAAATTTCAAGTGAAAAAAAAAATTAAATTAAAAAAAAAAATTATTTTTTGTGTAACTTTTTGTAAGTATTTAAAATATTCTTTAAAAAAATAGCAAAACGAAGCTGTAAAATTAATAACCCATATTTTTTTTTTAAAGAAAACTAAACAAATTTAAAAAAAAGTCAAAATGTGTGATCCTTGCTGCTCTCCTTGTGGACCTTGCCCACCCTGTGGACCATGTGGTCCCTGCAGTCCCTGTGATCCCTGCTGTGCTCCATTTGAGGTGAGTAAATATCATTTTAACTAAAGGAAATAATAAAAATTTCTTTAATGTGTTTCTCTTTTTAAATTGATTTATGTGATTCATTCGTTCATGGGCTCATCACCGATTCATGCTATTTGTTAATAGTGCTCTCCGAAATGCTACAATGGTGCTCAATTAGATGCGATACCACAATGTGCTCCCCGCATACCACCACCATTGCCCAAATGTATAACGGTGCAGCAACCACCTCGTTTAATTTGTAAAAAACGTGTAGTGTTTACTGAAAAAGTTATACCAGAACCCATGGTCGTGAATCGCTGTCGGCAAATAACTATACCAAAAGTGGTCGATACAACTAGAGTTATAAAAGTTCCTAAATTAACTTGGGTATCGCAAATGGTGCGAGAACCTAGGGTTATATACTATCCATCTATGATACCGGACCCCTATGTTGTTTGCTATCCTAAACGTATATGTGAGCCCAGAGAAGTGTGCCAGTCAATTCTGTGCCAACCCAAACCTCAAACATTGGATATTCCACCTCCCAGAGAATATTGCTGCTATCCAACGGGTCCTATTAATTATAAACCCAGTGCGGCTTGTCCACCTTGCCCTATTGGGCCTAACTCGTCTTGCGGACCATGCGGTCCTTTGCCATGTTTCTCATCAAATCAATATCCACTGTGTGAGCCTTGTGGTCCCTGTGGCCCTTGTGGTCCTTGTTCTGTACCTAATTGTGGACCGTGCGGTATGACAATGCCTTCAGGGCCTTTTGTGCCAACACCTTGTGGACCATCCGGACCTTGCGGCCCTATTGGACCTTGTAAGCCCTGTTTTCCTGGTTGTCCTTTTGAATCACCTGAGTGTGGTTCTTGCTATCCATGTGCTCCAACACCATGGAATACACATTGTGGTCCATGTGGGCCCGGCGGTCCTGAAGTACCTTGTGGCCCGTGTGGACCCTATATGGGACCCTGTAATCCATGTGGCCCGTCTTGTTAGCTTTAAAGAATTATTTTTATTTCAAAACAAAACGAAAATGGATCAATGTCTTTTTAACTGGTGATAAGTGTATTGTCAAGGTGAGTTAATTTGTAGATTTACCTTGATTAGAATCTCGTATCAAGGTGGATATACCTTACACCTTGACAATAACCGAGAGCCAAATCAAGCATTGATCTTTTTACAACACGCACAGCAATAAAAGCAACCCATTTTTTTTTTTTTTCATTTGCAGTCTAGAGCGTGTCGTAGTCATGAATTACGTTGCGGCATTATGTACACTACATGTGATTGCATTAAACGTAATGGGCTTCAAGACAAATGTCCCCGTTCTCTATGTCAAGGTCGTTCGGCTTGCATGTCTTTTCCAACGCCAGGTTGTTGCCCGGCCTCTTTTCCTTTACGATTTGCTAATATCACTATGGGTGTTAAAACGCGACGTTGTGTTACTGCTTGTTCTCCACAACAATCAGCTTGCGGAAACTGTGACATGTCTTCAGCATGTTGTGGTCCTTCAAATCCAGCTTGTGGCGCACCTTCACCTGTACCTTGTTCACCTTCACCATTGTGTTGTCCACCTTTGCCGGAAGCTGGAATACCTGACCCTCGTATTTGGAATGCAAGCAATACACCCGCCAATTATCCATGTAAGTTTATAGAAATGCAAACAAATTAAGTCTTTTTAAAATGAGTTGGTTAAAGAAGTATTTTTTCTAAACTAAAGGCAAAAGGTTTAATTAGGGCTTAATGAAAATTAACAAAAAAGTTTTTGTAATAGAATTATTTCAGTTTTGCCTTTGAGATTTTTTATACATTTAGTGAAATGTGTGTTGGTGGTATGCGTGTAGTAGCATTATGAAAGTCTTCAATGCCGAAATGTGTACATTTTTGAATTCATTAATTTGGGAATTGGAGACTTGAAAAATAAATATTTTTTATCATTTTCAACCATGTTTTAATAGGCGTTGGAAACCAAAACAACAGTTCTTCTTGTAAGTTAAAAATTTTTCCAATTGCCTTTTTGTTATTACATCTATGAATTCTTGAAAAGGTTATCCCAGCGTCTGTCCAACACGTTATTTGGTGAGATCTTGTGAAATATGCTGTTGGCCCTGTGCTTGCAAGGCCCACTGCTATGATACAAAACCAAAGAGATGCTGTTAGCAATTTGAAAAGAAATAAAAACCAAATAAATACTACACAAAAAATTAAATGAAATCAAATAATTTAAATTTGCTACAACACCGCAACAATATGATATTGATTCAGAACTTAATTTTTAATTTGAGTGTAAATATTATGTTGTAGCATTTTATGTGCAGTTGCAAAAAAAAAGAATAATTTTATAAAGTTTTACTAATTACCATATATTTTATAATTTATAGGTGGCTTTTAATATTTTGACAAGTTCTTGGAGCGGAAAACAGCACAAAGTGAGAACAGTTAAAAAAATTATTTCTTAAAAATTTTAAGAGAAGTAATATTTATAGTATACTTTGTACGAACATTTATTTTATATCTTTTTTATATCTTAATAAAATTTTTGGCAATTATTTCTACTATTATGATAGACTTGAACAATATTGAATTTTAATTTGAGGAGTAAATTTTTTAATTTTTAAATCTGAAAAAAGTAAATACTAATTTGCTTATTAATTATTTTAGCTGTTCGTTTTGGTGTCTTATATTTATTACTAAAATTGAAATTAACTAAAGTTCAAAAATAACAGTTCACTTAAAAAAGTTTCAAGTTTGACGTATTAGTCGCCTTATAGCATTCACAATACCTGACACATTGAAATTCATGTGCTTAGCAACACTGAATACATTGTCGTGCTTAAAACAAACTGTCAACAAAAATGTCATTAAATAGGAGAAAAAAAATTACACAGGCGGATAGCAATTTTTTTATTTGCAGGTGTTGTCTTTTTTTATAAATATAATCGGGAAAGTTAAATAAAAGTGTATTAATTAATCTTTACATAAAATAAAAGAAAATAATAAAATGGATCTAGAATTAAAAAAGGTAAGTTGAATACTCACTAAAACGGTATCGTTCTAAGTAATGTTTCACACTACAGGTCCGTCAAAGGAAGCAATTGATTTCACACAATTTTAAATAATATCCTTTTTTTTAGGCATTCACCGAAATGCAAATAAATACAATTGAAACAACAAAGAAAATGAATATGATTGATATGAAATGTGATATGGTGAAGACCGGCAAACAAAAATATCAATTAACTGAAAAGGGTACTAGTGATTTAACAGATGATACCAGGTAAATTTTTATTTAATAAGCATGCAACTCAAGGAAAAAAACATACTACCCGATATGTCAATTGATATTGTTAAAAGATGTCAGGTCACGTTGTTGTTTTTAAAGGCTATGCGTCACCAGCTTGTGATCCTAAGCGTTCCGCATTAGCCTTGGTAATTTTCCTTAAACCATGTGTTATTGTAATTAATTTGAAAATAAGTATGTTTTTAAAGATAACAATCCAAAAAAAATAATCAAAATCTGAGGACATCGGCGGTTTTAAAAATTTCTTTGGAGATTGCCCAAAGGCAATTATAAGCTGCTGGTTGTTATTTAAATAACTCATGAAATTGAGAATGAAGATTTTAATTCTTAGTAACAATATCCTCAAATTAAGCAAAATGCCTATGCTTTTAAGATGTACATTGTGATACCTAGTTAACTTTTTATTTTTCATATTTTCAGAGTGTATTTGTCAATCGGCCGTATGTTTGTTTTAACCAGCGTCCAGGATATGCGCAGCGACTTGAAAGCTAAACAAGAAAAATGTGATAAAGCTATTGAACTGCTAAGCAAAAAGAAAGAATTCTTAGTTAAATCTCTTAAAGATCAAGAAGATGGCTTACGTGAATTAGTGCAGCAACGCAAAGAAGCAAAATAAATTGAAAATATAGACAACGAGCAATCAAATATTCATTTTCATACCGTTTCTTTTTGCATTTATGACTTTCCAATAACTCAATTCACATTTATAAAAAAAAAAAAACAGAAGTTTACTGAAAAACAACAATTTATTGCGGTTTTATTAAATCATCTAAATTAAAATTAGCATACGACACAAATTCATTTCCTAAATTACGTTCATGTTCGGGTTCAAATGCACATTTTTTTATTTGTAAATTTGCAATCAGCCATGGTTCTACCACTTTTCCTGAACAAAATATGATTTTAGCTTCAGGCTTTGACAGTTTTTTTATTATTAAGGACATCTTTGCTATACATTCTTTGGAAAGGAATGGTGGATCGGCTATTAACAGGTCGAATTTACTCCACAAGTCTTTAAGATAATTGTCCGTTGTAGCTTCATTAAAATCATAGAAAACAAAGTCGTCTCCAAACGCGGAAAAACGTTTGTCAAACTCAAAAATTTTTACTGAAACAAAAAGGTTTCTTGTTACATAAAAACTTACAACTTAATTATTTATGTATGTATATATGCAGTAATATATAATTATTAACTATATATTTTTATACCTACAGCAAATTTGTTCCTGTTAGACTTACCATTTTTGTGTATTTCCTTAATAGTGGCATACAGTGAAGGACTTGATAATAAAGCTATATTATATGAAGATTCATTGTCCACATTTTCAAGCAATTTGGAAACTACTAAACCTAAGCATTTTTTGGTATTGTCACTGTACCAAAATTGACTTAATTGCTACAAGTAAACAGTTATTAGTATATCAATATAGAAAGTACTAATCTATATTCTTTTACATACCCAATCCTCTTCGAACTGTGCATCTTTGCCCTTTTTTTGTGCAATTGTTTCTAGTTCCTGTTGCTCCCGTTGAGACTTTTCGGCCAAGAATTGATTTAAAATTGCTAGTGTATCAGCTGGCAAGCAAATATCATCATCCATCACGATAGGATTACAAACTTGTTTAATGCTTTTAAAATATTAAAATTGTAGATTATTATTTTATAGTTAAAGTTAAAAAACGGAGCACGGCCCCATAAAACAGTAATTTTATGTTAAAAATAAATTCCTCATTAAAATATGTAAACACAGGAAACAACAGAAACTAGCGTGAATTTTTGTTTTGATACGAATATATTTCAATAATTACTCTAGTATTTTTTTTCTTGTTGTTTATTGTGAATACTTAGAAAAGCATGTGCATTCTTAGTTAACCACCCTGTGTAACAGCTGTGAGGTTTTAGTATTATTTTACCACTTGATACAAAATTCGTGTCTAATCAGAAGTTTAATATTAAAACAATTTGCAGTTTTTTCTCTTATTTGCAACAATGGATTATGATATTAAAATGAAAACCTAAAAAATGGAGCATGCGAAAGTAAAAGAGCTATTTATGAGGATTTTAAAGTTGCATGCGGTACATATGTCTACGTTTATAAACCTAAGTGGAGATTAGATGCAAAGCAAAAAATTAAAGGAACAAATAGATGGCACTGCTTTTCTCATGTCTGCTTATCGAGAGATTGCTTTGGTTAGGAAACTTAAACATCAAAATGTTCTATTGATCTCAAAGTATTTCTTCTAATCGATTATGCCGGATATAAATTTTATCGCGCTTCTAAAGCAGTGGAAAAGCAATTGTAGTAATTAAAGGTATGGTTAAAAGCTTATTCAAATTTTAGATGCTATATGCAATTTGTATAGTAGTTATTAAAAGCCTACAAATAATAAATACTTTTGAGTGCACGTCGATACACCAAAGCTATTAACATGTGGACTATAGGCTTACACATGTTTTACTTTTGTCAAGAGGACAGTAATACCTTACCAACGGATGATCGCGGCAAGGAGTGGGAAAATATTAAAAAATCCTAATAATATTATAAAGCCGAATGTTTGTGAGAGTGGATGTGTGGATGTTTGTTCCTCTTTCACGCAAAAACTACTGAATGGATTTTAATGAATAACACATAGGCTATAATTTATAAAGATATTGTGTAAATTGTCCAAAATATAACGATAGTTGACAAGTAAGTAGGAACAAATTCTACAATCGGCGACATGTTTTTGCGTGTGCCGCAAATTACGTTGAAGTTACACATATAGATATGTTTATCATAAATATTCTTACAAAAAAGTCTGCGACAGCATATGTGGAAGCAATTATCGTCAAAATTAGTGAACCATAATTGGAATAAAAATAGATAAATTATTTCTAATACATATTTCTTAGTAATTAATGACTATTTATTTGATTGGTGTTTTTAACAATTAAAATTCTATTTGTATAGAGATGTCGCTGAAAATTGATACAAACGCTTTCTAAGAATACCGACTGGGCCGGGTGAGACCGGACAAAACCATCTAGTACGCCTATAAAACTGTATCAAGCGGTCTTCGTAATCAAGTTCGCCATTGATAAAAAGTATAGATCGTCACAACATTAAACCTTTCATATATCTTCTCATACATTTCAACAATCGTATTACATAAGAGTAAGTCATACAACATCCATATTTTCAGAACAATCCCCCATCTACGCAGGATATTTTCGTTGCGCAACCACTTGTGAAGTCTCTGAAAAACAACTTTTTGTAGTTAGGATAATTGATGCTAGCTGATAGCATATACAATATACAACATTTGGTTATTATGTATTACAAAAATCTATGAAGAGAATAATGTCAATTCAACGTTTCCACACTTAAAAATTGGGGAGAACAGCAAAGTAATATTAAATAAAGAAATTTACATTTAAAATTGAAAAGATCAACGAACAAGGTACATTATTGTAAAATAACATTAGCAAAAAAACTTATTTATTTATTTTTAATTTTAACTTGTATCCGAAACTAATTTTAAAATTATTAATGTATTTTGTTTTTTATATAATTTTGATTTAGATAACAATAATGGGCATTTTCTATTCATTGTTGGGTTTTTAAAGTTGCGTAGACAATAGTCTTCAAGGAACATTTACTAAGAATATTATGTAAGTAGTTAATGTTTGATCAAGTTAATATTACACATTTAAAAAATATTACTATTTAATTTGCAGGCAATTATCGATGAGGATTCTACGTAGCATGGAAATAATAATATTCTTTGATGTATGCCCAGACGTATCTTTCAACTAACTATTTTTAAATATAGGATTAATATTTTTAAAATCGTTTATTATTGTTAAAATATTTAATTTTACATTTAAGTATAATACTTGTTTTGTTATTAATTGCAATGTATGAAAATAGATGTTCACTCGGCTAATTAAAAATCTACTAATAAATGAATTCAACCAAACATTACTAGACACCCACCAGTTCGCCGCATTTTAACAAGATTGAACGTATTCCTATATAGTAAATTAAGTACATATTTTAAAGTGCACTTCCATTCCAAAGTTGTAGCAAAAAAAAAAAAGTAGACAAACACCATGCTGCAAGTTCCGATTCAGATATCTTTGGTTTTTTTCCCTATAACTTTTGAATGGGTTAAGATATCTTAATAAAACTTGCACCATGTGGCAGAGTGGGAAACGGGCTACATTTCAGTTGAACATTTTTTTGAAATCGCTCTAACGCTAAGAAAGTTATAAGCGTTTTTCTAATTAAAACGCTTTTTATTTACAGTGGATGTGGCATGTGGCAACATAAGTGGCATGTGGCAGATAGCCAATTTCCCACCCTACCACATGGTGAAAGTTTCATTCAAAAATATTCATCCATTCCAGAGTTATTTCGAAAACACAAAATTCTATTCAAAATGTAACCGTCGCTCTGTCCAAAAATTAAATTTAAAAATTTGGGAAAAAAAAGTGAAACACCAGGCCAACAGAACCAGCAGTAGGTGGATTTTTCAGAATTGATTTTTGTTTTTTTGATACAACTTTTGAACGGCTAAATATTTTCGCATGGGACTTGCACCATGTTGTAGAGCAAGAAATGGGCTATTTGCCACATGCAACTATTGTTGCCACATGCCACAAATAAGTTGCATAGAAAGTGTTTTAATAGAAAAACCGCTTATAACTTTTTAAGCGTTTGACGAATTTTAGAAAAATGTTCGGTGGACCAGTAGCCCACTTCCCGCTCTATCATCTAGTGAAAGTTTCAATCAAAAATATTGAGCCGTTCAAAAGTTGTAGCAAAAAAAGGGAAAAGATTACGAAAAATGAATGTTGCAAGTTCCGGTTGATCTAATTTTCAGATTTTTCCCTATAACTTTTGAATGGGTTAAGATATCTTAATAAAACTTTAACCATGTGGCAGGGTGGGAAATAGGCTACATTTCAGTTGAACATGTTTTTGAAATCGCTCTAACGCTAAGAAAGTTATAAGCGTTTTTCTAATTAAAACGCTTTTTATTTACAGTGGATGTAGCATGTGGCAACATAAGTGGCATGTGGCAGATAGCCAATTTCCCACTCTACCACATGGTGAAAGTTTCATTTAAAAATATTCATCCATTCCAGAGTTATTTCGAAAACACAAAATTCTATTCAAAATGTAACCGTCGCTCTGTCCAAAAATTAAATTTAAAAATTTGGGAAAAAAAATGAAACACCAGGCCAACAGAACCAGCAGTAGGTGGATTTTTCGGAATTGATTTTTGTTTTTTTGATACAACTTTTGAACGGCTAAATATTTTCGCATGGGACTTGCACCATGTTGTAGAGCAAGAAATGGGCTATTTGCCACATGCAACTATTGTTGCCACATGCCACAAATAAGTTGCATAGAAAGTGTTTTAATAGAAAAACCGCTTATAACTTTTTAAGCGTTTGACGAATTTTAGAAAAATGTTCGGTGGACCAGTAGCCCACTTCCCGCTCTATCATCTAGTGAAAGTTTCAATCAAAAATATTGAGCCGTTCAAAAGTTGTAGCAAAAAAAGGGAAAAGATTACGAAAAATGAATGTTGCAAGTTCCGGTTGATCTAATTTTCAGATTTTTCCCTATAACTTTTGAATGGGTTAAGATATCTTAATAAAACTTTCACCATGTGGCAGGATGGGAAATGGGCTACATTTCAATTGAACACTTTTTTGAAATCGCTGTAACGCTAAGAAAGTTATAAGCGTTTTGCTAATTAAAACGCTTTTTATGCAACTTATTTGTGGCATGTGGCAACAATAGTTGCATGTGGCAAATAGCCCATTTCGTGCTCTACAACATGGTGCAAGTCCCATGCGAAAATATTTTGCCGTTTAAAAGTTTTAACAAAAAAACAAAAATCAAATCCGTAAAATCCACCTACTGCTGGTTCTGTTGGCCTGGTGTTTCACTTTTTTTTCCCAAATTTTTAAATTTAATTTTTGGACAGAGCGACGGTTACAATTTGAATAGAATTTTGTGTTTTCGAAATAACTCTGGAATGGATGAATATTTTTTAATGAAACTTTCACCATGTGGTAGAGTGGGAAATTGGCTATCTGCCACATGCCACTTATGTTGCCACATGCCACATCCACTGTAAATAAAAAGCGTTTTAATTAGCAAAACGTTTATAACTTTCTTAGCGTTAGAGCGATTTAAAAAAAATGTTCGGTGGAACAGTAGCCCACTTCCCGCTCTATCATCTAGTGAAAGTTTCAATCAAAAATATTGAGCCGTTCAAAAGTTGTAGCAAAAAAGGGAAAAGATTACGAAAAATGAATGTTGCAAGTTCCGGTTGATCTAATTTTCAGATTTTTCCCTATAACTTTTGAATGGGTTAAGATATCTTAATAAAACTTTCACCATGTGGCAGGATTGGAAATGGGCTACATTTCAATTGAACACTTTTTTGAAATCGCTGTAACGCTAAGAAAGTTATAAGCGTTTTGCTAATTAAAACGCTTTTTATTTACAGTGGATGTGGCATGTGGCAACATAAGTGGCATGTGGCAGATAGCCAATTTCCCACTCTACCACATGGTGAAAGTTTCATTCAAAAATATTCATCCATTCCAGAGTTATTTCGAAAACACAAAATTCTATTCAAAATGTAACCGTCGCTCTGTCCAAAAATTAAATTTAAAAATTTGGGAAAAAAAAAGTGAAACACCAGGCTAACAGAACCAGCAGTAGGTGGATTTTTCGGAATTGATTTTTGTTTTTTTGATACAACTTTTGAACGGCTAAATATTTTCGCATGGGACTTGCACCATGTTGTAGAGCAAGAAATGGGCTATTTGCCACATGCAACTATTGTTGCCACATGCCACAAATAAGTTGCATAGAAAGTGTTTTAATAGAAAAACCGCTTATAACTTTTTAAGCGTTTGACGAATTTTAGAAAAATGTTCGGTGGACCAGTAGCCCACTTCCCGCTCTATCATCTAGTGAAAGTTTCAATCAAAAATATTGAGCCGTTCAAAAGTTGTAGCAAAAAAAGGGAAAAGATTACGAAAAATGAATGTTGCAAGTTCCGGTTGATCTAATTTTCAGATTTTTCCCTATAACTTTTGAATGGGTTAAGATATCTTAATAAAACTTTAACCATGTGGCAGGGTGGGAAATAGGCTACATTTCAGTTGAACATTTTTTTGAAATCGCTCTAACGCTAAGAAAGTTATAAGCGTTTTTCTAATTAAAACGCTTTTTATTTACAGTGGATGTAGCATGTGGCAACATAAGTGGCATGTGGCAGATAGCCAATTTCCCACTCTACCACATGGTGAAAGTTTCATTTAAAAATATTCATCCATTCCAGAGTTATTTCGAAAACACAAAATTCTATTCAAAATGTAACCGTCGCTCTGTCCAAAAATTAAATTTAAAAATTTGGGAAAAAAAAATGAAACACCAGGCCAACAGAACCAGCAGTAGGTGGATTTTTCGGAATTGATTTTTGTTTTTTTGATACAACTTTTGAACGGCTAAATATTTTCGCATGGGACTTGCACCATGTTGTAGAGCAAGAAATGGGCTATTTGCCACATGCAACTATTGTTGCCACATGCCACAAATAAGTTGCATAGAAAGTGTTTTAATAGAAAAACCGCTTATAACTTTTTAAGCGTTTGACGAATTTTAGAAAAATGTTCGGTGGACCAGTAGCCCACTTCCCGCTCTATCATCTAGTGAAAGTTTCAATCAAAAATATTGAGCCGTTCAAAAGTTGTAGCAAAAAAAGGGAAAAGATTACGAAAAATGAATGTTGCAAGTTCCGGTTGATCTAATTTTCAGATTTTTCCCTATAACTTTTGAATGGGTTAAGATATCTTAATAAAACTTTCACCATGTGGCAGGATGGGAAATGGGCTACATTTCAATTGAACACTTTTTTGAAATCGCTGTAACGCTAAGAAAGTTATAAGCGTTTTGCTAATTAAAACGCTTTTTATTTACAGTGGATGTGGCATGTGGCAACAATAGTTGCATGTGGCAAATAGCCCATTTCTTGCTCTACAACATGGTGCAAGTCCCATGCGAAAATATTTTGCCGTTTAAAAGTTTTAACAAAAAAACAAAAATCAAATCCGTAAAATCCACCTACTGCTGGTTCTGTTGGCCTGGTGTTTCACTTTTTTTTCCCAAATTTTTAAATTTAATTTTTGGACAGAGCGACGGTTACAATTTGAATAGAATTTTGTGTTTTCGAAATAACTCTGGAATGGATGAATATTTTTTAATGAAACTTTCACCATGTGGTAGAGTGGGAAATTGGCTATCTGCCACATGCCACTTATGTTGCCACATGCCACATCCACTGTAAATAAAAAGCGTTTTAATTAGCAAAACGTTTATAACTTTCTTAGCGTTAGAGCGATTTAAAAAAAATGTTCGGTGGAACAGTAGCCCACTTCCCGCTCTATCATCTAGTGAAAGTTTCATTCAAAAATATTGAGCCGTTCAAAAGTTGTAGCAAAAAAAGGGAAAAGATTACGAAAAATGAATGTTGCAAGTTCCGGTTGATCTAATTTTTAGTTTTTTCCCTATATCTTTTGAATGGGTTAAGATATCTTAATAAAACTTGCACCATGTGGCAGAGTGGGAAATGGGCTACATTTCAGTTGAACATTTTTTTGAAATCGCTCTAACGCTAAGAAAGTTATAAGCGTTTTTCTAATTAAAACGCTTTTTATTTACAGTGGATGTGGCATGTGGCAACATAAGTGGCATGTGGCAGATAGCCAATTTCCCACTCTACCACATGGTGAAAGTTTCATTCAAAAATATTCATCCATTCCAGAGTTATTTCGAAAACACAAAATTCTATTCAAAATGTAACCGTCGCTCTGTCCAAAAATTAAATTTAAAAATTTGGGAAAAAAAAAATGAAACACCAGGCCAACAGAACCAGCAGTAGGTGGATTTTTCGGAATTGATTTTTGTTTTTTTGATACAACTTTTGAACGGCTAAATATTTTCGCATGGGACTTGCACCATGTTGTAGAGCAAGAAATGGGCTATTTGCCACATGCAACTATTGTTGCCACATGCCACAAATAAGTTGCATAGAAAGTGTTTTAATAGAAAAACCGCTTATAACTTTTTAAGCGTTTGACGAATTTTAGAAAAATGTTCGGTGGACCAGTAGCCCACTTCCCGCTCTATCATCTAGTGAAAGTTTCAATCAAAAATATTGAGCCGTTCAAAAGTTGTAGCAAAAAAAGGGAAAAGATTACGAAAAATGAATGTTGCAAGTTCCGGTTGATCTAATTTTTAGTTTTTTCCCTATATCTTTTGAATGGGTTAAGATATCTTAATAAAACTTTCACCATGTTGCAGGGTGGGAAATGGGCTACATTTCAATTGAACACTTTTTTGAAATCGCTGTAACGCTAAGAAAGTTATTATCGTTTTGCTAATTAAAACGCTTTTTATGCAACTTATTTGTGGCATGTGGCAACAATAGTTGCATGTGGCAAATAGCCCATTTCTTGCTCTACAACATGGTGCAAGTCCCATGCGAAAATATTTTGCCGTTTAAAAGTTTTAACAAAAAAACAAAAATCAAATCCGTAAAATCCACCTACTGCTGGTTCTGTTGGCCTGGTGTTTCACTTTTTTTTCCCAAATTTTTAAATTTAATTTTTGGACAGAGCGACGGTTACAATTTGAATAGAATTTTGTGTTTTCGAAATAACTCTGGAATGGATGAATATTTTTTAATGAAACTCTACCATGTGGTAGAGTGGGAAATTGGCTATCTGCCACATGCCACTTATGTTGCCACATGCCACATCCACTGTAAATAAAAAGCGTTTTAATTAGAAAAACGCTTATAACTTTCTTAGCGTTAGAGCGATTTCAAAAAAATGTTCAACTGAAATGTAGCCCATTTCCCACTCTGCCACATGGTGCAAGTTTTATTAAGATATCTTAACCCATTCAAAAGATATAGGGAAAAAACTAAAAATTAGATCAACCGGAACTTGCAACATTCATTTTTCGTAATCTTTTCCCTTTTTTTGCTACAACTTTTGAACGGCTCAATATTTTTGAATGAAACTTTCACTAGATGATAGAGCGGGAAGTGGGCTACTGTTCCACCGAACATTTTTTTTAAATCGCTCTAACGCTAAGAAAGTTATAAACGTTTTGCTAATTAAAACGCTTTTTATTTACAGTGGATGTGGCATGTGGCAACATAAGTGGCATGTGGCAGATAGCCAATTTCCCACTCTACCACATGGTGAAAGTTTCATTCAAAAATATTCATCCATTCCAGAGTTATTTCGAAAACACAAAATTCTATTCAAAATGTAACCGTCGCTCTGTCCAAAAATTAAATTTAAAAATTTGGGAAAAAAAAATGAAACACCAGGCCAACAGAACCAGCAGTAGGTGGATTTTTCGGAATTGATTTTTGTTTTTTTGATACAACTTTTGAACGGCTAAATATTTTCGCATGGGACTTGCACCATGTTGTAGAGCAAGAAATGGGCTATTTGCCACATGCAACTATTGTTGCCACATGCCACAAATAAGTTGCATAGAAAGTGTTTTAATAGAAAAACCGCTTATAACTTTTTAAGCGTTTGACGAATTTTAGAAAAATGTTCGGTGGACCAGTAGCCCACTTCCCGCTCTATCATCTAGTGAAAGTTTCAATCAAAAATATTGAGCCGTTCAAAAGTTGTAGCAAAAAAAGGGAAAAGATTACGAAAAATGAATGTTGCAAGTTCCGGTTGATCTAATTTTCAGATTTTTCCCTATAACTTTTGAATGGGTTAAGATATCTTAATAAAACTTTCACCATGTGGCAGGATGGGAAATGGGCTACATTTCAATTGAACACTTTTTTGAAATCGCTGTAACGCTAAGAAAGTTATAAGCGTTTTGCTAATTAAAACGCTTTTTATTTACAGTGGATGTGGCATGTGGCAACAATAGTTGCATGTGGCAAATAGCCCATTTCTTGCTCTACAACATGGTGCAAGTCCCATGCGAAAATATTTTGCCGTTTAAAAGTTTTAACAAAAAAACAAAAATCAAATCCGTAAAATCCACCTACTGCTGGTTCTGTTGGCCTGGTGTTTCACTTTTTTTTCCCAAATTTTTAAATTTAATTTTTGGACAGAGCGACGGTTACAATTTGAATAGAATTTTGTGTTTTCGAAATAACTCTGGAATGGATGAATATTTTTTAATGAAACTTTCACCATGTGGTAGAGTGGGAAATTGGCTATCTGCCACATGCCACTTATGTTGCCACATGCCACATCCACTGTAAATAAAAAGCGTTTTAATTAGCAAAACGTTTATAACTTTCTTAGCGTTAGAGCGATTTAAAAAAAATGTTCGGTGGAACAGTAGCCCACTTCCCGCTCTATCATCTAGTGAAAGTTTCAATCAAAAATATTGAGCCGTTCAAAAGTTGTAGCAAAAAAGGGAAAAGATTACGAAAAATGAATGTTGCAAGTTCCGGTTGATCTAATTTTCAGATTTTTCCCTATAACTTTTGAATGGGTTAAGATATCTTAATAAAACTTTCACCATGTGGCAGGATTGGAAATGGGCTACATTTCAATTGAACACTTTTTTGAAATCGCTGTAACGCTAAGAAAGTTATAAGCGTTTTGCTAATTAAAACGCTTTTTATTTACAGTGGATGTGGCATGTGGCAACATAAGTGGCATGTGGCAGATAGCCAATTTCCCACTCTACCACATGGTGAAAGTTTCATTCAAAAATATTCATCCATTCCAGAGTTATTTCGAAAACACAAAATTCTATTCAAAATGTAACCGTCGCTCTGTCCAAAAATTAAATTTAAAAATTTGGGAAAAAAAAAGTGAAACACCAGGCTAACAGAACCAGCAGTAGGTGGATTTTTCGGAATTGATTTTTGTTTTTTTGATACAACTTTTGAACGGCTAAATATTTTCGTATGGGACTTGCACCATGTTGTAGAGCAAGAAATGGGCTATTTGCCACATGCAACTATTGTTGCCACATGCCACAAATAAGTTGCATAGAAAGTGTTTTAATAGAAAAACCGCTTATAACTTTTTAAGCGTTTGACGAATTTTAGAAAAATGTTCGGTGGACCAGTAGCCCACTTCCCGCTCTATCATCTAGTGAAAGTTTCAATCAAAAATATTGAGCCGTTCAAAAGTTGTAGCAAAAAAAGGGAAAAGATTACGAAAAATGAATGTTGCAAGTTCCGGTTGATCTAATTTTCAGATTTTTCCCTATAACTTTTGAATGGGTTAAGATATCTTAATAAAACTTTAACCATGTGGCAGGGTGGGAAATAGGCTACATTTCAGTTGAACATTTTTTTGAAATCGCTCTAACGCTAAGAAAGTTATAAGCGTTTTTCTAATTAAAACGCTTTTTATTTACAGTGGATGTAGCATGTGGCAACATAAGTGGCATGTGGCAGATAGCCAATTTCCCACTCTACCACATGGTGAAAGTTTCATTTAAAAATATTCATCCATTCCAGAGTTATTTCGAAAACACAAAATTCTATTCAAAATGTAACCGTCGCTCTGTCCAAAAATTAAATTTAAAAATTTGGGAAAAAAAAATGAAACACCAGGCCAACAGAACCAGCAGTAGGTGGATTTTTCGGAATTGATTTTTGTTTTTTTGATACAACTTTTGAACGGCTAAATATTTTCGCATGGGACTTGCACCATGTTGTAGAGCAAGAAATGGGCTATTTGCCACATGCAACTATTGTTGCCACATGCCACAAATAAGTTGCATAGAAAGTGTTTTAATAGAAAAACCGCTTATAACTTTTTAAGCGTTTGACGAATTTTAGAAAAATGTTCGGTGGACCAGTAGCCCACTTCCCGCTCTATCATCTAGTGAAAGTTTCAATCAAAAATATTGAGCCGTTCAAAAGTTGTAGCAAAAAAAGGGAAAAGATTACGAAAAATGAATGTTGCAAGTTCCGGTTGATCTAATTTTCAGATTTTTCCCTATAACTTTTGAATGGGTTAAGATATCTTAATAAAACTTTCACCATGTGGCAGGATGGGAAATGGGCTACATTTCAATTGAACACTTTTTTGAAATCGCTGTAACGCTAAGAAAGTTATAAGCGTTTTGCTAATTAAAACGCTTTTTATTTACAGTGGATGTGGCATGTGGCAACAATAGTTGCATGTGGCAAATAGCCCATTTCTTGCTCTACAACATGGTGCAAGTCCCATGCGAAAATATTTTGCCGTTTAAAAGTTTTAACAAAAAAACAAAAATCAAATCCGTAAAATCCACCTACTGCTGGTTCTGTTGGCCTGGTGTTTCACTTTTTTTTCCCAAATTTTTAAATTTAATTTTTGGACAGAGCGACGGTTACAATTTGAATAGAATTTTGTGTTTTCGAAATAACTCTGGAATGGATGAATATTTTTTAATGAAACTTTCACCATGTGGTAGAGTGGGAAATTGGCTATCTGCCACATGCCACTTATGTTGCCACATGCCACATCCACTGTAAATAAAAAGCGTTTTAATTAGCAAAACGTTTATAACTTTCTTAGCGTTAGAGCGATTTAAAAAAAATGTTCGGTGGAACAGTAGCCCACTTCCCGCTCTATCATCTAGTGAAAGTTTCATTCAAAAATATTGAGCCGTTCAAAAGTTGTAGCAAAAAAAGGGAAAAGATTACGAAAAATGAATGTTGCAAGTTCCGGTTGATCTAATTTTTAGTTTTTTCCCTATATCTTTTGAATGGGTTAAGATATCTTAATAAAACTTGCACCATGTGGCAGAGTGGGAAATGGGCTACATTTCAGTTGAACATTTTTTTGAAATCGCTCTAACGCTAAGAAAGTTATAAGCGTTTTTCTAATTAAAACGCTTTTTATTTACAGTGGATGTGGCATGTGGCAACATAAGTGGCATGTGGCAGATAGCCAATTTCCCACTCTACCACATGGTGAAAGTTTCATTCAAAAATATTCATCCATTCCAGAGTTATTTCGAAAACACAAAATTCTATTCAAAATGTAACCGTCGCTCTGTCCAAAAATTAAATTTAAAAATTTGGGAAAAAAAAAGTGAAACACCAGGCCAACAGAACCAGCAGTAGGTGGATTTTTCGGAATTGATTTTTGTTTTTTTGATACAACTTTTGAACGGCTAAATATTTTCGCATGGGACTTGCACCATGTTGTAGAGCAAGAAATGGGCTATTTGCCACATGCAACTATTGTTGCCACATGCCACAAATAAGTTGCATAGAAAGTGTTTTAATAGAAAAACCGCTTATAACTTTTTAAGCGTTTGACGAATTTTAGAAAAATGTTCGGTGGACCAGTAGCCCACTTCCCGCTCTATCATCTAGTGAAAGTTTCAATCAAAAATATTGAGCCGTTCAAAAGTTGTAGCAAAAAAAGGGAAAAGATTACGAAAAATGAATGTTGCAAGTTCCGGTTGATCTAATTTTCAGATTTTTCCCTATAACTTTTGAATGGGTTAAGATATCTTAATAAAACTTTCACCATGTGGCAGGATGGGAAATGGGCTACATTTCAATTGAACACTTTTTTGAAATCGCTGTAACGCTAAGAAAGTTATAAGCGTTTTGCTAATTAAAACGCTTTTTATGCAACTTATTTGTGGCATGTGGCAACAATAGTTGCATGTGGCAAATAGCCCATTTATTGCTCTACAACATGGTGCAAGTCCCATGCGAAAATATTTTGCCGTTTAAAAGTTTTAACAAAAAAACAAAAATCAAATCCGTAAAATCCACCTACTGCTGGTTCTGTTGGCCTGGTGTTTCACTTTTTTTTCCCAAATTTTTAAATTTAATTTTTGGACAGAGCGACGGTTACAATTTGAATAGAATTTTGTGTTTTCGAAATAACTCTGGAATGGATGAATATTTTTTAATGAAACTTTCACCATGTGGTAGAGTGGGAAATTGGCTATCTGCCACATGCCACTTATGTTGCCACATGCCACATCCACTGTAAATAAAAAGCGTTTTAATTAGCAAAACGTTTATAACTTTCTTAGCGTTAGAGCGATTTAAAAAAAATGTTCGGTGGAACAGTAGCCCACTTCCCGCTCTATCATCTAGTGAAAGTTTCATTCAAAAATATTGAGCCGTTCAAAAGTTGTAGCAAAAAAAGGGAAAAGATTACGAAAAATGAATGTTGCAAGTTCCGGTTGATCTAATTTTTAGTTTTTTCCCTATATCTTTTGAATGGGTTAAGATATCTTAATAAAACTTGCACCATGTGGCAGAGTGGGAAATGGGCTACATTTCAATTGAACACTTTTTTGAAATCGCTGTAACGCTAAGAAAGTTATTATCGTTTTGCTAATTAAAACGCTTTTTATGCAACTTATTTGTGGCATGTGGCAACAATAGTTGCATGTGGCAAATAGCCCATTTCTTGCTCTACAACATGGTGCAAGTCCCATGCGAAAATATTTTGCCGTTTAAAAGTTTTAACAAAAAAACAAAAATCAAATCCGTAAAATCCACCTACTGCTGGTTCTGTTGGCCTGGTGTTTCACTTTTTTTTCCCAAATTTTTAAATTTAATTTTTGGACAGAGCGACGGTTACAATTTGAATAGAATTTTGTGTTTTCGAAATAACTCTGGAATGGATGAATATTTTTTAATGAAACTCTACCATGTGGTAGAGTGGGAAATTGGCTATCTGCCACATGCCACTTATGTTGCCACATGCCACATCCACTGTAAATAAAAAGCGTTTTAATTAGCAAAACTTTTATAACTTTCTTAGCGTTAGAGCGATTTAAAAAAAATGTTCGGTGGAACAGTAGCCCACTTCCCGCTCTATCATCTAGTGAAAGTTTCATTCAAAAATATTGAGCCGTTCAAAAGTTGTAGCAAAAAAAGGGAAAAGATTACGAAAAATGAATGTTGCAAGTTCCGGTTGATCTAATTTTCAGATTTTTCCCTATATCTTTTGAATGGGTTAAGATATCTTAATAAAACTTTCACCATGTTGCAGGGTGGGAAATGGGCTACATTTCAGTTGAACATTTTTTTGAAATCGCTCTAACGCTAAGAAAGTTATAAGCGTTTTTCTAATTAAAACGCTTTTTATTTACAGTGGATGTGGCATGAGGCAACATAAGTAGCATGTGGCAGATAGCCAATTTCCCACTCTACCACATGGTGAAAGTTTCATTCAAAAATATTCATCCATTCCAGAGTTATTTCGAAAACACAAAATTCTATTCAAAATGTAACCGTCGCTCTGTCCAAAAATTAAATTTAAAAATTTGGGAAAAAAAAAGTGAAACACCAGGCCAACAGAACCAGCAGTAGGTGGATTTTTCGTAATTGATTTTTGTTTTTTTGATACAACTTTTGAACGGCTAAATATTTTCGCATGGGACTTGCACCATGTTGTAGAGCAAGAAATGGGCTATTTGCCACATGCAACTATTGTTGCCACATGCCACAAATAAGTTGCATAGAAAGCGTTTTAATAGAAAAACCGCTTATAACTTTTTAAGCGTTTGACGAATTTTAGAAAAATGTTCGGTGGACCAGTAGCCCACTTCCCGCTCTATCATCTAGTGAAAGTTTCAATCAAAAATATTGAGCCGTTCAAAAGTTGTAGCAAAAAAAGGGAAAAGATTACGAAAAATGAATGTTGCAAGTTCCGGTTGATCTAATTTTCAGATTTTTCCCTATATCTTTTGAATGGGTTAAGATATCTTAATAAAACTTTCACCATGTGGCAGGATGGGAAATGGGCTACATTTCAATTGAACACTTTTTTGAAATCGCTGTAACGCTAAGAAAGTTATAAGCGTTTTGCTAATTAAAACGCTTTTTATGCAACTTATTTGTGGCATGTGGCAACAATAGTTGCATGTGGCAAATAGCCCATTTCTTGCTCTACAACATGGTGCAAGTCCCATGCGAAAATATTTTGCCGTTTAAAAGTTTTAACAAAAAAACAAAAATCAAATCCGTAAAATCCACCTACTGCTGGTTCTGTTGGCCTGGTGTTTCACTTTTTTTTCCCAAATTTTTAAATTTAATTTTTGGACAGAGCGACGGTTACAATTTGAATAGAATTTTGTGTTTTCGAAATAACTCTGGAATGGATGAATATTTTTTAATGAAACTTTCACCATGTGGTAGAGTGGGAAATTGGCTATCTGCCACATGCCACTTATGTTGCCACATGCCACATCCACTGTAAATAAAAAGCGTTTTAATTAGCAAAACGTTTATAACTTTCTTAGCGTTAGAGCGATTTAAAAAAAATGTTCGGTGGAACAGTAGCCCACTTCCCGCTCTATCATCTAGTGAAAGTTTCAATCAAAAATGTTGAGCCGTTCAAAAGTTGTAGCAAAAAAAGGGAAAAGATTACGAAAAATGAATGTTGCAAGTTCCGGTTGATCTAATTTTCAGATTTTTCCCTATAACTTTTGAATGGGTTAAGATATCTTAATAAAACTTTAACCATGTGGCAGGGTGGGAAATAGGCTACATTTCAGTTGAACATTTTTTTGAAATCGCTGTAACGCTAAGAAAGTTATAAGCGTTTTTCTAATTAAAACGCTTTTTATTTACAGTGGATGTGGCATGTGGCAACATAAGTGGCATGTGGCAGATAGCCAATTTCCCACTCTACCACATGGTGAAAGTTTCATTCAAAAATATTCATCCATTCCAGAGTTATTTCGAAAACACAAAATTCTATTCAAAATGTAACCGTCGCTCTGTCCAAAAATTAAATTTAAAAATTTGGGAAAAAAAAAGTGAAACACCAGGCCAACAGAACCAGCAGTAGGTGGATTTTTCGGAATTGATTTTTGTTTTTTTGATACAACTTTTGAACGGCTAAATATTTTCGCATGGGACTTGCACCATGTTGTAGAGCAAGAAATGGGCTATTTGCCACATGCAACTATTGTTGCCACATGCCACAAATAAGTTGCATAGAAAGTGTTTTAATAGAAAAACCGCTTATAACTTTTTAAGCGTTTGACGAATTTTAGAAAAATGTTCGGTGGACCAGTAGCCCACTTCCCGCTCTATCATCTAGTGAAAGTTTCATTCAAAAATATTGAGCCGTTCAAAAGTTGTAGCAAAAAAAGGGAAAAGATTACGAAAAATGAATGTTGCAAGTTCCGGTTGATCTAATTTTCAGATTTTTCCCTATAACTTTTGAATGGGTTAAGATATCTTAATAAAACTATAACCATGTGGCAGGGTGGGAAATAGGCTACATTTCAGTTGAACATTTTTTTGAAATCGCTCTAACGCTAAGAAAGTTATAAGCGTTTTTCTAATTAAAACGCTTTTTATTTACAGTGGATGTAGCATGTGGCAACATAAGTGGCATGTGGCAGATAGCCAATTTCCCACTCTACCACATGGTGAAAGTTTCATTTAAAAATATTCATCCATTCCAGAGTTATTTCGAAAACACAAAATTCTATTCAAAATGTAACCGTCGCTCTGTCCAAAAATTAAATTTAAAAATTTGGGAAAAAAAAAATGAAACACCAGGCCAACAGAACCAGCAGTAGGTGGATTTTTCGGAATTGATTTTTGTTTTTTTGATACAACTTTTGAACGGCTAAATATTTTCGCATGGGACTTGCACCATGTTGTAGAGCAAGAAATGGGCTATTTGCCACATGCAACTATTGTTGCCACATGCCACAAATAAGTTGCATAGAAAGTGTTTTAAAAGAAAAACCGCTTATAACTTTTTAAGCGTTTGACGAATTTTAGAAAAATGTTCGGTGGACCAGTAGCCCACTTCCCGCTCTATCATCTAGTGAAAGTTTCAATCAAAAATATTGAGCCGTTCAAAAGTTGTAGCAAAAAAAGGGAAAAGATTACGAAAAATGAATGTTGCAAGTTCCGGTTGATCTAATTTTCAGATTTTTCCCTATAACTTTTGAATGGGTTAAGATATCTTAATAAAACTTTCACCATGTGGCAGGATGGGAAATGGGCTACATTTCAATTGAACACTTTTTTGAAATCGCTGTAACGCTAAGAAAGTTATAAGCGTTTTGCTAATTAAAACGCTTTTTATTTACAGTGGATGTGGCATGTGGCAACAATAGTTGCATGTGGCAAATAGCCCATTTCTTGCTCTACAACATGGTGCAAGTCCCATGCGAAAATATTTTGCCGTTTAAAAGTTTTAACAAAAAAACAAAAATCAAATCCGTAAAATCCACCTACTGCTGGTTCTGTTGGCCTGGTGTTTCACTTTTTTTTCCCAAATTTTTAAATTTAATTTTTGGACAGAGCGACGGTTACAATTTGAATAGAATTTTGTGTTTTCGAAATAACTCTGGAATGGATGAATATTTTTTAATGAAACTTTCACCATGTGGTAGAGTGGGAAATTGGCTATCTGCCACATGCCACTTATGTTGCCACATGCCACATCCACTGTAAATAAAAAGCGTTTTAATTAGCAAAACGTTTATAACTTTCTTAGCGTTAGAGCGATTTAAAAAAAATGTTCGGTGGACCAGTAGCCCACTTCCCGCTCTATCATCTAGTGAAAGTTTCAATCAAAAATATTGAGCCGTTCAAAAGTTGTAGCAAAAAAAGGGAAAAGATTACGAAAAATGAATGTTGCAAGTTCCGGCTGATCTAATTTTTAGTTTTTTCCCTATATCTTTTGAATGGGTTAAGATATCTTAATAAAACTTTCACCATGTTGCAGGGTGGGAAATGGGCTACATTTCAGTTGAACATTTTTTTGAAATCGCTGTAACGCTAAGAAAGTTATAAGCGTTTTTCTAATTATAACGCTTTTTATTTACAGTGGATGTGGCATGTGGCAACATAAGTGGCATGTGGCAGATAGCCAATTTCCCACTCTACCACATGGTGAAAGTTTCATTTAAAAATATTCATCCATTCCAGAGTTATTTCGAAAACACAAAATTCTATTCAAAATGTAACCGTCGCTCTGTCCAAAAATTAAATTTAAAAATTTGGGGAAAAAAAAGTGAAACACCAGGCCAACAGAACCAGCAGTAGGTGGATTTTTCGGAATTGATTTTTGTTTTTTTGATACAACTTTTGAACGGCTAAATATTTTCGCATGGGACTTGCACCATGTTGTAGAGCAAGAAATGGGCTATTTGCCACATGCAACTATTGTTGCCACATGCCACAAATAAGTTGCATAGAAAGTGTTTTAATAGAAAAACCGCTTATAACTTTTTAAGCGTTTGACGAATTTTAGAAAAATGTTCGGTGGACCAGTAGCCCACTTCCCGCTCTATCATCTAGTGAAAGTTTCAATCAAAAATATTGAGCCGTTCAAAAGTTGTAGCAAAAAAAGGGAAAAGATTACGAAAAATGAATGTTGCAAGTTCCGGTTGATCTAATTTTTAGTTTTTTCCCTATATCTTTTGAATGGGTTAAGATATCTTAATAAAACTTTCACCATGTTGCCGGGTGGGAAATGGGCTACATTTCAATTGAACACTTTTTTGAAATCGCTGTAACGCTAAGAAAGTTATTATCGTTTTGCTAATTAAAACGCTTTTTATGCAACTTATTTGTGGCATGTGGCAACAATAGTTGCATGTGGCAAATAGCCCATTTCTTGCTCTACAACATGGTGCAAGTCCCATGCGAAAATATTTTGCCGTTTAAAAGTTTTAACAAAAAAACAAAAATCAAATCCGTAAAATCCACCTACTGCTGGTTCTGTTGGCCTGGTGTTTCACTTTTTTTTCCCAAATTTTTAAATTTAATTTTTGGACAGAGCGACGGTTACAATTTGAATAGAATTTTGTGTTTTCGAAATAACTCTGGAATGGATGAATATTTTTTAATGAAACTCTACCATGTGGTAGAGTGGGAAATTGGCTATCTGCCACATGCCACTTATGTTGCCACATGCCACATCCACTGTAAATAAAAAGCGTTTTAATTAGCAAAACTTTTATAACTTTCTTAGCGTTAGAGCGATTTAAAAAAAATGTTCGGTGGAACAGTAGCCCACTTCCCGCTCTATCATCTAGTGAAAGTTTCAATCAAAAATGTTGAGCCGTTCAAAAGTTGTAGCAAAAAAAGGGAAAAGATTACGAAAAATGAATGTTGCAAGTTCCGGTTGATCTAATTTTCAGATTTTTCCCTATAACTTTTGAATGGGTTAAGATATCTTAATAAAACTTTAACCATGTGGCAGGGTGGGAAATAGGCTACATTTCAGTTGAACATTTTTTTGAAATCGCTGTAACGCTAAGAAAGTTATAAGCGTTTTTCTAATTAAAACGCTTTTTATTTACAGTGGATGTGGCATGTGGCAACATAAGTGGCATGTGGCAGATAGCCAATTTCCCACTCTACCACATGGTGAAAGTTTCATTTAAAAATATTCATCCATTCCAGAGTTATTTCGAAAACACAAAATTCTATTCAAAATGTAACCGTCGCTCTGTCCAAAAATTAAATTTAAAAATTTGGGAAAAAAAAGTGAAACACCAGGCCAACAGAACCAGCAGTAGGTGGATTTTTCGGAATTGATTTTTGTTTTTTTGATACAACTTTTGAACGGCTAAATATTTTCGCATGGGACTTGCACCATGTTGTAGAGCAAGAAATGGGCTATTTGCCACATGCAACTATTGTTGCCACATGCCACAAATAAGTTGCATAGAAAGTGTTTTAAAAGAAAAACCGCTTATAACTTTTTAAGCGTTTGACGAATTTTAGAAAAATGTTCGGTGGACCAGTAGCCCACTTCCCGCTCTATCATCTAGTGAAAGTTTCAATCAAAAATATTGAGCCGTTCAAAAGTTGTAGCAAAAAAAGGGAAAAGATTACGAAAAATGAATGTTGCAAGTTCCGGTTGATCTAATTTTCAGATTTTTCCCTATAACTTTTGAATGGGTTAAGATATCTTAATAAAACTATAACCATGTGGCAGGGTGGGAAATAGGCTACATTTCAGTTGAACATTTTTTTGAAATCGCTCTAACGCTAAGAAAGTTATAAGCGTTTTTCTAATTAAAACGCTTTTTATTTACAGTGGATGTAGCATGTGGCAACATAAGTGGCATGTGGCAGATAGCCAATTTCCCACTCTACCACATGGTGAAAGTTTCATTTAAAAATATTCATCCATTCCAGAGTTATTTCGAAAACACAAAATTCTATTCAAAATGTAACCGTCGCTCTGTCCAAAAATTAAATTTAAAAATTTGGGAAAAAAAAAATGAAACACCAGGCCAACAGAACCAGCAGTAGGTGGATTTTTCGGAATTGATTTTTGTTTTTTTGATACAACTTTTGAACGGCTAAATATTTTCGCATGGGACTTGCACCATGTTGTAGAGCAAGAAATGGGCTATTTGCCACATGCAACTATTGTTGCCACATGCCACAAATAAGTTGCATAGAAAGTGTTTTAAAAGAAAAACCGCTTATAACTTTTTAAGCGTTTGACGAATTTTAGAAAAATGTTCGGTGGACCAGTAGCCCACTTCCCGCTCTATCATCTAGTGAAAGTTTCAATCAAAAATATTGAGCCGTTCAAAAGTTGTAGCAAAAAAAGGGAAAAGATTACGAAAAATGAATGTTGCAAGTTCCGGTTGATCTAATTTTCAGATTTTTCCCTATAACTTTTGAATGGGTTAAGATATCTTAATAAAACTTTCACCATGTGGCAGGATGGGAAATGGGCTACATTTCAATTGAACACTTTTTTGAAATCGCTGTAACGCTAAGAAAGTTATAAGCGTTTTGCTAATTAAAACGCTTTTTATTTACAGTGGATGTGGCATGTGGCAACAATAGTTGCATGTGGCAAATAGCCCATTTCTTGCTCTACAACATGGTGCAAGTCCCATGCGAAAATATTTTGCCGTTTAAAAGTTTTAACAAAAAAACAAAAATCAAATCCGTAAAATCCACCTACTGCTGGTTCTGTTGGCCTGGTGTTTCACTTTTTTTTCCCAAATTTTTAAATTTAATTTTTGGACAGAGCGACGGTTACAATTTGAATAGAATTTTGTGTTTTCGAAATAACTCTGGAATGGATGAATATTTTTTAATGAAACTTTCACCATGTGGTAGAGTGGGAAATTGGCTATCTGCCACATGCCACTTATGTTGCCACATGCCACATCCACTGTAAATAAAAAGCGTTTTAATTAGCAAAACGTTTATAACTTTCTTAGCGTTAGAGCGATTTAAAAAAAATGTTCGGTGGAACAGTAGCCCACTTCCCGCTCTATCATCTAGTGAAAGTTTCATTCAAAAATATTGAGCCGTTCAAAAGTTGTAGCAAAAAAAGGGAAAAGATTACGAAAAATGAATGTTGCAAGTTCCGGTTGATCTAATTTTTAGTTTTTTCCCTATATCTGTTGAATGGGTTAAGATATCTTAATAAAACTTTCACCATGTTGCAGGGTGGGAAATGGGCTACATTTCAGTTGAACATTTTTTTGAAATCGCTGTAACGCTAAGAAAGTTATAAGCGTTTTTCTAATTATAACGCTTTTTATTTACAGTGGATGTGGCATGTGGCAACATAAGTGGCATGTGGCAGATAGCCAATTTCCCACTCTACCACATGGTGAAAGTTTCATTTAAAAATATTCATCCATTCCAGAGTTATTTCGAAAACACAAAATTCTATTCAAAATGTAACCGTCGCTCTGTCCAAAAATTAAATTTAAAAATTTGGGGAAAAAAAAGTGAAACACCAGGCCAACAGAACCAGCAGTAGGTGGATTTTTCGGAATTGATTTTTGTTTTTTTGATACAACTTTTGAACGGCTAAATATTTTCGCATGGGACTTGCACCATGTTGTAGAGCAAGAAATGGGCTATTTGCCACATGCAACTATTGTTGCCACATGCCACAAATAAGTTGCATAGAAAGTGTTTTAATAGAAAAACCGCTTATAACTTTTTAAGCGTTTGACGAATTTTAGAAAAATGTTCGGTGGACCAGTAGCCCACTTCCCGCTCTATCATCTAGTGAAAGTTTCAATCAAAAATATTGAGCCGTTCAAAAGTTGTAGCAAAAAAAGGGAAAAGATTACGAAAAATGAATGTTGCAAGTTCCGGTTGATCTAATTTTCAGATTTTTCTCTATAACTTTTGAATGGGTTAAGATATCTTAATAAAACTTTCACCATGTGGCAGGATGGGAAATGGGCTACATTTCAATTGAACACTTTTTTGAAATCGCTGTAACGCTAAGAAAGTTATAAGCGTTTTGCTAATTAAAACGCTTTTTATGCAACTTATTTGTGGCATGTGGCAACAATAGTTGCATGTGGCAAATAGCCCATTTCTTGCTCTACAGCATGGTGCAAGTCCCATGCGAAAATATTTTGCCGTTTAAAAGTTTTAACAAAAAAACAAAAATCAAATCCGTAAAATCCACCTACTGCTGGTTCTGTTGGCCTGGTGTTTCACTTTTTTTTCCCAAATTTTTAAATTTAATTTTTGGACAGAGCGACGGTTACAATTTGAATAGAATTTTGTGTTTTCGAAATAACTCTGGAATGGATGAATATTTTTTAATGAAACTTTCACCATGTGGTAGAGTGGGAAATTGGCTATCTGCCACATGCCACTTATGTTGCCACATGCCACATCCACTGTAAATAAAAAGCGTTTTAATTAGCAAAACGTTTATAACTTTCTTAGCGTTAGAGCGATTTAAAAAAAATGTTCGGTGGACCAGTAGCCCACTTCCCGCTCTATCATCTAGTGAAAGTTTCAATCAAAAATATTGAGCCGTTCAAAAGTTGTAGCAAAAAAAGGGAAAAGATTACGAAAAATGAATGTTGCAAGTTCCGGTTGATCTAATTTTCAGATTTTTCCCTATATCTTTTGAATGGGTTAAGATATCTTAATAAAACTTTCACCATGTGGCAGGGTGGGAAATGGGCTACATTTCAGTTGAACATTTTTTTGAAATCGCTGTAACGCTAAGAAAGTTATAAGCGTTTTTCTAATTAAAACGCTTTTTATTTACAGTGGATGTGGCATGAGGCAACATAAGTGGCATGTGGCAGATAGCCAATTTCCCACTCTACCACATGGTGAAAGTTTCATTCAAAAATATTCATCCATTCCAGAGTTATTTCGAAAACACAAAATTCTATTCAAAATGTAACCGTCGCTCTGTCCAAAAATTAAATTTAAAAATTTGGGAAAAAAAAAGTGAAACACCAGGCCAACAGAACCAGCAGTAGGTGGATTTTTCGGAATTGATTTTTGTTTTTTTGATACAACTTTTGAACGGCTAAATATTTTCGCATGGGACTTGCACCATGTTGTAGAGCAAGAAATGGGCTATTTGCCACATGCAACTATTGTTGCCACATGCCACAAATAAGTTGCATAGAAAGCGTTTTAATAGAAAAACCGCTTATAACTTTTTAAACGTTTGACGAATTTTAGAAAAATGTTCGGTGGACCAGTAGCCCACTTCCCGCTCTATCATCTAGTGAAAGTTTCAATCAAAAATATTGAGCCGTTCAAAAGTTGTAGCAAAAAAAGGGAAAAGATTACGAAAAATGAATGTTGCAAGTTCCGGTTGATCTAATTTTCAGATTTTTCCCTATATCTTTTGAATGGGTTAAGATATCTTAATAAAACTTTAACCATGTGGCAGGGTGGGAAACAGGCTACATTTCAGTTGAACATTTTTTTGAAATCGCTCTAACGCTAAGAAAGTTATAAGCGTTTTTCTAATTAAAACGCTTTTTATTTACAGTGGATGTAGCATGTGGCAACATAAGTGGCATGTGGCAGATAGCCAATTTCCCACTCTACCACACGGTGAAAGTTTCATTTAAAAATATTCATCCATTCCAGAGTTATTTCGAAAACACAAAATTCTATTCAAAATGTAACCGTCGCTCTGTCCAAAAATTAAATTTAAAAATTTGGGAAAAAAAAAGTGAAACACCAGGCCAACAGAACCAGCAGGAGGTGGATTTTTCGGAATTGATTTTTGTTTTTTTGATACAACTTTTGAACGGCTAAATATTTTCGCATGGGACTTGCACCATGTTGTAGAGCAAGAAATGGGCTATTTGCCACATGCAACTATTGTTGCCACATGCCACAAATAAGTTGCATAGAAAGTGTTTTAATAGAAAAACCGCTTATAACTTTTTAAGCGTTTGACGAATTTTAGAAAAATGTTCGGTGGACCAGTAGCCCACTTCCCGCTCTATCATCTAGTGAAAGTTTCAATCAAAAATATTGAGCCGTTCAAAAGTTGTAGCAAAAAAGGGAAAAGATTACGAAAAATGAATGTTGCAAGTTCCGGTTGATCTAATTTTCAGATTTTTCCCTATAACTTTTGAATGGGTTAAGATATCTTAATAAAACTTTCACCATGTGGCAGGATTGGAAATGGGCTACATTTCAATTGAACACTTTTTTGAAATCGCTGTAACGCTAAGAAAGTTATAAGCGTTTTGCTAATTAAAACGCTTTTTATTTACAGTGGATGTGGCATGTGGCAACATAAGTGGCATGTGGCAGATAGCCAATTTCCCACTCTACCACATGGTGAAAGTTTCATTCAAAAATATTCATCCATTCCAGAGTTATTTCGAAAACACAAAATTCTATTCAAAATGTAACCGTCGCTCTGTCCAAAAATTAAATTTAAAAATTTGGGGAAAAAAAAGTGAAACACCAGGCCAACAGAACCAGCAGTAGGTGGATTTTTCGGAATTGATTTTTGTTTTTTTGATACAACTTTTGAACGGCTAAATATTTTCGCATGGGACTTGCACCATGTTGTAGAGCAAGAAATGGGCTATTTGCCACATGCAACTATTGTTGCCATATGCCACAAATAAGTTGCATAGAAAGCGTTTTAATATAAAAACCGCTTATAACTTTTTAAGCGTTTGACGAATTTTAGAAAAATGTTCGGTGGAACAGTAGCCCACTTCCCGCTCTATCATCTAGTGAAAGTTTCAATCAAAAATGTTGAGCCGTTCAAAAGTTGTAGCAAAAAAAGGGAAAAGATTACGAAAAATGAATGTTGCAAGTTCCGGTTGATCTAATTTTCAGATTTTTCCCTATATCTTTTGAATGGGTTAAGATATCTTAATAAAACTTTAACCATGTGGCAGGGTGGGAAATAGGCTACATTTCAGTTGAACATTTTTTTGAAATCGCTCTAACGCTAAGAAAGTTATAAGCGTTTTTCTAATTAAAACGCTTTTTATTTACAGTGGATGTAGCATGTGGCAACATAAGTGGCATGTGGCAGATAGCCAATTTCCCACTCTACCACATGGTGAAAGTTTCATTTAAAAATATTCATCCATTCCAGAGTTATTTCGAAAACACAAAATTCTATTCAAAATGTAACCGTCGCTCTGTCCAAAAATTAAATTTAAAAATTTGGGAAAAAAAAAGTGAAACACCAGGCCAACAGAACCAGCAGTAGGTGGATTTTTCGGAATTGATTTTTGTTTTTTTGATACAACTTTTGAACGGCTAAATATTTTCGCATGGGACTTGCACCATGTTGTAGAGCAAGAAATGGGCTATTTGCCACATGCAACTATTGTTGCCACATGCCACAAATAAGTTGCATAGAAAGTGTTTTAATAGAAAAACCGCTTATAACTTTTTAAGCGTTTGACGAATTTTAGAAAAATGTTCGGTGGACCAGTAGCCCACTTCCCGCTCTATCATCTAGTGAAAGTTTCAATCAAAAATATTGAGCCGTTCAAAAGTTGTAGCAAAAAAAGGGAAAAGATTACGAAAAATGAATGTTGCAAGTTCCGGTTGATCTAATTTTCAGATTTTTCCCTATATCTTTTGAATGGGTTAAGATATCTTAATAAAACTTGCACCATGTGGCAGAGTGGGAAATGGGCTACATTTCAGTTGAACATTTTTTTGAAATCGCTCTAACGCTAAGAAAGTTATAAGCGTTTTTCTAATTAAAACGCTTTTTATTTACAGTATATGTGGCATGTGGCAGATAGCCAATTTCCCACTCTACCACATGGTGAAAGTTTCATTCAAAAATATTCATCCATTCCAGAGTTATTTCGAAAACACAAAATTCTATTCAAAATGTAACCGTCGCTCTGTCCAAAAATTAAATTTAAAAATTTGGGAAAAAAAAGTGAAACACCAGGCCAACAGAACCAGCAGTAGGTGGATTTTTCGGAATTGATTTTTGTTTTTTTGATACAACTTTTGAACGGCTAAATATTTTCGCATGGGACTTGCACCATGTTGTAGAGCAAGAAATGGGCTATTTGCCACATGCAACTATTGTTGCCACATGCCACAAATAAGTTGCATAAAAAGCGTTTTAATTAGCAAAATGCTTATAACTTTCTTAGCGTTACAGCGATTTCAAAAAAATTTTCAACTGAAATGTAGCCCATTTCCCACCCTGCAACATGGTGAAAGTTTTATTAAAATATCTTAACCCATTCAAAAGATATAGGGAAAAAACTAAAAATTAGATCAACCGGAACTTGCAACATTCATTTTTCGTAATCTTTTCCCTTTTTTTGCTACAACTTTTGAACGGCTCAATATTTTTGATTGAAACTTTCACTAGATGATAGAGCGGGAAGTGGGCTACTGGTCCACCGAACATTTTTCTAAAATTCGTCAAACGCTTAAAAAGTTATAAGCGGTTTTTCTATTAAAACACTTTCTATGAAACTTATTTGTGGCATGTGGCAAAAATAGTTGCATGTGGCAAATAGCCAATTTCTTGCTCTACAACATGGTGCAAGTCCCATGCGAAAATATTTAGCCGTTCAAAAGTTGTATCAAAAAAACAAAAATCAATTCCGAAAAATCCACCTACTGCTGGTTCTGTTGGCCTGGTGTTTCACTTTTTTTCCCAAATTTTTTAAATTTAATTTTTGGACAGAGCGACGGTTACAATTTGAATAGAATTTTGTGTTTTCGAAATAACTCTGGAATGGATGAATATTTTTGAATGAAACTTTCACCATGCGGTTAAGTGGGAAATTGGCTATCTGCCACATACCTCTTATGTTGCCACATGCCACATCCACTGTAAATAAAAAGCGTTTTAATTAGCAAAACGCTTATAACTTTCTTAGCGTTAGAGCGATTTCAAAAAAATGTTCAATTGAAATGTAGCCCATTTCCCATCCTGCCACATGGTGAAAGTTTTATTAAGATATCTTAACCCATTCAAAAGATATAGGGAAAAATCTGAAAATTAGATCAACCGGAACTTGCAACATTCATTTTTCGTAATCTTTTCCCTTTTTTGCTACAACTTTTGAACGGCTCAATATTTTTGATTGAAACTTTCACTAGATGATAGAGCGGGAAGTGGGCTACTGGTCCACCGAACATTTTTCTAAAATTCGTCAAACGCTTAAAAAGTTATAAGCGGTTTTTCTATTAAAACACTTTCTATGCAACTTATTTGTGGCATGTGGCAACAATAGTTGCATGTGGTAAATAGCCCATTTCTTGCTCTACAACATGGTGCAAGTCCCATGCGAAAATATTTAGCCGTTCAAAAGTTGTATCAAAAAAACAAAAATCAATTCCGAAAAATCCACCTACTGCTGGTTCTGTTGGCCTGGTGTTTCACTTTTTTTCCCAAATTTTTTAAATTCAGTTTTTGGACAGAGCGACGGTTACTTTTTGAATAGAATTTTGTCTTTTCCCTATAATTTTTGAATGGATAAATATTTTTAAATGAAACTTTCACTCGGTGATAGAGCGGGAAATTAGCTGTCTGCCACTTGCCACTTATGTTGCCACATGCCACATCCACTTTAGTTAAAAAAAGTTTTATTTAGAAAAACGCTTATAACTTTTTTAGCTTTAGAGCGATTTCAAAAAAATGTTCCACAAAAATTTAGCCTATTTTCCACTCTGCCACATGGTGCAAGTTTTATTAAAATATATAAACCCATTCAAAAGTTATAGGGAAAAAAACTTGCAGCATAGTGTTTGTTTTTGTTTTTTTTTTTTGCTACAACTTTGGAATGGAAGAGCACTTTAAAATATGTACTATTTTACTATATAGGAATACGTTCACTCTTGTTAAAATGTGGTGAACTGGTGGGTGTCTAGTAATGTTTGGTTGACTTCATTTATTACTAGATTTTAAATTAGCCGAGTTAGCAGCTATTTTCATATATTCCAATTAGTAACAAAAAAGTACTTAAGCTTAACTTAAAATTACATGTTTTAACAATAATTAACTATTTTAAAAAAAAATTAAGTGTATATTTAAAAATGGTTAGTTTAAAGATACGTCTGCGCATACACCCGAGGATGTTGTTTTTTGTCTGCGTAGAGCCCTCGCCGGTAATTGCCTGCAAATAAAATATCAAATTATTTAAATGTGTAATGTTAACTTAATCAAACTTTAATTGCTTACACAAAATTCCTAATAAATTAATAAAAAAGAATGTACTTAATAATTTTGAAATTGTTATAG
This sequence comes from Thelaira solivaga, assembly GCA_947397855.1. Taxonomy (NCBI): domain Eukaryota; kingdom Metazoa; phylum Arthropoda; class Insecta; order Diptera; family Tachinidae; genus Thelaira; species Thelaira solivaga. The sequence continues at coordinate 78,998,688 of OX377611.1, read as the reverse complement.
TTTCGGAAATAAGTTAAAATTATTAATAAATACAACAATTTTTACTAATTTAATTTTACAATTATTTACCTTACTTGTCTTTTAAGATTTAAATGTAAATATGTTTATAAATGAATTTTGTTTTTTGAAGTAAGAAATATTCTTATAGTAAATTATATTTCGTCACAATTAATGGGATGTAACCAACCTTTTCAACTGAGTGTGGCTATACCGCCATTGCTGCTCCCTTTCTTCAATTTTAAAGTCTGGAAACATGTGTCGATTGTGGAAAATTATATTATTCTCTTCTATTCATATGTGTTTGTACTACGTATTCCTTATGACAAACATTGTAATCAGTGCAACTGGAAACAAGTTGATTCGTAAGGCCGTTCTGTACAATATTGTAAATGTATGCTTGTAATTTAAATAAACATATTTTGTTCATTGTGTATTGTATAAGACATTAAACTTCCACTTGTACAAAAATGTTCTCAATTTCGTCATTATTTCATAATGTTGACGACGGGTCAATGGGCGGCAAAAGTAGCCTGCAACATATAGCTCAGTTCCCAAAAGTATCACATATATCTCTCCAATTGACAATTTAGGAACACTTGAAATAAAATAACGAAAGATTGAGTCAAAAATATACCTACTATTAGAAATTATAATTATGATTTTATTGTTAAAAGGAATTATCCAATACTAATTATAAATTGTTTTCTTACCTTAAACTCCACTGTCAAATCCAAAAATATATCGAAATACTCATCTATCTCATAAATCATAATTGTAATGTATTTACACTAGCATTTTAAATTTGGATTGGATTGCTTGGTAATAATAAATTCCTCAACCGAAAGATTTTGCCAACAGCTTAGCCGCTTTCAACAGCATTTTTCAGCTAGTCATAAAACTAACCTAAAATAAAGAAAATTATATTGTGAATAATAATTGCAATAAAGTTTTCATGCAGTTTGGAAGCAATTGCTTAATTTTGACATTAATTTCCTTATCGTGAATGCGAGTTTTAATAATTAACTAAAACCTGACGTGTGTGCGTAAATATTATAAAATCGAAATTAGTAATTTAATCCTTATTAATTTGAAGATTAAAGTATTTTATTTTATAATTGAAGCAAGACAGGTAAGTGTTAAAAAACAATGGGAATTTTGCTAAAACTTCACGACCACTATGTGTTTTTTACATTGTGGTGCGTCTTTGACCGCTTTGGGGTATTGCGAGCTGTCATAGGAAACGTCTACATTGTAGTAAATTGCAATTTTTAAACAATTTTTAATGAAAACGTCTAATTTAGGTCAATATAAGTAACCAAAAAGTACACCATAAATAACTTACCTACGAGGAGTATGATGCTCAACGTAGCAACGCAAAAAGAAAACTCAAAATTTATTATATTAGCATTATACTTATTACTATTTTAAATTTTAGATCATTTTTTTTGGGATCATGTGGAAAATAATATAAATTGGATAATTTCATTATGTACATACATGACAAATGAACTTTGGAGTTTTATGTTATATATAGTTAGCTTTGTTGCGTATTAGATTTCATTAGTATTTTATTATGCGATGACGTTTTTGTTATTTGCTAACTTTAGTTATTACAAATTTTTAATTATGTGTATGCCCATACACAAATTGTATGTATGTACAGCTTATTTTTATTTTAATAAACTAGTTTTTGAGCTATGACTGACGTATACATCTTTGGATATATCTGGCTGCCTGTGGCAGCGTATCGTCTTAACAATTAAACGGATTTTGAACTGAACAATATTTTAAACGCGAAGATGCTGATTTTATTAAAAATTCTTTTTTACACTAAAATTTTATTACGGAACTACGGAACGCATATATTCAGTAATACCTGTAGGTTAATCAGATTAAAACAAAAAAAAAAGTAATATGTGACGGTAAACTACCACAACACATATGTATGTACTACATACAAACCAACAACTAACTTATCGATTGTTTAAATTTAGAGCTCTCTATTTTAAAACACAATATTTTGAAAAACATGTTTTTTTATGCAGTTCTATTTTTAATTAAATTAATAAAATATATGAATATTACATGTCAATTAAACAAATTATAATGAAAATTAAAATATGCATAGTTCAGAAACGAAACCATTTCAGAAGTATGGTATAATTAACATTTCAATTGGATTGCTAGTATGCTTTTGGAGATTTTTTAAAGTTATATTTTCAATTTCTATGACCACGTTCATTCAAACACTAAACAGATAAAAATTTATGACAAAAATACTAGCTATATGCGAGTATATGTATATTCATACTCTTTTCTCTATTATTTAGTTATTTAAATTATTTACTAAATATAAAAAGCTTGTGTATTTTGCCTGTCGTTTACTTCTTGGCTTTATACTTTCTTTTTAATTTTGGGCTTTTAAGATTAGTTTGTATTTTTGTTTGTTAACAGCAGTAGTTAGACCGGAGCTGTAATACAAGTTGTAGGGAAAGTTAATAGAAAATACTAGTGTACTAGCAGTTTTAATAATTTAAAAAAGTGTGTACATGTATGATAATATATTTTTGTTGTGATATTTTTTTGACTAATTTAAATTTGAAATTGTGTGGTAGTAAAAATAAAGTATTTGCTATATACAATTATAGAAATATTTAAACAGGTTTTTTGTGAATGCAAATAAGCTAGAAACCGCTAGAATTTTTTAAATTAATTTATAGCCATACGTCTTTAGAGTTTTTGTGAAAACAAAAAGAGCAAATTTGGTATCTGGGCATTTAACTTTCCTAAATAAGATATATAGTATTTTAGTATTTTAAAAGAATATTAATTTAAATGTACTCCTAAATAAATATTTCTATTGTTCTATTCTTTTCTATTTCTGTTAAACTAATTTACTGAGATACATCCTTATTTTTTTTTTTTTCAAACAAAATTTGTTTTTGTTATTTTATTCCAGAAATCACAGAAAAATGAGTAACGAAGCGGAGGATAATCAACAAAATAATGGCACATCATCTAGATCCACAACACCACCACCAACATCCCAACCTTTAACCAACGTACCCGCCAAAATGTTGGAACACTTTAAAGCAAATAAAGTTGATGGGGCTATGTGGTTTATGCGTTTATTAGCCATTGTTTTTACCATAGGCTATGCATTACCCTTATTTACCAGTCAACAAAGTGCTTTTAATAAAGTTTTACTCTCAAATGCTGCAGTTTCGGCCTTACGTTTGCATCAGCGTTTGCCTACCTTTACATTTTCTCGTGAATTTTTAGCACGTTTGTTTGTAGAAGACTCATGCCATTATCTCATGTATTCAGTGATTTTTTTAAATGTGCAACCAACTCTTCTTATATTATCACCAATAGTATTATTTGCTATATTACATGCCTCCAGCTATTCTTTGAAATTGTTAGATGTGAGTGTTAAAAGAAAAATTATTGTTGTAAAAGTTAAACAATATAAACTCAATTAATATTTTCTTATAGCTAATTGGCCAGAACTCATGGTGGGGAGCACGATTCCTAATTTCATTGGTTGAATTTCAGGCAGCCAATATTTTGAAAGCAGCTTCGTTTGCAGAAATCTTTATTATGCCCTTTGCGGTGATTATGACTTTTATGTAAGATTATTAATCGCAAATTGAAATTCCTTAATAACTTTTTCAACATGTAAATATTTTTTTATTTTAGGGGAAGGGCTAGTCTTATGACTCCTATTATCTACTATCATTTTCTTGTCATGCGTTACAATTCACGTCGGAATCCCTACACTCGCAATGCTTTTGCAGAATTACGTATGACTACTGAAAGTTTGGCTGCTCGTTTACCACCTTTTGTGGGGAATATACTGCGCACTTGTATTTCCATTGTCAATCGTTTGGCTCCTGTGCCCCAACCTGTGCCTGCGCAATAAACTATGTATACAAATACAGTTCTTTATTCCATCTTTATATTATTATCCCTATTTAAGGATATGTATTACTAATTTTGTTTAAATAGTCGTTAGACAATTTCTATTCTAATCTATTTCCTGATTATTTATTTACACTTTGTTTTGTGGCTATTCCTTGTGGGGTTGTGCACGTCTATAATGTTATAACCAGCATTTTTTTTTTTGGCATTGAGCAACTAAAGCTCGCTTGTAAATTTCTTGCTGCATTCAGTAAGAAAATTAATAAGGCCAGGTAGTTATAACATTTTGTTCATTATTTAACTATAGTTTATTTAACAATAAATTTTATTCAATGTGAATCAAATAAGCAATTTAAACAAAATCAAAATAAATTTCATGTCGTGGGAAACAAACGGTAAACCAAAAGAAAATGAAGTTTTACTACAATATATGAACAAATTTAAAACTGCCGTATCTAACATTTTTTTTTTAATTAATAGTTGTTATTTCCAACCAATTTATCAGTCAAAAAATAAAAGGATTTTAAATTTTTTTGCAAAAATTAAATTGATTAGAATTAATTCCTTTAAGCGATACCGAATACACATGTTGGGCCGATATTTAAAAAAATAATAATCTGTACTTTTTCTTAAATTCGTATTTAAAAATATACACATATATTTCTATAAACGTTAAGAACAAATTAAATAAATTTAATAAAAGAATTTTAATTTACATACTTTACACTATTAATTTTTAAACATATAATTTTTGAATAGGTCTAATATTGTTATTTATTAATTTTACGCATAATTTGCTGAACGACATTCGTTCCAAATTCTCTCCATTTCAATGCTATCATCAAATTCATGAGAAGCTATAACAAAACGATAACTATCAGGACCAGTATATCGCGGCCGATGAAAATGGAAGTTGCCACAATGTGTTAAATTTATACGAGCTTTTAGAGCTACTATGGCCAAATAAATGTCATCAAAACGAAAATGTTGAGTATACTGGCTAACATAGTAGAGATCAATTGCAGCGGCACGAGATAAAATATAAGCTCCAGCAGTCACATATGGTGGCCACTTATTAAATGGATACTCTCTTAAACTAACATACCATTTACTAAATTTATGACGTAAAGGCCTAGTTTGAAAAACAAAGCCACCAAAAAGTTTTTCATGTTCAACTTTAGCTTTGTGTTCCCATACGCTGTTTAAAGAGACAGAATTCTCTGGATACAAGGTAGGATGAGCTATAAAACGTAAAACGTTTTTCATTGAAACGTAATAATCATCATCAACAAACAGATAATATTGAGCCTTGGGGCATTGTTCTACTATCCACTTTAGACCCATCATTATTTTAATAGTATTGTTAAAATAAGCATCTATAAAGTCTGATTGTAATATATCGCCATATTGTCTGGCTTCTAAGTTAACACTGTTCATAATGTCACTGTCTGTGCTGGCGCCAAGCAGAAATACTCGCCTCACATGAACATCAGAAAAGCGCTGTTCATAGCCCCAAGTACGTCTAATGATATCACGCCTTCCTGCATTAGACATTTCTGATTTTATCAACAATGACAATTGAGGTTTCTCGGCCTTTACCAAATCGCACTTACGTTCATGTAAAAATGTATAATTATATATGTTTATAGGTTTTGGCACTGTTTCACCACTATGTAGATGTGTCCACCTATCTCTATTAGCTTGCGCATATTTTAAAACATCTCCTTCCATGGGATAGTGAAAATATTTTTCATATTGAAATTCAAAGAAATAAGTAAAAATCCCGAGAAAATCCAATAAAATTATTACCGCTATGATGCCAGCATATTTATATACACGTTTGCTTCTAGCTTGCATTTTTTTAAGGATATTTTTATTAGCTAATTAAATTAACTTTGCAATTTAATGCCACCCAATATCAAACAAATACGTATTCACTGACATGGGCCACGACACTCACTCCCAAACAAAAGAAAAAAATGTTACAGCTGTACAGCAGCTGTGTAATTATTATTATATGCACAGGCTAAACCAGAAACGCTAATTTTTTGTTAACAGAGTGATTCAGTATTACAATATAAACGTTATTTTGTCAATGTTTTTAAATGTATACAAATAAAAATATAATTATAATTGGACCTCAAGCTGAAAATTTATTTAATAGTTTCTTCAAGCTTAAGGTTCGATTATAATTATGTATTCATTTTTATATTAAAAAACTAGCTTAATAAAAGAACAAATATATCAAATTAATTTTTAAACTATATTATTTATTATATTTATTTTTTAACATTTCTATTTTTATAATTAATATAATAATTTATTACTCTTTTTAGGTTTGCCTTCTTTTATTAATTAAAATTCAGTAAAATAGATACGCACGAGTATGTAAGAGTTAAGTTTTTAGCTCTATTATTCTTTTAGTGTGGAAAATGTAAGGCTCAAAATTTTCGCATTCGATATCGAAATTTTTATTTTTTTATATGAAATAATTTGAAAATTTCAATACAAATTGTTTCATAAAGAAATCATTGATTGGGCCTCAGGAATAAAAATTTTGATTTTCTATCACTTTTTATATAAGAAAAAACGTGCCAAGATCTCTTAAAAAAGTACACTGATGTGCTCACTCCAGTAAGTGGACTATTTATTATAAAACGACAAAATGAAATACAAAGCAATTATGTAGCATCAAATGAATTAACGAACAAAACAATGTTATCAAGTCAAGAATATCAATCCTTTAAGGTTATGGGACACTCTCTTGTAATCATACGACTGATTCACTCAAACCTATCTAGTGAACTGCTATCCTAAATACTTGAATTAAATGAAAGTAACAAAGATGCAAAAATACAAAAACAAAAATTATTCTTAAAGCACTACTCACCATTTTATGAAAATTATCAAAAAAAAGGACATGAGGGAATTTAAAAATTTTTTTAAATAATCCAAAGATTTTTCTGAGTATTTGGGCGGTATATTACAAATCTAGACAGTCTCCTCTTTCAAATGATGTGTCATCTCACAATCTTTAATGGTTCGTCGGCAAATTGCTAAAATCACTTAGAGCAACAGCACTGGGGTATATGGAAATTTCAAACTTCCGAACGAACCATAGAAGATTACGAGATGGGATGTATATCATTTTAAAGTACTCAAAAATATCTTTGAATTATTTTTTAAAAAAATTTTTAAATTCCCTCATACCCCAGTACTCTTCTTCTGAGGGGTTTTTACCATTCCCCACTTTCCCGAGGTACCATTCCCGATTTTGTCCAGGAAAATTATCAAAATCAAAAAGGAATTTAATCTGTAGGTTCTAAACTGGGGTGTATGAAAATTTCAAAAAAAAATTTTAAATAATCCAAAGATTTTTCTGAGTACTTGGGCGATAGATTACAAATCTAAACGACCTCTTGTTTAAAATGATATGTGTACCAACCCGTAATATTCTATGGTTTGATTGCAATCTCTTAGAGAAATCAACGTATTTGTGCACATTTGTATCTATGTATGTACCTATAAATATATCTCCTAAACATATTTATAAATATGTTTTAAATACGGAAAATATATTTACAACTAGTAAGAAACGTAAGGGGTTACGTTAAAATATATGTAACTAATCATATCACTTCAAAAAATTATGTAACTAAAACACTCAGTTTATTAAGCTTGAGGTCATACTAAATATAAGAATTTCTTTATTTATTATTGGAAAGAAGTATCAATAAAAAAAATAAATTTTTATAATGCGACCTCAACTTAAAAATTTAGCCGTTTCAATAAAAAAAGTCATATAAACTTACAATTAAAAAGTTATAAAAAAAAAATAGAAAAGGAAATGACAAACATTGATAAAAATAATTTTGTTCGAATACCTATTTTTTATTAATCCTAAATAAATAATTAATTTCAGTTCAAGAAACTAAAATTAAGGAGTTCTAAGAAACAATCCTTTCTGAGAACCTCATTTTTAAAAGCAATAAAATGTCTGCAGGCACTTAATTTTTGAATTAATAAAAAAAGAAATACTAGGAAAGATATTAAATAGGAGTGCAAAAAAATTTATTTTCATTTAATTTTGCAAATTTTTGTAAGGGAAACATATTTAATTATTGAGAAAAATCGAATAGACTCTCTTTCATAACGATGTCTGGATTCGTAATGCTATTATTCTCAAGGCATTAAAACCACACACACCCATACACTTTTTTAGGTTTCGTGCTTGTGTGTACAAAGTATTAAGCACATGACAGTTTAAAAATTTACATTAAAAAAAAAAACGAAGCAAATACAAAACATAAATTATTGAAAATGTGAAATGCCGGTTGTATTTTTGATATTCCTCAGCCATTTGTAGACCGATGGCTCTCATTTTTACCGCAGATATTATGACTGATATTTCAAATAAAACTGCATACCAAGTTTTTTATTTGTTTTGTTGTTTTAACAAAATACGCAAAAAACCCACTCAAAAAATGGTCAAAAATAGGGGTAATTTTGGGTTTTGGGTCACAGCTCCTCCATTTATGAACCAATCTAGCTGAATTTTAATAGTAATAATCTGACGGAAGCAACTGACAGATTGGTGTACTAAACTTTTTTATGCGTTGCCTAGAGACTTCAGAAAGTTGATTTCAACGACTTGACGGAGAGGCAGACAGCCAGAAAGATGGACATCGCTAAATCTATTCCGCTATTCATAAAAATCCAGAATATATATACTTTATAGGATGTCCCTTGTACGGTGTAGAAATTACAAACGGAATCACAAATATATACCCTTCTTACTTACAGTGAAGGGTATAAAAAACGACAACTAAAATTTTCCAAAAAAAAAAACCAACTATGTATGCATGTCAGTGTTAACGACCGTTATGAAAAACAAAAGCAAAAAATTATAAATAAAATGTCTTGGAGATGGCAAATATGTACTTGAAAAAGAAATATGAAACAATCAAATAAAAATTAGTGAACAATTAATTTCAAGGGATAATAATTTGTTTATAACAACAATAATATCCATAAAGAACAAAAAACAAGTTAATAATCCAAACCAAAAAAGAAAAAATATTAAAAATAGACTCTCAGAGACATATTGTGTTACAGAATATTATAATAATCTTATACTTAATAAATAATATGTATCTGATAATATATAAAAATAAAATTTAAAAAACATTTTAGTGTTAAATGTAAATTAAGACCACTTTAATATAAACAAATGGTACTTGTCGTTAATAAGAAGAAAAAAAAAGTACAAATAATTAAAAAAAAATTTTTAATTAAAAGAGATAAAAACGGCTATTTTGTTAAGCTTGAGGTCTTATTTTTCAAAAATTTATTTTTATATCGATATTTCGCTCCAATTTTTGTAGCTTCTTCAGGATATAATTATAAATTAATCAAATTATTAAAAATACATATTTCAAAAATTTTCTTGACAAAATTAAATTAGGGTGTTCAATAATAATGTTATCCCAAACAAAATTTGAAAAATATTTAAAAGTAATATGTTAAAAATGTATATATAAAACACTTGTTATAAAAATGTATGTGTTAAATGAATTATGTATGTATGTAATAAGTAACAATTAACATATTTTTTTTTTATAAAAATATTAAATAATAACATAATTTTGTTAATATGCTCAAATTATATATTTGTACATGGACACACTTATTTGTATATAAATAATATGCGCATACTAACAAAAATATTTAACAAAATTTATATTTGTTTATTAAGTGTCTATAATATTGAGCTATATTTTCTGTATCAGACTTAAAATTTATTCAAGCTTAACAAAATAGCCATTTTAATTCAAAAGAAAAAGGTCAAATAAAACTAACTAATAAAGAGATAAAAACTATAAATTTTTGTTCTTATTTATTTGTTGTTTCCATAGCACAAACGAGCAGCTCTTGCAGACAATTTTTACGTAAAATATTTATAGCCTGTTCAGCGATTTCGATAGAACATCTTCATTCTCATGCTAAGCGAAAAAAATTTGATTTATTGGTCATGCGAACAACAACAAGAAAGAAAACGTACTTTTTAAATAAAATTTGAAGACGAGTTGATTGTTTGTCTTATGGAAACAGCATATGAACTTGAATTTAATGGTTTTTCACTTTTTCTTAGTGAAGTATTTTTTTAACTAACAGCGTACTGGAGGTTGAGTGAGTGGTGGTTTTTGTGGGGTTGCTGATTCGGAAAAATCTTAATTTTTGTTTTCTTTTCTTGATACGTTTGTTTTTTGTTTCATTTTGTACAAGTGATTCTTTAACAAAAAGAAAAATTTTCACATTTCATTTTGTTTTATACTATAATTTTTCGTGTAGACAAATTCTTTTTATGAATCAAGAGAAAGAGTTCAATGAACTTAAAAAAAAAGCTTTTTTTTCATTTTCTACTTACAACAAGTAAAAGTTATAGTTGTTGTTGTTTTTGGCTTGTCTTTCTTTTTTAAATAGTTGTTATGTCTAGCAAGAGTCTGATGGTGGTGTAAAAATCACGTTTAATTAATTTCTTAAAAAAAAATTAGGCTCATGTTTGCTGAGTATGCAGTGCACAGATGGAAGTATCCACGCAGACATACATATGAAGCTATTGATTACGTTGTGTTCAAATATGTGGATATTTTTTAACAAAAATTTTATCTTTTTTGAAAAGAAAAATACCTACTAAAAATTTAAAAGGATATTAAACATTTTCACTAAAAATCCCTTCTTGGGACTGAGCAAGAGGATAGAGATAAACACATGCATACACACTCGAAATATGCTTAAAAAGCCCTTTGGCTGTAAAGTATTTTGAGCTGCCTTACTGCATTGATATCGAGACACTTCAGATATCAACTGAAGGAACTGATGATCTTCAGATTGCCTCACATGTTGGTTCCATCATGCATGATCGTATTCTAGCCAGATGGTATCAGAAGTATTCCGACAAGGTGCTTATCTTTAGAGTGTGTATGCATGTTTTTATCTCTATACAGCTCCTCACCCATTTCAAGATCTTCGTCTTCACACATTGCCCATAATAACTCTGGGAAATGGTCCACAGCGTTGCCCTAATGCACTAGCTGCTTAAGCAACCTAACTAATCTAAATAAAAAATTATACTAAATTTTTATTTTATGTTACAAAAACTCCAGTGGATTTAGTTTAAATTTGATATATAAATTTCACATTACTTTTTTCACTTCTGTATTTGATTTGAATATTTTTCAACTCTTTAGCGTATTAAGTGATAAACTTTTTTTTAAATAATTTTTTTTTAATTTTGTAATTTTTAATTCTTTCCCATTACACACAGACAGATTGATTCTCTTTAGGTTTCTTTTCAGTTTCTTGAAACAAAAAAATTTTAAATGAATGAGTGGTTGAAGTTTGAGTATAAAATTTTATTTCAATACACTGCGTGACCTATTTTTCATACTATTTTTTGTTTTAGTAAACGAAAAAGTTTAAAGACCTCGTATTTACAAAACTTGACAACAACAACAACAACAACAACAACAACAACAACAACAATAATAAGACTACAATATTACAAGCAACTACGAGTATAATTGTTGTCGTATGTGCTTGAATATGAGTAGTGGCAATAACAACTTTTCATATACACACAAAATACATACAGTAAGCCAAATAAGTTTTATCACACTTCTCTTATGATGCCATAACACACAAGACTTTTTTTCTTAGTAAGAAGACAAAATGTATGAATCACAAAATAACTTACAACCTTAAAGTTCATGTTAAAAAGCAATTTTTAAAAAAATACAAGTTAATCATTAGTTTGAGGTTTTTCGAAATATTTTGACTTCCAGTAGGCAATGAAAAAAAAATATGTAAGACTTCTTTAAAAAATCTAGCAAAGACTTTAATTTTAGGTACTGAAAGTATACGAATTGACTAGGAAGGAAAACCTTGTAAGAGGTGGAGAGGTTAGGTTGCACAGGGAGCCTCAATAAGAAAACAGAAGGGATACCCTTTGTGATACCTTTTAAAAAGGAAAGTTAAGAAGGACAGTGATAGATATAGAAGAGTGAAATGAAGTAACGGGATAGTAAGAAAAGAAGAAACATATTAGTCCGTCACCCTAAGCAATTGATACTTCTAATGAAGCCATATAGCATGCCGACCTCTATAGTTGACATCGAAGTGATACCCTGCAGGTGTCGCTCCTCCAAGGCAGGGTTCCACAGTTTTCTCCTCTTCCTTATCTTGACAACTTATACCAGTAGTCATTTGGAGTCAGGGAAACAAATTAAAATTTTTTTTTAACATTTGACAGTCGCTTTTTTGATCTCTACTTAATAATATTCAGATAGTTATGTTAGACACTGTAAACATTACTAAAGGTACTGACTCACTATCCTACTTAGTCGTACGATCTGTCTAAAAAGGCATGTGTGCTAAAAAAAGTATGATAGTGTGTATTGAACAAGCAGACTTTTTGACAGGTCTGTCCGATTTTTTAATGTTATGAAAATTTTCATAAAATAAATTTTATCTGTGCGATCAGAGTTGCATTTTCTATGTTCAAGGCAGAAAAATAGCAACAATACCAAGCTTGTGTTTTATTTATACAAACTTTTAGGTTATTTTTCATTGTACATATTTGTAAAAAAGATATTTTGCTGCGAAGAAGAAAATGAATACTTTTAAAAGTATTAAGGTGAGTAAACATATGTTTTTGCATCTTTTTTTGTATAATAGTGTGGCATAAAGTTCGCCATTTTAAAGCGATTTCTTCAAATAGGACAGAATTCTGTCACACATTATTTTGACATAATCGTACGATCGTGTAGGATAGTGAGTCAGTACCTTAAAACATTACAATTAATATGACTACATTCAGAGAGAGCATGGTGTATGCAGTTTTTTAAAAAATATTTTCAAAAAGGTTTGGCATATTTATTTGCACGGAGCATAAAACGACGACAGTATTATTATTATCGATTAAATTCTATGTATGAGAAACTTTTGTATATACTGTTCCAGTTAAAGGAAAGGAAACATTTCCTATTTCTCTGACAGCCAAACAAGTAGCATTCCCGAAGTCTTTTATTACAAGGCAAGATAGTTACACAAAGTACATATTTTGAGGATAATTTCTCGATCAATATGAGAGTAGTCTCACAACAGATCTACTTTCCCCGCAGTACATACGTGACTTGTTCCCGCTCTTCGTTCTAATTCTACCCATTTTAAAAGTAGAGTAGACTCTTGCTGCTTCTCTACTTCTCTTTTATGTTGGTTTACAGGTTTTACCAGCTTTCATGTGTCCCTATTCAGTTAAACATAATCATCGCTATCATGAATATTTATTTCCTAGGAATTTTTCCCAAAATAAAAATTTGGGTTTTTGTGAAATAATTCCCTAAATTAAAATTTTTTATATGTAATAATTTCTATTTGGAATTTAAAAGTTTAACAAAATATTAATCTTTATTTGTGCTTAATTCCAGAAATTGTGTTGGTTTTAAAATTTATTCTTTTACTCATGATATTCTCATGAGTTATTTATTCAGTACAATAAGTACTGAAGGGGAGAGCATACCTATATGGACCATTTCATCAGACGCTACTCCGAATCCTCAGTAGGTTACTCCCAACGTTTCTTGCAAACATTAGAACCTTTATATTGTAAAAGCAATTGACTAAATAAGAATTATTAATCAAAAGTCACAAAAAGATTCAAATATTCAAACAAAAAACTCAGTAAGCATTGAACTGAATAAACAAATAAATTTCCCAACCAACATTTTTAATATTGAAAACTATATTCTATTTTTATTCTTCTCTTCTCTTTTACATTTGAATGCCCGTTGGGTATTACTGAATGTAATTAAAGAGTATATGAAAAACAAAAACAAAAAATTATAAAAAATAATAAGAAAAACATAGGGTTTTCCTACAATGAGCACTTGTATTTGTATATGTAATAATTTCTATTTGGAATTTAAAAGTTTAACAAAATATTAATCTTTATTTGTGCTTAATTCCAGAAATTGTGTTGGTTTTAAAATTTATTCTTTTACTCATGATATTCTCATGAGTTATTTATTCAGTAGCGTCTGATGAAATGGTCCATATAGGTATGCTCTCCCCTTCAGTACTTATTGTACTGACTAAATTAAAATTTTTTATGTTAAAAAAGGGAGAAAATTATTTATGATAAGACGAAAGGGAAAAGAAAAAATACACCCGGGGAATTTGTATTCATAATTACGAGAAAACTTAAAAAACAAAATCGGCAGTTGCATTAGTTAAGAATAAAGGACTGAACAAGCATACTTGAAATGGCTTACAAGCAGTTTTTAATATAAAATATTACACATGTTTGTAGTGATGTGTGGCTTTCAAATATGCTTGTGCAGAACTTAGTTAATAAAGCTTAAATTGGCTCTAGTACATTTTTAATTTACATATTTTATTGTTGTTTTTACAATACTATACGTATGTTTGATGGCCGTCCCCTCTCTCAGATGAACAGGCGAAAAAACAGGATTTTATTTTAAGTTTCTATGGAAAAGCTTTTTTATGTTTTTAAAATGTATAAAAATAACTTTTGTTACATTTTTAGAAAAAAAGGGAGAGTAGAGCGGAGGGGGGGGGGTGGCAGTTGCATACGTGTATTTTGTAAAATTTATTTTATTTTTATCTACACCAACATTTCAGGGGGTTGATGTTAAAGATGGTGGTTGAAAACTTTCGATTTTCTTTGACCTATTTTATGGAATGTTTATTAAACTGCCATTTGCACACATCTCCAAACTAGATACAGGCAAACTTCTTTTGTGGATGTCATTTTACAACCTACGCGCTGACACACACTCACACACATGTCCTATTATTGTTCAGCATAAAATTTTATAATCAAGACAACCCACCCATACTTATGAAAAAACATTGGGGTGCCATGTTTTATTGGTTAGAACTAAAAAGCTACAGACAGAAATTTCTTAATGAAAACACAAGTTCTTCTTGAAGAAAACATTTAATGCTTAAAATATATTACAACTTTTGCTTAAATCTTTCGTTATTAAAAACTTTTTCATTTATTATCTTAATAAAACTAATATTTTTGTGGAATACAAGTTTTATGGGTTTTCTGCAATTTAGCTTTTTTACTTTTTCAGACTGTTTCCAAAATTCTAAACCAATTGTGTAGACAAAATTATATAACGCCTCGAAAAAAATTTTTTAGCAGTTTTTATTCTCAATTTATTTTATGTACTTGCTGTTATTAATTAAAAGTAGTACTAACTTTCTTTCCCCCTTAAAGCGGGGGATAGGCACATCAAATTTCAACATTAAACAATTCGAGTGCGTATCACAAAAATTAAACTAGTTTTGATTTTCATCAAATTCACACACAAGTGCATTGATTGATGTTGAAATGTATATCACCAGCTTCAGAAACCTCACAGGCTGGCTTACAGATGCGATTATTCTGCCTAAGCTGTGGGCGTTTGGTTGTAGAAGAGATATTTTAAGTCGAGCTACATTCTAAAAAACATTCTAAGTGCGTTAATGCTTTACAGTGCACCTGTTCACCCGTTTCTAAGCCCAACTTTGCAAAATTTTTACAAGACATATCATTCCTAAAGTCGTCTGTTTAACAACTGTAGTGCAACTACGAGTATGTTAATACATACGAAACAATCAAGGCATCATTGGCAATACTTTGTGGTATTAAAATACCATCACTGTTATAGGTATTAAATTCTGATTTGCTATTGCACCAAAATGTTCAGGTAGCCCATAAGCAATATGTTTTATTCTATAGCTTTATTGGCATTTGTAACGTGAACAGATAAGCATTTTTACTCATTTTCTATTTTAGTTAAATCAATCAAAACAAAATAGGTATTGGCCATTAAACTAATTTCTCTTTTTTCAAAATGTTTGCTATCTCCATACAT
Source organism: Thelaira solivaga (assembly GCA_947397855.1). Classification (NCBI taxonomy): domain Eukaryota; kingdom Metazoa; phylum Arthropoda; class Insecta; order Diptera; family Tachinidae; genus Thelaira; species Thelaira solivaga. Next base: position 78,982,819 of record OX377611.1, on the reverse strand, counting down.
ACATACATACATATTATATGTATGTATGTTGTGTGGTACGTAAGCAGAGACACTTTATTCTTGTTGCCAAAAACATTTTTGCGTCTCTCTCTCTACGAAAACCGCTCAAGTATTTTGATGAATTTTCTAAACATAAAATTTTCAATAATTTCCTAGTATTTTTTAAAACTTTGTTGATTTAGAAACCTAAAAAAACCCCACACTCATACCTGAATTCCCCTCTTTCTCCTTAAATAAAAACTCCAACTTTGTGAAACTCAAAATAAACAACATAACCAGAACTTGCCACAATTTAAGTAAAAACAAAAACAAAAATAAAACCCAGAAAAATAAACAAGAAAGAAATGACGTAACGCAAAAAAATGCGTGCGTAAGTATTCGTTGTTGTTTTGCTCACAAATGCGTATTCATTAAAACATAAATTTCTTTTGGTGCCAACAAGGGATACCAGATGCATTTCTTTGAAAAGGAAAGTATGAATAATCAAACAAATAAAAAATGTCCAAAAAACCCAAATGCCAAAAATAGCAGAAGCGAATTCATTTTTATGCAAGTTGTCACACAAAATTTTGACAACTTGTTTTTTAACAGCTGATAAGCGCATGCACAAAATAAAATAAATAAATAACCAAAAATTATAGAGAATCACTATGGGATTGAAAGCAAGAATATGAATCCACCAAAAAAAAAAAAATCAAGCGTTAAAATTTAGTTAAAAAAGAAAAGAGAAGAAAAATAAAACAATTAATTTAATAAAAAAATAGGAAATCGTATAAAAGCATACCAAATAAGCCTTTTTAGTAAAAAAAAAGAAGAAAAATAAAATATTTTTCTTCAATATGAAAATGTTGTTTGAGAAATTTGTTTATTCAGTTTTTTGTTTGAACGTTTAAAACTTTTTGGAACTATTGAAAAATAATTTTTATTTAGTTAAAAGTTGTTACAATGTAAATGTTCTAATTTTTGCAAAAAAAAAATCTCTGAAGATTCAGAGTAGCGTGTGATGAAATGATCATATATATATGCTATCCCCTTCGTTACTTATTGTACGCAATAAATAACTCATGAGAATATCATGAGCAACATAATAAAAAATTCAAATAAAACTTTTGGAATGCGCACAAATAAAGAATATTTACAGAAAAATTTATAAAAAATATGTTTGTTTAATAAGCACTTATTAAACGTGTTTCCTATATAAAATGTGATTAATTAGCCTTTATTAAACAAAAATATTTTTTATGAATTTGGCTGTTAATGTTTTGTTAAACTTTTGAATTCCAAATAAATTTATTACATATTTTTTATTAATTTAATATATTTGTTCCCTTTTTAAAATTCCACAACTTTCAACTGCAAAGACTGAACTCTGGTAGCCTTGTATGAAAAATTTAACATTTTGTTTTTATGTAATTTTGTTGTTGCTGACAAGTGACTAGAAAAACAACCAAAAATAAACAAAAATATTATGTTTGCCGGTCAATGAACTAACTATCATCTAACAGTACAATTTTTGTAATAACCCAGCAAACACTTGAGTTTGGTATTTATTTAATTTTTTAAAGGCTTAGAAGACCGCGACATAAAGGGTCTAGGTATTTATCAAACCTGCGACTTCCTAATCTGTGTGTGATTTAAAACAAACTAAAAACAGAAATTCTGCTAAACTCCACAATTAACTGGACAGTTTAGACTCAACTGAATAAGATTAGTGTGGTAGATAAGACTCTTTTGTTGATTTTATCAAGAGCGACGGAAACGTCAGCATGTATTTCATGGAACTGCTCTGGCCCTTCTCCCTCTCTCTCTTTCTCTCTCCAGGAAAACCTAGCCAAAGTGAAGTCCACAACAATTATGAGACCTATGAGAAGTACGAAATTATTGTAGTTGAGTACTAGGCTACACATAAAATTTTTTTAAGTCAAGCTGCTGCTATGGTGTATCATCTGCAAGTTCTTTAACCTTCTTTGCCTGTAGGTATCACAGAGGGACCACATATGAATACCCAAAGGAACCCTATTCAGAATTTCCCTTAACTACCTGTCTAACCTAATGTCAACTATTGTAATTAATTTAATGCTTTAATTAATGTGCTGTTTATAGGAAACGAACAATTTAATCATCTAAAAAATTTTATAAAAAAAACACTCAACAAATTTTTAAATATGGTTTTTATTTTATTTTTTATTATAGGCAACGTTATCAAATTTTTCATCAGTTTTACTTTAAACTCTACATTAAATTTTTTAGATAAGGGAGTGTTTTCGATAGAAAATTTTTAGATAGCACACGATTGTTAAAATTGCTATTTGCTGGTTTTGTTACCCAACTGAGCTGTTAGTCTTAAAAAATTTCTATGAAAATACTAAATTTTTAGACGTCTTACAGAAACAGACGGGTTACAGAAACAGCACATTAAATCCATTCAGTTTCAATCGTTTGATAGGTATTGTGTTTGCTGGTTTGCGTGTTTACCTATGCGTTGATTAGTTTAATTTAATTTTTTTTTTCTTCTTTTCTTTTGCGTAGAGGTGTTGCTGCTCTTTCGGAAGTTCAGTTTAGATTTGTTTAATAAATACGGGAAGGTGTGTGTAACTGTTTATGTGTATGTGGATGTGGGTGTTTCCTGCATTACAAGAAAAAAGCTCCACTTTTATATGTTCTTATGGATATTGCGTTTTAGAGAATACATTTTGGAATGTCACTTTCTTATACACTTTGGATACGAGGGTATGTATATACGAGGGCTGTTTAAAAAATCTGTGATTTTTTTTTAGTCTAGTGTTTTTCCAAATTTTTTTAGTCTTTCCAAATAATAGGTTTTCTCAAAGAACTCTTCATTCAACTCAAATCTCTTACTCCGCAGGCTTTTTGTTTAGGTTTGGAAAAAGATAATAGTCTCAGAGGGCTAAAACAGGGGAATATGCTAGAGGGGGTAGCAGATAGCAGCCCAATTAATGGATTTTTGTCATAATGCTTAATCAACACTTTAACTTTTGCTAAAATTTCATGAGGTGAACAATCTCATGAATGACTGCCGAACACAAACTAATAGAGTTTTTTTCTAACAAAAATGTTGCATATATTTTGCCATCTAATCCTCATCGCCTTTAGTGCTCAAATGTTGCATTTAAAAGATGCAAAAATAGTACATGTTTTGCACTCAATTTATAAGTGAGGGTGAGATACTGCCCTTTTTTGCAACTGTGTCAGCTACTTGTTTATACAATTAAGTAAATTATTTAATTTGTGTTTATAATAGGATATTCAATTTTTCATAAAAATCCATTATTGAAGAAAACTTTTGAAGCAAAATTAATTTTTATGAATTTTATTTTAGGCATAAAGTTTTGTTTTTATGTCATATGTTTATCAGTGGTGTTAACGTAATCAGATTTTACAAATCGCTTTAAAACATATAAGCCGCTAAATATACGTTAGCTTTAAATATTACATAGAAACTTATTTTTGTTCTATTGAAGTCATAAATAAGGCATTACTTGGTAAAGTTTTGGGCAACCTGTTTAAAATATTACATAATTAAAATTTTAAATAAATTTTAAGCTTTCCACGGCTTTCCGGTAAAATCATATTTTTTGAAATATGATTGTAGTGAAGTAAATGCATGTGTAAACATTATATATTTTAGTATTTTTTTTAACTACGCATTTTATTGATTTATTTCATTTCAAGAACCTGTGTGTTCCCACTTTGAAAAAAAAATATAAAACATTTCTTTCTCTTTTTTTTTATCTTCCTTTTTGGGGGATGAAGATTATGGTTCTTTAATTGAATTTGTTAAAAAATGATTTTGTACCGTTTTAAGAGTTTATGAAGATTTTATTACGTTTACGTTTTTAGAATTTAAATAGCATAAAATGGGGTAAAGAACAGCTTTAACAAAGTCAATTAGCTACAATATTGCACCAATGTTGTTTTTGTTGTTGTTTAACTTAGAAAAGTCTTTCATTGAGCTTGTGGGGTTTTTCTTTTACTTATACAGACATTTGCTCAAAAGGCCAAAAATGTGTACATCGGAAACCATTTAAAGACATCTAAATGTGTGTTCTACTTTCAGTGGTGAAAATTTAAAAAGATGAGTTCCACACTATGGCCATAGATCAATAGGAATTTTTACGCTCAATTTACTATAATAGTCTTTGTATAATTGTATCGTTTGCATTTTTGTTTTATTTTTTTTTTAATTTTGATTTCGTTTTGTTTGAGATTTTTTTATTACACAAAAAAATTAAATTTATTTTGTGTGTTTTAGAAAGGTTGTATTGAATCAATACTTGCAATAAGTGAATTTCTATCACTAAAACTGCTTTTAAGTGAGATAAATATCACATGACTTGTTACTTAAAAAAGAACTTTTTTCTAGTTGCCAGCTAGAATTGCTGGCTGTCCTCTAAACACATTTTGGTATACAAATTAATGTGATTAAATTAAGAATTCTACTTTATGATCTGACATTAAAATTTAATTAATTCAATTAAAAGCAGAAAACTTACACACCCTGGGCCCCTCCTTGTTAAAAAAAAATTTCAATTGTTTTCAACAAGAGCAAAATGCATTTCAATTTCATTTCTCTATCAAAAACAAACAAACTAAACAAAATAGTTAAATTTTGTGTATCTAGGTATTTGCTTTCTAACATTTCTTTTACATATTTTTCGTTCTTTACTACTTTTAAAAGGGGGTGTTAAACAGGAAAGGTGTGTTTGTGGTGGAGTTGTAACCAGCTGTTTTGGATATGCTGCAGACTTGGAAAGGGTTGTGTGTGGTAGTATGTACGAGTATTATGAAAGTGAATTTGTGGGGTAGTTTGAGGGAAAAAATTACGCTGCACAGCAAGCTTTCAAGAGAAAGTAAAGATAGAATTTCTTCACTTTCTCTTGAAAGCTTTTACTTTTTGTTTGGTTGTATTACGTTTTCATTTTTGCTCAAAGCCTTGAGTTTTTCTTTAACAAGTTCAATGACCTTGCAAAAATTTCTACTACCCAGAACAAAAAACAAAAATTAAGAAAAGTGAAATTTTCTTGGAGGTTTGAGGGTTGCTTGACAATCGACTTTACTTTAAGAAGAAAAAACAAACATAAAAGGTAACAAGAGTGGTCAAAGCGCATGGAGTGACATGCGCTTTTTCTAATGGGTTGAGGCTGTATCTGTTAAGTTTCTTTTAGCATAAAGTACAGACACAGAATTTTTTGTTTTATTAAAATCGATTTATAGAAACAAAAGTGATGTTAGACACTTGAAACATTACAAACAAAATAAATTTAATTTTTTTTTTACTTTAAAAAGCATTTAATTTAATTTTATAAATTTGGATGATTAAGCAAAAAAATTATTTTGAATTAAAAAAATTAGCCGTTTTAATAACAGAGAAAACAGGCCAAACAAGCTTACAAATAATTTATTTTTATGTAAATGCTGCCGTAAAGACAAGTCACTTATAACTACCTCTTTAACACAGAAAAAAAACTCAGCGTTTAAAAGAAAAGGAAATTATTGAAAAAGCTTAAAAGGAAATTAATAGAAACAAGATAATAAGAGTATTGCCTTCAAAGGAATGCTTTAAAGAGAAGCATTAGTGTCTCTTGATAGAAAAGATTTACAGAGATGGCATGATGTAAAACTTGGCAATAATGTCGTTAGATTTACAGATCAATAAAGCATAAGAAAACATGATTTAAATGGAAATAGAGAGAAGAGCTATTAAAAAATATATAAAAAATATTTTTTTTCTGACAAGATAAGAGGAAAAAAGTTCTATATAAATGCTTTAACTTAAAGTTTTAAAAGTAAAGGCAAAACTTCAAATTAGCCACATTAGAAAAAAAGTTCTATCGAGCTTAAAAAACCAAACTTTATTAGTCTTCGAATAATTTATTACATAAATAACATAAGAATACGAGTACCAATTTAAGTCAACTGAAAACTTCAAATCTTCACTTCATTTTTTTACTTTCACCATATTTTTAAAACTACTGAACAGATTTAAAAACAATGCAGCTTCAACTTAAAGCAATTTTTGTTATGGAATTTCGAATTTATTTATTTAATACATAAAACCAATCGTTTCCTCTTGACTCTAGGAGATAATGCTAGATCTCGGAAATTAGAGTCAATTTAAAAAACAAAGTGTTTTTAGTTGCTCTGGTCCAATACCGAGTTTCAGATTCACTAACACACTTTTATATTTAACATACTTTACAAATTGTAAACCTTGAAAATAGCTTAGTTTAAAAATAACTGAATATTTCGTTTAAAAAAGTAATGAAAAAACAATTCAATTATTTATTTGTGCATCTGTCAATCTGTACATGATTGTGTAAGTACTTGTGTATATTTAAACAAATTGTTTATTTACATCATTGTTAACTAAAGTTTAAAATGTATTTGTGTAAGCAATGTACTCACACACACACACACACACAGTTACACGTGCACATAAACGATAAATAAAAAAGGAATATATAAAAAGTCAACGAACGTTTAAGTCAACTATTTCGCAAATGGGTGTTAAATTCATTGCACCCAATATAAATAGAATTATCTGCACATTCACAAATATGCAAGTGTCTGTATGTAGGTATGTCTATAGGATTGTACAAACCTCTGTCAATTAAATAAATATAAACCCTAAATTATGGCAACAATGTTGCAGTCTGCTGCATAATGAATGGCAAACCTTATTGTTAAAGCCGGGTCATAATTTTGACATTACTTATTTGTAGAAGGGGATATATTATGCAGTTTGTTGCCTTAGGCATGTAAAATTTGTTAAATTTTTTGTATTATTTAAATAATTTGCAAAATTATGGGATTAGGTTTAGAGGAAATGAGTTAAAACGAAATTTTACTCACAATCCTGAAAAATATTTGAAAAAAAAAAATTTTTTTAAATCTTATCGTCCTCTTAAATTTTTTTCAATTTTTAAAAAAAAAAATCTTATCGTCCTTTCACGGGGATGAGGAGGAGACTGTGGAACACCTTCTCTGCCGATGTCCAGCCCTGGAAGAGCGATGCATGATCCACTTCAGTGAGCGACGTCTGCAGGCTCTCACTGCGCTGTCGAATGTAAGGGTCGAGTTGATTTCGGTGACGGACTCACTCTCTTTCTTTCTCTATCTGTCTTCTCTATCTTCTTTCCTTTCCCTTCACTATCCTTCCTCTTCTTTATTTTTCCTCTATACAGGTATCACAAAGGGACCACGTCAGAGGACCCAAGTGAGCCCAGCTTCTATTTTCTTATTCGTCCTATCGTCCTCTCAAACCTCGTGCTGGTAAAAAAACTTGTGCTTTGAAAATTTTGTGAGCAAAACGGACTGGAAAAACGTACTGCTATCCTTCATGTTTAATAGAATTGGTGGTTTTAGCTATGCATAATACAGACTATGCAACATATTTAGGCAACACGTTTTTAGTTTAGGTTACATATTTTGATACAAACACTACAACCCATCAATGCAACCGGAAAATATTAAAATATTTTGATATTTTTGAAACCTCGAATACAACACAAAATGAAACCAAAAATGAAACGTGCCTGGTTGTATAAATACGTTGCAAAGTGTGTATCTAGAAATAAACATTTTCTACATAGAAAAATTAATGATTTTTTAGTTTAAGTGTATTCTTTGGTGCTTCAGTGGCTCTTTTTTTTGTTTTGGAAAAAAAAAATTATTGTTTTAACAAAACCAAAAATTTACTTTGCAAAAAAAATTACTTAAAATAAATAATAAAAGAAAAAAATTTAAAAAACCGGTTATTCAAACCGGATTTTAATTGATAAAAACCGGTTATACGTTTATAAAACCGGTTTGACTGGATGCTAAATTAACTAGGCTTATGTCTACCAAAAATGTTTTAAAATGTTTTGCATACATTTTTAATTCAAGCTTAAAAGTTTGGCTTAATAAAATTTTTCAAGTGCTGAAGGTTTCCCATTACAGCAATTTACTAATTTAACTAAATAATACAAAAGAATATTATATACGATTATGAATAAGTGCCAACACAAGCCAAATTCATAAAAATACGTACACATGCACACGTATAAGTTGTTTTCTTTCTACACTTTTTTTTTATAGTTGAAACAATATTCGCTATAAAATTAACGATCTAAAATTTGCAAAAATGACAACAAAAATAAATTGCAACAATGTAAGTATTTCACATCGAAATGGAAAACTTTAAACTAATTGAAATAAAACTATTTAAATAATATTGTTCTACTGCTTGCTTTTAGAAATACAACAACGAGGGTGGTCGCTACAGGTGGTACAAAGCTACAATAAAATTCTCAGTATGGTGCAGTGTCCGCCAGTAAAAAAAAATGTATTTACTAAGAATTTATTAGACAAACATTTTATTTTAAAATATTTTTGAAAGGGAAAGAAAGAGTAAAACTAGACTTTAGCCCATGTTAAAGGGAAAATGATCAAATAAAAAAAATCTAATTTTTAATAACGACTAAGTTGCGTTACAAATCAACCTAAATCAGCATGTTTAGCATAGCATGGACTAGATAATTAACACAGCCTCATAATGGAGTGACCTGTTATTTAAAAAAATGGGTCATCGCTAATTTTAGTAAAATGGTGTTTATATTTTACTTTATTTTTAAAGTAGACTTTACCACTTTTAAAAATAATAGTTCAATTAACAGTAATTATGCTAATATCATTAAGAAATTAATTTGTTTACATTAGTGTAACCTACATTGAAGCGTCAAGCGTAGCGTTTTTTAGCACCCTGTGTTTATATTATAGTGTCATCCCTAAATAAAAAAGCGCTGGTGCTGCCTATTCTCTACAATAGTGTTAATCATTTTGCTTAATAAAACCTACTAAAGACAAAAAAATAGAGTTAATAACGCTAGATTAAAAAAAAACAGCTAACATGTCAAAACAATTGTTTTGCAGCCAGCTTCATTACAAAACGTTTTGTCAAAATTTGATTGTTCATTCATTTCTTTATGCTGCATACATTTTGTAAGGACATGAGAAGTTTTGACAGATAAAAAATGCTTGCCAAGCCAATTTTTAAAAAACACCTAAAGAAATATAAACCAAATCTATTTTACAGATCAACCTAAAGAGCACTGGCGTTGCGTATTCAATATTAATGACAACAGGAAGAATGTAAAGAAAGGACTAGAAAATAAAGGCTGTCTTTTTAAATAAAAAATTTATTAGTTAGTTTTATTTTTGACCTTTTTCTTTTTAATTTATAATTATACCCTGAAGAAGCTACAAAAATTGGAGCGAAATATCGATATAAAAATAAATTTTTGAAAAATAAGACCTCAAGCTTAACAAAATAGCCATATTATAATAAAAATTTTAAAAAAATATTGCACAGTGCATCAATATTATTTATTTTTCTCTTAATTCTCGAAAGTACAACTTGTACAAAATTTATTAACAGCAATAAAAGTCACTAAGGAAAAACAAAAATAGAGTTAAAAAGTGTAGATTAAAAAACTAACCAAAAGGTCATTACTGGTCAACAGCAACAAAACCAAAATAAATAAAAAGCAATTGGTTTGCAGGCAACTTCACTACCTAACGCGCTGTCAGTGCTGTCAACTCGTTATTTCGGTTTATTTAGAGCAAGAGAATTTTTGACAGATAAAAAATTATTGCTAAGCTAAGTTAGGTCTTTCTGTTACAAGCCACTTTCCCCATTTTAATGGCTTGAAATTGACTTATGCTTTTAGACTAGTTGGGTAACACGAGTAATGAAGTATCAATGAATTCTTTTTTCAAACATTTCCATGTTAAAATAACCTCCCATAACTAATAAATTAAAATAATTTTAAGACAGCCCTCGCATGCTGTATTAGCAATTGTTGTTATTATGCATTTACGTTTAGAAATTTCTATTTATTTCTAAGGCGCATGTGTCCTTGACTTTGCAACTTGAAACTTTTAGTTTATTGAACCCCCACAGCCATTTACGTTAACTGCACTCGTGGACGTGTTTTTTTTAATTCAAAAATTGTAAATTTTGTTAGAATATTTTTTATGGTATATTTTACGATGTTGTTGATGGCGGAGCTATAAAATACTAAAAATAATAATAATAATAATATAACACGGTCGTATAGATTTTGCTGAAAAATTGTATTTTCATTTAAAATTTTCTAATTAAAATGAAAACTAATATATTTAAGATTTATTTCATTTATAATTAACAGAAAAAATAAACGACATTCAATTTTATGATTTGTTTGCCTGCGTGTGTGTTTTTATGGATAAAAATTTATGGGCTTTTCATGTTTAGCTATAAATGAATGACAGATATAGAGAGGGCTTTGATAATTTATGTATAAGCAAATCATTTTTATTTCTAATTTTTGTGTAACTGCGAACTATTTGCAACAGGAAGTATGTAAAGAAAAGGCTAGACTAGCCTCTGTGAAAATAAAGGCTGCCTTTTTAAATAATAATTAAAGAAAAATATTGCAGGGCATTAATATTATATATTTTTCAGTGAATTTTCGGTCGCACAACTCCTACAAAATTTTAAAAAAAATTTATTAATTCTTTATAAATTTGCTAATTTTTTTTTCTTTTGTTCAACTCAAAGAATTTACAAAAATATTTCAAAATAAATTTATTTTTTATGTATGAAATGGTGACTAATTTTTCCTTTGAATATGAAATTTTATTTTTTAATTTGGGTGATTAAATTTTGCTTTTGAACATTAAAAAAAACCAGCACAAACACACACTTAAGTTACTTGCTTTCAAAAGAAAGAAGAGAATATTTACTGATAACAAATCATAAATTGAACGTGTTTAAATTGGTATAAAATAATTGTTTGTTATTAATTTCTCTTCCGCAACTAAATAACTTTTATAATTTCTTTTCATTTTTCAAGTAAATAAAAAAAGTTTTTTTTTTGTTGTCATTATCTTTGAATGCAATTTCTTGCTATTTAAAGAATTCGTTTTTTATAACCCTTCACAGATGTTTTGTTTTCGTTAAAGAAATTTTATTTCCGTTAATGATGTCACTGTCAAAAATTGTTATTGTGTACCTGTAATTCTGCTAATTATAATTGATATACTAAAAATATAAGCAAACAACTTTTATTAACGAAAATATTAATTGAAAGTAAATAAAGTAAAAATAAAATTCAAGTTACAAAGAGAAATAAAATTAAGCAAAAGTGCTGTGCTTTGCTGTGACGACTTCAAGCAGAAGGAAATGTTTGACATACACCTTAATTGGTTAATTAAAAATTTTAAGTAATTTAGGCTCAAATACAGCCCAATGTTACCTTACAAAAATTCCATTAATAAATTAAGTAATTTAATTTTATTATGCCATATATTTAAAACAAACAAATTAAATATAAAAAAAAACCAAAAGGTAGTTGAAGTTGTAATAAATTAATTTTTTTAAATAATAAATTTCATTTAAAAATAAGTTAAATTCGGCTGTGTCGAGTCTTATATACCCCTCAATGTGTTTTTTAATATTTTTAATATTTTTCATTTTCCACATTCTTCTAAAATATCAAAAACATACAAAAATTAAGTGAGTGAAAATAAATATGTTTTAACGTAACTCCTTACGTTTTTTAGTATTTATGGCATATGCCTTACATCATTAAATATTTCTATATATGTTTTTAGTAGTAGATTAGCGGAGGTCATCCAAATGCTCAGAAATTACTTTGGATTATTTTTAAAATTTTTTTGAAATTTCCATATATCCCAGTGCTGTGATTTTAGCAGCTTCCCAACAAAGATTGTGGGATGGGACACATACCATTCTAAAGGACAGATCGTCTATATTTTTAATCTACCACTTAAATACTCAGAAGTTACTTTAGACTATTTTTAAAATTTTTTTGAAATTTCCATACACGCCAGTGCTGTTGCTCTGTGTGTTATTGCCAACAACATGAACAAATTTAGAAGAAGTGGAAATAGTATTCTTAATCACGACTTCTTTTGCTGAAATTTATACGGCGAAACTTGCAATTCGCAATAATGTTATTTGCAAATAAGACGTGCTTATAAACGTAGTATATTATGATTGTTGAAGTTGTAGTTGAAATACAACAGCACTAATATAAAATATATGTGTAGAGCGCCCCGAATAAAGAAAAACAGAGGGGTATTCACTTGGGTCCTCTGAAGTGCTCCCTTTGTGATAACTGTAGACGAATATCAATTTAGATTAAAGATAGTAGAGGAAAGAATAAGAATATGTGTGTAGTCTTGCCACATTTTATTTGTTTTCATGACGACTCTGACAACCACTCTCAAATTCTATTATTTCTAAGGCTGATCACGTAAAAAATTGTAGGTGATGAAAAATGTGTTTTAGACAAAATTTAATTTGGAATTTTATAAAACAAATTATATGCAAAAAAAAAAATTGTATGAAATTAAACTTTAAACTGTCAAAAGCTTTTGCATGCATACAATTACTAGGTAGTTCATAGACCCCACTACAATTTTTGTTTTTCTTTTAATTAAATTTTATTGTAATTGTTTGCTTAAATATTTAAAAATGCTTTTATGTAAATGACGCATAAGTGAATTGTTAAAAAAATAAATAAATACTCCAAATGTGTTTTATGCTAATTAATTCGCTAACCTGTAGAGTGCACAGTGGAGTGGTAAAACCAAAAAAAAAAAAAAAACAAAAAGGGGTTCGATGTGTAGCAATAGTATTGGATCTTTATTAGTAATTTCTATCACGATGGTATTCCTTTAGCAGTAATCCTCGTCGACAAAGTAAAGTAATAAATAAAGGGACAAAATTATAGTCCCAACAAAATAGGCCTTTATTTAGAGCCTACTTTTGTTCATAAGATTTTTGCAATGGATTAAAAATAATTTTTAAAAAGATACCAACTTTAGTGTGACTACGATTATAGGTCAAAATCTTTACAACTCGTATGCATTTTCAAAACCAGCTTAACGCAATTCCCGATTAAGCTTTTCTTTCTATCTATTTATCTTCCCTACGTTCACATATTTTTCTTCAACTTTTCTCCCTGCTACCCAATCTACCATAATTCAAAAATCAATCGCTAGGCGTTTGCCACACATCACATATTTCGTAGTCAATGCTTATGAAACAATTAGACTCACAATATTTCAAATAAGTGTTAGATGTTTAGAAATGAGTTTTAGAAGCATTAAAAAAGTTCAGTATTAATTTTTTTTTCACAAGACATTGTTGAACGTAAATTTAATACCCCCTGATACAAGAAATAAATTTTTAAAAGCTAATTTAATGTTGCTATTAAATTATGTCCACATTTAATTTAAAAAAAAAATTAAATTAAAATTTTTATTGCTACTTAAAACTGTTAAAAAACCTCAACACAACCGCCAACAATAACCGCAGCTGTCAAAGAAAAGTCAACATAAAAAAAGTTCAATAAACACGACAAAATTATTATTAAAAAAAAATATAATTTTGTTAAGCAAAAAATTATCAAATACCCAAAAAATATAAATAAACCAAACGCAACATAAAAATAAAAATTTTATGATTGCATGCGCTGGCAATAAATGCAAGTTTTGCTTGCAGCTCTCCTTCCCATTTTTATCTAACTGACAGACTAACGCACCACATTTTATTGTCTGACTGAAACAAACAAATAAACAAACATGTTAAAAGAGGTTGTGTATGAGTTTTCAACATTAATCTGTGACGTCATGACTTTTCATATTTAAAGCTTTTTGCTGTGAGGTTCTGCACATTGCAGGCATAATCAGTGTTGTGTTGAAAATGCATGCATGAGGCAGTGCAAGAGTTTTCAACAGCCTGAAACTAAGGCACGTGTAGTATTTTAAACGGTCATTGAACTTGCCAGTTATTGTTACACATGCGAACGTTTTTTTTTCTGCTTCTACTTTCTCGTCTCCTTTACAACACAGCACAGCACAGCAACTATAAAATAAGAATAAAAAAATGCATGCCAAAGCAATGCTTTTTTTTTACACAACACACACACACACTCTTTCACTCTCTCTCTCTCTCTCTTTCATTACATGTGTACTCACTGCTAGTCATACAACTTACTCATACATTTACACACATGTAATGCCTGCACATGAAAAGCCCCCAAAACTTTATTTGAAACAAACAACAAAAAAACTGCACTACTTTTGAGTGTGTATGTGAATGAAAGAGAGTGTGAGTATGCAAATGAGTATAATTGAATTGCATTGTTGTTGTTGTTGCTGTTCTGTTTTGTTTGATACTGTTGTATAGCAACAACGGATGCAGTAAGATTTTATATTTTAATATTTTTTCATAGAACTCTGCTTTAAGTATTATTGATTGTGTATTTTGGTTAGCTGTCATGTCTTTATTGTGTCTCCATGTCTGGTGTAATATTTCAAATTTGTATGAGAGTAGGAGCAGAGAGAAGCAACTCTGGAGAAGTTTAGGAGTCGGTGTTGAAACAGTTTTATTACTGGAAGTTTGTATTTTGAAATGGATCTTGCACATTTAAAAAAAATTTATAATTTTATTTTAACATTAAGCATTTACTAACGACATTGTTAATGTTGTGTTCATATTTATTTAAAGAATTAAATTTTTTTTAAGTATTTTAGTATCAAACTGATAAATGACTGCGGCAAATTTATTTGCATTATCAGGAAACACACATAAAAAAACAATAACAAAACAAGAAGTAAGTCTTATGTAAATATTTAAACATTTAAATAACAAGATGCAAAAAAAAATCACATGATGAAAATTACATACACGTGCAGGTAAATATTTTCTTCACTTGCCTCCAACACCTGTTGAAAAGTATGTTTTTGTTGCTGGTTATTTAAAAAAAAAGCTTTGAGAAAACAAATAAAGTGATTTAAATTGTAATTAAGCAAATATATTTACATACTCATGCAAATCGACATGGTGTATGTGCACACCACAAATCGATTAGCTCACAAGCTAAATCAACTACTCCCAATAACTAAATGAACTAGCCCAAATTTAGGGCCTATTCAGCTTAATGTGTATGGAATAATACGAAAATTTGTTTTTGTTTTCAAAACAATTTTGGCAAAGAAATTTTCGTTTGTATTTTTAAAAAATTTTTTTCTTACAATTTTAATTTTTTTTTTTTTACTTGAAGTGGAGAAAAAATTACTATCGCCCACTTTTACGCCCCTTTTTTAACAAGATATGTAATTTAAATTTATTCGGCATCATATGAAATTTATCAAAATTCTAGCCTTTTTATATGAAATCATTTGAAATGATTAGAATTTTGAGGATTTGAATAATTTTGCTTCAGTTTTTTTTTGTGGAAAGGGATTTTTATTTTACTTGTTCTCTAACACAATTCTTCAGGACATTTCTTTCCCTTTTAGCACAAATATACATTTACTTTATGTACTACACTAGTATTACAATGCTTACACTAACGCCTGTTAAACACTTAACTTAACCTACACAACTTATTTGTCAACAACATGTAATAATAACTTGTTAAGCCTTTTTGCATAAATAAATATTAAGATAACCTTGAGTTGTTCTCAATCAGCATGCTCGCATTGTATGATTAACAACAAATGGATGTTTAGAAGAAAAAGTCCATCTGCTTGACGTAACTGAGATCTTTTTCATTATCGTGAGGTAAATATATAAGTAATGCTTGTATATGTGTGTGTACATATTGCACTTTTATTATATTTTTGTATTAAATAAATTATAGCACAATTCACGCTTCAGTATCCAGTGTAAAATTTTAAAAATTAAAAAAATTTTTTACACACAACCAGAAAATCTATATTCAACAATTATTTTCTACAACACTTCAGAAATACAATAGTAAATACGTTTTACAATTGTGTAAGTGTGTAAGCAAGTATGACAACAGCTGTCGTTAAATGATGTCAACTTTTAAGTTTGAGATAAGTGCTGAAAATAGGCTGATCTACTTGAAAAATGTATAAGTTAGCACCACAGTTGTTTACATTTTATTAGTTTAGAATTATTACAAAAAAGTCCAGCACGCTTTGTAGTTAAAAAATTTTCGTAAAAATACTTGCAGCGTGAATTCAGCTAATAATATAACAAAGCAAATACAACATTTTACAACTACGACAATAAAATTACAATTTATAACAAAGTTAAATATCTAGCAGAGCAAACTAAAATAAACAAATTGAAAACATGATAATAAATTCAATTAAATTAACAAAAATAAACAGAAATCAATTTTATTTTTGTTATTTTTTATTACAAAACATTTCAATGTCAATGTCACACATTGGTCACAATCACATAGTAAACCCCATGTGCCTACAATTTATTTACTTTGTTGTAAACTAAATTGGCAACAAAGACAACAACTATTTACTTTTCATTAAAAAAAAAAAAACTATAACAACGACAACTACATATTTCTATCAGTAATCATACGATGCATTTGCAAACTTGAGTGCACCAGCAAAAGAAAAATGTCGTCTAGTTAATTCACTAGAGATTTATTTTAAAAGCATAGCCCAAGCATGTCTTCCAAACACTTAAAAAACCGGCAATTTTGTTACAAAACAAAAAATCCTGTGAAAAACTGAGGCTCAATCATCTTAGTCGATTTCCAACCACTTCTATCGAAATTTTCATATTATTCCATACAAAAAAGTGTTGTTTATAGGAAGGAAACGAATAATTCAATCGTCTGAAAAATTCGTATGAAAACCACTAAAAAATTTTTTTAAATTGGAAAATCGTTATCTCAATTTAGTCCTTGAATTTACAAATCGAGAAACTAAGAAGAGGCACATTTTTACAGGCAACCAAGCCGCTCTAAATGCATTAGCTTTTGATTTGGGAGTGTTACAAGTTTCACCCTGTTTTAGCAGAAAGATACGCGCTTATCTTACCATGAACACCGGGGCATGAAGGGCATATGTGCACTGAAATGGCAGACTATGTGGTTAAAAAGGCGGGGAAAATCTTTTTATAGATTCTAAACCCTTTTTAGAAGTGAACAACAACTTCACTCGTGTCTTACTACGCAAAGAGAAGAAACGAAGAGTGCTGAAAAACCGAAGTGGGCAAGCGGCAGCCAAAGAGGTTCATTAACCATGAACGAATTAAAGCAGAAATGACATCAAACTCTACGTTGAGCTGCTGACAGGCCATTGTAAACTAAACCACCACATGAGTAAAATCGGTGTGGTAAAACGACCCTTACAGTTACGATGAAGAATGAGTGGTGCATTAGCACCATAAGACCTAGGTATGATTAATCCCATAACTATTACGAGATTTGTAAGGAGTATCGGATTGTGGTTGGCAACTGGGCTAAACAATAGATCTTAAAGGTAAAAACATAATTTTCCCTAAAAATTTATTTGCTGAAATTAATTTTATCACTGATATACCACCAAGTAAAAGTGACTATTGGAAAATAAAGTTAATTTATTGAAACCCACTTTTTTATTATTTTTAAATTTGTTTTTATTATTGAAACAACGTTTGCTTAGCGTGCAGTACTAATTGTGTTTGTGTGTCTGTATATTTTTTCGTCATACCGCCCAGACTTCCTTGTTTACTTTGGCACAAACAATCACAACAACAACAGTTTTATTAATAATTGCAGAGTTTAAAAAATAAAGTGAAATACTTGGGTAAAAAATTTGTAATCGCGTGATAGATAATGATAATGACAATGAGGTAATTGAAAAAAAATTACAATAATTGCAAGAAATATTATTAAATAATTCACTCAAGGTCATGCAAAAGTATCAGGAATAATTATAAACGAATTTATGTTTGTTAATCAAAACAAAAACTCGAGAATGTGGCTTATTTTGGTTTTGAAATATTTGAAGAAGTCCAAGAAAATCCGACCATGCCCTCTTTACAATGCCCATTTTACAATTAAAACTCTATTTCCTTATGATTTTCCTTGAAATTTGATACTTTTTACTCGAATGATTCCCATAAATAGAGTAAAGAAACGGGCTAGAGAAGGTAAAAGCAGCTAAATATAAAAAATAAATTAATTTAAACTTATTTTAGATAAAGACAAGTGTGTGTGAGAAATGTTGTATGACTTCGACCCCCAACTGATAGGATAGTGTATTATCCACACATCTACAGAATCTCTGTCACAAGAAAAAGTCAGTGCAAATCAAATCCACGACAGATGATTATGTTCTTCAACTATTCCTACAGAATACATAAAGTGAGGTTAATGGTTTTCAAAGAAGTAAGAAAATGCCTAATAGGGTTAAAGCACCGGATCTAGGTGGTCATATTTCCTCCACAAGAGATGTTCATTATCTAAAATCACATGCTACAGCATATCCAAAGTGTCGTGAATCGTTTCTATATGCAGGCCCAAAGAAATTGGTAATCAATAATCTATAGCTCTAGCCCATGTCGATCGCAGTTATTTTCTTAAAACAATTTTATCATTTGCACTTGATGTTGATTTCTCTAAATCTAAACTAAATAAATGACCGCCAATGGGAAAAATGTAACTTCACTAATATGGCATCTATCAGCTATTCAAAGCTCGAAAGTACCGATTACTTACTATTGCTTAGACCGAAGAAACTTAATTTTTACACCACCTAAAGCTGATAGTTTTCTTAACGAAAGCCTGCAGAATCGGTTAAATGATGGAACAATATTAACATAATCACTTTTAATACAGACACTAAAAAAACTAAACGAAAAAAAACCAAATTAAATATTAAAAAAATTTGATCAATTACACTACTCGTATTCTTTTATTTTTTTTTTTTAGCTCATCCCCTTGTCGCCTGTGTTACCACAATGACCTGTCGTAATAAAGATTATGGTAAGACTGCAAACTACACACACACACACAAACATAACATGAAAAAACCAGCAATTATTGTAGCGGAAAGCCCATTTTATTGAAATTAAATGCTAAATAATGAATTTTTTGAGTTTTTTAAACGTCTGTCTGCTCATAAAGGGGGTATAAAAATTCCATGCTACCGGCCACAACCACAGGCAATAAATTTGTGCAGAATTGCAAGCCACGGACACACTTACACATACATATAATATTCATGTATTCGTATTTGCAGATTTGATGTGCATAAAAGCATATGATGACGTTTCACAAAACAAACAAAAAAAACTGTTGCATCAACAGGAGTTAACTTGATGCAGAGAATTTAACTCCTAAAAGGGATTATGAAAAACAAGGAAATTAAAAAATATTATTTTAGTGCTGGCAATATCCAATATTGCTCTCTCTAACTGGTTTCTCTAGCTAGAGCATGGCACATAATTTGACTAAACATTTGCTTATGGCCCTTCGAGCCGCAGGTTAATAGAGATTTTTTTTAGTAGTTATAGACCAGATTTTATGCTAGATAATTCTTTAAATCTTATTCCCATTTTGTTTCGTAAAATTTTTGCTAAATTTTCCAATTTTTCCATAACAACAATTTTATGCCCTACAACTTTTTACGAATGGCTACTTTGCAGTGCAAAATTTTCAGACTGCGTGCACTCTGTTGCTACGAACTTGTTGAAAACTCGGTCACGACCTCCACGTGTACAAGTTTTCATAATATGCTTCTTCTATCTACTACCTACCCCATACAAACTACGTCTGGGTACTTTCGTCAACATTTTATATAACGTTGTAGCAGCATTAAATGGTGGCTGGCGTGGCCTTTGTTGTTAGCAGCAGCAACACACAATGTACTCGTACATGTTTCATGTACATAAAATGGAGAGAGAACCAACAATGTGTGTATGTCTGTAGGGACATTCGCATAAACTTACAAGTTGCAATTCATTTTGTTTTTATTTTTTTTTTTTCTGTTTTTTTGCATTTTACTTTACTTGCTTCTTCTATTTCTTTTAATAGTATGCATGTGGGTAAAGTTTAAGAACTGTTATTGTGTGCGTGAAAGTGGGAGCAAGGGGTTTGTGGTTGCTGCTTCAGTTGACTGCAGGATTCATTGTTAGCAATACTACAGCAAAAACTACGAATACATAGACAACCAACAGCGGATGTGTTTTCTTTTTTTATGTGTGCGTGTATGTGTCTAAACATCATAGATTTTTACAAGTTCTGTTGTATTTATTATCAAGCAAAAAATCCTTTTGTTGAAGTGTATTTGAAATTAAATAAATATTAAAATTAAGTGTGTAAAATAATAATAAAATTAATGATTGCTGAAATACAAGCAAAATAAATTTTCAGTCTTGCACTGTAAATAATAACAAAGCGTGTCTAGTGTAACAAAAGCAAAACTTGTACCCTGTAACCATCATGCTAATGCTAATTTATGGAGTAGCAAAGCATACAGTTGAACTTTTTGGTAAGGAAATTTTACAGGAAATAATGTTTTATTATTCAAAAAAAAAACCACTGTGAATCCCCTAAATGAATAAACAAAATATACTAAGCTAATAATTATGAATAATTATTAATTAATTGCATTAAATATTTAATTGAATCAGTACAATATTTAATTAAGTCAATTAAAAATGTAATTCAATTAATTAAAATTCAAGTAATGAAAAATTTTTGCAATTAAATAAATATTTAATATAATCAATTAAGTATTTAATTCAATAACTTAAATATTTAGTTTAGTCCCAATTTACATTATGGACATTTCTGTCTAGACAGACGAAGTTTGTAGGCGAGGGGCCAAATACACGACCGGCTGTACTAAACATTTTTTTGTCTCTCTTTTCAACTTTTCGTAATAATCGTCTTGTTGCTTCATTTCATTTTTGTACACTGTATTAATTTGACCATATTTTTATAGAAATCAATTTTTAAAATGTATTTATTTATTATTAATTTAATTTGGTTTGCTTCAAAAGTTCTTTTCAATTAATTTTCATACAAATCAATTAAGCACGTCACGAAAATAAATGGAAAGAAGAATTGAAAAAATTTCTATCTGGACATTAATGTCCGAAATGTAAACGGTTTAGGAAAGAACAAAAGAAAATTGAAAAAATATGCGGCAAGAAATGTCCATAATGTAAATGGGGACTTAGTCAATTAAATACTGAATTCAGTCAATTAAAAATTTTATTGAATCAATAAAGTATTTATTTTATTCAATCGTTAAATTAAATTTTATTTTGATTAAATTAAATTTTAATTTTAATAAATTACATTTTAATTTCAATAAATTACATTTTAATTTTATTAAATTAAATTTTAATTTTTATAAGACTAATTGTTAATTTTATTAAATTCAATATTAAATAAAATTTTAAATTTATTAATTTTATTAAATCAATTAAATATTTAATTTTACTAAATTAAATTTTTAATTGTTTGAATTAAATTTTTAATTGTTTGAATTAAATTTTTAATTGATTGAATTAAGTTTTTAATTGACTAAATTAAATATTTTATTGAATTAAATTAAATTTTAAATTTATTAAATCAATTAATTATTTAATTTTACTAAATTAAATTTTTAATAGTTTGAATTAAATTTTTAATTGTGTGAATAAAGTTTTCAATTGACTAAATTAAATATTTTATTGAATTAAATTTTAAATTTATTAATTTAATTAAATCAATTAATTGTTTAATTTTACTAAATTAAATTTTTAATTGTTTGAATTAAATTTTTAATTGATTGAATTAAGTTGCAATTGACTAAATTAAATATTTTATTGAAATAATTAAATACTTAAGCCGGTAAATTAATATTTAATTGAATCAATAAAATATTTACTTTAATCAATTAAATTTAATTTTTTATAGCTTCCTGAAAAAATGTCTTCCCTAATTATAACTATTCAACTTATTCCACTAAAAATGTTTTTTTTTATTAATAAGACCGTCTTTTTACTGGCTACTAAATAGCAGCCTTAAAGTAGGTTGACATATTTTCTGCTGCCTAGAACATAGTCACGTTAAAACAGGCAGTCGCTTCCAGTTGAGAAATAATTAGTTTAAAGCTAGTTAAGTTGCCTGTGGGGTAAATATAATCATACTCACATAGATTCATCAATACATAAACACTCATATACATACATACATACATACATACATACATACACACATTTGTATTTTAATTCACATTAAATTCTAATTTTAAATGGCGCATAACAAAGCCTTTCAACTGTTATAATTTTAGGCGAAATATCAAAAGAAATAACAACCAGCAAAAATATAAACCTGTATAACAAAGGTCAGAAATTATTATGCTTACACACACACATGCACACGCATGCAAGAGCTTGACAAGAAAAAAGCAGTTGATATCATAATAAAAATTTTATTGAGTAAGTAAACAAAGATAAAAAAAGTATCAACAACAAAAATGGATGATAATTTTGTGTTGCGGCGGAGCACGTAAAAAGCAAAAGAAACAACATGAGTGCGTAAAAAGCGGCTCTTATGACAACAAACACAAATACAAAAGCAACATTTGTGCGTCCCCCCTCAAAATCAAAATGTTGTTGATAATATTTTGGTAGTAATAAGAACACACACACATACGAATAAAGACAAGTTTTTTTTTTTTTGGTAAGTATATACAAGGTGATTCGTTAGGAGGCTTTTTAATGTAAAAAAAGTGGGCAATATAAAGTAAATTGCTGCTCTAATTCTCTTTTAAAAGCATTTACTTCTCTAGGCAGCAGCAAGACAACTTGCATGGGCTGAACCAAGAATGTTAGAAATACAAGATTACGCCATTCGCATGATTTCCCGTTATATAACGGATTTTAATCCACTGTTTCTACACAGTTATTTATTTAGCTGTAAATTATTAGCCAATTTGAACACTTAGCGTGACGTCATTTATACTATATGGGCAGAAAATTTAAATTTTATGTGAGTGATGGCGTAATCCTGTATTTCTATCATTCTTGATCTGAACTGTAACTATTTTATTTGCATAGAAAGTAATTTTGTTTTTATTGCTAAATGAAACGCAATCAGCTTAAACGTCCTTACACTCCAAGAATTTTTCCCAAGCGAAAACATTCATGGCAACCCGTTCTCGGAAGAGCAAATCACTTACTGAGGATCAGTCGAAACATAGAAAAAAAGAGACAGCAGAACACATATTGCGTCACTGTAATGGTTTAATTTGCACCCGTTTTTGTTACTTAGAGCGTCACTATGCACGACCGACTTTTGTAGAGGGCAAATCATTCAAGGAAGTCTTTGAATTCTTAATGAATACTAGACTTAAGGAGCATTTATGACTTGAGAGTACTGACTAGTCTGGCCACAAGACCCAATTTTCCATAATTTGGCGTCATAGGTATTGAGATTATATTTTTTTAATTATTTTTTTTTTCTTTACAGCCACATAGGACCACCTTTTAACTCATACTTGTAAAAGGTAAGGTACCTAGATACCTTTATAAAATATGTTAAATGAATGAGTGAGGGGGATGATTAGAGTGAGCCAGATTATATGACTTACAATTATTAATTTCAATATTTTTAAATTATTTTTGTTTCTGTTATTTAAATTATTGTTTGGAAAAACAAACCCTTTGGCTTTGGCTTTTGCTGTGAGTGGCTTGTATGTGTGTGTGTAAGTCGCATAAGAATTATATCTAACTTGTTTGTTTGCATATTTGTTGTTGCTGCAGCTACTGCTGCTGTTTTGTTCTGTTCTGTTCTTGCTGTGCTGCCACGCTATGTTTTGTTCGCTTCTGTTCTGCCTTATTTGCCGTCAATGTATTGGCATTGCCAGCATTTTGTTACATGTGTATATGTGTGTGTTTTCATAAATACATTTACTGTTTGAAAAGCAAAATTAAAAGTGAGTACAAAAAAGCTTTGGTTTTTTATGAGTATGTATGTAGGTAAGCACGAAAACCCCCTATCAAACTAACTAACACATGCATTTATAAACAAATGTTTATACGCTCACGCATACACATTGACAATTTACTGTTTTTATTTTTATTTTATTTTCTGTTCTTTCAATTTTATTTTTTTCTGTGCTGCTTATTTTAAATGTTGCTGTATAAGTGTAAGAACAAAAAACAAAAATACATACATATCAAATGAGCCACAGAGAAGCTTTGCCTGCTGTCAGCCAGCTATCTGTGGACGGCGTTATATTTATTCTTTTTTAATAACGAGTATTTTCGAGTATTTCAAAATTAACTCGCAACGCGCTAACAACACTTATTGAGTGTAGAACTAAATTAAAACTAATTTGTATTAAAAAAAATATAGAACAATTTGAAAAATATTAACTTTTTTCTATCTATACAATAAATGCTACAAAAGACAGCAACATTTTAAAAATTTATAAATTACTTTCAAAATAACATATAGATCTCAAATAAAATTTTTTTTGAATAAATGCCTTAAATTTCTTTTGTTATTAATAAAAAGAAATATACAAACACACATATATATGTATGTGCAAACATTATAATTAAATTATATTTGATATAAATAAAAAGTGCAATTTTTCGTAAACAAAAGTTTTTTTTTAAAGAAATTAAAACAAAATAGCAAAAATTTTTTTATAAAAATATTTGAAAATTAAAACATGACAAAAAAATAATAAAAAAATTAAACAAATACTTAGGTTTTTTAAAACAACAAAAAGAAATAAATATTTAAAAAAAAATATTTTAAAATAAAAAGGGTGAAAAATTAAAAAATAAATTGAATAAAACTATCACAACATGACTTTATTTAAAATTTTAAAAAAATAATAATAACACGTGTTTATGCCTGAGAAAAGCAAAAAGTTTTCCTAAAATCGCCTCAAAAAAAAATTAAATTTTGAACCTGAAACTATTACAAAATTTTAATTAAAAAAGAAGCGGTAAATGATAGAAAAAGCTTAAAAAATTTAGAGCAAAACTAACAATTAAAAAAAAATCATAAATTTTTGCTGCAATATTTAAAATGAAATTCTAATTAAAATTTTTAAACATTTTAAATGACCAAAAAAAATTTTTCTAAAATTTGAATATAAATAAATATTTTATTGAAAAACCAAAAAAAAATTAAATAAAATTAAAAATAAGTACATATAAGTAAAAAAGGCAATAAATGATTAAAACAAATTACAAACGGATTTACAAACTTATTACTTTCACTGAAGGATATAAAAATTATTTTGCTAAAATTTTTAAGTTACCATAACTGAAAAAAAAACTGAAAATTTTTTATTTAAAAAAATTTATTAAAAAAAATTCAGAATACACAAACGAAAATTTGAATAAAACAACTTATAGGTACTAAATAAATAAAAAATTGTAAGAATTATTACTTGAACGACTGTTAAAAACATCATATTAAGCAACAACGCAATAACAACAAATTTCAAAGTAAGTAAATAATGATACTGCAACATATCATATACATACATATATCACAAGCACAAATAGCTAAGTTTTTGGGAGAATTTAATTTCTCTAGAAAAAAATTTCTAAAGCTTAAAAAATACAACATTTTAATTAATAAAAATAATAGATGCCAAAACAAATAAAAAAAATTCAATTCAATAAAAGTTTTACTTCCTTTCCTCTAAGGAGGTTAATGTGCAAAAAAAAAATGCACACCACGTTTTGAAGAGCTCAAATGTTTCCTCTTTCCTCTCTTATACCCTAAGTCCACAGCTTGACATATGTAGAACATTTTAGTCTGCGCTATAGAACTTACAGGTAGCACAGCAATTAAGGTTCATAATAAATAATAAACATTTTAATTAATTAAAAATATTAATCTTTATTTGTGCTTAATTCTAGAAATTGTGTTGGTTTTGAAATTTATTCTTCTACTCATGATATTCTCATGAGTTATTTATGCAGTACAATAAGTACTGAAGGTAATAGCATATCTATATGGACTATTTCATCAGACGCTACTCTGAATCCTCAGTAAATTACTCCCAAAAATTCCAAATAGAAATTATTACATAATTTAATTTATTATTTTTAGTTGAATAAATTAATTAAATTAATACAATTAAATAAATAATTCAAATTAATTAAATTAATCCAATTAATTAAATATTAAATTAATATAACACAACCCTAATTGAATTTAAGACAAAAAGTATTTATCTCAATAAAATATTTATTTGATTCCATTAAATATTTATATGCTGTTTCCGTAATACAAGCGATCAACTCGTTTAGAAAATTTTTAAGAAAAACTTATCCAAAAAAAAAAAAAATTAAAGTGAACTTTAAAATCAACGTTATCGAAATTTTTCATAAATTTTAAAGGCGACGTCAATTTTTTTTCGGATAAGAGGTCAATGTTTTTAGTACTTTTTCATAATAAAATATCTAATGGAAGCAGCACATTAATTAATTAAATTAATACAATTAATGTGTAATTGCATTAAAAAAATTAATGTTTTAATTAAAATTTTTATCAGTTTTAATTAAAAAAAAAACCCATTAACGGCCAGAACAAAAATTCTAATTCACATTTCTATTTAAATTAAAGGAAACAAAAATCTCACTTGCTAGAAATTTATATGTATCGAGCTTTTCTATGACAACAAGATACCTACTGCCTACTCAGAGAATAAAAAGAAAGACGCAACTAAATTAAATAAAGACCACAAAACTACAAAATTTAAAATAAATAATTTAATTTATATTTGCTACAACTACAACAACCTAGGACAATATTATTTAAAGTGACACATAATAAAGATTAGACAGAACAAAGAAATATTAATTACTTTGAAAAATCAGCAAATCGAAAGCGCAAAAACAGCAAATAGTGTTTGAAAGTCTAACAAAGAATCGCAACATGTAATAATAAACGTCATTTCAAATTCTAAAAAAAATAAAAACAGGAAAAGTAAGGAAAACAAATAAACAACTAAACACTGACTGACTGACAATTCAATCCACCCACTGCTAGTCACAAAAAAAAGCGAAAATACAAAGAAAAGAAAAAAAGCAATAAAACACTTAAATAACACCAACAGCCAACCAACCTTACACTAGTTTAATTTACTAACAAACAGAATAAAATAACATTTCAAGTTTAAATGTGAAATACGTTTATGTATGCATATTTATCACAGCAAACACAAAACTTTGCAGCAGCAGCAACAAAGTTTGTATAACAATGTAGTATCAGTTTCTTTCATCATTCGATAAAACAGCTTTATAAAACTATCACGTGTAAAATTTCAAAATACAAACAACACTAGAACACCTATCACAACAATTGTCGCCTGCACTTGACAACAGAAAAATCAAAATCACAAGAATTAACGGTTTCCAAATGATGTGGTACAATTTTACTCTACATGACTCACGCGTGATTTACACATGATTTCAATATCTAACCAAAAGTGCCTTCATAGATTAGTAAGTAGCGTACTAACCTACCAATCTGGGGGTGGCAGGTTCGATTCCTGTAGAGACCCTGAGTGTTTTTCGCCGATTAGCCTAGAAGCTGCGCCGATTTGTTGTTAAAAAATATTTTAGATATTAACTTAGACCAGAACCATACACGGCAAGTTTAGTTGGGCAATTCTTTCTCAATTCTCTTTTAAAATTTTTTGTTTCGGCAATTTTAGCATTCTTATTCAGTCATTCATTCAGCCTTCAAGCTCCTAAAAGATACGAAGAGAGAACAAAAGGAAATTGCCGAGTAGGAGCAAGTGTGTACCCCTTTATATTCTTATTTCCTCTCTCCTACAAAATCAAGAATTGCCCAACTAAAATTGCTGTGTGTGGTCCTGGTCTTACCAATGTATTGTTGCCAAAACACAAGCAATCTAGAAAATTTATATGAAAACGTAATATTCAATATCTAAAAAAGGAGATCTAAATGTGGTTGGGTTTGTTTAAAGGAATTTCAAAATTTATATTTATATGGCTACACTATCACATATTTAAATGCGATTTTCTCCAATAGTATAAATTCGTTTAAATTTTCTGTGAAAGTATCGTACAACTGTTTACTTTAAGGTATTTCAAGTGATATTTGAGGTTTCACCACTCATAGTGGAATGAATTAATGAATGCCCATTTGTGGCTTTAAATTTTGCTATGAAATTGTTATCAGGCATGTTCTGAAAATCACATTTTGTCATGTTTGCTTTTCAATCACTTGGTTATTTTTGCGACTATTAAATTATTCAATGTGTGCTTAATTAAGTTTTTTTTAAACAATTAGTTGTTTCATAAAAGAAAAAAAATTTTAAAAAGACGCCTTTTTTCTCTAAAAAATCAGCTGTTTTCTTGTGCTTTTAAAAAGATAAAATCGGCTTACAAAACAGCGCAAAATCACGTGATTTTCAAAACAGACCTGTATATTATCATAAGTTACCTGTTATTTAAAGTATATTAAAACAATTTATAATATGGCAACACTTACCTAAAATGAAAAGAGCAGAAAAAGAAATCAATTAGTTAAATAAATTTAAAATATGTAAGTAAAAAAAAAACTTAAGAAATATTTTAAAATAGAGCCAGTCATTGAAGCTTTTGCCAAAGAAATTTTTCTACAATATTTTATTGCAATTTTATTTATGAAAAATCAATTAAGCATTTTTTTTTAATTGTCAGATTGATAAAATTTTTCCTTAAATCAATTAAATATTTAATTTATTTAATTAATTTTTTTCTTTAATTCAATTAAATATTTAATTGAATTAATAAAAATTTTAATTGATTAGATTAAAGTCAGACATTTTAAAAACATTGGCTCATAATCATAGTCACAAAACGTAGGCTTTTATCAAGAGCTGACTTTTATTCATAAGAATTATATGAATTTAAAGTCATTGTTAAAAAAGATACTGACTTTAGTGTGTCTACGATTATGGCCCATTAATTTTTAGAACTTATTTAAATTAAAATATAAGCAATTTCCTTAAGACGTTGAACATTTATGTGAAATTAAAAAAAAAAAAAATGTTGAATATAAAAATTATTTTTAATTGAATAGAGAAACCGCAAAATAATGTTGACGTCAATGATTTATGGATAAGAGTAAATTAAAATTTACTTTGATGGAATTGTACACAAAATTTTTAAATACAAGAAGAGAGTTATTATAAAATAACTTAAGCTTAATATCAATCTAATTATGTAGGATTTTTGGCTGTTCGGACACTAAATTTCTATCCTCACAATCGACTATCAAAATTAGTCATTGAGTACAACTTACAAGGAATTCGTTTCTCACAAACGAAGTTGTGTTGCGAGTAAAAAAAATTGTAAAAAGAAACAAATTTATTACAATAATAATTATTAATATTATTAATAATATAATATCATTATAATTATATTAATAATATTTAATATTAGAAATCAATTCTAAGATTAAATTCTAAAATTAAATCGACTCCCAGGGTCGGGGCAGGAAACGAACTAACCACTGATGTACGGGAGCACCCCTGTAAATTGTTTTACTTCAAAGTGGTCATTGAAGTAGTTTTCTTTGTGTATTGTGTGGTTAACTATGGTTGACAACATCAATATTAAACACATTGGAATAGCTGCTTTATTTCGTACTCTGATAACCATAACATTGCTGATAATTTATATTAGGGGTATTTACGACGCTACTAGTACAAATTTACATTTTGCAAATACAAATGCTAAGCATATTGAACTAGATCGTGGAAACGGAAGAAAATAAAGCAAAATACAAAAATGTGCATTTTGTTGTTGTGTTGAGGAAAACTTAGCATTTTTGCACTGTGTAAAAGCATCGTCGGGAGTACATACCCCTATTAATTTCATTTTCTAAGAAATACTAATACATTTCAGTGTATGTTTATGCTTGAAATTACTTAAGAACCAAAAAAAAAAAACACTTAAGTTTTTTAAAACCACAAATTTTTTGGAATATAAATTAGTTTATTTAAATATGAATTAATAAACAGCAACTTATCTGTATATACTTGTGCGTACATTGTTTAAAGTAGATTTCCATATTAAATTAGAAAAGAAAACAACTAAAGGAAGATTTCTGAGTAATTTTTTAAATAAATAATTTTTTTTTTCTATAATAAGTTGAACATTTTTGATAAGCTAATGAATTTAGCTACTAATTGTTGTGTAAATTAAAACGTCATTGCAAAAAATTTGTGATCAATTTTATGTGCTTTCATTTTGTTATCTTTAAACGTGTTTAAAACCATTAAACAAGCCGTTTTCCTGAAAAACAATGTAAGTCTATTTTGACTTAAAATTAATTAATGATAAAAATTAACACAATTTGCTATGAACTTTTGATTAAAAAATTTTTTGTGACAAATATAAAAAAAAAATAATTAAAATAAAAAATTTCATTAAAATAGGAACTAAAAATAAAACAATTATACAAAAACAAAATAAACATTAAAAAATATAAATTAAAAAAGATCTATTGTGCAGCCCAGTTCCTAACTACATCAGAGACTCCTTACGAATCTCGTAATTGTTGTAGGGCTAACCTTGCCTAGATTTTCTGGGACCAATGCCCCACTGCTCAAGCAGATTCTGCGTCTCGCCACCGCTGGGCACTCGCAGAGAGAACTAAAAATGAATCTTAAAAAAAAAATTAAAATAAAACTTCTTAAACAAACTAAAATTAAAAAAATTAATAAAATTGTATAAAAATTAAAAAAATTAAATTTAATTAAAAAATAAACAAATTTAATTAATTTCATAAAAATAGGAACTAAAAATAAAAAAATTAAATGAAAATAAATTATAAAATAAAAATTAAAGAAAACTGAAAAAAAATTAATAAAATTAAATAAAAATAAATTATAAAATAAAATTTAAATAAAACTAAAAATAAAAATTAATAAAATTATACAATATTATACAAAATAAAAAATTATATAAAAATAATTTTAGTAAATTATTCGATCTTATAAATTTATTATTATTTAATATTAATCAAGCTTAAGATCTCAAAAAATTGTTTTTATTTAAATTTAAAATTTTATTTAATTAATTTAATTTAATTTTAAATTTAAATAAAAACAATTTTTTGAGATATTAAGCTTGATTAACATTAAATAATAAAAATAAAAATTAAATAAACTTAAAAAATAAAAAGAAAATTAATTAAAAAATAAACATAATAAATAAAATTTAAATAGATATAAAAATAATAGAAAACAAAAATTAAACAGAACTAAAAAAATTACTGTAAAAAATTGAATACCTATAAAAAATTAAATAAAAACTAAACATAAAAAATTTCACAAAAATTAATAAAAAACAGATAAAAACTAAAAATAAAATTAACATAAAAGAATATAAAATAAAAAAAAAAATATAAATTAAAAAAAATTATATACAAATAAAATAAAATTAAATAAATAAATATTTAATTAAAATGGCTATTTTGTTAAGCTTGAGGTTTTATTTTTCAAAAATTTATTTTTATATCGATATTTCGCTCCAATTTTTGTAGCTTCTTCAGGATATAATTATAAATTTGATTAAAGGAAAAAGGTCAAATAAAACTTACTAATAAATAAATATTTTTTAAGCTTATAAAATTATAAAATTAATTTCCTTGAGAAAGACACACGAAGGCGTTTCGAAATATTATAAATTAATTTAATAATAATTAAAATATATAAAAATACCTAAAAGCTTCAAATTTATTTATTTTCAGATAGAAAAGGTAAAATAATCAAGATTTATATTAAAATAAAATTATTTAAAAATAAAAAAATTAAATTAAATAAAAATCAAAAGAAAATTAATTAAAAAATTAAACATAAAAAAATTAATCATAAAAAATAGAATACACATTAAAAATAAGAACTAAACATAAAAAATTAAATTAAAAAAATAAACAAAGAAAATTAAAAAAAAAACTTTTTTACACAAAAAAAAAATACACTTACATAACTTTTAAAGAAAGCGGCTCATATAATTTTTTTAATTAATTTTCAATTTATTTATTATGTGACATGACACTAAACATTAATTTCGATATCTTGTCGCAAAGAATTTTATTGTTTTTAATAATCACTTCATTTCTTAAATAAAAGTGTCAATAAGAAAGAAAGGAGTGAGTGAGAGGGGTGAAAAGAGTTACGTTTCCGTTATAATTTATGTTATGTTGAGATAGTGGTGGTACTGCTTTCTACAAATTTTTATCACCAGTTAATCAGTTAATTATTTAAATATTTATTTCTTGGAAAATGCCGTAAATACAGCAATAAATTTCTTTTTCAGCTACCTATCAAACGTTATAGCCATGAGGTTAGTTAAAATATTTTAACTTAATGTTGAATTCTAAAAAAAAATGTATTTCCCTGACTTTTAACATTTTTCTATTGCTCTTATCATATTGTTAAATGAATTTTTTTAATCAAAATATGAAAGTAAAATATAGGTAGGTATTTCTAGGTATTTTAAAATTTTTTGTCTTTCACTTATAAAAAAAAACTTGACTTTTTTTTAATAAAAAAAACGTACTAAATTTTATAGATAATTTTAAAAAATTGCTCTTAATTATTACGGTTATTACCCTCTGAACTTACCTAACGACATTTGATAAGATGCTAATAGCTAAAGTCACTACCGAAAATAAATTGCAGAATATTGGGGAAGAGAAAGAGTTTTTAAAAATTTATCGATACTCAATCACTTTTAATTAACATTGTGCTCTTAATCTTTTTTTCTTCAGAAATAAAACTTTTTTTCACGACAATACTTATTTCTTACCTAAAGCCTAAACTGAATTGTTGTTTGTTTGTATCAGTATTCTGAGCTTTCCAAATTATACTCGTACATTGGATCTTTGACAGATCCAATGATTAAGTCTGTTAATAGTTTTCAATAATTAACAGGCTTAATCATTAGATCTTTCAAACACCTATAATTTGATATGTGTGACATACTTTTTTGACAAGTCTGTCAGATTTTTTTTAATTTTTTTTTTTTTTAACATTTGCTATAAAATACAATTAATTTTTAATTATACGTACTTAATTTTGCTTTTAAAAATATTAACAAAAATTATACTATTTAGTAAGAAGTAATTTTTTTTACTTTATTAAACAACAAGAAATCAATTTAGCAAAAACGTAATAAAAATGTTATAACCTAATGGATTAATTTATTTATTTTATTATATTTATTATAAAGACTTTCACACACACACACGCATACATATTTTATAAGTTGTTTACACTTCTCTAACAACGGCACCACAAAATGACCTCGCATAACAAAATTCTTTTTTGGATATTCAACTCATAACGTCTCCATTTTGTTTTTGCTCTTGTTGCTATTGTTATTTATTTTTTTGTTTATTGTTATTTAACTCTCCTCCTACGTTTTGTTTTCTTCTTTCTTTTGTGCAAGCAACTGTTTTTTTTTCTAATTTTGTTTTAGGTTCTCATAAATTTTTTTTTAATGTTAGACCAAAAAAAAAAAAAACATTTAAGCTTAAATGTTATAATATCTCCCATCACTCCCCTAAAACATATGAATAACATAATTTAAAGTAATATTTGTTAATCGCATTTCCGTTCCCATGCGAACAAAAATGCAAAATCGATAAAGTACTAAATTATTAAATCCAGACTTTTTCTTAAGAATTGTTTAAAACATAACAAATTATTAAATCCAGACTTTTTCTTAAGAATTGTTTAAAACATAACAAATTATTAAATCCAGACTTTTTCTTAAGAATTGTTTAAAACATAACAAATTATTAAATCCAGACTTTTTCTTAAGAATTGTTTTCTTGCATTTCCGTTCCCATATGAATAAACGAAAATGCAATAAAATAAATAAACGCAATTACGCAAAATTAATAAACAACTACAAACCTAATAATTTATTTTCTTAAGAATTGTTTTATTAAAAATTATTTAAATCATAACAAATTATTAAAACCAGACTTTTTCTTAAGAATTATTTTCTCGCATTTCCGTCCCCATATGAATAAACGAAAATGCAATAAAATAAATAAATGCAATTACGAAAAATTAATAAACAACTACACACCTAATAATTTATTTTCTTAAGAATTGTTTTATTAAAAATTATTTAAATTATAACAAATTATTAAACCCAGACTTCTTCTTAAGAATTGTTTTCTTGCATTTCCGTTCTCATTTAAATTAACGAAAATGCAATAAAATAAATAAAAATACAATTCAATAAAATATATTTGTAATTAGTATATAAGAACTAAAAGATGAAAAATAAAGTTAGTTATATTTTGATCAACTCACTAAAACAATCGTGTTTTTTTTAAACAGTTCATAACCTGAACTTAAAATTGGCGCAGTCGGTAGGATACCGCAAGTCCTACCCAACGTAAACAAATATAAAGTTTCAAAAAGTGAAAAACAATATTTAAAGGATAAGGAAAACAAAAGATTTCTTCATCTACGCGGTAGAACTCGAAATTTCAATTTCTAGTGCGGTATCTGTGCACAAACCTGTGAACAAATCCAAGTTTGTATTCATCCTGCGAAAGATCGTAGATGATACAAATCCTTTGGTAAAAACTCCAAATTTTTTTTTTGGAAAATAAAAATAAAAATATCGTTAATTAAAAAAGTGAAAATTTTTATGAATATTCTGTCTCACTAAAATAAAAATCCTTAATTAAAAAAAGGAAAATTTTTATAAATAAGAACCTTTGGAAAATAAAAAAGTGAAAATTTTTATAAATATTCTGTCTCACTAAAATAAAAATCCTTAATTCAAAAAAGGAAAATTTTTATAAATAAGAACCTTTGGAAAATAAAAAAGTGGAAATTTTTGGAAAATAACAATATCCTTAATTCAAAAGTTTTATGTCTCACTAAGGACCTTTGAAAATTTTTAATTCAACAAATGAAAGAACATCTGGATAATAAAAGTAGCAATATCCAACAAGTACATTTTTTTTTTTTCTTCACCAAAATTAAACCATCAAGTGACAACACTCTTCAAAGAGAAACTCAAAAATTTTTTCACATCCAAAGAACAACTAAAGATAGAACCAGAACTCAAAGGAATCAGAAGTCCTCGATGCCAGTCTACACCAAATTAACATTAAGAGTAAGATTTATTTTTAGTCTATAAAAAAAAAAAAAAGAAAGGAAAATTTTTTTTTATAAAATTCCTGTATAAAAAGGAATATATATACATACATATATGCAATTTCAATTATAAATAAAACCTAATATCTTGCAAGTGCTAAATGAATATAAGGCAGAAATTTAAAATAGAATTAGAAATAGAGAGAATTATTTTGTATACTCCAAAAGAAGAGGATATTGAAATCCTGGAGAGATACTCTCGTCAAATAACATTAATAAAAAAAATTGCAAAAAAGAAATATTTAGTTAAGAAAAGAAATTTAAAACATATTAGGGTATAGAGAACCAATAGGAAAAACAACAATTACAAAAATGGTAGACCAGGTAGTAGAGCATGTTAACAGACTAACAATAGACCCATTGAAATACCTGAACAGTTTACCAGAGTTTAATGGGGACCATAGGGACCTACAAATCTTCACTACACTCATAGATAGGATACACCCACATCTGCGCACGTTTGACGAACTATCACAACTACTATTTTCGGACATAATCAAGTCAAAACTTAAAGGAAAAGCCAGGCAGACTATCGAAATAAACTGCCACGCCGTCTCCTGGCCAGAGATAAAGAATATTTTGCAAAACAACTTTGGGGATAGGCGATCCTGTGAGGAGCTTTTTGATGAGCTACGAAGTGTAACATTTAAAACAAATACGGTGGAATTTTATGAAGATATAAAAAGTAAACTACATAGGCTAAATAATAAATTAAAAGTCATATTAGGGGAAGATGAAGCCACCAGACAAAGTGCAATCAATAATATACACACCGCATTGAACATTTTCAAAAGCAAGCTGCCCGAGCCCATGAAATCAATATTATTTTGCAGAAACCCAACAGATTTAGAAAAGGCCATGGACATTCTGTTCCAAGCCGGGTATGCTTATTCGACGGACAATAATAAGTTACACCAAAGAAATAACTCGCAACCAAACAAACGAAGACATTTCCAGAACCAACCCATGAACAACACACAATTCAGACATAACCAACAACAACCTTTGAATAACCAACAACCTTTTAATGACCAGCGAACAAATTTTCCTCGAACGTTTCAGGGACAATACAGACACCCTCAACAACCACATCGAAATCTACATAATCAAAACCCATCGAACCCACCTTTCATTCCGAACAGGCAAAACTTCAGACACCCACCGGAACCTATGGACATAAGCAAAATGGAAGTATCAGAAAATTTTCGGGCTCCAGCCTCAGGGGCAAATTACCATCTATAACAATTAAGACTAAGTTAGGACACATACGATTAATTATAGATACAGGAGCAACAAATTCAATTTTAAATCCTGGGATTTGTCATCCCAAAAGAATTCACTTAACAAACCCTCTATTGATAAAAACATTACAACACCAACTTTGTGTTAATAAAAAGGCTATAATACCCACTTTTGAAGAATTAGGAGCAATAGGCACACTTGAATTTTTCATAATAAAATTCCACGACTTTTATGATGGCTTAATAGGCAATGATATCCTAAGACCATTAAATGCTAACATAGATTATAAGACTAGGAGTATAACTTTTGGCAACAGAACATTGCCAATGATTTTTGAAGATGGTAAAGTCAACGACGACGTAATGTGTTTTGAAAAGAATAACGAAAAAATCATAGCAGGAGAAATTTTTAGAATGGAAGACAGAAGAGAAATAATCAACTTACCTGAGAACGATCATTTGACTACGCAGAAGGTAGACTACGATGGTTCTAGTACTATTGAAGGTGGAAATAGTAAACCACTGACAGAACAAATTCGAACGGAGCACCTGAATGTTGAAGAAAAGGGACAACTTTTTAAATTAATAAGGAAATACCCAAACATTTTTTATCGGGACGGTACTGAACTAACGTTCACATCCGCTATAAAACATGAGATCAGAACTCACGACAACATACCCATACATACCAAATCATATCGCTATCCCTACATACATAAGAACGAAGTAGAGGCACAAATACAGGAAATGCTCGACAACAAAATTATCAGACACAGTAACTCTCCCTATTCCGCACCCATTTGGATCGTGGCGAAGAAGGCCGACGCAAGTGGGAGAGTCAAATGGAGGCTCGTCGTCGACTATCGGAAACTCAACGAAGTTACCATAGATGACAAGTACCCAATTCCTAACATCGATGAAATCCTTGATAAGCTGGGAAGATGCCAGTATTTCACCACTTTGGATTTGGCCAAAGGATTCCATCAGATCGAAGTTAGGGAACAAGATATTCATAAGACCGCCTTCACCGTGGAAGGAGGACACTATGAATTCATTAGAATGCCGTTCGGGTTGAAAACAGCCCCAGCGACATTCCAAAGACTGATGAATAATGTTCTTAAAGATTACATTAACAAGATTTGCTTAGTTTATTTAGATGATATAATCATCTTTTCCACCTCCCTACAGGAACACATTAATTCAATTAACTTAATTTTTCAACGCTTACAAGAAGCTAATCTTAAAATACAGTTAGATAAATCGGAGTTTTTTAAACGGGAGACTGAATTTCTCGGACACATAGTGACACCTCTTGGAATAAAAGCTAACCCTAAAAAGATAGATTGCGTCAAAAATTTCCCAATGCCTAAAACTCCCAAACAAATAAAACAGTTTCTTGGACTAACAGGATACTATAGGAAATTTATAAAAGATTATTCCATGATAGCTAAGCCCATGACCAAATACTTGAAGAAGGACACTAAAATGAACACTGATGACCCAGAATACATAGACAGTTTCAATACACTTAGAACATTACTAACTCACGACCCAATTCTGGCCTATCCAAACTTCTCGAAAGAATTCACACTTACGACGGACGCCAGCAATTTTGCACTAGGGGCAATACTTTCTCAAGATAACCACCCCATTTGCTACGCGAGTCGTACTCTTAACGATCATGAGTGCAATTACAGCACTATCGAAAAGGAACTTCTAGCCATCATCTGGGCTACCAAATATTTCCGCCCATACCTCTTTGGAAGACAGTTTAAAATAGAAACAGACCACAAACCTCTCACATGGCTATTTTCAATTAAGGAGCCAAACTCCAAATTAGTAAGATGGAGGCTTAAACTTTCTGAGTTCGATTATAAAATCGTTTATAAAAGAGGGATAAAAAACAGTAACGCCGATGCATTATCAAGAATAGAACCCGAATCTGCTAACGTCAATGCTTTGGAATCAGAGGTGCTTAAGATAAACGAAACGGAATCCCCTATCAACATGTTTAAGAACCAAATCATCATTAAGAAAATTTCTTCAGGTGCAGCCAGGATAAAGAATGAGAACGTCTTTAAGAATAATAGAAAAGTAATAGGAATTAAGAAACTCGACAGGGAAACTTCAATCTCTCTTTTGAAAAATCATTTCAACCCAAACCAACTGAATGCAATTTATATAGAGAGTGAATTTTTTAACACCCTGGAGAACGTATATTTGGAACTTTTTTCAAATAATGATAAATTTAGGATAATAAGATGCACTAAGTTGCTTAGAGACATCAAAGACGAAGAGGAACTGACGGATACTATAGAAAAGGAACATTTAAGTAAGAATCACCGAGGAATAGAGGCTGTCTACGGGGAACTAAAAAACAAAATATACAACCCCTACCTAAAATTAAGAATAACACAATTCATTAACAATTGTGAAGTATGCACCACTGAAAAGTATGATAGAAGACCACCTAAAATACCATTTAGAGTCAGTGAAACTCCACTCAAACCTCGAGAAATAGCTCATATAGACGTATTCTATTCTTTGAAAAAGGAACTTTTTATGACAATAATAGATAAGTTTACAAAACATGCAGTCGCATACAAGATAAGCAGTAGAACTTGGACAGAATTTAGGACTAAACTACTACAGTACATAAATACATTTGGTAAGATAGGAAAAATAGTTGTAGACAACGAGCTAGGGTTTAAGGCCATTCCAATGCGCGAATTCCTCAATGAAGAAAATATTAATATACACTTTACCTCAAGTAGTAACCACACTTCCAATGCGGATATAGAACGTCTACACAACACTATAAATGAGCATATAAGGCTTTTAAGGCACGATGAAAAGAATAAAGAACAAACAACAGAGGAGAAAATTCTGCGGATAATAGGATACTACAACAATACAATTCATAGTACAACGAAGATCAGACCCATTGATTTCCTTAATGGAAAAATTAATGAGGAGAAATATACAGAGATTCATGACTTGATGACTAAGAAAAAAGAAGAATACATAGGCAAATTGAATAAAGATAGGACAGATCTGACAATAGAAGATGGTTCAAATTATATCAAAGAGATTAGAGGGGGTAAAAACCATAGGAAATACAGGAAGATAGATAGTAAGAAAATCGATGACGACCACGTCGAGAACGTTAAGACAGGGCACAAGTATTATAAAACCCATATCAGACGAAGTAAGAAATTTCAAGATAGGGATAACCCTAGAATAAAAGTTAAATAATAATATTTTCCTGAGTATACAGATATATAATATACAACATTTCCAGATGACACTTTGGATTTTTCTGACGACTATTTTTATAGTTACCTACGGACAATACCTCGACATCCAAGACCTATCTGACAATCATGGTTATATACCAATTAAGATAAGAGACGTAGAAATCATCGATAAATACATTAGGATAATTCACGCCATCAATACTACGCAATATATGGAAACAGCCAGTTTATTACAGGATAATATCCATAAACTTTCGGATACTTACACAAACATCACTCCACTACTGGAAAGCGTGAATAAGAACATGGAAATATGTAAGACAAAGATAAATAACTTGACACCTAGATTCAGACAAAGAAGAGGATTGGTGAACGCAATAGGCAAAGGACTAAAATTTATGGTAGGCACAATGGACAGTGACGACGAAAAACAAATTTTCGACAAAATTATAAACCTCGAAAAAAATAACAGAGACACAATGACAACGTTAAACGAAGTCTCATATTTAAGCACTTCTATGTCAAACAGGATATCAAATATTACGAACCACATAAATAGCCAGCAGAAAATAATACAGACCTATGTAAACAGATTCAAGACAGAGACGCAGAATAGAATTCTCAACTTAGAAGACGAAACCCTATTTTTACAGAACGTTTTCCGCATTAATAACGACATTAACCTACTAATGGACCATGTAAACGAAATTGGACACGTTATTTTTAATTCAAAATTAGGGATAATTCCTTCAGATATACTAACAGAGGAAGAATTTAATTTTATAGGAAATATAGAATCTTATCTTCAGACAAAAGTATCTCTAGCATATAAAGAAAACTTCATAGTATTGACATTGAATGTTCCAAGATTTTTGAACAAATCATTTTCAGAAGTAGTATTTGAACCAATTCCTGATAATAGAAATAGAACCTTATTACTGAACAGTAGCACTGTACTTATTCAAAAGAACGAAGTATATAAATCAAACACATTGGAATATAAAAACTTGGAAAACATAAATGATAATTGTCTAACGAGTATTGTCAAAAATCTTGAACCTAAATGTAACATGAAATTAACAAAAGACTCAGAAGAAAGGGAAATTTACCCTGGTTTACTTATATTCAAACACTATCAAGATAAAATTGAAACTAACTGTAAACATCCATATAAACTAGAAAAATTTAAAACTTATTTAATTAAATTTGAAAACTGTATTGTTAAAACAAAACTAAAGACTTATGAAAATTTTAAAGTAAATATAAGAGAAATATTTATCTTGGAAAAATTTATATTAAAAATAAATAAAGACAATGTTGAACTTACTGACTTAGATATTAAGGATATACATTTTAATGAAACCATAAAAATTGTTAATAATAAATTTTTAAAAAGCACTTTGATAAATACCGGTGGTAGCATAGGGATTTCTATTATTTTAATTATTATCTTTATCATAATCTATGTAAAAACACTTAAAACAAGAACCCTTATTGTTTCCTCGGCGGAGCCTCAGACTAACGGTGGGGGTGTTATAATATCTCCCATCACTCCCCTAAAACATATGAATAACATAATTTAAAGTAATATTTGTTAATCGCATTTCCGTTCCCATGCGAACAAAAATGCAAAATCGATAAAGTACTAAATTATTAAATCCAGACTTTTTCTTAAGAATTGTTTAAAACATAACAAATTATTAAATCCAGACTTTTTCTTAAGAATTGTTTAAAACATAACAAATTATTAAATCCAGACTTTTTCTTAAGAATTGTTTAAAACATAACAAATTATTAAATCCAGACTTTTTCTTAAGAATTGTTTTCTTGCATTTCCGTTCCCATATGAATAAACGAAAATGCAATAAAATAAATAAACGCAATTACGCAAAATTAATAAACAACTACAAACCTAATAATTTATTTTCTTAAGAATTGTTTTATTAAAAATTATTTAAATCATAACAAATTATTAAAACCAGACTTTTTCTTAAGAATTATTTTCTCGCATTTCCGTCCCCATATGAATAAACGAAAATGCAATAAAATAAATAAATGCAATTACGAAAAATTAATAAACAACTACACACCTAATAATTTATTTTCTTAAGAATTGTTTTATTAAAAATTATTTAAATTATAACAAATTATTAAACCCAGACTTCTTCTTAAGAATTGTTTTCTTGCATTTCCGTTCTCATTTAAATTAACGAAAATGCAATAAAATAAATAAAAATACAATTCAATAAAATATATTTGTAATTAGTATATAAGAACTAAAAGATGAAAAATAAAGTTAGTTATATTTTGATCAACTCACTAAAACAATCGTGTTTTTTTTAAACAGTTCATAACCTGAACTTAAAATTCTTAAACACACAAACAAAATAACTACAGATTTATTATCATCATAAAACTGTGAAAGCAGGTTTATATATGTAGGTATGTCGATAGAAACAATCCTTAAGCTGAAGGAAATTCAAATATTTTTTTTAATTATTAAATTATCAGGCGAATCTATATAAGGTGATTATATTATTTAATTTTTTTCTTTTTATTTTTAAGAAAAAAAGTTATCTCGAGCTAGCGAATACCATTCACGGTAACTGCTTGGCTTGCTTCTGCCACCCTATCGAGAATATCTGGGTGAGCATGCACAGGTGTTGTAACATTCCCTACAGAAGCGGTTTGCTAAGATTTGCGCACAATTTTTGGATACATTTTTTAGAGTATGCTGCCCAAACAATCTCGAATTTGATTGACAAAGAAATATCAAATTAAGTTGGGCAAAAAAACTTGACGTTAAGGTGTGACTCACAATTAACATGCATTATGGTTGAACCACCCTTTATTTTTGTAATTTATTTTATTTTATTTAAAAAAATCAAGGTTAAAGAGAAAATTGTATTTGTGATAGACAGAACACTATGGGTCCCCTAGTTTCCTCATAAAATTTTCAAACAAAAGCGCTTTTGAAGCTCATTGCTTGGAAGGTTTATTCATGCATATCGTTTTTGTTTTCTAAATCTAATTCACACTGGCAATTTTTAGTTACAGCAATGCTGCAAAACTTTCATAGGAAATTGACAATTTCAAAAATTTTTGTTACAAGTCTTGAGTATTTTCGATCTGTCTTGCATGCTTTTTCATTAATTTAGAGTAGCAGCAATAAAAAATTACAAAGACTGAACATAGTCTGGCATTAAAACAGTTTTAACTTTAATTATTGTGCTGCCACACTAATGATAGCGAATACGCACTCTTATATTTACTAGACTTGTTCCTTTTATCACGAAGTAAGCTTTCTTTCTTTCTTAAATTTAATTTTAAGTTTTTCAAGATTTATTGTGCATATGAAAAAATACAAACTTGATCACTTTTCTCTCTCCGTTTCGTGCATAATGTATGACACAAAAAAATACAATAAAATGGCAATTTCACATTTTGTACAGATTTCGTTTGTATTGTATCCGCTGCATACAAGCACTTACACAAATAAATACATCCGATTAAGGTATCTACGTTTGTATGCATGCACTCGTTTTTATGTTGTTTGTGTGTCTGTTTGGCATTTTTGCAAGTTCAAGGATAACTGCTCTGCTTTTTTTCTTCTCTTTTTGCGTTAGCAAATGCATTCAATTTTATTTTTGCGTGTGTTTTCGTGTGTTTAGTTCAATTTTCTTTTATTCTACAATTCATTTTTATTTCATAATGATGACCATGACTTTGACTCAAATGCAAGGTACACATTTACATATTAATATACATACATACATAGATATGTATATACTGCTTACACATATTGAAAAAATAACAAAATAATTATTTGTTTTTTATTTAAAATTACTGTTTTTAGACAGACACCCGGTGTTTAACAAAATTTACTAGATGGGCACTTGTATGTATGTATGTGTAAATGAGTGTGTTCTATAGATATTTATATTGATTTGTGGGCAGAAAAACGACTGTCCCTGTTCTCATTTTTTTAATGAACTAGTGCTGTTTGCAAGAAACACCATCCAATTGTCTAAAAAAGATTTATAAAAAACACGCAATTTTTCATATAAATTTTGTAGACGATTGGATTTCACGTTTTCTATCAACAGCAGCAAAGTTTTCTATAGAGAATGTTTTAGAAGAAAACCAAAAACAGCTTAATATCGCACACTAATTTGTATACGAGTACTGATGTGCAGACTTTATTTATCACCATATATGAGCTGGTGCTACAAGTCCAGTTTTTCAGCGGTAATTTTAGTAAGATGGTGGTCTATATCTACCGCTAACTATTTTTTTTTTTTAAAGAGGACTTATTCCACTTTCAAAAATAGCAGTTTATATGACTAATATTTTTATGTGATTCTGGATTTATTTATGACAATATTCTTTTCCATTTTATGTATTTTTTTTTCTTTTAACCGCAATAAAATTATTTCCTAACCAAGTGTAACTTTTTATTAGTTGCTTTATCCTATTTTATAATTTAACTAGAAAGAAAAAAAATATTATGACGTAAAAGCAAACAGCAAACCAGTTAATAATTAATTATTTTAAAAAGCTTTATCATTATTTTAATTAAG
Organism: Thelaira solivaga; assembly: GCA_947397855.1. NCBI lineage: Eukaryota > Metazoa > Arthropoda > Insecta > Diptera > Tachinidae > Thelaira > Thelaira solivaga. The sequence goes on along the minus strand of OX377611.1, from coordinate 78,938,719 downwards.
TGAAATACGAGTACAAATACATAAATATTAATAGACTTGTTATTTAGCTCATGCTGAATTATTATTATGAAAGTTTAATTATTTAGGTATTAAGTAAGTCAAATTGAATTTTAAACAAAGACTTTTTTATATGTAAATAAAAAATATAAATTATCAGTCTTTAGCAATCTCAAACGGTTTAACAAATTTCACTGTATACAATATGGTAAGCAGTGATCTCTTTCTCTCTCTCTCTCTCTGAGTTTCTCTTGCTCTTTATTGCCTTATCCAAAGTATTCATACAAGTATAGGTATGTATTGTGATTTATATATTTTATTTTTTGTTTTTTATTAGCCTACCACATTAAATTTTATGTTAGATACAGAACAAAGAAATAATTTTGTTTTTGTTTTTTGGTTTAACAACAAGAACACAAAAAAATTACTTGTCAAGCCGGGTTTTTTGTTTTCTTTTTGGGACTTTTTAAATTTTAAACAGTATGAGTTGCCAAAAATAAAACTGAAAGAAAACATGTACTGAGAGGTACAAACGCATCTACATGTATGTATGTATGTATGTATATACAAGCAAACACTTGCTCCCCCTAAATTTAAATTCACTTCTTTTTTTATACTTTGAAATGAGCGCATCAAATTCGCATACACAACATGAAGCTTCACACACACACACACACACAGGCACTTACTTTTTAACAAACCACCTCCCATAATCAACTTATTCTTGCATATTTTTTACTGAATTTTTGATTGTTTGATTTGCAATTTTAATTTAATTCTAATGCGTGCTGGTCTGGTGTTTCCAGCAACAATTTATTTTTTTCGCAAAATTTTTTCAAAAAATTAACTATAAAAACAAATTTAGGCCAAATAATAGATTAACAAACGATATCCAGCAAAACAAATTGCATTTTAAAGGATTTTTTCGTTACGTATTTCAATTTGAATCGAAAGGAATTTTCAATTCGAATGAAAAATCTAATATGTAGAACTTTCGAAAATCCAGCAGAGTTGTGTTAACAATTTTGAGGGTAATTTTAAAAAAGTTATTTTTTTTCGAATTGGAAATTCTCTTCGAAAGCCTTTTCGATGCAAATCAAATACATAATAACCCCCCAGATTTTTTTTTTTTGAAAATTTCAAAGCAGTTGTAGTGTTGCCTCTCTATTTTTCTCTTTCATTAAAAACAAAAAAAAAATTGCAAATTCTAGCAAAGGGTGGTTGTGAACCAACGATATTTTATATACTCGTATGTAGTATGCAGGTGAGTACAAATTTACCTATTTTGTGTTAAAGATAAAAAAGTATTATGTATAAAATTACAATTTAAATTAAAAAATCAAATCATATTTTAACCTCAAATTTCAACTCAAAATGTATTAAGTTGGTCAGTTTTTTTTTTTTTTTTTCATTAAATATTTTTTTGCATTCAGATTGGGTGGTTCTCAGTAAAACAAGTTTATTTTTAATTGTGTTATTGTATTTTTAGAAGAATAAAACAATCATCAATTTATATAAAAAATTTTGTGCACCAATCATGTTTAAAATTAATTTTATTTAGAGATATTTTATTTCAATTTTCTCACTCTCTCTTTCTCTGCCTCTGTTTCATAATGTATCTCACATACATTATTATAATAAAATAAAAAAATAAAACATTTTTGCAAGGCACCTACTCGTATATGCAATTATTCAATTTCATTTGTTTATATAACAAATCTGTTTGTATAACAAAAACAATTCTCTATAATTAATAGTATTTTTATTAATTAGAGAGAAATGTATTTTGCGGGGTAACTAAAATTTAAATACACTTTAAACTAATTATTTCCCAGGCAAAATTTTAATTCTGAGTCAAAATTTCCCAATTTTGCAGTGTTTCGAAATTACGAAAAACTCGTAGAAACTTTTTTTCTTAAGAAAAAAAAGCCCTAAATTTTTTTGACTAATATTGATGCATCATTTTAGTGGCATAAGTTCCCTTAAAAAAAAAAATAGACAAAAATAACAGATCAATTATTGATTAATATTTCATTAAATAAATGAAATATTTCAAAAATTATGTGAATTAAATATTTTCATTGTAGGGCATAATATAATTATTAAATTAAATTAAACATTTCATTAAATTAATGAAATACCTATAACATTAATTTAATGAAACGTATCATTGATTTAAAAATAATAACTTTTTCTGTTTTGTATTACGAATACGAATATTTTATGCGGAAGTGAAAACTTCAGCACCTATTAACTGCTCCATGCTGCGTTTGTGAATTTTTTAAATTATTTTTTTTTTGTTTTTTTTTTTTTTTTTGGGTGAGTAAAAACTGGCAAAATCAAAAAAAAATTAAGTTCTTTTAAAAGAAGAAAAAAAGTTAATTCCACATTAACACTAATAATTCTTTAAATGTAACTTAAGGCTTTTGTAAATTTATAGGACAAGGGTAAATGTGCCAGTAGTCGGCAGTTTAACACGTCATCTTGGTACTATTTCATATTTGATGATGGTATTATTCTGATAACACGCTGTAATAGTACATTATTGGTCATATTTTCTTTTTAAAAATATATTTAAAAACTCTTTTTCTTAAAATTGAGTAATTTATAGTTTTTTTAAAAATACAACAAATTTGCCGGTAGTCAACATACTGTGATCCTATTGTCGGCATATCATTTTGTGTGTAAATTTTTTCAAGGCACTAAAGCTGAAAGCAGGCTTGAAATTACTCAAACATTTTGCTGACTACTGGCAAAACACAATTTGCCAAATAGTCGGCACCGAATGACCACTACAGGAAATGATTAAAATTTTTTAATAATTTTTTTATTAAAAGTAAAGAAATAATTAATTATTTTTCGCTGTGATTTTCATTTATCAACGACAATATTTCAACTCGTTTCTTTTCATTGGTTCAAATAATAAATTTTCTGTACGAAAACAATCTCTTCTGCAGAGGGGTAATAGGGAGTTTAACCAAAATTCATTTTTTATAAATAAAAGCTCTTTGTTATAATTATTTATTTGAGTTTTAAAAACAAAATGAACGACTACTGCAATAAGCAGCAATTAGGAGCGTTTAACCTATAACGTACATTTTTTAATGTTTTCTTTTTATTATAAGTATCGATCGCTATTTGCTTCTTTATTAGGAAAAATTTTAAGTTTAAACCAGTTGAAGTTTGTAAAAAAATTTATCCAATTGCTTATTTTTGATTTTATTTATTAACGTAGTTTTTATTATTATTTTATTATAGCTTTTGCTTAAAGTTTCGCAGCCATACACATTTTGAGGCATTTCATTTTGTTTACCTTCTTTAACAAAAATTTTTGTTCATTTTATTTTAAATAATAAAAAAAAATAGTATTTCTTTATTTCTCATGTATGAAGCTTCGCAACGCTGGCGTTACTGGGTTCATTGACCCCTTTTTGTAATGTTTGGTTAAGGTTCTGTTTCATATTACTGTTTTTTTTTTCGTTTACCGAATTTCAACACGATTTTAAAGAAGTAATACCTGCAATATGCAGGTATAAATAAGTAGATACAACGCTCCATACATACATACATACATATCATTTAATAATTTGAAAAAAAATTTTAAAGTGATGGGCACTAGGTTTTATTAAAGTTGTGCATTTCCTCTTATCCTAGTAAATAATTAGAAAATTGCCTACTTTAAGGGGCTTAGTTTTATTATTGTTTCTTAGAAACAAAAAAAAAATTAATAGAAAAATAGACAAAGAAAAACTGGTTTCTTGAAATCTGCTTTTTACACCCAATAAAATTTAACACAAAAATTATTTTAAACTTGACATTTAACGATCATTACTGCCTCCCTCTCTTTGTTGCTCCGGCAAGTTCAGTTGGTTTATTTAATAAAAAAATAAAATTTTGGCAAATATTTGGAAACATAATACATGCAAATAAAGGAAACACACACACACATATATACTTAACAAATAATTGACAAACATCGTTTGCTCGTGTTGAAATAAAAAAAAAATAACAAGATGACGTTGCCTTCAGAACAAAAGCAGAAACAAAGTTTTAATGAAAACAATAACTATACTTGTGTACGGGAGAGTATGAGCACAACTACAAAACACCGATCCACACTACAGCAGCACGCCAACATAGCAGCAGAGCAGTAGCAGAATAAACATACCCAAAAGCAAAAAAGCTGTACATTAAATGACAAGAGTAACTAAATGAGTATGTATGTATCTGCAGCATTATTGCAAATATTGTAATGTAAGTACAATCAACGAAAAAAAACAAACAACTGCAAAAGCAAAGCACACATACACTAATGCACACACACATACTTTGTTCTCAGCCCAGAACTCTTTACGGCTTCCATACTATATCGCTGCTACAGAGCAACAAAAGCAAACAAAAACACAAGTTCGCAAAAACAGCTTTGAACTTGAACTACACGTGGAGGCAGTGCAAGAGTTTTCAACATAGAATTTTTTCTCTACACTAAATACAACGGCTAGCACGACTCGTTTATTTGCGCGAGTATTAAAACGATGAAATATTCTGCAATAAAATGAAAAAAAAGAAAAGAAGAAAAAAATGTATTTGCAGGCACAACCGTACAACACAACAGGCAAGTGCATGAGTTTTCAACTTAAGGCAGGCCAGAGTTTATATATAAAAAAACAGCAACAACAACATGCTTACTAGTTGTCTGAATAAACCCATGACGTAAAACAGTGTACCCCAAAGCCAACAAATATCGAAAATTCTGGATGATAACCTGCAGATCCTTTTCTTGTAGGATAAACAACACAAATTTTAAAAATCTTTCTAATAAAAATACAGGGCCTAAAATTTTTAATATTTTTATTTTTTTTTTTGGGAAAGCTTTTTGCAAATTTTGATTACAAGTTACACGATATTGAGTTAGAACTTTTAAGGGCAAAATTGTTGCCTAGTAGGTACATATGTAGTTAGTTGTTGTAGTTAGTATTCCATCATGCTCATCAGGAAATCTTTATCTTAGCAATACTTTGCTGGTATTAGAAATTCAAATTGGCAAAACTTAACAACCAGTGTGGCAATATGGCAAAACCGCTTAAGATTTATTGAGTTATTTCAGTGTACTACAAATTTAAAAGCCTTCAAAGTTTTTTTTTATAAATTTTTTTCGATTCTAACAATTTTTTAAGTAAGAAATATTCTTATAGTAATTTAAAACGGGTAGAATATATCGTTTTATTATGTTTGAATGACAATAACACAGTTATTGAGCTTATTGGTTAAGTCGCTTTAAGCCAATTTTTTTTTGTAGTTTCAATATATAAGATATAGGATTTAAATTTATTTAAAAAATTTTTCGAGCCATAGCTTTCAATAATTACCATATACCTATGCAACTTTGTAAGTACAGGGTGGGCCAAAAGAAACCAAGCCAGAGACAATCCTTGAACTCAAGGCAAACATTGTTGCAGAAATTCGAACGCTACAGCCACAAGTTTTGAAAGATGTTATGGAAAATGTTCTAAAAAGAGCCCATCAGTGCGAAGCTGAAAACGGTGGTCATTTAAGAGACATCATTTTTCATACTTAGTGTAAAAAAATTTCCATTTTGTATATTATATAATCTGAAAGAAAAAATAAAAAAAAGTTAATAAACAAAAAAGTTATTAAACTTTTACACCCCTTGGTTTCTTTTGGCCCACCCTGTATGTCGCTGAATGACTTACAAAGTTTGCAATTCCCTGACATAGAGGGTTGTTAAAATTCATTTGAAAGGCTGTTAGTTTAGTTTTTGTAGCTTGCACATTATATACAGACATACTACTTACTTACGTACATACAGCAATATGTAAAGGGTGTCCCAACAAGAACGCAAGATTTAAATTTCAAATAAAACACAGATATTTAAAAAAAAAATCGTGAAACTTTATTATATCGTAAAGAAGACAGAATGAGGTTATGTATGGAACAACACGCGATCTTTTAATGAAATTTTCAATGACTGTTTTGCATAAATGCTGCGGTATTTCATTAATGCAGCGTCCAATTTCCTCTTTTAAGGCTTGAGTCGTCTTCGGCTTATTCGCGTAAACCATCGACTTCAAAAAACCCCCAAAAAAAAGTCTAATGGTGTTAAATCGCACGATCTAGGCGGCCAATTCTGGTCTCCAAAACGCGAAATAACACGACCGGGAAATGACTGATGCAGCAATTGAATTGTTTCTCTGGCTGTATGACATGTGGCGCCGTCTAGTTGAAATCACAAGCCCTCCACATTCATTTCTTCAATTCTAGGCTAGAAAAAACTGGTTATAATTTCACGATACCGAATTTAAATCTTGCGTTCTTGTTGGTACACCCTTTACATTCATCCATATTCTCATATGGATTTCATGTATATTTTTGGTTCCAGTGCATTGAAGCTTTAGATGGTTTGATATTTTACCAAACACGAGCCAATGTCAAAGTTACATGTAGGTACATATGTATGTATGTATGTACATGCACACATACATAAGTGAAGTGAGTGAACATACACAAGTTAATGTCGCCCGTTTTAAGCGTTAGAAAAACAGAAAATGCCAGAAATTTATTTTTATTTAAGAAAAAATAAAAAAAGGATGATGATGAGTTTTAAACTCGTACTTACATAAAATGAAAGTGAAGTTTAGCAGCCATGACAGATTACAAGAAAGAAAGAAAGGTACATACTAAAGGGCTGCACAAGCATACTTGAAATGGCTAACAAGGACGTTTTGTTATAAAATATTATACCTAAATGTTTGTAGTGATGTGCGTCTTTCAAGTATGCTTGTGTAAAAATAGGATTTAAAATTATTTTTATAAAATCAATTAAATAGGTATTTACCTATTCTATTTGAAAAACAAGTTTTTTTTCTATTATGCACTTATTATTTTACTATTTGTATGGTGTAAGTGTTTTTTAACTACAAATTTCATAACAAATTTCTTATTGTAAAAGTTTATTTATTTTTTTTTACAAAGTAATTCTTATTTATAGTTGTTTTTTTTTGTTACTTAACATTGTTTTTGTTTATTTTACTAATTAATAATTTTGCGCTTTTTCTAGGAATTTTTTTTTGTTACAAATACATTTATCAATTTGTATATGTATGTACATACATAGTAAGTATGTACATAAATGTAAGAAACATGTTATATTCCTTATCATAATTACAATATTATTTAATATTAAAACTTCTCTTCAAAATTAAAAAAAAAAAATTTCGTACCTACTAAATCTGAATCGAATGTCTTGTTGTTGAAATACTGGGTAATAATAATAATAGAAAAACCAATTACGTGTTAAAAAAAAACACAACAACAAAATAAACTATAGGTAGTACACAATAGGAAAACAAAAACTACTTAATATACAGTGAAATAAAATAGTAAAACAAAAGAAAAAACAAAACAATTAAATTTGAATTTTTATTTTGCTGTTTGTGACCTACGCCAATGTACAAATAATTTATTATTTACACAGGCACTACACAGAAAGCAAACACACTCAAACGCTCCCTAATAAATAACAATAATCACACACACACACTTATAAACACATATTAAGAATGTCATGCATGATCTTTATAAAATAGATAGAATAGATAGACTCACTACTACAAACAAATGTTTCTTTTTTCTGAAAACTTTTAATCTCTCTCTTTCTCCCTCGTAGCACGCCTTTCTAACAAACTCATTCATATGAGAGAACCAAATCTGTAGCTGTCAGTGTGTGCGTAGGAAAAACACACAGTCATGCACACAACAAATGTGCGCATAAAATTCTTAGATGCGGTTGTGAAATGGATAAAATAAATAGAAATTAGAGATTTTTCTTAAAAAGCTTCATTGTTAATAAACAAATACATACGCACATGCTTTTCACTTAATTTTTTATGTGAAAGGAAGGCAAGGAGCTTGAAATACCGGCCATAAATTGGTTTGTAACTTTATTAGTTTTCTTTAAAAAAAAGTCCTTATTTAAGGTTTCAAAAAAGTTTGTTGCACTTTATGTTAATTTCAGAAGCGACGGCCATGTCGCGGTTGTTACTGAAGTTTTAAGTGTGTATGGTAAAATGGGCTGCAATATGCCCAGACAACCTGGCCGGTTATTATGTATAGCGAATATACTTTCGAAAAGAATTTTCAATTCGAAAGAAAAATCTTAATAGGTATGTACAACTTTCGAAAATCCAGCAGAGTTGTATTAACAATTGTGAGTTTAATTTTGAAAATGTTAATTTTTTTTCGATTTCGATTCGATTCGAATCGAAATACATAATAACACCCAGATATGGCCGACATTTTCACCAAGAAATGGTTGCAAAAGTCAAATAAAAATGATTTCAGAATATTGTTGGCCACTTAAAAAAAATGCCAAGCAAACATTTTTGAGTGAAATGGCCAAAAATTGTATTTCTGTAAAAATTTTATTTTAATAAAAAGTTTAACGGATTAAAAAAAAGTTGGGTTTTACTCGTTAATAAACATATTTTGAAGATAAATTAAAAAAAAATGTACGAGGCGAACATTTTCACAAAAAGAAAAAAATGGGTGCAAAAATAAAATAAAATAAAAAAGATTTCAGAATATTGTTGGTCGCTTCAACGGTATACTGATGCTGCTGAGTTAAAAAAAACTGCCCAGCAAACATTTTTGAGTGAAATGGCCAAAAATTTTATTTCTGGAAAAATTTTGTTTTAATAAAAAATTAAACAGATTTAAAAAAAAGTTAGGTTTTACACATAAATAAACATATTTTGAAAATAAATTTGGTTTCTTTACAAAATACTGTGTAAAAACGTCTTCAAAATTTAAAAATGGCGAAAAATTAAAAAAAAAAATTGTTTGGTAGAGAAATACCTACACAGTGATATTCATTCATTTAAACGGTCTCAATGTTTTCTATATAAATCCGCTGAGAAACTTAAAATAGGTTTATATTCCACTAAATTACTGGTTTATAAGTGCATGAAGTTGCGAGAAACCGGTTTTTTACTTTTAATTCAAGATTTTTGGGGGGCTTGGCAAATTTCAAAAACAGATTCTTTTTGTACTGGACAGCACCTGATTTATTAAAACTACATACATACATACACATATTTTTTTATAATTATTACATCATTATTTTTATTATTAAACTTTTTATTGAATTTATTCTATTTAGAAATTTTTATTAAAGAAAAAAATTTAGTTTAATGAACTTTTCAATGTTTTAAACTACATTCTAGCCGATAGAGAATAAATAGTAAATGAAATTTTAACAAATACAAAAATTTTTTTTCATTACAGCTTTGTAATGTGTTTCTTATGACTCTAGGCTTTATTATAATAAGAATTACCAAAATGGTTGTTCCATTTATACATATATCTAGTTACTAACTATTTATGGTTAATGAGTATCAGTTACAGATTATTTGATCTTATTAGAATAATAGAAGGTTGCCATATATACATAACATCCCCCTTTTTATAATGTTTAAAAATAAATATATAATATCTTCGATTTTACAATAGTAATAATTTTTTTTTTTTTTCGATTTTACAATAGTAATAATTTTTTTTTTTTTTTAAATTTTACAGGTTTTATAATGTTTTACAAATTTAATTTTTTAGGTGGTATTACTCTTCTCCCGTATCTTGAAGTATAAATTCTGTTATTGTTGTTATTAACAATATTATTAGTACCATTTTCATTATAATTCACATTATTATTGTTGTTATTATTATTATTATTATTATTATTAATATTTTCATTACAATTTGTATTAGAATTCTGAACACCAATCGGTGTTTCAAAAGTATTAAAATCGTAATATATATTTTCATTACCAATTTCTAAATTGTTTGTCTTGTTTTTATTATTTATATCTTTACTATTAGTAGCTATTTTTAATATGTGTTGCCTATTCCTTCTATAGACTACACCTTTTTCATCCTCTATTAAAAATGATCTTGGTTCCTTGCTTTTCTTTAAAACTTTTCCTTTAAACCACAAAGATGTTGGATTCTTTTTGAAATAAATCGATTTAGTTCTGTTAAATCTTAAGCCAACCACTCTTGCCCTCTCCAAAACCTTGTTTAAAATTTCATTATGTTTTTCTATACTCACTGCATGAATTAAAAAATCATCCATATATATCACTAAACCTGATATATCACTAAACAGTCTTATCATTTGGGCGTGAAATATTTCCGGTGCTGAACTTATACCAAATGGTAAGCGTAAAAACCGATATCGTCCGAAAGGAGTATTAAAAGTACATATTCGTGACGATTCTTCATCTAATTTCACCATCCAAAATCCTGAATTAGCATCAAGCCGACTAAAATATTTAGAACCTGTCATACGCGACTTACATTCATCCAATGTAGGAAAATCAAACCTAGGCCTTTCTATTACTTTATTTAAATTTCGAGGATCTAAACATAACCTCAAACTACCGTCTGTTTTTGTAACTAGCACTATAGAATTGACCCAATCTGTAGGTTCTTTTACTTCAACTATAACACCTAAATTAATCATTCTTTCTATTTCCTTTTTTAGTGGTTCATTAAGACTAAAAGGTACTCGACGTGGAGGATCAATAACTGGTTGAGTATTTTCCTTTAACTTGATATGACACTCTTCTTTAAGTTGCCCTAGACCTTGAAACATGTCTTTATACTTTTCTATAATATTTTCACAATTAATTGCATTTACTTTTCTGATTAAGTTTAACTTGGATGCCATTTCCAAACCCAATATATTGTTGCATTTCATATCTAGTAAGTAAAAATCAGTTTCGTACATTTCATTATCAAAAATGAAAGGTAAATAAATTTTGCCTACTACCGGTAATCTTTCACCACTTAAAGTAAATATATTATTATATACCTTATAATTTATCTTACTTATACCCAACATGTTGAAAGTATCCATAGACATCAGATTCGCTTGAGATCCCGTATCAACCTGGCAAGTCACGGATTTGCCATTAAGCTCTATGTTGACGTTCCATATGTTGTCATTGCTCCTTTCTTTAGTTGACCCAACAAACAGCATTTCTTCTTGCACAACGTCATCCTCATTGACAGTCTTCACATATTTCTTCTGATTATATTTCTTTATATTGCCTTTAAACCAACACATTTTAGCATAGTGGTTTATTTTTCCACATGCATGACACTTTGCACCTTCAGCTGGGCATTTGCTTTTGTGTACTTGACCACATTTCTTACACATAAAAGCCTTTTGTTGTTTTCTGACAAACTGTTCACTATGTTGTTGTTGTTGGTACTTACTTTTGTATTTTATATTTTTGTTTTGCTGAATTGCTGCAACCATAACCTCATCTGTTTTTTCATTCTGTATGGTGGCCAAATTTTCTTTCGCCATTTCAATACTTTTGGCAATTTCTAAAGCTCTCTGCCATTCTATACCTCCTTCACTCAATAAACGCTCTTTGACACCCTTATAATTTTCAGCTAAACCACAAATAAATATGTCCTTAACTAGGCTTTGGCGCAATGTGCCAAACTCACATGTATTGCTCAAATTCTCTAGTGTAGTTGCATACTGTGCAATGGACTCTTCTGATTTTTGTTTACGAGTGAAAAATGCATGCCTTTCCATCGCTAGGTTTATTTTTGGAATAAAATGGGACTCAAATTTTTTCACTAACGAGGCATAACTTACAGTATCGATATTCTCGTTGAAAGAATTAAAAATCGGTAGACACTGAGGACCCATATGATGTAATAATATCGCTACCTTCCTCCGGTCCGGTTGTGAATATAAATTGGAGGCTATCATAAAGATTTCAAATTGTGTACTCCATTGTTTCCACTCTATCGCAATATTGTATGCTTTTAAATTAAATGGCGGCATCGTTGAGGAAAACATAACCTCTTTTGGTGAGACTTCACACGCATTTGCGGGCACATTTACAGGCACGTTTTCAGGCATTTTGTTTTGTGACAGCCGGGGCTAAACAAATTTCACTTTATTTGTTTTTGACTCAATTAAAACTTTTTGTTTAATTGTTTAATTATTTAATTGTCTTTATTTAATTTTTTCTTTCAATTATCGTCTTATTTCTTTTTATATTTGACACACCTGACACCATGTAATGTGTTTCTTATGACTCTAGGCTTTATTATAATAAGAATTACCAAAATGGTTGTTCCATTTATACATATATCTAGTTACTAACTATTTATGGTTAATGAGTATCAGTTACAGATTATTTGATCTTATTAGAATAATAGAAGGTTGCCATATATACATAACAAGCTTTAATGATTATTAATTGAAATTGAAAACACACATACAAACTATATTTTGTTTTGCCGGAAGTTTGTTTGTAAGTTAAGTAAGACATATTTTTGTATGCAACTAGAGAGTATAATTCGACATGCACATAAATACACGCATACATATGTATTTTATATAAAGAATACTTGACGAAAGACAATAATTTATTAAAGTACAACAGCCAAAAAAACAACTTTAAGCATTTACAGCAACAAAATTAACATTGAAATAATAAAATCAGAAAAAAGCACTACTTTTATTCATTGTTCTTGTTTAAGTTTTTTCGACAGATATATAACAAAAATGCTGGTGGCAGCAGTGAGTTCAATGAACCAGTAGACGATGAAAATATACTGCACTACATACATATAGAACGTATCTGGTTGCATGGCCCAAAAACTAACACAAACACCACCACATACAAAAAGCACTCCAAAGCTATTATTGAAATACTTAATCAAGAAAAGTAGATGGCAAAGCAAAATGCATGACAGACGATTATTAATTTATTTATGTGTGTACTTACATATTTGAATAAGTAATTGAGTTATAAGCGTTAAGAAATTTTGGAAACCAGCACCTGGACAGTGTTAAATAATAGCAGAAAGAATGAATATAAAATGTATGTTTTAAACAAAAACCTAACGCATCATTTTTATTTTAAAAATCTGGTTAAACAGTTAGATAAATAAAAAGTCTAGCGACGAAAGTTGACAGAATGTGATTTTTAAAAAATTTTATTGAAAATATAATACTTCTATGGCAGTTTTTTTTAACCATTTAAGCTAAAATATATGTAGTGTTAAAATTAAGTTATCGAAATATATATTAAAAACAGCATAAACCTTTTTAGAAAAATTTATTCATCGAAAAAAAATTTTAGAAAATTTTCTGTAGAAATGTTTTGATTCTTGAAAATTGTAATTATTAAGAAATATATAAAAACCCTTAGTTATCGATAACTTTATAGTAAAAAAATTTAATAATCAATAAGCCTTGTAATTTTAATTTATTTTAATTATAGATAATTTTTTGTTTAACAAATTTTATTGGGCGAAAGCAAATTTTGGAAAGTTTTAGTTATCGTTGAGTTTTTATTTATAGAAATATTTTTTTTTAGAAAATTTTGGTTACAGATAATTTTTACATTGAAAATTTTGCTTACCCACAAAAAAAAAAAAGAAAACTTCTAGCTAACAATAACTAGTTAAAAAGAAAATATTTTTATCGGTAAAAAATTATAGAAAAGTTATCGATAACTTTTTAAACATACACAAAATTATATTAATAAAAAAAATTTAGCTACTGAAAAAAATTGAGAAAACTGTTAGTTAACGATAACTTATGGATACTAATCGATAAGTTTTATATATTATAGAAAATTTTAATTACGAATAATTGTTATATAAGAAATTTTATTTACCGAAAACAAATTTTAGATTATTTTAGTTACCGATAACTTTTTATATAAAAAATTTTATATATAGAAAATTGTTTTTTAGAAAATTTTTAATAAGCATAATTTTTACATTGAAATATAATTTTTAGAAAATAAATGTTTAGACATTCTTTAAGAGTAAATTTTAGCTATCGATGACACAAATTTATGTAAAATTTTAGTAACCGATTAACCCAAAACCGAGTTCAAAATGAAGTATTGCGACTCTAATTGAAGGAGATAATACCGAAACGTAAACCTAACCCAAAACCGAAAACCCTTTTTAAAAAAACTATAGAAAATTTTGGTCATAGATTTTTGAAATTTCCATATACACAAGTACTGTCGTTTGTAAGGATTTTGGCAGTTTCCGTTTTGCATCATAAAATAAAAACTACGAAGTTTTCAGAAAATGTTAAAACACTTCCATGAAAATTTAGAGTATACAGATTCAATACCTTTTTAATTTTGGTAATTTTCATGGGCAAAATCGTACCATTCCTGATTTTGCAAGCTTGGGAATGGTAAAAATCTCTCAGAGCAACAGAACTGGGGTAATGGTAATTTAAAAAAAAATTGTTAAAATAGTCCAAAGTAATTTCAGAGTATTTGTGCAATAGATTACAAATCTAGATAGCCTCCCCTTTAAAATGATATGTGTCTCATTAGGTCCCATGCTTTAAGATAGAAGGGTTTGCCCACAGTACCCTTCATCCCTCAAAGACCACATATACCCTATTTTTGTACTGAGTGAAATTTTCAAAGTTTTTTAAAAAATTTCACAAATACATTGTGGTTGTTTTCCATTCCTGGAGATAGAAGGGTTTGGCCAGAATGGCGTCAACTCTCTATAAACCGCTTTAAATTCAGTACATATGTGAAGAATATGTATGGAAATGTTTTTATTGCATGCGATATTTTTAAAAAACCTATTTAACTAGATGTATTTATCTTCACACACATACAATTTTTTAATATGTCTGTCATATTTATTACAAAGGAAACTTGAAATTAACTCTATTTAACGGTTCCGTTGAAAAAAGAAAAAAAAAATCATTATTTCTCATTTTCTCTTGCTCTAAAGAGGTATTATTTGTATATACTCGTCGTACCTACATTTGAAGCCCTAAATAATAATAAACAAAAAACTGGTTATTTTTTCAGTTAATAAAACTGTTCAAGAAGCTCAAACCATCAGACAGAAAAACCAATTAAGTGGTACTATCCCAACATTGTAACGGTCTTTCGTTTTTCAATATTAATTTTGTTGATATTTGTTTGATCGTGTACATGCGTACATACTGGAAATATGTATAATAACAAACTCAAATAACCTTTTATAGTTTATTACCTTCTTAGTGTTTGATAGTTTTAAAATGCCCCACTCATACCCAACAAACATTTTATATTATGCAACTTATATGAAGAGTCAATAGTTTGAAATATTGCAATTTTTCTAGCAGAAAAGTAGGGATGGGATGGGATGTCTGATTAATATTAATATGTAGGTACTTGAATTTTGATTTTTATGTGGTATTAATTCACTTGGAATTTATCTAAAATTGTGTGCACTGAAATATTAGACATCCAGAAAAGAAATCAAATTACGATCATCGTTGCTGGTTTGTATGTTTGCAAGTTGTGTTTTATCTTTCATTGAGCATGTTAATGAACTTTTTTGTACTAGTTTTATTTTTATTTATTTTTTATTGTTGTGATTCTCTACATTTCGAATATTAAACCAACATTTTAAAGTTTTTGGTGGGTCTTTAAAACTACATACATACAAACTAATTGAAAATTTATTAATGGCCTTTATTTTTAGACATTGTACAGTGTATGTATCCGATTTTTTCAAGCACATAGTACAATTTTGTGAAAATAAATATTTTGAATTAAGAAACAATAATATGACTTGTAAATATGTTGTTGTATAATTTGGTTTTTATTTTCCTAAAAAATAACTGTGACTAATTTATGATCCAAAACAACAACTTTAAGAACAAAATTAGGTATGAATCATATTTATAGTATCTCAACACTCGAAATTTATAAATCAAGTTTTCTATGATTGAACTATTAATAATAATTAATAACTAAAATCAATTCTTTTAAATAATTTTTTCTTGGAAACATTTAGTAAAGAAAATAATTTAATTTATATCAAGTGCTTATGGTTAAAATAAAATTATGTTTCTTCTAAATAGATAAAAATGAATAATGCCTTAAAATAGTCTCCATTTAGTGGTACAACTAAAAGACATGTTATGTACACTGACTCTTTGTAATGGATTGCGCATTAACTTATTTATTAAATTTGAAGAAAAAAATCGCAACAAAAAGCTTTTTTTTTTTTTTAAAAATCCCTGTATTCTTCCGCCCTTTTAATGCAAAAAGTTAGAATGATATGTTATACCTATTCTTGAAAAATATAAGTTTTTTCTTTGCAATATATTTATATACTTTTAATTAATTTGTTTCACTTAATTTCTAATTTCTAGATTCACTCATTCACTACTTGAAATAAAAAAAAACATTTAGAAGTTTAATACTCTTTTTAAATAAAAAAAAAGAAAATTAAACAACGAAATTATACTCTCTCCTCCTTTCTTTTCCCTTCCTTTTATCTTTATTTACTTGGTGAATTTTTTGAAAGTACTTTTTTAGGTGATATTTTCTCTTTAATTTCCCCCCTGCTATAATTTCCTTTCCTCTCTTGATTTTCTCTAACTCCATTTTACTCAACTACAAACGGTACTTCTTCACCCAGAACTCCACCTAGAGTTTCAAAACATGAGTCAAAATGTTATTTGAAGAATAGATTTTTCAAATCAAATTAACTTTCCGAAATTCATTTTGTTAGACTTAAAACTTTTAAACTCATTTATTTTAAATTTATTGAATCAAAAGAAACCATAATAATAATAGATGTTTAACAATACACCCCACATTTACGTAAGCGCTCATTACCACAGACACTTTCTGTACCCTCTTCTCTTCAGTTCGAGTTCATTTTGTTAAAGAAAATATTTCTGAGTGTAAATTATTGAAAACAGAGATCTAATACGGTTCTAATTTAATTTTCTAAAATGTGAACAATGTTATCATTTTAGCGTTTTTATGCTCTATCATACTTATTTTTTATTGGGCTGCCTATTTTTATACAGAATTTTTTGATTTAGGGAAACAAATTATAGTAAATCAAATGGAGATGACTCTTATTTAGTATGAAGCAATACTATCATCTCCTGGGTATCATATTTTTTCATCACAATCGCCTAGCTAAAACCCAATAAAAGCTAGAGGAAAGAAGAACCAAAACTGGAAGACAATTAGTTAACCATTCTTGTCATATAGTATTTTACAACTTACAGAAACAAATTATACTTTTCGAAAATAATTGTTCTTTGCATAGAAAACATAAAAATAAAAATCAAAGCTGTTATAGATAAGGCTTCTTTTCATACATAAAATTGTTTAATTGAAATTAAATAATTATGTTTAACTCTAGAACGAAATATGAAAGTTTTTCTTATGGAAAACGATAAAAATATTATATAAAAATCTTTCTAAGAATTTTTCCCAAGAAAAATTTTGGTTTTTGGAAAAAAAAATTCTCTAAATTAGAGAATTTTCTAATTTAAAAAAGAGCGAAAAGTGAAAAAACTCCCGGCGAATTTTTATTCATAATTGGGCTGCTTAACACGCTTTTTAAATAATTTTCTAAAAATTTTTTAGCAAGAATAATAGTAAAAAAGATTACGATTCCAGCAAGTTATTTCTCTGTCTACAAAATTCAGATCTAGATCAACAACAATAGAAAGATTTTTTTAATCGCTTATACTAGACATCGGGTATCTAGACAGCTGGATTTAGTTAACGAAGAAATAACTTGCTGAAGGCTTAGGGCTAGGTCTGATAAGTGCGAACGATAGCTTCATTTGTACACTTGAATTGAAAATAAAAACAAATTTTCGTATATTGTTTTTGTTTTGCAATACAAATTTTCGAACGAAATGGTTGTTCCCTTTAAGAAGCCTAGTCGTTAATCTGCTTTTCTATTATTTTTGATTTGCCAGTAATGTTTTCATTATTTTGTAATTACGAACCTTGTTATACTTTATTTTTTATTTTTTTCTTCTTTCATAATTTACTGTAATCTGTAACAATTTAGCATCACTGGTTTTACCATATTTTTGTTGTAACACTATTCTTTCTATTACAACTGAGTTTACAACAAACTTCCCCTGCCTGCTCTTTCTCTCACTCCCCTCTTTTACTCAAAACTCTCGCTCTAAATTATACAATTTTTGTAATTTAGACATAAAAAAGAATTTTTTACATTAAAACTTTTTTAAAACGTTTAGAAGCAAAAATTTTAAAAAAATTTAAAGCCTTTAGATCTTAAATTTATTAAAATTAACAACTAATAATTAGTAAATGATCTTCGTTTATACTATCTATAGAAAATGTATAATTTCCAATAAAATCTTATTGGATTTTCAATTTGAGCATTTTCTTTTGTGAGTGTAAAAACATTAGAAAAAAAGAAAAACCAGCTACCCGCTATGAGTGGGATATTTAGGGAAATATTAGACCCTTTTTGAGTTAGAATGATAAGAAACGGTAAGAACACACAAAATATTTGATATTATTTTTGGTGGTTACTAAAAACATTTTTGAAAATCTCATCCACCAGTCGGTTATTTACAAGCGAACATTGAACTTCTGAAAAGCGGAAAAATGCATTAAATAAGAAATTTTCTATACAAGAAAAAAGGGGGGGAAGGAACAAAAAAAATTTAGATTTAAAACATACAAACGCGCTAATTTTCATTTAAACTAAACTGAAATTTTTTTTGAAAAGTGTAATTGAAAAATTTTATCTAAAACAATTTCAATGATTTTTTTTTATAAATATGAATGATATGCAAAAATCGTTTGAAAAAATGCGTATGAATAGCAAGATTAAATCCACCACCAATTCTACTTCTATGCGCTCTAAAATTAAAGACGCTTCTAGCAGTAACAAAAACACTTCCCCTTATGCAACAAAATTGGATCCGCATACCAAAGACTTGAAGAAAATTTTAAAATTATTAAAAAAGCACGTTAAAAAACAAATTGCTTTTAAGAAAACCAAAATTTTAATATAAAAATATAAAAAAAAAAAATGATCTAACTAAAAAAAAACAATGTAAAGCAATTTAAAGACTGATAAGCAAACTGTATGTGACTGATTTGAAATGGACGATAATTTTTTTTACAAAATTTATTATATTTTTGTTTTCGTTTTTTATAAAAGAACAAAAGAAAATAAATAAATATTAATAGAGTTTGAGCATAAAATGAGCGAAACTGCTAGCACAAGTGCTGCTGGTAACTCCTGGCCCAAGGAACAAAATTGGATTAAAGATGTTTTATCGAAATCGGGCACGGAACTTGTGCAATTATCGCCCAATAAAGCTATTAAAATTACCAAAAAATTGGTTAAACAAAATGAAAAAAGTGAGTTTTATGTTTGAAAAACCAACAAAATTTAGAAAAAAGTATTATTTTACAAAAAAGAGTATAAAACACAAGTTCTGCTCTCTCAATCTAATACCAAGAACAGCCGTCAGTTTATTAATAATGCGCAGGTCAATATACTTGCAGGTCATTGACCGCTGTTTCTAAAAAGGTTTATTCAAAATTTTCAAACCATATAAAATAAAAGCTCTAGGAAAATGTATTCTAAATCTTTTTTTTTTGCTATAAGACCACCATAGAAAGATATTAGGTTTATTTAGTTATGCGCATGTTATTGTTGGTGAATAGTTTTATATTTAAAAATCTCTATAGAACATTTTATAAATTTTTTTCTTGCAGAATTTTTGTCGAAAAGATTCACTAGAAATCTCTAGTAATAAGCTGAAACTTTAATTTTCTATTTATAGAATTGTTTTTAATTTAACAATTTAAATTTTACTAAAACGTTTTTAAGAGTAATAATTGTTCTTGAACATTCTAGCTGTTTTTACCGGGTCTAGCCCGATATTTTTTTTCATATAAGTGGCAATTCTTCACAAAGGATATAGTATATATAAAAATTCAGAGCAATCTATTTAAAATCTGGTTTTTGACCGGTCTCGCAGGCCAGCACAAATTGCTGACCTTCCAACTAACTGTTTGAATCCGTTGAGAAATATAGAATTTTAATATGGGCGTAGTGTTATGTTATATAGACTATGTTACTTGCTGATACTATAGCTTTGTATTGGTGAAAGAATTTTTAAAATCGGTTCGGTAGGTTTATAATTTATCTATTATAAAAAAAAATTTTTTTCTTATTATAATTTTACTATCTGTTTGTACCCGGTCTAAATCAGTCTTGCTTGTATAAATAAAATCTTTAAATAGCTGCTTTTACTGTGTCTCAAGGATTCTAAGTGATCCGCGTAACACTGAGCGTGAACAATCCTAGAATATATAGTGAGCATTTTTGAAATATATTGATTTTATATATCAAATGGAAAATAAAGTTTTAATTGTTTTAAATCATTAAAAAATGCACGGAAAAGTGGGTAGAGTTATGGTATATACCCTTTGTTACTCGTTGATACTGTAGTTTTATATTGTTGAAAGAATTTTTAAAATCGGTTCGGTAGGTTTAGAGTTTATCTATTAGAAGCCAAAAAAAAAAAAACACAAATTTTTTCATCTTTATAATATTAGTATAGATTATAGATTAGTATAGATTAGTGTAGATTAAAAAAAAACTAATTATATAATAAGGGAAAATTCAGTGTTGTATTACAAATTGAAAAACGAAAATAAAACAAATTTTTTGCTTATTTTTCCAACAAATATCAGTTAAATAACGATTTTGATTAACTAAATAGATGTCCAAATGTATGTATACCAAATTTTGCTTACATAAATATCTAAAAGGTACCTACTTACTTTAACGTTCAACCTCTTCCAGCAAATTCGTAGCTTTTAACAAACTCCATTTTGTACATGTACATGCATATCTTTCTGTTTAACAAAACAATAATAACACAAAATGCCGGTTCACAAAAACACAGTTGGGGAGAGGGAAAGTCTAATAAAGAAAGCTCTGACTATTTCCTAAAACTAATGAAGCATACACGCAACAAAGTCAACCAACAAATTTTTGATGCTTAACTTAGAAAAACAAAATAACGGTGACTCTAATAACTCAAATCACAAAAGCTAAACCAACAACAAAATATAGGAAAACAAATACAAACTCAAAACAATCATTTATTTCATTCATAAAAATAAAATAAACTGCGTAATTCTGTCTTAAAAGCTTTTACACCACCCTTCGACACGGAATTTTTCTCATAAATTTGTAAATAAGGAAAATTGCATTTCCAAATGAAAGTGCTAGTGTATGTATGTATGTAACAGGTGGCGCAAAAATAACCTTCCGATGTTTTTTGGCTGTAATTTAAAAAAAATGAAAAACTTTGATTCTTCTTGTGGATTATTTTTATTTGGTCTTTTAATTTTTTTACATCAAGTCGAGAATATGATGTCATGTAAATGGCCGCCGCCACAGTTGATTGTCATTTGAGCCCTTTTTATGGCATTTTCCATCACTTTGGCCAAAACTTCCGGCGATAGGTCCTCACATTCTTGACGGATATTGTCTTTAAGAGCTGCAAGAGTCTGAGGCTTGTTGACATAAACCCGCGACTTCAAAAAGACCCACAAAAAGAAGTCTGCAGCGGTCAAATCAGGCGATCTTGCTGGCCAGTCCAAATCGCCAAAACGGCAGATTAGGCTCCCGGGAAATGCATCCTTCAGCATATCGGTTGTGGCACGTTGCACCGTCCTGTTGGAACCACATGTTTTCCAATCCCAATTCATCAAGTTGCGGCAAAAAGAACTCGTTGATCATTGCAGTAACCGTTTGGCCAGCGACGTCTTCGAAGAAAAAAGGTCCGATGACTCCTCCAGCGAAAACAGCACACCATACAGTGACTTTGAGCGGGTGTAATGGCTCTTCGTGGGTTACACGCGGATTTTCAGTGCCCCAGAAGCGTAAATTTTGCTTATTTACGTACCCGCTAAGATGGAAATGGGCCTCATCACTCATGATTATTTTTGATGAAAAATCATCTTCCTCTTGGTGGTGATTAAGGATGGCTTGAGCGTATGTTAGACGCGATTGGCGGTCAGCAGCTAACAGCTGATGCACCGTCTGGACTTTGTACGGAAACATCTTCAAATCTTGTACCAAAATTCGCTGTAAAGACCGTCGACTGATACCCATTTGCGTGGCACGTCATCTGGTCGATGTCGACGGCGCTTCCATGACATCCTCGGCTACAGCAGCAATATTCTCTGCAGAACGGCTACTCCGGGGTCTGCCACGCCTGGCAGCATCTCGTGTTGTGCCAGTCTCTTCGAGGCGAGTGGCTAAACGTCGCAGTGTTTCACCAGTAGGCGAAATTCACGTTGTGCCAAAGTCACCGACCGATTATTGGTCAAATAAATAGTCACCAATATTCCGCGTTCTGGACCAGTGTAGCGTAACATTGTTTATTAACGTGTATTTCACATGTGTTTACTACACAAATGTCAAAACAGAACTGACATTAGGGGCCAATCGCAAAATTTATAGCATTTTCTGATAGGAGGACTACTTTTGCGCCACCTTGTATGAACACATAAATAAATAAATAAAGTGGAAAAAAATTGTATGGACAATAATAACGTTGCCTAGTTAGGTCGTTAAAAGGCCTATGGAAATAAAATACATACACAGCTTTTCCCAGTTCTTTTTAAGGGGTGGTTTTCTTTTTTTGTGGCTTGTGTATTTTTTGTTTTTTATGTTATGGGGTTGTTTCAAGTGTATTTACACATTAACGCTTTACAATCTGGGTTAATATGATGTTGGTTATATTTAAACTAGACATTTACTTGTAACTAAATATAAATAGATTTTGAAACACTTACCTATGCAGGAAGTTAATTACTAATCATAAGATATACGAATAATTGATGAGCTATTGTGGATGATGCTAAAACACCAACACTGAAAATAAACAATAATTATAGGTATAAAAAGAATCGATAAATAAATACTATTAAATTTAAAATAAATAATTAATTAAGACATTTTTAATAAGAGGTATAATAGGTATAACTGACTTCTGGGGGGTTACTCTCTATTGCGATGCGAAAGAAAAACCATTCGCATCTGTATAATTTTTACATTGAGTTGCAATACGTTTTCTTTCGCATCGCAATAGAGAGTAACCCCTCTGTGCTACCTTTTATTTTTACAATTTTTTTTTATAATAATTTTAGTAAATTATTCGATATTATAAATTTATTATTCGTAAATATTATTCAAGCTTAATATCTCAATGAAAAAATTGTTTTTGTTTTAATTTTCCAATATTTAAAGGTCTTCTTCAGGGAAATTTATTTTTATAAAAATGTAACTTATAAATTTGGCATATTATGTGATTCATCGCAGCATTAAAAATGCTTAGATAACAACAAAATAAAAAAAAGTGGACTACCGATATTTAAGTCACAATTTAATAAATAAACATATATATGTATATGTATATTTACGGAATAATTCACAAAAATTACAAAAAAATGGTAAAAAAAAACAAAATTCGAAATAGTTTTATTTTTTATAATAAAAGCAGCAATGAATGCCCTTAAAAATAGAAAAGGGGTAACAAAAAGCTTCCCACATTCATTTAATTATCTAAATAAATTTGCATAAAATCAATAAAAAAATAATTTTTTGCATAGATACACATAATTTTAAAAAATTAAAAAAAGAACAAAATATTAATGATTTTTTTATTTTATTTTAGATTTGCAAAATACCACTATGGTTTATTACCCATCCACGCCATTAATTATTAAATCGGAGCAACCTAGTCAGGCGCAAATGTGTGCGCCTCTTAGAAATATTCATGAGTCGCAAACTTCTTCATCAATAACCAACAGCAGTTATATACTTAATAATGTGAATATAACATCAATGCAACAACATCACCAACAACAACAGCATATAACACACAATTTTAATTCCCCAAGTATTACAACAACAACAACAAATCATAATCAACAGCAACAACACTATCATCATCATCAGCAACAATATTTAACAAATATTAAAACTGAATTGCTACCACCGGGTATAACTTTATATGCCACCACACAACCAGCCTCCCTGATATCCCAAAATTTAACTTCACCAGCCACAACACCAACAGCAACGCCAACAACAACACTAACTTTAACATCAACAACAAACAATGTTAGCAGCAGCACACCTTCATCAACTACAACAACAGTGGGACGCAAAAACAATACTAACAAGCCTCAATTTAAATGTGAACAGTGTGGCATGACTTTTGGCAGCAAATCGGCTCATACTTCTCATACAAAATCCCATGCAAAGAATGGTGAATTAAATTTAAAAAAAGTTGGTAATAGCAACCTAAATGGTGTAGATAACTCGACCAGCTCTGTAGCAGCGGGTTTGGAAACAAATGAGGCCACTGTACCATTGGGAATACCAAAGACTCCACAAATAAAGCCTAATGCAACTGCGGCCACAAATGGTGGTGATCCCTATCAGTGTAATGTCTGCCAAAAGACATTTGCTGTGCCTGCAAGACTGGTTAGTATTTATACTAGATAAATGATTCTTATTTTTTTAAGAATCATACATACATAGTTTTAATTTTCTTTATGTATTTCCTTCCTTATATTCCCTTACTCGTTTAACAGATTCGTCATTATCGTACTCATACTGGAGAGCGACCCTTCGAGTGTGAATTTTGTCATAAACTTTTCAGTGTCAAAGAGAATCTTCAAGTTCATCGTCGCATACACACCAAAGAACGTCCATACAAATGTGATGTGTGTGGGCGTGCTTTTGAGCATTCAGGAAAACTACATCGTCACATGCGCATACACACGGGTGAACGACCGCACAAATGTTCAGTTTGTGACAAAACCTTCATACAATCAGGTCAATTAGTAATACACATGCGCACGCATACCGGCGAAAAACCTTACAAATGTCCAGTGGAAGGCTGCGGCAAAGGTTTTACTTGTTCGAAACAACTGAAAGTGCACTCACGTACTCACACAGGTGAAAAGCCATATCACTGCGATATTTGTTTCCGTGATTTTGGTTACAATCATGTATTAAAATTGCACAGAGTACAGCACTATGGCTCAAAATGTTACAAGTGTACAATTTGTGATGAAACGTTTAAAAGCAAGAAAGAAATGGAGGCCCATATTAAGGGTCATGCTAACGAAATGCCCGATGACGATGAAGAGGCAAATATTAATGGCAACGCTACCATCTCCTCAGTATCAATCTCTTCTAGTGCTGAAACAACTTCCGGACCAAATTCACCACAATCACCAAGTTCGAGTCTCGGTAATAATCTTGCTATAAACAATGCAAATAATACGACAAAGGTTCGTAAACAGAGAAAAGAAAAACAAAATAGTAGCCAACTTCCGGCTGCACCTCTAAGTCCTGGATCTCCTGGTTCACCCACATGTTCGTCTATGTCGCCTTCTTCGTCATATGCTTCGGGCTCACGACTGTCAGCAGCTTCACCCACAACTCCAGTGTCCTCACCTACTACCTCTCTAATTTTAGAGGCCGATCATCATAGTCGTGACAGTGGTGTAGCAAGTGGTTCTATTCCTTGCAATAATACTCGGCAATTGGTAGCCGCCTCTTTAGTAGATTTAAGTCATCAGGGAGGTTTTCCCACATCCGATGAAATGCCTACTGATTTAAGTGTTACACAAAATCATCACAACAATGACGAACAGAAATTGCAGCACCACCACCAGCATAATATACACCACCAAGGACATCAACATTTAAGCTATCAATACCAAAGCTCTGCCTCGCCCCAGCATCATATACAACAACAACAAGAACAACAGCAACAGTATCATTACGTAAACAATTCTACGTGTTCATCACATCATACTACAGCATTAAATTCGTCCCATCAACATCACGTACGCTACGATCAACAGCACACTATAAACCCAGCACTTTTAGAAGCTGCCACCATAGCCAGTCGTCGTGAAGATGATGTCCAACAGGCAGCCATACAAATAATGCAACTACATCATTCTCAACAGAAATCGAATAGTAATCAAACTTACAATGACTTTCAACACAACTTAACAAACAACATGCAACATCACAAAGCATTGCCAATGCAACATAATGAAACCCCTCAAGACGTTGTAGTTAAATCAATGGTAATGAATAATTTGACTGAAAATTTTATAGAACATTATAAAAAAGATGAAGTTGCGACAAGGCATGCCGTAGGTTTACATAAGGGTTATGCCCCAGTACCAAAGTTTCAGTAAGTATTGTGTTTATTAAAAATTGTATCTCTTAAATTCCTTTTTTTTATTTTTTCGCTAATTATTACTTCTTTACAGGCCCTCGTTACATGACAACGAGATTATCTTGCGTCAAGTTGAAGCTGCTATAGCACCCTTAAGATCATCAACTGATTCGCCCGACAGATCATCATCTCCCGAAAGTGATATGATGCTAATGGCTGATCGTGATGTCATGACTTTACCGTTAAGAAAACGTAAACTCTATATGAGTGATTGCAACGACGCAAGCGAAAATGAAACCATCAATAACGGTGCTAAAGATCTCCCCAACAACAAAGTAATGAGACATAGTTCAGTTATACAATTTGCAAAAGCCTCATAGGAGGAGCTGACAGATAATGAAACTGTAACTCATGAATGACGACGAAGTTAATACATAAAACTAAGGAATAAATAGTTAATAATGAAAAACAAACAATTAACTATTAAAACATAAATAAGACTGCTGCATAAATGAAAAAATCTGAAACAAAAAAATTTACAAAATGCTGAAACTGGGAGGAACTTAAGGTAGAAAAAATGCTTTGTTTTCTTAGAAACAAAACTTAATGTTTCCATAATATGCACGTATATCTTGGAAATATAGATACATACCTACACTTTTCACTCGTTTTTGTTTCCAAATAACCACTATTTATTTGAATAATTTACTATAATTTATAACTTATGTTTCTTAATTTTACTTTTATTTTTTTAAACACTATTTTTAATTTAATATATATATTTTGTGTATGTTTTTTGGAAAAACTTTAAAATCGAATCAAAAATATATTCACCACACACTGTTAAATTATTATTTTCTATTTTAAATAAATTTGTTTTAATTAAATGACGTTCTCCGAAAATAATTTATAACTCAGCACAAATTGATATCCATCTGTTATATCAAATGACAACAGAGGTGGAAAATTGGATTTTGCGTTAAAGTAAAATCAAACGATAGTAGCTGTTTTTTTGTTAGTAATTATTTTTTCAAATTTTAAGTTAAGTCAGTTATGCAGCATACAATAAAAGCAAACTGCATAGACATTTCCGTTTCTGCAAATTTTTATAACAACGGCTTAAATGTGTATAAAGCAATCACTGCCATGTGAATTCCCATATTTTTTAAATTTATATGAAGACGGGAGAGATTTTCTTTATAAAAGAATTTTAATTGCAAAATGCGCTGCTACCAATTTAATAATTAAAAAGTTTTTGTATGAAAGTGAATTTAAAGTGTTTTAAAATTTCTAATATACTATGAATGCAATCATTATTCAATTACATTAAGTGAAAATAAGTTGTGGCAAAGAAATCTATACCTCTCATTTATAAAATATTTTATCCTGTGGATCAACGTGGATTTTGTTTAATGCTTTCAAACAAACTGTTTCTTAACAATATTAACTGATTTCTTTATATAAAACAACAATTAAAAGAAAACCTGTTTGCCAAACTTTCATAACTATTTAAGCATAATATTAGAGAACCTTAAATATGCTTGGATTTAATTTGGAAACTATTGGATGTGTCTCTACAATCATCATAGCAATCAATGGTTCTGCAATTCATTTATACCTAGGCAAAAACATATAGGTACTTAATTTTATTACCTTCATCTTTAAAAAATTTAACAGTGACCCATGGTGCAGTGTATTCAATTATTAAAATATGTAAGTTGGAATGCTATTATTTAATATGCGTTGTTCACTAAATGATAGATTTCCTATTACAATAAAATGTAGTTTCTATGAATATAATTTTAGAAATTATTACCTATTTGCAAGGCAATCTGAAAGGTTTAAATACTTAGATAAGAGATAGGTATATCCTTCCAAATTAATTTTAACAAATTGTGTCTTTCCTGTCCTTTAAATTTTTGTTGCAAAAATAGAAAAAAAAAATTTTTTTCCACTACATTACTAAACCACGGGTAGCATCTTCAGAGAATAAGGAAATTAGTTTATAAATTTAAAAAAATATGCAAAATGAGTAGTATAGATCGAAAGAACTAATTCTTAACCCACTTTATTTGCTTTAATTATTAGTCGAGGAAGATTTTTCTAATTATAATTTTAACTAATAGGAATGAAAAACCTCCAACTATCGTTGTTGTTTTTGTTCCACAAGTTGCTACAAAGAATTTTCTGCGGTTTTATAGGTATAAAAAAATTAATCAAAATTATGAAGTCTTATTTCTTATGTATTATTAAAACACTATTATTTGTTAAATATAAATTTTACATAAAATATTAATTTTGCTATGCCCAAAGTATTATTTTCGTTTTTTATGCTGTTAATATAATTTGGAAAAATTAAGTTTTTATAAAATTTATAATAATTTTTTTAGTATTAATTTAAAAAAGAAATGATTTTTAATATTTTAAGTGCATTATTATGTTTTTATCTTTTTATCCAAAAAAAGTACGTAAACTTTAAAGTAAACTTCTATAACGGTTATTTTAAAATTGACATAATTTTTTTTAGATACTAAGGTTACTGATTATTTTTATTCAATAAAAAACCATCACTTAAACTAACTTATTTACATACAACACTACTAGTTAACTAAAAAACTACTATAGGTAACCATTAGTTTAAATATTTACAATACTTACACATAAAATTAAGCCAATATATTAAAACAAAATATAATACATATTTATATTAAAATATTTTGGGTTTTTTTTATTTTTGATTTTTATAATTTGTTAGATAATCAGTCACATTGTGCAATTTTCATGGCAACTTTGAGTTTTCCGGAATAAAATATATTAAGAAAAAATATAAAAATCTGATCGGTAAATAAACTCCACTTCAATTTCAATTAAACTTAAAAAACGACATTCTATCTTGGATTAGAGATTTTAGCATATGCTTTAAAAAATTATTTGGAATTTTTTTATTTCCATATACAAATTTATATTAAATAATCCAATGCATTAACGGAAACTAAAGTTAATTCGGCTGATCTCTAAATGGAAATCAAGTAAATATGTATGTGCATATGCTGGAATTGAATGAAGAAACTATAAATTAATAAACGAATAAAAAATAAAATTATCAAAAATATCATTTCTACGATTAAATTAAAATTGATAGCAACAAATTAATACATTTCATAACAAGTTTTTTCATTTTATTTAACAAAATTTGCAATTTAAAAAATAGTTTTTCAGCTGATTTTCTATAGAATTAACAAGTTCAAAAAAATATTTTTTCTGTTTTAAAGCCAAGAAAAAAATATTAAATTATTTTATTTGCAAATTAAAATTTAGTAGACGTGTGTATATTTAAACTTAAATTTAAAACAACAGCTAAATTTAAAAAATTAATAAAAAATGAAACCATATTGGTATTCAGTAAAATTGGACAAATAATGCCATATTACGCATAAAATCAAAGTAAAAATATAAAAATTAGATATTAAAGAAAAGACAAAAAGAAAAATGCATAATTAGACAAATTTTTTAACATACATACACAATTTAAATAAGAAAATTAAGAAAATACATAATTTTATACTTAATATTTAACAGATTTTTAAAATGTTAAAACTGAAACTAGTTTTGTGAACGTTGGAAGAAACATAAAATAAGAAAAATGAAAAATGTTCTTAATTTTTTTTGATATTGCTTTACGAATGTCTCTAACGTTATATTCTGTTTTCAGTTTTATGTTAAAAATAGCTAATTAATAAAACATATATGCATTAAAATCTACCAACTTTTATACTTAAAAATTGTAATACATACATACGGTCTCATCAATTAATTAATTTTATATAAAAAGATCACACCTCAAATATTCTTCAACTCTCCTTTATGTAACCATACTTATTGTCTTCTAAACCCAATTAAGAAGATAAGCCCAATAATTTATAAACTATAGAACTGATTTCATGAAATAAAAATTGCCAACAAATGAAGTATTCTATCTAAGTTGTACTATGTATTTCTCTAAAAATACATACATACATATTTGTAAGATTTTTTTGATAACAATAGAATAAATTTCTTTTTTTAAAGAGCCAACAATAAATTAGAATTGTAATACAATAATATTATATAAAACTACACTGATATTTAAATACAAGTCATACTTTAACAGACAAATAAAACTGCGTTTTTTATTTATCAAGTTTAAATTACGTAATTGCCTTAAATTTTAAAATAAGACGTTATATATTTAGCATGTGCTATGACATCTAGTGGTGAATAGAGAAATATAGCGAAAACAATTAAATATATGTTGTCAGCGTTTTATCACAACATAGCCACACAAAGGAATTTAAACATTAGAACCAACAGGTGGCACCGTTGGCAAAAATTATAGTAGACATCTCTGCAATTGAATGTTTTAATTGCCAGATAAAATTTGTAAAAATCGTTAATTCTCCTAAGAAACTTTCAATACTACAGAAAATGATTTAGATTAAATGCGATATTTATTTAAATAAAATTGTTTTTGTCCTGTATAAACATGATTCTTAAATATACTCTGAGATATATCTCGACATATCTCAATTTGCAATTAAATCGCCAATGCTTTAAAAGTCGCAAAAATTATAAAGTTTCTGATCTGGCAGTCATGTAGAATTCATATTAAATTTTCCCATTTGACTAGTTTCCATTCATACATAGTATTTGTTTTGTTGGCGCCTGTTGTTGAATAGTTTTATTATTTTGGAAATTCTAATGTGTGAATGTAATTTTTAATAATTCTTAACACAAAACAATAAATAAAATAGTTTTTGGTGAATTAAAATGTAAGTTCAAAAGTAAAATTGTTGTTAATTTGCACAATATCATGCCGTTATTTTTTACATACTCAGCAAATAAGTGTTGTTTCAATTCCATTAGGTACTTTTTATGCACATAAAAAATAAAGAAAAATTTTTTTATTCTTTTCATTCGTAAAGTTTAACGGGACAAGTTTGTAGTTTGACTTAGAAACAGAAAAAAAATTATAAAATTCTGTGTAATCCATTTATGTATGTGTTTATATGAAGTGATAATTAATATTTGAAAGCGCTACCAAAGTTTGAGGCAAATATAAAAGGGTATGTAAATATCATTTATATATATATATATATAATTGCTACTAATCAAAAAATAATTTGTTTTAAACTGATCAAATTGTGCTGCAACAAAAAAAAAATCAGAGAAATTACATAAAATATGGTTTGCTCATAACATTTCATACATATATTTGCTTAGAAACCTTCGCTACAGCCTTCTCGCAAAGAAAAATGGATTTACTAAATTTACTTCGTATAGACATGTACTAAAATATATGGGCTACTTAACGTAGAATAAAATTGATCAGTATTTTATATGGGTCGTGCAGAAAAATTAATTTCTTTATGAGTATTTGCATAAATTGTATGTTGTATGTAGTTGATGGTGTAATATTTATATTTCTCTTATCAAATTTTGTATTAGCTTCACTGATAGTTTTGTCATTCCTATTGAATAGTCCCCAACTGTCCACAGATGATGGAGAAGAAATATATCCGGTAAATAAATACATATACTCGTATACTGATTCTTATCGTCATTAAAAAATGTCATACATAACATTTCTTCCTAGTAAAAAGTTGTAATGCTTGGGTATACACGTGCAACGTGTTTATGGTTGCGTAGTGTGCAGTCGTGTTAATTTTGGTTTTACATTAGAGGTATCAAAAATATTTTGATATTTTCTGGTTGCAGTCTTTGTATCAAAATGAAAATACAAATGGAACTAAAAAATATCTCGATATTTGTGATACCAAAATTAACTAGAAATATGACTACACGCTACGCAACTAAAAATTAAACAGGCCTGGTTGCATGTGTGCCTAGCATAACGCTACTAAGTTCAGCATTGACTAAGTGTTACAGACATTTAAAATTTAGTTGAAAAGCGCATGATCATCAGTTTCATCCTCTTCAATTTGCAATGATTAATTGTGTAACTTGCAATTCCAATAACTATAGATTTTTATACAGCGCAATTAAAAATATATACCAGGAATATTTTTCCAAAAAAAAATTTAATTAAAAGAAATTTATTAAAGATAAGAAGAAAGGCAAAGTGAAAAAACTCCCGGGGATTTTTTTTATTCATAATCGGGCTGATAGAAATTAAATAGGTAAGATTGGAATGCTTTTAGGTTAAAATTGTTGATTGGGGAAGAATATACATATACATATATCTTTTGTTTCCAAAAGTGAATAGTTTTTTATTTGTTTTATCAAATTTTTATTTAAACGATTTTTCAAACATTTTTGTTTCTTTGGGTCAAAATACATTTTCTTTTTCAAAAAAATTATCTTTTAAATATTTTGTTATTCATTATATTTTTTATAAATTAATTTTAACTTTCATTGAGGTTACTGGGAGCAGAGGAATAATTATAAAGTGTGGTGACCTGTTAATTTTTTATGTACTTGGTATTAAAGAATATTTTTTATTACATTTTAAAACATATTCTTGACCTCTGCTGTAGCGAGGGAAAGATCATTATTATACAACGAAAATTAAAACGATAGGTATTAGGTATTTTTATAATTTTTTTTGAGATATTTTACCATTTTTTTTGTTTTGTTTTTTGTTGTTTTTATAATAATTGTAAAACTATATGAAAACAAAATCCTCACTTATAAATACATTAGTATTTTTTAATATTTAATATTGTTATTGTTGTGTTGTAATTTTTAATAATATGTAATTAAGTATTTACTTTTTTATTGTTTCTGGGGAGGAAATTTTTAAGATTAGTCTTTAAAAAGGGATGTTTGTTTGATGGAATAGTGACAAGAGAGTTTAATGGAAAAGTGTGTTGTGTGATCTCGTTTGTATTTTACATACAACCGAAGTTTTGTGTAAAACCCAAGGAAGTACAGCTGATAAGATCAATTTAATTTAATTTTACATAGGTATATATTTATGTTTTTTCACATAATTTTTTTTTTTTTGAAATTAAGTATAAAACTTGTTAATTTAAAATCTGCTATTTTCTTCTCCATATCTTACTTACGTTACTTATTTTTTCTCTGTGAGTGTATGTGTTTGAATATTTTTGTGTTTTTTTATCTTGTTTATTGTATTCACTTATATTTTTGTTAATACATTTAAAGACTTGATTTCCATTTTTTTCTGTTGTTTTATTATTAAAACATTTTTGTTTTAGATTCTTAAAAATCCATGATAAATGGTTTTTATAAAGAAAAAAGTATGTTTTGAATTATATGATGCTGGTGAAATGCGTGATGTTTAATAATCAATACGTGTATACATATATGAATTATTTTTGATTTATGCATTCATGATAGATAGAATAATTTTAACGATGTACTTATTATTGAAAAAATGTCGTTGATTCCTTTTTTTATATATATTTAGTCAGTGTATTTGCTTAACATGGCTTTTGCTTGTTTCATTTTGTTTTCAAAATTTTCTTAAAATAAAAAAATAACAGTCTTGACTAACATAACGTTCATACAAGGATAATGTTTTCGTCTAATTGAAAATTTTGTTTAGGTATAAAATTTTTTGTATTAAGGGAAACAAAAAGAAAATATTCTTTGTAAACTTTATTACAAACATTAAAAAAAAAAAACATTAGTTTTCCTAGAATCTGTTGAATTTTTGAGTTTATAAAATATTTACCTCCTGAGGGAAGGCACGCTTCTGTATTTTGAGGATCCAATGTGGCCCAGATTCAAAACATAAATGTGCCTTAGCTCTAAGGTTTGTTAATATTGTTAAACTTAATTTGAAAAGAAATTAGAAGAGACTTGTTATTAAAAATTTATTTACTGTTTCCTAAACGATTATTTATATTTCTGTTTGGTGACGGAGTAGTGTTGGTTGGTGGTGATTTCTAATTAAAAATGACTTGATTATTTTGGCTTGAAAAAATTAAACTTTTTAAATGATTTCTGTTTTTTTTTTTACATTTTACTGCTTGTTTTCTAAGTAGCTAAAATGGTACAATATACCATCTACTTGTATGTTAAAAAGGTTTTTTTTATATCAAATAATTATGCAGCCTATACAATTAGCCACAAAAAACGGCTTAAGCCAATGTAGGAAATTGACGTTCGTCGTTAACTTTTGGGGCATTTTGCTTGCCACCAAATTGACGTTTGCCACCGGTGCGATTTCCAGTAGCATTGTTATTGCCACTGCGATTGCCACCCTCAAAACGGGGTTTGCTGGGCGCATTGCCAGCTTCACCACCACCAGCAGGGCCAGTGTTATTACGTGGTCCATTGCGGTTGCCTCCACGTCCCCGACCACCAAAACCGCCCAAACGACGTCCGTCATTAAAATTGAATTGTATGTCCAAGACGCGCTGCTGTCTACCGACACGTTGGGGATACATGGCAGGATCAAATTCCAATTCTTCTTCGCTTTCGGTGCCTTTCTTATCCTTACCAGATTTGGTATTGTTTAAAACAATCATTTTTTTCCATTTGGTTGTATCCTCACCTTAAATTTTTTTTGTTATTTTTGAAAAATAAAATACTATCCGAAAAATTTACCTTCGCCAGCTTTACGTATATTAAATTGAGGCTTAGCACGTTGTTGCTGTTGGGCCTTCCATTCATCCAGGGTCAATTCCTTAACTTCCTCTTCAACAGGCGTCTGTTCAGATGGTTGCTCATTTCCAGAATCTTCATTCTTTTCCGCAGCACTAGCCGAATTGTCATTTTCCTCAGCGTTCTTACTAGTGTTGCCATCTTCAATAGTATCCTTAACGGAACCCCAGTTGTGAGCGCCAGCGCCATCACGTTTGTCTACAGCTTTAACACCTTAAGAAATGGGAATACATAAATCAAATTATATTTAAATCTATTTTATGTGTAAAATCTAATTTTATTTGTTTATTATAGAAAAACAGTGTTTTAATGTTGTTGTTTTTTATTTAAATCCCAATTTTCTTTTCTCAAAACAGATCAAATTAATTTATAGCTAATAGTAGTTTTTGTCCGTTGATAGAGTATAATTGTGATGAATATGCCAGATCTTTATATAGGGGGTATTATTGTGCATTATTTATACACAACAATAAAGTGCATATCTATGAAAGAACATTTTGGGTTAAGTTAAACACTTGATAACCTTTTTTTTTCTTGTATTAGTTTACAAGAATGTGTGTTTATATACAATATAATATACCTGCAGCACATAACACCGATCGAAAGTATTATTTTTCCTTATCGCAAGCGATGCATAATTTTAATCCTTATAAATATGAATGACAATTAATCTTGTGTGTGTATGCGTCAATTTTTTTTTAATTATAATTACTTTAAGGTTAAGGAAAGGAACAAGTGTCTGTTTATTTTTTTTATTATTGTAGATTTACGTACGCACACATATTTACATATGTATATATTTTCCAAAGCCAGGAGCACAACAGATTCCCTTTAGCTTTTTGTGAAAAAGAAGGTTACAAACTACAACTAAACACAACTCCCACCGTTAATTCTGTAGAAAAACAAAGAGACAGTAGATCTATAGGTTTACAAATATCTAACTTTCTATCTCTAGTTTTTCACTAAAATGAATGGTGGCTTGTATAGAAAATTATAAACATATGATAAGTGTTTTTTTAAACTATGATTGGTGTGTATTCTGTGAGGGAGATAATTGAAATAGAAATACAATTTACAGAATTTTTGTTTAT
Organism: Thelaira solivaga; assembly: GCA_947397855.1. Taxonomy (NCBI): domain Eukaryota; kingdom Metazoa; phylum Arthropoda; class Insecta; order Diptera; family Tachinidae; genus Thelaira; species Thelaira solivaga. The sequence continues at coordinate 78,902,869 of OX377611.1, read as the reverse complement.
GGTTGGATAGGTATGTAACAATAAAACTAATTAATCATGATACAAGAAGGTTGGCTATTTCTGTGGTATCAACTGTCATAAGCTTTTGTTGCTATTTAAGATAATAATAGACCATAAAAATAGCTGGAAAATAGCACTGGAAATGAAAATAAAAAAATAAATATTCAAACGCCCACATATTAATGAAACCACAAAGTGAAAAATACGAAATAAATATGGAATCAACAATATTTGTATGCATGCATTCACGCTACTACTTATTGCTATATTGTTGTATCTCCTGCAAAACAAGAATTTAAGAAAATGTGTTACAATTAAAAAAACCTAAACTACCTATGAACAAATTATTTACATACTTCAGTTAAAAGTTGTAGTCTATTAAATATACTCAGATTCAGCAGGAAAAAACACGTGACAACTAATCAGTCTTTGGAATAGAATTATCGAATTTCTTTCATTTTTCTTCAATAACTTCATCTCTTTCAAAGATTGCAAAATGCGTAAATTTGGTTTTTTTTTTTTTTTTTTTTTGTAAGCGTAAGCATATCTACGTATGTACTTTCGTCTTCATTTAACGTAAAATAAGAATTTAACAATTGAAAATTAAATGTATTCTTTTTATTTTGTGAGAGCACAAGCCGACAAGGCGAATTTCAAAGAGAGTGATTTTAAACTATTTTTAAACACATGTGTATGCATACATCATTTTGTATGTACGGTGTGTGTATGTAGTCTTCTTTGTTCTTTTTTATTTGTTAAAATTATTCACTGATCACATTTTCGCATTGAAATAAAAAATATGAACAGACTTGTATTAAAATTTTTAGTTGAAATTTCTAATTGTTTTAGAGAAAACTTTTTAAATTTATCAAATTGGGAGTTGGAAAAGTGCAATTAATTTTAGTTTGTTTTTTTTTTGTCTCCCGCGCTGTTTTTTAATATTGTAGAGGGGTTGGTAGAGCTGTATTTTAATTTTCGTAGCTATAATGATCATGCATGCATCATCATGCTGTTAACCCCACTTTTTTACTTTTTATTCTAGTACAAAATATATTTTCATTTATTTTGCTATACGAACATATGTTTTTTTTATTTAAGTTTTAATGTAAATATTTTCTTTTTTCAATAAATCGTAGAGCAGTTTTTTACAACACGTTTTTTTTTCTTTTTCTGCACACTGCACAATACTACATACTTGAGACTTTTAATACTACAACTTACCAGTTTTATCAGAACCCGATTGACGATCAAATTCACGTTTACGATTGCCACCTTCAAAATTACGATTGCGTGGTGGACGATCAGCTCGATCACCACCTCTGAAGGGAGCACGTTCGCCGCCAGCAGCAGCTCCAGCTTGGCCATTTTCACGTACGTTGCGGCGATTGTTACGTTGTTCACGTGTTTCACCATTTTGTTGTCTGAAGTTAACATTGCGCTGCTGTTGCTGTCCTTGACCACCTTCACGTGTCTCACCATTATTGCGTTTGCGATTGGCGCCACCAGCGCCAGCACTAGCACCATTAGCGCCAGCCCCACCTTGTTTATTGAATCTATCAGCAGAACCTGCTGCCGCGGCATTGGGTTTCTTGCTATCGTTCCTGTTCAAAGGCTTATTTTCCTTTTCAGCTTGGTTAGTTTTTTTTGTTTGAGTATTGCTGGCTGGTTTGGTCGTTGTCTTGTTTCCATTGGCGGGTCCAGTAGTAGCACCAGTCGCCGTTGTAGCAGCACTACCAGCAGCAGTCTTAACCTGCTTTTTCTTCTTGGCAACAATATTATCTAATGGATCATTAATATCATCGTCCATGAACAAAAGTTCATAACGATTTTTCCCAGCTGAATCCATAATTGTTTTAAAATTTATTTTTTGTATGTATATTTTACTGAATTCAATTCAATTCACTCCTTTATTTTTTTTCCTCTATTTTTTTCTTAAGTTTCGCACCCAAAATCTCTTAGCGGACTACAATATATTTAATGTTAACCTTAATTTTGGTATTTTATTTTTGCGTTCTTCTGCACACACACTCTCATCAAATCTTTTTAAGTTTTAGAACACATGCCCACTATTGAAAAAAGCATGGTATACACATATCAAATACGAATTTGGATGCATAGAATAGAGATGAATGGAATATAAAAATGGAAAAAGCAATATGATAATAAGCGAACAGCAGTGCTAGTAAAAGAGGAACAGTAATATATAATCTCTTGGCTGTGTTTAGTATATTTAGCAAATAGTATAATACATGTGTGTATCAAATTTTATTTTATTTTCATTTCAGTTTTGTATTTTTTCTTTCAACATTCATCCCCTCACTTGACAGTTTATTTTTTTTTTTGTCTTGTGTTTTTATACATAATTTGCGAAAATTACTTGAAAAGCAACCATGTTGTTTCGCGGGGCTGTGTTCTTTGAACATTTCAAAATATGAAAAAGAATAATTGTTGTATTACAAACCCTAAACAGCTGTGTTTAGTAAGCAGAGTAATTTCAAAAAACAATTTCAATCCAATCAGGGATAGAAAATTTAGTTCCAAATTTTTTTAGTGAAATAATTTGAAAATATTTTTAAATCTTTGATTTATGAATGCTACATTATTAATGGCCCATAGCATATTTTTAATACAAAAAAGATAATATCTACCATGAATAATCTAAAAACACATTATTTTGAACTTTTTACAGCTTGATATATATATTAATTTTCGATTATATAAAAAAATCTCAAATTGGTAAAAACTCCCACCCCTGACTTGAGTTAGAACAAAACTTAAAAAATAATTTCAGTTTACAGTTAGTCCTCCTACCTAACACTTGCTATTATTTTGTGGTTTTGATTTTTTTATGGGAGAGAAAAAGATAGCTAACACTTCTGTACTGTTCTCTCAAAAACAAATGATAGCACAGTGATAAAAATTACAAGAGTAGCCGTTAGCCGCAGCTTTGTAGTCCAAGCTAGAGCAAATGTTACCAGTGTTTCCTTAACAACCACAGAACATATTAACTTTAAGTAAAGTTTGAAAAAAATTTCAAGTGAAAATAATTTAAGTGAAAACAATTAAGATAAAATATATTGGTGGGTAATCCGTAATGTGAATATATTGTGCATATTATAAAAAATTATCCAATTAAATGTCAACCAAAAAATGCCTATGTACTTAAATTCATATTTACCATGTATATGTAAAAAAAACTGATGCTGCGTAAAAGTTCTTTTTAAGAAGTATCTTTAAATAACTAATACCTATTTGCCTGCAAACTTTTGATAAGTACAGTTACAAAAATTTAAATTTTTGTATATTTAAATATACGTACGTGCGTATGTATACAAAAGTGATAAATTCTGATTCCGATGTAGTTTGGTATGTTACTTTTGCTTGTCACTGTACGTATACATAAATTTCTAACTGTGGTAAATTTTTTTTTTGGTTTTTCATAATTTTTATTTAATATTTTTACGACCCTAAATTTCAAAAATTTTATAAAAATAACAGACTCTAGGTCTGAAAGGTTATCTTAACGAGAATATGACATTTATTAATCATGAAATATCTATTTCGGACACCTTTGGTTGTCCCAAATATTGAATGAATAAACAAAATTAATAAATGTAATATCTTCGTTTATTACGATAACCTTTCAAACCTAGAGCGTATTACTAAAAAATAAAATTTTAAGAATCCATTAGAGTTACAAACATGTGTCTGCAAGTATGCATGTGTAAATTTACTTATATATATTACAAGTCAAGGACAAATATTCTTTAATGTTTTTCCCAGAAAAAAACTGTTGGAAAATATTAACACTAAAATAGTGTTGTAAAAGTATTATAATTCAATTGCACGTGGTCAATAAACATAAAAAAATTACAATAATATCAAACGTAAATCCATGTATGAGTGTGTATTGTATGTTTTTTTAATATTCGAATGTTGATTTAAATAGAATTAGAAAATAGGTATAAAACTTTCGTAGGCAATAATCTATATGCTATAGTTATTACATGTATGTATATAATAGGAGAATTTGCGTACCCACTGTGTGTATATGTACCACATACTGTACCCTATGCTACTTTGTTTTGTCCAAAGCATAAATATGTTTTTCACTTGCAGCTGATTTCTAATTTGGGCTTTTTCTTTCACGGAATTTGCTTTATTTATAAGCATGTATCAAACGAATTCGTACAAGTTGGTGTTATGTGTATCTCAAAATTAAATATTTTGTAAATTTGGCCGATATTAAAATTTTTTTATTTAATTATTTGAGTAGTTTGCTGCTAATTTGTGTTGTAAAACCAAGTCATTTAATTGCTAATGTAATTAAAGAACAAATCTATTATATACCTACATATAAAAAATGTGTAAGGTTTGTGAAGTGTATTTGAAAACATATGTATTAAATTTGCGCTTCGTAGTTCATTTTAGTGAGCGCTCTTCTTAGTTCCAAAATTAAAAAGGAATAGTTCGTTCATTTAGTTCATTTGATCTTTTGTATCTTTATCACTTAGACTTTTGATTGTCATTGAACGTTCTTTATTATGTATAATGATATCGAATAGGGGCTGAATGGAATTTTTTATGAAAATAGAAAGCAAGACGACAAAACAAAATTCGAAAAATTTTTAAATTTAGTTTTTGATTTCTTTTTTAATAATGTAATTCAAAAAGTACTTTTGTCACTATTGCTAAAAAAAATTAAGGTTTAATTTTAAAATCTTAAAATTAAGTTTTTTAGCATGTATAATACATTTTCTCTTCTTCAGATTATTTGTTTAAAATACCGTTTTTGTAAAAGAAAATAATTTGCAACTTTCGCTCCTTCGTCATTGTTTTCGTTTAAGTTTAGTTCGTTCGTTCATTTATAGGTCTCATTTAAAATAAAGTACAAGGAAATGAACTACAGGAATTCAAAATGCGTACTAGTTCGTTCAGTTCAAATAAGTGAATAGTAAGTACAATGTTAATAGTTCGCTCGTGTACTACCCAATACTAATATGTATACTCACCTTTTGTTAATTCGCTTTAGTGCCGCTTGTTTACTTTTAATTAACTACAATGTGTTTTAGTTCAGCTCTGAACTTCTTCGCAAATATATAACTACGCGCGATAAAAATAATAAAAGAAGCATGGCTTGTTTTGAACAAATAAATTCTCTGCTTTCTGGAGATGATGAAGAAACTATAATTAAATCTCAAATATCTACATTTGATTCTAGAAAATATTCAAAACAGCAAAAACCGGCAACTGCAACTGGAACCTTTAAAACTTCGGGAAGTACGAATACAAAGTCAGTTCCTAGTTCTACATCTAAAAAATCAGGGGTAAAGAAACCACAGCAACTACAATATATTAAAAACAGCAGAAAGGAACAGACTCCAAAGAGAATGTCGGACTGGGGTGATGAAGACACAACTGGTAAAGGTTTTGGCAACGATAACAACGTCTATAAGTCCAATGATGATGATGATTATCAGAATTTAGAAGATAATAATGACGACGGCATTGATAATTACAAGAAAAGTTTTAATGGTGGACGCAGAGGTGGTGGCGGACGAGAAGGAGGTATGTAATTGTAATTTATATAAGTATTAATGAAATATATATATGTATATATTAAACTTATTTGTGTTGTCTTTGCTGGGAAGCCCACTTAATAATACAACACTATGGCTGGTATTCAAAGAGACTAATAACGTCGAGTATAAATTATGACAAATTTTTCATACAAATTTGTCATTATATCGATTTCAAGTCTACTTTAATTTTCTTTGAATACAAGCATATTTCTTTTAAAAATAATACCACTTGTTGATGCTTTGCTTTGTCATCGAATCATGATTAACAGACCAACGCAAAGTATTGTAAACTAGCTGTTTTTACCCGGTCATTTATTCCGAGTGGCAATTTTTACATACATAAAAATTCAGAACAATCTTAAAAATCTTGATTACTTTCTTGTGAATTTGTCTTCATTACAAAGATTGAAAAAACGCGTATTATTGTGTTACAAAGGTATATGGTGACCATTATTGGAAAACAGTTATAGCGCGCACCGTCCACTGTTGTCGTTTGACCAGCCCGATCACTCCTCCAGCGTCAACAGCGCACCATGCAGTCACTTTGAGCGGGTGTAATGGCTTCTCGTGCATCACTCGTTGATTTTCGGTGCCCCAGAAGCGATAGTTTTGCTTGTTCACGTACCCGCTGAGGTGGAAATGAGCCTCGTCGCTTTTTGGTCGAAAAATCGTCCACTTCGATTATTCCGCGTTCTGTGGGAGTGTATCGCTCCGTGGCTTGTTCACTTGTATTCTACATCTGTCTAGTTCACAAATGTCAAAAAAGATTTGGCATTGGCCGCCATTTGCAACAATAAAAGCATCTTCCAACAGGGTGATTTCTTTTAGCCCACATTGTTCAAAACTATAAAAATCCATTGAAAAATTTAATTTTAATAGTTAAGCCATTGAATACTACAAATATAGCCTATGTTACTTGCTGATACTGTAGCTTTATATTCTTCGCGAAAGAATTTTTAAAATCGGTTCCGTGGCCTTGGAGCTTATCCATAAAGAAAAAAAAAGAAAACAAATTTTTCCTCTTTATAATATTAGTTATAGGTAAGGCTTTTAAAAATTGTAATACTTAACTCTTTTTCACACTTAACGCTCGGCCCTAATTATGTATTAGCTTTATTTTTGCTTTTAATAAGTAAATATGTATCACATTTTGCAGAATGATGAGATGGGTTGAATATTTACTTTTATGTTGGTCAGTTGGGTTCAGATTTTTGTTTAAAAAAATTAATCTTAACAGTAAATTATTTTTATAACATATACATAATATCTATTTTTAGGACGCAATGGAAATGGATATAATCGATATAACAGAAATAACGATGATGATGGAGAGAATGGTGATGAATTTAATGGTGAGTTTAATTCAATTTATTCATAATTCAGAGTAGTTTAGTATTTTTACGTGTATATTCATTCAAATATGTTATTGTTATATTATTATCAGGGCCCGAATTTTAAAGACTAAGAAGTAATTATAAAAAAACATTAGACTTAAGAAAGTAAAAATATGAAAAACTTGAAATCAATCAAGAGAATTGAAAGAAACATTGAATTCTTACAATCAAAAATCTATAGTGCAGATATCGAATAAAATTATTAAAAAAAATGAATTATCTACAATTTATAAAAATTACTTAAATTTATATAAAAGCCATAACGCTTAGTTGAAAATAGACATATTTCACGGATATATGACTTGTAAAATGCGGGCCTAGGTTATTAAGTAATGGGCTTGTGACTAGTTTTGAGTGTTATTTTTTCTGTTTTTTTATATGTGTGTTGTTTTCAAATACTACAAATAAAACCATATTAGAAGTTCATGCAAACAGTTTTCAACATGAGCATTATGAAAATCCAATATTTGCTTTAATTCCCAAAGACTTTTCACAAGAAACTTTAAAGGATTTTTTAAAAAAAATACCAGATTTATTTGGAAAGGCCACATTGGCGCAAAAATACACGATAACGAAGTATTTAATGGAGGCCTACGACAAAGAGTTAAGGATATCAAGCAAAACTAAACAAAAACAAAAAGATCAATCGACTAAAACTGAAGAGAATTTAACCAAACAATTTCAAATAATGTTCGATCAATTTGCTAATTCACCAACAGCACCAAGAACTCAGGAAGCGATAGAAGACAACTTGTTTGATTTAAATGCAGAACCAGAACCGTTAACAATATCTCACGGTAGTGATACAATAGATTTGCTGGAAATATTTCAACAAGATTTTAACAAAAGCTATAACGAAAATAATTATTTTACAAGTCAGTTTAGTGATGAACAAAATATAACAGTCATTCCAAACACACAAATGCCTGTTATAAATATATCAGATTTACTCAAAAATGATCTATCAAACAGCTCGTATGATTTAGAATTTTCTTTTCCAAGGCATGCCCAAGAAACTCCACATCAATTATCATCCACACAAGACAAAAATCTACGACGAAGTGGTAGAATACGCTCTCAAACTACACAAACTGCTGAAACACCACCAGCTACACCAAATCCCTTAAGACCACGTACTTATATAACGGAAGAAGAGTACAGTTCACGTTTTTGTTTGCCATATAGAAAATTTTTAGAAATCTGCAAATTACCTGTACCTAGTGTTAAATGCAATACTGCAAATTCATCTTTAGGCTTTTTTCCTATGGACATGACTTTAATAGAACAAGAATACCTAACAGGAAGTATAGGTAGTCATCATAATACTAACGAAAATAGTGAAACAGCAAACACACTTCCACAATTAACTTTGGCAACAAATAATGCCACAAATTTTTCTAGTTTAAATGCTGTGCGCCAAGCAGCCTCCTCTATGGTTGAATTTACTTCATATGGCGGTAAGCCTGTAGCAGCAAGCAATGTGACACGTATAAATGAAGAAACTGTTGGTAACACAATGAAAGATACGTCATCGAACATTGAACCTATAGGAGCTCAAATAAGTGATATTAATGTTAGCGTTGCTGGCATTGAAATGCCATCTGTTGGAGCGGCACTAGCATCAGCAGGGTATTAATATTTTCTTTTTTTTTTTGGTGATAAAAACGAGTTTTATTATTTATTTGGTTTATTAGATATTTCGCTCAATTTAAAGCTTTAAAAAATATTGAAGTGGCTATTAACGACTTTAATCTTACAATTTATGCTTTGCTAAGATACCCTTGTGAGGGGCCTTTAATTTTTTTTTTTTTTGCTAACAAGATGTCACATGTAATCATAACGATTCAAAATAAATCTCGTTTTTATTTACACCCATTGCATAAACAAAACTCATATTTGAAGAAAAATAAATTATTATGTCACAATGTAGACAAGAACTTCCTCAATCACAAGAAACAAGGCTATCGAACATAATAGAAGAAGCCATTGCACGTCCACCAAATATAACCACAGATAGTGGGATTAATAGTAATCCCAATTCAAATTTACTAACAACCAACAGCGCACTTATTTTACCAACAATTCCATTGAGACATCATTTATCCGGTAGTGATGGCAGTACATTTAAAACACCTATGATACCGGGCCAAAAAGCGTTACAGCCACCGACTTTATCGCTTTCTAGTGTAGAAGGAGGGCATGCATTTGAAAATGCTTTGAAAGGTCGTCAATTTTATGTCTCAACACCAGTTTCAACATTAAACACGTTGGCCGAAAATGCGCTGCTAACTGAAAACAATGCTGAAACGGCAAAAGCAACTGAGCCTTTAATACAGGAACCAAATTTGCAGGCTATAGTTGAAACAAGAGAAACTAATATGAGAGTTTCTCCTCCCCTTGAATCATCTGGTGAGGTAAACAACGCCGAAGTGAATGCACAAAGTCAAACGTTTCAGACTGTAGTGGTAGCCGCTGAGGAAATGAACTTGCCGAGTAATACTGCTGCTAATGATGACTATCGCACAGATTGGTATGAAATACTGCGAACTAGATTTCAAAATATTAACTATAAAAACACTTCTACGCCTCTGCGCAAGCCCAAATACCGTCGTCCTCGCAGAAAACCAGCCCAAGAACAACTTGAACAAAATATTCCTCACAGCAATTTATTACAAGAAATTCTAACTGATATTCTTCCACCTGTAGCTAGTAGCAATTATCCAAATCAAAACTTAAATGCTACTGCTAGTTCTTCTGCTAATAGTGTTAATATTGAAGCAGTTTCTCACATTTCTCCTCAACAGCAACAATACGATGACTTCATATTACAAAATGCTGATAATATTGCCATAATAATGGATAATTTAAATGATTGTCGTGTTATGTTAGATAATCATCGTCGTGGGTTGCAAAGAAGACTAGAAGAAGGCAATTTCCAACAGCCACGTCAACATTTTGATCCCGATGTCTTATTGAATGCTCCTAAAAAACGTTTAGCTATAAAATTGGGTATTATTCAGAATATCATATGCCAGGTATCATTTGATTTTACTAAATGTGATTTCATTAAGGATCGTATGGATGCTGCTATTGGTTTTGCATTTTTGTTAGAAATGAAATCGGCCGGTCTTATTAATTTAAGTTCTGATGGTCGTACTGTGTCGTTACGTTAATTTAATGAACTTTAACATTCGTTTTTTTATTTGATTATTCCATGTTTAAATTTGATTATTTTTTAGTTTTATTTTTTTTACGATTTTTCTTCTATATTTAAATTTGGATTTTTGTTTGTTTTGTTTTTTCCAAGATATTTCTATGTTTAAATTTAAAGATTTTATTAAAGTTTTGTTGTTTTTTTTTGGGACCGTAAATATGTAATTTTATTAAAATTTCGAAATAAAAAAGCAATCGTAATGGGATTAATACAAATTAAGGAAATGATTTTTATTTTTGTGAGCAAAAATTGGATGCCTCACTTAACAAATCGATTAACTCCATTCTCTGCATTTTATTAAATTTTAATATTAAAGCACTAACGTAGCTGCTAACTCTTTATATGTATTTAAAACAAATTTCTGTAATAATCTGCCCTATTACAAGTGTCGTTGTCGTATTCGTAGTCGAATTCACGACAAGCCCATATAAAACATATGGCCGACGAACAGTGGCTCGTTTGGACTTTTTCCATTTCCAAAATTATAACTTGAAGTCATGAAGTTATTTAAAAAATTAAAAAAGGTGTTGAAAGAAAACATTTTTGACTTTAAAACGGTGTACATATCACGCCGTAATAACACTACTAAATTATAAATTTTTGATTAATGAATAATGAGTAATTTATTTATAAGCTATTTTAGCAATTTTCTCAACTTCTTGTTTTAGTTAATCGATTGGAGCTAATCCATTTGCCAAGTGAGGCATCTAATTAAAACTCAAAAAATAATTATTGAAAAGTTTTTTTAAATAAAACTTATAAGTTTACGGTCCCTGACATTCTCATATTCGACAGTAAAACTACTCGTAAATATTCTCAAAAGCGTTTATAAAAATAAATGTAAAATTTCTATAAAGAAAAGTTCAAATCACTTAAACAATTTGAAAATGTTTTGAATCCCATATAAATTGCTTGTTTTTTAAAAACTGCACAACAATTTGAGAAGTTTCAATATTTCTTGCAATTTTCGTTTTTATGGCAATTGTATATAATACATGTATGTATTTCAAACTGAATAAGAATATTTGTGTACAACTACATATATGAATTAATAATAATTAATAATTTAGATTAAAAAATTAAGCTTGTTTTCGTTTGGGTATTGCATTTACGAGTATATCCATCCCGTGCCAAATAACTAAAAGAGTATTCTATTATAATTTTTTTTTTTTTAAATAATAATTGTTTGCTAACAGCAAATGACTGGCTCTATGTTCCTTCAAGGAATATCAGGAATATAGTGTATACAGGCTATACCATAAAATAAAAAAGCCTTGAAAATATGTAGTTACAATAAACAAACAAAAATTCTGATCTATTAGAAAGACAAATGAAACAAATTGATTTCGTTGACGCTAAATACTTGTACGGTAAGTCGAAATGTTTCTTTGAATAAATTGCTGTATTGTTTTGGTGTTTATTTTAATTATTTATTCATTTTAATTTTAATAAAAGTTAAGCCTATCAGGCCAATAATATTTGTATCTTTAGTACATTATGTAAATTTTAAAATCAAAAAAATTTATTTAATGCTAGATATTTTTGTCGGGTCTCGCCCGGCCCGGTCCGTGAGTCGGTATCCTTAGAGAGCGTATGCACCATTTTTTTTAGAGAAATCTGTTAACGAATAGAATTTTAATTAAAAAACTCTTCTTTACAAAGAGCTTCATGCCTAGCATTGTTAGCAGAGGCTCATACTATTTCAAAGCGTAATTTCAGGCTTAAATTAAGTACGGGTATACGTCTTTTTGAACAGTGGCTAGTAAAAGATGTTGAAAAGTGGGCGTTGAAATGGGCGTGGCCGGTCCAAAAGTATATGGCGGCCTTTCTTGTAGTATAGAGAGAGAACTATGTGTACCAAATTTCAGACAAATCTGTTAGAAAACAAAAATCTGTATAGCGAATAAACAAAAAACAGAAAATGAATTTTATTTATATAGAATATTAAAGTTTTAGGATAAAAGGCTGTCCTTACATACTGTTTACAATTCATGGACTAGATTAGATCACTACATAACACATGCAAATTAATTAAACACGACTACAGAACCAATTTATAAGTAGATTTTTATAGATATAAGAATCAGAAAAAAATTGCATATCCTATGGAAGGGCGTTCCAAATGAGGCTAACTCTAATAATGAAAGAGCTATTGCAAAAAAAAAAAAAAGGCAAAGTTTATGGTTTAATATTTTTTGTGCATGAGATTTTTAATTATTAATAATAACTCCCAATTAGTGTTCAATAGTTTAATAAAATAATATTTTAAATTAGATAATGATGGTGGACGACGTCGTGGAGGTTTTAATGGTGGACGTGGTCGCGGACGAGGCGGTGGACGTGACTTTGGAGGTAGAGATGGCGAACGTAAAGAATACAATAATCGCAATGGAGAACGAGGTAACCGGAATAATAGGGACGACGATGGAGAAGGCGGTAATGGTGATGAACCTCAAAAACCTCGTGAATTTTATATACCCCCAGAGCCAACAGATAATGAAGATGAAATTTTTGGTAGTGGCATTACCAGTGGTATTAATTTTGCCAAATATGATAGTATACCAGTCAAGGTAATTTGGTTAAAAAAAATTATAAAAAAATGTTTTAATTTTTAATTCTTTTTTTTTTTTATTTTTTTTTAATTCTTTTTTTTAATTTTTAATTCGTATATGTAATAATTTCTATTTGGAATTTAAAAGTTTAACAAAATAAAGATTAATAATTTTTAATTCTTTTTTTTTTTTTTAATTTTTTTTTTTTAATTCTTTTTTTTTTTTTTTTTTAATTCTTTTTTTTTTTTTTTTTAATTTTTTTTTTTTTAATTCTTTTTTTTTTTTTTTTAATTTTTTTTTTTTAATTTTTAATTTTTTATTTTTTTTTTTTTTAATTTTTAATTCTTTTTTTTTTTTTTTTTTTTTAATTTTTAATTTTTTATTTTTTTTTTAATTTTTAATTTTTTTTTTTTTTTTTAATTTTTAATTTTTTTTTTTTTTTTAATTTTTAATTTTTTTTTTTTTTTAATATTTAATTCTTTTTTTTTTTTAATTTTTAATTCTTTTTTTTTTAATTTTTAATTTTTTTTTTTTTTTAATTTTTAATTTTTTTTTTTTTTTTAATTTTTAATTTTTTTTTTTTTTTTAATTTTTAATTCTTTTTTTTTAATTTTTAATTCTTTTTTTTAATTTTTAATTCTTTTTTTTTAATTTTTAATTTTTAATTCTTTTTTTTTCAATTTTCAGGTGACTGGAGAAAATGTTCCTCCCACCATACAATCATTTGAAGAAGCAAATTTTCGTGATATTGTTATAAACAACATTAAAAAATCAGGCTATAAAATGCCAACTCCCATACAGAAAACTGCCATACCAGTTATAGCAGACGGACGAGATTTGATGGCTTGTGCACAAACGGGGTCGGGTAAAACGGCCGCTTTTCTATTGCCCATTATCAATGCTTTATTGAATGAAAACGCTGAAACTTCAATTGGCAGACCTCAAGCTTTAATTGTTTCGCCCACACGTGAGTTGGCCATACAAATCTTCAATGAGGCGCGCAAATTTGCTATGGGCTCTTATTTAAACGTACGCATTGTATATGGCGGTACTTCTTCTAAACATCAGGGTGAAAATATTGGTCGTGGTGGTAGCCATATTTTAATATGTACTCCAGGTCGTTTATTAGATTTTGTAGAAAAGGGTATGATATCGTTTGAGGATACACGTTTTGTGGTATTGGATGAAGCCGATCGCATGCTAGACATGGGCTTTAAAGATAATATTGCTACCATTATGAATCACCCTACAACACGTCCCATGGGAGAACGTCAAAATCTCATGTTCTCTGCCACATTTCCAGCAGAAATTCAGCGTATGGCTGGTGAATATTTAGATGATTATGTTTTTATATCGATTGGTGTTGTGGGTGGAGCGTGTTCAGATGTTACGCAAAACATTTATGAAGTGAAAAAGTTTCAAAAACGTTCAAAACTTATGGTGAGTCAGAAAGATTATTTTTTTTTTTGCAATTATTTTCAAAAAAAATCAATTACTTTAGCAATTTCATATATTAAAATTACACTGTGCTACAAATGAAAAAAAAAATCTGACATTGGATAACCTCTATTTTTTTTCTTATGCGTTATGGTTGCAATGGTTTTTTTTTTTATGTGAGATTTTTGCAGAAACTGCCAAATATGTAAAAAAATTAAATTTTATTGGCTTTAATTTGTTATTTTAAAAACCAAAAATTTCGTAATGAAAAAACAGATTAAAACATACAATTTAGAATTTTTTGGAATGGCTAGATTGCACAGGGCGCCCCAATAAAAAACACAGAAGGGGACTTACTTGGGTCCTCTGATGTTATACCTGTATAAAAGAAAGAAGAAGGATAGCTATACAAAGCTGTCTAGAAATAGGTAGCAGAAGGATATAGAGAATTAGGAAAAAGTAAGACAAGAAAACGAGTCCGTCACCTAAACCAACTACTGCTTCTAACGAAGTTTAGCAAAGCTCTCGCTGATCCTACAGTGCCGTACAAAGGCCGATAAGTTGTGCTGACAACTCCTATAATAGTCATTTTAGATATTTCGTAAATAAAATCTGATAAGTCATTTTAAAGTTTTGATAAGATGTGAGCAGCCTCTTTTAAAATCTGATTTAAAAAATATTCTCAAGAAAAAACTTATTTACAGAATTTGAATTACATCACATCAAAAAAAAAAAAAAAAATAATAGTGGTTGGTTCTTTAAAGATTTTTTTTTGTGGCATTTAGAAAAATGTTGCTAGACTGAAAAAAACTAAATATATTTTGAACTTATTCTTAGGAAATTTTAAAAGAAAATCCCGATGGTACTATTGTGTTTGTGGAAACCAAACGTGGAGCAGATTTTCTTGCTTCACTACTATCAGAAACTGAATTTCCCACGACTTCAATACACGGTGACCGTTTGCAAAGTCAAAGAGAAATGGCTTTAAGTGATTTTAAATGCGGAAAAATGAAGGTCTTAATAGCTACATCCGTAGCAGCACGTGGTCTTGATATTAAGAATGTGAATCATGTGGTAAATTATGATATGCCTTCCTCAATAGACGAGTACGTACATCGTATTGGTCGTACAGGTCGTGTGGGTAACAATGGTCGTGCGACTAGTTTCTTTGATCCGGATCATGATTCAGCTATAGCAGCTGATTTGGTGAATATTTTAGAAGGGGCTGGTCAAGAAGTGCCCGACTTTCTAAAGAACTACAGTACCGGTGGTGGTGGTGGTGGTAGTTCCGGCAGTAGGTTTGGCGGTCGTGACGTACGCAAAGGTGTTTCACAGGTAATTAAAAATATATATATATATATATATATATATATATATTTGTTATAGCAACCTTTCGTCGAGCTTATACGTTCGTTACCCCTTTTTAGATTGACGACAACTTTGTTACCTCTGCAGGACCCAGTGCTTTAGAAGAAGAAGAAGATTGGAATTAAAAAAATATTTCATTTTAGAGTTTTATTTAGTCATTTTTTTATGTTTACTTATAAGCAACTAAATGTTAAGTGAATGAATTTTCATAGCTACTTTTCATTGCTAATTTTAACTCACTTTCATGAATTTAAATTACTTTTCTTCCATTATCTAAAACTTTACTCAATTCAAATACATATATTTTTTTCATAAATTTTTCACATGACATTAAAGAGTTTTGAAATTCAAATCTTATTTTATTCAGTTGACTTGACTGTGCATTACTTAGCTAAAGTTCTTGTCAGCTTTTTTTCCTAATAAATATTTTATAAATTTTATAAAATACAATGTAAATGAAGTGTTACATTAACTGATTATTATTTTCTTATATAAAATATATATAAATAAATATGTTTTTATACAATTCTAACAACCTTATTAATCCAATTTCTCCCAATGGAGCTTAATTTTTATTATAGTTGTTGTAGTAATGCTAGTTATGAACGAATTTCTTCCATCACAACGAAATATGTCGATAAATATACGATAGATCCTACTTCAAATCACTATCGTATGTTTGGATGTTGTGACATCCCCTTAGTAGTGCTCCATTTCCTTTGAAATATTCCTTTAAATATCAACATAGTCTGTTGCTGTCATATTCGGTATAGAAATCGATTTCTCTACAGTACTGTTTCTAACACTGTACATTGTCTTTAACGACAATAAAAATCAGTCTTGCCATATTTCATCAATATGTATGTCCTATTTTTTGTTATGTAACTGATTTAAAAACAATTTTGAACGCTTTAAATTCTTGTGTTAAAGATTTTTGTCTGCAGGGAAAGGGGGCTATATATTTGCAACCCTTATTCTGTGTGTAATCATTTCTTATTAAAATTCCAAACAATCATATGGTTTTGTTTTGACATTTCCTTTTATTAACATCATAAATGTAAAACAAAACAAACTTTGCAAAACCGGCTTTCGTGTTATAGATAGTAAAGAGCAATAAATAAAAAATTATAAATGACAACTAACTAAATAGAGGCATAAATATTAAGAGAGAGGGAGCATAGCCAACCAGCATCATAAAAAATAATCAATATTAGAAATTCACCACCATTAAAAAACAATTGTACCTCCTTTTTGTGCTTCTAATTTTTCTTCAGTGTTTAACGGTAACTTTAACTTAACGGTTGACAAGGATAAAAACAAAACGGTCTAGTCGTAGTCAGTGCTACAAACGCAGTAGTCCTTTTTCTCATTTTTGCGCTACAGTGAAAATTTACACAAGATAATTTAATTCATTTAAATAACAAAGTAATAGTTAAAACCGAATTTACAAATGGTTTCAATTTAAAGAATATTGAATTTTAATAAATTAATCAAGTGTAAAAAAGAAAATAGCTTTTGTTAGAGTGAAAAAAATATTTTATTTTGTGAAAAAGTGTTATGAAATAATATTCTTTCTTGTGGCCAAAAATTGAAGTACAACGGTATGTATAAAGTGTACATGTACATGCACATGTGTGTATATGTACTTCTGTACGTACATGTGTATACTTAAAATACATACCCTACTATATATGTACTATAACCAAATTGTTTTATAGGGTCTATTTGTACGTCTATCGTGTTAAAACATGTTTAAGCATTGTATGACGTATAATTATAAATGATAGGTCTATTGCTTGTTCTAAACTTTAGAATCTAAAGCCACTTACATATAATTTTTTACGATTGTTTTCTTTTTCGCCACCCTCATGTTATTTTTTTTCTTTGCTTTATAAAGGGTATTTCAGTTGGGACATAAGAAATTATTATTTAAAGGTAAAGAAATACACCCTTAGTTGTAATCTTGCAAAATTAGTAAACATCAGCTTTTATTAGTAGTCTTGGGGCGTTCTATAAAATGGTGTAGCAATAAATTAGCTATTGATTTTTAGTTCAACTTACGTTTTAGACATTGACGTATAATATAAACTTCAATACAAAATATTGGAAGAAAATAAAAAATTACACTCAGACAGTTTCCTTAAGTCTTATTCGACAGTTGTCAAAATTAAGACAGCAACAATTTTTACAATAGCAGTCTCACTTGGTGGGTTCTAAATAAATAACCCTTTAGTTTTCATTAACGTTTATCTTGTCTCAACCTGAAATGAAAAAAGGGTGGCAGACAAAGTTCAAAATAGTTTGTGCAATGAATTTTAATAAACTTATTTTTTTGGTTACTATTTTTAAATACTTTTTTTTTTAATAAATGGAATTTTTTGAATATACAGCAAAAAAAAAATATTCCCGAAATTGTTGATACTACTGACAACTAATAATTACACAAGTTAACAAATCCAAGTGAACATTTCGACCAGGAAAACTCGAGCGCTGATTTTAAATACCGTTTTTTCATTTTGACTTTCGTTAGCAGCGACCAACTTGTAGTTTTTTTTTTGATGCCCTTTCGAAAATTACAGTATACTATGGGTGTTTTACAGCATGAACTTTTAATGTTTTTATTTTAATTTATATCTGTATTTTTGTAGTTTTTTTGTTATTGCAAATTTTCCTTTTTTTAATTGTGGTTTATTTTAATAAAAATAAACCACAATACGAAAAATGCGAATAAGTAAATCGACTAAAAACAGGCTTATCGCAACCATAATAGATTAGTGCTGCTTTGTTTACTCCACAAGCTTCTCTATCCTTCTCACCTGCAAACACACTGCTGCTAAAACAAAAGCGGAATTCACGCTTTAGTGTAAAATCCCTTGTATCAAGTGTAAAATTGTAAAAATACAGAACTTTTTTACACACAACAACAAAATGTAGTATGCTATTATTTTTCACGACGCCACAGAAATACAATACATTGAAGTATTTTTACAATTAATGTATGTATGTATATTTACGGGAAATTGTAGCTACAAAGCATGATCGACTTTTTTCTGATAATTGTAAACAATTGTAATGCTAACATACAAATTTTTCAAGTAGATAAATTTGTTTTCAGCACTTAAAATGAAAACAACACGTTTTATCTCAAACTAATAGTTGGCACCATTTAACGACAGCTGTTTTACACAATTGTAGAACGTATTTACATTGGGTTTTTATATTGTAGCTTATTTTATTTTTACATTTTTACACTCGATACTAGGGACTTTACACTGCAGCGTGAACTCCGCTAATATGAAAAACCATAGCAAATACGTTTTACAATTGTGTAAGTGTGTAAACAAATATGAAAACAGCTGTCTTTAAATGGTGTCAAGTATTAGTTTTTATTATTATTATTATTATCATTATGGGCTAGTTTTTTACATTTGAATAGTTTACAATTGTCAGAAAAAAGTCGAAAGTAAATATACATTAATTGTAAAAATACTTCCAAGCATGAATTCCGCTAATAATGAAATTGTTGAAGAAAAGACAGTGACTTAAAATTGCATACCGAATGTTGTTAAAAGTGACTTCTTCAGCTTTTTTAAAGTGGTGACTTCGAACATAGTCACTTCCATTATTTTTTTTTTATATCCAATTTACAAAGTTTGCAACGACAAATAAAAATTAAATATGTATGTACGTAATTAATAGTTTCGTTCGATTAAAAATTTCTTGTGGATTATTAAATGTCGTACAAACTAACTACATACATAAATTGTGTTGCTATTTAGTAAATTGTTACTCATTGGCTGCACCTTAATTCATCAAAAAATTATCAAAATATTGACATTAGCTAATCTGTCCTGCAGTTAAGGATTTACGTTTCTTTCCCTTTAAAGCCATCAAAATACAAAGGTGACAATAGGAGGTGCTTTACTATAGTTGTTTATGTTTACATTTTTGTTTTTCTTAAAACCAACACTTTTTCACTCATTTTCAAGTTTATTTTCCATCACTATACTATCTCTTTGTTGTTTCTCTGTTTAATAATATTATTCTTGTTTTCATACTAATATTATGTCTTTATAAACAAACGTGCATACTACATACAACAATTTATTGCAATTTGCTGCGCTTAGCCTTTTCGCTACTACGATATAAAATGACACAACTGGATACGACCATGACTACTATGAATAAAAATATAGTATACGTGTATTTTAAATTAGTTTGTAGAATTGTGGGGCGTTTGGTACATCAACCCATTATATATTTCTCAGGCAATTTATTTACTACACATATTCACCTTTCAATTGTTCAACTCAAATACAATAAATGAGGGAGTGGTGTGAGGGTGGCAGTATGCTCTTGTTATTCCTTTTGCTATGGGAAAAGATTATAGCATTTTTTCATACCAATATAAACTGCAAAGACTACATATACACAAACAATATCGTTATTAATCAATATTCACATATATTTTCTTAAATACCATCTCTCTGATGTTGGTTGTGTGCAATGAAGGTAGGTGGGATTGGTCATCAAGCTCTTTCAAGTAGTGTGGTATATTAATAAGAATTGCTTTGTTTTTGTTTGTATTTAATTTAGAAAGTATTTTTTTTTTGGAATTTTATCAGTGACCATTTAAGGATTTAAACTTTTTAAATTATTTACTAGTGCTGTCAGAATGGCATATCCCAAGAGGATTAATAAAAGTAGAATATTTTTTAGCTCAAGAATTTTTTGCAGAAAATTTTTTATCAGGAATAATTTCTATAGAAAATTTTTTATCCGAAAAGTATTTTCTATAAAAACTTTTATCTCAAAAGTATTTTCTTTACAACAATTTTTAAAAGTAAACTATTTTCTATAGAATTTTTTTTATACGTAAAGTATTCTCAATAAAAAATGTTTTTTCTAAAAATATTTTCAATAAAAAATTTTTATTCCGAAATATTTTTTCTGCAGAAAATTTTGTATATGACTTCTATAGAAAATTTTTTATACGTAAAATATTTTCCATAAAAACTTTTATTTGAAAAATATTTTCTATAGAAAAATCCGAAAAATAAAGCTTATTTTATAGATAATTTTATCCGAAAAATATTTTCTGTAATAAATTTTTTATACTTAAAATATTTCCTATAGAAAATTTTTTATACGTACGTTATTCTATATAAAAAAACTTTTATTCGAAAAGTATTTTCTATAGATAATTTTTATTCGAAAAATATTTTATTTAAAAACTGTTTTATTCTAAAAATATAATATTTTCTATAGAAACATCCGAAAAATAAAACATTATTTTATAAAAATTTTTATCCGAAAAATATTTTCTGTAGATATTTTTATTTCGATATATATTTTCTGAATAAAATTTTTTATCCGAAAAGTATTTTCTATGGAAAATTTTTTATTTCTGTAGAAAATTTTTATACGTAAAATATTTTCAATAATATTTTTTTTGAAAAATATTTTCTGTAGACAATTTTTTAACATAAAATTTTTTATGAGAAAAATAATGTATTTTCTGTAGAAAATTTGTTTTCCTTACAAAATTTCCTGTTGAAAATTTTTTTCTATAAAGTAAAAGCTAAAATTTTGTGCAGAGAATTCTTCAACGCAAAGCTTTTTAAGTTTTTTTTCTTTTTTTTTTGTGAACATTGTTGCTTTTGTAAAACATGTGAGCACTATATACTCGTATTCCTGTTATAATAATAGTTCCTGTGCATCAAGCAATTTTTTTTATCTTGCTGTTGTTATTTTATCAGCTTGAGAAAGGAAATGTATTGTGACAAAGGCTAAATAGAAAATACGTAATACTACTGTTTCAAAACTAAATTTTATGAAAGCGAATCCTTTTGAAACTAAGAATAAAAATAAAAAATGTTTATATTTAAAAAGTTCTTTTAAAGCGTTTTCTTTAAACTTCAGAATACCTTAAAATGAGAAGAATTTGGATAGCAGAAGGAAGCGGTACCTTTTTTAAAAATATTTTTATTTTTTTTATATCCTACAGTGTTTAAAATGATTTAAAAAATTTAAAATAAAATACAAAAAAAAAAAAAATATCTATCAAGCTTAAAACCAGCCAAATATAAAAAATAAAGGGCCATAATCGTAGTCACAAAAAGTAGGCTTTTTATTAAGAGCTGACTTTTGTTCATAAGAATTATATGAATATAAAGTCGTTTTTAAAAAGATACCGACCTTAGTGTGACTATGATTATAGCCCAGTATTGTTTTCTCTACAAATTTTCTTTAAAAAAAGGAAAAATTTTACTTGAAACAAAATAACTGTTTTTTTTTTTTTTGGATTTGAATTTTGTTTATTATTAAAACTTTGTTAACTCAATAAAAGTACTAAAAATACTTAAAAATTCTGCTAGAAGCAACAAAATAATTATGAATAAAAGTATTGAAAGTTTAATACAACACGATAGCGGTAATATGTCTTCAGAACGGCAGTCATCTGAAGATGTACAAGAATCTACTGCTACAGCAGATGATGCAGCCATGGACGGTGATGGAGATTTTACGGATGATAATAATTTTGAATCAAATCTAAGAAGACGAAGGGGAAAAATTATATCATGTGCCAAGGAAACCATTGAGAATGGTGAGTAAAATTATTCTATAAAAATGTATATAAATTTATGAAATTTACAAGCAATTTTTATTATATACTCGTACATCAGTCAAGTATACACACACATATTATGTAACAAGTTTTTTTATATTTGTTTGCTTTTAATGTATTATTTGCTTATTTTGTATTTTATTTACTTATATAATTCATTTTATAGTTTTTTATTTTATATGAAAATCTTCCTCTTCAATCATCATCTGCCACAAATCATAAAATATTTCTTTACGATTTTGCTGCCAACAGCATATGATGCTGATGATGTGATGTTTATGAAAACATAAGAAAAGGAAAATAAAATTTGATATGATATTCCTCTTTTAGTTCGGAAAGACACACGGCAATTATACTTTGAGCAACTGTTGATTTGAGATAGAAGAAAGAGGCACAGACTTGCTTGTACTTGCCAATTCTAAAAGAGGATTAAGAAAAAGTTAAACAAGTAAAATTGTGTTAAGTGTTCACTGAATAATATACATACGTGCATACATACAAATTATAGTTAGCATTAAAAACAACACAAAATGAGGCCCCAAGTGACTGTTTCTAATACAAGCCTGGAATTCTATTACGCTTATGGAAAAAAGTTACGTAAAGGGAGTTGAGTAAAATAAACTCGTACAAGACAAAATCATTAATCAAAAATTCATTGAGCCAAACTTATTGCAGAAATTTAAAACGTTTTAAGTATGAAACTAAAAATGTAACATTTCAATTATTAGTGAAAATAAAAGCTAAAATCTTTGTGAAATGCATATTTTTATGGACACAACTTTAATAAAAAAAGGGTATACAAACAGTTTTATTTAGCCCAATTCGAAATAAAAGTCTTGCAGATTATTTTTTATCTTTTTTATCGAGGGAATGTTTTTCCCTAGACAAGTAAGAGCAATTTAACACAAAATGTTTAACAAAAATATAACCCACTCTACCACATGGTGAAAGTTTCATAAGAAAATATTTACCTATTCAAAAGTTATAGGGCAAAAACCAACACACTGATCAACCAGAACTTGCAACATGCTATTTTTGTAATCTTTTCCCTTTTTTGCTACAACTTTTGAACGGTTCAATATTTTTAAATGAAACTTTCACTAAGTGATAGAGCGGGAAGTGGGCTACTGTTCCACCGAACATTTTACTAAAATTCGTCCAACGCTTACAAAGTTATAAGCGTTTTTTCTGTTAAAACGCTTTTTATGCAACTTATTTGTGGCATGTGGCAACATAAGTGGCATGTGGCAGATAGCCAATTTCCCACTCTACCACATGGTGAAAGTTTCATTCAAAAATATTCATCCATTCCAGAGTTATTTCGAAAACACGAAAATCTATTCAAAATAAAACCGTCGCTTTGTCCAAAAATTGAATTTGAAAAATTTGGAAAAAAAAGTGAAACACCAGGCCAACAGAACCAGCAGTAGGTGGATTTTTAGGAATTGATTTTTGTTTTTTTGTTACAACTTTTGAACGGCAAAATATTTTCGGATGGGACTTGCACCATGTTGTACAGCAAGAAATGGGCTACTTGCCACATGCAATTTTTGGTGCCACATGCAACAAACAAGTTGCATAAAAAGCGTTTTAATAGAAAAAACGCTTATAACTTTGTAAGCGTTAGAGCGATTTCAAAAAAATGTTCCACAAAAACTTAGCCCATTTTCCACTCTGCCACATGGTGCAAGTTTTATTAAGATATCTTAACCGATTCAAAAGTTATAGGGCAAAAACCAAAAAACTGATCAACCAGAACTTTCAACATGCTATTTTTGTAATCTTTTCCCTTTTTTGCTGCAACTTTTGAACGGTTCAATATTTTTAAATGAAACTTTCACTACGTGATAGAGCGGGAAGTGGGCTACTGTTCCACGGAACATTTTACTAAAATTCGTCCAACGCTTACAAAGTTATAAGCGTTTTTTCTGTTAAAACGCTTTTTATGCAACTTATTTGTGGCACGTGGCACCAAAAGTTGCATGTGGCAAGTAGCCCATTTCTTGCTCTACAACATGGTGCAAGTCCCATGCGAAAATATTTTGCCGTTCAAAAGTTTTAACAAAAAAACAAAAATTAATTCCCGAAAATCCACCTACTGCTGGTTCTGTTGGCCTGGTGTTTCACTTTTTTTTCTCAAGTTTTTTAAATTCAATTTTTGGACAGAGTGACGGTTACAATTTGAATAGAATTTTGTGTTTTCGAAATAACTCTGGAATGGATGAATATTTTTGAATGAAACTTTCACCATGTGGTAGAGTGGGAAATTGGCTATCTGCCACATGCCACTTATGTTGCCACATGCCACAACCACTTTAGTTAAAAAGCGTTTTATTTAGAAAAACGCTTATAACTTTTTTAGCGTTAGACCGATTTCAAAAAAATGTTCCACAAAAATTTAGCCCATTTTCCACTCTGCCACATGATGCAAGTTTTATTAAGATATCTTAACCCATTCAAAAGTTATAGGGCAAAAACCAAAAAACTGATCAACCAGAACTTGCAACATGCTATTTTTGTAATCTTTTCCCTTTTTTGCTACAACTTTTGAACGGTTCAATATTTTTAAATGAAACTTTCACTACGTGATAGAGCGGTAAGTGGGCTACTGTTCCACCGAACATTTTACTAAAATTCGTCCAACGCTTACAAAGTTATAAGCGGTTTTTCTGATTAAAACGCTTTTTATTTACAGCGGATGTGGCATGTGGCAACATAAGTGGCATGTGGCAGATAGCCAATTTCCCACTCTACCACATGGTAAAAGTTTCATTCAAAAATATTCATCCATTCCAGAGTTATTTCGAAAACACGAAAATCTATTCAAAATAAAACCGTCGCTTTGTCCAAAAATTGAATTTGAAAAATTTGGAAAAAAAAGTGAAACACCAGGCCAACAGAACCAGCAGTAGGTAGATTTTTAGGAATTGATTTTTGTTTTTTTGTTACAACTTTTGAACGGCAAAATATTTTCGGATGGGACTTGCACCATGTTGTACAGCAAGAAATGGGCTACTTGCACATGCAATTTTTGGTGCCACATGCCACAAACAAGTTGCATAAAAAGCGTTTTAATAGAAAAAACGCTTATAACTTTGTAAGCGTTAGAGCGATTTCAAAAAAATGTTCCACAAAAGTTTAGCCCATTTCCCACTCTGCCACATGGTGCAAGTTTTATTAAGATATCTTAACCCATTCAAAAGTTATAGGGCAAAAACCAAAAAACTGATCAACCAGAACTTGCAACATGCTATTTTTGTAATCTTTTCCCTTTTTTGCTACAACTTTTGAACGGTTCAATATTTTTAAATGAAACTTTCACTACGTGATAGAGCGGGAAGTGGGCTACTGTTCCACGGAACATTTTACTAAAATTCGTCCAACGCTTACAAAGTTATAAGCGTTTTTTCTGTTAAAACGCTTTTTATGCAACTTATTTGTGGCACGTGGCACCAAAAGTTGCATGTGGCAAGTAGCCCATTTCTTGCTCTACAACATGGTGCAAGTCCCATGCGAAAATATTTTGCCGTTCAAAAGTTTTAACAAAAAAACAAAAATTAATTCCCGAAAATCCACCTACTGCTGGTTCTGTTGGCCTGGTGTTTCACTTTTTTTCTCAAGTTTTTTAAATTCAATTTTTGGACAGAGTGACGGTTACAATTTGAATAGAATTTTGTGTTTTCGAAATAACTCTGGAATGGATGAATATTTTTGAATGAAACTTTCACCATGTGGTAGAGTGGGAAATTGGCTATCTGCCACATGCCACTTATGTTGCCACATGCCACATCCACTTTAGTTAAAAAGCGTTTTATTTAGAAAAGCGCTTATAACTTTTTTAGCATTAAACCGATTTCAAAAAAATGTTCCACAAAAATTTAGCCCATTTTCCACTCTGCCACATGGTGCAAGTTTTATTAAGATATCTTAACCCATTCAAAAGTTATAGGGCAAAAACCAAAAAACTGATCAACCAGAACTTGCAACATGCTATTTTTGTAATCTTTTCCCTTTTTTGCTACAACTTTTGAACGGTTCAATATTTTTAAATGAAACTTTCACTACGTGATAGAGCGGTAAGTGGGCTACTGTTCCACCGAACATTTTACTAAAATTCGTCCAACGCTTACAAAGTTATAAGCGGTTTTTCTGATTAAAACGCTTTTTATTTACAGCGGATGTTTCATGTGGCAACATAAGTGGCATGTGGCAGATAGCCAATTTCCCACTCTACCACATGGTGAAAGTTTCATTCAAAAATATTCATCCATTCCAAAGTTATTTCGAAAACACGAAAATCTATTCAAAATAAAACCGTCGCTTTGTCCAAAAATTGAATTTGAAAAATTTGGAAAAAAAAGTGAAACACCAGGCCAACAGAACCAGCAGTAGGTGGATTTTTAGGAATTGATTTTTGTTTTTTTGTTATAACTTTTGAACGGCAAAATATTTTCGGATGGGACTTGCACCATGTTGTACAGCAAGAAATGGGCTACTTGCCACATGCAATTTTTGTTGCCACATGCCACAAACAAGTTGCATAAAAAGCGTTTTAATAGAAAAAACGCTTATAACTTTGTAAGCGTTAGAGCGATTTCAAAAAAATGTTCCACAAAAGTTTAGCCCATTTCCCACTCTGCCACATGGTGCAAGTTTTATTAAGATATCTTAACCCATTCAAAAGTTATAGGGCAAAAACAAAAAAACTGATCAACCAGAACTTGCAACATGCTATTTTTGTAATCTTTTCCCTTTTTTGCTACAACTTTTGAACGGTTCAATATTTTTAAATGAAACTTTCACTACGTGATAGAGCGGGAAGTGGGCTACTGTTCCACGGAACATTTTACTAAAATTCGTCCAACACTTACAAAGTTATAAGCGTTTTTTCTGTTAAAACGCTTTTTATGCAACTTATTTGTGGCACGTGGCACCAAAAGTTGCATGTGGCAAGTAGCCCATTTCTTGCTCTACAACATGGTGCAAGTCCCATGTGAAAATATTTTGCCGTTCAAAAGTTTTAACAAAAAAACAAAAATTAATTCCCGAAAATCCACCTACTGCTGGTTCTGTTGGCCTGGTGTTTCACTTTTTTTTCTCAAGTTTTTTAAATTCAATTTTTGGACAGAGTGACGGTTACAATTTGAATAGAATTTTGTGTTTTCGAAATAACTCTGGAATGGATGAATATTTTTGAATGAAACTTTCACCATGTGGTAGAGTGGGAAATTGGCTATCTGCCACATGCCACTTATGTTGCCACATGCCACATCCACTTTAGTTAAAAAGCGTTTTAATCAGAAAAACCGCTTATAACTTTGTAAGCGTTGGAAGAATTTTAGTAAAATGATCAGTGGAACAGTTGCAAACTTCCCGCTCTATCACGTAGTGAAAGTGGAAAATTGGCTATCTGCCACATGCCACTTATGTTGCCACATGCCACATCCACTTTAGTTAAAAAGCGTTTTATTTAGAAAAACGCTTATTACTTCGTAAGCGTTAGAGCGATTTCAAAAAAAAGTTCCACAAAAATTTAGCCCATTTTCCACTCTGCCACATGGTGCAAGTTTTATTGAGATATCTTAACCCATTCAAAAGTTATAGGGCAAAAACCAAAAAACTGATCAACCAGAACTTGCAACATGCTATTTTTGTAATCTTTTCCCTTTTTTGCTACAACTTTTGAACGGTTCAATATTTTTAAATGAAACTTTCACTACGTGATAGAGCGGTAAGTGGGCTACTGTTCCACCGAACATTTTACTAAAATTCGTCCAACGCTTACAAAGTTATAAGCGGTTTTTCTGATTAAAACGCTTTTTATTTACAGCGGATGTGGCATGTGGCAACATAAGTGGCATGTGGCAGATAGCCAATTTCCCACTCTACCACATGGTAAAAGTTTCATTCAAAAATATTCATCCATTCCAGAGTTATTTCGAAAACACGAAAATCTATTCAAAATAAAACCGTCGCTTTGTCCAAAAATTGAATTTGAAAAATTTGGAAAAAAAAGTGAAACACCAGGCCAACAGAACCAGCAGTAGGTAGATTTTTAGGAATTGATTTTTGTTTTTTTGTTACAACTTTTGAACGGCAAAATATTTTCGGATGGGACTTGCACCATGTTGTACAGCAAGAAATGGGCTACTTGCCACATGCAATTTTTGGTGCCACATGCCACAAACAAGTTGCATAAAAAGCGTTTTAATAGAAAAAACGCTTATAACTTTGTAAGCGTTAGAGCGATTTCAAAAAAATGTTCCACAAAAGTTTAGCCCATTTCCCACTCTGCCACATGGTGCAAGTTTTATTAAGATATCTTAACCCATTCAAAAGTTATAGGGCAAAAACCAAAAAACTGATCAACCAGAACTTGCAACATGCTATTTTTGTAATCTTTTCCCTTTTTTGCTACAACTTTTGAACGGTTCAATATTTTTAAATGAAACTTTCACTACGTGATAGAGCGGGAAGTGGGCTACTGTTCCACGGATCATTTTACTAAAATTCGTCCAACGCTTACAAAGTTATAAGCGTTTTTTCTGTTAAAACGCTTTTTATGCAACTTATTTGTAGCACGTGGCACCAAAAGTTGCATGTGGCAAGTAGCCCATTTCTTGCTCTACAACATGGTGCAAGTCCCATGCGAAAATATTTTGCCGTTCAAAAGTTTTAACAAAAAAACAAAAATTAATTCCCGAAAACCCACCTACTGCTGGTTCTGTTGGCCTGGTGTTTCACTTTTTTTTCTCAAGTTTTTTAAATTCAATTTTTGGACAGAGTGACGGTTACAATTTGAATAGAATTTTGTGTTTTCGAAATAACTCTGGAATGGATGAATATTTTTGAATGAAACTTTCACCATGTGGTAGAGTGGGAAATTGGCTATCTGCCACATGCCACTTATGTTGCCACATGCCACTTATGTTGCCACATGCCACATCCACTTTAGTTAAAAAGCGTTTTATTTAGAAAAGCGCTTATAACTTTTTTAGCATTAAACCGATTTCAAAAAAATGTTCCACAAAAATTTAGCCCATTTTCCACTCTGCCACATGGTGCAAGTTTTATTAAGATATCTTAACCCATTCAAAAGTTATAGGGCAAAAACCAAAAAACTGATCAACCAGAACTTGCAACATGCTATTTTTGTAATCTTTTCCCTTTTTTGCTACAACTTTTGAACGGTTCAATATTTTTAAATGAAACTTTCACTACGTGATAGAGCGGTAAGTGGGCTACTGTTCCACCGAACATTTTACTAAAATTCGTCCAACGCTTACAAAGTTATAAGCGGTTTTTCTGATTAAAACGCTTTTTATTTACAGCGGATGTTTCATGTGGCAACATAAGTGGCATGTGGCAGATAGCCAATTTCCCACTCTACCACATGGTGAAAGTTTCATTCAAAAATATTCATCCATTCCAAAGTTATTTCGAAAACACGAAAATCTATTCAAAATAAAACCGTCGCTTTGTCCAAAAATTGAATTTGAAAAATTTGGAAAAAAAAGTGAAACACCAGGCCAACAGAACCAGCAGTAGGTGGATTTTTAGGAATTGATTTTTGTTTTTTTGTTATAACTTTTGAACGGCAAAATATTTTCGGATGGGACTTGCACCATGTTGTACAGCAAGAAATGGGCTACTTGCCACATGCAATTTTTGTTGCCACATGCCACAAACAAGTTGCATAAAAAGCGTTTTAATAGAAAAAACGCTTATAACTTTGTAAGCGTTAGAGCGATTTCAAAAAAATGTTCCACAAAAGTTTAGCCCATTTCCCACTCTGCCACATGGTGCAAGTTTTATTAAGATATCTTAACCCATTCAAAAGTTATAGGGCAAAAACAAAAAAACTGATCAACCAGAACTTGCAACATGCTATTTTTGTAATCTTTTCCCTTTTTTGCTACAACTTTTGAACGGTTCAATATTTTTAAATGAAACTTTCACTACGTGATAGAGCGGGAAGTGGGCTACTGTTCCACGGAACATTTTACTAAAATTCGTCCAACACTTACAAAGTTATAAGCGTTTTTTCTGTTAAAACGCTTTTTATGCAACTTATTTGTGGCACGTGGCACCAAAAGTTGCATGTGGCAAGTAGCCCATTTCTTGCTCTACAACATGGTGCAAGTCCCATGTGAAAATATTTTGCCGTTCAAAAGTTTTAACAAAAAAACAAAAATTAATTCCCGAAAATCCACCTACTGCTGGTTCTGTTGGCCTGGTGTTTCACTTTTTTTTCTCAAGTTTTTTAAATTCAATTTTTGGACAGAGTGACGGTTACAATTTGAATAGAATTTTGTGTTTTCGAAATAACTCTGGAATGGATGAATATTTTTGAATGAAACTTTCACCATGTGGTAGAGTGGGAAATTGGCTATCTGCCACATGCCACTTATGTTGCCACATGCCACATCCACTTTAGTTAAAAAGCGTTTTAATCAGAAAAACCGCTTATAACTTTGTAAGCGTTGGAAGAATTTTAGTAAAATGATCAGTGGAACAGTTGCAAACTTCCCGCTCTATCACGTAGTGAAAGTGGAAAATTGGCTATCTGCCACATGCCACTTATGTTGCCACATGCCACATCCACTTTAGTTAAAAAGCGTTTTATTTAGAAAAACGCTTATTACTTCGTAAGCGTTAGAGCGATTTCAAAAAAAAGTTCCACAAAAATTTAGCCCATTTTCCACTCTGCCACATGGTGCAAGTTTTATTGAGATATCTTAACCCATTCAAAAGTTATAGGGCAAAAACCAAAAAACTGATCAACCAGAACTTGCAACATGCTATTTTTGTAATCTTTTCCCTTTTTTGCTACAACTTTTGAACGGTTCAATATTTTTAAATGAAACTTTCACTACGTGATAGAGCGGTAAGTGGGCTACTGTTCCACCGAACATTTTACTAAAATTCGTCCAACGCTTACAAAGTTATAAGCGGTTTTTCTGATTAAAACGCTTTTTATTTACAGCGGATGTGGCATGTGGCAACATAAGTGGCATGTGGCAGATAGCCAATTTCCCACTCTACCACATGGTAAAAGTTTCATTCAAAAATATTCATCCATTCCAGAGTTATTTCGAAAACACGAAAATCTATTCAAAATAAAACCGTCGCTTTGTCCAAAAATTGAATTTGAAAAATTTGGAAAAAAAAGTGAAACACCAGGCCAACAGAACCAGCAGTAGGTAGATTTTTAGGAATTGATTTTTGTTTTTTTGTTACAACTTTTGAACGGCAAAATATTTTCGGATGGGACTTGCACCATGTTGTACAGCAAGAAATGGGCTACTTGCCACATGCAATTTTTGGTGCCACATGCCACAAACAAGTTGCATAAAAAGCGTTTTAATAGAAAAAACGCTTATAACTTTGTAAGCGTTAGAGCGATTTCAAAAAAATGTTCCACAAAAGTTTAGCCCATTTCCCACTCTGCCACATGGTGCAAGTTTTATTAAGATATCTTAACCCATTCAAAAGTTATAGGGCAAAAACCAAAAAACTGATCAACCAGAACTTGCAACATGCTATTTTTGTAATCTTTTCCCTTTTTTGCTACAACTTTTGAACGGTTCAATATTTTTAAATGAAACTTTCACTACGTGATAGAGCGGGAAGTGGGCTACTGTTCCACGGATCATTTTACTAAAATTCGTCCAACGCTTACAAAGTTATAAGCGTTTTTTCTGTTAAAACGCTTTTTATGCAACTTATTTGTAGCACGTGGCACCAAAAGTTGCATGTGGCAAGTAGCCCATTTCTTGCTCTACAACATGGTGCAAGTCCCATGCGAAAATATTTTGCCGTTCAAAAGTTTTAACAAAAAAACAAAAATTAATTCCCGAAAACCCACCTACTGCTGGTTCTGTTGGCCTGGTGTTTCACTTTTTTTTCTCAAGTTTTTTAAATTCAATTTTTGGACAGAGTGACGGTTACAATTTGAATAGAATTTTGTGTTTTCGAAATAACTCTGGAATGGATGAATATTTTTGAATGAAACTTTCACCATGTGGTAGAGTGGGAAATTGGCTATCTGCCACATGCCACTTATGTTGCCACATGCCACTTATGTTGCCACATGCCATATCCACTTTAGTTAAAAAGCGTTTTATTTAGAAAAGCGCTTATAACTTTTTTAGCGTTAGACCGATTTCAAAAAAATGTTCCACAAAAATGTAGCCCATTTTCCACTCTGCCACATGGTGCAAGTTTTATTAAGATATCTTAACCCATTCAAAAGTTATAGGGCAAAAACCAAAAAACTGATCAACCAGAACTTGCAACATGCTATTTTTGTAATCTTTTCCCTTTTTTGCTACAACTTTTGAACGGTTCAATATTTTTAAATGAAACTTTCACTACGTGATAGAGCGGTAAGTGGGCTACTGTTCCACCGAACATTTTACTAAAATTCGTCCAACGCTTACAAAGTTATAAGCGGTTTTTCTGATTAAAACGCTTTTTATTTACAGCGGATGTGGCATGTGGCAATATAAGTGGCATGTGGCAGATAGCCAATTTCCCACTCTACCACATGGTAAAAGTTTCATTCAAAAATATTCATCCATTCCAGAGTTATTTCGAAAACACGAAAATCTATTCAAAATAAAACCGTCGCTTTGTCCAAAAATTGAATTTGAAAAATTTGGAAAAAAAAGTGAAACACCAGGCCAACAGAACCAGCAGTAGGTAGATTTTTAGGAATTGATTTTTGTTTTTTTGTTATAACTTTTGAACGGCAAAATATTTTCGGATGGGACTTGCACCATGTTGTACAGCAAGAAATGGGCTACTTGCCACATGCAATTTTTGGTGCCACATGCCACAAACAAGTTGCATAAAAAGCGTTTTAATAGAAAAAACGCTTATAAATTTGTAAGCGTTAGAGCGATTTCAAAAAAATGTTCCACAAAAGTTTAGCCCATTTCCCACTCTGCCACATGGTGCAAGTTTTATTAAGATATCTTAACCCATTCAAAAGTTATAGGGCAAAAACCAAAAAACTGATCAACCAGAACTTGCAACATGCTATTTTTGTAATCTTTTCCCTTTTTTGCTACAACTTTTGAACGGTTCAATATTTTTAAATGAAACTTTCACTACGTGATAGAGCGGGAAGTGGGCTACTGTTCCACGGATCATTTTACTAAAATTCGTCCAACGCTTACAAAGTTATAAGCGTTTTTTCTGTTAAAACGCTTTTTATGCAACTTATTTGTGGCACGTGGCACCAAAAGTTGCATGTGGCAAGTAGCCCATTTCTTGCTCTACAACATGGTGCAAGTCCCATGCGAAAATATTTTGCCGTTCAAAAGTTTTAACAAAAAAACAAAAATTAATTCCCGAAAATCCACCTACTGCTGGTTCTGTTGGCCTGGTGTTTCACTTTTTTTTCTCAAGTTTTTTAAATTCAATTTTTGGACAGAGTGACAAAAGTTTAGCCCATTTCCCACTCTGCCACATGGTGAAAATTTTATTAAGATATCTTAACCCATTCAAAAGTTATAGGGCAAAAACCAAAAAACTGATCAACCAGAACTTGCAACATGCTATTTTTGTAATCTTTTCCCTTTTTTGCTACAACTTTTGAACGGTTCAATATTTTTAAATGAAACTTTCACTACGTGATAGAGCGGGAAGTGGGCTACTGTTCCACGGAACATTTTACTAAAATTCGTCCAACACTTACAAAGTTATAAGCGTTTTTTCTGTTAAAACGCTTTTTATGCAACTTATTTGTGGCACGTGGCACCAAAAGTTGCATGTGGCAAGTAGCCCATTTCTTGCTCTACAACATGGTGCAAGTCCCATGTGAAAATATTTTGCCGTTCAAAAGTTTTAACAAAAAAACAAAAATTAATTCCCGAAAATCCACCTACTGCTGGTTCTGTTGGCCTGGTGTTTCACTTTTTTTTCTCAAGTTTTTTAAATTCAATTTTTGGACAGAGTGACGGTTACAATTTGAATAGAATTTTGTGTTTTCGAAATAACTCTGGAATGGATGAATATTTTTGAATGAAACTTTCACCATGTGGTAGAGTGGGAAATTGGCTATCTGCCACATGCCACTTATGTTGCCACATGCCATATCCACTTTAGTTAAAAAGCGTTTTATTTAGAAAAGCGCTTATAACTTTTTTAGCGTTAGACCGATTTCAAAAAAATGTTCCACAAAAATTTAGCCCATTTTCCACTCTGCCACATGGTGCAAGTTTTATTAAGATATCTTAACCCATTCAAAAGTTATAGGGCAAAAACCAAAAAACTGATCAACCAGAACTTGCAACATGCTATTTTTGTAATCTTTTCCCTTTTTTGCTACAACTTTTGAACGGTTCAATATTTTTAAATGAAACTTTCACTACGTGATAGAGCGGTAAGTGGGCTACTGTTCCACCGAACATTTTACTAAAATTCGTCCAACGCTTACAAAGTTATAAGCGGTTTTTCTGATTAAAACGCTTTTTATTTACAGCGGATGTGGCATGTGGCAATATAAGTGGCATGTGGCAGATAGCCAATTTCCCACTCTACCACATGGTAAAAGTTTCATTCAAAAATATTCATCCATTCCAGAGTTATTTCGAAAACACGAAAATCTATTCAAAATAAAACCGTCGCTTTGTCCAAAAATTGAATTTGAAAAATTTGGAAAAAAAAGTGAAACACCAGGCCAACAGAACCAGCAGTAGGTAGATTTTTAGGAATTGATTTTTGTTTTTTTGTTATAACTTTTGAACGGCAAAATATTTTCGGATGGGACTTGCACCATGTTGTACAGCAAGAAATGGGCTACTTGCCACATGCAATTTTTGGTGCCACATGCCACAAACAAGTTGCATAAAAAGCGTTTTAATAGAAAAAACGCTTATAACTTTGTAAGCGTTAGAGCGATTTCAAAAAAATGTTCCACAAAAGTTTAGCCCATTTCCCACTCTGCCACATGGTGCAAGTTTTATTAAGATATCTTAACCCATTCAAAAGTTATAGGGCAAAAACCAAAAAACTGATCAACCAGAACTTGCAACATGCTATTTTTGTAATCTTTTCCCTTTTTTGCTACAACTTTTGAACGGTTCAATATTTTTAAATGAAACTTTCACTACGTGATAGAGCGGGAAGTGGGCTACTGTTCCACGGATCATTTTACTAAAATTCGTCCAACGCTTACAAAGTTATAAGCGTTTTTTCTGTTAAAACGCTTTTTATGCAACTTATTTGTGGCACGTGGCACCAAAAGTTGCATGTGGCAAGTAGCCCATTTCTTGCTCTACAACATGGTGCAAGTCCCATGCGAAAATATTTTGCCGTTCAAAAGTTTTAACAAAAAAACAAAAATTAATTCCCGAAAATCCACCTACTGCTGGTTCTGTTGGCCTGGTGTTTCACTTTTTTTTCTCAAGTTTTTTAAATTCAATTTTTGGACAGAGTGACAAAAGTTTAGCCCATTTCCCACTCTGCCACATGGTGAAAATTTTATTAAGATATCTTAACCCATTCAAAAGTTATAGGGCAAAAACCAAAAAACTGATCAACCAGAACTTGCAACATGCTATTTTTGTAATCTTTTCCCTTTTTTGCTACAACTTTTGAACGGTTCAATATTTTTAAATGAAACTTTCACTACGTGATAGAGCGGGAAGTGGGCTACTGTTCCACGGATCATTTTACTAAAATTCGTCCAACGCTTACAAAGTTATAAGCGTTTTTTCTGTTAAAACGCTTTTTATGCAACTTATTTGTGGCACGTGGCACCAAAAGTTGCATGTGGCAAGTAGCCCATTTCTTGCTCTACAACATGGTGCAAGTCCCATGCGAAAATATTTTGCCGTTCAAAAGTTTTAACAAAAAAACAAAAATTAATTCCCGAAAATCCACCTACTGCTGGTTCTGTTGGCCTGGTGTTTCACTTTTTTTTCTCAAGTTTTTTAAATTCAATTTTTGGACAGAGTGACGGTTACAATTTGAATAGAATTTTGTGTTTTCGAAATAACTCTGGAATGGATGAATATTTTTGAATGAAACTTTCACCATGTGGTAGAGTGGGAAATTGGCTATCTGCCACATGCCACTTATGTTGCCACATGCCACATCCACTTTAGTTAAAAAGCGTTTTATTTAGAAAAGCGCTTATAACTTTTTTAGCATTAAACCGATTTCAAAAAAATGTTCCACAAAAATTTAGCCCATTTTCCACTCTGCCACATGGTGCAAGTTTTATTAAGATATCTTAACCCATTCAAAAGTTATAGGGCAAAAACCAAAAAACTGATCAACCAGAACTTGCAACATGCTATTTTTGTAATCTTTTCCCTTTTTTGCTACAACTTTTGAACGGTGCAATATTTTTAAATGAAACTTTCACTACGTGATAGAGCGGGAAGTTTGCAACTGTTCCACTGATCATTTTACTAAAATTCGTCCAACGCTTACAAAGTTATAAGCGTTTTTTCTGTTAAAACGCTTTTTATGCAACTTATTTGTGGCACGTGGCACCAAAAGTTGCATGTGGCAAGTAGCCCATTTCTTGCTCTACAACATGGTGCAAGTCCCATGCGAAAATATTTTGCCGTTCAAAAGTTTTAACAAAAAAACAAAAATTAATTCCCTAAAATCCACCTACTGCTGGTTCTGTTGGCCTGGTGTTTCACTTTTTTTTCTCAAGTTTTTTAAATTCAATTTTTGGACAGAGTGGGAAATGGGCTAAACTTTTGTGGAACATTTTTTTGAAATCGCTCTAACGCTTACAAAGTTATAAGCGTTTTTTCTGTTAAAACGCTTTTTATGCAACTTATTTGTGGCACGTGGCACCAAAAGTTGCATGTGGCAAGTAGCCCATTTCTTGCTCTACAACATGGTGCAAGTCCCATGCGAAAATATTTTGCCGTTCAAAAGTTTTAACAAAAAAACAAAAATTAATTCCCGAAAATCCACCTACTGCTGGTTCTGTTGGCCTGGTGTTTCACTTTTTTTTCTCAAGTTTTTTAAATTCAATTTTTGGACAGAGTGACGGTTACAATTTGAATAGAATTTTGTGTTTTCGAAATAACTCTGGAATGGATGAATATTTTTGAATGAAACTTTCACCATGTGGTAGAGTGGGAAATTGGCTATCTGCCACATGCCACTTATGTTGCCACATGCCACATCCACTTTAGTTAAAAAGCGTTTTATTTAGAAAAGCGCTTATAACTTTTTTAGCATTAAACCGATTTCAAAAAAATGTTCCACAAAAATTTAGCCCATTTTCCACTCTGCCACATGGTGCAAGTTTTATTAAGATATCTTAACCCATTCAAAAGTTATAGGGCAAAAACCAAAAAACTGATCAACCAGAACTTGCAACATGCTATTTTTGTAATCTTTTCCCTTTTTTGCTACAACTTTTGAACGGTTCAATATTTTTAAATGAAACTTTCACTACGTGATAGAGCGGTAAGTGGGCTACTGTTCCACCGAACATTTTACTAAAATTCGTCCAACGCTTACAAAGTTATAAGCGGTTTTTCTGATTAAAACGCTTTTTATTTACAGCGGATGTGGCATGTGGCAACATAAGTGGCATGTGGCAGATAGCCAATTTCCCACTCTACCACATGGTGAAAGTTTCATTCAAAAATATTCATCCATTCCAAAGTTATTTCGAAAACACGAAAATCTATTCAAAATAAAACCGTCGCTTTGTCCAAAAATTGAATTTGAAAAATTTGGAAAAAAAAAGTGAAACACCAGGCCAACAGAACCAGCAGTAGGTGGATTTTTAGGAATTGATTTTTGTTTTTTTGTTACAACTTTTGAAAGGCAAAATATTTTCGCATGGGACTTGCACCATGTTGTAGAGCAAGAAATTGGCTATCTGCCACATGCAATTTTTGGTGCCACATGCCACAAACAAGTTGCATAAAAAGCGTTTTAATAGAAAAAACGCTTATAACTTTGTAAGCGTTAGAGCGATTTCAAAAAAATGTTCCACAAAAGTTTAGCCCATTTCCCACTCTGCCACATGGTGCAAGTTTTATTAAGATATCTTAACCCATTCAAAAGTTATAGGGCAAAAACCAAAAAACTGATCAACCAGAACTTGCAACATGCTATTTTTGTAATCTTTTCCCTTTTTTGCTACAACTTTTGAACGGTTCAATATTTTTAAATGAAACTTTCACTACGTGATAGAGCGGTAAGTGGGCTACTGTTCCACCGAACATTTTACTAAAATTCGTCCAACGCTTACAAAGTTATAAGCGGTTTTTCTGATTAAAACGCTTTTTATTTACAGCGGATGTGGCATGTGGCAACATAAGTGGCATGTGGCAGATAGTCAATTTCCCACTCTACCACATGGTAAAAGTTTCATTCAAAAATATTCATCCATTCCAGAGTTATTTCGAAAACACGAAAATCTATTCAAAATAAAACCGTCGCTTTGTCCAAAAATTGAATTTGAAAAATTTGGAAAAAAAAGTGAAACACCAGGTCAACAGAACCAGCAGTAGGTGGATTTTTAGGAATTGATTTTTGTTTTTTTGTTACAACTTTTGAACGGCAAAATATTTTCGGATGGGACTTGCACCATGTTGTAGAGCAAGAAATGGGCTACTTGCCACATGCAATTTTTGGTGCCACATGCCACAAACAAGTTGCATAAAAAGCGTTTTAATAGAAAAAACGCTTATAACTTTGTAAGCGTTAGAGCGATTTCAAAAAAATGTTCCACAAAAGTTTAGCCCATTTCCCACTCTGCCACATGGTGCAAGTTTTATTAAGATATCTTAACCCATTCAAAAGTTATAGGGCAAAAACCAAAAAACTGATCAACCAGAACTTGCAACATGCTATTTTTGTAATCTTTTCCCTTTTTTGCTACAACTTTTGAACGGTTCAATATTTTTAAATGAAACTTTCACTACGTGATAGAGCGGGAAGTGGGCTACTGTTCCACGGAACATTTTACTAAAATTCGTCCAACGCTTACAAAGTTATAAGCGTTTTTTCTGTTAAAACGCTTTTTATGCAACTTATTTGTGGCACGTGGCACCAAAAGTTGCATGTGGCAAGTAGCCCATTTCTTGCTCTACAACATGGTGCAAGTCCCATGCGAAAATATTTTGCCGTTCAAAAGTTTTAACAAAAAAACAAAAATTAATTCCCGAAAATCCACCTACTGCTGGTTCTGTTGGCCTGGTGTTTCACTTTTTTTTCTCAAGTTTTTTAAATTCAATTTTTGGACAGAGTGACGGTTACAATTTGAATAGAATTTTGTGTTTTCGAAATAACTCTGGAATGGATGAATATTTTTGAATGAAACTTTCACCATGTGGTAGAGTGGGAAATTGGCTATCTGCCACATGCCACTTATGTTGCCACATGCCACATCCACTTTAGTTAAAAAGCGTTTTATTTAGAAAAGCGCTTATAACTTTTTTAGCATTAAACCGATTTCAAAAAATGTTCCACAAAAATTTAGCCCATTTTCCACTCTGCCACATGGTGCAAGTTTTATTAAGATATCTTAACCCATTCAAAAGTTATAGGGCAAAAACCAAAAAACTGATCAACCAGAACTTGCAACATGCTATTTTTGTAATCTTTTCCCTTTTTTGCTACAACTTTTGAACGGTTCAATATTTTTAAATGAAACTTTCACTACGTGATAGAGCGGTAAGTGGGCTACTGTTCCACCGAACATTTTACTAAAATTCGTCCAACGCTTACAAAGTTATAAGCGGTTTTTCTGATTAAAACGCTTTTTATTTACAGCGGATGTGGCATGTGGCAACATAAGTGGCATGTGGCAGATAGCCAATTTCCCACTCTACCACATGGTGAAAGTTTCATTCAAAAATATTCATCCATTCCAAAGTTATTTCGAAAACACGAAAATCTATTCAAAATAAAACCGTCGCTTTGTCCAAAAATTGAATTTGAAAAATTTGGAAAAAAAGTGAAACACCAGGCCAACAGAACCAGCAGTAGGTGGATTTTTAGGAATTGATTTTTGTTTTTTTGTTACAACTTTTGAAAGGCAAAATATTTTCGCATGGGACTTGCACCATGTTGTAGAGCAAGAAATTGGCTATCTGCCACATGCAATTTTTGGTGCCACAAACAAGTTGCATAAAAAGCGTTTTAATAGAAAAAACGCTTATAACTTTGTAAGCGTTAGAGCGATTTCAAAAAAATGTTCCACAAAAGTTTAGCCCATTTCCCACTCTGCCACATGGTGCAAGTTTTATTAAGATATCTTAACCCATTCAAAAGTTATAGGGCAAAAACCAAAAAACTGATCAACCAGAACTTGCAACATGCTATTTTTGTAATCTTTTCCCTTTTTTGCTACAACTTTTGAACGGTTCAATATTTTTAAATGAAACTTTCACTACGTGATAGAGCGGGAAGTGGGCTACTGTTCCACGGAACATTTTACTAAAATTCGTCCAACGCTTACAAAGTTATAAGCGTTTTTTCTGTTAAAACGCTTTTTATGCAACTTATTTGTGGCACGTGGCACCAAAAGTTGCATGTGGCAAGTAGCCCATTTCTTGCTCTACAACATGGTGCAAGTCCCATGCGAAAATATTTTGCCGTTCAAAAGTTTTAACAAAAAAACAAAAATTAATTCCCGAAAATCCACCTACTGCTGGTTCTGTTGGCCTGGTGTTTCACTTTTTTTTCTCAAGTTTTTTAAATTCAATTTTTGGACAGAGTGACGGTTACAATTTGAATAGAATTTTGTGTTTTCGAAATAACTCTGGAATGGATGAATATTTTTGAATGAAACTTTCACCATGTGGTAGAGTGGGAAATTGGC
Organism: Thelaira solivaga; assembly: GCA_947397855.1. Classification (NCBI taxonomy): domain Eukaryota; kingdom Metazoa; phylum Arthropoda; class Insecta; order Diptera; family Tachinidae; genus Thelaira; species Thelaira solivaga. Next base: position 78,861,871 of record OX377611.1, on the reverse strand, counting down.
TATCTGCCACATGCCACTTATGTTGCCACATGCCACATCCACTTTAGTTAAAAAGCGTTTTATTTAGAAAAGCGCTTATAACTTTTTTAGCGTTAGACCGATTTCAAAAAAATGTTCCACAAAAATTTAGCCCATTTTCCACTCTGCCACATGGTGCAAGTTTTATTAAGATATCTTAACCCATTCAAAAGTTATAGGGCAAAAACCAAAAAACTGATCAACCAGAACTTGCAACATGCTATTTTTGTAATCTTTTCCCTTTTTTGCTACAACTTTTGAACGGTTCAATATTTTTAAATGAAACTTTCACTACGTGATAGAGCGGTAAGTGGGCTACTGTTCCACCGAACATTTTACTAAAATTCGTCCAACGCTTACAAAGTTATAAGCGGTTTTTCTGATTAAAACGCTTTTTATTTACAGCGGATGTGGCATGTGGCAACATAAGTGGCATGTGGCAGATAGTCAATTTCCCACTCTACCACATGGTAAAAGTTTCATTCAAAAATATTCATCCATTCCAGAGTTATTTCGAAAACACGAAAATCTATTCAAAATAAAACCGTCGCTTTGTCCAAAAATTGAATTTGAAAAATTTGGAAAAAAAAGTGAAACACCAGGCCAACAGAACCAGCAGTAGGTGGATTTTTAGGAATTGATTTTTGTTTTTTTGTTACAACTTTTGAACGGCAAAATATTTTCGCATGGGACTTGCACCATGTTGTAGAGCAAGAAATTGGCTATCTGCCACATGCAATTTTTGGTGCCACATGCCACAAACAAGTTGCATAAAAAGCGTTTTAATAGAAAAAACGCTTATAACTTTGTAAGCGTTAGAGCGATTTCAAAAAAATGTTCCACAAAAGTTTAGCCCATTTCCCACTCTGCCACATGGTGAAAATTTTATTAAGATATCTTAACCCATTCAAAAGTTATAGGGCAAAAACCAAAAAACTGATCAACCAGAACTTGCAACATGCTATTTTTGTAATCTTTTCCCTTTTTTGCTACAACTTTTGAACGGTTCAATATTTTTAAATGAAACTTTCACTACGTGATAGAGCGGGAAGTGGGCTACTGTTCCACGGAACATTTTACTAAAATTCGTCCAACACTTACAAAGTTATAAGCGTTTTTTCTGTTAAAACGCTTTTTATGCAACTTATTTGTGGCACGTGGCACCAAAAGTTGCATGTGGCAAGTAGCCCATTTCTTGCTCTACAACATGGTGCAAGTCCCATGTGAAAATATTTTGCCGTTCAAAAGTTTTAACAAAAAAACAAAAATTAATTCCCGAAAATCCACCTACTGCTGGTTCTGTTGGCCTGGTGTTTCACTTTTTTTTCTCAAGTTTTTTAAATTCAATTTTTGGACAGAGTGACGGTTACAATTTGAATAGAATTTTGTGTTTTCGAAATAACTCTGGAATGGATGAATATTTTTGAATGAAACTTTCACCATGTGGTAGAGTGGGAAATTGGCTATCTGCCACATGCCACTTATGTTGCCACATGCTACATCCACTTTAGTTAAAAAGCGTTTTATTTAGAAAAACGCTTATAACTTTTTTAGCGTTAGACCGATTTTAAAAAAATGTTCCACAAAAGTTTAGCCCATTTCCCACTCTGCTACATGGTGAAAATTTTATTAAGATATCTTAACCCATTCAAAAGTTATAGGGCAAAAACCAAAAAACTGATCAACCAGAACTTGCAACATGCTATTTTTGTAATCTTTTCCCTTTTTTGCTACAACTTTTGAACGGTTCAATATTTTTAAATGAAACTTTCACTACGTGATAGAGCGGTAAGTGGGCTACTGTTCCACCGAACATTTTACTAAAATTCGTCCAACGCTTACAAAGTTATAAGCGGTTTTTCTGATTAAAACGCTTTTTATTTACAGCGGATGTGGCATGTGGCAACATAAGTGGCATGTGGCAAGTAGCCCATTTCTTGCTCTACAACATGGTGCAAGTCCCATGTGAAAATATTTTGCCGTTCAAAAGTTTTAACAAAAAAACAAAAATTAATTCCCGAAAATCCACCTACTGCTGGTTCTGTTGGCCTGGTGTTTCACTTTTTTTTCTCAAGTTTTTTAAATTCAATTTTTGGACAGAGTGACGGTTACAATTTGAATAGAATTTTGTGTTTTCGAAATAACTCTGGAATGGATGAATATTTTTGAATGAAACTTTCACCATGTGGTAGAGTGGGAAATTGGCTATCTGCCACATGCCACTTATGTTGCCACATGCTACATCCACTTTAGTTAAAAAGCGTTTTATTTAGAAAAACGCTTATAACTTTTTTAGCGTTAGACCGATTTCAAAAAAATGTTCCACAAAAGTTTAGCCCATTTCCCACTCTGCCACATGGTGCAAGTTTTATTAAGATATCTTAACCCATTCAAAAGTTATAGGGCAAAAACCAAAAAACTGATCAACCAGAACTTGCAACATGCTATTTTTGTAATCTTTTCCCTTTTTTGCTACAACTTTTGAACGGTGCAATATTTTTAAATGAAACTTTCACTACGTGATAGAGCGGGAAGTTTGCAACTGTTCCACTGATCATTTTACTAAAATTCGTCCAACGCTTACAAAGTTATAAGCGGTTTTTCTGATTAAAACGCTTTTTATTTACAGCGGATGTGGCATGTGGCAACATAAGTGGCATGTGGCGGATAGCCAATTTCCCACTCTACCACATGGTGAAAGTTTCATTCAAAAATATTCATCCATTCCAAAGTTATTTCGAAAACACGAAAATCTATTCAAAATAAAACCGTCGCTTTGTCCAAAAATTGAATTTGAAAAATTTGGAAAAAAAAGTGAAACACCAGGCCAACAGAACCAGCAGTAGGTGGATTTTTAGGAATTGATTTTTGTTTTTTTGTTACAACTTTTGAACGGCAAAATATTTTCGCATGGGACTTGCACCATGTTGTAGAGCAAGAAATTGGCTATCTGCCACATGCAATTTTTGGTGCCACATGCCACAAACAAGTTGCATAAAAAGCGTTTTAATAGAAAAAACGCTTATAACTTTGTAAGCGTTAGAGCGATTTCAAAAAAATGTTCCACAAAAGTTTAGCCCATTTCCCACTCTGCCACATGGTGAAAGTTTTATTAAGATATCTTAACCCATTCAAAAGTTATAGGGCAAAAACCAAAAAACTGATCAACCAGAACTTGCAACATGCTATTTTTGTAATCTTTTCCCTTTTTTGCTACAACTTTTGAACGGTTCCATATTTTTAAATGAAACTTTCAGTACGTGATAGAGCGGGAAGTGGGCTACTGTTCCACGGAACATTTTACTAAAATTCGTCCAACGCTTACAAAGTTATAAGCGTTTTTTCTGTTAAAACGCTTTTTATGCAACTTATTTGTGGCACGTGGCACCAAAAGTTGCATGTGGCAAGTAGCCAATTTCTTGCTCTACAACATGGTGCAAGTCCCATGCGAAAATATTTTGCCGTTCAAAAGTTTTAACAAAAAAACAAAAATTAATTCCCGAAAATCCACCTACTGCTGGTTCTGTTGGCCTGGTGTTTCACTTTTTTTTCTCAAGTTTTTTAAATTCAATTTTTGGACAGAGTGACGGTTACAATTTGAATAGAATTTTGTGTTTTCGAAATAACTCTGGAATGGATGAATATTTTTGAATGAAACTTTCACCATGTGGTAGAGTGGAAAATTGGCTATCTGCCACATGCCACTTATGTTGCCACATGCCACATCCACTTTAGTTAAAAAGCGTTTTATTTAGAAAAACGCTTATAACTTTTTTAGCGTTAGACCGATTTCAAAAAAATTTTCCACAAAAATTTAGCCCATTTTCCACTCTGCCACATGGTGCAAGTTTTATTGAGATATCTTAACCCATTCAAAAGTTATAGGGCAAAAACCAAAAAACTGATCAACCAGAACTTGCAACATGCTATTTTTGTAATCTTTTCCCTTTTTTGCTACAACTTTTGAACGGTTCAATATTTTTAAATGAAACTTTCACTACGTGATAAAGCGGGAAGTGGGCTACTGTTCCACGGAACATTTTACTAAAATTCGTCCAACGCTTACAAAGTTATAAGCGTTTTTTCTGTTAAAACGCTTTTTATGCAACTTATTTGTGGCACGTGGCACCAAAAGTTGCATGTGGCAAGTAGCCAATTTCTTGCTCTACAACATGGTGCAAGTCCCATGCGAAAATATTTTGCCGTTCAAAAGTTTTAACAAAAAAACAAAAAAACAAAAATTAATTCCCGAAAATCCACCTACTGCTGGTTCTGTTGGCCTGGTGTTTCACTTTTTTTTCTCAAGTTTTTTAAATTCAATTTTTGGACAGAGTGACGGTTACAATTTGAATAGAATTTTGTGTTTTCGAAATAACTCTGGAATGGATGAATATTTTTGAATGAAACTTTCACCATGTGGTAGAGTGGGAAATTGGCTATCTGCCACATGCCACTTATGTTGCCACATGCCACAACCACTTTAGTTAAAAAGCGTTTTATTTAGAAAAACGCTTATAACTTTTTTAGCGTTAGACCGATTTCAAAAAAATGTTCCACAAAAACTTAGCTCATTTTCCACTCTGCCACATGGTGCAAGTTTTATTAAGATATCTTAACCGATTCAAAAGTTATAGGGCAAAAACCAAAAAACTGATCAACCAGAACTTTCAACATGCTATTTTTGTAATCTTTTCCCTTTTTTGCTGCAACTTTTGAACGGTTCAATATTTTTAAATGAAACTTTCACTACGTGATAGAGCGGGAAGTGGGCTACTGTTCCACGGAACATTTTACTAAAATTCGTCCAACACTTACAAAGTTATAAGCGTTTTTTCTGTTAAAACGCTTTTTATGCAACTTATTTGTGGCATGTGGCAACAATAGTTACATGTGGCAAATAGGCCATTTCTTGCTCTACAACATGGTGCAAGTCCCATGCGAAAATATTTTGCCATTCAAAAGTTTTAACAAAAAAACAAAAATTAATTCCCGAAAATCCACCTACTGCTGGTTCTGTTGGCCTGGTGTTTCACTTTTTTTTCCAAATTTTTCAAATTCAATTTTTGGACAAAGCGACGGTTTTATTTTGAATAGATTTTCGTGTTTTCGAAATAACTTTGGAATGGATGAATATTTTTGAATGAAACTTTTACCATGTGGTAGAGTGGGAAATTGGCTATCTGCCACATGCCACTTATGTTGCCACATGCCACATCCACTTTAGTTAAAAAGCGTTTTATTTAGAAAAACGCTTATAACTTTTTTAGCGTTAGACCGATTTCAAAAAACGGTTCAATATTTTTAAATGAAACTTTCACTAGGTGATAGAGCAGGAAGTTTCATATTTTGTTTTTCAAAGTCCAATACATTTTTTTAATGATACATTAGTCTAGTCTATAATATTATAAAACGATTAGTAACTGTTTTGACATTGCAATAGATATTATTTGCTTAAATTAAAGTAATATGTTAGTAATTAAATATTAACAATTTTTAATTTTATTATTCCCAGACTTCGTCAGAGGCAATATGAATGGGGGTTGATTTTTTGTTTATACCAGCATTACCAATGCGTTGTGGAAACCTAAAAATATAAGAAATTTAGAAATTTTTTCGTTTTCTTTTTTAATTAATTTAAAAATATATATTTAACCGCAAATAAGATAAATTTTATAGATCCAAATGGGTAATTAGGTCCGAGAAAATTCACATCATACAAAATTATTCATCTGCTTGTCATTGGGCTCTTATTTTACAAATTTTTGGACACAACTTCAGTGTAATTATAACTTAACAATTTGGATTAGATTGTTAGGATGCGCTAGTGTTTGGTTGATTTGCTGGACATAAAACGCTGGAACTTTCATGTCAATACTGCCGGCCAGAATTTGTTGCTGCAAGGATTATTAAATTAAATTAATTATTTTTGTTGATCTCAATTAAATCAATTTTATTTTTAATATATTAACTAAGTAAATGCAAATAAATACTTTCACTTGATAATTATTTATTAATGGCAAAAGTGAAGAAAATTAATAATTTATTTTTAAGATTTACTTAGCATTTTGAACGGAACGTTAAATATTTATGCTGAATAATAATTTCGTTTTTGTTTATTTTGATAAATTTATTTATTTTCTGTATAATTATCTTTTGTTTTTCCATAATCTGAATGAAGAACATTTCTTTCTACTGACATTTGACAGGAAATGTAAAAAATAATACTGTTGAAAATTTTATTATTATATAAAAACTCATTTAGTTTCTATATCGTCAGGTAAATTAATAAAAGCCTTAAAAACATTTATTAATTCATTTTTTAAAATTATTTTATTTGAACATTCTTTTCAAAAATGTTACAAAATTTTGCAGGAATATTTAAAAAAGACGTTTTTGAAGTTTGTGTAATTTAGGGCTTTTTGGAAATCATATAACGATATATTATTTATGAACACTTTTTATTAACGAATAATAACACAAGTTTTCAAAAGTCAAGTCAACGTTTAGGACCATTTCAACTATTTAAAGTATCTATTTTAAAGCGCTGTTAGTTTAGTTGACCTTTTTCTTTTTAATTAAAACTGCTAGTTTATTAAGCTTGAGGTTGTATTATATAAACTTATATTCTATATCGATATTTCACTTTTCAGGATATAATTATACTTTTTTTTATATTTATATATTGACCTTAATTTCTGAGATACTTGCTATATAAGAGCATTACTTGAAAATAAAAGAAAATTCGAAATTTTAGCAATAAAATTAGCTTCAAGTCGTACCTACACTGTTTTCAAATCTGCTCAGTAGTTTCAGAAATATTGTGAAAGTTATAATGAAAATTTACTTTTTTATAAAAGAAAATTAAAATTAATTTAAAAAAAAGGGTAAAATCTAGCGATTTTTACAATCAAGCATTTAGCCTTATAGATTTTAAATAAAACGGTTCATATTTGATTCAAATCGTTAAACAATTTTTAAATTTATTCCAAATAAAGTCAATCTATCACACAGTAAAAACGCTATTTTGTTGGAAACAAATGTTGCCATATGAGTTCGCTAGTGTTTTATTAGGTCGAAGTTGTAGTCGAAACTCGAGAGCATCAATACAAAACATAAGAGTAGCGACTTCGACAACCATAATAAGACAGATTGCCATGTTTGTTTGCAAGTAAAACGCTGGGGGGTTATTCTGTATTGCGTTGCGAAAAAAAAAACGATATCAAATCGAATTTTTAATGTGTTTGATCATTTACTTGTTGCATTTATCTGGTAGCACCTCGCTCTGTAATGCGTAAGTGCATGTCAACATTGTTTTTTACATACAAATATCTTGCGATAAGCTTTTGCATCGAAACTCCTAACACATTGCAATACAGAGTAGGCATATGCCAATTTTTTTTACCTGAAGTATAATCACTTAATTGTGTATAAATTCTAAAGTTGTTTAACTATTAAAAAAATAATATCTCGTTTTGTTTTGAAAATAGCTATACGTTTGGATCGATTTTTTAATATTAAAAATTTTTGAACTATTTTTCCTCAGCATTGTTGTAGGTGTGACTTAAAGCATATTTTATTAAGGAATCTCGAATTTTATTTTTAATCTAATTGAAGAAAACATTTTTAAAGGCCAGGCAGGCCACATAGAATCTACCGCCCAAATACTCAGATGGATATAAAAATAGATTCTTATAATATGAGCTCAACTTAACAAACTAATAATTTTAATAAAAAAATTTATATAAAGTTCCAATTAAGAAGTTATAAAAAAATAAATGACAAATATTGATAAAAATAATTTTCTAAAAAACATAAAATTCATTTGAAATAAAAAAAAATATGAAAAATTTTATTAAAAAACATTTAATTTTTTTAATTATGATTCTCAAAATTAAATATCAGTTTTCAAAGTAAATTTCTTTTAATATTTACGATTTTTAAAATTCAGTTATGTTTGTTTTACTAATCTAGCCCATTCCTCTTAAAGTTTAAATAATTATTTTATAAATAAAAGTGCAAACAATAAATTAATAAAAAAAATGTGTTGAATACTTTATTTAAATTATGCACTTAATTATAAAAAAAATGTTTTGTTTGTAGTCACATTTACCAATATGACACTTTTATGCGTGCAATATGCCGTATACTTGATATGCAATAAACTACTTTTGGTTTTAACACTCATACGTCAAGTGCGGCAGTATTTACTAATAAAAAGACTAAAAGGAGAGTGCGATAGAGGGAAATTTGCCTCTAATGCTAAATGAAAAATATTTTTTAATATAAAAACTGTTTAATGTTAATAAAACAAAAAATAAATTAAATTCTCTGAATAATTCCACGAAATGTGTCTCGTTTTTTTTCTTCAATGTGTTTGTGTATTTTTTAATTTAATGATAAAAATTCCGCAGTAACAAAATATTTGCATTTTATTCACCATAAGCAGGAATCTATAATGAATTCAAATAAAAATTCATCAATTGTTTTCTAAGAATTCTGTGAAAATGGTGTTATGCAAAACGATACCACAAAATTTTACTGATTTAATATCAGCATTTGTTTGTAAATTCAGTCTGTTTTATTTTTAAATGAAATATATTAATTATTAAAAAGTTAAATTCGTCTGTGCCGACTCTTAATACCCTTCACTGTGCCAGCAAAATATTAATATTTTTCACTTTCCACATTCTTCTATAATATCAAAACCATAGAAAAAATTACATGAGTGAAGATAAATATGCTGATTTATATATGTTTTAACGTAAAACCTAAAGTTTTTTAGTATTTGTAAATATGTTTTCAGTATTAATGGTATATTTATCAAATACGTCTTACGTCACTAAATACTTCTATATATATTTTTAGCAGTAGTTTAGCGGAGGTCGAATTATATTTAATTTATTAAAAATTTTTTTATTTCGAATTTTTTTTTTATTTAAAATTTTTATTTGTTTTGTTTTATTTTTTAAAAATTAACAAATAAAAATAAATATGATTTTCTTCAATCAGTTCAATTCAATTTTTTTAAATTAATTTTTATTAAATTTTTTTAATCAAAACATTAAAAAAAATTACAAAATTAAAAAAAAAAACTTGAAGAAAATCATAATTATTTTTATTTAAAAATTTTTTTTTTTTAATTTTTTTATTTAAAAAAAGGTTTTTTTAATTTTTTTAAAATTATTTTATTTGTTTTATTTAAACATTTTTTTTATTAAAAAATTCTTTTTTTTTAAATAAAAATAATACAAACGCTCCAAAAGTTACTGTACTTTTGTACTAAAATTGCATTAATTTTTAAGTTTGTATAGGCCACATTACAAAACTACTTTTTGTCTGCAGACAAGCCAAGCAGCTTCGCAGACTTGCGTTCCATATTAATGCTGGTGTGCGAAAAAATATAATTTTTGCCACAAATTTTTCCTTAAAAAAGTTAGTTTCTTCAAGCCCCAACTTTTTTCTTTCTTTATTTTTTTACTACTCGGCGCAATCTAATTTCACCCACTGTATTGGTGTTGGTTAAATAAAAATTAACATTCCTAAACATGTACGCATACACACGCACATTGCATTTTTAATAAACTTTTACTGTGGAAAATGTGCTTCATTAGCATGAATATATGTGTACGAATATGAGTGTGTGTGTTTTTATGTATAGTATATGAATGTGTGTGTATGCTTGTGTAGTATTTCTTCATATTGAAAGTGGGCTTTAAAATTTGTTATTTTGAGGTCATCAGTAGATGTCTTAAGCATGTGTGTGAGTATATAAAACAAATTTTGTTTGTTTTGCACGTAATGAGCAGAGGGCCAAACACAACAATTATATTTCACGCTTGAACTGCAAGCAGCTAGAATTTTTTTTTTTTTGTTTTTAATTAAAATTATAAGCAAAACATTAGCTGAGAATGTTTGTTAGAAAACAAAAACCTACAAAACAGAATTTTAAAGTGTAGCAGCAAATTTGCTTCTTGAGTATAGAAAAATTTAAGAAAAAAAACACAGCCACCAGCAAAATAATTTAAGTTTCTTAAGACAGCTACTCGTATAAAATATAGCAACACAAAAGTAAAAGAGAGAGAGAGAGAGCAAGAGGGAGTGAAAAGCTAAACCACTAAGAAACTACATTTCACTGTTATAAAATACTAAAAAAATTTAAAAAAATTATGGTTTTTGTGTTTTATTATTTAAAAAATCTTAATTAAGTTTAACAAGCACCATAATGATGAATTAATAAATTAATCTTTAAGGGCTTTAGAAAAGAAAATGTGTACGTACTTCTACATACAACTTTTAAAATTGTTTTTCTTTTTCTATTTTTAATATGAGATTAAATATCAAAGAGATTAAAGAGATTATTAACTCACTTAAATGAAGTGCATTTTAGCCATTTTCTTTTTCGTTAGAATTTTATCACATAAACGGAAAATGTAAAAGACAACACAGCAAATTAAAACATTAAAGTGGAATTAAAAATTAGTTGAGTTTATAATTAATTTCAGCTTGTTTTTGTTTAAATATATTATACAAATTTTATTACTAATTTTTAATTTTTTATGCTCTTATCCAAAAAAAAGTTGAATTTATGAAAAAATTATATGAAAAATTTCAATAACGTTGACTTTAAGGTCTACGTTAATTTTTTTTTTTTGCATAAGGGGGAAAGTGTTTGGTTTTTAGACAACACAAAAATAATTATTTAGTTGTGATAAGTAGAAGTGTAATTAATTTTTAATTACGTATAAAAATCCCTTCTTTCTTCTGTTACTATAAACAAAATTTTCTGTTGTAGAATTTTTTTCCTACAAACCAAGTTTCTGCCAGGGGAAAAAAGGGAATATTTATAAATAAAATAAAAAAATTAATTTTTCTCAATAATAGGTTCCTTTGTGAGTGTCGTTGTTGTGTCCCAACAACGATAAGTGGCAACGGTGGCCATATGTTTCATATAAGTTGGTCGAAAAAATGGCTACGAGAGTGTTACTCGTAATAAGACTCAATATTTTTGGCTGTATCATCCGATTTCTACAAATACAACAAATCGTTATTACAACTTTCGTTAGTGAAGACTAGAGTTTTGTGGGGCAAATAATCGGTTTTTGGCTAAAACTTTGGAATCAAATTTGGCTGGATAGTTAAGGACACACTATCAGATATTTAACTTAATGATATTTTTAATGGAAGTTATCCAACCAAAAGCTGGATATATGATTTACTGAATCTTAACTTTAACTATCAGTAAACTACTAAACTACCCTGTAGAGCATGAGGGAGGCTGGCTTAATCTCCAAAGTGTCTTCAAAACAATAAGATTTTTTAAGTATAATTTTTGTAGATTTAATTTAATTTTAATAAAAACTATTGTGAGAAATTTATGCGAAAAATTCCTTAAATTAAAAACAAAAACGAAAGCAAGCTGAAATCTTTTTTTCATGGAAATAATTAAGTGCCATCAGTAACTTTTATTACGAACATTCGTATCGGAAAAACAAGTATAACGACATTTTATCGAATTCGGTGCTCAGTAACTTTCCTACAAAAATATTCAAAGTTTGCGGCGAAGTTAACAGCACACAAATAGCGATTTCTATCGATCCGAATTCAATAAAATATCGTTTTTTCCATACGAATGTTCTAATAAAAGTCACTGAATCGCACTACAAGTGCTCGATATAGAAGTCACCGCCCTTTGGCTTTCAAAATAATTTTTTTGAAATGGATATTTTTTTGTGTTGTATTTCTTTTTTTACTAAAAAGACTTTTGTTAAACCAGCAAGGCCTAAAATTGTTTTTAGTGGAAGATTCTGGAATTCTGGATTTTTATAATAATTTTAAATTTTATATAATTTTTATGAAATTTTTAATAGAAGAAATGATTTATTAGATGACTTTTTTTTCAAAAAAAAAAAAAAATGTTTGTAAATAGGCTTCCACGCTTTTAATAATGTTGACAGCTTTGAGTGTTTTATTTATGACTGAACAAACTTTTTAAAATAAAAAATAATTTTTATATGTTTACGTTTGTTATGCATAAATAAATAAAAATAATTTATTAAAAAGTTTTTATAGTTTTTGAAATGAATGTTCATAAAGCAAATATGCAATACGATTTGTGTGTGCGTTTATTATGCAAATTGTATTTAGAATCGAGTGCAGTTGTTGTAAAATATTATAAAAGAGCCTTAAATTAACATTTGCTGCAAATGCTTACAGTTTGTGTTTGCAAATAAAATAAAATGAAAATAGAACTTGGCGGCTGGTGAGCAGATAACAAAAAAAAATTAAAGTTTTGTGTAAAGAAGTTAAAAGTTTGTTAGCATTTCTATCATTTGCCTGTGGTAATGGTGCAGTCTGAAGGCCATAAGAACACTTGAATTTTAAGATTAATTAATGTTTAAAATCACACATTAGTTTCAAACTATTTTAAAAAGAAAAATTTAAGCAATTTAAGTGATACGGCAAAGACAACATAAAAAATGTTTGGCGTGCTGTTAGTAAGGACATTGAACAAGTTTTTTCCAAACAGTGTGACATAAGAAATCTCTTAAAGATGTAGTATAGATTGAGGACTACTATTTGGCATTACAGCTAAACTTTTTTTGCCGTAGACAAGTTTATAACGTGAGTCCGTATTCTCACTAGTATAGAAAAAGTATATGTACTCGTATTAATTTTTAGAGAAATCCATTTACAAATAGAATTTTAATCGTTAAAACATAAATAAATACGGCTACTTTATAAAGTGGCTCATGCCCTTGCTAGCATTATTGGCAGAGGCGACGTAATAATTCAGGCTTAAATTAAGCACGGACACAAATCTTTATGACTGAGAGAAAATCGTTGAAAAGAGGGCGTGGCTGCTCCAAAAGTATATGTATAGCGATCTTCCAAAGATGTTATATGTGTCAAATTTCAAACAAATCCGTTGGAAAACAAAAACTTGTATCGAACAAACAAACAGAAAATTAATTTTATTTATATAGATTTTTTTTTCAAGCGATTTCTAATAACACCTACACATTAACATTTTAGTTAATTAGAAATTTATACAGTTAAAAACCTATTCCGAAGAAAAAATTTTTTGGGCACATAATTTTTTTCCCCTTAATTGTTCCTAACAAAAAAATTTTTTCTATTTAAAATCCCTCCCATTTTTTCCGAAAAATTTTTTTTTTGCAATTTGAAATTTCTCATAAAATATTTGTCTGCACAAAATTTTTTTTTATTCGTAATTTTACGTCTCTCCCCCAAAAAAAAGAAAACTCACCCACTTTTTCCCAACAAAATGTTTGTCCGCAAAAAATTTTTTTATTAGTACATAATTTAAAGTCTATTTCCGAACAAGATGTTTGTTCGCTCAAATTTTTTTATTTGCAATTTGAAGTTTCTCCCATAAAGAGAAAGCGATTCCGAACAAAATTTTCGTACATACAAATTTTTTTAATTCGTAATTTGAAGTCCCTCCCACAAGAGAAAGCACAAAATATTTGTTCGCACAAAATTTTTTTTATTAGTATGTATATAATTTAAAGTTTCTCCCACTATTTCCGAACTAAATTTTTTTATTTGCAATTTGAAGAGAAAGCGGATCCGAACAAAATTTTTGTCCTCATATAAATTTTTTTAATTTGTAATTTGAAGTCTCTCCCATAAAGAGAAAGCGATTCCGAACAAAATTTTTGTCCGCACAAAATTTTTTTATTTGTAATTTGAAGTCATTATTTTGAACTTCGAACCCTGTATTTAATATTGTTCGAGTACGTATAATTTGTAGTTTTTTTTCTGTCTTTATAAAATTTTCTTGTTTATAGAAATTAATTTTTCCATACATGATACGCATGTACTGGTTGTGGCTATTTTAAAATGTATTTATGTAAAAAAAAAAAAAAAAAAAAAACATTTTAAATTAAATTAAAGTACGAGTATGTCAACAGTTACACTTGGTATTTTTTATATGTTTCAATTATTCACAGTACAAAAGAAAAGCAGAAACAATTTTCTTGAGCCATACATTTGCAATTTGACATTTATTATTTATGTTTAAATTTTTTATGGCAATAAAATATCATATGATAGGAGTATAGGAGTAATTCGGCTCACACACACTCTATTTCTATGTTAAAGTCCGGCAACTAGAGAAATTGATTTTGATTTTATTAAATTAATTGATGAATCAACAAATTACTTTACAAACGCGTCAGAGCCTGCCCGAACTTTTCTGAAAAAAGTTATAAGAAAATATTGTGTAACTTAACTACACACACCGACTTAAACGTAATTATTGTCCTTATTTTATTAAAATTATTATTTCCTCAACAAATGGCTACCTTAAAGCGGCTCATATACGACAGCAGCATACATAAGCAATAACATGTTTGTGCCACTATATGTGAAGATAAGCTTTGCTGTAGCGCAAGGAGAATCTATACAAGAAAATCATTACAAAGGCGATGTAAAAAAATTTTTTAAGGAAATTTTTTTTTTTTTTTTTTTTGGTAAAAGATGGTGATTCTAAAAACGTTTTTTTAACAGACTAAGTCAGCTGATACAAATTATCAATTGAAATAAATTTTGGAATTAAATAGCTGCTAAGCGAATTCGCTAATACGGTGATGATGGATGGCAGCAGTTTGCTGATGTTGTGTATGGGAATACTACTTCCTTATTTATTGAAAATTAAGCAATTTCTTTGTGTAAACACGCTTTTTTTTACATTTTTCATGTTGTCGTTTTTCATTATTTGAAATTTTTATTTTTTTTATTTTTAATTTATTTTTTTATAAAAAATTTTTTTTTGTTTTCAATTATTAATATTTTAAATACTTCTACAATTCCTAGTAAAAAAAATGTTATATTATTCATAACTACCACCCTTCTAGTAATTTTTCTGAATTAAATGAATTTTGTAGCCGGTTATGGTTTTGCTTTTCGAGCTTATTAGATTGGGAATGCATGCTGCTGTCGTGTATTGGCCGCTTAACACTACCAAGATGGATGACCAGCACTTAATTTAATAAAAAAGAACTCTTCTTATCTTTCTTCATTTTCTAGCTCTCTCTCTCTCTCTCCTTCTCTTTCCTTTTTTATTTAACTGTTTGTTAGTTTGTGTTCAAGTTAAATAATGAACAAGACAAATATTTGAGTTTATCTTGTCTGTTTGGGTATTAAATAATAAAAAATAAAAATAATAAAATTATGAGTGTCTATTACAGTGGATGGAAAATTTAATTTTAAAGAAAATTTCTTAAATAAATTTATATCATTCAGAAGCAGCTAGACAAAGTTAAAGCGAAATATCGATATAAAAATAAAAAACCAGCTGTTTTAATAAAACTTGTTTAACTAATTGATGGCGACTAAAATTTTCTTAAGTATATTTTTATTGAAAATATTAATAATATAAAAAAAATTTGTTTTTGTTTAATCATAAAAATTTAGCTTTTATGTTTTTGAAGAAAATTAATTTAGTTTCCTTTTCAAAACGCATTAAAAATATTTTTATATTTTAAATTTTCCATCTCTGCTGTGTTATTTACAAAAGTTAGACAAGTTTAAATAAGGGAGTGGGCTAAAGAAAGTTGCGAAAGCTAGAATAATAAATAAAATTTATTTTCATTAAAAGTTTTTTCTTTCAATTTTAATTTTTTTTAAATTCTTTACAATTCAAATTGATTTACAGCCCATCATTCTGCTGTGTTGTTCTCTAAAGTCTTCTGATGAGAAGACAAGGCAAATAATTGAAAGTCTTTTTGTTAAACGAGTAGTGAACCCTAAGTATAGGAGAACAACAACAAAAATGGTTTCATTGGATATTTTTCCATTTCAAATATCCTTTTACTTAATAAATGAAAGGGCAAGAAAAATTCAATATTCTTATTTATTTGGCACAAGAAAATTGTTTTTTTTTAATAGTATGTACGTCTGAGCGTTTGTGTATGAGTGTGTATCTATTTACTACATTGGGATTATTTATTGCTATTGGTTTTGTTATAGATACTCCGTATAGGAATCAATTTTTTAATAAAAAAAAAAAAAATTGATAAAGAAAAATAACAAAAATAAAAATAACTCGTATGGTAAGTAAGTGGGCATGGCATAAGCGACTTTATATGTTTTTATATGTGAATTTCAAAAAAAAAGACATTTTCTAAAACCAATAATAATTATTGGCACAATAAAAAAAGACCCTTTTTTTAAAAGTTTTGTGATATGAAGGAGGCTTGCAAACATTTTGCTCTAAGGGATTGTTAGCCTTAGTAGAGCTGGTTAAAATTCACAACTTGATTCATTTGCGTTTTGATGCAAAAGGCAAATATTTTACAAATTCAAATGTGTCACAGAATTAATGTTGTTGGAATTCGTTCATTTTAACAACAATAAAAACAATATTATGGGGTTTTTTTTTGTTTGTTTTTCATATTATTAGAAATTAGTGTCTTTTTGGCATGTCAAATAAACCAATTTTATTGTTTTTTTTTATTTAGTAAATAGAAAATAAACCAAGCGATTGTCAGCTACTACAATGACAATGACCGCTAATGTTACTGAATAAATTAAGCCTTCTAATAAAGGCAACTTATTTTGTTCAATATTTTATTTCATTTGTATTCCGAATGACATTAATTAAAAAAGGAAAAAAGAAAACAACGGAAAATGACAAAAAAGAAAACAAAAGTAAAGAAAATTTAATTGGCTAGAAAACCTGTCGCTTTACTTTGCTTTACTTACGCCCTTTACCTAACTTTGTTTAATTAAATTTGTTACTCGTATATTAAACTGTCTTAAAGTGGATTTGGGTTACTTAAACTGCCAAATTATTTCGAAGTCTTAAAACCGTTTGTGCAAAATGATATAAAAAAAATTGTTTTAAAATACTTGAAAAGGGTTTGAAAATAAAACTAAAGCCTGGCATACAGACAGATAGACACTCATCCGTATGTACAAACATTATGTGCTCATTTTTTATGCCTTTTTATTTCAATACTGCTTGTATTTACTCGTATTTTAGTATGTTTGTTTGTTTATTTAGGCTTGTTTCATAGTAAATCTGTATTTCTAAAAGTTTTATCTACCTTTCTTGTCACTCACTCACTCATGTGATGTTCCATCAAACTATAGATACTTAATGCTATAAAAACCACATTAATCACTGGGTAAAGAAAGGTCACTGGGGGTAAGAAGAAAAATTATTTTCTATTTTATTTTATTTTACTAAATATCTACTACTACAAAGAACAAAAAAAAAAATGGGGGCGAGAAAAACTGCAAAATAAGCAGAAGAAAAAAATCTGTGTAATGCATGCAATTGCAAATATTTATTCTGTTGCTTGTTATATAAACAGCTGTTTAAAGCTATTCAAACAAAGTTGGTTATTTATTGTTTTTAAAAATTAAACAAAAAAAAATAAATTTAAAACCCCAACTGAGAACGAATTTTATTTTTATTAAAAAAAAATGTAGCAGGACAAAGGATAAAAAAAAATACTATTCGGATAAAGCAAAAATATAGAAATGAATTATTTTTGTAAAAAATTAATATTAAGATGAAAATATTGTTCGGATAAAAATATTTGTATGAAATATTCTAACAGAAAAATATTATTTGGATAAAATAATCATTGAGACAAAATACTTTTGGATAAAATACTATTCGGATAAAAATATGAAATAATTTCGGAGTAAAATACTATACGGATAAAAACATTACAGATAAACTAAATTTTAAAATAAGGCATTTTTGGAAATAATAGTTTCGTATAAAAAAAATTTTGGAATGAAATATTTTTGGAAAAATATTTAAATTAAATATTTTCGACAAAAAACCATATTCGGATAAAAATATTTAAAGAGAAAATTTTTTTTTGAAAAAAAAAAAAAAAAAAAAATATGTCCAATAGAATAAAATATTGTTCAGATAAAAATTAAAAAAAAAAAAAATATATTTTCAAACTAAAATTCTGTTTGGTGCAAAGTATTCAAAAAAAAAAAAAACTGTTGCTTGAATAAAAATATTTTGTAGAAAACAAAAACATTAGAAAGAAGTATTTTCAAGAAAAGCACTATTTTCTATTTAAGTAGGTTCCAAAAAAGAAATTATATTAGGAAAAAACAAATATTAGAATAAAATATTTATGAAAAAAATATATACTATTCGGATAAAAATATTTGAATGAAAAATACTATGCGGATAACAACAGATCAAATAAATACTAAAATGAGAAATTTTTGGAAATAATATTTTTTTATGAAAAGCTATATTTATTTCCTTACAAAAATTCAGTGTATATTTTCTTTTTAGAATTTAATCTTCCATAGCTTGCAATCATTTTTTTTTTAATGTAGCGTAAATAGATTACGTAAATTTAAGCCAAATATTAAACGTTTTAAACTTTTAATTCAATAAAAAAAATTTTTTTTTTGAAAATATTAAAAAGTATGACACAAACATGAATCAGATTAAATTGATATAAAAGTTTACATTCATTTAAATACTTGGTAACCCCAAGCCAAGTGTTATGTAACGCTGCAACACACACACAATATTGCTTCAATAACTAAACAAACTGCAAAAATAGTTAAACAAAATATAAAAACATGTAAAATAGAAAAAAAAAGAAAGAAAACACTCTATGGCGCAAAAGTATTTGGAAGAAAAGTTCAACTATTCGTGCTGGTACTATTCTTGGTTAAGTAAATGACATGAAATAACTATAGATAACACGGAAAAACTTTAATTAAAATGTTTATCAAAAGAAAAAAAAAAGAAAGGAAACAAATGAAAGCAAAGAAACAATATAGAAAATAAAAAAATTTTGTTTTCAAGGGATTTTTTTTTTGGGAGTTGAGTTTTTGAGTTTTCGAGAAGGAAGTAACACCTCGCCAAGACAATCACAGCAAAAAATTATAATTTTTTTTTTTTTAATACAAAGGCCAGATCAAAGTAGTGATAAAAAGTTTGGCGTTATAAAAATAAACATTCACCCTCTTATTCAAAAAATTTAAAGTCTACTGACTTTAAAGTAAACTTTTTTTCATAAATTTTACTACGTCAATTTTTTATTTTTTGGTTAAGACTTCTTTCAAATAAAATTTTTAAGTTATCAAGAGTTGTAAAATTATTTTTTCAAGAGGACCTGCACCCAAATCTTTGCTGTCGATGGTTCAAAAATAAAGCATATATGAAATGCCTTACAAACACTTTTTATTGTAAAATATTACACACGTTTGTAGTGATGTGTGGCTTTCAAGTATGCTTGTACAGCAGCCCTTCAAATGTTACATAAAATTTTTGTTCTTAAAGAAAATTTGGACTCAAATATTTCTATGCGATATCTAATGAATTTGGTAAAAATTTATTTTAGATTTGGTGGCGGAGCCTATATTGAGGAGTTTGGAACTCCTGATTTAAAATTACTGTTACCTCATTATATTTTTTAAAGTGGACTTATACCACTTTCAAATATAACAGTTCATTTATTGATTAATTATCTCAATTTTAACTTGGTTTTTTATGGCTAGAGAACTAAACTTTAGATGTAAATATGAGCTGTTATTTTTAAAAGTGGTATAAGTCCACTTAAAAAAATTGTGTTGGCGGTAATTTTAGTAAAAGGGTGCTTATATCACTTTTTATAAAAAATGGACTTATACCACTTTCAAAAATAACAGCTTATATGTTTCTATTTTAACCTAACTGCTGTATTTTGAAGCTTCAAATGCCCTGAAGAAGTAACTTTCTTGCATAGTATTTTATTTCATTTCTATTCATTATGCTTTCACTTGTATCTTGGTTTTCCAAAGAGCCTATGCGAGCAATATTGCTTTACTTTATTTTATTTTTGTACTTATTGTGGCAAATTCTTATTTTTTTGTTGTTGTTCAAAAGAAAAGCTGGACAAAAAAACTTAAATTTTGCTCAATTTACCTTGTGACACTTTAAGCACAAAATAAAAAAAAAATTATAAAACAGAATCCTTTTGCTTTAAACTACAGAAATCCATTCAACCAAACGCACTTAACAGAGCCCCTCAACACTAAAACCCATTTTCTAATTTAATACACTCAATTGCTTGTGTGTGAGAGTACATGCAGTATGTGAGTCCCATCATGAGTTTGGCTAAATCGAATTCGTATAAAAAAAAATGGCAACATTTTAATGTATCATTTAATTCCCTTTTTGGTTTTGTTTACTCAACAAAATTTATTAGTTTTTCTAAATGCGAGAGGTATTAAAAACAAAATGATGATAAGCTTAATTTATTCATAATAAAATTACGGAAAAATCTTTTAATTTTATACATTTTTTTTCTCAAAAAATCATACCTTAGACTTGCCAACAGCGCCCTATTGATTTTATTTTGCGATAAACATCAAATTACTGGCAAAAATAAAAATTCCAGTCAAGTGCAATTACTTTATACTTGAGCTGTTATTTTTGAAAGTGGTATACGTCCACTTTTTTTTTATAAATAAGTAAGCACTAAATTTAGTAAAATATAGACACAATTTTACTAAAATTACCACTAAAAGGACTAGGGACACTTTCAAATTAAACAGCAGCTCCTTCAACTCAACTGATGGAAATAAGTGGTATTTATTTCCCATTAAATCTTTGTACAGTCAGAATTATTTTGTTTGGATCAGCAAACTAATTAAAATTTCAGTTCATGCCTTGATGATACGGAAATAAATTCTATTCACATCTGTTGCTGTTGCTGCTGCTGCTGAATAGTATTTTATGTCATTCTTGTTTATTTTCATACGCAATTGTTTGCCTTCAAAGAAACGTAATTCCTTTTTTGTTTTTGTTTTTGCTAAACATATTGTTTACTCTATGGAAAAATTTGTTCTTTTAGGAACCTTTTAATTTAAATGAAAAAAAATAAACGCATAACAAGAACTAAAACAAAAATGTATAAAAGACTGGCTGGCATTTATTATTTTCTATTAAAAAAAAGAAAGACGACAAAACTTTCTTTAAAAGGTTTAGTGAAAGCATTTATCCTTTTTGGTTTCTCTTTTCATTTTCAGAATTTTTCCTTTTCCATTTCTTTTATAATCGACTGGTATGCTGTGAGGCATTAGTATTTCTTTTTCTATTATTAAAAAATGTTACATTACATAAATAGAAAATTATTATTTATGCACCAATTAAACATTTTAATTTAAAAAAAATTATTGCAGTGAAACTTTTATTTAAGCCAAATTAAAAATATAAAATCAAAATGCTAAATGAACGAAAACAATTTAAGTCAATGAAAGCTTTAAGGAAATTAAAAATTTAATCAAAGGAAAAATTAAATTTAATTACTTTAAAAGTGGAATAATTAAATTTAAAAATGATTAAAAAACAATTTAGTCAAAAAGTAATTATAAAATTACACTTAATAAAAAATTATTCAAATCTAATTTATTTTAAATAAAAAACTTATTGAATTAAATTGAATATAATTAAATTGAAAATCTATTAAAAAAATTGTTTTTTAATAGATTTCATTAATTAAAATATAATGAAAATAATATTCAGTATAATTAGAAATTTATCAAGTTTTAATTCAATTGAAAATTAAAAAAAAAATTAAAAAAAAGAAATTTATTTTTATTAAATTAGAAATTTAATTTTATTAAATAAGAAATTTAATTTAAGTAAATTTATCTCATTGAAAATCAGTTAAATTAAAATCAATTAAAAATTTAATTCAAAATATATTAAAATTTTATTACAATGAAATTTAATTCAATTAAAAATTTAATTTAATTAAATTAAATAAAAAATTAATTAATTAATTGTGTTAAAGTAAATTTAATTAAAAATTAATTAATTGTGTTACAGTAAATTTAATTAAAAATTAATTAATTGTGTTAAAGTAAATTTAATTAAAAATTAATTACGTTAAAGTTAATTTTAAAATATTATTTAATTTAATTAGAAATTTTATTAAATAAAATAATTTTATTAATTAAAAAAAATTAATTTTGTAAAAAATTAATAAAAAAATTTCATTTAATAAAAAATTTGTTAATTGAAAAATTAATATAATTAAGAGTTTAATTATATTAAAAATTTATGAAAACATTATTTAATATAATTTAAATTTTTTATTTAATTCAAATCAAAATGTATTAAAAATTTATTACAATGAAATTTAATTTAATTAAATATTAAATTTAATTCAATTAAAAATTAAAAATTTAATAAAATTAAAAATTTAATTCAATTCCAAATTGTATCAGTTAAATTTATCAATTAAATATTTCATTAGTTTAATTTCATTAAAAATTTATTGAAAGAAATCTCATATGATTAATAATTTTATGCAATTTATCACATAAAATTTTTTATTGATTTAAATTTAATATGATTAAGAATTTATGAAGAAAAATTTAATTTAATTAAAAAATATTTTTTTTTTAATTAATAAATTTTTTTCAACTAAACTGTTTAAGAAAATGTTGAAATTATTTTTAATAATTTTTGTTTCATTTTGCAGAATATTTTTTATTCTAGCCAGGCCAGTCCCCCATATGCTTGTGTTGTGTTTTAATCTCTAAACGTAACAGAACGTTCTGTTTAGTTGTAATTAACCTCAATAAGATTTATTGGGTTTTAGCTTTTAGTTAACTTACTGCTAATTTCCGTTGCAATTAAATCAAGTAAGAAGTTTTTCTAACAATGACACAACTCACAATGAGAGAGAAAGAAAGAAAAGAAAAAAGTCAATGTTATCAGGGTTAAGAAGACCAGCCTTACACATTTCTCATGCGAAAAGCAAAAAAAAAAAAAATCCGCTTTTAATAGTGCCTTGAACATGATTTAATCAAATGTTGTGCACGATTTTCAGCTCTCTGAAAGGTGTCATACTTGTTTTCATGGCAGGAAATAGTTAAGCGTTCAGCTTTCATTAGAAAATTTATTTTTATTTTACACATTTAGCAATTCAATCGCCTAAAAACTTTCAAAAATATTTAAAAATTTTAAGTTTCCCCTACACATTTTTTAGACGATTGTATTGTTCGTTTACTGTAAACAGCACATTAATTTTTATTTAAAAATATTTTTTTTTTTTTGAAATTTTGTGATCATTTCATTTATTTTTTTTTTCTACCATAATGCTGAGTGACAACGTATTTATAATCATGTACCCAACTCTGGTTTGTGTAATTAGAAATACAAGCAAATAAAATGAAGATTATACTTGCTGGCAAACGTTACAGAATGATAATGACATGTTTTTCTATTCGCTGTATTTTTTTCCACCTCATCAGCTGAAGCTGAGAAATTCAACATCATGCTGTTGTGTTTTAATGCAATTGATGCCATGGGATAAAAGAAAAAAAAATTAAATGTTTAATAGTAAAAGTAAAAGAGAGAGAGAGAGAGAGAGAGAAAAAAAAACGAGGATTTATCAATTAAACTCCCCCAAGAATTTTTAATTGATGATATTAGCAGCAACATGTGTTTATTGATGTTGCACACACAAAACACAAACCCCCTAGACAATGTGGAACAAGAAACTATTTCAAGTAAATGCATTTTTGAAAAGGGCTTATGTTAGATATTTGAATGAAATTAAATAACGAAATATTAAGCTGTATGCATGGCGATGTAAAGACTAAATTAATTTAAATAACTTGAGGGCTAGAAGTTTTACCTGACCTATTGAAACTATTTATTGTCTGTCTTTGTTTATCTTTTTTCTTAGCCTTAAATTATTCACAGAGATAGGCCCTTTTCTAAAATTGCTAATTGGTTTCTGGTTGCTGCACTCTTAATGGCTTTTGTATCGAGCAAGTTCACAATTAAAATGACCGCTTGAAGAAAAATTATTTCCAGGGTTTTTTTTTTTTTTTCAAAGAATAAAATAAAATTAATGATTTTTCAAAAAGAAACAAAAAACCTTTAAAAAGCTTTTTAAAATTGTAGTAACAAAAATTAGTTGGCTCAGAGGGGTTAGCACAGCATATTGATTTACTAAGCAGGGGACTCTTTGGTTTAAGGCGTCTAATTTAGTATCGAATTAAATCGATTGGAAATCTAGAAATTGCTTGATCAGGGTATCCAGCGGTCTGCTAAAAAAGGCCTCTGATTACAAGGTAGTTTAGAAGGAAATTTTTCTCTAATCCCATCATTTGGAACCAAATCGTTTGATTCTAGTTTTTTAGTTTGAAATAATTTTAAAATTTCGCTAGAAATTGCCTTTGGTTACACGGAAGTGTAGAAGAAAATTTGTTTGAAATTTTCGCTGGAAATTGCTTAATAACGAAAGCATCGCTTTGTTATCAGGGTTCAGTACCCAGCGGCCTACTCAATGAGACCTATGATTTTAAGGTAATGCACAGATATCGTTAGCAATACACTATGCAAACAAGAAGGCCTTTTCTAAGTCCTGAAGCCAAATTAAGGCATTCGATAACGATCGATATTTCAGTAGAATTCAAATGTATATTTCGCTCTATATCGAATGTCCGTAATTTGGCACCTGTTTAGAATTTCTTTTTTCCCTTACTACAGTTTAAGAGTGTGTTTGCTTGTAATTATTTTTTTCTATTTGTTATTTTGTCATCATAAAAACAGGTTGATGGAAATTGTATACCAACTCTTGGCAGAAAATAATTGCTCCTTTGTTTTTTACATAGACCTGGTACAATTCTTTCTGAAATAGACTTAGACTAAGGCCATGTAAGGATATTTTTAGCCGCTCAGATGACGTTCAGTTGCCTCTCATTGCTTGGTCCCTCAGATGACTTTTAATTCGAGGCTACTTTAATGATATTTTTAACAACAGTGATAGCCGCTTAGTCTACCTTAAAGGTTTATTGAGTTTATAAGCTGCGAAATACTTTTGGGTCCCGAACAACTTTTTATTATAAAGTTTTGAAGTGTGTATGTGGGTGTGTTTGGCTGTGTGTGTATGTATTTGTCTCTGAGTGTTTGTATTTGTTCAAAAAATATAGAATACAATATTACGCCATGTTAGATGACGTAGATTGTCCACTGTTTGAAGAAAAAACAATACACATTTCACTCTCTCTCTCTCTTATTTAGCTGTAAATTATTAGCCAATAGGAAGAAAATTTAAATTTTATGAACCGGAAGGCTTAATCTTGTATTTCTTTCATTTTTAATGTTTGTTTCTCTCTCTCTCTCTCTCTCTGTCTCTGTGTGTATATTTTTGTGTGTGTCTGGCTGTGTGTGTGTTTGTGTTCTTGTCTCTGTTTGTATTTGTCTCTCTTTCTCTCTATTTTGGGTGGGTGTGTGTGTATTTCTTTTTCAAAAATTAATTAAAAATTTTTATATAAATTTTATTTCTGCTGCGTGGGGTTTTTTTTCAAATCAAATTCCAATAATTTCTTGTTTTCGTTGAAAAACAAAAACAAAACAAAAACTTTCATTACTGTGGACAACAATTTTTTGTTTCAGCACAAAAGATAAAATTGCTTGCGCTTAATTATAAAGCAAAGAAAAATAGTTTCAAAAACATTTAATGACATTTAAGCTGAAGACAACAAAAAAAGAAAAACGCGCGTGACTCTAGTTGGCTCTCTAATGAAAGTTTTCCTTTCACGGAAGGCTACTTAAAACACAAACAAAAACAAAAAAAGGGGAGAAAAGATTAATTACAAAAATAGTCGTAGTTGTAGTTGTAGTAGTTTTTTGTGTTGATGTCAGAGATGCAGTTGATTTAATACAGTTTTGTTTTTCGTTTGTTTGTGTTGATTTATTTAAAGCTTCCCGGCAATTAAGACGCAAAGTACCATATGCTGGCCATTTGATGACACCACGCAGATTGTGGCTTAACAAAATACCCACACAATGTGATGTAGTTATTGAATTTCCCGAAGATGCACCAGATGAAGCTTTAAGATGGTTACTAGCACGCATACGCTCACAGCCACCCGCTGGCTTGGGGCTGGTGGTGCAGGTTAAGGCCCATGAAAGTTCAAGGCGAAATGCTTTCTATATAAGTGCTCCCACAAACATGTAAGTATGAAGCAGCCACAACATATCGTGTTTTTTTTTTTGTTGTATTAAAAGTAAAAAGCCAAAAAATTTAATGGAAATTTAAAGTGTTTTAGAAACGGAACAAATGGAAATGGCAAGCCGCCATTACATTAATGGCTTTTTATTATTTTTGTTGTATTATTTTCTCCCTTTTTTGTAGTTTGTTTCGAGCGGCGGAAGAGGCTCGTTTACCAAAACGTTTACGACCTGATTTAGGTGGTGCCTTACGTGAATTTACAACACGCGAAAGTCATTGTTTTCAACAGATCAAAAGCGATGATGGCAATACTTCGCTGTTTACTTCACAAGAACGCCAATGGTTGGTGTTGCAAGTCTTACAAGGCCTAAGAGCCGGTCAAACAGATATAGAGGCATTGCAAGGTAGAGCTGCAGTGGAAGAAGGACAAAGCATTGTGGCTGCCTGGCAAGAAACTGGTCTTATTACACAAATATTTCCTTTGCATGAAACTAAAACCCTGTCTCAGTTACAATACAGCTGGGTAAGGCAGGTATTTGCTCCACAGCCTTTAGGTAAATAAAAACGTTTTGGCTTTAAGTTTTTTGCTAAAAAAAATTTGTTCCGAAGTCAAGAAAACTAAAGCTTTTTATTTTTTAAATTCCAGACGACATTGCCGAGTACTTTGGCGTTAAGGTTGCTTTATATTTTGCCTGGCTGGGTCATTACACTTGCGCTTTGGGAGTTCCTGCTGTTTTTGGCACAATTTTGTATGCTTTTCTGTGGGGCAAAGGCCAAACGGCTCAAGATATGGGCCACGTTTTATTCTCTTTATTCAATGTGGCCTGGGCCTCTTTATATTTAGAGGCTTGGAAACGTTATTCCATTGAATTGGCCTTCCGTTGGGGCACGTTATCTACACCACCGGAACTTTTAGAACCACCTAGGCCTCTATACAAAGTAAGTGCCTAATTAATGCTATTTAAATTTAATTTTAATC
This sequence comes from Thelaira solivaga, assembly GCA_947397855.1. Lineage (NCBI taxonomy): Eukaryota > Metazoa > Arthropoda > Insecta > Diptera > Tachinidae > Thelaira > Thelaira solivaga. The sequence continues at coordinate 78,834,895 of OX377611.1, read as the reverse complement.
AAATTTAATTGAAATTTTTTTTTTTTATTTTTTGTAATTTTAGGGCCCTCTTGTGGAAAGCAATGTTACCGGCCGCTTAGAGCCCAAAGAAGCTCCAGCGTGGAAGCGACGTGCATTTCGTTATTTAGTCAGTTTTCCTATAATCGGTTTGTGTTTGTTTTTAGTGTTTGTGGTCATGTTTGTCATGTTACGTTTTCAGGTGAGTGAAAATTTAAATGAAAACAAAAACAGTGTTAGTGAGTGTTACATGTTAACGTACTTGGTTGTGTTTGCTAGCAATAAAACCCTTGTCCCATAAAGTTGGTAGCTTTTTAAAAATGCTTTTCCAGCCATAAATTCTTATGACCAAAAGTAACTTCCTCCTAATAAAAGCCTACTTTTTTGTGACTCTGATTAAGATCTCTTTAATTTAGCAAAAAAAAAAAAATTTATTTTTTGAATGTCTATATAAATTGTAAAAAGCCTGAAAGCTTAAAAGCTTTATGGTCATGAATCTATTAAAAATAAATATTTTTTAGGGATTTTATATTTAATTTAATGGTTTTAGCTGTAAAACTTCATTAAGGAATTTTTTTGTACGCCGTACGAACATAAATCCGTCAAGCTTTTTGGCTTGTGTGCAGAAAATACCCAGAGTCTAGACAGAAATCGAACCTGAGACCCCCAGATTTGTAGTTTAGTAGGCTGGCTACTAATCTATGGGCGCATAAATTAGCTTTCAGAACAAAATGAGAGGAGTAGAAAGCTTTAGAACACCTGCTCTGCCTTTGTCTGATACTAAAGGTTCGGCGTAAGCTTTACTTATTGGAGAATTACCTGCAGGAGTCAGCATGCTATCTGGCTACATAAGAAACAGTAATTGGCTTAAGTAGCTTCATTCTTTTTTTTTTAAACAACACAAATCCGTAAAGCTTCTTAGCTTGTCTGCGGAAAAATCCCAGAATCTTAACAGGAATCGAATTTGCGACCTCCAGTTTGGTAGGTTAATACGCTACCTACTAATCAACTGTTAAAGCTCAAAAGTTTCTATAGCAAATTCATTTATAACTTTAGCTAAAAGATTTATGAAGTTCCTTATCCTTGTAATGGAAACGTTTATTCATCAATTGTCAATTTAACCAGTAAGTAGGGACTGAAGGGTATACTAATCAGTTGGAAGTGAATAATAACAAATAGAAACATTTTAAAGAAGTCTTTATTCCTGTCTCGCATGTAAGTGTAGCTGTAGCTGTTTGTTTGTGTGCATGTATAAGTGGTTGTGCTTGTTTGCGTATATGACTCATGATTAACTTTTAAGTGTAATCATGCACATACTTGACTTGTTTTCTTACTGGCAAGAAAAGAATTTATTATACGAGAACACTCATTCCAACATAAATAAAACCCAGCCAGCATTTGGAACACAGTGTTGGAGAAGAATTAAAGAAACTCTTAAAAGTAGTTCACACAAAAGCATTTTGTATAAGAAACAAAAAACAAACAAAATTTATCAGGTAGATGTTTCGGCATTACAACACAGAAGGTCTAGGCAAGAATAAAATCTGCAATCCCCAGATTGTGAGGGAGAACCCTGCAAACTGCTTTGAAAATGAATCAAAAACTCTAGAAAATTTTAAATTGGCGCCTCATGTGGTTTATCAACGTCTTGGAATTGTAAAATTCTATTTTGACAGCGCCTTACAGAGTGAGTTAAGGGTCGATTACCAAACTAATCATTTTAGACTGGAAATTTCTAGTTGGTTGGTAGGCCACGGCCTGCAATTAGAATAGCCCAGACAATGGAATAATGAAACAGTCTAGATGCCCTCTGTAGCACTAAGCTAATTGCAAAGATTCCTTAACCTTTACCCGCTGTTCATAAAATATACCGAACAATTTATGTTTAGACCCGGGCGCTCACAGAGAAGCTGAAGAACTGTTTTCTTATTGCGCAACCTAACCTAACTTACTATCAGATGTTTAGGTGCCTGTAGAAGTTTACTAAGAAAACCACTTCTGTTGTGAGATCTAAATTTGTTGTGATTATCAGTTTTTTAATTGGTGTTACAACAAAATATTTTTAATAGAACTAAATGTTGGACTGTATTAAGGAATTCTGGTTGTTACAATTAAAAAAATTTGATTATCACAACTGAATTTTTAGTTAACACAACCGACGTTGTGTTCTGTGTAAATGTATTGCAAGACAGTTTCAGCCTGGCGCTCAGTGACCAGTAATCACAGCCATTAGACTGGAAATGTCTTTCTTAGAATTGCTCAGCAGCTGAGGTGGACTAAAACGGGTTAGTAGTATTCCAAAATTCAATTGACTATATCAACGGTTATGTTAATCGCATTTAAAATTCGTAGCTAAATCCAGAGTGAAAATGAGACCATTCGTAGTCAAAATGACCAAAAACGGTGCTAAGCACGTTTGTGCTCAGTTTGACAACGAATGGTGTCAAATTGACACCATACCTTCGCTAAATCGACACCAAATAATGTCAAAGTGACATCATATGGTTGTTGACATGACAACTTGCATTGTCAATTTGACAATGTTTGTTAATAAGTTGAAAATTTGTTGTCAATTCAAGAATGTTTGTTAACAAGTTGACAACATAAGTTGTTGAACAACTAAAATCCTAGCTTTTTCTAGGTTTACGTGAGTGTTAAGACTCCGTTATGAACTAGCTTTTTCTAAGTTAACGATTTGTATACGATTGTTAAAAAACAATTTTTGTCAATAAAATAGACAACGGAATGGTGTCAAAATGACCAAATTCGTTGTCGATATTTGGCTCGGTGTAAAGAATAATTCATAAAAATGCTCACTGGGTATAAGAAAGTGTAAAAGTGCGAGTGCGTGTTTTGGTGTTTTTTATAAACTTTAAGAAAATTTTATTATATTTTTTACACACACTTTAACACTATTCTTTTCACTTGCTCTCTCTCTCTCCCTCTCTCTCATTCTCATTTACAAAACACTTTTTCCCCATACTTGACTTACTTTTCAGCAATTTTCTTTTCTTTTGTTACTTTCCTGGCATGGCGTAAGACTAAAAATAAATCCTGTATTTATACTTTTTATGGTTGGATGTTTGTAACAAAAGAAAACAAAGTAAAAAGTATTTAGTAAACAAAACGCAAAAAAAAAAACACGAGCTCTCTTGTATAACACAGTGTGTCTAGCAAAGCTAATTTTGGTTTTTGCGTTGAATTATAAACAAAATGATTAAATTTTATTGTGTTCAAGTTGTATTAAAATTTTAAATTATTTAATTTGGCCTATGCCTGACAAAAAACTAAAATGTTTTTTTTATAATTTTTTTTTTTGAGTGTTACTTTGTCTCATCACAAGTTTTATTTTTAAACTTTTGTAAAACGACTTTAAGTTCATATAATTCTTATGAACAAAAGTCAGCTGTTAATAAAAGCCTACTTTTTTGTAACTATAATTATGGCCCGATGTTTTTAGAACTAGAGATTCGTTATATGACACAGTGAGCAGTCTAATAGAGGAATTTTTTGCAAAAAAAAAAAAATTGTAATGAAATTTCAATGATAAAAACTTTATTTTTATTTTTTAAAAATGTTGCAAGAAAGCCTTAGCTTAAAGGGTGAGCCTAAATTAGCCACTTTGGCTTTTATCTAAAGTCAAATGAACAAGGGAACAAATAATCAGTGTCTTATTTTAAATTCAGTTTTGAAACCGGCCATTTGACCGGGTTTGGTGTGGTTGGTGTTAATAACTATTGCGGTTATTATTATTAATTTTTTTTTTCAATAAGATTTATTAGAATTTATGACAATTTTATATTTTGTAAATATGAAATGAGATTTATTATTATTTATGGCAGCAGTAAGTATTTGGAGAGCTCAAACATTAAAATATTCATTATCTGTTCATAAAACTTAAAACCTGACACGCACGTTCATACGTACACACACACTTGCTGTTGTAAAAGTTTAATTTGTAACATTTTATTTTGAAAGAGCTGTTCGCTTTATTTGTGTAATTTATTAGCATTTGTTTTTAATGTTTTGTTTATGTCACAGGAATTTAATTCATTTTGATTACAATTCAATTCAACACCATTTTTGTCGCTTTTCATTTAATATTCCTTTTAATATTGTTTCCTAAAGAAACAATCAAGTAAAAAAAAAAACTAGTATCAATTTTTAATTAATTTTACATTTTGCTAGTAATTTCAGTTTCAATTATTTTCGTTTTTATGTTACTTTTGCTTTTTTCTTCATTTTAATTTAAGATCACCATCATAAGCTCTCTGATTGGTTAAATATTTGCAGAACAAACTTTTAATTTTTATGTTAAAAAAGAAAAGAAAAGAAACAAACAAAACTATTTCACAATCATGCATTTTTATTTTCAGGATTGGCTGGATAATAATAATATACCTGATAGAGGAATTACTCAATGCATATATAATTTGCACAAGGTTAATTAATTATTTTTGCTTTTAATATTTTATTTTACAAAACAACAAACATCAATTTTAATTTGTTATTTAAGCCGCAGTAAAAAAAAACAAAACAAAAAATCTGTTTAGGGTTAAAAAAAAACATTTGAATAAAAAAAATAAAAATTCCCATTTTTTTAAATAAAATTATAGGCTGTTCAGCGATGTCACAAGAAAGCCTAAGCGAACGAAAACATAACACATTTGTATTGAAAACAAAAACAAATATTCGTGCATTGTATTTGTTTTCATTATAATAATGCAAACGAAACTTTCGTTCATATTTAGATGAACAGGCCCTTAGTATTGGAAAAAATATCAACAACAAAACTATTCTCTTAAAAATTATAAAGCAAAAAATATGGGCGAAAACTAAATTCATAATATTCGTTTTAAAATATTATTCGTTAAAAAAAATTGTATTCGTTTAAAAAATATTATTCGAATAGAAATGATCCATTTAAAAAATCATTTAAAAAAAATTTTTTAGGAAACTAATATTCGTCTAAAACTGTTTACTTGAGTAAAACATATTCGGAAAAAATAATAATTCGAGTAAAAAAAATTTTCGAATAAAAAAATATTCGAATAAAAAAATTTTCGATTATATAAAAATATTAGTTTAATTAAAATTAAAATAATGTATTACTGGAAAAAATTAATATTCTTCTAAAACTGTTTACTTGAGTAAAACATATTCCAAAAAAATAATAAATCGAGTAAAAAAAATTTTCGAATAAAAAAATTATTCGGATAAAAAAATTTTCGAATATAAAAACATTAGTTTAATTAAAATTAAAATAACGTATTACTGGAAAAAATTAATATTCTTCTAAAACAGTTTACTTAAGTAAAACATAATAATTCGAGTAAAAAATTATTCAAATAAAAAAATATTAGTTTAATTAAAATTCGCATAACGAAATACTGGAAATATATTCGAAAAAAAAAAAATAATACCATTAGGGAGGGCTAACATTAAAATATCAAAATTAATCATTAAGCGAATAAAACAATATTACTGATATTAAAATTCAAATAATATGTTGTTTCAGTTAAAAACTTACTCAAATAAAAAAATTATTCGCATGAAATATACTTGTGAAATTAAAAATATACGAATAAAAACTTAACTCGATTAAATTATATGTAAATATAACAAAGATTCGATAATATTACAGATGTGAAAATTCGAAAAACATTCTATTCTATTAGCAAAAAAAAAAAATACTAATAAAAAATATTAATGAAAGATTCAAGTAAAAAAAATAAAACGTATATAGAGTTTAAAAACATTAGGGAGGGCTAACATTCAAATAACAAAATGTTATTCGAATAAAAAATGTTAAGTCAAATTAAAAATTGAATAACTAAATTTTATAGCTACGAAAAAAAATCTTTTTTCCATAGAAAATTTTCTTAACAAAATTAATTTGGCAAGAAATATTTGACTTTTTACTGCGGCTTTTTTTTTGTTGCTGTAAATTTATCGTTAAATAAAAAATGTTTTGTTATGATTAGCTTTTTTCAATCATTATTAAAAAAAATATCATCATACTTGACTTGATTTTACTGTTACCAAAAAAATATATTTGATTTATTTTTGTTAAGCCCGGCACAAAATTTGTAACAACTTTTTAAGTTTATTTCAAAGTTCTTTATTTGAAAAAAAAAATCAATTTCTTATTTCATGTTTTAAAAGCTAAAAAATATATTGTGAATACTCGGACGTATGTGCAATAAATTCAAAGAAATTAAAAATTAAGTAAACGTACTGTAACACTTCGTTAATTTCAGGCAGTAGAAGGTCTGCAATATATCACTACAAAAAAAGCGAGTATGCGTGTTTTTTTAAAACTATTTTACTAGCGATTTAAAGGATTTTTACAGTGAAACTTGTAAGGATATTAAATTTTTTACCTTGAAATGAAACATTTAAAATTGTATCGCTTTACACATAAAGTAATTCAAATGAACTGCCTTTTGACAGTAGAAATTTTTACTGATGCCTTTTTTTCCTTTGACAATTCTTCGAAATCATTATCAATCAAATGTTAATTAGATTTCGCTATTACTTAAATTATTTTTACTGAAATTTAAAAAAATTTAATTTAATAAATTTTAAATGCTTTTAAATGTCATAAATACTCCTGAATGAGAAGCAAATAAACAATGAAATTGTAAATAATTAAACAGAATTGTAAATTAATAACCACAATTCTGGCTATTTGCTCAATACTAATGACAATTTAATATAGAAATAATTTTTATGTGTAAAACACTCATTGACAACAAGAAAAAAAAAATTATTACATTAAAAAATTCATGCATTTGACAGTGATTGGCATGATGACAAAAGTCATTATTAAGAGTCGTTATTTTAATTACAAAATAAATTTATGTGCATCAAAAAATTAAGAGGTTTGTTTTTTTAGGATAAAAGAGAATAAGTGAATAAATTAAATTTTAGTTGGGAAGAATTAAAAAAAAAATTAAAGACAGAGTCATAGAAAAGTGTACAAAAATTAAATTTTTAATTTGAACTTAATTTTTTTTTTGTACAAGGGATAAAAAATGAAATTTAAGTAAATTTTAGAGTATTATCAGTATGGGCTATAATCGCACCGCGACCTTTAAGATCTATTGTGCAGAAAATTTAGAGCAACGCATTTATGGGAGTTTTACACTGTAACACTGAGTAAAACGACTTGTCAAAAGTCATATCAAATGAGAGTACTGATTACGCATGGAAAGTAATATATAAATTAAAGAAATATCGATCGATATGCATTCCTGCGGAATTATTTTATTATATTGAATTGTTGCATTTAATTGTCAATACACGTCACATCTAGACTTTCTATTGTTCTTGAAATAATTTGCTAAAGGCATTATCTTGTGTTCTGTTATTCTTGTTCTACACTTCATTTTCAGAAATTAAATTTTTTTTCAAACTTTTACAACAACAATAAATACTCCTTCCCTTCCCTTGGTTGTATATTTTTGTTAAAATAAAATCAATTACTGGAAACAACCAAAAGTGAATTCAATTGTAAAGTGCTGGCATGCATAATAATAAATAAACATAAATAAAAAAGCAAAAAAAAAAAAAAAAAAAAAAAAAAAAAAAAAGAGAGAGAGAGAGTGAGACAGAAAGTGAATTTTTTATGTTTACAACATTGAATACACATAAAAAAAGGTAAAGATTATTAAATTCTATTGACATGAATTTTACATGACTTCAGGAGAAATAAAAAAAGTGGTAAATAAAATCAATTAGTAAACAATAAAATTTTTAAAAAAGTTAAAAAGTGTACAAAAATAAAATTTAATTACATTTTTTAAATATTTTTTTTAAGAGAGATAAACAAGTTAAAAAATTTATAATAATTGAATTAAATTTTAGTTGAGGAGAATTTTTTAATGTTTTATTTTAAAAGAAAGACGAAAAATAAATTTAAATAAATTTTAGTTGAGAAAAAATTTTTCAAGTATTATTTTTTTAAAGAGAGATAACCAAATGAACAAAAATTAAATTTAATACAATTTTAATTGAGAAAATTTTTTTTATAATAATTATTTTTTTTTTAAAGAGAGACAAAAAAGTACGAAAATTAAATGGAATAAAATTTTAGTTAGGCAAAATTTTTTAAATATTTTTTTTTTTTTTAATAAAAATATATTTACAAAATTTTAACTAAATTTTAGTTAATAAAAATTTTTATATATAAATTAAATGGAATTAAATTTTTGTTTCACAAAATTTTTTAAATATTTTTTTAAGAGAGATAATCAAATGTACGGAAATTAAATGGAATTAATTCTAAATTGAGAAGAATTTTTTTAATATTTTCTTGTTAAAAGAGAGACAAATTAAATGGAGTGAAATTTTTGTTGAGCAAAATTTTTAAAATATTTTTTGTTTAATAAAATATATTTACAAAATTTAAACAAAATTTTAGGTAATAAAAATTATTAAAAAAAAATTTTTTAAAGAGACATAAAATGGATGAAAATTAAAATTGAATTAAATTTTAGTTGCAAAGAATATTTTTTAAATTTTTTTTTAAAGAGAGAGAGATAAAAAAGTGTACAAATTTAATTAAATTTAATTTTTTTTATAAAAGAGGGCTAAAAAACTGAATTAACTTTAAGGTAGCAAAAATTTTGTAACTGGATTGTTTTGAAGAGTAAATTTTAGATACAAAATTTTGAGTCAATTACTGTTTTAAAAAAGAAAAAAAAAATAGTATTATATTAAGATCACCTTTTAACCTTTAATTTTAATTGTAGCCAGGCTTAGACTTTTATAAGGCTGACATCAATTTACTTTTTTTATGTTGTACTTCTCTTGCTTTTGGTTAAAAGGGTGTTTTTTTAAATTATAGTTTTTCCTACTGAACACGTTAATTAAATTTAATACATTTTTGTGGTTCTTTAATATGCTTTCCGTGCTCTCTCTCTTTCTCTGTACTTAATTGCCAGTAATTATGGTATTTTTCCATTATTTTATTTACTGTAAAACATTTACTTAATAACCAAGCTTATGTACACACAAGTACAGTATTTACATACTCGTATGTACACCAACAATTCAAACACATGAACACGCTATATATAAAAATTGAATGATATTTCAACAGTAATATGGCGCCCTTAAGTATGCCGCAAGTCACATAAATTTTCTTTTGAAAGCTTTTTAAAAAAAAAAAGCATGTACATCAAAAATGGCGGTTCGCACAAAAAGTCAATGTCCTTATTATGTATAACAAAGATTGATGAAAGCAAAGATAGAAAAAAAACAATAAACAACAAATTTGTAAAGACCCTGCAAGCAATTCGGTGGCCAACTGGCAGAATAACACATTTCTAGCAAAGTGTTATGGTTTCAATAAGAAAGTAGTGAACAAGTTAAGGGATAGATAATTTGTATGGCGGTATTGTGTAAAACAGCATACACGCACAATCAAATGAGGAGTTAATTTTGAAAGTGTTTTACTAAATAATTTAGTAAAAGTTGCTCTGAAGAGTTTTTAAAATTAATTGAATTGCCTGTTGAATATTGATTTTAGAGGGGGCTAATGGAAAGTAGCAAATAATAACTTGTGCTTATTTCTGTTTACATTTTCATCAATTAAACTTTTACTTATGCCAAGTAAATATAATTAAATTTTATACTTCAAGTTGACCTTAAACTCAGCACCAGGCACAAACATGCCACATTTCATACAAAAATATTTTGCATCATTTTCTCATACACATGTTTTCTACTACATGCTCAAAAGAAACGAAAGGAGTAAATAGTAGCAGCTCCGTTATTAATGCAAATGAATGTACGCATATTAATGCACCATTTGCACCACATACAAGCACACAAACTTTTACAAAACACACATCACACGCAGCAACATTTAAAAATTGTTACATGCAAGTTAAGAGAGAAAAAAATACAAGACGGTAGAAAGGAAAATCCTCAGGGTTGCGTGCAGTCAAACAGAAAAAAATAAATTTTAAAAATATAAATAAAAATATATTTATATATGGAAGGTACGGCCACGCCCACTTTTCAATGGTTTTTTTTGTGATATGTGGCAGTTAGACTCTCTTTACTCTAAGAATTCCAACTCATAGAGTAAAGAATCCGGCAAGACCGGGATAAAAACATTTAGTCAAGAATAAATACTGAAAATTACGGCTTCCTATAGACAATTGAAAGGATTAAATTAAGTAATAAGGTGACAGAAATAAATAAATTTTAAAAATACAAATACACTCTATACTATACCGGCCACGCCCACTTTTTTACGATATTAAGATTAAGATTATACTTTTCAACGGTTTTTTTGTGAGATTTGACAGTTAGCCTCCAACTCTTAGAATAAAAAATTGGGCAAGACCCGGATAAAACCATTTAGTGAAGAATAAATACTGAGAATTATGGTATCCTACGGACACAATTGAAAGTATTAAATGAAGTAATAGTATGCTGCTTATAGGAAGCGAACAATTCTAACCTCTTAAAAAATATTTATGAAAAAAACTTAATATTTTGAGCTAGAATGATTCTTGCTCTATCTCTTTCCTTTCCCTTCACTCTGCCATTACTATCCTTCCTCTTCTTTATTTTCCTCTATACAGGTATCACAAAGGGACCGCGTCAGAGGAGCCCAGCTTCTGTTTTTCTTATTCGGGCGCCCTGTTTAACCTAACCTATAATTAGAATGAGCAGCGGGAACAAGTCACTGCTGCCAAAATAGACCTCTTGAGATACTACTCTCAAAATACAAATTTTGTTTTAGTCTAGAACTCACTAAGAATTCAAAGACTTTCTTTAATCAACTAAAAACGGTTCCAAAGTACGCCACTCCATTGTGTCTTCATCTTTGTAACACAACCTGCAGAGATAATTTTCACTGATCCTGGTTATTTCAATAGCCTGAAAAGTCCAGTCATGAATCCCGTGATAATGCGATTACTTGAACGGGACAATCCAAGTAATTCGTTCGTTTTCCTTCGAGATTGGAATGGCATGAATGTTTTCGCTACCCTGATAGCTTTGTGCGCACTTTTCATATAAAATTTCCAGACAAGTTGTTTTCATACAAAGTTTTTACACAATTAGATTGTTCGTTTCCTGCAAACAGCACATACAACTTAAAGCAAACAACAGAAGTGCAATCTATGCCAAATATGCTTAATTTAGAGCTCAACTAGATAAATTTAAAAAAATTATTAAAAAAAAAAAGAGAAATTCATCTCTTTTGGGTAAACAAAATTATGTTTTATTCTTAAATAATTTTTCTTTTTTAATTTAATGTTTAAAATGTCATGTTTTCTTTCTCTTTTTTCTAAACTCAGGATTGGTGGGATTCTAAACTACCCGAAACTGGTATATTTTGTTGTTTAAGTGTTATACCAAAGGTTCTATTGGCCGGTGCTATAACTTTAATGGATGAGGCTTATTACAAGTTGGCTGTTTGGTTGAATGATAAAGGTAAAGCATGATATTTAGAAAAAGAAAAAAATAACTCTTTGGGCATGCAGATTGTAGTCTATAGCCTAAAAACATCTATGTGTGTTTAACACTTTCGACATACAAATTTGCATGATGTCATATGCGTACAGCACTACAGTGTAAACCCCTACCCTTTCCTCTGTACTTTCTTTAATTTTATTACCCTCTCAAGTGATTAAGATTAATATTATTCTTTTGTTTTATGGGCCTGTGTGTGTTTTTCTTTTTCTTTTAGAAAATTATCGTTTACAGTCGAAATATGAAAATCATCTAATTGCCAAAGTGGCGCTGTTTCAATTTGTCAACTCATTCCTATCGCTCTTCTACATTGCTTTTTATCTAAGAGACGAAGAAAAACTGAAGGAGGTAAATTACTAAAAATTCCTAAACATTTTTGCTGTTTTACGTTTTTTTTTTCTTCAGCAATTGGCTGGCTTATTAATTTCACGACAAATAATTGGTAATTTACGTGAATCAGCCATACCATACTTTGTGGAGCAATGGAAACTGGCAAAATTAAGTTTTAACATGTGGGGCGCTTTAAGTCCCACCCAAGATATTAATCGCACTTTTGCTGAAACTCTTAAATCAAGTGCTACTTCAACAGCCTCCTCAATCGAAACAGAGAAAACAGTAAAACAACCGTCCTGCAGTGAAACAATTACATCACAATCAATTGGTACACCATCCAAACAATTACCCAAAAAATCTGATACAGAGGGCACTTCAACACCAACCACAGCAAGTGCTAAGCGTAATATTGGCCAGGCAGAAATTGAAAGCTCTTTATATAAGGTAATTAAATTAAAAATTGATAAAAAAAATATTTTATGCTTTAAGTTGCTAGAAAACCTAAATGAAACATTTACAAATTTCTGAATAAAATCTTATTAAATATGAATCTGTCGAGCTGGATTAGCATGAAAACAATTTAACTCTTAAATCAACAATCTACTAAAATATGCGGAGCACTCAAATATAATCAGTTTAGAGCAAATCGATAGGTTCGTTCAGTAACGAATCAGTTTCATAAAGCATCAAATGGAATACGAAAAAAAAAGAAAAGCAAAAAAGCAGTTCACAGCAAAATGTAAGGGTATGTAACGAGTTATCAGGGAACGAATCAAATGAAATATGAATCAGTTTTAAATAGAATCGAGTGGAGTATAAAGCGCACTCACATAGAATCAAACAAAAAGTGCATTGGTCTAAAGAATATTAAGTGGAATCAAGTGAAATATGAACTTTCTGCTCCTTACAATAAAAATGAAATGGTTCTGGCAGACACCACAGAATTATGCATCAGTTTCATACAAAAACGAGCGAAATTATATAGAATCAAACCCAAAATGAATTTATTGCAGTAGAACAGAGTGAAAGTTTTATAAAGAATAAGTGAAATAAGTTCTTTACTTATCATGGGCCATACAACACAGTTCTGGTAGAGCGGAACAAACTATTAAATAATATGAAAAGGTTCTTATTGAAACACAATAAAATATGGCCGGTTGTATATTTAGAGAATTATATAGAAATGAGCTGGTTCCTATAGAATTATGAATCAGTTTTCCAGACAGTATTGTGGAATTATAAAACGGCTAATTTAAAATGAAATCCAATATGAAGCCATTTAAGTAGAACAAAGTGAAATATAGAACATTTTAAAAAGAATAACTGAAGCAAGAACCGGTTTTTTTTACTAATCAGGGTAAATACAAAACAGTTAGGGTGGAGTACAACAAAATATTAAACGGTTCATAAGGGATGAATTTAAAAATGAGCTGGTACACATTAAAATAGAGTAAAATACAGTAAGTTTGTTTTAGAGAATTAGAAAAATGAACTGGTTCGTACAGAAACGAGTTAGATATGACTCTTTAAAAACAAAAACCAATTGAATATTTATTTTTTATTATAACCATGAGCTATTATCCATGAGCTATAAGATCCATTGTGCAGCCCAATTACTAACTACAATCCGAGACTAAATACGAATCTCGCAATTGCTGTAGGACTAATCATGCTTAGGTCTCCTGGGACCAGTGCCAAACTGCCTAAGCAGCTCATTCTGCGTTTTGCCATCGTACAGAATATGCTCCGACTTTTCCCGAAACGACAGAAATCTTTACCGAATTTACTCATGTGCTAGTTGCAATGGTCCGTTAGAAGTTTAGAACAACCTCTGCCTTAATGCGCTCGGTGTTAATGAGTCTCTTTGCCCTCCAGCAGTCCTGTAGGCTTTGTGAAGTTGTTGTTTACCCGGCAGAACGGCTCTTTACAGCTGAATATTAAACCAGCTGATAAAGAACCAGGTGAAATATATAGCGATTCAGCTACAGCAAACTGATATATAAACGATTCATACAATGTTTGGTAAAATAAGAACTGATTCTTTTATAATGGAATAATATATGAAATAGTTCATATAAAAGAATAAAATGGGGGAAGCAATAGGACTAAAGTTCAATAGAAGCGAATATCTAACAAAGAATCAGTATAAATCTTCTAAATTTCATAGCAAAAACAGGACCAAAGCAAAATATCTAGTACATTTAACGGACAATATAAAAATGAAGTTGTACTTTAGAGATTATTTCCACTTATTTCACTATTTTATGGTTAAAAAAAAAAATCAATTTTCTTAAATATAAAAATTAAAAGATTTACGGACTTACCCATTACAGTATGATGGTACATTCTCTGATCATTTGGAGATGCTGGTACAGATGGGTTATGTTGTTTTATTTTCGGCTGCTTTTCCTTTGGCTGGTGTTTGTGCTTTAATCAATAATTTAATGGAGATACGTTCAGATGCATTCAAATTGGCCCATGTACATCAGAGGCCGTTTGGGCAGCGTGTGGCAAATATTGGCACCTGGCAGAATGCTCTCAGCTTGCTGTCATTGGCAGCTGTAATTGTGAATTGTGCTTTGATTGGCTTATCCGGGCAAGTGTCTCGTTTGTGGCCAGGCTTAACCACAGCACAAACAATCATATTAATTGTTACACTTGAGGTAAGTAAATAAGTACAAGCGAGTGTGATGGCATGTGTAAATACTCAATAAGCACTTTAAACACAACAAAGAATTTTCTGTGAGTGCTAAAGCTTTTAATTTTTTTTTTTTTTTTTTTTTTGTTAACAGCACATAATGTTGGGTTTACGGTCAGCTTTAACATGGCTATTGCCCGAGCTGCCATCATGGTTGGCTGCAGAAATAGCAAGAGCAGAACATTGCCGACGAGAAATGCAATGCAAAGGTACATCACCAAGACCAACACCACCCACACCACCAAGTACAACATCAACACAACCTGAACATGAGCTGTCGGCATTAAATTTATTAGATGCTGTTAACACCAACACTAACACAAACACAACCATCACGAATGAACAACAATCCATACACAGTCAAATGTCAACTGAAGAGTTGCTGTATCAACAGGAATTACTGAAGCAAGCTGAGTATGAACCTTTTATAGATGAAATAGCACGTTTTGGCCTGCAAAGAAATATAGAAACGGACGTTAATGTTTTTGATAATCGTGATTCATCACCAGATTCACCACCTTCGCAGGTAGCAATAATTTAAATGTGAACAAAATTTAAGTTGACTTTTATTAAAGAGAGAAAAAAACTAACTAACTTCCAGACCAGCACAATTTTAATACGTCCTTTATTGGATTCTACACCACCCAATAGTGGCGCCTCATTGACCAGTCTCAATCAGGATGTTTTATCTCATGGCCCCAGCGGGTAAGCATTATTCATGCTTAAACATTTTCTTCATTATGCATCTTTGGTTTTCCTACTACTTAATTCCTCTACCGTTCTTTTTTTTAAACTTTTTTCAATTCAATGACTTGTTTTCTAAACTTGACACTCACAACACACCCTTTTTTAATAACAAAAAGTTGGCATTTGTTTTCTTCATTACAAAATGCAATTGTTTTATTTCGTTTTTCTATTTTTCTTTCTTTTTTTTTTTAATTAAGACAGCATACAAATTAAAGTTTTTGTTTTGAATTAAGCATGAAATGAAGTATTTTTTATAAGCAGAAATAAGAAAATCATTTTCATTAAGAAACTGATTGAGTTGAAGTTGTATACAACAAGTTGTTTCAACTAAATTTGAAAAATAATTCAAATAGTTTTAGTTTATTGAGTTTTAATGAAATCTAGGAAATTTAGAATAAACAAAAAGTTCAAGAAATTTATTTTCTTTTAGATTGTTTGTAAGTTCATCTGTACAAAAGCTGTTGGCCTTAAGCAAGACTTAGGTAAGATTTGTTTTCAAGGTTCTTAACTTAACAAACGATTAATTTTTTGTTTAGCTCGTGACTACAAGCCTAAATAAAATACATTTGGAGCTTTGAAAACTTATCTTAAGCAGCAATAGATACTGAAGAAAAAAGTTACTTTTAAAAGCACTAAAAGCTTTTAAGAATGCTTTAAAGTAAGTCATTTACTTGAAAGCTATGACATATGGTTTTTAAGTTATGAAAATAAGACTCATTTGCAAACTAAAAATTTTTGCTAAGAAGCCACTAACTGCCATGGGTCTTTATATCAATTCAAAGCAGTGCTAAAGTTAATGATGCCTAAGTTGCGTTTATTTTGTGTTACCAACACAACATTTTGTGTTATCAGCACAGAAAAAACAAAACAATAAAAAATTTAAACATTTTCATTAAAATAAATGTCATATTAAATACATTTTTAATTGATTCAATTAAGTATTTAATTGATTCAATTAAGTATTTATTTGAATTGATTAAATATTTAATTGAATTGATTAATTATGTAATTTAATGGAATAAATATTTATTTAAATTAGTTAAATATTTAATTGAAACAACCACTTTAATAATTTTTTTTTTGTCAAATTAAACAAATTAAATTTGATTTTAAACCAATTAAATATTTAATTGAATCAGTTAATTATTTTGTCCACTTTTTTTTAAGATTTTACTAAAACTACCGATAACTAATTTTATTTTTAAAAATTCGACTTACACCATCAATTTGAAAAACAACAACTCATTTAAATAAATCAATTAAATTTTTAATCAATTATTAAATTAAATTAATTAAATCAACTAAAAATGTAATCAGTTTAACATTTTTAATTACATCAATGAAATTTTAAATCAAATCAATTAAATATTTAATTAAATAAATAAAACATTTAATTAAATCAGTTCAAAAAAATTTTTTTCAATAAATAAAATTATTAAATAAATAAATTAAATATTTATTTAAAATAATTAAATATTAGTTTAGAACATTTTAATATTTAAATAAATCAATTAAATATTTAATTAAATCAATTTAATATTTAATTGGAGTATTTTAATATTTAATTAAATCAATTAGAAAATAAATAAATAAAATAAATTAATTCAGTGAAATATTAAATTAAATCAGTGAAATCAAATTAAATTTTTAATTAAATCAATGAAATATTTAATTAAATAATTTAAATTAATTAAGTCAATTAGAAAATAAATAAATAAAACAAAATAAATCATTTTTATGGTTAATTAAATCAGTGAAATATTAAATTCAATCAATTAAATTTTTAATTAAGACAATTAAATATTTAATCATTACAATTAAAAATTTAATCAATAATAATTCTTTTAATTATAATATTTTACTTTTTTTCTTAGCAAAATTCGATAGCTAAAAGTATAAAAAAAGTTTATTGAAAAAAAAATAGTTTTACACAAATTCTACTGTACATAACCACCTACCCAACCACACACTTCACTTTTTCTAGCTTACACTTTACTTTCTTTTTTTACTAACAATTCTCACCGTTTTAACTAACTTTATTTCCGTTTTAACTAATTATTTCCTAATTCCCTAAAATATGGTCTATATTTTCTAACAATTATAATAATTTTCATTATAAAAGAAAATAAATTTTTTTTATATATTAAATTTATTTCCATATTGAATAATAATAAATAAAAAAAAAAAATAAACACAGAGCATGTAAAAAGTGTAAGCAGAAAAAGAAAATTATGGAAATTCCTCCATTTCATGGATATTCAGTTCGTAATTTAAGCTCGATACCAATACAAAGATTGCACGCTTTAAAGGGGTAAATTATTTTTAATAAGTGTTGTTGTTGTAGTTGTTGTTATTAAAAACGTTTATGTGTGTATGTGTGTGTGTATCTTTATAATTAAAAAAAAATAAGTTCGATTTGGCTAGATGACAAAAATTAGAGTCAAAAAAGTTTTTGTTGCTATAAAAAAGGCGTGGCACTTTTTCTTTTACTTATACCTTAAAGCAGTAAACACGTTTGATAAGGCTGTTTTAAGAATTTAGAGAAAATAGGGCCAGAAGTGTCATACCTTTTTTTGAATACATGAAATCACCTTTAGTTTTTTTAAATTTTATTAATAAAACTTCCAAAGCTAATTTTGTCATAATATTTCTCTTGTCTACTTTTTTTACTCTTTTTCTTTACTTTTTTTAAAAAATATTTTTTTCTAAAATAAATTGCACCTTTTTTAAATATTTGCTAAACTTACTGCTAATTTATTTTACTATTTTCCTAAACTTGACTACTTTTTCTACTCCCTTTTGTATATTTTTATGAATTTTACTTTTTTGGTTTTATTTTGGATGGGTTTTTCCTGGTTTTGCTTAATTTAAAATAAAAAAAAAAATTGTATAGAGCTTCTGCAAGTTCCTTGGCCTTAAATACCCGTCAACCTCTGCATATACCAGAAATACCACCATTTCGGAAAAAATCCAGTGATTCTGCTGATCACACTACTGGCAGCAGCACCAGCAGTAGTCCACAGCGTACTACTGCCGCCGCCATAGCCACCAACACCACCTCTACCCGCCAACCGTTAATTGCAACGCCATTATCATCATCACCGCCACCATTGTCACTATCCAATTATCCTAATCAGCCAGCCAGTGCTAAAATACCGGAAATACCACCATATAAAGATCGCAAAATATCCACTGAGAGTACTACGCATTTGAATTTAAGCGTAAGCCATGAAATTTATTTTCTTTACACAACAAATCCCCATCATAAATTATATTTTCCTTGTTTGAATGTCACTCACTAACTAACACAACAAAATTAATTATAAGAAGAGCAAAACAAAAGCAGAAATTATGAATTTAGTTACACTGTTTCCTGATAAAAAAAAAAAAAAATTTACAAAAAATTTTATGCTGGTTTTAGTTTACCAGCTAGAGAAAAGAATGTATTCATAAAGCAAAAAAAATTTAATCAATAAAAAAAAAATTTTATACTGGTCTTGGACTACCAGCTAGCGAAAAGAATGTATTCATTAGCCAAACATAAAGCAAAGATATTTTAAGATTAAAAAAAAAATTTTTTATTTAATTTAATATAATTTTTATTTACTCCCTGTTTTAAAACATAAATGATTTCACAGGAAATTTTCATTTCATTATGAAAACGCTTAAAATTTTATTTAATTTTTTAATTCGTAATGAAATGAAAATTTTCTGTGAAATCATTTATTAAAACAGTAGCAAGAAAAATATATTTAATTGGAGTCACTGTTCTAACCTAAAAATTATATTCGCGAGCATGAGTTGTGATTACTAGCAAAAAAGAAAAATCTTGCTCGCGAGTTATATTTTGTGCTTCTATGAGCCCAATTTGCAATTTTTTTTTATTATGCTCGCTCGTAAGAACAAGCACAAAATAAAACTAGATTTTACAAAAGGGCTACACAAGCATACTTGAAATGGCTTACAAGCATTTTTTATTATAAAATATTACACATGTTTGTAGTGATGTGTGGCTTTCAAGTGTGCTTGTGAAGGCCTTTAGTTTTTACTCGCTCGTATTATGCACTCTCTGTACTCTAATAATAGCAGACAACCCGAAACTACCGCCGCCAGCATTTTTATCTTTCAGAAATTCTCATGTCCATACAAAATGTATGACACAAAGCGAAATAAGTAAGTTAGTGAAGCTCAAGCTCATTCTCCAGTGCCAGGCAAAGGCAGAGAAGTTGTTAAACGCTTTCCTACTCCTCTTCGTCCTGACAATTTCTACATTAGTTATTAAACTTTTCAACTAGGCTCTTGAGAACCCTAGTAAATTCCCCAATATGGCCCAGATTATCTTGGCTATATTGTACGTCTGTGCATTAATAGTCTTTAGTTAGATTTTCGACTGTTCAATACAGAGTTTTTAGTATTTTTTGATTTTATTTTTTATTAAAAATTTATATAAAATTTGAAAATGTAGTCAAAAGCATTTAAAAAAAATTTAATTTAATTTAATATAATTTGCATTTACCTTCTGCTTTAATAAAACATAAATAATTTCATTAAAATTGTTTAATTATTTTTCATAATTAAACAATTTATTTATACAAACAATGAATACATTCTTTTCTTGAAATAAACCACACAAATCCCATCTCTACAAACAGCAGTTATGTTATATTTAGCAAACTTCCTTAATCACATTTCTTTAAACTTCCTTTATGCATCATCAAAATAAAATAAAATAAAACAAGCAGGATAAATATAATTTAAAAACCCATGCACCCGAATGGATGTCACGTTTAAAAGTCAACGATAATGTAAACCTTCATAGGAGTATAGATTGCATAGCAAAGGTAGCTTTAGTTGTAGTTGTGGTAATTTTGGTGTTAAAAAAAATATAAAAAAATAAATACACAGAAAAATATAAAAATTCAGTTAAGGGAATTGAATTTTAGTTGCCTCACAAACAGGCAATTGTGGTAAATGAATTTTTTTTATGGTTATAAAGATGGAAATATTTACAAAAATGCATTAAAACATTAAGGTCTCTGTACAATCTTTAGTTGTCTGCAGGGTATGGTTCAAGCAATAACTTTAGTTGTTTAAATTTTTTGGTTGCAACACCAAGTTTCCATCAATTTAACTAAAAAAAATTATTTAATTTAATTCGCACTTTTACTTGCTAACAAATTTGATTCCCTTAACTGAAGTTGTTTTCAGTGTAGCAAATTTTATATATGTTGTATTAATTTCCATAAATGTCTTATAGTTATTTAAATAATAATAAATAAAAATACTGCAAGTGTAAATTGTAGAAAAAAAGAATTATTAAGAAAAGTAAAGCAGTAGTAGTTGCTTTGCTTAAATCGCTACAACAAAAAATTCTTTTTTTATTATTGTCAAATTTGGCCTCTAGTTAAATATTTTTGCTTTTCAAAATTTTTAATTTTCTATGTCTATTTACGTAAAAAGAGCCAAAAGTTAAAATTTTATTTAAGGTTGCATGTAACCCAGTCAACATCTAATTAGTGATGATTTCCTAATACCACCTTAAGCAGCTTAATAAGTAACACATACATAAGTAAGTATATATGTATGTATATGTGTATGTACAGTTAATTTAACTATACTGTTATTACTCAATATTATTGAATGTATGTAAGTACTTATGTTTGTAATGGGTGTCTCAGTAAGAAAGCGCTTTTTAAATTTAGTGTTAAATTTTGTTTTTGTGCAAGTGGCTACTATGAAATTTGGCAGCTGTCCCCCCTTTTTTTCCTCTTACCTTACAATTCATAATTATAATTTAATAGAATTAATAAATTAAAAATAAAAATATTTCAGGTTATGAAGAGAAACCAAACGTTTCCTAAACGTTTGCTAAAAAAGCAACAAAAAGTTTCATAAACGTTTGCTAAAAAGTCACAAATCTTTTAAAATTCCAACAACAAAATGATTTAAGCAACAGTGTGACAATCACTTTGCTCTCCGTTCTCTTCATTTTATGTACCAAAACAATCGTACATTTGCCTACAAAACAAAACGCCTTCTACAGCAAGTAGACTATCTATCGTATCGAATAGTATTTCGATACCTGTTGAGTACAATTTGTAATTTTTGTACAGTCATGTTTATGCAGATGTATGTTTCGGCATTATTAAATTTAGCTTATTTTTTTCAATTCATTTGTTTTCTGGCTGCCTATGTTTAAGTGAATCGTACAAGTGCAAAAACAAATACAATAAATCGGCAAATGATTGCACTGTTTTAGTCCAATCATGAAAATTCCCTAAATTAGAGAACTTTCTATGTTAAAAAAAAATTACAAAAAAATTTTTTTTTTTATAATATGATAAGAGGAAGGGGAATTTTTATACATAATTGGGCCGCTTATGTTTTATTTTCTGAAAACTGCAAAACGAAATGAATGCAAACGTTTCGTTTTGCTTCTTTTCCAATTTCGGTTTAGTCTGATTATTAAAAATGTAGCGCTTTACGAAAGAGCAAAGCCAATTTTTCGAAAAAAAAAATCATCTGCTCGCTTCACCGCAGAATGACGGACATGTGCAATAATCTATTTATTACAGCATGTACCCTTTTACTAAGACACCCTCTATTAATACAACGGCTTATTAGGGTATTAAGAAATCATGAGAGCATAATTAAGAACAGCATATACTTTTTGGTTAAATTTCAGCTGGTATAAATACACTTATGCTTGTTGCTTTGACAAAATTATGCTATTGCATTCATTAAAAAGCTCTAAACACACACACACAGTTTTATTATTAGAAAATTAAACGTTAAGTGAATAAAAATTGGGGAGGTTGCCTCCCCCTGTACATTTTTAGGTCGCAAGATGGATTTCTGTCTAAGTCCTGACAGCCAGTGGCCAAAGTAAAAAATTTAATCTTGGAAATAATTTCTAATTAACAGCCAAATTAAAAAAATTATTTTTGCTTAATTATTTGATAATTTTGTCGACCTTTAACTTCTATGGTTTTTATTTTATTTTTTATTATAGGCTCTAGGTCTAGACCTAGAGCCTATAATAAAAAAAAAAAAAAAAAAAAACCATTTTTGCTTAATAAAAGCTTATTAAACGAATTTCTCATAGCAAATTTTTACTTAATAAGCTCTTATTAAACAAAAATGTTTTTTAAGAATTTTTTTAAGAAATTGAAGAAATAATAAAAACATAAAAAAGAAAAACCTTGATTAAATAATTTTTTTCCTCAATATTTGTGCTAGAGTCTATTTTTAAAAGCAGTAAAAAATTCCGAAAGAACTTAAATACTTGATTGTTATTAATGAATTGTCATGAGTAATTTATGTGTGACACTAACAAGCGGACTCAATGAAGCTCACATAATAATAACACTAATAAGGCCCATATACACCACTCAAGTTCAATACAAGTCAAAGTAAAAAAGTTGAATCAAAATAGTTTTGATTTTCTTCCATACCCCAAAAGGTAGCCGTTTCTTTGCACTAAAGTTGCATTTAAACTGAGTGTGTATGGGCCGCATAACACTAGCTTATAAATTTCGGACCCCTGAAAACTGCTTCTTTTAAAGAACTGATTCAAAATTATTTTCAAATTAGACAAATACCGTGACACGACCTAAATGAGCGTTATCTGAAAACAGTTGGTTCTATTTGTTAGAAAAGAAAATACGAAAATTCCCTACAACATTTGCGACAAGTCGTACCCACACTGTTCTAAAATCTATTCAGTTGTTCCAGAAATATTGTAAAAGTTGTAACGAAAAATTTATTTTTTATGCAAAATTAAGAAATTTTTAATTAAAAAAAAAAAAAATTTAACAAAATATTAATCTTTATTTGTGCTTAATTCCAGAAATTATTTAAAATCAAAGGAAAACATAATCTTGAAATTTTTTTAAGAAATTATTTAGTTTCAAACAAAAAGCGTTACAGAACTTTTGATTTTTTTCAACATAAAAGCCGGGCAGCATATAGGTTCGTGTCATTCATGAACGATTCGAACGCTTTTTTAAATTATTTTAAAAATTGTTAAAATTATTTCGTTAATCGTTCACTAACTTATTCTGATTAATATTTGATTTAAAAATATTAAATTGGTAAAAAAAATTTAATCTTTTTAAAAGTTTCTAGTTAATTAATATGGCTATTTATAATTATATCCTGAAGAAGCTACACAAGTTGGAGCGAAATATCGATATAAAAATAAATTTATAAAATAAAACCTCAAGCTTAATAGAATAGCCTTATTAATTAAAAAGAAAAAGGTCAAATAAAACTAACAAATAAATAGTTGCTAGTTAATTTAAAAACACATTTGAATGAAGTTACTAATCGGTTATAAACGTTGTACGAATAAAAGCTACTATGAACGAAAGTCACAAGTCATCGTACAGTGAACGAAATGAAGAAGAAAAATGGTCTAGTTCATTTAAAGGACTTGAACAATGTGAACGATTCAGTGAAATGAAGGATTATGTGCAAGGGGATATTCTCAGATAGCTCAATGTTACGGGGTGGATCTAGGTAATTTTACGGCTACATAGTCTTGGCGAGTAAGTGGTTCTAATTGAGGGCAGTTAGGCCGCCACGTAAACCAACCAATGCTCAAGTCTAGGAGCATAAAATCCGTCTTACGTTATACTTCACCTTTATCAAATAAAGTTAGAGAAAAACCATAAAAAAAAAATTAAACAAAAAAAAATCGAAATGAAATTGAATTACAAGAAAGCAATGAACTAAAATTTTGCTGATACTCTAGTAAATGTAACACACAGCTATGCGTATTAAAAAATGCTTAAATTCTATTCTATAGAAGCCAAAAAAAAAAAATATTTATGCAAAACAAAAAATAATTGACTTGTTGTTTTTTAAAGTGGTATAACTCCACACTAAAAAAATTAGTTAGTGGTAGTTTTAGTAAGAAATAGACACCATCTTACTAGAATTATCGCTGACTTTTTTTAAGGGACTTTTACCACTTTCAAAAATACCACTTCATTTGGATTTTTTTTCTAGACACAGAACACAACTTTAACTGTGAGAAACGAAATAAATTTTATTAAAAAAAATTTTTAAATTCAGTTCTTGACAAGATTTTTGGTTGTATAAACGATGCATTAATCACAACTAAACTTTGGAAATATAAAAATTTCGATTCTCACAACTGAAGTTGTTTTTCCGTGTAACAAAAAAAATTGGGGTATAATTTTTTTTTAATATTTGGCGCAAATTTTTAATTGGTTTTCTGCATGTCAATAGTGAAAAAAAAAAATTACAAAAAGCAAGTGTAAAACCAAAATCGTTTAATTTTATGTAAATCCCCCTACCCAAAGAAAAAGCTTTTAATGTTCTTATTTAACAGCATTTATATTTCTCACACAATTAACAAACTGTTTTTCTTTCTCTTGTGAATAATTTTTTCATGCTGCAACAACACATGACCAACAAAAACAAAAAAAAAACATTGTTATTGTGATTACTGTAAACACGTGTACCAAAATCCAAAAAAAACTTCGTCTAACGAATGCAACTGACATCCATCACGAAATTTTAAACTTTACGAAAAAAAATCCTTTCTGCCTTGTGAAAAAAAAAACTTTCGCTTATTTTCGTCTCTCCCGCCATAAACAAAATGCACTACCCACATCATCACAACCCTCATAACTATCAAAAAAAAAATTTTAAAACACAAAAAGGAGCTTAAAAGCAATACAGACAAGATGGATATTTTAAAGCCTGCACCCTCTTGGAGTAATGTTTCCGTAAAAACACAACAACAACAACAAGTTACTGTCAACTCACAAGCACAGCAAGCAACACCACCATCATCCGCAACAGCACAATATTTGGTTACATCATCATCATCTTCGTCAGGAGGTGGAGTGAGTGTAAGTGGTTTATCAACACATAACAAGCCAGAAAGCACAACCTCACGACCTAGTGTGGGTGCCATATCAAATACATCAACAACTTCTTTTCAGCAACAAAATGAAAAGGAACCGTCTTCAGCATCACAACAGCAACCAGGAACCAAAACGACTAGCGGAAATGTTACAACCCCCGGCGGCACTACAGATGATGAAGCTAAAGGTGCTCACTGTTGCATAAATGTTTATTAAATATTTTTTTTAAGGAATTCTTTTGCTTTTCTTCTGCTGCTACTAAATACACTATTTCTTTTGTTTTGTTTTGTTCTTATTGTTCTTTAGCCGCTGAGTTGGCTGCCAAAAAGTCACGTTTAAAACAGAAGCTAGTAAAAAGTGCTAGATCAGTGGCTATATTTTCCTTAAAGCTTAAAGAGCGACGACAACGAGAAGCAGAAAAGGCGGCTACGATTGCTGTGGAGCATGCCAAGGTAAGCATAATACATGATAATAAAATACGAGCAAGTATTTTATGCGATACAAAAAACTAATGGAAAAAAGTCATGTAGGGTGTGCATTATATTACTGTCAACTTTACTTTGCTAAAGGTTAATGTCAATGTGAAATTTATTAAAATTAAGGTCACAACAATTTTATGTCGATGTCATCAAAGTCCTATGTTAATGTCAATGTTAAAAGAATTTTATGTGAGTGCTGCTACCATGAAAGATTTGACAATTTTATGTCAACGTCATTGTCATCAAAAATTTTTGTTTGCAGCGTTGTTGTGACAATTTTATAAAAAAAAAGTCGATGTCATCACAGTTCTATGTCAATATCAATGTCAAGACAATTTTATGTCTATAGCGTTACTATCACAATTTTATGTCAATGTCAATGACAATTTTTTGTCTGCAGTAATGCTACAAAGAATTTATGTAAAGCTGACAAGATTTTTTTTTTTTTAGTTATGTCATGACAATGTTATGTGCCAATGTCATGACAATTTTATATATTTATTTATTTTTTTAAGGCTTTAGCAAAATTACCGCCTATACCACAACCTGGTGGTGAATTATCGTTAATACCCATCGAACAACTTATCAAAATCGAAGATATTAAACCAACATTACGTTCACCGCCAGCAGTAAGCACAACAGCTACAATGTCTTTCAGCACAACACATGCGGCAACAACTTTAGCGAATACTTCAACCACCTCGTCAGCATTGCTAGCAGCAGTTGCTCATTTACAGCAGCAACAACAACAACAACAACAAAGCTCCACTTCCGGTAGCTTTTAAAAACAAAAGAAAGTGTGTGAGATTTTCCTTTCTACTCACCCGCAGATATTGTAAATAAACGTTAATTTTTAGAAAGAAATAGAGCATTTGCGTAACAAAAATTTTTAATGTTTTTTGTTGTTACTTTTTAAATTTATTTATGCAAATTTAGAGGAAATTTTTTTTGCCTTAATTTTTCTTCTATAACATTTTGGCAAACTTTTTAAGGTTTTTTTTATTTAGCTTTCTGAATGTCATTTAATTATGTGTAAGCGTTTTTGCAAACGGTTTGAAACCAGAACTAGAATTTTAATTTTATTTTTAAAAAACAAAACTTGAAATTGAATTATTTCAAAAAATACCAAAAAAAAACTTCTTTACCAACCACTAAATCCCAAATCCTTACACACATACACACAAATAGAGTAAAACTTAAAGTGACTTAATATACAAACGAAATCTTATTGAGATGGTAAAAAAATACATTTAAAATAAATAACTTTACAAAATACAAACAAACAAAAAATTAAAAAATTTTACTAACAAAACAAGGCATATTTGAAAATAAAAAAATACAGAGAAAAAAAATTTATTGTAGTAGTTAGAGGAAAAAAAAAGCTGAAATTAGTTCTAGAAGATCATCCTTACAATTATTTTGTAGTCTTAGAATTTTAAAATTAATATTTAATGGTAGAAAAATATTAAAAAAATAAAAAACAGAAAATACTAACTAAGGTTGCAAATTACAAAGTATAATAATTAATAACAACAACATATAAGAGAATAGAAAACAAAATATTTTTATATATGATTTGCTAAATAAATGTGATAACAAATTATTTTGTTTTAAGTTTAGTTTAACAAAAAAAAAATTTAGAAAAACACTGAATAAAAAAATAATTTTATTTATTGTTTAATGAATTTCTATATGATTTAGGAAGATTATTTTGATCGTTAGCCACATACATATGATTCCCTGTTTTATACAATTAAATAGTCAGTAACTTAAAATTTTATTTTCAAATCTAATCTGTTCAGAGAATTTCATATCTGAGACAAATTAACATTAAAATATCAAGTCGACTTCAGTAAAAATTTACTCAATATTTTTATGATTGTGGTACAGAGCTGGTGGGGCATGGCAATGCAGACAATACTGTTTGCTAGTATCGGACTACTTTTATAACAAAAACTTGAACTGCTTCCATAAGCGGTTTTTCTATATTGTCACAGATATATTGAAGAGATAAAATATTTTCAGAAAAAAAAAAATACTTAGATAAGAATGTCGTCGAGATTCAGATGAAATTATTAATATAAAAATTTTATTGGAACGAAATATCTTTTTTCATATCTATGGCAATAAAGGTTGCGGTGCGATTATAGCCCATTATGATATGTAAATACCGAAGGCAAGAAAATTTTATCTGGATGACAATATCGTGAAAATTTTATCTAAATATTTATGGCCTGCAGATTTTATGTCAATATCATGACAATTTAATGTTAGAGTCGATGCCAGTAAACTTTTATGTAAATATTCATGGCATGAAAATTTTATGTGGCTACTAATGTCATGACAATTTTATGTTACTCGTAATGTCATTAAATTGTCACCATAATTTTATGTATATTCCATATAAATATTCATGATAAGACATTGTTATTTAAAATTTCGATGTTATGACAATTTTATGTCAGTAATAATGTCTTTACAATTTTATGTAAATACTCATGCTACGACATTTTTATTTGAATTTCGATGTTATGACAATTTTTTGTCAGTAATAATGTCGTCACAATTTTATGAAAATATTCATGCTACGACATTTTTATTTGAATTTCGACGTTATGACAATTTTATGTCAGTAATAATGTCGTCACAATTTTATGTAAATATTCACACCATGATAATTCCATATAAATATTTATGGTACATTTTTATTTGAATTTCGATGTTATGACAATTTTATGTCAGTGATAATGTCACCACAATTTTATGAAAATATTCATGCTACAACATTTTTATTTGAATATCGATGTTATGACAACTTTCTGTCAGTTATAATTTCATCACAATTTTATGTTAATAACGATGACATGACAATTTTATGTAAATATTCATGGTATGACAATTTATTTTAAATGTCTATGTTATCAAAATTTCATATCAGTGTCACTGGGATTAAAATTTTTATGTGAGTACATATGGCATGGCAATTTTATATAATTACTCGTAATTATACTATGACATTTTTATTAATGTAAAGAAAAATATAATAGACAGGAAAAAAATTTTATTTTCTGTTTATTTTACTAAAAAGTGAAATAAATATTGATTCTATTAAATATTTCATGTCACAATAGATCTATTTTGGTCGCAGTGACCAGATAACTAAATAGTTCCCGCTGCTGATTCTACTTTTAATTAAATATTTCATCAATATAATTCTTTTTTAATTCAATTCTTCTTATATTTTTTAAAAGCATTGATAACAATAGAAAAACAGTAAAATATAGCGACTTGTCAAATATTTTTTTTTCATATTTTCATTTCAAGACGAATTCATTTTTTGTTTTTTAATTACAGTGAGCAAAAAAAATAAAATAATTCTGCTGATTTTGTAATCAGACTTTAATAATGCATTGCTATATTATATTATATTAGTTTTATCTTTAGGAATCAATCGTCCATTGTTCCTTCCACACAAGCTGCAAAACGGTAACAAAAACAAATTCTACAAACTCGCTTTTAATTAAAAGAAAAAATATTTAAAAAAACTATTTACAATTAAAACTAACTAACAAACAAACAAATAAAAACTAAAAATAGACAAATGCATAAATTAATAATAAAAAAAAAGAAACTGTCACTTTCAAAATGCTATTTTTAATTTACAAAACAAAAAAAAATATTGTTACAAAAACAGTTCTAAAAAAACATATTTTGGGATTATAATTAAATAAGGGTTTAGATTAAATATAAAATGAGAACCAGCAACAAGAAAAAACAAAACAAAAACTGAAAAATATACAAACATTAAATATTTGTAAATAATAAATTAAATAAACTTATTAAGTCAGTATTAAAACACTAAATGTTTTCTTTATGTTATGAAATGAAATAAAATGAAATGAGAAAAAAAATGGAATAAAAATTATTTGAAACAAAAATTTAATGGCCTTTACTTTACCAGCCTTATTACGAGTGTCGTTGTCGTAGTCGAATTTACATAAATATCACATGTTTTATTGATGAACTGAGTTGTTCGTTTGAACTAGCTGCCACAAGTCTACTTGAAAGGGCTTACAGCACTTTTTATTATAAAATATTACACAATTAAAAAAGGCCAGCTTTTGTAGATGAGCGACTTTTCAACTGTTTTCTGTATATACTAATTAATACTTGAGCTATAATGTTTGAAAGTGGTATAAGTCCATTTAAAAAAATTAATGAAAATTAGCACTAACTCATTTTTTGCTTCTGTACCACATTAAGTCTGCCTCTAATATTTTTTAAACTGTTTCCTTTTTTGAATTAAAAAAAAATTATGTCTCAACTGATTGCAAAAAAACATAAAAACTATTTGGCTGATTATTTCCAAAACAACATTTTAAAACAAGTTTATTTTATGTATTTAAATACACAGCTGGCAATTTAAAATGAAATATTCATTTCAAAATATTTGAAAAAAAAAAACTAACGCCTCTACTTATTATTAAACAGCCATTTAAGGAGATCCACAAAAAAATATAAATTAAATTTTAATGTTACAACTTCAAAAGCGTTAAAACTCACATTAATTAGTGTGAGTGAAGAAAAAAAATCCGTATTTAAATATGAAATTTTAGCCAAGACAAAAACCTTACAAATTAAAAAGCTAATTTTGCATTGTTTTCTGCCTTGGGCACAAGAATAAACAAAAAAAATATGCCAAAGCGTTTTCCAAGAGATTTATAATATATTTCAGAAACTAAAGACACTAAAGCCGCAGAGTAGCAAAATTCGACTTTGCAAAAATGCTTCCTTGGGTACATTATTGCTCATTTTGGACAAAAATGAAATTGCACACGTATCCCACTATGTAGGTACGGCAGTCCAGGGCGTGTACTACACGTTCCACCTGGTCACATTTCTAAAATTGATTTCAAAAATTTCAAAAAATTGATTTAGAAAATATTTTTGCACAACTTTTAAAGTTTGACACTCTACAACTCGATTTGGGTAGTGTTTAGGAATATCAGTGGCACAGTTCTGAAATCTTTAAACTCCCTTCTATTCACTTCCATTGTTTTACTTAGAGTAGAATTTTTCGTTGTAGTATTTTTTCGCAAATTTTGTAAAGAGAGTTGAAGAATTTTGCACTATTTTTAAGATTTGACGCTCTACAACTCGTTTCGGGTAGCGTTTAGGAATATGAGTAGCACAGTTCTGAAATCTCTAAACTCTCCTCTATTCATTTACATTGCCCTACTTAGAGCAGAATTTTTCGTTGTAGCATTTATTCGCAAATTTTGTATAGAGTTGAAGAATTTTGCATTATTTTCAAGGTTAGACACTCTACAACTCGATTCTGAAAACGTTTCTGAATATGAGTGATAGCGTGCTGAAATCTTTGAACTCCCTTCTGTTGGATCCAATACTTATATATCCTCCGAATTATCATTTTTTCACAATTTTGTAAGGTTTTTGTCTTGGATAAAATTTCATATTGAAATTTTTATTTATCTTCACACACATCATTAATTATTGAACGTTTTTTAATTATCGTTGAAACCACAAAACATCTATCAAAGCTAAATAAATTTGGTAATAATTTTGCGAGTTTAAATAAAAAAAAAAAAAAATAATAGAGAGCAGAAACTTAAAAAAAAACGAAATAAACCTAGAAAAAATTTTATGACCACAACTTTTTAAAATGTTTTTACAATAAAAGCAGCAATAACAAAAACTACAACAGCAAAACAAATAGTCATACAAGTTGAGATCTAACCGATAACACATGACATTAAAATCAGCTTTAAACAGTCAGTTTATTAAACATAAAGAAGGCAACAGTGGGTAGAACTGAAAATTGAAAAATTATTTTAAAAAAAAATTTATTTTAGAGTAGCCAAAGCCTGTGGCATATTTTTGCTCTAACTCTAAATAAGAACACATTAACCCTTAAACACATTTGAAGTTTTGACTTTTTTCCGCTGGTAGAATTTAATTGTCATTATTTAAAGTGTTCAGAGACTTATAATAGAATTTCCTGTAGTTCTTCCAAGCATGAGCCTTTTTTATTATTTTTTAAATTAGCTGTTAAAAAAGTATTTTTAATTAAAGAGTTAAAGGGTTAAAAGGTTTGTTAAACATTTTTCTCATAGTGTTTTACATACAGTTTTTAGTAGAACTTCAAGAAGAATATTTTTGTAGAGTATTTTAACGTCTCACTCTTAAATAAGGGGTCTTTTTTGTCCTTGTTATAAAAGGAATCAAAACAAAGCATTTACAATTGAAGAGTTAGAGAGTTAGAAGGTTCCATAAAAATATTCAGCATATTTACACCATTTCACACCACTGTCTGCGCTCAGCTTAAACACCATGTTAGACCACCTTCTTTTTTTTCTGATTTCAATTTAAATAATTAAAGAGCTAAAATTACTACAGCAAAACTAAACTAAACGAAACCAAAAAAGGAGAAAAAAAAATTGATCGTATCAATGTGCGATTCTGTTATTGCTAAAGCGGTCCATTTGACTTCCTCCAAGAAAAAAAAAAATAAAAGAGAAAAAAAGAGACGAGTGAGAGAACACAAAGTAAGAGCAAAAGATTGAATTTCATTTTGTAAACAGGCGCGCAACCAGTGGCGACATGCTGAGCGTGTGTATTTTTTGAGTTTTATTAAGAACAAGATTGAAGAGGAAAACATTTGTTGGTAGTTCGAAAATTTGTCAAAATGTCAACGAGAATTTAGTGCCACGTCGTTTCAAGACAAACACATTATTAAACCAACCAGCCGTTGGGTGGGTTTTAGTTTTGGTTTTGGTATTTTGAAGGAAGAAAAAAAATGTGAACATGGCAGAGTTTTCAGCACGTTTGGTTATTGTTTTTAGTTTTATATTCTTTCTTTGTAAAACAAACCATTAGTAAACGTTTAAAACATTAGTCACGCTCAATATCAAATTTAAAAGTTAAAAAAAAAAAAAACGAATAAGAAGAAGCAGTAAAATTAATCTCCATTCACAAGATGATTTAGTTCAAGTAATTAAAAAAAATTTTTTATTTCTTTTTTCGTACATCAGTATCACAAAACAGTTCGTAGAATTGCTCTGGTCAGTTCGTGTTTGTTGCTCAACTCTTTTGTTTTTTTAGGGTTTTTGATTTAGTTGGAGCTTAAACTGAGAAAAAAAATAAAGAGCAACAATAACAAGGAGAGAGAGAGGGAGAGAGAGAGAGGGAGAGAGAGAGAAATAAATAGAGTGTATGTGTGTATGACAACAAGATCAAGATTTATTTAAGTTCAAACATAAATTTGAATCAAGGCGATTGCATATCGAAAATCAAATTCATTTTCCTTAAATCATCCAAAATTTTTATAAAAAAAACTTTTTCTTTTTTGTTACATGAAATTTTTACATGTTTATTTTTTGGTGGGATGATATTTCTAAAAACAGATTTTTCCATCTGAATTTGGAATATAACTGCTAATAGGAAAATTCGCTAATATATAGATTCGCCTTGATTTGAATGCAGAAGTTTTAGAGAGCGATAAGTTCATTAAATGATTAATGCAATGAATTTCTGTGAGAAGTCTCAACCAAAATACCAATTCCGTAACTAAGACCTGACTTAAGCCATTTTTTTAGAGAGAAGTAAATGTTTAACAATTAAAATCGAGCTTATTTAATTTTGCCTTATAAAACTCTGAACAAAGACAGCAACAGAACAGCACCACTCATCTTTTAGAAAAAACAAATCCTTGACTTGTAACCTCCTGTTTAAGTTTATATTTAATTATTTATACGCTTTTATGTTTAATAATTGCTTACAAGTTTTACAACTGCTTACAAGTTTACATTCATCAAAATGTCTAGATTTACAAGAAAACAACAATAGCAATGACAAACTCATCTACTTGAAAAGTTAAAAAAATATTCTACAAAATACTTAACAAATAATGATGACGATGATGTTGCCGATGTAGATGATCTCGTTAGGTTATCGAGATCTTTCATTAAACAAGTTTGTTTTTATTTTAGTTGAAACATAAACCAACAACAAAAAAACTGAAAAAATTAAATCAGCAACCACTAACTGATGAATGTATTTTTATTAACACAAAAAAAAAAATGTAAATCAGCACTAACGTCCGTGTTTGTGTGTCATAAATGATAGACCTCCCTCTTTCTTTATTGAAATCAAAAGTCAGTCACTTTTGATTTGCAGTACATGAATAAATTTTTAAGTAAAATAATAATAAAAAAGAGAACAAAAATGTTTTTATTTTTATTGGATTATTTTGCTTAATTTTTTATTGTTTACATTTTTTTTTGTTTCATTTATTTTTGCATTTATTTTTGTGTTTGTCAACCTTATGACGAATAATTTAATTTAATTTTAAAATGTTGTGAATAAAGTTTTGATCACAGTTAATAGAGAAAGAAAAACAAAGCCAATGCACGTTAATTGCTAAATTGTGTTAATTAAATGCCCTACTTGAGATGGCAACGTGAATTGCATTATACGAAATAAGCAACTAAATTAAAAAAAAAAAATTTAATTTAACTAAAAATATTTAAGAACAAAAGCAAAAAAAAATTCTCTCCCAGGAAATTAGAAAAAAAAAATATTTTTCAAATTACACTAATCAACAGTTTTAAAAAAGAAAAATTTTTTCCCATAAGTTTTTCTTTAAGAAATGAAAGTAGACTCATAAAAGACCACAAAAAACCAGCCAAAAGTTATTGTTAAAAGTGGTAAAAGTCCACTTTTTTTTAATTAGCTAGGGATAACTTAGTAATTAAAAAAATTAAAAATTTCATTAATATGACGATTTTTTAATCGATTCCATATATAAATGCTTTAATTAAATATTTAATTGCGTTAAATAAATATTTAATTGATTTAATTAAATATTTAATTAAATCAATTTAATTAAATATTTAATTGATTTAATTAAATATTTAATTGATTTAATTAAATATTTAATTGCTTTAAATAAATATTTAATTAATTTAATTAAATAAATTAATTAAACATTTAATTGTTTTAATTAAATAATTTTTAACTAAATAAATTTAACTGGTCGACACTGAGAAATTTACCAGAGTGTTTGCATTCGTTTTCATTTAATAACACTAATTTTTTTGCTAGTAGCTCTAGTTTTTAATTTACGGGCAGATTAAAATTTATGTTTATTTTAAGTACTTTATTTCATACAGTTAATGTGGTTAAGGAAAAGAAAAATGTTTTTTTTATAAAGTTTTCTGGAATTAGATAGATGCCCGTTTTAGTTCCCTGCAAGAATGCCATCAGTAATCGTAATATGATTTCATTAAAGCCCTAAGTTACTTTGAAAAAGTTTTAGAGGAGAAGCAAGTCTTTGTATGCTCACTTACACTTGTTTTAAATTCATTTTAATTTTTGCATGTTTCAATTATTGCTTTACATTAAAGCAAAATTATCATCACTCATATTTGTTGTGTGTTTTTGTTTTATTTTATTTATTTTTTTTGTTGCTTTTCAACATTATAATAACCCAAAGTAACAGACATTAAATTTTTTAGCAATTAAAAAAAAGAGTCATTAAAATTAAAATGTTTAATTAATTATTTTTAAAGCATTAAGGTTAAAAATTTAAATATCAACTTTTTAAACCAGATTTATAGCATGAATAAATAAATAAATGCAAAACAACAACAACAGCAAGAAAAATATTAAAACAAAAGCTTAGAAATAAATGCGCTAATTAAAACAAAGATCTTTTAATTTACACAATTAAATTTTTTGTTAGCTAAATTACAGTTAAAAAATTTTATAAATTTAAAAGTAGGTACCCACTCTCAAGTGGTCATTTACATATAGCAAGTTTGCTTGCCATTCGTGTGAGAGAGAAATAAAGAGAAAAAGAAACAAAGAGCACAGCTTTAAGGGTTTGGGGGTTTTTTTTAAATTAATATTTTGTTTAACCGGAAAATTTTATTTTTTATATAAAAAAAAACCAAAAAGGCTTAGAAAATATTAAAAAGGACTAAAAACGCTGCTAAAACCACTCGGTTGACAACACTGATTTAGGTATTTCTAAAAAAAAAAAAAAAAAAAAAAAAAAAAAAAAAAAAAAAAAAAAAAAAAAAAAAAAAAAAAAAAAAAAAAAAAAAAAAAAAAATCTGCCGTATAAACTGTTTATTTAAGGCATTTATTGGCTTTAATAATTCATAACTAATCCTTAAAAAAAATTGACTTTCCAGCGCTTACTTTCCCATCATTTAAAGCAGCATAAATAAACTGTTTATCACTTATTAATTACGCACATACTTGCACTCACACAATTACAATTAATATGAGCACATTTTACAGTCATAAAGAAATTTGTTAAGATAACAAACACACGTTTTATGACTTCCGTAAACTGTTCATGGATAATCTTTACAAATAAAATCTTTTCCTTGTAACACTCACTGCATGATGAAAGTACTTTCATTAAATAGAAAAGAAAAGTATAAGAAAAATCATTATAAGAGGTACTGAAAAACAAAACCTTTAAAATCATTTTCTCATCTGCAATTTTACGAGGCTGTGAAGAAAAAAAGAAAACTATCTAAAACATTAAAAGGGAACAAGTAGAGATGAAGAGTAAGTACCCACTTTAGAAAACAAAAACCATTTTTCAACATTTAAATGAAAATTTTATGACATTTTTAAAAAACATAATTTAATGTGATTTAATTTTTTTTTTTTTAAGAAAACCACACATTTATGAATTTAATGTTTAGATTTTTTGTTGTTGTGGTACTTAAAGCAATTACCAAAACTGTTTTGTGTAATTATTATCATTTGTAACTCATTTGAGTTTTAAAATAACTTTGTAATGGGCTGTTATGATTTTGATAGCGCTCATAAAATTACACTGTAAAAAAAACATTCTGAGTACAGATTATGGCAGAGAGAACTATAAAAACTTACACAGGTATATTTACACCTGGCTGTATATCAAATTAGGGTTTAAAGTTTTTCACCTTTTTTTAAATTTTAATTGCGAATCTTTCATTTTAGGTCTATGAAATGTTCAGCAAATTCATGTAAAAAACTATGAGGAGTATTTTTGTGAAAGCTTTTAGCCCTCTAGCTCTTCAATTAAAAAGACTTTTTTGACTGCTTTTGAAAGAAAACAAAAAAGACCAATTAGTTAAAGAGTGAGAAGGTTAAAATATTCCTCGTGGAAACCTTTGAACACATCAGTGATAAGCATTTAACTTGAACCCCAGAAATGAATCAAAAATTAGAATATGTTTAAGGGTTAATTCGTTCTTTTAAATATAAAAAAATCTGCTTTTCCCTACACTGAAACAATTTTTTTTTCATCAATCTAATGAAAAATTCATTATATTTATTTCAACTATTGAAATATTTCATTAACTGAATAAAATATTAATGAAACATTTTACTAAATTAATGAAACATTGTCAGTAGTTGAAAACTAAAATCTTTGGCTAAAATATTCTTGTTTAAAAAAAATTATTTTTAAACAAAATTTAAAAAAATTTTAATTTAAAAAAAATTATTTCTAATAATCTATATAAAAATAAATTTTTGAAAAACAAGACCTCAAGCTTAACAAAATAGCCATATTATTTAAAAGAGCCAAATTATTTAAAAGAAAAATGTCAAATAAAACTAACTAATAAATTTCTAATAATTTAAATTAAAAATCGAAGGTTTTTTTACAAAAGCATACAGCCTCATAAGTTTCAAATAAAACGAGCCATATTTTATTAAAATCGTTAAATAACCTTTGATTTTATTGGCAGCTAGATATTTTTACCCGGTACAAGTTCTTAAAGCAAGGAGATCATATATCGTATATAAGAATTCAAGCAATCCAGCATTTGATTAGTAAAAAAAACTACCTTTTCTTACCTATGGAAAGACTAGTCACCAAATTTTATAGAAAGCCCCAGTTGCCAAATTGAATTTTAATCACTAAAAAAATTATCTAAAATGTTTTATTAAAATTGGGCATGGTTGGTGCATATTTATATGACAACCTTCCTTTAAGTAGTTTCAAATTACGAAAAAAAATTCCTTGAAAAATAGGATTTTAATCATCAAAAGTAGGCGTGGACGATCTAAAATTATATTACAATCTTTCCTTAAATAGCTTCAAATTAGGAAAAAATACCTTGAGATATAGGATTTTGATTATTAAAAAATCAGTATAAATTGTTTTGTATAAAAAGTAGGCGTGGTTGGCCAAAATTATATGACAATCTTCCTTTAAGTAGTTTCAAAATAAGAAAAAATATGTTGAGAAATAGGATTTTCTATTTACAATAAAAAATCAATATAAATTGTTTTGTTTAAAAAGTAGGCGTGGTCGATCTAAAAGTATATGGAGTGTAGAGGTTATATTTACCAAATTTCAGATAAATCGTTTGGAAAACAAATGTTTCTAAAGGGAATAAACAAACAGAAACTTAATCCCATAGGCAGCATCATACGCCGGAGAAACACTAGGGAACGCATACGGACATTTCTAACAAAATGATGTCTTTTACTGTGGGATAGAATGACTTAATTGTCCATAAAATCAAAAGTTGTCAAACGATTTTAATAAAATTTAGCTCGTTTTGTTTGAAACTAAGAAGGCTATATAATCGTAAAGAAAATATATTGATTTTTGCTTTTAAATATTTTTAATTAATTTTTGAAATTAAAAATTTCTTAACTTTAGTTTTTCGTCACAGCTTTTATGATAACTTCAAAACTACAGAGCAGATTTTAAATTAGTGTAAGCAAAAATTGAAGAAATTTCGTTGAGGAATTTCGAATTTTCTGTTTTAAGAAATAAAAGCATTTATTTTGCGGTAACGGTCATGTTTTGGCACCTAGAGCGAAGCTGAAAATTTCAAAAACAGTTTTCAGTTGACGTTGTCGAAAAGTTGACTTGAATTTGTAATATTAAAGAAATAAAGATGGAAATAAACTTTTCAATGAATACACTTGAGAAGATGGCACAGGTACAAACAATTATTAACAGTGTAGGATATAATAAATAAGCTGATGTTTAATAAAAATATTTTAAAAAAAATGTAACTAACCTGTTTCCTTTTATAAAGTCCTTTCGTTGATGCTAGTTTTGATGGCAGCCTTGAAAATCTTGAAGATAAAAATCACTTAATCACAATTTCACTATTTTTAACACTGTAGTTCAAACTGTGACGGGGCTATACCCTTAAACCTGCGTGGTTACACAGGTAATCACAATTTTGCAGTTCATTTACTTTTCCACTGTGTTCATCAACGACCCGCAGTCCCGTCACGATCACTAGCCCGTTAAGGATAACGTTGCGTTCGCCACGATCTCGCATGACAGCTTATTTATGCTGATCGCGACGATTACTTTAACGATCACGATTATTTTTTTTTCTTGAGTTTGTTAACGATCACACAGCTTTTTATGCTGTCATGATTAGTTTCGTTCGTTTACTATCACTAACGACAGCTAGCACGCACTTTCACTTCGTGGTAGTTTAAGTTTATGAAAACCTGAAATGAAAAACAAAAGAATCAAATGAGTTTATTTACATTTTAAAAAGTTTACAAGATGTGAAATGATTCCATTTTTTGAATTAAAAATTTTTTATTAAAAATAATATTATTAAATATAAATTTACAACTGCAACATTTAATAAAAAAATGCTTAACGTGTTAAAGCGAAATGTTTCTGTTACCTTTCATTTTATATAAAAAAAAAGTTTAAACACAAAAGTTAAATTTTAAAAATGTGTTATTGACCTTTTAAGTAAACGAGCAAATTTTTTTTATTTCGAGTGTTAATCTCTTTTGCTTTTGTGAACTTTCTTCAACGGATGCAGAGCATAATTTTTTATTTTTTTTATTTGCAAAATTTTTGTTTTACGGTTTTTGCTATTTTTAAAATATATAGTTTCTATGGCCACCATTTTTAATTTCTTTTTTAAATGGCAGTTAATTTGGCACTAGAAAAAAATTAATGAACTGAAAGTTGCAACAATAACCAAGCATATATGCTGCATACATGACTGGGAATGTTTCATGAAATGAAAAAAAATTTTTTTTTAATTTTGTTAGTGAATGGTTAGGTCGAAAACCTCTGTCGTTATGACCTATTCCTAAATCATTTACAATTCATAATTTATTATGTTTGTAAACTTTAAATTTATTTATAAATAAATAAATAAATAATAGTGAATGGAATGGAAAGAAATTATTCACTACTGCGGAAGTACCTTATTATTTTGAATTATTGTGTTACTTAATTGGGAATTGAAAAGTTGTGTAATGTGAATGAATTTGGCATAACAAATTTTTAAATTTTTATTTTTAGTTAAAAAAACATTTTCGAAAAATAAAACAAATTAAATTTGTAATCTACCGCCCAAATACTCAGAAGTTACTTTGGACTATTTTTAAAATTTTTTTTGAAATTTCCATATAACCCAGTGCTGTTGCTTTGACTTCCGGACAAACCATAGAAGATTACGGGATGTGACACATACCATTTTAAGGGAAGATCGTCCAGATTTGTAGTCTACGGCCCATTGTGGTTTATCAGAACTCAGCACTCTCTTTGCTTCATCGCTTTATTTTAAATAATGGGAATAAGCATATGTGACAGCTGCAAAATTTCAGAAATGCCACTTATACAAAAATAAAGTGCACTCTCACTGAGACTTTTAGTATTAATTGCTATTTTAGGATTTGGAATTTAAAATGAAAAAGCAAAAATCTCACCCCTGCAGATTAAGTGTTCTGTTATGAAATAGTTAAACGCGACATTAAGTCTGGCTAAGCCACTAAAACAAGCTTTAACTAATACCAGTACTGACTAATACGGTCATAACGCTTTCGAAACAACCAGTAAATAGAAATGCAATAAAATGAAAAGAAAGAAAAACCACCCATGTAGCCAAATAAGATTTTATTTTATTTAAACCAAAAAAACAAAAAAAAAGTAATCAACAAATTATGTTAATTAAACTACAACTAGAAAAAGCAGCGACAGACAACATTAACATGAACATTTTGGTTAACATTAAAATAGAGTAAAAAAAAAATAATTTATTTACAAAAATTTCAATGTAAAATTGAAAAGCAACACATCGTAAAAATTTTGATTGATTGCCATGTTGAAAAGCAACAGATTTTGTTTAAAAAAAATGTTTTTTTTTTCGTTTGAAGCAAAAAATTCCATATAAAACATTTTTGAATTATTTACCTGTTTTAGATGCTGGTTTAAATTTAAATAACAACTCACACTAGGAAAGCAAAAGAAAAGGAAAAAACGAGCCATGCGATACGATCGAATTTAAATTGAATTTAAGATTGATGTTTTTTATTTTTAAAACTATTTTAGTATGTAGTTTTTTTTTGTTTCTGTTTTGTTTTAAAAAATATGTTTTATTGCTTGTTTGAATACGTTTAAATTAACATAAAAGCGCTTTGATTTCAGTTTTTCAACGACACAATGAAACCGACAATAATAAATCAACACCAACAAATTCTAAATATGAACAGCTTTTTTTTTTTTAATATGGTAAAAGTCGACTTTAAGAAAACCTTGCACTCGGTTTTGCCGGCTTCTTCACTTGGTGGGTGAGAATCCTTGAAGTAAAGAGAGTCTTTCATATGCTCTAATTTCAGAGAGAAGCAGACTTAAAATCATTAAGAAACCCATCTTTTATTGAAAAGAGGGCGTGGCTAATTGTTTGGAATTTAGCTAAGCATAGACTTATTATTAATTTTAAATATTTTCCTGTAGGGTGCTTAGCAATATACGCCGTATATTCATCACCATATTAAAACCATTTCCAATGAACACATTAAAATGATATTAAAACACCAGATAAGCAACTAACTAGATGTTAGATGGGTATTTGTTGAAAAGTGAATTATAAAAAAAATCTTAAAATTTTTTTTATATTTAGTAGAAAACATACAAATAAATAAATAAAAAACACTGTTGAAATCGTGATTTAATGTTTTATGAGTATTTAAAGGTAATTTATTGACACCTTCTCATCATTTTTCATTGTTTTTTTTTTAATTTCTTTTTATTATTTATTTTTAATGGCTTAAAATATAAAATGTAACCTACATAACATGCTTTTTCTAGTTCATGTCACAAACTTGAATAAAACTTTTTATTTGCAGCAGATAACATACAATATACCATATTTAAGCTAGCCTTTCTTAGGTCACAAGTACTCATAAAACTTCTCACAGGACTAGTTTTAATAAAGGGTGGGGCAAAAGTCCCACTACCATATTGATTGCCTATAACTTTGCTCCAAGGAAAGATAGGTTAGGTTAGAAAAATAGAAGCTTGGCTTACTTGGGTACTCTTAGGTGGCAACTTTGTGATAGTGAAGAAGAATAGCACTAGAGATAGAGGAAAGGAAATAAATAAGAAGACAAATAGAGTATGAGAGTCCGTCACTTAAACCAACCGCTACTTCTAACGAAGCAATATAGCATGTCGACTCTTATATACGACAGCGCTGTTCAAAGTGAATCATGCGCCGCTCCTCCAGGGCTGAACACCGGCAGAGAAGATGTTCTACAGTCTCCTTTTCCTCCTCGTCTCGACAACTTCTACAGTAGTCGTTAGATGACAAACCCATTATTTTAGCGTGGTTGCCAAAATTGCTATGGCCTGTTTCTACAGCTAACGCATTTCTCAACCGGGCTCTTGGGAATCCCAATAAATCCCTAGTGCGATTGCTATCTAGCCTAGGCCAGATCATCCTCGCCGTATTACACGCTCGATCTGCTGTTTGCAGATATATTCTTCAGAATCTGATGTTTGCAGACCGAGAGAGGGATACCGCACGACGCGTTGGCATCTTGCTCTGGCAGCCTAGACCCTTCCCTTGCCAGGTTATCCGCCCTACTGTAGTTCCTTGTTCATGAACTCAAATGAGGGTAACCACCGAATGTTCTGCCATCCTATTTAAGAATGTCCGGCATTCTTGGACCAGTTGGGATGTCGAAAAGACACCCACTAAAGACCTAATTGCAGTCCGGCTGCCGGTATAAACGCAAACATTCTTGGCAAATATTCCATGATACTATAGCCAATCTGTTGCTTGCTTTATCGCCATCAATTCAGCTTGTAAAACGCTGCATTGATCGGGGAGTCTGAACGATATACTAATCTCAGACTCCACCACCAACTCTAAAACTATTCTTGGAGTCATCGGTGAATACAACCATTCTCCTCTGTTAAGAGGAGAAGATCCCATTGAGATTCCCATTTCGTCAAAAATCGTAAATCCAAAGTTCCTCTGTAGGAATGGTCTTGAAGTGAACCAGAGAAGACAAGTAAGTTTGGTTTTTATAAAAAGTTTATTTGGTCTTTACATTTTCTTTTTTCGTATGATTGGAAAATTGTATCGGCTAAATAGTGATTGCAAATTCTTCGTCGGAATTTTTTCAATTTTGTGACGAATATTGTCTTTGGG
Organism: Thelaira solivaga; assembly: GCA_947397855.1. Lineage (NCBI taxonomy): Eukaryota > Metazoa > Arthropoda > Insecta > Diptera > Tachinidae > Thelaira > Thelaira solivaga. The sequence continues at coordinate 78,791,775 of OX377611.1, read as the reverse complement.
ATTTATTCACATAATTGAGGTGGCCCCTGAGAAGAAAATGGGCTTCATCGCTCATTATCAATTTAGACCAAAAATTTTCAATTTCACCAGACAGCCGTAGGATGGCATTACTGTACTCAACTCATTGATCAGGATCTCTCGGCAGCAATTTGTGGACAAATTGAATTTTCTACGGGAACATTTTCAAATCAGTTTTCAAAATTCGCCTTAAACTGCGTGCAAAAATGTGTAACTGAGAACTATAGCGCACCAGAGCCACATTTTCAGCGTTACAAGATGTCCGTTGTCTTCCAGAACGAGGCCTGTTTGCTGGCGAAAAACCGCGTGTAAACGATAAATTGTGGTTTTGTGAGGTATTGGACTATTAGGATATTTTTAACGCCATTTCCGCTGAGTGGCAATAATGGAACGATTATTTTCGTTCTCGTTCTTGTGGCGTATATTTATTCACAATAAAATTTAGGAGGCTACACAACCCAATGGTTAAAGCGAAACTGAGCTAAACATCACATATTGGTTAAGTGATGGTGAGCAATCAAAATGGTAGCGGGACTTTTGCCTTGAGCTCCTTGCAATTGCTTTTTTAAGGCAAAAGAAAATATGGTCACCGCCAACATAATTTGTTCCTCACAAAAATATTACAGTTAGTTATTTTTACCCACAATATGTTTTAAAATTTTCACTAAAACCGTAAATATGTTTATAGTAATAGTAATTTAATTAAATAAAAAAAATATATGGTTGAAAGAAACGTCTAAGGCTTAAAAAGTTGAGCATCTTAAGCAAGAGAAACTAAAGTGATTTTAACATTCAAAGGAAATCATAATTAAGTAAAAAAATAATAATGTGTATTTATTGGTCCACCTACAAGCTACGAAAAAGTTATTTTACAACTTTCTACTGCCACAATAACTAAATTTCACGAAATAAATTTCAAAATTTATTAACTGCTTTTTTGAAAACTATAAATCTTTAAAAAAAAATTCATTAATTTCTAATATAATTTTATTTTGTATATAATTTTGTGGTATTTGTGTTTCAAAAAAAAAAAAAAAAACCCCATTTAATTTGATTTAATACCTAGAAATTTTGCACTAAATCATAAAAAGACAAACTTCTCAATTTTCACAGCCGTAAATCAAGAGTTGCCCTTAAAAATAAATTTACCTTTCAGAGAGAGAGAGAAATAAATCTCATCTAGAAAGAAAATCAGTAAAGCAGATGAGATGCACAAGATACAAATCGTTAAGATGAAATAACAAAAACAAAAACAAAGAAACAAACAGAATTTGTATGAGCTCCTGATTCTCAAACCGATAACACATGACATTAAAACAAACAAACAAACGTATGAAAAAAAAGAAGAGAAAATCAACAGCAACAACAACAATAGCAGCCACCTAAAGATCTACATTTTTAAATGCTACAGGTATTTTAGGCTCTAGACCACAAATCTACCAACCAAACAAACCAACGTCACATGCATCTCTGCAGGCAGCCACTCTGACAGACATACATAAATACGAATGCAGCATACGACCACCCTTGGGTGCATATTTCTAAATACTATAAGCCGACGTGTGTTATAAGACGACCTCTCTGGCTGTGCTTATGCTTGTGCCTGAGCTTGTAGTGTGTGTCATAAGATTAATAGTGTGAACAAAAATTTACATTAACAAATTCTGATTTAAATATTAAACAGAAATTAAAAAAAAAATAACTAAAAACAGTAGAACATGAGTGATTTGATTCTTGTTCCAGGCAGTTGCTTATCGCGTTCGAATCATGATTGTCAAACTCATAGGGCTTGTAGGTTTTCTGTTTTTTGTTTTAGCTTGTTTAGACTTGACTTTATAGAGAAAAATGTTTAGTGTAAATTAAGTTAATTTGTCAAGCATGTAAATCGATTACCATGATCACTGTCATCATCATTTAAAAGAGCTATTAAGGGTGATTTAATGGGTTACTCACATTAGTCATAATTAAAACACAGAACACACAAGAGAGGTGGAGAAAGTGAGAGCCCAAAGAGATATTTTGAATTAAAACAAATTCTAGGAAGGTTGATTTTTAAACAATTGTGTGATTATACACACACACATAAGCCTTCTTTATCCTAAATCAAAAATATTTATTTTACAAGAAAAATTAAATAATTTCAATGGGCGACTCAATAAGTAAAACAGAAGGAGCTCACTTAAGTCCTGTGATAGGTCGTTTTGCAATACAAAAAATTTATTCTAAAATCATTCTAGTGCTACAGGATTCAGCTTCGTGTAGAAAAAAATTTAGAAAAGCCAAAAATAAACAAGGATTTGAACGTTTTGTGTCAATGATATAAAAGCAGCTGGAAGTACAGCTAGATATCCATCCTTATGAATATTATTTCCTTCCAATTTTGTTCACTTTCACTGTGATATCAATCATGCCAATAATCCTTATCATAAATAATTTTTTCTCTCTTGTTTTGTTCACTTTTTTGCTTAACGAACTAAACACAAGAATACTTTTTTTTTCCTTCAATTATTTCTTGATAAAATCGTTTATCCACAACATCTATTTACCACTAGAGCCATTCATAATGCCTCCAGTAAAAAATACATATTTTTTTTATCTTGAAATCTTATAAAATTTGAGAAATTTTTTTTTTAATGGACGCGGAAAATTCTTTAACAATAAAAGTTGACACCTTTACCACAAGAACCATTCGTAAATTACCAAAATTTATTGTTTTTGTTATTCAAAACTTTTAAAAATTCTTCTTTATTTTACATTCACTCTGCACTGATGACATGAACAAAATTTCATGTGAAATTTCTGATATCAATTTTTCCTTCGAAATTTTCACGAGAACTAAAAATTCACTTTTATTCGCGATAAAGATGATTGTAAGCCTCGACACTACTTGCATTTGGAAAGAAGGGATGAAAAAAAAAACTCCAGTGTTTTCCTTTCAGTTTCAGTATTTTTGAAAATTAAAGATTTTCTGAAACTGTCTTTTATTTATTTAAAATTTGGATATAAAAATCAATAATTATAAAGCGACCTTAAACTTGAAAAGACTAGCCTGTTTTATGTCCAAAGAAAGGGCCACGTAAAACTTACTTCAACTTTAAAATTTACAACATGCAGAGAGGAATGACAGGCGTAAAAATACCGAGCCATTTATTTATTTACTTAAAAAGAAGAATAACAAAACTGGTAAGAAAAAAAAAAGAGTTTTTCTAATTGTCAGGTGAAATGTGTCACACGCCTTTAGTGCGCCACTAATTAGTGTACGTGAGGAGTTTTTGTTTATTGTCTCTGCAGCATAACTTCAACTCTATTAATTGCAGGAAAAAATAAACAAACACACACAGAGCAAAATAAAAGTATATCATCACTATCTAGGAATTTAAATCAGTAGCAGTTTGACAAATTTACACATCCAGCTTAACAAAAAAAAAAAATCACAATATGATCTTTCAACAAAATAACAGCAACAACAACAGCCTAACAGCATTAATATCAGCAACAACAAGAGTGTAGTATTTGTAAAATACAACAACTTTTAAAACAAGATAACAACTGACAAAACTCATTTGTTTAAATGTAAAACAACTGCAAATAATAAAGAATAAAAAACAGAAAAATTTATATTTCGAGCAGCAATAAAATAAAAATAAAAATTATAAACAAAAAGTTTTTTAAGTTCAGACTGCAGCCGGACAATGTTGTCAATTAAAGCGATTTATTTTTATTGCAAAATTTTAAGCAATCGTTAGAGTATCAAGTTAATTGGCCTTTAAAATCAAGTTTTTAGTTTCTCACTGAAGGGAAATGCACTGACTTAAAAAAAAAAATTAAGAAAAAAAATCTCTCATGTCGAATGGTAGGTGACAGTATATATATGAATAGTACCTGGGACGTTACTCTGTATTGCGGAAAGAAAGAAAACAGTACGAAATCCAATCTTCAATGTGTTTGCTTGCATTTTATCTGGTAGTACCCCGCTTTGTAATGCTTAAGTCAACACAAATTTAGTGCTTACAACCGAAGTTGTTTCCTCTTTTTATTGGTGAGAGTTTTTAAAATCGCTTCGGTAGCTTAAGAGTTGAGCCATTACAAACAAACAAACAAATTTTTCCTTTTTATAATCGGCCTGATTATCAGGCATGTTCTGAAATCACGGTGATTTTAAACCAAGAACGATTTTAAACTCACTTTCGGGATTTCTTGGTGTCCTGGAAATCACGATATTTTAGCTTTTGTTCTTAATCATGAGCTTAAAGCTCTTTTGTTTTGTTTGCAATAAAATTTATTCAGAAAAAGACGAACGAACAAGAACTAAAAATCACGAAAAATATAAACAAAAGAAAAAAAATTCTCCACACAAAATAAAGCGTATTTTAAAATTAATAAATTTATGGTTCCGTTTTGAAAAATAATTAATTTTTTAACAAAATTAATAAAAAAAAAACAATTCAAATTAAGTGTATTTAATCATTTTGTTAATTAATTCAAAGCAAAGTGATTTGATATCGTAAGGCAGTTTGCTGGTCGGTTTTAAATCACGAGATGCATGTGGATGATTTAGGTGAGCACCTGCCGCTAGGGCCTTATCTCACCGTGGTCAAACCACGAGTGGTATCCGTGCCTACCACTACAGCCCCTGTGACCAATTAAGGACACAGGTAGCAAATTGTGTGTGTTTCTGCCATGTCACACACACCACCCTTGTTTAGGGAGTTGGGCCTATCCAAAACCCGTGTCGAGTGACATCTGTTTCTATGAAACAGCACATCGAAGAACATGCCACCCTGCCAAAGGTGACATGAACTCCGTTCCCAGCGTACCTTTTGGTCTCAACCACAGCCACCACGTGAACCCCCGAAGGGGACCTCACCAATAACCGGTCACAGATTCCGCTGTCCGAGCATTTGGGTGTGCACGAAGTCCACAGACCGAACAACGAACCAGGGATGTTGTCCCCAGAACATCATCCATTAAACCCCGTGGGGTTGGAACGAAGTTCGGTCCACAGACTCCGAGCACTCATTGTTCAACCATTCGTGAGCATCAGCTCTTAACCCATTGCTCGGACATTAGTGCTTCCTCTGTGGGGCTACCGGCTCCCGTGGTACCAGTGTTGAGAGTCACTGGTCGGACCCCGAAGGTATCCTTTAGGTAAACCCTCAGGTTTCCTTCTGCCAGATTCAAACCCATGGCAGTTCCAGGTGCTGGCGCACCTATATTCCCCGGTAGTGATACATCAAGGTGGAATTTCACCGAGAAGACACACCCCGGGGGTGTTAAATCACGAGATGTCAAATAATTTTGTGCGCAGAAAATCTTTTTCGTGATTTTAAATGAGTGTCGTTGTCGTCACAAAAACAGTGAAATGTGGTAACGCCAGCCATATGTTTTATATGGGCTTGTCATTAATTCGACTACGACAACGACACTCATAATAAAGCTGAATCTTAGTATAGATTTAAATTTAACTTTCAACGGTGGTATGTATGCATACATATATGACTGTCCTAATTTTTTTTATCACATTGACATCACTTAAATTACACTCATGTTTTCAAAGGCCTTACACACAAGTTGATACACTTTAGTTTATATATTTACACTAAATACACGTACAAGCATACAAACATTATCCTAGATACTGCACCGCAAACACCTGTAATAAAACATCATGTTGTATGAGTTTGATGGATGCACAAATGTTTGTCATGTTGTACTCTTTATATGTTAACATGCCACATTATCTCATGTATCTGGGTATAGAAACTATGTTTTGTTTTTTTGGTCCAGCACACATTTGCAAACTCAAACTCAAACTCTGGGACATTAAAACAAAAAAAGCTTAGCACAACCGTGGACTTGTTGAAACTTTTATGGTTAATGGGCAGGAGCAGCAACAACAATAACAACCGAGTCAGAGAGTCAACAGTTTGCTTTTTTTTTCTTCTTCTTCTTTCTTTTCATTGTTTTCCAAGTGTCTTTAAACAAATTAAATGAAAAATGTATTAGAAGATGTGGTTTTCCTTATAAAATGTAGACAATTAAATGAGTGCCTGAATGTGTTTGCTTGTTTGTTAATTTAATATTCCCCAGTTAGAATTTAGTGCAAAAACATATAAACACAATTTTAGAAAAATATAAAAAAAAAATCTGATTTTTTGGAATTGATAAAGACTCTTCTCTCTCTCTTTCGTATGATGAATTGTTATTATAGCACCATAATGTTGTTGCCTTCATTTTTCTATGTCCCAAAGTCATAAACTTTTGCATTTATTTTGTGATAAATTTCAAACATTACGATGTGCTTTGCTTTTTTCTTTTTATATTTCTAAAGAAAGAAAAAAAAAATCTTTAAAGATTTGAAAGTTAAATGAAAATTCCAAAGAAAACCCCTAATAAAACAATCATGTACGGACGGCAACAAATTCGCATAAATGAATGAGTAGAGTGCTTGTGTTTATGATGGAGAATGAGAAAAATCATGCACAAGAACTGAAAGCCATCTATTCTGTGGTCTTCGTGAAGTGATCACGCACTTAAGCATGAATGCTTCAGTGATTTTATAAAAGTCAGTTAAGCCTAAATGCATTTTTAAGGCCGCGAATGGGTGTCATGTTACATTTTCTTTAAATAAATAATTAAAGCATATTAAGTGGAAAGTTATTAAATAATTAAAAGAAATAGGTTCTTCAGTATTGAAGACTTAAAAGCAGAAATTTATTTTCTCAGCTGCTTTTCTAACAAAAATGTCCCACATGCTCTGCCATTAAATTCTAAATATTGTCCAAGAAATTTATCAAATAGTTACATTTTGCATACAAAAGATGCAAATATGGTACATTTTTGCACTCAATTTATAAGTAAGTATGAGTCAATGCCCTTTTTTACAACTGTGTCAACTACTTGTTTATACAACAAAGCAAAATTATTTTATTTGTGCGCAAAAATATGAAAAAGTTTTTTGTGAAGAAGTCTTTATAAAAATTCATAATTGCAGCAAAATTAATATTTATTTTATTCTAAGCGCAAAGCTTTAATAGCGTTAAATATGTAAAATGCTAAATATGCATTTATGCTACATGAAAAACTAAGTTTTCTTCTATTGAAACCATAAAAAAGAGCATCACTTTGCGTAGTTCTAGGTAACCTGCTTAAAATATTACAGAATTTAAAGGTAAAATGTATTTTGAGAAGAGAAAACGCTATTAGTAAATAGTAAAACAAATTATTTAAAGTTAATGTAAAAGAGCCTGCAGGCTCAATTCCTGCCTGTAGACAAGAAAACAAATTTCTTTGCAAAAATTTCAATTTGTCCTCAGGGTTTTTTTTTTCAATCACACAACTTAATAGTAGCTTAGCCCAGAATTGCTTTTTATAGCAAGTTTTTCAACTTCAACTCAACTGAGCTGAGTTGTAAACCATAATAGTGTTAATAGTCTCTTTTGATTGATAGACAATCAAATGAAGTATTTTGTCTGAAAAACAATGCGGCTTTGCTCTGAAGAATTTCAGCAACTTCCGGAAGAACCATAGAAGATTAAAGCAGAGATTGTCTAGAATTGAAACCTACAGGCCAAATACTCAAAAATTACTTTGGACTATTTAAAAAAAATTTTTGAAAGCTGCTGCTTTCAGGGATTTTATAAAACTTCGGGACGAACCATTGAAGATTACGGAATGAGACACATATTATTGTAAAGGGCAGGACATTTATAATTCCAGGCTCTTTATGCAACTCGTAATTGTTGTGGGATTTTGCTGGCAGTATCCCACTGCAGCCTAATAGCCTAAAGGTCCTCAAATAGAATCGCAAGATTCTGTTTTAAGCCAACAGGTAAGTGTATAGTTCAAATTCATTTCTGCTGAGGCTTTGAGAATAAGCTCTGCTTTAATATTTACATTCGACAATAATGAGTCTCTTTGACTGCCGCATACTTTTGCTTTGGTTTGTAGAAAACCGTAATGCACGTACATAACAAAAAAAAATTATGCAACATTTAAATATTTTAATGAAAAGTTTTTATATTGAATAAATATTTAATTGATTCAATTAAATTTTTTTTAAATTAATTAAATATTTAAATAATATGAAAATTTCTTTAAAAAAATATTTAATTGCTGCGTAAATTTTTTCTGTCCAAATTAATTTTAAATAATTTTTTTTTTTTTTTTAATTTTAAAAAATTTAAAAACCAAAAAAATTTTTTTATGATTTTCTTACAAGCCCTGTTTGAGATTTAACAATTAACGCAAAGTATATTCTGACATGACTTTGAGCCAATACCCAACAACAACAACAACATTTTATATCTTTTATTCCTTTTTGTCAAATTGTCAAACATTTAACGAAAATAAAATAAAAATATCACCAACATAATTAGAGGTCATAAAGAAATATTCCCAGCAGAATAACAAGCGGAGTATGTATGCACACATACAAACACAAATAATTAATTTACTCCCCAAAATCATATTGTAATAATCCAGGGAACAAAACAAGAGTCATCATCACATCACACAAAAATGAGATAAAAAAAACAAACATTTTATGACCATAATTAATTATCACATTTAAACCAGAGAAAAAAAAATTAAATAAAAAGAAAAAGGAAAGTCTAAAAGGAGTTAAATGACACACACACACACACACACACACACACACACATACAATGAAATCTAACTAACTAAGCTAACACAAATGCAAACACAAGTAAGCGCACATACTGAATATGTACGCTAATAAAAGGAATGAGTTCAGGAAAAATGGTGCAGCACGAGTATTTTTATTTTACCAGAAAGAAAATCTTCAAAGTAAAGCTTGAGCTGATCCTTTAGGGCAGGGCAGAGGCAGAGAAGGTGTTCCTCAGTTTCCTCTTCTTCCTCATCTTCACATTTTCTAAAGTAGTCATTTGTAGATAACCCCATTGCTATTGCAACTTTCTGGAGTCCCAGTAAAGCCAGCAGTTTAGGCCAGATATAAAAATATATAGTTATAAAATATGAGTTCCGCGATTAAGAAGAAACTTAGAAAATCATTGAGTAAACTGAAAGCTCTTTTTAAAAAAAAAAATCCTGTTTGCTTGTCCTATTCAGTTTTCTTTAGTTTGAAACCAAATGCCGTTTAAGCTGATCTCAGTCTTTCGCTTTAGTGATTAACGAGTAGATGTTTTAACAAGCGAGAGAGTAAAAGAAAACACGTAACTGGTAGCAACAAAACAAAACTGATCAGCATCATCAGGGCAATAACGATTAAAACGGAAAATAACACACATAATAAACAAAACAAAAACATCGCTCCACCAAAAACAAAAAAAGTTAAATCAGCCCAGCCACACTTTGGAAATCCTGCCGTTTTGGCAAGAGAGTAGGTTTACAAAGAGTGCAACAACAAGAGAAAAATTATGATGTTTTTTTTTTCGTTTAAACTCAACCAATTAAATGTTATGGAGAATTTGAGAGATGCTCTGCTTAAACAGATCGTGTATTGGCTGATTATGGGCTCGTAAAGTGGCTGCTAAAAAAAAAAAAAAAAACAAAACAAAACGCCTTCAATTGCTACCGCTTAAAAGTGAGTGTGCGTGTGGTGGCTTTAGTAACCCTAAAGTAGCTGTTGATTTGATGTGTGTGTTTGAAAACGTTGTCAACACGTTTTACGTGTTTAAAAACTCAAGAGTGAGTAGTAGCAAAGAAGCTGAGAGTGTTTCTATAAGTTTTAAACAAAGTCTACCAGCCAAGTTAACATCAGTTGATAAACTGTAAGCTGTGGAAGCAGTTGATGTAAGTGTCATGTCAATAAGACAAGTGATCATAACGCAATTTGACGTTAATCCAAACGGTACCATAAAATAAACTTTAACGGAAAGTGTTATTTAAAAAAAGTAAAATAAAACAAAATTTAGTTAAAAAAGAAAAAAAGTAATGAATGATTTAAAAATGGGCTTTAAACAATCCCTATTGCAACGTTTACAACATTTTGAAATGTCATCAGTTCAACCCAAATCAACAGCTGCTGCATCAACAGAATCCAAAGATTCAAATAATTTACAAATCACCGATTTTAGCATACAAACCATATTGGGAAATAATAACAATAACAAGGCCAACTTTAATAAAAAACACTCAGTAATTGCCAGTCAGGATACACCGCCAACCAGTCCCAAATTGTATGCTCCAATAGCCACCAAGCCCAGTGTGCTCTCAAGCGATATTTTGGATTTATCAAAAAATAAGCAAACCGAACACTATAAACACAATTTAATGGGCTCCACAGTTCACACACATCCTTTAAATGAATATCCTTTCAGCAATAACACCACCACCTCTACCGCCAACAACAGCAACCACAACTATGCGACATTTCATCCCAACATTTTGGCAGCAGTGGCTGCTGCAAATGCTCATAAATTCTATGCACAGTTTTTGCCTCACATGTTTCCCGCCGCCGCTGCCGCCGGTATTTACAATAACAATAATGTAACAAATGTTGCGAGACCCCCAGTAGCCTATCAAAAACGTTATTTTGCTCCTTATGTTTTAAATACTCAACACTCGCCCCAGCCAGCTTTACAAACACCTTTAACACCACCAACACCCACTCCTACCACCACCACTTCAGCTGTACCACAAACTCCTCAGTCAACTGCTGATAACAAATTAATTTGTGCTCGCCCAGATTGTTTGGATTGTTTAGATTCGTACTATAAATCTTCGACATTTCCTTATAAAACATCCCTACTTTCATCGCCATCAGCCTCAACTCTCAGCTCCTCAGGCACTTCTTATGCTGCAAAAAGCCAAAAGGATTTATTATTGGCTTCCTCCAATATTTCATTGACTTCGATAACGAATATACACTTAATGGCTGGAAAGACCTGCAGGGATGTTACTCACTTGGGTTCATCATTTGACAGCCGGCCTAATTTGTTAACAACTTCCGAAGAGATAAGCTACAAGTGTCGTATATGCGATAAAGTTTTTGGATGTTCACAAACATTACAGGTGAGAGGGGAAATTTGATGTAATTTCGTTTGTGCAAAAATGCTTAGTTTATACTTCCCTGTTCTTAAAAAAAAAGCCTTTTAGAGAACGGTAAACGGCTTACTTAATAAATGGCATATTTATAACAGCTAACAAAAGTGTGCAACTCTATTTTGTGAGAAACGAAAATGATTATCACTTACATACATAAGGTGTTGAACCAAAAACGACAGTACTAATAACGACGCTCATTTAATTGCTATGCCGACGGTGTTTATTTAAAAAAAAAACTTTGAAATACATGCAGTGCAGCCCATCCAATCAATCATGATTGCTCTTATGCAAAATTGAGTTGTTTAGATAAAAATTCTTTGATTAAAAATGTCACAAAAGTTTCTTCTGATAGAAGGACAAGCATTTTTTCAGTAATTTTTATTTCTACTGATAAATTTAAAAAAATTGCCGAGAGTAATGAAACGCTGAGTAAAATAGTTGCTTAAATAAAACTCCGTCACACTAACCTCTTCCTTGTGTCAGCGTAAACTCAACTTTAGTGCGTGCTGTCGACTCTAGAGTCGCAGCACCACGTGGTTGAGTGAAAATTATATAGCAATTTGTTTAAGTTGTGGCAGACTCTTTTTCTTTTCTTTTCATCTTCTTCTTCTTCTTTTCATTTTCTTCCTCTTCTTCTTTTCGTTTTCTTCTTCTTTTTCGTTTTCTTCTTCTTCTTCTTCTTCTTCTTTTGGTTTTCTTCTTCTTCTTCCCTCTTCCATCACCTTTTCTGGGGCGCTCTGTTTAAGCTCACCTAAACACTTTTTCCGCTTGATTATTCTACCACAAATTAAATTTTTTTTTCGTTGCAGGCCCATGAAAAAACCCACAAATCACCCCGTTATGAATGCACAGATTGTGGCAAAGGTTTCTCTCAATTACGCAACTACAAATATCATCTTTCAGTGCACCGAGGCACCAAAGAATTTGCCGCTGAATGTCCAGAATGTGGGAAAACATTCAATGACAAGGGCTATCTCAGCAGTCACATGAAAATACATCGCAACAAAAAGGAATATGAGTGTCCCTATTGTCCAAAATCATTTAATCAACGTGTTGCCTTCAATATGCACGTACGCATACATACCGGAGTTAAGCCCCACAAATGTGCCGAGTGTGGTAAACGTTTTTCACGTAAAATGCTATTGAAACAGCACATGCGCACGCATAGCGGTGAGAAGCCATATCAATGTTCGGTGTGTGGCAAATCGTTTGCTGATCGCAGTAACATGACGCTGCATCATCGTTTACATTCCGGCATTAAACCGTTTAATTGTCCCATTTGCCCAAAGGCCTTTACCAAGAAACATCACTTGAAAACACATTTAAATTATCACACAGGTTGCAAGCCCTACATTTGCCCACATCCAAATTGTAATCAGGCTTTTACTCAATCCAGCAATATGCGTACACATGCCAAAAAATGCCAATACAGACCGTTACAAATGGCATATCCGTCGTCATTAGCACAAAAGTCAACAATTACAGCCACTAATGTGGCTAACAATCATGTATCAATACTCTCAGCAGCAACATCTTCTGCCATGACCCCAGCCGAACAAACACAAAGTTTCATGATAAATCCAATTTCCCGTTTACCTTCATCAATGGCTGTGGCAATAGGCAGCAATCATGCTGCCACAATATCAACCAGCAATAACAATCACAGTGGTAACAGCAGCAGTAACAGCAACAGCAACAGCATTCCTTTCATACCTACGACCACTTTATCAGCTGGAATTCGGATGTTAAGCACTGTTACCTCATCTGTACCCGTAGTAAACAGCCTGCAGTCATCGTCATCATCATCATCAGTATTTCCGCCTGCTCACCAGCCTTTATTGTCCACATTGCGTCCGTTTTGATCATGCAATCATCTATTTTATGTTTCGGCCTAAATGTCTTTGTGTATTTAAACGCGCAATTAATGCTTTTAGTATTTAGGTTTTAGTGCTTTAATAACTTTTTTTTTTTTACTTTTTATTTTTTTGCTTTTCATTTAAACTGTGATACAATTATAGATTTTTTTTTTATTTTTATACACACAACAACACGATTTTGTTAATTAAATCTTAAATTATTTTTTAAATACATAAAACAAAAGCTAGTTTTATTTAATTCCTTCAACAGTTGTTGCTGCTTCCTTTATCAAGCGTAATCGCTGGTTAATGTTTAAGGGGGGGTTCCAATCCAATCCGTCAACTCTTGTTTTTTTATTAAAATTAATGACACTAATTTGATACAGACGTACTCATATGGCTAATTAGTTCCTTATGTGTGACATATTCAACTAATAAAAAGCTTTTCTTAGACATAATCAAGTGCTTGTTGGGGTATGTGTGAGTGAAAGAAAAGACATTTTGTGACAGGCTGAAAAGCATTTGAAATGTTAAAAAGCCAAAGGGAGGCAAAGGGATGAGTGCGAAAAAATTTTAAAATACCAACTAAATACTGTAGAACCAGCATATAATTATAATTTCCTGAAGAAGCTACTCAAGTTGAAGCGAAATATCGATATAAAAATAAATTTATAAAATAAGAGTGCAAGCTTAATAAAATAGCCATTTTAATTAAAAAAAAAAAAAAAAAAGTTAAATAAACTAACAAATAAATATTTAAAAAAATTGCATAAAGAATTAAAAAAAAAATTTTAGCCCTGATCGGGAGTTGAACCGCTACAACTGAAGTTGATATGTTTGGTTAGATGCAATCATATAATGTTTCCACCAAAATATGGTTGCTTTAACCACATTTTTTATTTGCGTGGGGGGAGAAAGAGACAAAACCAACTAGCCATTTCTATTGATCTTAAAAAAAAAGTTATATTCCAGTTTCAGGTATTTCCACGCAAAAAGAGACAAAACTATGAGTATGAATAGAAAATAAAAATTTTTTAGTAAAAAAATTATTTCATGAAAAAGAATTTTGTGTCAGCGAAACGCGTAAAATATCGTGCACAACATTTAATTAAATCATGTTCCAGGCAAAAAAAAAATGGAAATTAAATCAATGATCACACATGTTTGAGTAAACTGCTGCGTGGGTTTTTTTTGTTTGTGTGTATTTGAATTGAAATACGGCTTTGTATAGTTGAATGTTTTAATCAAGGCATATGCATGCTAATGGCTTTTTAGATTCAATCGTGTCGAGCAGCATTAAAAAATAATCAGTTTTTAATCGTGCCTCTAACATGATTTCATTAAATGTTCTGCACTATTTTTATTTAAATTTCTCGTTTGTGTGGATCGATTGATTGTACATAAAAATTTTTGATCATGCACCATCAACTAAAAATGCGATTTTTGCGGTTCTCTGATTCACATCACACCAAATTAAAAAAATCTTACTTTTGGTTTTTGTTCAACAAAAAAGAAGGTTTCGCTTAAAAAATATATTTTCAGCAATATTTAATCTTTATTCGTGCTTAATTCCAATTTATGTTTGTGTGCAAAATTCATTATTTTCCATGATATTCTCATTCAAAATTTAAAAAAAATTGTTTACTTAGTACTTATTGCGACTTTAAAACGTTGTATCTTTTTGTCATTTTTCTATTAGGCTTCTGGTTACTTGTGTTCAGAACTAGATGTGTTTTCCAGCTGATTTTTTTTTTTGCAAATTTTCAAAAAGAATTCTCAATTTTAAAAGATTTAGTATTTTTATTAATTATAAAAACAAAAAAAAAAAAACAAAATATTTGCATTTCCTAAAAAAAATTTTTTTTTTGCTTTTTAATGTTTTTAAAAAAAGAAGGGAAAAGATCTGATTTGAACTGAACTAAATAAATTCTTTAAATGTTTAGTTTGTTCTTTTTTACGTATTCTTAGAAATGAAATAATTTTTTTTTTTTAACAAAATTTCTTGGAATTTGCCAAAGGCAAATAAAATCATGGCAGCTTCTTGAACTCAAGCTAATGTAACATAATTTCACAGGTGAATTTATTGTCGAAAATCAACTAAAAATCTGGGAAGCAGTAAACACAAATACAACGAAATAAGTAACATTTAATTTTACATTTTCTAAAAAAAAAAAAAAAAAAAAATTCACTGAAAAAAACAAAATCCAAATAACTTTTTGTCCATTTCAAAAGTGCCGTAATTAAAGTCATTAAATCTAACATCTCCTCGTATGTAAATCTTGTTTAATGTTTAATTTCTTTAGTAGTTTTCTACAAACAAACAAAAAATGTATCTTTTCAACACAATCTTTCTTGGCCAAGAGTTAAATGGTCAAAATGGAAAAAGCACACACACATACAAGCAAGCTTATGGACATGCATACACACGCAAAACAAAAAGATGCTTAAAGTGATGGTTATAAAGCGGTCCATACACGATAGTAGCATAGACGCTTAATCAAGCTCAAGCTACATAATATGCCTTCAAACTGGTATACAAAATATTTACTTGATTAAAAAAAACTACTAGAAAAGTCGTTATTTGAATTAAAAATTTTTTAAATAGTCATAAAGAAATAAACAAAAAAAAAACTAATAAAAAAGAAAAGAAGAAATATTATAATTTTAAGAAAAAAGTATGTTTGCCCTGAGAAATGGCTTAGTTTACAATAAATCTGAGCCAATAGGGAACAGAAAATTGACTTGTTGTTGCAATTAACTTAATAACTTTATTATTACGGCGATGTATTTAACAATTAAACAGATGGCAAAGAAAGCAATTAGCGTTTGCTGGAATGTAAATAATTTTAGGGTTTTTAAAGTTGTGACTGTTTTCAGTGCGTAGTAACCCTTATGTATGGCTAAATTACTCTTTGACAACTTTTCTCAACTGAGGTAATTTTGTCATACACAACACCAAACTTACATATGACCATCAGCAAAATATCAAAATGCTAAAGGAAAATATCCTATCAAACTTGATTGTACTTGCATGCTGCTGTCGTGTATGAACCGCTTAAGTTACAGTGCAGGGTAAAAATTAACTTATATTTTTAAGGAAATTGTTGCTATAACTCAAATAAGTGAACCTTGATTTTGTATTTTTTTTTTAATTTTTTTATTTATTTTTTTATTTATTTATTTTTTTTTTATTTATTTATTTTTTTTTTATTTATTTATTTTTTTTTATTTATTTATTTTTTTTTATTTATTTATTTTTTTTATTTATAATATTTTTTTATTTTTTTAATCAATAAATTGTTCAAAGCATGTTAGAGCCTATAAAATCTGAACGGTTAGGTATGAATTTAAAATTTTTTTGTTTCCTCATTATAAATATGTCGGAATACTTCCTTATACCAAATTTTTTTTCTTCATCACTTGAATCCAAAGTTTATCGACAACAATTCAAAACAAAATAAACCAGCTGAATGAAATGCTTGCTAGAGACGTGTTTTTGTTTTATTTAAAAAAAACCCCTTGGCGTGATAACACTGTTATAAGTGATGATTACGACTATGGGCGAAATTGAAATAAAAAACGACGGCGAAATTTAGGGCGATAACTAGAATAGGAGTGAATATTTTAACTTTCATCAGGCACTGTTATACCATCACTAAGCATTTCATACGACTACATACAAACAAAGATGATCGACCTCATCTCATTGTTGCGTTCCAAGTAAAGATGTTGTTGTTAAATCACGGCATACAATAAAAGTTTCACAATTCTTAAATTGTTTTATGTGTCGTGTTAATTGTTATAATACGACCTAAAACTGACCCACAAAACAACTACAAACTTTAAACAAACTATAACATTTTAACAAGCAAATACATACAAACACAATTCACCTGTTTTCATAAATCAA
Source organism: Thelaira solivaga (assembly GCA_947397855.1). Taxonomy (NCBI): domain Eukaryota; kingdom Metazoa; phylum Arthropoda; class Insecta; order Diptera; family Tachinidae; genus Thelaira; species Thelaira solivaga. The sequence continues at coordinate 78,774,963 of OX377611.1, read as the reverse complement.
AAAATTAAAAAAAAAAAAAACAACAGACCACCTCTTAACGGAGTCGCCGTTGACTCTGTGTATTGGTAATAACAGGTGAATTTTGTTGTTGTTAAATGTATGCATGTTTTTTTTGTAATTTTACGTTACACTTTTTATGTTTTGGAATTTTTTTTGAAATGTTACTTTAACATTTCTTTTTTTCAGTTCTTGACAAATTAAATCATGAAGAGTACACAATTGAACAGCAGGTTAAGGTTGTTGAAGCCCTTTAAAGTGGATTTATACCATTTCAAAAAATAATAGCTCAAATATAAATTTCATGTAAACAAACAAAGCCCAAATCGTCGAGTTTGATATCGAAAAAAAAACAAGCAAAAACAAGTCTTTTTGAATGAAATAATTTGAAAATTTCAATAGAAATTTTTAGTCAAAGAAAGTGACGCTTCGGCCTTCAGCTGCCTTCTGCATCAAATTCTTAAAATTAAGAAAAAAAATTTTATGCTTGTGGGCAAGCATCAGAAGTCTTCAAGTCTGCTGAACGCCTTAGCAATAAACTAAACTTTTTTTTGCCGTTTTTAAATACCTTGGCATGACCACACACGTCAGCATCTTTTATAAATTTCTTTTACACAATTTCTGGAATTCTAAAACTTTCTAATAGTAAATTAATAAAAAAAAAACAATATTTTTTGAAGCAAAAACACCTTAAAAATGTCCATTTAAACACATTTTTAAATTCACATTTTCAGATGCCACAAATAATTAAGCCAATTAGAGAAAAATATTCATTCTCACCATTAAATTGATAATAATAATCGATTTCAATTGCTCTAGCAGTTGTTTCAGTGTGATGATAAAATACCCAAAGGAGCAATCGATTAAATTTACTAACTTCACACACAATTATTAAGTCTCTCACAACTGCGCTGCAAAAGTCAAACAGCCAGCCGGCCAGCCAGTTAGCCAATCAAGCTGACTAACAAAAAATAAACAAAGAAATCGTGAGTAGTGCAAAAGTCAATTGGCCAGTCAGTCAGTAGCCAAATAGACAGACAGACAGTCAGTCAGTCAGTTAGTCAGTTATTCTGGCTGGTATTTAGTAACTACGAGTATATAGTACAAAATAACAAGTTTAAACTTGTTTAAAGAGAACTTGCTACTTTTTTACTTTGTGGCGAAAAGTAAAACAAACGCAAAAAAAAAAAGATGAGAAAAATTTAACCAAAAATGCCGATAAATCTGAACTGAATGAATGTTTGATTTCCTTTCAACACTAGGTTTTTTTTTTTTTTTTTTGATACGCTCAAAGAAAAATGTTCAGAGTTTCTAACTCATAAAAATTTATTATTTTGAAATAAAATCTGTATTAAAAAAATCTGCTTCACGCAAACACAAAAAATCCAAACCTTCTGTTACAAAATTATTAAAAAAATTTTAAGGAAAACATTTCTGAAAAAATAAGAAAGAAAAAAAAATTTGTCTACTTGTTCCGAACAAAATTTTTGTTCGCACATATTTTTTTAAGGTCTGTTTTACAAAGTGGAAATTCCCCCAATTCAGCTAGATACTTCTTTCGAACAAAATTTCTGTTCGGATAAAATTTTTTTTAAAGTAGTTTGAAGTATATCTTAATATGAAGGACCTGTGTTCACTTGTTTTGAACAAAATATTTGTTGGCAGAAATTTTTTTAATGTAGTTAGAAGTCTTTCTCATAGAAAAAGCCCTCATAACCTGGTTCTAAACAACTTTTGTCCATACATATTTATTTTATGCTTATTTTTTAAAGTCTCCTTCATAAACAAAATTTTTTAATGATGTTTGAAGTCTATCTTAAGAAATAGAAACTAACCCACTTGTTCCAAACAAAATTTTTGTTTGCACAAATTTTCTTTTACTGTAGTTTGAAGTCAATTTAAAAAAAAAGGAGCTCACCCACACTGCACAAACTTGTTCTGAACAAAATATTTGTTCTCACAATATTTTTTTTAATGTAGCTTGAAAGAAAAGTCCCATCTTTTGTCCATACAGATTTTTTTAATACTTATTTTTTAAAATCTCTTTAACAAAGTGGAAATTCTTTCAAATTCAGCTAGATACTTGTTCTGATCAAAATATTTGTTCACACATTTTTCTTTTAAGTATAGTGTAAAGTCTCTCTCACATTCACTTAACCTTCTTGTTCGCAAGAAACTTTTTGTCTACGCGATTTTATATATAGTATGAAGTCTCTCTCATGAAGAGAGCGCTCGAACTATGTATCAAAACGAAATATTGCATGGAGAAAAATTTTGTTCGCCACAAGCGCCTGAATTGTTCTTTTTTTTTTCTTATTGTTTTCAGGCATTCTTTCTTTAACAAATTTTAATAATTGCGCAACAGAAGCAGGTCTGAATTTTTTTTTATGTTATTCACAAGATCTTTAATTTGTGTTAGTATAAAGAAAATGTTAAAAAAAACTATAGCAAATGTACTATGACAAATTAAAAAATATAATAAAATTTTGTTGAGCGTTTCCCCCCCAAAGGGCTTTTATTTTACTAATTTAATTTCTGTGAGCGTACAAACTCACTGCACGCAACAACTGACGGCGGATACCAAAAAACAATTTTTTTCCACAGAAGCAGAAATAAAACAAAAAACAGTTCCAAATACAACAGAATGTCATAATGACAGTTGTTTTGGCATCACGTGCGCAATTTGTTGTAGTCGTTTTTTTTTGGTTTTTGTTGTTTTCATATAATTTTTGTCACTTGTCAATTAACTGTCAATTGGCTGTCGAACGCTTTATAAATTGTCAATATTTATGAACACGTTCGTTCACTGGCTGTTTTTCGTATACAACAAAATTGTTTAACGATCTTAAAACATGATCATTTGTGGTAATATTATTTTAAAAGTTTTTCTCTCTTATTTTTTTGATCTTTTAGAAGCTGGTTAGCTAAGTTAGCCTGGTAAGCTGCCTGCCTTTCTGGCTGACTGGCGTTTATACTTCTTAAGGAAAAATGAAAATTTTTCATCATACAATTTTTAATTGACAATTACGTTGTATTAAGAGGATTTATGGCTAGAAAAGGATTTATGATTGTTATTTCATATTGTGGCTTTTGTTGGCGTTTTCATTGTTGTTGTGCCTGTTGTTGTTATTAGTATGTGAATGAGCGACTGTCAATAATGTGTTCTATAATTATTTTAATCAAAATTATTGACAATTTTTAACGTAACCTTTTTCTTTCCTATACTTTTTTTTTTCTTTAATAAAATAAAAATTTAACAAAATAAATGTAGCATGTACTTGTACAAAGTATGTATGAATGTGTCTAGGACAAACATATTCACATAAAGACATTAATAAAATGTTATGAGAACATTGTGGAAAAAGGGAATTATAATTGTTTATGGTGCCAACCAAGTTAATTTTCGCTCTTAAAAAAAAAATTAAAAATAAGGTATTGTAACTACGTCTGTTGAAAATTATATGGCACATCCTTGAGAAATTTCAGGCCTTAAAAGAAACGAAATTTTTGAGGCAACGGCAAACACAGAACAAATGCTACACTGAATCTTTAATTCCTCAAAAAAAACACTTCGTTAGAGGAGTACCACACCTTTTCTGGTTTGTTCCAAACTTTTTTAAGAAGAGCAAAATACGATTTAATTTTTGTTGCTGGGATTGTTTTAAAAAAAAAATTTAATAACATTTGTGTTTTACCCTTTTAGCCCCACATTTGAATAAATATCAAAAAAGTACCAAACCAGTATCCGCTTAATTTTTTAGTAGACTATTTTGTAGTTTGAATTTTGGCTTTTTCTGCATTAGTTCCGGAGACATGAGAAGTCCAATTTTACCCCTTTTTAAGCTCAATATTAGAATTTCAAGTCTTTCTCACAAAAAGAGAGAACTCACATGCTCACAAGTGGCTGACTTGTTCTGAACAAAATTATTGTGCACACAATTTTTTTTTTTTTTATGTTTATATGTAGTTTAAAGTTTTCTTCACCTTTTTGTTCCAAACAAAATTTTTGTCTGCACAAAATTTTTTTTTATATAATTTAAAGTCTCTCTTATATATGTGCATACGAGTTCATCTACTTCAACCATTCGTTCCGAACAAAATTTCTGTCCGCACAAATTTTTTTATATTTGTAGTTTGAAGTCCCTCTCACTTTTTTTATATATAATTTAAAGTCTCTCTTATACACATACATACGAGTTCATCTACTTCAACCATTCGTTCCGAACAAAATTTCTGTCCGTACAAATTTTTTTATATTTGTAGTTTGAAGTCCTTCTCACTTAGAGGAGCTCACCACCTTCACCTACATATGTGTTCGGAACAAAATTTTTTTATGTGTAATTTGAAGTATTTTTTTAAATTTTGTCAAAAACTTGTGCGGTGTCGATTATGTGACGTTATTGTTCCAGTACTAATAGCGCGAAAAATTCCACTGAAAGTATAATAAGTTACAGAAGATGCAAACCGTCATAAGACATAATGTGGCCTAAAGAGAACTAAAAAATGGCATAATATGCTTTAGAGCGATAAAATTAAAGCCATTTTCAGGGCTCCTATTTTATGGTACGGACAAAAATTTTGTTAGGAACAAGTGAGTACATTTTTCCTTCTTATTATTTCCCCCAAGTGACATCTTTAAATACCTTTAGCTTGCGTAAAAGTAGAGAAAAATTTAAGAAAAAGCAAATTTACTGTGTATTGTTATTACTCGCACAAGCAAAAATAAAAAATTAAATTTGTAACAAAAACAAGCAGTGTTAATTTTTAAACACACCTCGTATATATGCACACATATTGCAATTGAAAAATAACACATGCTAATGTTTGAAAGGTAGCATTAATTTAATTAATAAACCGCCTTCAATTTTCTTATTGGGGCGCCCTGTGCAACCTAACCTAAAATGAACAGTAAACCAAAAAACAGTTTTCAATTTCGCTTATAAAAATTTCTTAAGGTTGGCTCATATTTGTACGAGAAAAGCACTCAGTTCCGGTTACTTTGCTGCCATCAAATAATTAAAAATGTCAATAGATTTTAATAGTGTTAATTAGATTCGTTGCTACTCCTCCTCGTATGTAATTTGATTGTTTCAATGAATGAAACTTTTGTTTTCTCATAATTGAAAGAAATTTTTAAAAACAATCTGTGCTCCCGTACACGTTAAATTCACAAAAGAATAAACTAACCCACCTTCCACCCGCTTAATATTTTTGTTTACAAATTTAATTTAATTTTTTTTTATGATCATTCTAATAGCGTTTTATTTCATACGCAAGTATGCACGTCAATGTGATCTTAGCATACTTGATTTTTTGTTTTGTTTTTGATCTCTTAACATTTTTGTTTTAAAACCATTCAAATGTCTCACACACCACATTATTGTGTAGAAAAGTACAAAATGAAAAAGCATTTGTGGTAAACATTTTTATAAGCCCCATAAATTAAATATTCATTTGAAACTCGTGACATTAGAGATGAAAGAATTTTATACAAAAAAAATTAAAATTTTTTTTAGTTAAATTGAAAAAAATTATCATCGTCATAAACCCAATTTCATGCCAAGTTACACAAAATATTAGAGTGCGCTAAATGCGGTGCGTTTTTTTAAGTGTTTGTTAATTGTGGCTTAAAATGTTGTTTATGTACTCGTATGTTAGGCAAAATTAGTAAATTTTATTAATTGTTTAATTAAAATATTTAAAAGCAGAAATAGAGGCTTTAAGAAAAATCAATTTCACTTTTTAGTGCAAGAAAGATGACTATGAAGTAAATAGCACAACTAGGAGGCCATGTAAACCAAAAGAAATCCTTAATCTTTGGTCATCAACCAATTTTTATAAACCAATTTTGACAATCCTAAAAGTAAAAATAAAACTTATTCCCAAATATCTGCATATGCTTACATATAAAACAAAGTCATGCCATGCCCACTTTTACTCCCACTTTTTATAAATTTTCAATAGAATTTGCTGAAATTTTAAACTTTAAGCTTCTCACAATTAAATTACTTAAATGAACAAAAATGTGAGAGGATCAGCAAAGGGGAAGAGCCGTTAAACACACAATGGAAAATATGGTTATAACAGACCCATTTTCTTTTAAGTAGGTCATATGTTTAGCCACTTAAAGGGTTTTTTGTACAGCCAAACATCCAGGGTTTGGTACGAAATGAAGTTGCGACCCCCAGATTGAATTAGAAGCGGGATTTAGTCACCGGGTTACTGAGGCTACAATAGAGTTAATGTGACAATACTTTCATGTTGCAAATACCACGTAAGTCTAGTATTGATTAAGAATTGAAAGATTTTCTTAAGTGATTTTTCCTTTAAAACAGACGTTTGTAAAACGGGTCAAAATTAGACCATTGCAGTGTGACACAGTGTATATTCTGCTATCTCTTCGTGTTCGTTTTAATTTGATTCTCATATTTACAAAATGTTTCAATATTCTGCAATGCCTAGTCATAAGTCCCGGGATTAGTTTAGGTTCGATTAGTACACTACACACTAATCTAAGAAAGTACCCAGAAAAGGCTTCAAATTTTATAAGGATACGGTCTTAAAAAGATTAACGGAGAGAATGGGTTACTTCTTATACACGTAAATCATTTCTAATTTCCTTTTGTTTGATAAGTAAAAAGCTTCGAAATATTAACTATTTTTAATATCAATTTAAAAATTCTTAGTGCGAAACACCTTGTGTGTTCGCAATAAGAATAAAATAAAACAAAATTTTTTTTAGTTCCACTTAAGAACTTGGAACTCAGACATTTATAAAGTGATCTTGCTGAAGAGCAAACAGACAGCAACGGGAATTCCAAAAAAATTGGTAAGTTGCGAAATGCTTACAAAAGATTTTAATTTCAAGAATCTGAACGTTTAAACGGACCCCTTGAATCGTTTCACTTATAGAAATCTGCAATACGAAAACGGAGGGATAGATAAACTTAAAATCTGGCATACGATAACAGACGGACTGATAAATGAACTTCGTTTAAACATTTCTCGCCTATAAAAATGTAAAATACGAAAACGGACGGACACATAAACGATCTTCGCTTAATCGCATTTTCCACCTATAAGAATCTGGCATAAGAAAACGAACGGACATATCAGTGAACTCCGCTTAATCGCTTTTCCTATCTATCAGTATCAAGCATACGAAAACGTATGGACAAATAAATTAACTAGGTTTTCCTCACCTATCAGAATCTCGTATACGAAAACGGACGGACGGATAAATGAGTTTTGCAAATTATCTAGGTTGCAAAAACGGACGAATAAAAAAATTAACTACACTAAATCGTTTTCCAGAAAATTAATAGATTACTGGAGCTATTGACTTACTCGTTTTCACCATCAAAATCCAGAATTCCAAAACGCATGAATGGATACTGACTTCCATGTGTTCCCTCTACCTAACATCATCAAGAATATAGAAATGTACGAATGAACAAACGGACACTGTTAACGGCTTGATCTTTTTCCTAACCTACAAGAATCTACACTACGATAAGGGACGGACGGATACAAAAACGGACGGACAGATAAATGAACTCCGCTTAATCGTTTTTAACATCTATCAGATTCTGGGATGCGAAAACTAACAGACGGCTCTGCTCATTATCTAGGATACAAAAACGGACGGAGAGATAAATAAACTCCGTTTAATCGTTTTAACACCAACAGAATCTGTGTGTTCTTTGTGAGTAGCAGTGTTTTCTTTTGCAAAATTTACAAACTGAATAACAACCCAACTTAGGGCGAAAGCTATAGCAACAAAAAAGGTACCTACAAATTCTTTAAGATTTAAAAAAAAATATTATGGCGGAAAATTACTTTTAAAAATAAAATTTCAAGTCGAATATAAATAAATAAATTAAAATAAAATAAAACTCACACTCACCCGTATATTATGCACAGTTTACACCACGAAAAAATTCTACAAGAAAGAAAACAAAAAAAATAATTAAATAAAAATTATAAAATTAATTAAAAATAAAATAAATTTAAAAGCATAAAATAGAGAAGTTATACAGGCCAGGGAAAAAAATATCCTAAATTACAGAATTTTCTATGTTAAAAAAGGTCGAAATTTTTATTTATGATAAGAGGAAAGGGAAAAGTGAAAAAACCCTCGCGGAATTTTTATTTATAATTGGGCTGATAATTAAATGTTTTTTAAGATAACGTAATGTAACGTAAAGTGTTTAAGTAGCGCTTACATTTTTGTTTAGTTTTTTGTTTATGGGGTTTGAGAGAAAATATCAAAATTTCTACAGGAAATATTTAGAATTCGTGGTCTACTCTAAATTAAACAAAACGAGAATGTATGAATCGCTGCACTCGATATCCATCAACATTTCATTAGGCCTAATTACGAGTGTCGCTATCGTAGTCGAATTTACAACAAGCTAATGTAAATTATATGGCCGGCGTTGCACAGTTTTCGACACGACAACGACACTCATAATCAGGCCTATTACCATTTTAAAAGAGATTTCGATGGTTAACGATTACGGCAATTTGGTAGCAGCTGTGTCTTCTTGTTAAAGATTGTCTGGAATGGTTGAGACAATGTTTTATTTTTAACTGCACCATGGAATTAGATTAAATTTTTGATTGGTCACAAATTCGATACTCACAATTAAAGTTGTTTTTTGTAGGCATGTGGTATTTACAATTTTTATTTTCCTCTCCCCAAAAGCATCAGCTAGATTTAGGGCCTATTTAGCTAAATGCTAACGACATCTTCTTTCGTATAATTGTATGAAAAACAAAAACGACACATGAAAATTTATTTTCTGAACATGCACCCGATACCACTGCACGACTAACATTCCCATAACGTTCTTACAACTATTATTTCAAATAAGCCAAACTGGATTCCAGCTTTTAAATTCTTACAAAACATTTTTGTTACAATGTATTCCAGTTATTGTACATTAAATTAAATCCCTTCAAAGTCCTTATCAACATCAAATGAAGCCGTCATAATTTTGTGATCTCCATCCAATCTCTCTTTCGCTACTTTAATTGCCATAAATCTCGATTTCGTTTTAAGCACAAATTGTTTTCGTATGTGTTACGTATCATAGTAAACAATAACTTAAATAAACAATTATTAGCCATTCATTATTCAGTTCTTAAAAAATGTAAGCCACCTCAAACAAGAGTTTCTGCTTAAATTTGTCTCTCTAAAAAAAGAATGTTAACAAAGTATTATTTTGAATTTCTTGAGGCACAAAGAACTTTATGGAAAATGTTTCTCTTTTTTACCATTTTAAAGGCAACAGGTGAACAATTAACTGAACAATAGTATTTGTAATTTATAGTGAAAAATAAATTGTTAAACAAACAAAAACGCCATTTCAAAGGAACTTGGCGAAAAAAAATAATAAAAATTATTAGCAAAAAAAACCAGAGTCACAGACAAGCGTTGGTGATGAAATTATAAATAATTGTTCCCCAGTGGTAGATGAATTGTTGGCTAGATGACTGACGGAATGACAAACTACTGGCTGGCTGGACTGTTTGATAATAGTAACTGGCTTTTGCTTAATACCTGCATGAGCTGCTACCTTTTTTATATAAATGCATTCACTAGGGGATCGTAATGTGAGTTTTTTCATATACACAAATGCACTCACTTGGACTACAATGCAAAAATTGCTTTACAGAGAATAATTAACAGTAATAATAGCAAAGAGTTGAAGTTAGCAAAAGGGATGGCTGCCTAATTTATATGAGACACTTTTGGAGCAAAATAAGCTTTTAATTTTTATTGCGGGACATCGACTTATTCTGTAAAAACAGATGAAGGATACTTTTTTGACTGAACAACGTAGTAGATCTGTAGCTCTCATACCCGTTATTTAGTAGGGCTGCATACAACGCAATTAAAGAATGTGATGGCAGCCATAATAAGTCAGAGAGAGAGAGAGAAAGTGAGAGAGAGGAAGTGAGAGAGAGAAAGTGAGAGAGAGAGAAAGTGAGAGAGAGAGAAAGTGAGAGAGAGAGAAAGTGAGAGAGAGAGAAAGTGAGAGAGAGAGAAAGTGAGAGAGAGAAAGTGAGAGAGAGAGAAAGTGAGAGAGAGAGAAAGTGAGAGAGAGAGAAAGTGAGAGAGAGAGAAAGTGAGAGAGAGAGAAAGTGAGAGAGAGAGAAAGTGAGAGAGAGAGAAAGTGAGAGAGAGAGAAAGTGAGAGAGAGAGAAAGAGTGAATGAGTGAGTGAGTGAGGGAGAGAGAGAGAAAGAGTGAATGAGTGAGTGAGTGAGGGAGAGCGAGAGAAAGAGTGAATGAGTGAGTGAGGGAGAGCGAGAGAAAGTGAGAGAGAGAAAGAGTGAATGAGTAAGTGAGTGAATGAGTGAGTGAGTGAGGCAGAGCGAGAGAAAGTGAGAGAGAGAAAGAGTGAATGAGTGAGTGAGTGAGTGAGGGAGAGCGAGAGAAAGAGCGAAAAAGAGAGGATTATTGCAGACTCTATCTGTATTGTCGTCACTGGGGCTCAGGCCAATGTAGGGATTTGGAAGCAGCTGCAATTGGTATCGGTGACTTTCGTTGGTTGCAAAGGACAATTTTTCAAACACGATCAAACTTTCATAGGGTCATGAAAATCACCGATATTAATTGTAGCTGCTTACAAACCAATATATTGGCTTTAACGTGGATTTTAAGTAAAACTCGCCAAGGTAGAGTCTGCACTAATCCTCTCTCTTTCTCTCTTTCTTTCTATCTAACTCGCTCTGGATGACGAACGAACGGGGATGGAAATCGCGGCAAGAATTTACTGGGGCTGTACAGACCCAGTTTAGGAATGTTAGGAATAGGTTTGCCATTAAATGACTCCTGCAGAAGTTTTCAGAACAAATAAAAAAAGAAAATTGTGGAGCGCCTCTCTGTCGTTATATAAGCTTTACTTCAAGAAAAGTTATCTCCAGGTTCTCACTGCGTTGCCGCCTATAGGAGTCGTTAGAAGCAGCAATTCTTTTAGGCGAAGGAATCGTATTCTTCTTCTCTTACTATTTCCCTAGTTCTTTGTCCATCTGCCTCTTATCTCTTGGTATCTTTGTAACGTGTCCTTTATTGTTCACAGAGGCAGTAGTGGTAGTTATGAATATCACTCATGGTTTGAACATGATAATAAACGTTTGTTTAAAGGAAAATAATATCGTGGCTTTTAATCCTGCACCACAGAACTAAATTCCATTTACAGAAACTGTATGAACGTGCCTACGCATATATTTCGTGATGTATTCTTTCCCATAACGTTGAAAATTTTATAATTTGCTATGAACTTCCATGGAAAATGTAGCTAAAATATTTTTTTTTTTTTTTGAAAATCACATCACAGATACAGCAAACAGTTGGTGACAACAATTATGTATTTTAAGGTAATGTTAAAACATTTTTATGTCAATCATAACTTTCAGGACATAGCAAAAAGAAAAATAAAATTTATTATTTTAAGATAAAAAAAATTGAAAGCTGAGCATCTCATTCATAAAAGTAAAATTAAAAAAGAGAAAAACAAAAACAATTTAATTTGTTGCACATAATTATACCCTTTACCGCAGTTTAGTTTAAGAGGGTATTTTTGGGCGGACAAGACCCGTGGCAATTTCTAATAAGATATTGGGTTATATTATTGATTCCGCACCTAAAGGAAAATTTAGCGAAAAGAAATATTCATTTCTGCTGAATTATCTTATTATTTTGAATTGTTGCATTTAATTGTGAATTAAAAAATTTTCTATTGTGAATGAATTTCAGCTGTTGGTGATAAGGAAAAAAAATCCATTTTTTAACATCAAAATAAATTTTATATAAACAAAAAGATAATTAATTTTCAATATTCTTTTGTTTTGTTCACAAAAGAAAGCACAAGAGCAAATAAAAATTATACAGCAAAAAAGGCGTCTTTATTTTTTTTAATTTTTAAGTGTTTTTCTTTTATAAAACAACTAATTGTTCTTCAAAATTAACAAAGAACACATTAAATAATTTATTTCAACGTTCGTTCTATAATAGCCGCGAATATAACCAAATGATTTGAAAACGTAAGTGCCTTAGCTGAACGTTTTAAAATCACAAAATTATGTGCAAAAAACACCTTTTTTGTGCTTTCAAATCACATTGACAAAATGTGATTTTCAGAACATGCCTGTATTTTTTAAAAATAAAACTAGTTAAGCTGAAACATATTTTATTTTTAAGAAGTTTTGTATTTTTTCTTGCTTGTCGTGAGAAAATTTAAGTGTAGAAATTTATTTGTATATTGAGGAATCAATAATTGCAAATTGCTTTCCGCAATCGCGGAACGGAATGAACGAATAAATTTACACAATAAAGAGCGTTCACAGACTACCATTTGAAATATGCATGGAAAAAAAAAGAGACAAGAATCAACTGAACTAGATGGACGTACTATTCCCTTCTTAATTATTGAACTAAGAACGCTACTTAAAATGAGCTATGAAACACAAGCCTACTGATTCGATTTGAAAACAAAACTGAGAGCACATAATTTTTTTTTTAATTTTCTTGTTGGTTTCTTTGGTTTAGCAAATTGAAGGGTGTTAGCTTGTTCGCCGCAACCGCACGTCCAAGCCTTACTTTGCTGTTATTTATTTTATTATTTACGTCAATTACTTAAATAACTCTGGCATAATTATTTTAAAATTAAAATAATTCTCTTGCAGCTTATACAACAATAACATAAAATATTAATAATGATCATAAAGCAAAACTGACTAAGTAAAAAATATTTAATTAAAAAAATTATGATTTCTAAGCTAAACATCAAATAGTTAATAAGGTGTGGTTTCAACTTATGCTCTCTTAAAGGAGGAGCTTAAGCGTTTCAGTTATTTAACCAGAACAAGAATGAAAGCAAAAAAAGAGCATAAGAGAGGCCAACAAAGTTTGTTTGATACTCATACGTTAGCTGACTGAGTGTAGCTACTGGTATTCGTGTAGGCAGTTTCAAAATTTTATGCAAATCAAGTTTCTTTCAATAACAACAAGAAAAATTTTAAATGTTAATAAAAAGATGGAGAATTATTAAACTGGTTTTTTAAATTTGGCTTTTGTTTAAAAACCATTAGCACAGGCTACCGCTAGTAGAATAAAAATAAAAAAAGCAATAAAATGAAGTTTGTTAGGCAGCAGGTAGTCTGCATATTTAATTTGTATAATTTGCTGGTATTTACCAGTTTATAAAAAAAAAAAAAAACAAAAGGAAAATCAACTTGTTTTAAGTTGCCACCACACACACACTTGTCTGAGTATCTCTACTAGTATTTTAGTAGAATGGCCGATCGTAATTTATAAAGCACACGCAGATCGATCACACGATTTTTTAGTTGAAAAATGGTGGAGAACAGCGAACTGCAAATTGTGCATAATCAAAAATGTTTACGTACAACCAATCAAACCATACAAACCAACAATTTGAGTAAAAATCGTGTACATTTGACTAAATCATGTTCGGGACACGATTCGAAACTAATTTTTATGCTGTTCTAGACGATTAAGTCTAAAAAGTAACGGACTTGCCAAATGTAAAATACCTCTACCTCGCAGACAATAGACGGCAATTAAAAAAATTTAAATTGAATTCAAAAGCAAAAAGTCAAGAGAGCGAGAAACAGAGCAAAGTAATTTAAAAAAATTTGGAGTTTTGTAAAATTTTAAATTTTCCGATATATTTACTTGTTTTAGGAATAACGTTAATTTTTTTTTAACGAAATGTTTAAGTTTTTAGTGAAACGTTGATTTTATATAAAAAATTTTTTTAGAAATTTTAATTTTTTTAGTAAAACGGTAAAACATTAATTATTGAACAAAAAGGTGAGATGTGAAATTTTTACTTAATTTTTTCGAAAATTTTAAATTTTTGGAGAAACGATAGTTTTTTTGTTATCACGAAATTTAAGTTTTTAGCTGAAATTTTGGTTTAATTTTAGGAAAATTTAAAATTTTTGTAGATATATATATATATATATATTTAATTTTATGCAATTAAAAAAGTTTTTTCTTTGGTGAAATGTAATTTTTTTTTTTGTGAAACGTTAAATTTTTATTTAATAAAAAGGTAAAATAGTTATCGAACAAAAAGTCAAATGTAAAACGGTAAAACATTAATTATCGAAAAAAAAAATGGTGAGATGTGAGATATTAACTTAATTTTTTCGAAAATTTTAAATTTTTGGTGAAATGTAATTTTTTTTTGTGAAATAATTTTTTCTCTAGTCAGTTTTCTGAGTTAATTTTAGAAAAATTAAAATTTTTCTTTGAAATGTGAATTTTTTGGCGAAATATTGACTAAATTTTTTTTTCGAAAATTTTGGTGAAATGAAACATTTTTTTTTCCTTTTTTTTTTAATGTCACGTTTATCGTGATAAGTGAAATTTTTTTTCTAGCAAAATGTCAGTTTTTCTCAACTAATTTTAAAAAAATGTTTAAATTTTCGGTGCAATAACAATTTTTTGACGAAACGAATATTTTTGGTGAAATTTTTAGTTAATTTTAATTTTGATGAAATGTCAAATTTTATGTGGTGAAATTTTTACTTTTTTTTTCAAAAAATTTTACATTTTAGGTGAAACAATTTTTTTCTAGTAAATTGTCAGTTTTCCTGATTTAATTTTAGGTTGATTAAAATTTTTTTGCTACAATTTGGATTCTCTGGGGAAATAATTTATTTTCTGGTGAAATTTGGAGTTAATTTTTTTTGAAAATTTCAAAATTTTGGTGAAATGTAAATTTTTTTTTGGTAAAACGATTATATTTTATGGTAAAATTATTATTTTTTTTTTTAATTTTTACTTTTTTTTTTAAATTTTACATTTTTCGTGATATGCAAAATATTTAGTTGAAACTTTAATTTTTTTTTAACAAAATATTAGTTTTTCGGTGAAATTTTGTTTTAATTTTTACACAAATTTTAAAGTTTTAGTGAAATTAAAATTTATGTTAAGTAAACAATGATTTTTTGGCAAAACGTCAGTGAAATACGAAAAAACGCAGACATTAATGAGGCAGTCTCTGATGGTGGTACGACGAGTGTACCTTGCTTGTCACTCTGGAGGTTGGAGGAACGATCCATTACAAGTCCTTGGATGTTTTTTTTTCTTTTCTGTAGACAACCCAAAAGCTTTACAAATTTCACTCGGGACTCGAGGCAAATAATTATGCGAATTACATTTAAAAAAACAGCAAAAGTTAAGTTTTAGCAATTTTGCAAATTTTTTATTTGATTGTAGCAAAAAAAAAACACCAGAGTGATACAAAAAACTATATAAACTCAAATTGAAAGAATTGCTCTTAAGAGCGGTAATTCATAAATGAAGAGCTGCAAAGAAAGAAAGAAAAAAATGTTAATAAATAGAAAAAAGAACATTTCGATAAACAAACATACCCTCCAAAACTAGGCTTTGGTTGTTGTGGCGCCTGTGTAGAATGAGCTAAATTTCCAAAAGATAGTCCAGAGTCTTGAGAGCCTAATGTCTCAAAAATATTTCCTTTGGAAGCTTCTGCTCCTTGAACGGCAGCACCAAATCCAGTACCACCGGTGGGAGATGTCGAAGCGAATGAACCAAAACCACCAAATGTTGCAGCACCACCAAACGTAGGTTGTGCACCAAAGGCTGGCTGTGGACTGCCAAATGAGGGTGGACCACCAAAAAGTGGCTTAGCAAAAGCCGATTGTTGTTGAGGCGAACCAAAACTAGTCGTAGATGCTGGGGCACCAAATCCACTACCTGCCGTGGGCGAGCCGAAAGCAGGGCCTGTAGATTGTTGTGAGAAGGAACCAAAACCTGTTGAAGAAGTTGTAGTACCAAAACCTGATGTTGCAGTTGCTGCTGATCCACTAAATAGCGAACCTCCCGAAACTGATGCATTTGTAACTGCAGTTCCTCCAAAAATTGATCCACCTGAACCACCAAACACGCCGGTTGTAGGCGATTGAGCATTTCCTCCTCCTCCTCCTCCTCCTCCCCCTCCAAAAATACTTCCGGGAGATTGTGATTGTTGCTGTTGTTGTTGTTGTACGGCTGCGGCATTAAAAGTACTGCCACCAAATAAAGAACCACCACTTGCAGCTGGTTGTTGCGTGGGTGAATTGAAAATGCTGCCACCTGTACTGGGTGGAGCTGTAGAAGTAAAAGGGCTAGTTGCCGTTGCAGTACTACCACCCCCACCAAATATAGATCCTGCTGCAGAGCCTCCAAATCCAGTTGAAGAACCACCACCAAAGATACTGCTTGCAGTAGTTGCTGCAGGTTTACTATTTGTAGCTGCAGCTGCAAATATACCAGGTGCAGCTGGCTGTGTAGCGGTGGTGTTCGAAACACTAAAACCAGATTGCTCTGGTTTTGGTATACCACCAAAAAGACTGCCGCCCGATTGA
This sequence comes from Thelaira solivaga, assembly GCA_947397855.1. Taxonomy (NCBI): domain Eukaryota; kingdom Metazoa; phylum Arthropoda; class Insecta; order Diptera; family Tachinidae; genus Thelaira; species Thelaira solivaga. The sequence continues at coordinate 78,758,557 of OX377611.1, read as the reverse complement.
GCAGTAGCTGCTGCTGTGGCGGCAAATATAGAACCTGAAGTGGGTGAAGAAACTGTGGTTGCGGCTGGTGCTGTAGAAGCAAACAATGAGGGCGCTGTTGAAGTCACAGCAGCTCCGCTTCCAAATAGCGATGTTGTTGGTGCCACTGTTGCAGCGGCTGCAAGCATGGAAGATCCACCACTAAATATGTTTGCTGCGGGTGCAGTAGTAGTGGCTGTGGAGGGGGCCGTAGAAGATGACATAGAAAGTGAATCAAACAGTGAATCTGGTGTCGCAGGACCTGCAGTTGGGGTAGTCATTGCAAAAGAAAATGAAGATGCTGTTGTAGTTGTAGTGGCGGTTGTTGCGCCAGTGGCAATTGTTGATGAAATGCTAGTTGCAGTTTCTGTAGCTGCCATTGATTTTGATGGCGGATTGCCAGTTGCAGCTGAGACAAACGAAAACCCGGTACTTGCAGTTGTGCTAGCTATTGTTGTTGTGTTAGCACTCAAGAACGATTTTGTGCCTTCTGCTTCTGAAGCACTTGCCCCAGCAAAAGAAAATGATCCAATAGGCGAAGCTGTTGAGGTGGCAGCTGAAACTCCAGAAAAAATGTTTCCAGCTTTATTTGAGTCACCACCAGCTAATTTTGCAGTTGGTTTGCAAACATTTAGAGAACCAAATAGGGAGTCAGTAGGATCATCTGAGGAGGAAGTTACAGTAGCTGTTGTTGGAGCCGCAGCTGGTATTGCAGATGGAACTGAAGCTGAAGGTGAAGTTGGCATGTTTGTTTCAGGTTTAGATTCTTGTAAGCGCGACGCAGTTGTCGAAACATTGGATGCAGCAGAGGTTTTAGTAACACTAGCGTTAGTGTAGGACGAAACAGAACTATTATTAATGCTAAAATTTCAATTCAAAATGGTTGTGAGTTTTTGATAGAAGTTTATCTAATGAAAGGAATGTTTAAGAAATGAGTTAATTTAATGTTCGTCTAATTTTTAATTATGAATTCCAATTTACCTATAAAATTTCGAGCTCTTATATTCAGTGCTACAAATGCTTCTTGATAAACAACTTTTCTTGGTTCTAAATACTTGAATGTTGTGCTGCTTGCTGCTGTTTTTTTTTTTTTTTCTTAATTTTATTTAAGCTCGACTCTTGAATTTTGGCATTTGTCTTCTCTCTCTGCTGGACTTGAATTATTAAACACACTTCTAAGTAGGAAATCAGTTTTTGACTAGTCGTTAAAATTAGATTTGAGTGGTAAGTTAAAGCCAGCTTGCTGACATTTAGCTTATCGCACATTAGCTTTTAATTCAATGTCTAGTCAAAAGCCTTATACAAACTTCTAATGTTGGCTTTTTGGTAACTTTTATAAACACTTATAAACACTTTCCTTTCAGTTTTATTGTGGAACATAACTTTGATTTAAAATAATTCTGTCACAGATTTAAATTTATTAAAAACCTTTTTTTCTTTTTTTATTTAAAATGTTTACACACGCGAAACATTCTTTTAATCAAAAGTAACATAAATTTAGAACTAATCAGAGGAAAAGAAGGGGTTCTTCCTACTGTATTATATTACGTATATGTTTTGCCAATAATCAGAGCTGTCTTAGAATCCAAAGTTGTCGGTATTGGATTTGAAACCGACAAAAAAACATTACTTTGGTGTCATGAAATCCAATGTTGTCGGTTTCATTTTCGAACTAGAATTAATGTCGGTTTTAGGTGTCACAGAAACCAATGTTATCGGTTTTGCTATTGGATTGAAACCAATCAGTTGACAAGTTGTTGGTTTGTTTAATTTCAAATAAAGCAAGTGACTATAAAACTGACTTTTGTCATTAAAATATCACGCAAAGTTAGATATTTAGTAAAAATTTAAGTAAATTAATATTAATTCTACAAAAATAAATTTTTACTCATAATTTTTTTCTCTACCAAAAAAATAGCACTTAAAACTCAATAATTATGTATTTTATGGAAAAATATCCTGACATTGCCAAGGGATTTACAAAACTTGACAAGCCAACTGTATGATCTCTTTGACAACAGCTGGCTGAATCAATAAAATATAAATATTCTTTTTTTACTTTCTGTGAGCGTTCTTCTTGTAATAATAAGTCGTTTTATTTCACTACTTATTTCACCGACACTAATTATATCTTTTATATTAAAAATTTTTAATAAAAAAAAAACACGTTTTTATTTTTATTTGAACGCAAACACTAAGATTTATCAAAATTGTTACCAAACATTTACATAAAAATTTCATACAAATAAACTAACGTATAGAACAACTGATTCGAACATCGGTTTTATTTGTCTTCGAAAACGACTTGGTTTCATGACACCAAATGAAACCAATATTGGTTTGCAAAACCTATAATAAAATTAGAATTTCATTAATAATTTTTTTCTTCTAGTCCAACGTTTTGCTTAATTTTTTTTTTTAATTTTTCTAAAACTTATTTCGCTACAGTTCTAGAGGGTATTATAAAATATAAAACATAGTCACAATAAAGTCGGTATATTTTTAAAAATAACTTTATATTCATAACATTTTTATGAACAAAAGTCAGCTCTTAATAAAAGCCTACTTTTTTGTGACTACAATTATGGCCTATTGTTAACAAAAAAAAAAAATTGTTAAAAAAAATCACCAGAAAATAAAATATTTTAAAATTTCACGACAAATTCGAAGATTAATAAAAAAAATTCACCAAAAGATATTCGAAATTAGAGGAACTTCGGGTATTGAGGAATATGCGGCTAATGTCACAATAAATAATAAACTTAAATCAACCCTACTATAATAATCAAAACCCTATATTTATATCGGGTTGAAATTCTTTAAGGCATACAGCCATAATGATCCTAAATCCTTTTGTTTTATACAACGAACATTTGTGCATGTGCAATAGATATTGTATATAGCGAGTGTGGAAAAGAAAAATAAATAAATAAAAATATGCACTTCACTAACCTGGCTGGTGCTTCTGTGCTTGTAGCAGCTGGAGTTGCTTTGATTTCATTTTGTTTAGCAGTAACTGTTGCTGCAGTAAGTATTACCGCTTTAGTTGAATTATTTGCTGCTGATGTAGATGTTGTTACGGTGGCATTAAAAGTAAATGCTGATGAGGAAGCAGCTAATGCAGCAAATGGAGTGGTAGTAGAAGTGCAGGAAACAGTATTCGAGCTAAATATGTTTGTGGAAAATGGCGCTGCAGTACTTGTGGATTTGCTTGATGGCGCAAAAGCTGTGAACGCGTTTGTAGCTGTTGTGTTAGCAAAATTGAATGGTTTACTAGCTTCTTCTGGTTTTTTGGCAATATCTTTATCCTGGTTAGTAGGCTGTGTCATTGATTTTGTTGTGGTAAAAGCCGAGAAACCAGTAGAAGAGGGAGGCCCAAATCCTTGTGTATTTGGTTGTGTTATCGTTTTATTAGACATATTGGCAAATGGTTTAACATCGTTTCCTCCAATTACCTTTGCCGAAAATGATATTGGTGTTGGTGTGGCCATGATTTTATTTTCTTTATCATTACCCCCTGTGGCAGTCGTATTTATTATGGGCTTTGATTGACCCATATTCATGCCAAAGCCTGAGTATGGCGTAGCTGAGCCACTGTCTTCTGATTTTGGTGTTGAGACTGCAGTTTTTACAAATGAGCTATTACCGCCAAAGGATAATGTGGCTGCTGTTGATGAGGTTGGTGTTATAAAACTTTGTGGTTGTGAGGTAACTATGGAAGGTTTTGATGCAGTAGGTTTAGCCAATATGGGTTGCTGTTGTATTTGGTTTATTGATAACGTTGGTTGAGGCTTTATCACATGTTGCTGCATTTGTGTTTGATAATTCTGTTTTTGTTGGGTTTTGTTCAAAGTGGTTTGTGGCTGTTGTTGCATATGTGCTGCTGTTTTGTATGCAATAAATTGCTGCTGCTGTTGTTGATTGTTCTGTTGATAAAGATACTGGTATTTTTGCTGTTGTTGCAAATTTTGCTGCTGCTTTTTGGCCATTTCCTTTTGCTTACGTTCTGTTTCTAATTTTGTTTCCAAAATAACTTCTGATTTAATGCCTACACGATCTGGACGTTTAGGTTTAATAATAGCAATTTGTTGCTGACGTTTTGTGAAATTTCGTATAGCAGCCAATTTTTCTTCTGATAATTTGGCATGAGTTTGAGAAACAACTTCTGACATACTCATGGATAGTATAGCATCAGCCAATGACTCAATAGTACTAAAACGACACAAGCAAAGTATTTATATTTAATAAATAAATAGAATTTGTCACACCCATAAACTTACCTTTGGTTTTTTGTTAAAGTTCCTATGGCTGTTGCTGTGACATCAAGATCACTTGCTGGTTTATAGTTTAAGCCTTTTTGCTTTAATTTTATTTTAATGTGATTCATTTTAGCTCTCTGTATAGCCAATAAATCCTTTAATTTGGACATCCGTTGATAGATACCATCTAAACAAGGTATATGCATTTGATTTGCAGAATTACGACGTACAACATCCTGATATTGAGACCATTGGCCATCAATTAATTGATTTAATTGGGCTAACTGATTTTGATTTGAAGAGACATAAGCCTGCAATTTGGCCATTTGGCGGCGATTAGTGGGATTCGCGGTAGAAATGCTTGACAACCGAGTTAAACTGCAATAGAGAAGAAGAAGGAGAACATAGTATTTCCAATAAATAATTTTCTATTTTAATTTTTATTAATTACCTCGGATTATTATACAAGTCCAGTTTCGTGCGACACTCAGCCAACATAGCATATGATTCATTCATTGAATGTCTTAGACTTTGAACATCTTGTTCAAATTCATGGTCATTAGCCTCTGCTATAATATCTTCAATATCATTTAATTGTTTTGTATAGGACTTTAATTCATCTGGAGAACCAATCTGATAAACACGTTAAATATAAATTAAAGTTAATACAATTTCAAATAGAGAAAAACTCACATTTTCCATTAATTGTTGGGATCTCTGGCGCATTTGTCTCAATTCTGTATCAAAGGCCTCAATTTGTAATCTTAACATTTGTTTTACCACCTCATCTATTTCCACAGCATTCAAATTAATCTTATTTGAAGAAACTGCTGGCTTAATAGGCTTTGTTGCCGTCTTAACAGGCTGTTGTGTTGCTACCGGTGGAGTAAATGTGGGTGGTACTGTATATAAAGGTTTATTTGTTTCTGGGTTTTTATTGATACTTTCTGATTCTTTAGACGGTTGTGGCAGAGTAGTTGGATTTATTTGTTCTGTTGTGTTTCCTATATGCATATCATATTTCAAGTTTGAATATTTGGTTTCAATTTCAACACAAGGCAAGCAAGCCAATAAGACCAATAATATTCAATAATATATAAAATATGTACCTGCAAAACCTCCAAATGTTGCTCCTGTTGTCATACCACCAAAATGCTGAGAAAATGGTGAAGCTGATGCTCCAAAACCAAAACCAGTTGAGGGTTGATTTGGTGCAGCTGCGGCAATTTGAGCTGTGGGGCCTCCAGTTGTAGGCAAACCACCAGTTATTGTAGAGTTTGGAATAGCTTGTTGTGAATTGAATAAAGCGACCGGTTTGTCCTTCTAAAAAATATTATTGCTTAGCATATGATCTAGTCACTAAAAAAAATTGCGAAATCTTTAAAAACCGTGCGCGTGTTAACTTCAGTTTTTCTTTTTTGTATGAAAATTATTTTTTTTTTATCTTGAACTTTTGTTACATTTTCAACCTACCTTTTTTTCACTACTTAAAACAAGAAGCCATTTTGAAAACTAACAAAAAAAAAATGGCAGTATGGCGAAAGAAACGCAGTGGGGCAATTAAAAAAAATTTAGGTATAGATCAAGGCGAAGTTAGTCCAGAAACACACACGGCAATTTTAGTTGCGCAAGTTGAGGTAGACAGACATTTTAGTTGCCTAATATTTTCTTAAATAATTTTTTTTTAATTGCCGTTATGTCCACACACAAAATTTTTAGCATTTTTATATTTATTCGTTAATTCAGCATTGAAGATTGTTTTTTGATTCTTCGTCTTAAAACTGCTGTGGGTGTTCCCGGACTTATGCCTACAGGTAGTCAGTCACATGATAAAATTATACAGGTGTATGGATCCAGGAAATCATAACAAAAGCGAAATAATATTTATACACACAAAACAAGGCGAATTTATAATTTATTTATAAACTCGACTTGATACCAACCATGGTGTAAGAAAACCACGTGACTTCAAAAATACAAAAATAATAATTTATTTTCCTTTTTGATCACTCTATAACCCATTGAAATTTTTTTAATTTTGACAGGGCGGGCTTCAATAACGCAGGATTCAGCTGGCGTCTCAGTTTCACTTGGTTTTCTTACACTATGATACCAATAAACTTTTGAAAAATTGACCAACTTATTACAGTACAGGTGATGATGCGTCCACCTGTACTATTCCGCCAAAATGGATATCAAATATATTTTAATACTGACAATGTACGTTTAAAATTGAATAGCAATTTTTGGTAAATTACTAATATTTTTAGTAGTATGTAACAATACTTACCACGGCCGGCGTCGATGTGACTATATTGGATCCTGACATAAATTTCCCAGCATTAAAATCTTGCGCTTGTGGTTTATTTAAAGTCTCTGTCTCATTTCGACTCCTCCTATTTAGAGTTTCACTTAATGATACAAATTGTCCTGAGATATCGTTTAATGGCGGTGGAGGTGAGCAAATGTCTACAGCCTTGGGGGACAAATTCAAAAAGTTATATGATATCAAATGACCATGTGTAGACAAAACATGGATCATTGGCATAACTGGCAATTTCTTTTCGCCAATGACCAACTGATGTGATGAAGACGTGTCAATGGCAAAACCCAAAGGATAAGTTTCATCTATAGAATCTGTTAGAGGCATTTCTATGCGAGCCTCATCCAACAAAGTATACTGTACCCAGGTAGGTGTTTCACTTGTTTCTTTGGTGCCCAATACACCTACCTCAACGCCGTTAGCTGAAGAAACTAACAAAAGATTCCACTGAGCTATATAATTAAATGATAACTGATGTAAGCGTGGAACAGGAGCACTGTAACAAACATCATTGTAATTGATGTATGAAGGTTGACCCACTTTGGGTGCATTAACTATAAATAGCGAAGGACACATATCTTGTCCTTTTTGTAAAAATATTACTGCAAATTGAAAAGTAGACAGCCAATGCACGGCTATGCAAGCAAAAGGTCCCGGGTGTACGCCAGCTGGACAGAGAATGGCTCTAGCTGGTTGTAAATTTGGTTTAAATTGTTGTAGTTTACCATCTGCAAATCCAAAAACAATTTGCTTTCCTTTAGGAGACCAACAACCAGATTTAATATGATGTTCCTTGCCTAAAGAAACTTTGTCATATTGGCCGCCATTACTTAATGTAAACATGGTCACAGACCCATCTATCAAAATCAAAGCAATATTGTTTGGAATGACAGGATTCCAAAGTAACTGCAAAGCAAATGATTTACTTTCAGGTGCAATGGGTAGGTTATACAATGAGACAAGAGTCTGTAAATAAAAAGATGTAACAAAATTATAAAATTATATATAAGAGGAAATAATATATGACTGACTACCAACCGGTGTAAGAAAGCTTTCAACTTGATAGATTTGTAGAAAGCCGGTATCGTTTAGAATATAATTAACAGCCAACATAGCACCATCACAGCTACACGCTAAGACCTTAGGTTCACCCAGCAATTTTATAACACGAACTTTTATGTCTTGTCCTGTTGTCTTGGCATCGACTATATCTCGTAGCTTAAAGACTTCAAAAATAATATTTATTTTTGCAATAAGCTCATAATTTTTTTACCAACCTTTTAACTCCCTAGTACCATCATTAGCGGCAAACAGCAGACCCTTAGACGAGGACACAGCTAATAAACTAACCAAATTTTTTATATCCTTTTGTTCAGGGAATATAATGAATCTGTCATGCAACTTAAATTGTATGTCCTAAAATAATAAAATTGTCAGTGCGTTATGAATGTACATTAAATTATTCCAAACATTATTTGTGGAAATGTGACATAGTGTTTTAATAATTACTTACTTGCACATCCTGCGATGCGGGTGCAGTTTGTGCCATTTTCTTAGTATATAACTATATTTTATGTTATTTTCTAAAATATCACCAGAAATTTAAGAAAATTAAAATAAAAAATTTTTATTGCTAAAATGCAACTCCAACTAAAAGCGTTCTTTTTGCTTTATATATCGATAACAAAATTCTAATGGTCATAGTGTAGACACGCTCTAGTGCACTGAGTTGTATTTCCCATTAATGACACGCCGAATAAACGATTTATTTATGCTTAATGAATTTGTTTTTGCTTTGTTTAAAATAATGGTGTATGGGTAATAGTTTATATATTAAAATTAATTAATCTATTAAGTCGTTAAAAATAATTATTTTATATACATAAAATTCTTATAAATAAAGTAAACACCTACTCTTTCGTGACCATGATTATGGTCCATTATGGGCGACCGTACAATGTGGCAATTTGCCTATGGCGAAATATATTATGGCATTTTGTGAAATTGTCAAACGAAGCGAACATGAAGAAAAGAAAGAAGTCACAAAAGATTGCGTCTGTGTTAGTTAATTTTTTAAGAAATTGAAAATTTCTTGGCATTTTGTAATAGAACTTTTAAAAAGTAACAAATATATTTCATAATTCAATTTCGTTTTAAGTCATCATGTAGCTGTTTGTATTAGTTGCTCCTTTTTGTTTAAATTAAACTAAATAAAGAAATGAATTATAGATAAGTGTAAAACTTTTTTTTCTTTTTGGTGTGCGTCTGTGAATCAAAGAACAAAAACGAAAGCAAAATTTTCACGCGTGCCTTCAGCCGCTGCTATAGTTACTACGTGTGACTTTTTAACTTTTATTTTTTATAATTTTGTTTAACTCTTTAATTTTTTAAAATTTCGCCTACAAAGGCTTTGCTTATAAAAAAAAAGTACCTGATACTGACTGTTGTTTAAATTTGTGAAGGCCTAAAAGGGCCATAAACTGCAAGTTGGGGAAACTAATTCAGAAAATTTTTTACTGCAAAAAAATCCAGCAACAACGTGCTTTCACCTCCGGGCGGTGGTGTATAGTGTACGAAGTATAAGCTACTTACATATACATACATAAAAACACCGAATAGACTTAACTACAAAAAAAAAAAAAGAAATGTCTGCAGATTCAAAGTCTCAATCTTCCTCCCAACCACCACTCTCACAACTTTGGCCTGGTTTTGGTTGTACAACATCCGATCTGAGTAACCCTCTAGAGGAACATCAACAAAGTCGTACATCCAAACTATCGTCAAGTTTGGGTCAGGAACAACAACAACCGCACAATAACAGCAATTATGTAAATTTCAGCCAATTTATCATGCAACATAATCTTGCTTCGCCGAATGTTACTAAAGCAAATGTGTTGCCTTCTTCCTTGGAAAATACATTTATAAAACAAGATATTCCAAATGCCAATTACGATGATGTTTTCAGTTTTATTCATAATATAGAAGGACTCAACAACAATAAGAACAATTTTAACGTTGGCAATAACACCGCACCAGTTGTCGATTCCAACCATAAGCACCAACAGCCCATGCAGCCACAGTACACCGTAAGTTTCGAGAAAATAATAATTTTCATCTGTTTAACCATCGTAACCATCGAACTTTAGCAGTTTTTGAGATTGTGTCTTTTATTTTGCTTTTTTTTCAGTATTTCAATTCATCTCTACCGCATTATCCATTTGCAAATTATGATAATATCCAGATTCCTAACAATAACAACAGCGACAGTGTATACTCGGATACTTTAAACAACTACAATATTAATCCCAATACAGCACCTGAAATTTTAAAATCACCCAGTAACTTGGTTGTGTCTGGAAACCAAAATTATTATGATCCACAAAATTCGTATGGTAATTTTCAAACTAACGGCACTACCTATTATGCCAATCCATTTGCTATTGGCTTTGATTTTACTACCAATACCAAATTACAAGTTAATGCCCCCGAATTTGTGCCGAGATTTGATAAACTCTCATTAAACGAAACAACTGAAGAGAAAAAAGAAGAAACAAAAAGCTCCAACAATTTCTCTATAAACCATGAAACACACGTAAAAAATCAAGATGAAGTGACCACAGCTTCTAAAGATAAACAGAAAAGTTTAGAGACAAGTTTTGAAAAGGAGGAGAAACGTCAACAGCAGCGACATGAACGTACCCGGGGTAATAATCGCCATCAAAATAAGCATGACAAAGAAAATGCCAAGAAAACTAATAATCGCTTGGAAAAAAATATGGAAAGATTTTCAAGGAATTTACAAGAGAAACAACAAAATAATGATTCAGCTTCGAATTCTAATTCTTCCACTCCGTCTCTGACAACGAATCAGAACAGAGACCAACAAAATCTGTCATTCTCTAAATCTGGCGGAGCTTTTAGTAAAAATCAACGCGGTTCACTAAATGGTAACAGTGAAAAGCAACGATACTCTGACAGTCAAGAAAAGCCTGGGGATGCAAAAAACAATTTTAACAAACGTTATCAAAATAACAGACGTTCACAAGATTTTGTAGAGCGTGAAGATCGTTTTGATCGTTATGTCGAACGTGGTGAACGCTCTGAAAGAGGTCATAATCAGCGCAATCAACAACGTAACGACTACCATCAACGTTACGATAGCTATCGGAGCAATAAAAGACGTGACGATTGGAATCGTAATCGTGATCGTATTAATGGTTTTCGTGTGGAAGAAAAATACTCCAATGACACTGGCAAAGAGAGTCCTTTGCCCTCCCCTGACAAGAGATCACCCAAGAAAGTCTACGAAAGAGAAAACGAAAAGCTTTCTCAGAGAGAGAAACTTATTAGAGATATAGAGACTAGGCGTTTGGAGTGCTTAGTTTGCGTAGAGCTCATTAAAGCTCATCAGGGCGTATGGTCCTGTCAGAATTGTTATCATATACTGCACTTGCAGTGCATAATAAAATGGGCTTCTTCCTCGAAATCGGATGATGGCTGGCGCTGTCCTGCTTGCCAGAATGTGGAAAAAGAAGTTCCTCGTGACTATTATTGTTTCTGTGGCAAATTGAAAAATCCACCAAACAATCGTCTAGATATTGCTCATTCCTGTGGTGAGGTATGTGGTCGCATAGAGGGTTGTGCTCACGCATGTACTCTACAGTGTCATCCAGGACCGTGCCCACCTTGTCAGGCTCAAGTTAAACGAGAATGCGGCTGCGGCAAAACCTTCAAAAACTTGCAATGTTATGTAAAAGAGACCATAGAATGCGAGTCAACTTGTGGAAAATTGTTGAATTGTGAATTGCACACTTGCCAGGAGAAATGCCATGAGGGCAAGTGTCCCCCTTGCAAGGAAAAAGTAGAGCAAAAATGTCATTGTTCAAAACACGAGCGACAAGTAACTTGTACACGCGAATCCCACGACAAACGCAACTATTCATGCGGCAAAACTTGTGGCAAGGACTTGAGCTGTGGCAATCACAAATGTAAGGATTGTTGTCACCCCAACGAATGTAGGTCCTGTAAATTGAGTCCTGATTATGTGACTTCTTGTCCCTGTGGAAAAATGTCCATTGTGAGTGAGCAACGTAAGTCGTGTTTGGATCCCATACCAGTCTGTGAAGGAGTTTGCGGCAAAACTTTGAAATGTGGAAAAGCCACTAATCCACACCATTGCACATCCAAATGCCATTTGGGGAATTGTCCTCCATGCAACAAGCAAACAGCTGTTAAATGCCGTTGCGGTCATATGGATCAAATGATTAAGTGTCGTCAACTATCGACACGAGCCGATGACGCCAGATGCAAGAAGCGCTGCACAAAAAAGCGTTCTTGCGGTAAACACAAGTGTAATCAAGAATGCTGCATAGAGATCGATCACTTTTGTCCACAGCCTTGCAGCTATACACTCTCTTGTGGCAAGCACAAGTGTGATCAACCTTGTCATCGGGGCAATTGTCCGCCCTGTTATCGTTCCTCTTTCGAAGAACTCTTTTGCGAGTGTGGTGCCGAAGTTATCTATCCTCCTGTACCCTGTGGCACTAAACGACCCATGTGCAAGCGCCCCTGTTCGCGTAAACATCCCTGCGAACACCCACCACAGCATAACTGCCACTCGGCCAGCACTTGTCCTCCCTGTATGATGTTTACCACACAATGGTGCTTCGGCCAACATGAACAGCGTAAAACCATTCCGTGCTCTCAGCAAAGCTTCTCATGCGGTTTGGCTTGTAATAAACCACTGCCATGTGGGCGTCATAACTGCATTAAAACCTGTCATGAGGGCTCTTGTCAAATAGCGGGAGAAATATGTAAACAAAATTGTACTACAGCACGCGCAACCTGTGGGCATAAATGCATGGCTGCCTGCCATAATGGTGAATGTCCAGAGAATCCTTGTAAGGAAATGGTAGGTGTTTATTTAAGATTGTGTAGCTCCTAGAATTCATGTTTTGTGTGTGTTTTAGGTTGAAGTTCAATGCGAATGCGGCAATCGCAAACAAATGCGCACTTGTGCCGAATTGGTTAGAGAATTCAGTCGTATAGCTACTGCGCAATTAGCCTCGTCTATGGCCGAAATGCAACGCGGTAATTACATGGAATTGTCGGAAATTTTAGCCCCTGTAAAACTATCTGGAAAATCAAATAAAACATTAGACTGCAACGAAGAATGTCGTCTACTTGCACGTAATCGTCGCTTGGCTATTGGCCTACAAATACGCAATCCTGATTTACCTTCTAAACTTCAAACAAAATATTCTGATTTTATAAAAAACTTTGCCAAACGCGATCCAGCTTTGGTTAAGTCTATACATGAAGCTCTTACCACGCTGGTGAAACTGGCCAAAGAAAGTAAACAAAAATCACGTTCACATTCATTCCCTACCATGAATCGTGAGAAACGACAATTGGTATATGAAATGTGTGAAATGTTTGGTGTAGAGTCTGTGGCCTATGATGCAGAACCCAATCGTAATGTGGTAGCCACTGCTTACAGGGATAGAGTAAGTTGCTTGTTTGGCTTTTATTTAAAAAAGGAAAGACATTTTTTTTATTGATATTTTACAGTCTTGGCTTCCAGCTTCTAGCATTATGGAAGTAATGGCTCGTGAGGCTGGTCAGAGACGTGTGCCAGTGCCGAGTAATAATGCCTGGGGTCTAAAGAGATAAAACGAAAGCTTCAAATTGGAAGAAATTTATTTTCATTTTAATATATTTTTTTTCTAAAGTATCATTTGAACATATAAACTAGTTATTAGCCCCTGCTCCTCACTTTGCTTCTTCCTTTTCTTTAAAAAGGAATTAATACGGCTTAACTCCCACTTAGTTTTTAGTTTTCTTAAAAGAAGCAAACAATTATGAAACCCAACTAACCACCACCACCAACTTTTCGATAAAAAAAAAATACAAACTAGAGAAAAGGCAAAAACATTTGTTAGACAAAAAAAAAATAAAAAATATTTTGCTAAAGTAGTTAGTCAACCAAGCAAAACAGGGCTTACTAGAATTCAAAAAAAAAAAAACTTAAAAAACAGTTAAATTTTTGTTTGTATATCAATCTGCAATATAGTGCAGAAGCTACAAATCTGTACATAAACATCTTTATAAAATAGATTGCAGAGCAGATTGAACAAGTTATATAATTTTTTTTTAATTTAAAATTTTATTTTTTAAATAAAAAATATATTACGGGAAATTAATTTTGGTAGCAAACATATTAGTATGTTAAACTAGTCTAGGGTGCTGTAGGGTAATTACTGTCCCTATTGTAACATGCTTTTCTTTTCTTTTTTTCAATTTTCACTTTATGTATGCTTTACACAGTTTGAGATGATTGAATGGTTTATGAATATTTTAATTTTATTTTTTTTTTCTTGCAGAATATTTTATATATTAAAAGAAAACAAATTTGTTTTGTCATTCTATATTCTTTAATTAATCAATAACATTTAAAAAATTAATGAAAAACTACATAGAATATATATAACGAAGAGAAACATAAAAAAATTTTGTTTATTAAATAAAGTTGTTTAATAATGAACTGTAAACAAACAAAAATTAAAAAATTTTATTTAAAAAAATTAAGCGTGAACTACAAGTTTGTGGGAAATTTTTCATATTTTGTTTTGCCGAGTGGCAGTTTGTAAAATTAAACTAGGGTATAGGTTAAATACAAACTGACACACTTGATACATTTAGAATTAAAAAAAAAGTTAACAAAATATTAATCTTTATTTGTGCTTAGTTCCAGAAAATTGTGTTGGTTTTAAAATTTTTGTTAAAATATTAATTATTCACCCCTATTCCATTTGTCAAAATCATTTATTGGCGACGGCTTTAAATTATTATTCCTGGGGGTTATGTATTTCGTTTCGAATCGAAAAGGCTTTCGAAGAGAATTATCAATTTGAAGAAAAAAAAATTATTCTGTAGAATATTGGAAAAAAAATTAGAATTTTTAAAATTACGCTCAAATTTTTTAATACATTTTCGAAAGGTCTACATATTAGTTTTTTCTGTCGAATTCAAAATTCTTTGCGAAAGCTATTTCGATAGTAATCGAAATACATACACCCATATTCTGAAAAACTTTGGCAATTACGATTTGAAATCGCAAAATAGGTGTTGCGCAAAACGCTTAATTTTGGCGCTTTCAAACCGCAAGCATACACTGAAGCGAAGTGATGAATTTTGCACAGAGAGTTGAAGTGAAAATAAAATGTTGCATAATTCAAATTAAATATGTTTTCTTTTTATTTCAAACAAAATTGAAAAGAAAATTGGCCTTTTTTTTATAAAAAAAAATATTTTGATTTTGTCAATTCTGTGTGTCAATTGTTTATCTATAAACTGGCGTTATCCCATTCACATTCTATAAGAAAACCGTAAGGAAAACGTGCGGTTTCTAGAACATGCTTTGGATTTTCGTTTTCAAAACGCGCGTTTTTCAGAACATGGGCGATAATAACCCACCCCCCGTTGTCGCAATCGTTATTTATCGATAACTATTTGTTTATAAATAATTGTTCTTTTATAAGAAAATGTAACTGCGATATTGCATTGAAACAACTATCATTTGAAAAAAGTTTAAAAATAAAGGGAAAAATATAAACAAATTTGAAAAACTTGTGGAATTGTTGGAAAAAGTCCTTCCTAGGAGATACCATTTCATTTAATTTCAAAGCAAATTAAAAATAAATTCACTTTTGTAGTGCCATCACACAGCCCTATTATGATTAAAATTTCTCTTTCCCTTTTCCTCTTATTATAAATACTTTTTTTTTTCTTTTTTATGCAGCCCAATAATTTTTTTCCTTAAATTCGAGAATTTTTTTATGACAGAACAGGAGAAGAGTAAATAAAAACTCTCGGCGAATTTTGTATTATTAAAAATCTAGAGCTTAAAATCTGTAAGTTTTAAACATTTTATTACTTCCTTTTTTAATTAAATTGAAGGTTTTCTGTAGAATTGTAGGAAATTTATTATTTTCATTTTTAATTAAATTGTTTCGTTAACAGATGCTTTAAATTCATGTTTTACTTTTGCTTTATATTTTCAAAGGTAAAAATAGTAGATAGCGTTCATTCTTACCTTCACGCATTTACAAAAAAAAAAAAAAAATTAAAAGTGCAAAACTGTTTTCATGTTTTAACCAAAAGAAAATAAAAGAAAATTTCAGATTTAATCATGCACTTGTATCCTTGCATATTCCTATAAAAAAATCAGTGATGACAACTATGTATGAGTATTTAAAAGCGAATAAAAGCTGAATAAAAAAATATTTTATTATAGAACCTGCAAGGCTAACGATTTTATAAAGATTGTGACTCTAGAAAGAGAGTTTCAGAATATATTACTTAAAGAAATATTAAAAGGCGTGTTATATATTCAAAGCGTTTAGTTTTAAGTGTTAAATATTTTTTCTTTTTATTTGTGCAGTGTATTGGTTATAGAAGCGAGTTTTCGGGTTTTACGTTTTGTTCGTTTAAAAAATTTTAAAAGTAACTTTTGAAATAAAATAAAAACAAACAAATCAAATGGAAATCGAAATAGTCTAAATAAATTGGAGTGGCCAGAAGAGCGTTTTTAAGCGCTTTATATTTAATTATATCTTTAAATAAGAGGGTTGACGGTGCGCATTCTCTACAGTAGTGTTAATTATCTTTTTTCATAAAACCAACT
Organism: Thelaira solivaga; assembly: GCA_947397855.1. Lineage (NCBI taxonomy): Eukaryota > Metazoa > Arthropoda > Insecta > Diptera > Tachinidae > Thelaira > Thelaira solivaga. Next base: position 78,742,272 of record OX377611.1, on the reverse strand, counting down.
AAAGATCAAAAAAAAAAAAAAAAAAAAAATAAAAAAAAAATAAATAAATAAATAAAAAAAAATATATATATAAAAAAAAATTAAAAAAATAAATAATAAAAAAAATAATTAAAAAAAAAATAAAAAAATAATTTTAAAAAAATAATAAAAAAAATTGTCTTGCAGCCAACTTCACACAAAACGCTCTGTCAAAATTGGATTTTCCAATTGATCAGCGTTGTCGCCGCCACGCTATTTCGGCATGCTCCATATATTTTGTATGAACATGAGAATTTTTGACAGATAGAAAACCTTTGCCGCGCCAATTTAAGTAGGACTGTAAGTATGTGGCCTGATAATCCCAAATTTAATTTTTTTTAAGAATAAAATAATCCAGAGGAAACAAATTTTAATGCTTTTAGAAAGCATTTTTCTTTTGGAAGGGAATACTATAAAATTAATATCGAATGTTAAATCACGTTTCAGAAGTGTTTAAATAGGCCTCTTAAGTTTTAGTACTAAGAAACTTAATTAAAATTTAAGTATTTTATTTTTTCAATGAAATATTTAAAATTAAATTTCTAACTTTAAAAATTATTAAAGTTGTGCCGTAAAGCACTATATTGGCATCACTTATAACACCACTCAAATGCATTTAATTGCAAAATTCATTTGTAACCTGTAGTATATACTGCAACAGCATATATTTTATGTTGTTGTTGTTGCAATTGTTCATCGGACCGGTTGTCCATTTGATTATATTCCTGTTTCGTTATACGTTTCCTTTTTGTGTGTGTGTGTGTGTGCTGGTGGTTTGTATACCCTCTTAAGCATATTTTCGTCTGCACCACAAATGCAATAAAAGCCCTCTTCTTTTAATTTTTGTTGCGGTAGTTTTTTTTTTGTTTCGTTTAAGAACCTGAAGTTATTTCAAATTGTGCTCGTATGAATGCATAGAAAAAGCATGAGGGTAAGAGATAGAGAGAGCGAAAGTAGATGAGAGGCTGCCCTTTTATTGTTTTGTTTTTTTCAGAGACTTTTGTGTTTAATAATGGTGTAGGATTTCAAAATGTCTGTCTGTATGGCTGGGCTTAAAATAGCCATACATGAAATGAAATGAATTTTATGTTGTGACTGGTCAGTGTTAAAAGTTTTGCAGAAAAGAAAATTAGATACGATTTACCATACAGTGATGACGACTACACAAAAAAGCTCTAATTTTTAAATAACCAGTAGCGGTTACAAGAAATCAAACAACTTTAGAAAAAACAGCTTCGTAGCTGTCAAAATTTGTTTACATTCTGTGCGCGCCATTGTTTTTATGCTCAAAATAGATAGAGAAGTGTGAGTGTAGGTAGGGAATGCCTTACCGTATATAATTTTAATATTCCAAATAGGCTTTTGTTAGTTTGATTTGATACCAGAGGCCAAATTATTTAATGCGATATCGATGGAAAAATCCATTTAAATTCTATTAAAATTTTGATGGTTATCGAGTGCTGAAATTAGGCCCCAGATCTTTTTCCGGTCTCGTTTTGTCCTTTACTTTGTGAGTAAAGAAATCGTATATATCTAATTTCAGAGAATTCCTTTGAAAAGCGGGCATTTCATCATTAAGAAACCCATCTAACTTGTTCTTTTTAAAAGTGGACGTGGCTGATTTTTTGGATTATAGAGATTATATGTGTCATATTGCAAAAATTGCCTATGAAGAACAAAAATTTGTATAGCGAACAAGCAAAAGAACGAACAGAAAATGAATTGCAGACTCGGTTTTTCATCGTTCACACAATAGGCCTGACTATGAGTGTCGTTTTCATGACGAAAACAGTGACATGTGGTAACGCCGGCCATATAATAAGGCTGAATATCTCTATAAATTTATAGCAAATGTGTTATTGTGATGTATAAGGTGATTTTTTTAAATTATCTTCCAAATGCTGACTGGGATATTTATATGTGCTGCTATATAAATATTTAATAAATCAGTTATTTGCCAATCGTACCACTGTTTCAAAAAAAACCAATTTTTTATTATTATTATTTTTTGTACCGCTTATATGTAGACAGGTATTAAATTTGAATGTGTTAAATGAATGTGTAAAATGGCATTAAAATATGTCTGTTGTACATTGTTAAACATGCTGTCAGACATTTCTTTTATGAATAAAAAAAAAAAAAAAAACTGAAATAAAACTTAACAAGATTTTGGAAAAAATACGTTTTTTTGTTATTCAAGGCAAACAAACTTGTTCATGCAAAACAAAAGGGAGACATGTTTTTATGTATATTTTTCTTAACGAACGATTTTATTATATAATTTTTTTAGTATTTTGGTTAATTTAATTGAGTTGAAGATTATTGCTTGAATTTTTAAGAGGTCATAAAATAAGGAAAAAGAAAAATATGATTTAAAAATAAAAAATTTGTTAATTTAAATTATTTATAAACACTAAATAAATTTAAATTTTAAGAACTGACGGCAGTTGCCTTCGTTTTTTAATTTAAATTAAAATCTCCGTGTTTATGCAAGTGATACATGTCAGGAAGATTATTATCAACTGCACTCATACAAAGCCATACCACTAAAGTCCATTATTAAAAAAAAAAAAAAAAAAAAAAAAAAAAAAAAAAAAAAAAAAAAAAAAAAAAAAAAAAAAAAAAAAAAAAAAAAAAAAAATTGAGGGGACCGAAAAAACATATATATGAATCGAAGTTTTAAAAGTTTACATCTGGACTTCTCCCAATATCGGGTTAAAAGTTTTTCCCTTTTTTATAATTTTGATAGTGAATCGTTGTAGGTAACCATAGGAATCCTTTATTTTAGGTTTATGAAATGTTCAGCAAACTTATGTAAAACACTACGAGGAATATTTTTGTAGAACCTTTTAACCCTCTAACTCTTTATTTAAAGGGACTTTTTTGTCCCTTTATTTAAAAGGTACAAAAAATACCCATTAGTTGAAAAGTTAGAAAATTAAAATGTTCCACAAAAATATTCCTCTTAGAATTCTACTATAGATCTCTGAATAATTCAATAATGAAAATTTAACATTAAGGCCACAAATAAGTGAAAACTTAAACAAAACACAAAAAACAAACCTGCAGTTTGTAAAGAATTGCTGCGCAACTGCTGTTTAAGCCCCCATATGGCACTTTCTTTTTCTTGCATTGATAAATTTTTGTAATGGAAGAATTTATCAGGTGCAAAAAAGTGTACTTATATCAAGATAAATAAGAAAATGTCAAATATATCTCGAATAAAAATGACTGACTGTCAAAAAAAATTTGGAAATTGAGGTTTCCCACTTAATATTTATTAAATGTTGCTCTCTTTCTGGTTTATGTACAAATTCTGCGATTTTAAGCTTCGTTTTAGAACTTTTTTTTTTGCTTGGGGTGTTTTTTTTTTAAAGGAATATAAACATCAAAGAGTTTTGTTTACTTTTTTTATAATTGGTTTTTCTATCATTTGTTGCTTTTTCTTTCAACTCTTTATCAATAAAATGCAAAAATAATGAAGTGTCATAAAGGCTTTAACATGTAAATAAATAAACAATAACGTTTGATATTGTAGGCCACACTTTTAATGTTTAAAAGGAACGTAGAAATAAAAGTGTAAACAGCTTTTCTAGTTATTTAATAAATAATTTATTTATTAATCTCGCTTGAAAACCAAAATAGTTTATCTCTTCACTAACGAAATTTCCTAAATTAAAAATTCTTGTCATGATAAAAATTAAAACACATTTCAAATGTGGTAGCATCAGAATTTAAACACGTACAACGTGCACTAGTTGCGCCATGTAAATACCAGAGCAGCCTAGAAGCATACTTGAAAGCCACCCAAGCCTACCAACATGTGCAATATTTTGTAATAAAAAGTGCTGTAAGCTCTTTCAAGTATGCTTGTTTAGTGTTCTGATACATAAATAGGAAAACGTATACTTAATATTGAATAAATTAATTAAATATTAATCATTCGCTAAGATGGAAATAAGGAAAAGTGCGTTCTTTGGCATAATGAAATGTGTTTTCAGGTGTATGAAATTTAATATTATTTAGGCCAGAAATTTATTAAAGTTGACATTTCTGTGTGTCCACGTTTCATTTCAGTTGTCACCTAAGAATTTCTATAACAAAATTGGAGTGTGAATATATTAAAAATTAAACTGTTTTATTATTTTTTATTTTTGATTTTCGTTAAGGTTGCTGTTTCCATAATACAAGCAATAAAGTTTTCTAGAAATTTTCTATGAAAAGTGTGTTCATGGTACAATAAAATCAGGTAACTTCAAAAATACAAAAGTAACAACATTACAAAAAGCCCATATATTTTTTTAATGCTTTTGAAGCTCCTCCTGTCAAAAACTATTTCCGGTGGTTGATATCAAGAAGTGTACTAGAGTGAAATAAAGAATTTATTTCCGTTTTTGATATCTTTTTAACTCATTGATATTTCTTATTTTTATAACAGAACGAGCTTCAATCATGCATGATTCAGCTGACTTTCTGGTTTTCTTACACCATTAGTGTGTTTTTAATATAAATTTCTAGACTTGTTAATCGCTTGTGTTAAAGAATTTTAAATTATTTTGAATCTTATCCCAATTTATCACTCTATTTTAGTTTAAAGTGTAGTCCAAAAGCAACTCTTGTTACTCTAATTGGACTTCAGCAACTGAAAATTGTTTCTAAAGTGTTTTGCAGTGCTGATTTTAATTTTGTACTTCTTTTTTTTTTTTTTTAATTGTTACAAGTTTCTGATTCCTAAAATCAAGATCCCTTGTGGAAGTTGGAAAATCCTAACCAAACGTTGGGGAAAAAAAGAAAATTAAATAAATAATAGATTTTGAAAGCCCATAAACAAATATTAATTAATATGGCTATTTTATTAAGCTTGAGGTCTTATTTTATAAATTTATTTTTATATCGATATTTCGGTCCAAATTGCGGAGCTTCTTCAGGATATAATTATATATCCGAAATTCGGCAAAAAAATTTGCTTTTAAATCCGCTCACTAGTTTCAAAGATAAAATTAGAAGTTGTGAGATGAAAGAAGAAATTTTTTTTTTTTTGCAAAATTTAGACATTTTTAATTTTCAAAAAATTGTTTAAAATAGAGAGTCAAAAAAAGCAACTCTTTTTTTTGACAAACATTTAGCCTCATGAGTTTTAAACAAATCCAGCTGTATTTTATTAAAATTAATGCAGATTTCTTGATTTTATTGCCCATTAAGTGATGCTACTTAATTGTGACAAAAACTGCCATTTGCATACAGCAGTATCACACCTGGCAAACAAACACTAGCGACTGCATATGGCAGCATTTCTTTAAAAATGCCGCATTTTGTTGGCTACTTAAGAGGCTAAATGCTTCGTTACACAAAAATTTGGATTTAAATAATTTTTTTTAAAATTGAAAATATCTAAATTTTGCTAAAAAAAACTTCTACTTCTATTTCTGAAGCTGAAATATTTTTGTGGAAAATTTTAATCTTCTAACTCTTTAACTTGTGGATATTTTTTGTATTTTTTAAGTTAAAGGACAAAAAAGTCTTTTTTAATGAAAAATTAGAGGCTTAAAAGGTTCCACAAAAATATTCCTCGTAGTGTTTTACATAAGTTTGCTGAACATTTCATTTCCTATGGTTACCTACACCGATTCACTATCAAAATTATTAAAAAAGGGAGAAACTTTAAGCCTTTTTAAAATAGATTTAGATGTAAACTTTAAAAATGCCTATTCAGGTGTAAGTTGTTTTTATCTCCTTCTGTCAGAATCTTGTTATTTTAGAAAAAGTTAAATTTTCTTAAACAAAGAAATTCATTAAATTAAATAGCTAAAAGGTGATTAGAGAAATAAACTATAGAAATATTTTAGCCATTAAAAACTGCATAACAAGAGTCTTTTAGTAAGTATCCTTTTACAAATAACTCTCACAACACAAGGTAATAAAAAACTTTGGTTCAAGGTTTTTACTAATTTACTTGCTGACTACTATTCAATAGGAGCAAGAAAGGGCCTGTTGTTCTGTTATTAATTAAATACTAATTAAGTTGTATTTGTGGCACAAAAGGGGACGATTTTATAAAAGATAAAGTTTCTTTCATTATGCTTTATTATATTTAAATTAAAATTTATTATAAATTATGTTTATGACTGTAAAGAGATGATGAATTAGTTTTCTAGGCAAAATTAAAAAAATATTTCTATACATTTTTGTATAGGTAGTTGTGAGAATGACCTTCCTTGAAGTAATAGAGATGAATATAAATAAAAACTATAAAGTAACCTTTTTTGTAAGAGTATTTGTTTACATCAAAAAGAGTTTCTGATGAATAAAATAAAAAAAAAATTTGTTTTTAAAGTTGTTTTAGCCACAGCAAATGTAATTAACAAGCCAACATTATTAAGAAATGGATGGGTTTTCTTTATTTAGTTACTTTAGCAAATGATTTCAGAGAAATTATGTCATTAAAAGAATTTCATTTATAAAAAATGCACAAGTACACTTAGTTATGGTGTAAAGCAGGTTAGTTAGAGTGAAAGCACAAAACTATTGCAACTGCATAGAAACAGATATTTTATTGCTTTGGCTGTACACAAAGGTTTTGCATATATTTGAGGCAGTAGTAGTCTATGTCACTGTGCAGCTAATGAAAAACATTTTTCTGACTGCAAAAATCATCAGTATTTGAAATTCTATTGATGTTTTTTCTTAAGAAAAAAAAATTTTTTTTTTTTGTTTTTGTAAAAGAGATTTTTGAATCATAAAGTGCTGTTCTGTATTCCGAATCCGAATATATTATTCGTAATTGAAAATTTTAGCACCTCAGTATGCTTGTGCAGCAGTTTAGTAAATGTTTAAAAAAAACTGTTTTGGCACCAGGAAAGCTACTTTGTATTGCGATGCGAAAGCAGTTTCAACGCGAAAGCCAAATGTTCTGGGTCTTGCCACCGCTGGGCACTCGCAGAGAACATGTTTCGACGTTTCCTGTCGAATTCGATTTTGTACAGTTTTTCTTTCGCATCGCAATACAGAGTAACCCCCAGAAGAATAGTCAAAGTTCAACCTATTCATCAATAATTTTAGAAAATACTAGCTGGATCGGAAAATATAAAATTTTAAAATAAAAACAAAAGTTACTAGAAATTTAATTCAATCGATTTTAATTTTTTTCTATTCATTTATTTATTGAATTACTTAGGAAACACAACTAAACATTTCAGTAAAACAAAATATTTGTTCCATATAGTATAAGCTCTTAAATAGTCTCGGCATATGTCTGTCCTTTTTGTTCTAAACGTTTCACTGGGCATGTAGCATCTACATTTTTAGATACATATTTAAACGTGGATAGCAAATGATGCTTGAAAAAACCACAAAACTCCATTAAATCACGTAAAAGCAATAAAATACACATGTGACATTGGTTTCGTTTCTAGTTTAACTCAAGCAAAATTAGAGTAAAAGCACAAACTCGTGCTGCAAATGTTTCAAATAAAAGAAATACAAGAAATAATAGCATCAGCTACAACCATTTCAATAAAATATAGTACACAGGCAATAAGCAACTTAATATCAGCAACAAATTGCTGGAAAAAATGGTCTTTATTTAATATTAAAGTTAAAAATGAAAAAATTGTGGGAGAATTAAAAAAAAATTATAACTTTTGCAATTTACTCGAATTTTCAAACTCACAAATTTTGTACTTTCTTAAAAAAAAATATTTAAAATTTTTTTTAAATTAAAGTTATTGGCGAATATTCGTAATTAAGTTTAATATTTCGTATCTGATGACCACAACTTGAATTTTTTTTATTCACAGAAAACCTAGAAATTTCTGTTTACTTTTTAGACTTTAACAATTTTTAAATTTGCTTATCAATATTTCATCACAGTTTGTTCCAGTTCTTTTATAGTTTTACAAGTGCGAAACTTCTTACTAGGATTCTTGCTCAACAGTAGCTTCTACTAGCTTCTCTATATTAATTCATGCTTTTTTATTTAAGTGCTTCTTTTAAGCAAAAGTTTCAGTTTTATTTATTTAGTCGGTAAATTGAGGTTGTTTTTATGCAAAAAATAAAAAAAAACTTTATTGCTTTATATAAATAAATAAATAAATGAAAAAAAAGGATTGAAAGCAATAATAAAACTGAATTGGCAGGATTCACAGGCAAACAAAGCAAAAGTGGGTTGCTTCAATTGGGATTCAATTTCTACTCTCATACTAACTAAAGCATTTAAGCATCAGTAGAGTGCTAGAGTATTTTTGTAAAAGTTATAGAACAAAATATTATTTCTCAAATTAAATTCGAAAATTCAAACTTTACTTCGAATATTTGTATAACTCCACAATAGATCTGAAAGTTCGCCATGCGATTTGTTTTATTAAAAAAATTTTTTTTCTTTAAAAAAATTCGAAACTCAAATTTTGAAATTTGAAAAATATATATGAGAAAAATAAATTAACTTAAACAAAAATAATTAAATAAAATTTTGTTAAAAATGCAAAATATATAAATTTTGAAATATCTATGCATTTTCGATATTTAGATTATTTAAACTTATAAATTTTTTTTTTTAATTTAAATGCAAATTTCGAATTTTTAAAGACCACATTAAATTAAAAAAAAAATATATATATAATTTTTATCTAACAATTCACAAAATATAAATTTTGAATTATGTATAAAATTTCGAATTGCGTTTCTTTTATAAGAAATTTAAGAGTTTTACACAAGAAGTACGAGTGCATTTAAATTTTTTTTTAAAAATTCTTTAAAAATTTGAAATTCGAAATTTAAAGATGTAAATATGTATGACAAAAATAAATTTAAAAAAATGTATATTTTTTTTTTGGCTAACAATGCAAAAAATGTGAATTTCGAATTGTGTTTGAACTTTTCTAAATTAATTTCGAATACTAGAATATGATTTTTATATGATATACCAAACTTATTTGGAAGAAATTTAAGAGTTTTACACAAGAAGTATATTTTAAAAGAATTAAAAAAAAAAATTTAAAAGAAAATTTGAAATTCGAAAATCGAAATTGACAACAAAAATTTTTAAATGTATATTTTTTTTTGCTAAAAAAAAAAATCCAATTATGTGCGACAGTTTTCAAATAATTTCGAATATTCGAATTTGCTTTATATGTGATATACTAAACTTTTTTATTAGAATTTTAAGAGTTTTACACAAGTACATTAGAATTTCGAAATTTAAAAATATATGTATGTATGTATAAATAAAATAAAATAAGTTTTTTTTTGGTTAAAAATGCAAAAAATATGAATTTCGAATATTGTTCGAAATTTCTAAAATATCGAATATTTGAATTTGGTTTATATGTAAGTGATATACCAAAATTTAGGAGTTTTATACATAAGTACATTTAAAAAAAAATTTAAAAGAAAATTTTAAATTCGAATTTCGTAATTATAAAATATATGTATGTACATATGTGTATGTATGTATATATGAAAAAAATAAGTTAACTAAAACGCGTCTTTTCTTTTTTTTTTTTTGTCAAAAATGCAAAATATATAAATTTCGAATATTGTTCGAAATTTCTAAAATAAGTTCGAAAATTAATTCTAAGAAATTTAAAATTGTTACTCAAGAAGTAAGTTTACAAAATTTAAAATATTAAAAAAAAAAATTTGAATTTCGAAAATATAGTATATGTATGTATGCTAAAAATAAATTAACAAAAAATAGGCTTTTTCGTTAATAAGAAAAAAAATATGAATTTCGAAATTTAAAAAAATACTTTCGAATATTCGAATTTGATTGTGATATACTAGTTTTAATAACAAAAAATTTAACAAATATTTTTTTTTATATATAAATCCAAAATTTTTAATTTTTTTTCGTTAAATTATCGCTATCTGTTTTTAATATTTTTTTTTCGAATTTTTATTTTACCTTTAAACTTTTTAGACGGAAATTATCTTTTCTTTTTTTAACTTAATTTTAAATTTTTTTTAGCTAAATTTAACACTTTAATTTTTTTTTTAAGTTTTCGTGTTAAAATCAAACTAATTGTGTAACCTTTAAAAACAATTTTTTTTTGTCTCTAGTTGTTTAAACTTGCATGTTGGATTTCACATTTGGAAATTGTTGGTTTTGCTTTCTTATGCCATAATGTTTCATAACGATTTTGGTAGAGTAGTTTAAAAGTTGCCTAAAAAGTTTTTAACAACCTTTAACATACGTATTTTTGAATACTACTTTTTAGATTAAATTAAATTTATTTACGAAAGTATTTAAATATCATGATGTGCGTGTCTGTGTGGGTGATATCAACTAAAAGAGTATGTCTAGTAGTTATTTAAAGGTGTATTGATGCAAGTGCATTACAAAATATGTCATATAATATGTATTTAAAGTTTCTAGTCTAACACACATTATACGAGTATTTCATTTCATTTTGTTTTTTTTTTGTATAATAAAATTTCATTTTTATATAACATAAATCTGCCAGTTGGAAAAAAAGGACTTTAAAAGAGAGTAAAATTTAAAAAGACAATTTGTGCTTAAAAATTGCTTACAAATTAATATAAAAAAATTAAATTGTTAATATAAAAAAAGCTTTAGTATTAAGTCATCAAGTCAGCTAAGCTTAAGTGCCCTTAGTGAGAGAGAGTGAGCTAGGGAGAGACAAAGAGTTTAAGACAAACTAAAGCGTTTGTCACACCATAATCTATTTTTGGTGGTATTAGCATTCAAAAAAGAAGAAAAACAACCATCTAGCAACTTTTCATGACATGTCATTAATTACGTGAGACTAAATTTTCTAACTGGGTTAAAGTTTTCCAATAAATACCGTTGGGTTTATTCGCATGTGTTTGTTTACTCGTTATAGTTGTGCAACATGTTAACGCAATCCAGCAGAGACTTTTATGTAAATTGGAAAAGTTTTTAAATTTTGTTATGTTGCTGTTGCTGCTGCTGCTGCTGATGTCTCTTCAACAGTATAAGTTGTTGTCACAAAACAAAATAATGATAGGATTCATTTTATATCAACAACTAAACAAATATTGTGCAAAAAAGAAGAAGCAGTAAATTTTTTTTTATTTCAATTTCTATTTCATTTTATTTACTTGATTTTTTTGTTTGTTTGAAATGTAAAGAAAGTAAAAAAATATTACATATTTTTTGTTATTACAAAATCTCAAACAATTTTTACACAATTTAATGAAATTATGAAAAAATTTAAAAATTAAAAAGAAAACAAATCAATTTTGAAAAAAAAAAAAAATTCTAAATATGGGGCACTTCACCTGAAGCGGACAGCGAAAAAAAGTGAGGTTTATATTTGGGTTAATTATACCTTATATTTTTTATGATGTTTATTTTTCAAGTTATGGATCTTTAAAAAATAATGGTAATTGAAATTCAGATTTTTTTTTTTGAAGTAGATTTTCTAATAGGAAAAAATTTTTTCAAAAATATCACACTTTGCAATTCGCATAGATCTTTCTTTTCCCTTTTTGATAAAAAAAAAAAATTCACTTCAAAACCTAAAGTAAAACTTTCAAATGAGTTTGTTAAAAACTTCGGCCATTTTTTTTTTTTTTAATTTTTTTTATATCAAGAAATAGGTCAAAGTATATTTTAAGCATAGATACTAGAAGTTTCATAGTAGGTAGTAACTAACCCAAGAATAATTGTAAATTAATGTACATGCATATCTTACATCCGAGTTTATGACAATTGGTAAACGATAAGGAGGCTACTGTATTGACATGTATTATTTTGTGTCAGATTTTGGGATTGCTCTCATATCATTTTAAAGTGGAAGCTGTCTAGAGTTGTAATCTATTGCTCAACTACTCAGAAATTACTTTGAATTATTTAAATTTTTTTTTTTTGGAAATTTCCATATACCCCAGTGCTGTTGCTCTGAGTGATTTTAGCAACTATTGGATGAACCATAGAGGACTATGGGATGGGACAAATATCATTTGAAAGAAGAGGCTCTCTAGACTTGTAATCTACCGCCCAAATTTTCAGAAGTTACTTTGGACTATTTAAAAAAATTTTTTTTTTAATTTCCATATACCCCAGTACTGTTGTTCTCAAGGATTTTGGCAGTTTCTGTTTTGCATCATAAAATAAAAAGTAAGAAATTTTCGAAAAATGTTCAAACACTTCCAGAAAGTTTAGAGCCTACAGATTAAATTCATTTTCGATGATTTTTATGGGCAAAATCGGGAATGGTGCCTCGGCAAACTGGCGAATAGTAAAAATAACTTAGAGCAAGCATTTTTTAAATTAATCCAAAGTATTTTCTGGGCAATTGGGCGGCAGATACAAATTTAGAGAGCCTCTCCTTTAAAATGATATATGTCTCATCCCGTAATATTCTATGGTTCGCCTGGAAGTTACTTTGGATTATTTTGTATTTTTTGGAAATTTCCATATACCCCAGTGCTGTTGCTCTGAGAGGTTTTAGCAACTTCTGGACGAACCATAAAACATTACGGGATGGGACATATATCATTTTAAAGGGGAGGTCATCTAGATTTGTAATTTACTCCTGAAATACTCATATTTTGTTGCTTTGCTGTAAAATTTTCTAAAAGTTACTTAGCAGGTTTGCACTCTAAGCCGACTATATTTAATAAAAATAATAAAAAACAAAATAGAGAAGTTTTTTTTTTTTAATTTTTTTAATTATTTTAAAATACATACGAAATTTATTTCATAAAATCTCTTAGCGTTCACGATGAACATAAACGCCAACAGGCTGCTGAACACTTGAGAGAAAGAAGACAATTCTACACGTCCTTTGCGAGTTATTAACTCTTTCGGCTTCGAGACACACATGTTTTTATTTGAGTTATTGGAGATAAAGTTCATTATTTGTTAGTCTTGGCAAGTAGGAATCTTTTGTGATTCTTATTGAAGGCCTTTAGACCGTTCAAGATTCATTTTAATACCACCCATTTAAGAGCTTACAGGGACAATTTCCTTTAGACAACTAGCAACAAAAACTGATTTAATTGCTTAGTGAATATTTTTGCTTTACACCCTTTAACTGGTTCCGCATCTGTTGCCATTAGTTGTAATTAATGTGAACATGTTCTGCTAAATGAATTTTTCTTATCTCTTGTTATTTTTCTTTTAATGCCAGCAGCGTAACTTCATTAAAAAAGAAAACAACAACAAAAGCAAGTTGCAGTTTTTACTTACTAAAAATCACTTGGAGACATCACCATGTTCTAGCATTTCTCTCTCTAGATTGTTGATTATTTTTAATCTTTCTGTTTTTTTTTTCTTTTTGTTTTAATTATTACTCTTATACCAAGATTATTTCTTTCTTATTGAAAATAATCTTACAAACACTAAATAACTGCTGGAAATCACTTACTAACTCCCAGAATTTATATTCAATACTCCAACCACTCTTCCCCTTCCCCTTTACTTAACCCATAAATAATAGAAGATTTTCTTTAATGGTACTTTTGTGCAAATCTCTGTCTGTTTGTTTCTTTTTTCTTTTCTTTTGAAATCGAAGAAAATTACAATTTATTTATATGTTAAAGGTAGTAAAGGAAAATAAACTCATGAAATAACTTGAGATTAGTTTTATTGTTCAAGTAGCATTTCTGCTTACAAGTTTGTCTATATGTGTGTTTATGTAAGAGTATACGAGTATGTAACGAAAATTGAGAAATGGAAATACAAAGAAAAAGAAAAACTTTACAAGCAATTTATTTGATACCAAATAAGTATAAAAATAAAATAACGACAAAAAAAAAAAAAAGAAAAGAAAACTTGTTAACTATAGCACACACACAATAAACATTTTTATAAATAACAATTTGCTCTATAGAAATTGTAAAGTTAATGAATTTTATTAAAATCTTTGTGCAAATAAAGAAATTAATTTATTTAAAACAATAATAAAGCTTAACAGACAAGTTGCACATTAAGAAGAATTGTTAAGAAGGCGTAAAAGCTTTAAAAACTCTTGCCAAAGACTAGTTCTGTTTTGTTATATGCCCAGCAGCTCTTTACAGTGACAGTCAACTGAAATATAAAGTTAAATATTTCGTGTCTTAAAAAAAATACCAAAAATTTTTAATTAAATTGAAGGAGCAGATTGGAGATTTCACTTCTGCCTAAATGGTTGACAAAATGATACGAGTGTAAGAAAGAAAGACCTCGATGATTTACAACAAGACACAGCACCAGAAGCAGGAGTTTCTTGAATACAAGTAGCAGCATTACGCTGACTATAAGATTGGCGAACTCAGATGTGTATAAATTATGAATGGTCCGTTCTAGTACAAAGATTCTGGGCCTTCCCGAAGTAATGCAGAAAGCCGTAACGTGAAAGATTCTCCCCGAAAATAAGAAAGAAATGTTTAAGCCACACCATGGCACAGAAACGAAGGCATTTTTCACCTGCGCCAAAAAAAAAGCAATCGGTTTCATTGATTTTATGAAAAATCTACCATCTTTCTTTTAACTCAATATAGATTTTTAACTATTTTCAAAACACATAAAAACATTTCTTTATTATTTATTAAATTAATGAATTTGTTTCATTGATTTTATGAAATAGCTACCCTTCTTTTATAACCTTCATAAAGATTTTTACATATTTTCAAAACACTCAAAAACATTTCTCTATTAAAATAAATTAAAAAAAAAAATTTTCATTAAATTAATGAATCTGTTTCATTGATTTTATGAAATAGCTACCCTTCTGTTATAACCTTCATAAAGATTTTTACATATTTTCAAAACACTCAAAAACATTTCTCTATTAAAATAAATTAAAAAAATTTTTTCATTAAATTAATGAATCTGTTTCATTGATTTTATGAAATGTTTATTTACTTTCTATTCCAATCATTCACACTAATTTTCAAATATTTTCAAATTAAAATATAAAAAAAAAATTTTCTCTAATAAAATAAGCCTTTTATGTTAAAGCCGGCCTTAGCCTAATCATTGGCACTATGTGCAGGCGTCCATACTAAGAATAACAGAATGAGTGAAATTATAAAATGTTTAAATTTTTTTGTAACACAACAATTTGATTAAAATTAATGAACTATTATGAACATACTCTATCATTATTCATTAAATCAATGAATAATTTTTATTTGAGGCTTTAAGAACTTAAACAGAATGAGTGAATTTATAGAATGTTTAAATTTATTTTAGCAAAAAAAAATTGCATTAAAATTAATGAATTATTATGAACATATTTTCATTAAATCAATGAATAAGTTTTATTTGAGGCTTTAGAAACTTAAACAGATTGAGTGAATTTATAGAATGTCTAAATTTATTTTAGCAAAAAAAAAAATTCATTAAATTAATGAAAAAAATTATTATATATATAAATGATCTTTAGAATTCGGTAAAATATCATTATACTTGTTTTTTCGATACGAATATTCGTAATAAAAGTTACTGAATTGCACTACTGCTTAATGCATATAACCGGAAGAGGTTTGGCTCCTGTTGCAAACGGGTTAGTACTTGATAACTCCAAGGAAAATAGCTTGCGAATGGAGACCAACCATAATATCATTGGAGCTATGGAACCAGCGCAACAGACACCAACTGGCACCTATGCAGCTGGGAACAGCTTATGTCAATTTGCAAGGACACAGCTGCCCTCAAAGAGAGAGCGTCATGGGTGGCAACGGAGAGGAGAGCCTTTGATCAGAGGATTTTAAAGCTCTTCCAAAGAATAAAAGAATTCTTTATAAAATTTAATTTAATTCTCTCAAGATTTTCGAAATGTTAAAGCTATAAAGGCATTGTTTTGTCTGTGCATTGGCTTAAAGTAAAAGAAATAAATAAACATTAAAAAGAACGTTAAAATAATAGTTTCTTTCATATCCGTTGTCTTTTGGCGAATATGCCAAAAAAACTGGATATTCATGCATGTTTACGAGCTTACTCGTAAGTGTGTATATGTATGCTGGAAGGGTAAGTAAAAAATTCAACATTTTATACAGAAATAAATAACTAAACATGTGTAGACTAATAATGTTGTTTTGTTATGGGAGGATGTGAAAAGAAAATTGACTTCAGTTAAAAGTTTTCAAACTGTAAATAGACGCCTGTGTGTTGGGGTTCATTTAAATGACAAAAGTTTTTAAGAGAAAAAGTAGGCTTTTAGGAATAGGAATAGAAATTGCCAGATTTATTTTTTTTACAAATAAATTCACAGCTAGTTAGCTAACTAATGACTAAAGTTTAAGCCGTGATAATGATTACATTTTGGCTAAACTCAAGATAAAATGAAATGGTTTCAAAACTAAATTTGTTTTTCAAAACTCAAAATTTAATCAATTTTAACTAATAAAACTCTAAAATTTCATAAAATTATACAAGCAAATTCTGTTTTAAAATACTTTTTTTTATTTTCTTTGAAATAACTGCATTTTGTTTTAGTTATTTAAGCTTAATAATGTTATGCTCTTGCGTATAATATTTATGCTTCGTCTTTGTACACACACATTATCATATCAACTAAAATTTCTGTGTCTTTGTTGTAATGTTGAAAATATTCCATTGTTTATGCTTTTAATACAACTACAACAACGACTTACAAGAAATAACTTTTGCCAACAAATTTTAGTTGAGCAACTTCTATACGTTTATTAGCTACAAAATACCAAATAAATTTAAACACTTTTTTTAAAGCATTTTGTAATCTTGACTGCACAATGAATGTTTAATGTCTTGCAAAAGAAACTAAAAAAAAAAAACTATCACAAGAATTTATTAAAAAAAACCTAAACGCTAAATACAGTTTTAAAAGAAAGTTTTATAAAGGGATTTTAAGGTTATTGGGTTTATAATGCTCAAGCAACCATCAAAATAATTAAAATTTTTCTGACAGACTGGGAAAAATTTCGTTAAGAAAAATCAACATCCACATCAAATTGTAATTTGCAGCTCAAATATCTTACAGTGCAAGATTTTGTTCATACATTAATCCAAAGAAAAATTCGTTATTTTTTAACCAACGACACTTTACATTAGATTAATGAAATATTTCATTAATTTATTGAAATATTCGTTTATTTAATGAAAATATTTCCTATTCAATTTAATTTAATTTAATCTGATTTAATTCAATTTTTTTTGCGTTGGGAAGGTTAGAATGCTGTTACGCATACCTGCCCGATCGTCACTCATCGACAGGTAATGTTGAACTCCGAATAGAAACGCCTACCGACTAAACCCACAACCCGTCTTTTGGGGGGGGGGGGAAGTTCCTAAACCATCCCGGGATTTAATTTAACTTAATTACATTTACTTTAATTTACTTAATTTAAATTTATTTAATTTAATTAAATGTAATTTAATTTAATTAAATGTAATTTAATTTAATTAAATGTAATTTAACTTAATTAAATGTAATTTAATTTAATTAAATGCAATTTAATTTAATTAAATGTAATTTAATTTAATTAAATGTAATTTAATTTAATTAAATGTAATTTAATTTAATTAAATGTAATTTAATTTAATTAAATGTAATTTAATTTAATTAAATGTAATTTAATTTAATGTAATTTAATTTAATTTAAATTAATTTAATTTAAATTAATTTAATTTAAATTAATTTAATTTTATCTAATTTAAATTAATTTAATTTAAATTAATGTAATTTACTTTAATTTATTTTATTTTAATTTAATTTAATTTAATTTAATTTAATTTAATTTATTTTATTTTAATTTAATTTAAAATAATTTAATTTAATTTAGTTTAATTTAATTTAATTTAATTTAATTTAATTTAATTTTAATTTTTTTATGTTGGGAAGGTGGGAATTCCGTTACACATAATTGTACGGTCGTCACTCAACGACAGGTTATGTTGAACTCGTCTTAAAACACCTACCAACTAAGCCTATAATACAATCCGTATTCTGGTTAGGAATCTCCTTAACAATCCCAGAACTACTCATTGCGTTACTTCAGAATGGCTACCTTCTTTGGTCACCTTGCCCTTATCTATTTTCACGCCCCAGGCTGAATTTAGGACGAATGATGCTAAGAATCATGAGTGCCTAACCAACTTTAAAAAAGATCTGAACTCTAAATCAAAATCCTCACCAGAAACACTGAAATTTCTGTGCTCTGCTGCCTTAAAACTCTTTTTGCTTTTATAAAATTCTTATAAGCTATGGCACGTATAATTTACATTTTCTTTTAGCCCAGCGTGTTTGTGCTCGATAGCAAAAATATAATTTTAAATAAAAAATAATAAATGCGGGTAGAGGTTTTCTTGTTTATTAAGGGAAACAACAAATAACAATAAACACTAAAAATTTATTAAATAAATAAACAACACGAATGTTGTACCCCACCAAATAGCCAGTGAGTGTTTTCCACACACACACACCCAAAAAAGCAAAATAAAGGAAAATTTTTATTGAATTTTACTTTTGATTTTATTAAGTGGAATTTATATTTTTTGTTTCATTGTTTGATTTTTTACACAGACTACAGAACGAGCATATCAAATTGAATGAGTGAGTAAATTGAGCTCATGCTTAAAACGTACTTACTAGTATTATAAACACGCACATACTCTAGTAGTTAATACAAAAACAGCAACAATAACGAGATTTTGCCATTGGGGTTTAAGAATTTTTATAACAGAAACGGATTTGTGGTGGAGTGAACACCATGTTCGCTTGTTCAGTTTGTTTATTCAACCGTTCCACTTGATTGATTGATAAAGTTGAATGAAAATGTTGTTGTTGTTGTTATGGCCAAAGCAGCGCAACGCACTGCGTCTATTGTTATGTTAGGTTAGTTACGTTATAATTATAATTTTTTTACACATTTAATTTCCATTCCATTATATTGGTCAAGTGCAGTTGGTTTATAGTCTTTTTGAGGTGTAAATCTGCTACGCAATTTTTAATGCTTGTAGGTTTTGTTTGAAATAATTAATTTACAATTGATTCCTTTGGTCTAAGAATATTTAATAAATAAAATATTTAGGCGTGTTTTAATAAACAAAAAACAAATAGTTTTAGCTACTTCGCAAACACCTAAAACAAAAGGAAACGAAAAATAATTTTTGGAAATAGGTAAAGAAAAATCGAAACAAAAAAAAAATAAATTAGGTCCTGTTTTTTTGGGGGGTATCTAGTTGCGTTGCTGTATTCACAACGGTTAGTCGTTCGCGCGCGTGATATTACGGGCGCTCCATGTTAACATGCGACCAAAAAATCCCCTTTATCTGCTTGGAGTTTAAAAAAAAATTAAAAATAGCAAGTATTCGGGCGGTAGATTTCATATCGAAACAAGATTGCTTTTAAAATGATGTGTGTTCTATCCCGAGATCATCTGTGGTTCGTCGGAAATTGATAAAATCATTCAGAGCGAATTTAAAAAAAAAAATTAAAAATACTCTGATACAATTTCTGACCAATTAAGTAGCAGATTACTTATAAATAAAACCTGCCGTTTAAAACAGTGTACGTCCCATCCCGTAATCTTTTGTAGTTCGTCCGTCAATTGACAAAATCCCCTAGAACATTAGTACCAGGGTAATGGAGAATTTCCAAAAAATTTAAAAAATACTCCAATACAATTTCTGGCCAATTAGGTAGCAGATATCTAATATAGAAGACCTCCCCTTTAAAGCGGTGTATGTTCCATCCCGTGGTCTTCTGTGGTTCGTCGGGAAATTAATAAAATCCTTCAGAGCATTAGTAATGGGCTAAAGGGCAATTTCAAAAAAATTTTAAAAATACTCCAATACAATTTCTGGCCAATTAGGTAGCAGATAACTAATATAGAAGACCTCCCCCTTAAAGCGGTGTATGTTGCATCCCGTGATCTTTTGTGGTTCGTGCGAAAATGGTTAAAAATATATGTGCAGTAAATAAATGAATATTTCATTGAATTAACAAAATATTCCATAAATATAATATATTCACTACATTTGGTTGAAAAATAATGAATTTTTCATGGGATTAATGAAGATTGTGCTGTTAGTATTTTTTTAATTTTTACTCTTAAAGTAATGGAAAAATTTGGAAAAAGTTCCTTACACATACATACATAAATATCAAAGACCTAGTTGTGTAAAGCATTCATAAGAAATACTATATTCCCTTTGCAAAGTATTTAAATAAAAGAAAATTTGTTTCAAGTTCTGTTTATTTATTTGCAAATGCAAATACATTTATTTATGTGTGTGTATGTTAGTGTTTTAATGTTTTTGCTCTTTGTTGTTTTTGTTTTACTACAACACATACTCGTATTTTTGTTTTCTTATTCATTGAAAAGAAGTTTTCTGTTTTGAACTTTTGTTTTTAATTGGTTTTTTCCATTTCTATTTCCGCTTAATTTAAATGAGTTCATTTGCCTTTTTATATGTACTCGTATGTGGGAGAGGGAGAAGGATTTGTAGTGGTAGTGTATTACAGAAGCATAAAGAATTACTACAACTACTAAATAGTTAGAACATACGAACTAACTAACTGAATGACTGACTGCCTAACTGACTTGTACTAATAATAGCGAAACACATAAAAATGTAACATGCCATACTTTTTTTTTCAAAACAATTAAAAAAAAAAACAGGCACACATTTTTATATTTTCTCAGTCAAAACTATTCAACAACAGCTGGGGGAGCCAACACTCATATATAATGTCCACATGCAACTCTTGCATAAACACTCTTTACAGCACAAACACAAATCCCAACAATATACCAAAAAAATAGTACAAATCTAAGCGAGTAGGCAAATTTCAACTATAAAATGCGTTACGGCTGAAGGAATTAAAGTTTAGCAGGAATTCGGAGAAAAAGAGAGAGAAGGATAGTTAAACTGAGTTGTGTTGCCTTTAAATAGACCCCTTCATTGTGTAGAATTAAATTATACAAACAGATACCTGAGGTTTAATCGTTCAACTAAAATAATTGTTATCGATTGCATTGGAATCGTTAACCAGAGTAAAAAGAATACCCGAATTGTGGGAGTAAACACGAGTTTTATTATAATTCTCTGAATTTTATTTTGCGCTCGCGGGTTTTATTATTATGCTCGTGAGTTGTATTTTATTGCTTGCGAGTATGAGCATTATTCGTGCTCGCGAGCATAATTTTTTCCCTACCCTGCTTTTAACCCATCTCCGGTGGATATTATATATTTCCTTACTCAGGAACTCCTTTTTGGAGATAAATTAAGGCATCTACAGAAGTGTTCCAATTTTGAACAAGTAGTATAAGGCCTAACTGAAGCATTCATGTCATTCTGGTCTCGAAAGAGAAGAAATGACGTACTAGGCCCGACTGGCTCAGAAGTAATTATTTAATTCTGATAATTCAGATATGTTAGTTTGCCATTAACAAGCTACTAAAAGAGAGGCATCGAATATAAAATTAAACATGGCTGTAAGTGCCTAACGGCACCATAAATTTATTTTTCTTGTTATTTAGTTTAGGGTATAAAAATAACTGTTAAACAAAAACTCCAAACTTTAATGTAGCGTCAGTATATTTGGTATTTTAAATATGTACTCCCTTCATATACGTACAAATAGCTACAAATTCTGGGCGATAACAAAAAAAAAATTATATACACCATTTCCATAGCGTAAGCTTATTATTAAAACAGTAAAACAAGTTGCTGACAACTAATTATAATTATGCTAGAGGGGACCTGCATGTGTATATCGGTGTTTTGGAAGTTTTTCAAATGAGACTTACAATTTCCCTCTTTTTTTAACCGGCCTAGGTAACAATATGACTCCTCAATTTTAGGCTTATTAAAAAGTTTAGCAATCATATGTAAAACACTATGAAGAATATTTTTGTAGAACCTTTTAACCTTCTAACTCTTCAATTAAAAAAACTTTTTAGACCCCTAATTTAAAAAGGATTAAAAAAAGAGTTAGAGGGTTAAAATGTTATACAAAAATATTCTTCGTAAAATTCTACTTTCTGAACACTTTAAAAATTACATTTCAACATTAAAGTCACAAAAAATTCCAAACTTAATTTATTCAAGGGTTAATTCGTATTTAGAGTTTGCACAGCAATAATTCCCAAACTAAAATTTTGTGTTTTATTTGATTGACTTGACTTATTTGTGACCTTAATGTTAGAATTTCAAAAATTGCTGTGTTCAGGAATTCATGACGAATATTTTTGTTAAACATTTTAACCCTCTAACTCTTCAACTTATGGGTACTTTTTGTCCTTTTTAAATTAAGGGTCAAAAAAGTCCCTTTAAATGAAGAGTTAGAGGGTTAAAAGGTTCTACAAAAATATTCCTCGTAGTGTTTTACAGAAGTTTGCTTTACTTTGCGAGTACTGAAAAGGGAGGATTCACCTGGTTACCTACTCCGATTCACAATCAAAATTTAAAAAAAAAGTGGAAAACTTTAAGCTCTATTTTGCAATAGAACTGGATGTAAATTTTCAAAAATTGTTTGAGCCCCTCTATCACAATCAGTTGTTGGAATTTTTTAAAGAAAAAATCGATTTTGTTGTACAGTGTCATTAATTAATATTAAAAATTAAGACAAGGCTTATAGCCTTTACAACTTTTACAAAAATTTAGTCATCTTTGAAAATTATTATTGCCGCTCTCAGCTCAAAAAATTTTCTGATTGTTTTCACTTGTTTGTATGAAATGAATACAACCAAAAACTAAATTTTGTTGAAACTGCCAATGCCAATTTCTCATATACGACTCAACTTTTATAAAAGTTGCGACCCGTAATAGGGGCGTTAAATAGAAACTACTTTGCTACTTGTTTATCACCTGTATCCCTTTTCAGTTAGCATAAAGGGTGGTTTCTAGAAGGCCCTAGTCAGCTCTATTTTAATCTTGCTTAGTTAGAATGAGGAGCGGGAACAAGTCACTTGGTCACTGCAGCCAAAATAGACCTATTGTGACACTACTGCCAAGTTACAAATCATCTCAGAGTCTAGAATTCAGAAACTTCTTTGGGTGATTTGTCCGCCATGTAGGTAATGTTGTCCTAAGTAGCGAAAACGGGTCCAAATTAAACCATTACAGTGTTCTGCTATCTCTTCATCTTCGTTACATAGCCTGCAGAGGTCATTTTGACTGATCCTCATATTCGCCAAGTGTTTCAATACTCTGCAATGTCCCGTGACAATGCGAATTCCTGACCGTTCTCTTGTTCTCTTTCGACATCGGAATGCCATGAATGTTTTCGCTACCTTGATAACTGCTGTTTCCAGCCAGTATTCTTACGATTCTCTTTTCAGCCACTCCCTAAAAATGAGCTTAATACAGCTCCAAGGCAGCCGCTATACTTTTACTTATAGTGTAAAGGACTTGGTGTAATAATATGAGGACTCTACATTAAAAGCGAAACAAAAATAATCAGCATTTATAGATACAGAAATACTACAATATTTGCATATGTGCAGGCATGTCTATAGATCTTCATTAGTATAGATACTCATGTGTGTGTGTGTGTGTGTGTGTAAGTCTGTATTTATAAGTCAACTTTTTTTCAATGCAATTGCCAGTTTCTCTATTTGTTAAAGGCAGAAAAAAAAAAAGAATTTTAGTTAATGCATAAATGTTTGTTGGTAAAAGTATTTAAATGTTTGTATCTGCTTGAACCCTGCAAGCAATTTGTTAGAAGATCAGCAAAATAACACCATTTTAGCTTAACTGTAAAGTAATGCAGAATCTGTATCGGCTTCTGCAAAGATGCTCTGCTAAGCTGAAATAGCTAGCTAGGGGATTTTAAGAATCTGTTGATTAATCTTAAACGCTAACTTTTGCTTTTATTTTACACAATCTACAGCAAGACCACGACCACACGCAGCAAGTTTAGTTGACCAATTCTTTTTCAATTCTCTTTTAAAATTTTCGTGTTGTCCACATTCAAATTTTTTATTTCGACAATTTTAGCATTCTTATTCCGTCATTCATTCAGCCTTCAAGCTACCTGTCTACTTTTTTTACATCTTTATAACAACAGGCTTTTGCTGCTTAAAATAAAAGCGAATGTCAGAATTAGAATTAGGAGCGGCAACAAGTCATCGATCCGCTGCCTAAGTCTAGTTTTCATTACGAATTCAAAGACTTTG
The DNA here is from genome assembly GCA_947397855.1 of Thelaira solivaga. NCBI lineage: Eukaryota > Metazoa > Arthropoda > Insecta > Diptera > Tachinidae > Thelaira > Thelaira solivaga. Next base: position 78,718,182 of record OX377611.1, on the reverse strand, counting down.
GTTGGTTCCTTTACGTGGCGGCCTAACAGCTCTCAATTAGAATCGCAAGATTCCGTTTTGAACCAAGTAGACTATGTAGTGTAACATGACCTAGATCCACCCCGTGACATTGAGATATCTGAGAAGGTCTTCTTGGACATAATCGTTCATTTCAGGGAATCGTTCAGATTTTTCAAGTCATTTAAATGAACTAGGTCATTTTTCTCTTTCATAGTTCATTTCTTACACTGTACGATGACTTGTGACTTTCATTCATAAAAGCTTTTATTCTATTTATTATGCACCGTACTCGCCAAGACTATGTAGCCGTAAGATGACCTAGATCCACCCCGTGACATTGAGATATCTGAGAAGATTTCCTAACCTTACTCCCGATATCTCAGGTAGTCCGGCCATCAGATGAGCACTTAATAATCTGTGTCTCAAAGCTATAAAAGCCAGGCACTCGCAGAAAAGTTGAAAGACTGTTTCCTTACTCTTGAGTGACCGGCAGCTGCGGCAGTTTTCGTTGAAGTGCAGTCCCAGCCTGCTGGCTGTGACCAGTTATCACAGCCACCAATCTAGAAATGTTCCTCCTATTCCTGGCTACTAGCTGAGCAGAGCGATGACCATCATAGCGGAATACAAAGACTTACTTGGGTTGTAGGTAGTGATATCCTAAGCAGAGTTCGCAAAGAAACGAAACTAAACAAATGCAAACGTTTTGTTTTATACTACAAAACGAAACGTTTGCACTTGTTTTGTTATGTTTCTTTGCGAAATCTGCTTTGGTTGGAAAGTTAAAGGTTTAAAATGTTCCACAAAAATATTTCTCTTCAAATTCCTGTCCTGAATACACCAATGCTGAACTCTTAGCCCTAACGTCACAATCACAAATAAGTTAAGTTTAGGGAAAACTACAAAACGAAACGTTTGCAAACGTTTCGTTTCGTTTCTTTGCAAACTCTGCTTAGGGTATTTAAAGTTAGTTGAGTTGCCTGCAGGATATGTTTTTTTGTGTGTCTGCATTCACATGCATGTATGACTTTGTTGTTGTTGCTTTTTTTATTTATTTATGTTTTTTTTATCAGTTTGACTGGCTGTTGAAATAGAACTGTAAAACTGGGTATATTTATTTGTTAGTGGGTATAACTACTTTTAGGGAATGTATTTCATGTATGAACTGCATGTGTGTGTGTGTATTGCTGTATTTGTATATGCAGGCACAGTTGCTGTTAAATTTGTGCATGTGTTTTGTGCAAATCTCGTTCGTCTAACTGTTTTCTCAACACTTTGTTAGCCCGTCTGTCTGTCTGTCTGTTTGTGATTTGTCTGTGTGCCTTGCTTGTTGATGACGTTGATGGGTGTTTTGGGTAATTGACCTTACATAAGAAAATCAATACTGGCAGAGCAACAATTTTTTTGTTATTCTTATTTTGTTTTTCATTCTCCTCTTCATAGTTTCATATTATGTGGTCGGTTTTTTTAATTTTTTTTCCTTCTTTAGAGTTGCTGGTCTTTCTTTTTTGCTTAAATCTGGTATTTAAATAAGCCTTGAGTAAATAGTTAATGAATGTTATTAAATAAGCATTTTAAAGTACTACGAGTATAAACATACACACACACAATTTGCTTATTTTTATAAATTTTTTATATAAATAACAGTATGCGGGTAATATTTGAATTATATAAATTTAGAAACAATTAAAGAAGAAGAAGAACAAGTTTATTTTTTAAATTTAAAAATTTTCTGTTAGTAAATAAATTTAAAGGGCATAAATTAGACATGCATGTAGAGCTTGAAGAAAAATGAAACCTTTACTGAGTGAGTAAAGAAATAAAGCAACAAGTTTTTTTGTTTCAAAGATTGAAAAGGGAAGCATATTGATTGTACCGGTGCCATCATCTAGTGCCATATCCCGATTCAAATTATAGGTATAACTACATTTTTAATATTAAATCGGTATTCCATTAAAGAGCTCCTTAAAGAGACTTCCCATTGAAAGAACCTTCACAAGACGTCAATTAAAAAAAACAGCTGGAAGTGACAAAAGTTACAATAAATTAATTAATATGGCTATTTTTATTAAGCTTGAGTTCTTATTTTATAAATTTATTTTTTTATATCGATATTTCGCTCCTATTTAATATATATCCTGAAGAAGCTACACAAGTTGAAGAGAAATATCGTTATAAACAAAAAATTTATAAAATAAGACCTCAAGCTTAATAAAATAGCCATATTAATTAAAAAGAAAAAGGTCAAATAAAACAAGCGTTGCCAGAACTTAAAAAAAATTAAGCTATATTTCCCTAAAAAAGCGCGAAAAAAGGCTAAATCACACCGAAAAAAATAAGCTAAAAAAAGTTAAAAAGCTAAAAAAATATGAAATATCAAAAACTAAAGAAAATAATGTCGTTTTCCACATGGCTTGAAAATTACCAAAATTAAAAAGTAATTAAATCTGTAGGTTCTAAACTTTCTGGAAGTGTTTTAATATTTTCGGAAAAATTCGTAGTTTTTATTTTATGATGCAAAACGAAAAGTGATAAAATCCTTGAGAACAACAGTCCTGGGGTATATGGAACTTAAAAAAAAAAAATTTTTTTTTAAATAATTCAAAATAACTTCTGAGTAATTGAGCAATAGATTACAAAACTAGACAGCCTTTCCTTTAAAATGGGCAGTAGATTATAAATTTAGACAACCTTAGCTTTAAAATGATATGTGTAACATCCCGTAATCTTCTACTTTGGAGCGAATTCAATTATTTTTCAACTTCAATATTAAAAAATAATATTTAAAATTCCTTTATTATAATTTTAGTAAATTATTCGATCTTATAAATTTATTATTATTTAATATTAATCAAGCTTAAGATCTAAAATTAACAAAACTTTTTGAAGTTTTGTACTCCTACAGTTAAAAATAACACTATTAATCTAAAGCTTAAGCTCAACTGAACATCAAAAAGGCTTGTTAATTTTTCATATTGTGGACTTATTGGCTTCTATTCTAAAAAATTTTTTTATTATAAAGCTCAGCAAGAAACACTCAGTTTTAAGGTTCCCCAGACTAGTAGACTAACACACTACCTATTACCAATATTTGAAATCGGTTCATGTTTTATCATAATATTTTTTAAAGCACCAAGTTCAACTCTTTAATATATATACAAACATACGTACAATTAGCCTAGCAACCTTTTCAAAAATGTGTAAACTAAATATAAAGAGAAAGTAAATATATTGTGATAATTTTAACAACAATAAATTTTCAAAATAAGCAACCAACAATCAGTTTAAATTCAAGTTATTGCACATAACAAATTGTTAAACCACATACAAAGTATGTGGCATTTATTTTATTAAAAGGGGAACAAAAAAAAATAATAAAAATAAACGGAAACTACTTAAGACACTTTAAACTTAAAAACAAAAACACACACACACTCAAATACAAAAGCAAGCAGGACCAAAGATGGTGCTAAGACCTACTGAGATGCCACGTAAAATGTTAAAGAAAATAAGAATTTATACAATGACAAAAACAAACGTATTAGTTAAAGTATGGAACACGTTTTTATAACAGGCCACACACACACACACACACACACATACATGCCCACCCGCATACAACTTTATGCACGTGTGTGTAAACTCCATCCCATTTATAAATCCACAAAAAAAAATGCAAGAGAAGAAAAAAAATTAAACCCTAATGGCGGAAATGTGACATTCAACATTGAGCAACGGAAACTTAAATTGAGAAGCACGTACTTTTACATACTCGTACATGAAATGAACTGAACTAAACGTAAATAACCAAAAATGTATGAATGGCCATCCATTAACAAGCACAAATGCAATTTAATTGCAGCCTTAACTTGAAAACATTTTACACAAAAATCTTTTAAAAAATGGAATTGATTTGAAGCGAACGACATGCTCACATTCTGTCACACCAGCTACCTATAACGTTGAGAACTTTAATTTTGAAATACATTTAAGGAAGCTTACTTGTACTACAGCTCCTTCCTTTGTAAAGAATAATTTTTAAATCAGCATAAATATAAAAAACAGAAAAACTATTTTAAATTAAGCAGTTGTACTACTAATTGATAATATTTTCGGCAAATTCTTAAAAAAAAAAAATTATAGGCAAATTTTTATTGCATCAAAAATTTATTTTTTTAAGACTCATTTACGTCAATCATATCATAACTCAAATGTGTTTTTTTTTTAAATAAGTTAATCACCCCTATTATTTAAATGGTATTTATTACCAACTCACCGTTGACAGTAATCGATTACTGTTGATGGTTGTTCAGTATTACAAAAGACGGTTTTAAGTCATCGTCATAATCACTCATATTGAGAATCATTACCAGGTCGCCGCAAAAAAAAAAAATAAAAAAAAAAATTTATTTATAAAAATATTAAAATAAAGGAAATTTGCCTATTTTTTTTTTTTTATTAACAAGAGCTACTACAGGCCTTATTAGCTAATTTCAAAACTGGCCAAAAATTTAATTTTTTTTTAAAACTCTTCACCATTAGAACTTGGATTTTGGCTCTGCTGTAAAATTATGCTTTTTAAATAATGAATTTATTGAATTACGTCTATACTAATGCGGGTTTTACATTATAATACAAGAGTTAAGATCTTCGTTGGATATTGAAAGAACAAAATGAAAAATCACTATAATATAAGTGTTAAAATTTTCATTGGATTTTGGGATTTTGTCAGCTGTTTTTGTTATTTATTTGTTTGTATGCAAAAAGACAGCCCTGGTACAATGAAAAGTATAAACGTTTACAGTTGACAGTAATTGAATGAGTATTATAAACGACTAAAAGACGGTTTTAAGTCGCCACCATATTCACTCATATTCATTATCAGTATCGAGTTATAGGGTGCCACAAAAAATTAAAGTAAATAAATTAACTTACAAGCTCTCTATTTTGATACGAAGCGGTGCTACAAAACGCCCCGCTTGACGCTTCAATTTAGGTTGGACTGTAAGCGAAATTACAAATTCATCTATTATACAATGCGGATTCAATACCGCAACTACGGAAAAATAACGCAACGAAATGAATAATTGCAAAAATGCTTTCCGCAATGGCGAAACAGAATGAATAATTAAACCCATTGTTGCAAATTTTCCTGGCACTGACAGGACATGACACTGACTACATGATATTGACATGAAATCGACATAAGCTGTTTATTGACTTTTTAGTTTTTTTTACATGATAATGACATTGACCTAATTTATATATTCATTAGCTTAAATTCTATAAATCTAAATTAATGTTTTGACAGCTTTTCATGTCATTGAGATGACATTTGAGCGATAACTTAAGCGTCCTTGCCATTTTGTAATTTATGGTTTCCACAAGTCATATTCGCAAGTCGATATTTTATTTAAAAAAAATTATATATTTGTTTGTTGTTTTTATTGTCTTATTATTTTTAATTTTTTTTTTTTTTTTTTTTTTGATTGTTTGCTGTGCAACCTTAATTTCATTCATTTTTAATAACAAAAATGTTGTTCTCTATTGATGATACAGGGTAGTTAATGTCAATCAGCAGCAATCAGCCACATCGTTGCGTTGTACGAGTATAACTTTATTGACAACCTATTTTAAAATATCCTATTTAAAACATAATGTAATTTCTTCGGTTACTTTTATAACAACTCATTTTCATTCTTGGGTTTTTTTTTTGATTCGATAAAATTCTCAACACTTGACAATAAATGTATGTAACAGAATTTATTTAGAAATTTTTTCTGCTTCTTCTGCCACTATTTTTCCTCTTCTTTTTATTGTTATCTTTAGAAAATAGAAGAAAAGTTTCTTATCTATTTTGATGTGGCAGTATATTGGTGTGTACGTATTTGTTTTTTTTTTTATTATTTTTTTATTATTGTGTTGTATTTGTATTATTATTGTTATTATCAATTTTATTAACATGCATGTGTGTATATGTGAGCATATTTTTAAACACACTAATACTAATGCATACAAGTTGTACCAAAGTATGCAATAGAAATAAATAAATTTTATATGTGCTACTCCTGTGTGACACCCACCCAAACAAAAGAAGGTGGGAATTCTCTATAAATAATTTTGTTTTGTAACTATATTTCTTAGAAAAACTATTTTGCACTTGCTCTCTTGTTGCTTCACAAACATTTCTACTTAAATGTTGTTTATGCCGTAGTATGAGTAAGTGAGTATGAGTGTTGAATTTATTTCTTTGTATGCCAAAACAGACACACGCTTGCTGTAATGAAACTTTGTTATTGTAGTTGTTGTTTTAGTCAAGTCATATTAAAATAGTTTACTACCATTACACTACATCTTTGTCTATAAATTTTATAATGTCGATGAAAGTAAATTGATATGACAATTTGTTGTATGTCTTATTTGTAGGTTATGCTACATATAAGTTTATTTACTTCTTTATATTTTTTCTATTGTTATTTATATGTAAGTATTTGTTTGTAGTATTAATAATATTGCTAAAGCTTTAAATCTTTTTAATTTTATTTTATTATTTAAAAAAATATTTATTTATAATTGCAAACACTTTTAGTGAATGTAATTGTTTTAGAGAAAATCTGTAAATTTTTTAAAATTTATTGCAATTAATCCTAGCTGCTTTTAAAGTGGTTTTTAAGCATTAATCCACAAAAATTTAATGTAGACTTTAAAATCAAAGTTATGAAAATTTTTCCTAAAATTTTTTCATAAAGTTTATCTTAACTTTTTTTTTTTTTTTTGATATATGAGTTGTCACTTTAGAAAGGCATACTTAAAGGGGGTTACACCGCAGTACTGAGTACAAAGACTTATCAAAAATTAAAATAAATTGGAAAAAGTAGAATAGTATGAAAAAATACCTCAAAAAATACGTATAGAAATTTGACATTCGTATGGCTCTTTCTATTTTTACAAAATTTTGCAAACGTTTATGTTTTCATACAAACAAAGCAACAACAAAAACAGCTGACAATGAAAATTTTAACACTTGTACGAGTATTATAGTGTAAAACCCCCAAATGATTTTTTCGGCAGTCGTATCAAATATCATTAGATGTTGCTCTTTCAATATCCAATGAAGATCTTAACTCTTGTATTATAATGTAAAAGCGGCATTAGTGTAGACGTAATTGAATAAAGTTATAGCTCAAAAAACATGATTTTAAAGCAGAGCCAAAATAAAAGTTCTAATGATGAAGAGTTTTAAAAAAAATTTAATTTTTGGCCAGTTTTGAAATTTTTGAATTAGATTGAACAATTCTTAGCTAATCAGGCCTTAGTAGTAGTTTTTGTTAATAAAAAAAAAATAGGCAAATTTCCTTATAATTTTTTTTTTTTTTGTGCCGACCTGGTAATGATTCACAATATGAGTGAATGTGACGACGACTTAAAATCGTCTTTCGTAATAATGAACAACCATCAACAGTAATAGATTACTGTCAAAAGCGACTTCCGTAATACCATTTAAATAATGATATAATTGAAGTAAATGAGCGAAGTTTAATCTTCAAACTTTGAGTAAGTATTTTGCAGTATGTAAAGTAAGAGTTTTTTTTTTGTTTGAAGTAAGAAATATTCTTATAGTGTCAAGTTAGATAAAGCCTCAAGGTTCTAACAACCAAGCAAGATTTGCCATTATTTTTTTTTAAAGAACTTGTTTATCTTGGTAACAATTAGAAGTAAATAATTTTTTTTTACACTTACTCTTATGCTGATTTAAAAAGTCATTGCTTATGAAGAAAGAAATTTTTACTAGTTCTGTTATTTTTCTAAACTTGAATTGATTTGATTTCATTCATTATTTAAAAACAGTTGTTGTTGTTGTTTATGGATTGAGCTGCTAAAAGCATGACTCACCAAAAATGATTTAGTATCATTGAGTTTGACAAAGACTTACAACAAGTTGCATGACTTTTACAACTCAAGTATCTCTTTTTCTAGCAATCTTTGCCTTTTATATTTTATCTATCTTCATTATGTTTGCCTGTAAAATACTCAATCAATATTTACTTTCTTTACCTTTTCTAGCAAAGCTATGAAAATGATATTAAAAAAGAGAAAAAATACAATTCTGTTTACAAGCTGAAAATTAAATTTTCATGTCTTTTTTTCCTCTTCTTTTCTTTTTTATAATACAATAGCTCTTTCTTATATGAATATTTTTTTTTTCATTTTCTCTGTAAAAGAAAACTATTTGCTGGTAACAAGTGTTAAAGTGAAGAAATAAAACCTGACTGACTGATATTTTATACGCTCTCGTAAAAATTTAAGAAAACAATAAGCACACACTCACACAGGGCAAAAAGTAACAAAACTCTTGTTAAGAAAAGTCGCTTTCATTACAGCAAACAACAAGAACAACTGCAATGACAACATCAAGTGAAATAGGTTACCAGGTAAAGGGAAAGGAAATATAAAATAAAATAAAATAAAATCACAGGATGTATTCATAGTAAAATGGCTGTTGGAAGTCAATATTAAACTTAAGCTCAAGCAAGCATTAGCTTTTTATTCAATTTACTTTGAGCATTGAACGAATGCATGCATGTTTTCTCTTTCTCCAAGCAGCAGTAAATAACAGCAACAAGACAAAGTGAAAATAAGGATATTTTTTTGTGTATGTGTGTGTGTCTGTGTTTTAACTGTATAAAAATAGTTATTGTTGTTGTTTTAACAACCTGACGTTGATGGATTAAATTGGCTTGTTTTTGGCACTGTATCAATTTAAGCTAATTTAAAAGTCAATATTGTGCAAATAAATAATGAGTTAAATTATTATAGTTTCTAGTAGATAAATAAATGCCACAACACTTTCTGAATTGTAAAACTTTTCATTTAGCTTAAGGGCCATTATTGCCACTAAGCTATAACTAAAAGTAGGATGTTATGGGCCAGATAAATGGTTTTTGGTAGTTACAAACGAATTTTAACCAAAAAGTGTATGATAAGCCCATAACTGTTAACCCTAGCAGTCCCAAGGAATTTCAAAGTTATCGGATTTCAATTTTTTATGTCCTTAGAAACAGGAGATTTCAATTGGACGGAAAAAAATATATAAAAATGAGAAATTTATACATAAACTTCTCTCTTCAAATCACGTTAAATTTACCTATACGTTTCTGTAGCCTGGGACAGAAAGGGTTAACATGATCTTTAAGTATTTAAAGTTGCCATATTTTCGATTGCAGATATGGCATCTTTAATTGTTTATTAATAAACAAAAATAAATCAACTGCTAATGAGTGCAGAAATGCTTAATACAACATTTACTTTTTGCTACAGTTTCCTTCATTTGCACTAAAAAAATCACTTGAGCAAGCATCGTTTTGTATATTCGCTTAAATGTAAATAAATCAAAAACAGCAAATCGGGGTTTGCCAACACCCTCATGAGCACCCCTACTGCTTAACCCCTTTTTAACTTGTAAAACAGCAATAAAACACTATAAATTCTTTAACTCCCTCTTAACTAATTTTCAGATATTAATAATAAATAAATGAAATATTTAATTTATATACTTTTGACTTACCACTGAAAACATTTTCAAATTAAATTTTTTCTTTAATTTTTCCAGACTGCTTTGCTGGCTAGAAAAGCCATTATAGTTAAACTTTATTTAGCACAAGAGAAGCTGCTTGGTATAGTCCCTTTCCTGTTTTATTTTTACACTTTCAGTTAATTAGGTTACTGTTTCATTGTGTGTACTTCACTTCACTCACTGTATTCATTGTTTTGTTTTCTCTTGCTTCCACAACAACCAGAGAAAAGATTCTTTACAATTTGACCAAAACTAAAAATAGAAACAAAAGAAAAGGAATTAAAAAAAACAGCATTCTTTTTTAAGTAAAATAGAAAATAAGATCCTTTATTTATAGCAAAATAGTCATTGTCATTTGGTTTAGTTTTCTGTGTTTTATTTTTGGTTCGTTTTAATTGTCATTATTTCATTGTAACGTACTCTTGCAACACTGAGGGGTTTTGTTTTGTAGACAAAAGCTTATTAAGTTTTCTTAAGAAAGGAAATTAAGACTTTCGCTTGAAGTAGTTTGTATATAAATCTCACTCATTAAAATTGCATTTAAGATGGATTTAAAGTTTATTAATATAAATTGCAAAAGCACCAGCATTTCCTTTACCAACTGTTTTATAAAAACAAAGAACAAACAAACAAAAATATAAAATAATTTCTAATTCAAAAGCACTTTAGTAACACCGGCAGTATAGAGTTTACTAGTTTACAAATAGAGGTCAACTATGGGACCAGGGGCCTAATTAAGACATTTCATATTAAAAGAAAATTGTTTGAAATTTATTCATTTTCTTTATTTAAATTACATTGAAATTTCGATCAATATCGAATGACTTAAATTGCTTTTTGCTTAACTGCAAACTATTTCTAAAGCTGATTTTAAATCTGCATTTCTTTTTTTTTCAATTGGCTCTGGAATCTGAGATTCTTAAATTAAAAGGTGACATATAAGATCATTGCGGTTGCATCTACTTGTTACAAAACAAAAACAAAATTTTTCAACAAAATTTTCTATTTTAAAATAACGTAAAAGTTGTGACGAAACAACAGAATTCTTTATGTAAAATTAAGAAATTTTTAATTTTCAAAAAATTATTTAAATTGAAAGAAAACAAAAATCTAACACATTTTTTCTACAGAAATATAGACTCATAAGTTTTAAGCTCAGCGAGTCATATTTTATTACCATAGCGTTGAAAAACTTTTGATTTTATTCACCATTAATTAAACCTATTATGTAGTAAAAAATGCTAATTTATTAGGGACAAATGTTGCCATATCGTTCGTTAATTTTTTTCACAATGAAGAGACATCACTTAATTTTGAATTAAATCAAAAGTTTTGCATTGATTTTAATAGAGTACATCCCGTTTTGTTTAAAACTTATTGAGCTACATTTCTATAGAAAACGTATGTTAGATTTTTGTATGTTTAGATTATTTTAAATAATTTTTTTTAAATTAAAAATTTTGCATAAAAACTAGTCTAAAACTAGTAGGGTAATTTAAAACAGATGTAGGTACGACTTAAACTGAATTTTGTTGCGAAAATTTTATTTTTTTTATAATCAAATACGTTTTTAAATTTAAGAAATAACGGTATATCTCGAAAATTAAATTCAATCTAAAAAAAACAATTTTTAGTTTTGAAATCAGGGGACAAATTAAGTACGCAAAACATTATTTAATAATAATATTTTTAAATCAAACATTTGGAAAATGTTTCTCAACTGGAGATGTACAGGTTCAAGTCTCAAATTTTTTTTATTGTTTATATAAAATTTTGTAAATTAAATTTTTCAATTAATTTTCTTTACACAAATTTTTTTAAATAATTTTTTTTAACAAATTTTTAATTAATTAACGTTTTTAAATAAATCTTTAATTAGTTTTTTAAATTAATTTTTTTTATATAATTTTTTAAATAATTTTTAAAATTTTTTTATATAAAAATTTTTTTCAACAAATTTTTTTATATATATTTTTTAATTAATTTTATTAAATTAACTTTTTCTAATTAATTTTATTAAATTAACTTTTTCTAATTAATTTTTTTTAAATTAATTTTTATTAATAAATTTTTTTAATTAATTTTTTTTAATTTGTTGTTTTACATTAATTTTTTTTCAATTAATTTTTTTTAATAATTTTTCTAAATAATATTTTTTAAATTATATTATTTTAATAAGTTTATTAAACTAATTTTATTAAATTGATTTTTTCTAATTATTTTTTTTTTTCAATTAATTTTATAAATAATTTTTTTAATTATTTAATTTTTTAAAATTAATTTTTTTAAATTAATGTTTTTTAACAGAGCTTTTTAACTAACTTTTTAAAATTAATTTCTTTTAATTAATATTTTTAAATTAATTTTTTTTTTAATTATTTTTCTTAAATTAATTTTTTAAAATAAATTTTATTTCTGCACTTATATGTTTATTCTATTGATTTTTTTTTGTTTCTATTAATTTATGTTTATTTATTGCACTATACGTCAGTTTTGATTTTCTTTTTAAATGTATTTGAGACGAACTAGGGCATATGCAGTTAAGATGCCACTCATCTACTTCAGCCACAAAGCTCAATTGCATTTAAACGATTAAGTTTTTGTTTTATCCTTAATTTATTTATATAGTGGCGGAATAGACAAAATAGAAAATAATTTACTTGCAAACATATTTTTCTCATTTAATTAAACAAAATATGTTTCTAATAAACATTAAATTGTGTATACTTGTGTAATTAAAATTAAGAGTTTGTAAAACAAATAATGTTTATACTTGTAATTACAAATGAGTGGAAAGCTAAGCACAGGTTATCTCATAGTCAAGATTTAACAAAAAGCAAAAACAAGCTGAAGGAAAGAAATTTTATATTAAAAAGTTCTTAAGCAACAACTGAGGCCCCAGCGCTGCATTTAATATCAAACAGCTTGAAACGAAATTTTTAAATTACATACTTCTTACAAAAACCTAAAAATTTCGCTTAATTTCAATTGATATTGAATACGGCGATTTGGCCGCTGATAAAAAATGTCAAGTTTAATTAAATTTCACACACCTGAAAACACATATTTCACACAGACACAATTTCAAATATTCCAAAAAACCTATTTCTCTTTAGCTTCCATCTTAACGAATGATTAATATTTAATTAAATAATTTAATATTAAGTATACGTTTTGATATGTGTTTACATTGTACAAAAAGCAGAGTATTTTTTTTTTATTTTTTATTTAAAAACAGAGTAAACGAGCTATTTATTAAATTTAAAAAATGTTTTTTTTATTTAAATAATTTTTTTCTTTAAGCAACAATTCTGTTACATTAAAACGAACTTTATGAAATAAAGAGGGTGTTGTTAGTCATAAGCATAACCTAAACCTTGACTAAGGCTGTCGATTTCTTAATCTTAAGATTAAACGTAATTCTACCAAGTGTTTGTCTATACGTAGGTATAGACTTTTAAAAGAAATTTCTTTTATTCATGTGTGTCATTGTCACAACAAAAAGCTATGGGAAGCGTATTAAAAATACATGGAACATTTTCTTTTGTTTTTTTTTTGTTTTACTTTCAACTATGACCCAAATTTCTTTTTGTTCCACTTGTAGCTGTGTGACACGGGGATGCTTGCTAAAAACAAAACTGCTGCATGCATGTGATAATATTGACTTTTACTCGTGTATACTGATGGTCTTTATGTTAAGCTTTAAACACTTGAAATATGGTGGTGATTTCCTCTACTTACAGTTTATGTTTTTTGTTTACATTTCTACCTTATTTCTTTTGTTGTTGTTGCTGTCGCTTTTCTTTATTTCTATGCTGCTTTCGAAATGAAACCCTACAAGTCAGTTCATAAGCATTTCTATCTACACATGCATAAACAAAACTTGTACACACATGAACAATAAATAGATGCATGCATGTGGGGCTGTGTCTGTGTTTGTGTGAGCATGCAATGTGTAAATTTGACTGAATATTTGACATGATGTTGAGAAATGAAACAACTGTGTATTTGTGTGTTTAAAAAATGTTGAATAAATCATCAGGTACAAGTGCCCTGCAAGCTTTTTTTAGCCCAAGGCTAAAATATATGACATTTATTTCTGTGTATGTGTGTTCTTGAGTGTATGCACAAATTTACGAGAAGGAGAGAGAGTGTTTGTTGTCAAGCACAATATTTACATAAAAGTTAGTCACCTTTTTTTAGAGAACAAATATTTAATATTTGTGTGCTATAAGTCGCAAAATAATAATAAAACACATGAAATATTCATTGTAAATCCTTATGCTACCATATTTGAAATCTCTTCAGCCAAGTGTGTATGTGAATTCACCTGCAGGATTCAAATAACCAACGGATACACTAAAGCCACATAAAGAAATTTAGCAAAAAAAAAAAAATTAAGCAAAATAATAAAATTTTATTGTCAAGTTTACTTAAAGATAAAATTTTAAGGGAAAAATTTAGTTTTATTATTTGAAAGCTTTAAAAGTCAACATTAATTGATGGCAGTCAGAACGCCACATAAACCAAACAACCATACATAGCGCTCTTTTCATAGTATAAATTATAGTTAAATTTATTTTAAACCCTTTCTTTCATGCACACAACCCCCTGAAAATGTTTTATGCAGCCTTTTTACTCCATGTCTAAATAACAACGAATTAACCATAAAAACCTTGAGAACAACAGTACTGGGGTATATGGAAATTTAAAAAAAAAATTAAAAAATAGTAAAAAGTAACATCTGAGCACTTGGGCGCTAGATTACAGATCTAGACGACCTCCCCTTTAAAATGATATGTGTCCCATCCCAAAATCTTTATAATTTAGTACTTAAATTAATCCTAATACCTGCAGTTTGAGGTATGCCCTCTCCTTTCACCTTTTCTTATGTGTACACTGTACAAAATTTCCCCTTCAAGAAGCATTACTGCATGCTGCAGGCAAAGTTAAAATAAAAGGAGTTAGGCTTTTGCAGATTTAACTTCACTCACTTTACTATATCCTGATTATGATTATAATCCATTTTTGTTTATTTTGGTAAAATTAAAAAAAAAAGATGAAGTTCCCCACACGTTTTCTGTTTACTGAAGATAAAAAAGCCTTCAGCAACTTTAGTGTAGTGAAAATTTAATGGTAAAATTTAGTGAAGAGCCGACTACTGTTGACCAACTGGCAAAATATTTACTTTTTTAAAGCCTTAAATATGTGGCCATTAAATCCATATAAAACCACAATAACAACAATATTATCGCTCAACAGGAAGTACAAAAATTTTACTGGCATTTTCTAAAAAAAATCTAACCATTAACGATTGTTAAAAAAAAATAAAACCCAGCTAAACATAAAATTTTGTTGAACAACAATTCAATTTCTTTGCTAATACACACATACACATATACACGATTAGAAAACATTGAAAATGTATAGAATTTAAAAAAAAACTGGGTTAATGGAAGAGTAAATCGACGAAAGCATGAATGAGTGACTGATTGATTGAAAAACAATAACAAAACAGCTATATAAAAGGTGATTTTATAAGAACTATCGGAAATTTAAAAAAAAAAAAACACATAAAATTCAGAAAAATACATGAAATATTTATTTGGATCGATAGTTGGGTCGATATAATTTAATGTTTGAAGATTATTTCATGCAAATGTTGGCCGCGGCTGCGCCTCAAATGGTCCATCCGCTTAGTCCAATTTTGGCATACTCTTTCCAACATTTCGGCCGGTATCTCACGAATAATGTTGGCAATGTTGGCTTCCAGTGCGTCAACCGAAGCGGGCTTGTCCCTATAGACATTAGCCTTAACATAGCCCCACAAAAAATAGTCTAGAGGCGTTAAATCGCACGATCTGGGCGGCCAATTGACTGGTCCCAAGCGTGAAATAAACTGTTCACCACACTCGCCTCTCAATTGGTCCATTGTTTCGCGTGCTGTGTGGCATGTGGCACCGTCTTGTTGAAACCACATGTCATGCAAGTCAAGCTCTTCCATTTTGGGCAAAAAAAAGTTTGTTATCATCGCACGGTAGCGCTCACCATTCACAGTAACGTTGTGATTCGCATCATCTTTGAAGAAATACGGCCCAATGATGCCGCCAGCCCATAATCCGCACCAAACGGTTGTTTTTTGTGGATGCATTGGTAACTCTTGCAATGCTTCTGGCTGCTCTTCACTCCAAATACGGCAGTTTTGCCCATTCACCAAAAATTTGGCGTTGTGGTAGGTCGTTTGGCTTCAATTCTTGCACCAGTTGTATCTTATAAGGCTTCACACCCAAATCCTTCCGCAAAATTTTCCACGTAGTGGAGTAACAGAGGCCCAATTGCTGCGAACGGCGCCGAATCGATAATTCACGGTCATCACCAACACTGGCCGATACGGCTGCGATATTTTCTTCAGTTCGCACTCTACGTAAGCGTGTTGGTGGTTTAATGTCCAACAATGTAAATTTGCTGCGAAATTTTGTTACAATAGCCCGAATAGAAGCCTCAGTAGGTCGATTAAACTGACCATAAAATGGAAGAAGCGCGCGATGAACTTTCTTAACAGAGCACGCATTTTGATAATAAAATTCAATAATTTGCAAGCGTTGTTCGTTTGTAAGACGATTCATGATTAAATTATAGACCAAACTGAAGATGTTTGACAGTGACACAAGATACAAAACGTGCGTGAGCTGTCAAAACTAGTGTTGCCAAAAAGATAATAGCAAAAAAATCACTCTTTATTAATCTGAGTGTAATTGTATGTTAGTAGCAGAACAACATGTAGGTTCGCAATATTGATGGACAACAACAACAACAAATAAACACCAATAATTATTAAGGGAATTTGAAAATTTTTAAACGGCTAACGAAAATTAAATAAAAAAATTAAAAATTTAAAAAGGAAGGAGCCGGTTGCAGCAAGATTTATTATTATCATTCATTAGAACCGGGCAATTTTTCTGTACAGAAATAGCTGTCATATGAAGCCAATTACTTTTCCCAGTAAGAGCTTTACCACATCTCTGGGAGTCAACAAAAAGTTTGCCAGAAAACAATAATTTCCTAAACAAATACAAAACACATGTTATGAGGTAGTCTACCAGTATTTGCGCAATAGGACACCCTAAGGCAGGACAGCCACAAAGCACTTATTGTAAGATTTTGTTATGCAGCCTTTATATTAATTCTCCCCGATATTTTCTACTTTATTTTGGGGAGAGCTAAGACCTTAGTACCCCTAATAAACCCTGCTTTTTGCAGTTTGAGATCACTGAAGCGTAAGTGCCATATAAAGTTGTGATAGCGTCTTAAAGCGTTGCCCTTGTCTGAGTACAATCAGTGATGCCCAACATTTTTATAATTCTAATTTTGCCGCAGTGACCAGGTAACCTGCACTCACCAAGTCATTGCAATTATAGCAAAAGATAGCATTGAATAGCATAGCCAAATTCCGGCCAAACAATTTTTATTTTCTTTTGCCACAATTTTTAATAATTTTCAATTAAAAAAAAAATCAAGAACCTTTTTTTATTAAAAAATTATTCAAATAAATAATTTTGTTAAAATTTGTTAGCAAATGGCTTTAAACTTAAAGAAATTTTGTACTCGCATAAGCATTTGATGATTATGGCCATCAAACGGAATTGATTAAAAACATTCAAATTCAATTCAATTATTTTGCGCTATCATAGATGTGCATTGTGATGCCATAAATGTTAGTGCAAGCACTAACAAACAAATTAAAAAGATTTCCAACTGTTTATATAGAAACTTGACTCCTGCTATACGTTTAAAGATGCGTATGTGTTTAAGTATTATGCCAACTACCGGGTAATGTGATGTTGTATTTAACCAACTAAACACACACAGCCATGCTTAAACATACATGCGTCATAAATACATACATACAAAAACACTCCTTTAAACACATCTTATGGCACTCACAGATTTTGTTGAACACAACAGCTACTAACACACACTCGAAAGAAATTTACTCGTTTTATAATGGCTGTACATGGCAAAACAGTAAAGCACTAAAACTAAAACCAACAGCAAACTATACGCGTTTTAAGCAATTCTTAACCTAAATTTGCTGCATTGTGGCTTAGAAGTTTATGGAAAGAAAATAATATTAAAAAAAAAAACAATAAAACTATCAAACATACAGCATAAACATGGTATCT
The DNA here is from genome assembly GCA_947397855.1 of Thelaira solivaga. Lineage (NCBI taxonomy): Eukaryota > Metazoa > Arthropoda > Insecta > Diptera > Tachinidae > Thelaira > Thelaira solivaga. Next base: position 78,700,428 of record OX377611.1, on the reverse strand, counting down.
AGTTTTAGCTATAAAGCAAAAAAATATAAAAAAACTCTCGAGCAGCACACACACCGCGTACAAGAATGCGCTATATAGCTTTTCCAGCACATTAACTGGTATGTGTTTTGTGGTTATAGCAAAACAACAAAAGCAATAACAGCAATCACATAGTTAAAACCTTATAAACATACGTTTCCTTATGTCACACTGTTATGTAAAATAAAAAGAATAATTATTTTTACTTATGCCAACTTGAAGGCTTAAATAGATAGTCTTGTTATTACTTGTTAGCACGTTGTATAAATTTCTTTGCCTTTTTGTTTACTGTTGGTACATACAGTAAAAATAGACCTGAGGATATTGTTGATATACCGACTTTGGTAATAATTACATGTTACTGTCATGTAAATTTGAGGTAATTGACGGTTTAATGTCATGTCCATGTCAGTGTTATTTCAATGTCAATATTTTGTGAATGTTAATGTCATGTCAAGACAAATTAATGTTAATGTTATGTCAGTGCCATGCCAATTCTTAAGACAAATCAATGTTAATTTTATGTTCATATCATGTTTCTGTTATTTTATTCTCATGTCAAGACAAATCAATGTTATGTCCATGTCAGTATCAATATTAATGTTGAGTTATTCTTATGTCAGCATCGTGGCAATGTCATTATTACTTAATGTAAAGACATATGAATGTTATGTTAATGTCAATGTTAATGATATGCCAAGAGTATAATTTTTTGTCAGTGTCGTAACAATTTGTTTTTATATCATGGTTAATTTTATGTTCATCTCATGTTAAAAGTTATTTTAATGTCATGTTAAGTATCAATGTTATTATTGAATTAATTGTATATCAGCGTAGCGGCAATGTAATTCCTAATTAAGGGCAAGACAAATCAATGTCAATGTTATGTCAGTGACGTGACATTGTTAGTTCTTAATGCATGTCAAGACAAATCAATGTTATGTGAATATTAATTTTATATCCATGTCATGTTAGTATTACTAATGTCATGCCAACATTACGTCAATGTCAGTATCAGCGTTAATGTTCTGTTAATTTTATGTCAGCGTCGTGGCAGTGTCATTCTTAATTCAGGTCAAGACAAATGAATGATGCTAATATCAATATTATGACAATTTTATGTTATTCTCCTATCAATTTCATTCTTAGTTCTGCGGGGTTACTCTCTATTGCGATGCGAAAGAAAAACCATTCGCATCTGTATGATTTTTACATTGAATTGCGTTGCGTTTTCTTTCGCATCGCAATAGAGAGTCAAGACAAATCAATGTTATGCCAGAGTAGTGTCAATATCATGTCAATGTCAAAATCACGTTTTATCAGTTGTTTTGTTTAGCGAAAGAATTGTTATTTTTAATAAAAAAAAAGTGTAATTGAAAGACCCTCGCTCCTAAATTCATTTTACTGTGTTAATTTTTTCGAATTTATTATGGTTTTAATGTTCAGAAATTTTCTTTACAAGTTAAACGGTCCATACAGGACGTGCCATCCAGTGATTAAGCTAATAAGCTCGTGCCAAATAAAATAAAAATAAAGAAAAATTACTGGAAGGCTTGTTATGAATAGAGGCAATTTTTTTTGCTATGAATTTTAAAAAAGTTTTGAAAATACAAATAAATAAATAAATAAATAAAAATAATGGAAAAAAGGAAATGAGAAAAAATTGAAAGAAAAAAATTTTTGGACCAAGAACTGGCTTCATTTTTTTTAATGCGTGTATGCTGCTGTTTACTCTTTGACAACTTTCCTCAACTGAGCTAATTTCGCTATACACAACACCAGCAAAATAAAAGCATCATTATAATAATAAAAATCTGTTTTATAATGTTACAGCAAAACATACAATCACACAAAATGCCCAAACCACTGCCACAATAGCCGCTTTAGGCATTACTGGTTTGTGCTGATATCATCACGTAACGTACGAGTCAATGTATTATTAAAATATATTATTCATACGCTACGCACTAAAATATTTAATTAAATCTAACTGCCGTTTCTAAAGGGAAATTTCGGGCATCTGAAATTTTATTTATGTTAATATTAAATACAAGGATCTTTCATTTTAAAGTCAAAACAGGATCCTGTGTTCATATTCACCTTGATATTATTTTTCTGCTTTACTCGTTTATAAAAGAAATAAAATAAAAATGTCAACTGAAATCAAAAACCATAAAACCAAATAAATTTTAGCAGAAACATAATATATTTATGTAGGCATGTATGTGTGTATGCTCATGCACTATTTACATAAATATTTAACCAAACTTTATTACAAAGCATGTGTGTGTACAAATTTTCTGTATTCTCAAAAGATCTGTTCTATATTGTATTGATTGATTGATGTATTTATTACATTGACCACACATGAAATGAAAATTTATTTGAATGGACATTTAACATGAGAGGTGAATGAATAATGCTGGATGTATAATATTTTTACATACGTATTCGTATCACACACACACACACTCACAGAAGAGAAAACAGTTTATAGATTTATAAAAAGCGTCCAAAGTAATATAATTGTTTTGCATGAGAATGAATAACAATAACCAACCACATTTAGTTTACAGTATAAAATATTAAAATAATATACTCGGCTCACTTGCACAACAACAGCAGCAATAACCATAAAACAACAACAGCAGCAACATGCATTTCTAATTGTACATAATGGTGTCAAGTATAAATGTATGAATGAATGATGTGCATACATGTAAATGCAATAAAATGCATTTGAGTTTGTTGCATGATTACAGAAATTCGAGGCAATAATAAATAGTAGCAACAAGACTGTATCTACAATCGGATATTTATGTATGTATTGCAAGTTTTAGGCTGCATAAAAAAAAACAAATCGTAAATTTAAAAAGAAAATTTACAAGATTTACAAGCATGAACAATCATTAATTATTTTAAATATTTCACCTGAAGAAACTGTTACAAAAATTATGTCTATAATTAAAATAATGATTGTAACCATTAAAAAAAAGGAGAATAAAATAGAATAGAATGGAATATAAGAGAATTAAATAAAATGGAATAAAATTATATTGAATGGAATAAAATGGGATAGAATTTTATAAAATGAAATAAAATGGAATAGAATGTAATAAAATGGGATAGAATGGAACAAAATAGAATAGAATGGAATAATATGGAACAGAATGTAATAAAATTGGATAGAATTGAATAAAATGGAACAAAATAGAATAGAATGGAATATAATAAAATGGAACAAAATGGAATATAAGAGAATGGAATAAAATGAAAAAAAAAATTGATTAGAATGGAATTAAATGGAATATAATAGAATAGAATGGAATGGAAAAATATAAATTTTAACCATTCAAAGAAAGAAGCAAAATAGAATAGAATAGAATAGCACAAAGAGGAGTAGAACAGAATAGCACAGAGAGGAATAGAATAGCATTAAAAAAAGATAAGAAAAAGGAATTAAAAGAAGAAAATCCGACAGATGGCGCTCACCATTTTAAATAAAATAAAATTATATTTTTCAGCCCACAGTCCGCCTTTCAAAAGCATTTCTTTAGAACACATCAACTACAATTTATACAGTTATGGATATGTTTTTGATAGTCCTTTTAAAAAAAATATTAATACACATACATGTATGTGTACATACACATGTAATATCCCTGCAGAAATTTTTGGACCACATGGTCTGTTCTAGTTTCAATGCAGTCACCGAGCACATCACTGGGATTTATTTTTTATTTATTTGAACTAAAACGAAACTTTCAAATGTTTTTTTTATCAAGGAGTGAATAGTTGATAAGTAAATAAAATAAAGCAAAGATGCTTTTTAACAATGTGGTCTTCTAAGACCATGAAATTTAAAAGCCACTAGTTGATAAATCTTTAGTTCAAAGGGTTTAAAATTAGCTAAGTTATTTGCAATGCAGTAGTTGGGTTTTCTGCAAGGCTACTTTTAATACACACATTACATGTCGTTGGCGTGTAAGACAATTTGACATTCAAATTGTGTTACATTTTACAAACATGTTCTTGTATGTGTCTGTAAATTTTGCATGTTTAATGTGTTCGCATGTATGTACGTATGTGTGTATATTTTGATCTAAGATTTTATTATTGCAGTGAACACAAAAAGTAAGGACATTTTCAAGAAGACCTTCTTTACATAGTGGCTCTGCTTATCGACTTTTATGGCATAAATTTGAAATTTGTAACCAAGGCTAGGAGTAGATAATACAGCAGTTGCTAGTATATTTGCTGGCTTATGCACTTCTTGAAAGAATTGAATTGAATTCACCAACCTTCAATTAATAGGTTAGCACACTGGTAGGCCCTTATGAAGGCCTGTTAAAAATAAATTCCTGTTCAATTTTAAATGCTGGTTGATAATGTGAAAATGCTTTTAATTTAACCAACGAGATTTGCCATCAAGATTTATAGTCATCCACAAGCTCTTAAATAACTAACGTTATTTGAATTTACAAGATGCATACACGCATACAACCACATATACTCAAGCAAATACAATATGATTTCAAGTAAATAAGAAAGTAGAAGCTGTGGCCTTTTAGTTATGAAGCAAATTTTAATTATGAAAATGTATTGCAAAAATTTATAGAGTCAATTTTGAAAACTTTGAAACGAAATTGAACTTAATCTCTAATACTTCTGCTAACTAAAAATGAATACAAAATATTGTTAATAAATTTAAATTGAGCTTGAAAGGTGAGCTTTTAGATTAGTGGGTGGAGGTTCGATTCTTGACTGCACCCTAGGGAGTTACTCTCTATTGCGATGCGAAAGAAAACGCATCGCAACTCAATACAAAAATTATACAGATGCGAATGGTTTTTTTTTCGCATCGCAATAGAGAGTAACCCCCCTGGGTATTTGGCTTTATATGAGATCTTTTGGCCTTAAAAAAATTAGGCCCGCGCTGGTTAAAATATTTAAAAAGAATCAATTTCTGTTTGTAAAAAATAGCATTGCAACGTATAGCGAAATTTAATCTCTGCGCATATAAAACAATCACATTCTTTACCAATTTAAAGCTGACAAGCAATCAAGAGCAGAGAAAACAAACGCACAAAATATAAAGAAAAGAAACTAAACCAAACACCGTAAAGGCAAAGGGCAAGTAAAGGAATATTGAGCCAATAACATGCACAGTGGGCAATTTATACTCTTCTTCAACATTTAAGATAAGCTGAACAGCTTATAGAAGAAGAACAATCAGGCTCAAATAGGTATTTTGTGAATGTACAATGACAGTGACCTCTAATATAATTTCAAGTATTTATTAATTTAAGTGAAAGACACATAAAATTTTGATTTTAGTCAATTTTTTAACCCCAAAATTTTCAAAGTATTCTAAACTAAATTCCTCAAAATCTGTACACTGTCTAAGTATAAACTATATAGTTCTGAAATCTACATTCCAATAGCTTTTATACCCTTTAATACATACACATCATCTCGATTTTTATTCATTTCTTGAAGCCCAAGATTTTCATTGTAAAATATTCTGTCTGAAATTTCTCAAAATCTATACAATTTCTGAAATCTTAATTGTTTTGCCAATTTCCCACTGTACGACGTGATCTTAGAAACGGTAAAAATAAAATTCAAACAAAGAGTATGTTAACCGTACCAGGACCTGCACAAAAATTATCCAAAAACGAAAGGAATGCGTTGTGTAGACAGAACACACGTAAAAAACTTACACTGAAACTTAAAATGCAAATAGCAAAGATGAACAAAACCAAGGAATTTAAAAAAATCACTTAAAGCTGCTAAAAGTGTAGGCTTCAAAATATCAAAAGAATTAAAAAAACAGAAAACTGACTTTAGCATTCAAGTGTATTTTGCGTCTAAATAAATTAAGAAAAAAAACCAAGTAATAGAAAAACGTCAAAACAAAAAGAAGTTAAGCCAATAAACAAAATGTGTGTAGAATTCTTAAAAGAAGCACTATACGAAGCGTACCATCACGCATAATGATAACACATGCTTATTCATACTCATTTGCGTTAGTAGTAACGGCCACAAAAAAACAGACGCTATTATTATCTTGGTTTTTTGTGCATTGACACATGAAAAGAATAAATTCCATTCATTTTTCTTAGCCATTCACTCAGACAGCCACTCACACTCATATAATTTTGCAGTCAGTTACTTTCTTTCATACACAAAATAAAAACAATTTAAATCTACTTAAAGCATAAAGGATTTACGCTTAGCCCCAAATGCAAAACAAAAAAAAACCTTAAAGCAAATATTTCTTAAACAATAAAAACAAATTAAGATTACTGGCGTTGCTTTCTGTACTTAAAATTATTTGGCTTTTGTTAAAATGAGAAAAAAGTTTGCTATTTTGTATAACATTAGTAGCTGCGACCAAAATAGAACTATTGTGACACCACTCTAATATTACAAATGCTTTCTTAGTCTAGTTTTTATTAAGAATTTATGGCGATTGTAAATAGTGATGCCCTAAGGAACGGAAATGGGTCCAAAGTAGACACAATAGGTGTTCTGCTGTCTCTTCGTTACATATTTTGATATTTTGTATAACTTTACTGCAACTTTTTTAAGAACATTTTTATTGCGCCATAAAATTTTCTGCAGGAATGCCCTTACTGTTCAAAAAAATTTTTCTAGTTAGCTTTTGTGAAAGCTATTATTATGCGATTAATTTTCTTTTATAACATTTTTAAATTTTGGTAATCTTAAGAAAAGGACCTTCAACCACGTGTGGTGGCTGCAAACAGGTTTTTTGTTGAGTATGTACAATATCAGTAGTGAGAAGACGCAGAATGAGCTACCTAGGTAGTGGGATAGTGGCCCCAAAAGACCTACGTAAAATGAATCCCACAGTAATTACGAGATTCGTGAGTAGTCTTGCATTGTTTTCGTTGGAAAATGGGCTGTATAATAGATCTTACACGAGGCGTTACATTTATGACCCATAATAATAATAGAATGTAGTTTCTAAGGAAATTCCCAGACAGATGAACAAGGTTGTCGGCTTGAAAAATAGGAAGATTTGAGCAAATTCTAACCCGGTAAAGTCATAAGCAGCCTCTAGCATTTGATGGAGTTCACGTAGTATGCGTATATTTAGCACTGACTGGCGCATTAAGTATAAATGCAGCAACTCTACAGGAAATGCTGGAACTTGCAAAGCATTTCATAATGAGATGATAATGAGTTGGCTCAGACTTTCCTAAGAAAATATTGACATATGAGTATTTGGTCTTTGAGAATACTCGTCTGACGCTACAAATCATGCAGTAGTAAAGGGGTAAGTGATTTATGCAGGTTGATATGACCCTTATACTTGTAGCAGTTTCATTGTTATAATAAAATTTATAGTTATATAAGTAAAATAAGTATAAATAAAGTAAAACGTACTTACATGACAACCTTAACCTCAATAATGATGAATTGAAATTAATTTTTTTTCATTTAATATTTTCACTTCATTTAAAAAACACAACACAAACATATTTATTTATTATCTCACATTCATAAACAAATATTTACTTTAAAAATTAGGAAGAAAACAATAAAAACTTTTAAAATTTTTATGACAAAGCAAAAATTCGCACCTTTAATTTCCCACTTTTAAATAAAATAAATAATTAAAGCACAAGTCGAATGATATCAAATGTAACGGCTTCGCAAAAATATTTGTTTGACGGTTTGCTAAAAAACAAGTGGTAACCAGCGACGGTTGCGTGCTCTCACTCAGCGACGTATAAAATTATGTAATGTCGGCGGCAGATATTGAATAATTTTTTTAAAACTTGACCGTTACCTATAAAAATTATAAGTATTTAAAAATATAATTAATTTTCGCTAAAAAAATTAGTTGAATCCTTTCAAAATCAATATATTTTTATATATTTAGTAATGTTTTTTTTTAAATTACACCAATAATAAATGATGAAATAACTTGGCACAAGCGAATTTTTATAAACCCACAAGATCACCTCTTTTTCATACAAATTCTACTCCATATTAAAGTCCATATTTCAGTACTTGTACTACCCTTTACCAACACTGCAATACATCAATCAGCCAACATTGTTTTGAAATTTACTCTGCTAATGTTGGTATTTTTCTAAAATTATACTGTCATCTCTGTCTTTCGTTTACAAAGTTGCCTACTGCACTTTATTATTCGTCTCTCTGCCATTTTTAGTGTATGCATAAGAATTTGGTGATGTAAATAAAGACTATAATAATGAAGTTTCAACTCAAAAACAGTAAGTAAAAGAAAACAAAGATAGCTAGCAAAACAAAACATTCTCTGAGAGATTCAGAGCGATTATATGAATGAGTGTACAAAACAGAGATAAGAATTAAATAAGAAATTGCTGGTTGTTTTTGTTTTATCTCAAATAAAAAGTGATTTCCACTCGAACTAGTTTTAGCAATTTTGATTGAAAGAAAAAGCGCTCAGTTGCTGCGGAAATTTTAAAGCGTACGTTTGGTATTGGTGGTATGTCTGGCAATGAAAACTGGAATAAAAAAAGTATTTGTGTTTTTCTAGTTTTTGTTTTAAATTGCATAAATAACAATCTAAAAACGTGTGACGGTCAAAATAATTAACAAATATAATCCATTTATACAATAATAATAATTGAATTGTGTGTTATTATGGCCTCATGTTAATCAAAAAAGCACTGGAAGCTGAAAAAATTTTAGGAGGGAATCCAATGTGCGTGGAAATAAAAAATGAAGTGATAATTGGAAATTAATTCCAGAACGAAATAAAAAAAAATTGTTTAAAATATTTTGGGTGCTTTCATTTGTTTTTTTTTATTAGTTTTCATCAATTGCAAGAAATATTGTCTTTGTATGTGGTGATTTCCGAAAAAGGAATTAAAAATAAGAAGATTAACAAGAAAAAAATGTAGATATTTAAAAGAAATTTTCTAGTGGTTCAAAGTAATATGAAAATATTGTAGGTTTAAGAGAAAGAAGAAAATTTCCATATTGAAGTAAAATATCACAAATAAAAAATTGTAAATTTAGTGAAAAAAAAAATGTTTAAAAAGCAAACATTTAAGTGTTATTTTGGTGTTTCTATGGTGGATTTTATTACTTTCCGGTCCAAATTTTAAGTAAGTCTTTTTTTGTGTATTTCTTTTACTTTTTTATCATCTTTCTTGTTTAGCATCTTATTAAAAAGACCGTCGTCCGCTATACAAATCTTATTAACTGCTGTTTAACTTTTACGTTTCTTCTTGTTTTGGCCCAGAGATGGAAAGATTACTACTTCTCTTGAAAGCAAAATTCCTATATATTTTTTTTTAATTCATAATACAAAAAATACATATAGTAATGTAAATATACTACATACATTCATTTTTAAAAAATATATACATATATGTATATGTATATATGTACATACATAAATTAGTTTTAATAAGGAATTAAAACAATGACCTTCTAATATATAAAATTAAAATTTTCTTTGCTTTTAATTATAAAATATAAGTCGAGAGATAGGAAACTGCATTTGCCTTATATTAAAAAAAATATATAAAATTTTTTTTAATTTCCCATGTCTGGCCTGTACCTAACTATATTTCTAAAGTTTTGTTTGTTGGGCAATTGCATTAAGCTTTTTAAAACGCTTGTTAAAATTCAAATTAAATGTACTTTAGTATTTTGCTCTTTTTTTTAATTTAATTTATTAAAAGTTTCTTTTAATATTTTTAATTTAACTTTTGACAAAAAAGATTCTTCTGAAGTTTATTTATTGTAGTTTTCTATTTGCACTTTATTAAAATTGAACTCTCTTTTTACTAATTTTCTCTTTTACTTTTATACTCAAACAACTGAGAAGTTTTTGTGTATTTGAGTTTTCTTTTGTTTGCATAATGAGTTGCCAGAAGACTTGTAAAAAAATTCATAAAAATTTCCAAAAATAAAAAAGCACTAAATAAAGCTCTATAAATGTTTTTCTAAAAAGAAAATTAAAACTTAAGTTATGCATAAAATATTTCATAAAAATAAAATAATTAATCAATGTCGTTGGCTACAAAAATGTTTCCATATGTTATTGGATGATTTGTGGCAAGATTACCCTGGCAACTCTAGCAACGAGTTTTTATTAAGCAGACTGTCGACAGACATTTTTTTTTTGTTTTTTATGAATTAAATTTGTTGCTTAAAATTGTAAATATTTTTAAAAAACAATCTGCACTATTTATTTCTTGTAAAAATAAACTAATTATTTTCATTTTATTCTAATTTCTCTTGTCAAACAATTGAAAAAAAATGCAAGTGAAATAAAATGTATACAAGAATGTATGCATTCATACAAACACACATACACACGAAAACAAACAAGTGAGTGAGTATATTTAATTTCACCGTTTTCCTTTTATTTCTATTCTCTTTACTAACTAAAATCAATACAACAATATGTCAAATATAACGTGCTCTTTTTAAAGTGTGTATGCAATTCAATAGCGATATATTAACTTAGGTGAGAGTGATAGAGATGACTAGAGCATTGGGTGAACAATGTAAAGCAAAAAATAATTTAAAAATCATATTCCGTATTGCATTCTTCTTGGAATTTTCGGTTGGAAAAGAGCTACGCTGTTGAAATAAACGATATTATTTTGTAATTTACAACTAATTGGTTGTAAAAAAAAAATTAAAAAGTGTTGATAAAGTGAAATAATAATTTTGTGAAAATGACTGCAGAAGTTGAAATTTATAATCAAAAAAAAGAAGTACATCTACGTTCGCTTAAGCAGTCGGGACATGTGGGCTTTGATAGTCTTCCTGACCAGTTGGTAAATAAAAGTGTACAAAATGGCTTTGTGTTCAATGTGATGTGTATTGGGGAGACGGGTCTGGGCAAATCAACTTTAATGGATACATTATTCAACACCAGCTTTGAGTCCACACCCAGTTCTCACACATTGCCAAATGTGAAATTGAAGGCACACACATACGAGTTGCAAGAAAGCAATGTACGCCTAAAGTTAACCATCTGCGATACAGTAGGCTATGGAGATCAAATTAACAAAGATGACTCATTCAAAGCGGTAGTCGACTACATAGACTCTCAATTTGAGGCTTATCTGCAGGAGGAACTTAAAATAAAACGTTCTTTAATAGCATGTCATGATTCACGTATACATGTGTGCTTGTATTTCATATGCCCTACCGGCCATGGCTTGAAAAGTTTAGATTTGGTGTGCATGAAAAAGTTGGACAGCAAAGTGAATATTATACCCATCATAGCTAAGGCTGACACCATTTCCAAATCTGAGTTGCAAAAATTTAAAGCTAAAATTATGCAAGAATTATCCAACAATGGTGTTTATATCTATCAGTTTCCTACCGAGGATGAAACTGTAGCTGAAACCAATTCAGCCATGAATGATCATGTCCCTTTTGCAGTAGTGGGCTCCACAGAATTCATTAAGGTGGGCAATAAACTAATACGTGCCAGACAATATCCTTGGGGCACGGTACAAGTAGAAAATGAAACCCACTGTGATTTTGTTAAATTACGGGAAATGTTAATACGCACTAATATGGAAGACATGCGCGAGAAGACCCATACCAAACACTATGAATTGTACCGCCAAAAGAGACTAGAAGAAATGGGCTTTTCAGATGTCGATTCTGACAACAAACCTATTTCTTTTCAACAAACATTCGAGGCTAAGCGTTCAAATCATCTTGCTGAGCTGCAGGCCAAAGAGGAAGAGGTGCGTCAAATGTTTGTGCAGAGAGTCAAAGAGAAGGAGGCCGAACTCAAGGAATCAGAAAAGGAATTGCATGCAAAATTTGAGAAACTTAAAAGAGATCATGCTGAAGAGAAACGTAAATTGGAGGAATCACGTAAGAAATTAGAAGAAGAATTCATGGAGTTCTCCAGACGCAAATCACAATTGGCTGCTTCCCATCACACTCTTACATTGGGTAAAAGCAAAAAGAAGTAGAGCGCTGCAACAACAACTAAAAACAACATAAAAAATAAATATAAATAAAAACACAGCAATTGAAACATGAAAAAAAGTAAAAAAGAAATTTATTTTTTTTTTAATTTAGTGCTATGCATGCACAACACGTTCATTTAACGAAAACCCGAAGCAAAATTCTCAACATTTAATAAAACATTATTTGACTTAAGTCGCTTCACAGACACACAACTCGTTCGTTATAAGTTTCTTGTAAAAAAAAGAAAACTAACAAAATTTCTACACCTATCAACTACATTTCCAACTAAAGAAAAATAAACTTATGGTAGGTTTAGAAATTTAGGTATTATTAACGATTTTTTTAATACAACACAAAAAAGTATCTCTGTATGTAATTTCAAATCAAACGAAACGATTTCATTTATTTGCACATGTTCATTTCGATTTAAAACAAATTGTTTTTCATAAGTTTTTTTTTAACATTTTTGTATTTCTTTATAGTTTGTAGTATAAAAGTAGGAGCATTTAATTTGTCTACAAAATAAATTAAAGTTAATTTTATTAACAACCAACGTATGTATGTATTATTATTATACGCGCCGTAATATTATTATTATTATTATGACTAACATTAAAAAAAAAAGAAACAAAATAAAATACATACACACATGCTATATATTTACCTACAAAAGTGTTGTTCTTTTCTACTTGGGGAATTTTTTAAGATTTCTATACTATTTTGTGATTTAAAAGGGTTTTTTAAAATCTTTGTTTTTATGATTAAAAAGCCTGTGATTTAAAATTCAAATTCAACGAATTTGTATACATTTTCTGTCGAATAGAAATATGACGTTATTATATGAGCTGTTATATTACATTTAAAAAAAAAAGTCAGCATTAATTCTAGTTAGATGGTGTCCTTATCTTACTAAAATCAATACTAACTCACCTTACTTTCTGAAATTTACATTCCAGTAGCTTATGATTCTATTAGTGTTCACAAAATTAATTCCTTTTTTTATTTTTTCTTTAGAAATATTTATTTATTCTCTTAAATTATAATTATAAGTTAAGAGGAAAAAAAGGGCGTAGCAATGGCATCTTAGGCCTTCAGCTCAATTCTTAAGAAATAAAAAAAAAACGGAGTTAATTTTTCCGAAATAAAAACCAATTTTGAATAATTTTTTTCTGAACTTTTATTGCATTTTATTTTATTTATACCATGTTTTATTTTATATTTTATATTTTAACTAATTTAAATTATACATCCCTGAAAAAAATTTTTTTTAAAAAGAAAAACTCCCACTGAGATATAAAAAATCTTTTATCTGTAAAAGCACCGTTAATGTTTGTAAAAAGTACCTACAAGAAATTTAAATTTCGCATTCTCTCTGATCTATAAGTTTTTTTTTATTTCATGTTTTTAAAAAAATCAATTTAAATTTTCCATCTCTGAAAGAATTTTGTTAACAAAACAAAGTCGTATTGATCTATAAAAAAATTCCTTATTTCTACAAAAAAAAAAAAAAATATGCTAAATGTGCCAATACGAAATTTAAATTTTTTTAAGCAGAAAAAATCACTGATTAAATTTTGCATATCTAAAAAATATTTTTTAAGCAGAAAAAATCCCTCTGATCTATAATTTTTTTTATTTCTAAAAAGTACCATTAATATGTATGTATTTAAAAAAAAATTCAAATACAAAATTAAAATTTTCCATTCCTGAAGAAAAATTTTTGTACAGATCTATAATAAATCTTTTATAAAAAAATAATCTTAATGTTTGTAAAAAGTACCAACAGAAAATTTAAGTTTTTCATTGCTGGAAAATATTTTTTTAAATAAAAAAAAGTAACACTAATCTGTAAAGAAGAGCACTGATCTTTAAAAAAAAATTTCAAAATAAATAAATCAAATAAAGATCCCCTGAGGAAGTTGGAAAAAACCAACGAAACGTCGGGAAAATAACAAAATTAAAATAATAAATAGACCTTGAAAGCCCAAAAACAAAAATTACATTATATTTAATAAAAAGGTCACGTAAGAAAACTGATCTTTAAAAAAAATTATAAAAGCTTGTGAGATTTTCCAATTCGGGAAGTAAATTTTTTTTGTAAAAAAATAAAAAGTCTGCTTAGTGTTTGAACACACCTCGTACAAGCTAAATAATTTTTTTCATTCAAATAATGTTCTTTCTATAGATTCTTTGCTTATGCATACATACATTGTATGTGCGGATGTATGTGAGTTTCTTTAAGAACTAATTTAGGCCTTTTTTTCATCACAAAATTCTTTGTTAAAAAAAGGGAAAATTGATGTATGCCACAAATTATATTCATTTCCATAAAAAAATCTATTTGAAATTTATCAAAAATTTATTATTTTTTTTTGTTATTTTACTTAAATTGATAAGAATTACAAAAGTACTTAATTTTTTTATTTCTTTGTATTTTGGAATACAATTTCATTAAGATTAATTGTAAGACAAAGAGATGGTAAAGGGTTTTTCAACAGGCTGTTTCCAACTTTAGCAATTGTTGAAGGAGATATTTTTGAAGCTACAGCTATCGAACTTAGAAAATCACTCGGGGCTGAATTCAACATGCACTCAATGGTAATTATTTGTTTTATTAAAATTAGTGAGAACGACGCTGGCCTGTTAATGGCGACCGTTATAGATTGATAATTGTTACTTTTTTTGGGCCTGAGTTGTAGGACATGGACACCAACGACTTGTGGTTTAAGTAGTAGGATGCTATGTGCCATATGAAATTTTGCATAAGCATTTTAAGGTTCGGGCCTGTTAGACTTGAATTGAATTTATGGGTGATTTATAATCCAGAAAAATTAAACACGAGACAATACTTTATAGGGGCATTGATAGGCCTTTGAAATTAATTTAAAAACAAAAAGCTGTGATATCTTACACACAAACACTTTGTTTTATTTTATAAGAAGCTGTTAATGAAAGACCCGTTAGCTTGTTAGCTGTGCATTCGTCTAATTTTATTGAAACTTTTTTTTTTTTATTTATTTCTTAAAAAGAAATGAAAGGGTGAGAACGAAATTTTTTTTTATACTATTTTGATAAGGGGAAGCTTTTAATAATGAAAAATTATAAACACGCTGTGACCTCAATATGGCGAGTCATTGCAGTTGGCTTCGTTTTTTAATTCCGTAACATGTTAACGTCAGCTCTGTTAAGTTAGCATAATTTTGTAAAAAAAAAATTAATTAATTTTATAAAAACGCATAAAATCGAAAGCTAGTGGCATGTAAATTTCAGAAAGTAAGTGAAGTTAAATTCCTCTAGGTGAGTTAGTGTTGATTTCAGTCAGATAAGGACACCATCTAACTAGAATTAATGCTGATTTATTTAAAAAAATGGACTTATACCAACTATCAAATATAACAGCTCATATAATGACGTCATAGTTTGTATTCGGAAACTGTATAGATTTTGATTTCTCTCAGATTATTTTGCTGTGAAAATCTTTAGGTTGAAGCAATAAGCCATAATAGTTATCATGCGGTGCCATGAAGTAGTGGCCTCCAAAACTGTAAGTAAATGTAAATTTCACAACTACATGTTGTGGGTTATATATGGGTTAAACAAATTAACAGTCCAATCTAAGTTGGAGCGAAAAATGGAGCGTTTTTTTAGCGCCATCCATAAATGATACACTAGTGTAATCACAAAAAACAAACAAAAATAGATTTAAAAACGATGTGTGTGAAGATAAATACGTCTAGTTAAATACGTTTTTTTTTAATATCGCATGCGATAAAAAAAATTCCATACATATTCTTCACATATGTACTGAATTTAAAGGGCTTTATAGAGAGATGCAGCTATTTTGGACCAGCCCTTCTATCTCAAGGAAAGGGACTTAATGACAAATAACCACAATGGATAGGGCTATCATCCAGGGAATACAGTTTTTCCAATTTGTATTTGTAAAATTTTTTAGAAAATGTTGAAAATTTCACTTAGTAAAAAAATAGCGTATATATGGTCTTTGAGGTATGAAGACTACTGTGGCCAAGCCCTTCTATTCCCAATAGGCTTTGCAAACCCCATGATATCTTGCATGCACACATTTTGTTTAAATTAAATTTAAAAATATAAAAAGCTTTTAACGAAATACCTTTTGTAAGCTTCGGTAGTTGATAATGTCAGTTTTGCAGTTGAGGAATGGAATCTGTCGTAAAACTCTAAATTAAAAATTTTTTTAAATTCAAGCTCTCATTTCTGAATTTTATGTTTGCAAAATCAATAAATTTTAACAATTTATTCTATTTTGTTTCAGATTTTTGCTTACAATTTGTAAAACAGGTTTAACAAAACCAAAAATGGTCTCAACTGGCAAAGTATTTTAACAGCAACTAAAAAATAACATTAAAAAAATTTAAATAAAATAAAATTAAAAAAATTTTGATAAAATAAATAAAATAATTAAACAAAAAAGCGCACAAACAAATTTTTTAACAAACTAAGGACAACTAAAACAAAAAAAAAATAGAAAAGAAAACAGTATTTTCAACTAAATATAAGCGACAGTGTTCATTTTTAATGTTTGTTTATTGTAGACAATAAAAACAAACTTACAAATAATAAATTAAAAAAAAAAATACTCAGCCGGTTTGTCAAAGCCCCTAAAGTTTCTAAACGCTTAATGTTTTTTTTTGAATTTTTTTCTTTATTTGGTATTTATTGATTTGATTGGGATACCGTTTTTTTTTTTGCTGTTACCGTTGTTTTCTCAATGCCAAATCCAGCTTATTTATAGATAACAAAGTTCAAGCTAAAATTAAATACTAGATTATAAAACAAAAAAGTAAAAAATGAATTTTATAAATTTTCTAACAGAAACCGAAAAAACTTAACGATTCCAGTAAAAAAAAAAAAAAATTGAAAAAAAGAAAGTTTGCATTTTTTGTGTCGACAAAGCAACTGCCTGCCAGTAGAATGTAAATACTCGTGTACACACCACCCCCTCAACAAACGTTTAAAATTTTTACTACCCACTTACCTACTCTCTACTAGAAACGCATTTATAAGAACTTGTCCTTAAAAAAAAGCCCACATAAACGCCCAATTAAAATAAAATAGTAAAAAAACGTTTGTAATCATTTCGTGTGCACTGTGCTAGGCCGGTCTCTCATTGTATGGGTACACAACAATTCCTGCTAACTAACTGGTGGTGCCACTAAACGGGACTTAAAAAAGAAAAGCTAAAAAAAGTATAAAATTTTTCTTAATATTTTTCTAAAATTAATTTGAACTCCACTCCACGTTTGCCATTAAAATTAAAAATAGTTTTTGTGTTTGCATTTGTTAAGCGTTTGATCTGCTACTTCTAAACATTCCCCCCACCCTGTGCTCAACCAAAAAAATAAAAAAGAGCCACTCATTAATTTAACAAAAGTGAATAACAAAATATAAAATAAATAAAAAAAATAAATAAAAAAATAAATAAAAAAATAAATAAAAAATAAAAAAAAAATAAAAAAAAAAAATAAATAAAAAATAAATAAAAAAATAAATAAAAAAAATTAATTAAAAAACTTCAGTGAAATAATTAAGTGTTTTAGTGTAATAAATTTAAATTGCCCCAAGAATCCTCCTCATCTAAAGCTAAATCATCACAATTGCCAGCAAAATTTTTGGCCCATTACGAGACAAAGAATGTCATCAACAAAATGTGGCCTAAAAATGATTTTTATAGCGATCATTTTTGTCATCATCGTAAGTGGTAAGTGAAAACATAATTTCTTTATGCAATTTCTTTTTCCAAAAGTATTTTTTATTAAAAAAAAATCAAGAGTATTAAATTGATATAAAATTATAAAAAAAAAAATTTTTTTTCAATAATTGAAACCTAAATTTATTACGAATTTATCTTTAGGAAATCCTGTAATACTCTTTACCCAAATTGGTTATTAAATTTTATTTTTTTTTAACTTTCTTTGCAATTTTATTTTACTCCAGCTGTTAAAAAAAAAAATAATTTCATTAGCAATTCATTTAACAAATTGTAATTTTACTTAAAAAAAAATTACCTTTCACCTTTTCTTTTTTTTATAAATTTTTTTTCCATTCATGTCCTTTGCTTAGTCCGACATTCATTAAATCATTTATTTATGTATGCAGCTCTTCAATAATATTGATTGCTCTGATCTGATTTATGGATTCATTTATTTCCAGCTTCATTTATGTTTTATAAATAGAAAATGAACTAAAAGAAAAAGAAAAAGGAAAAACTAAATTACTTAACAAGAAGTAAAAAGAGAAGAAAGTGCATAATGGAAAGAACATCCAGAAAATCAAAAATAAATTGGAGATTAATATTTGAAATGCTGGGCCAAGAGAGAAAAACATCAGCAGCTGGCAATAGTTTTTGATTCATAAAATGCTGTAGCAGAGCAGAGTTTTCAATAATAAAATTGGAATCTGAAAACTTTTTAGTCTTTTATTGTGTAAAAACAAACTACAAGACATCAGGCCTGATTATGAGTGTCGTTTTAGTGGTGAAAATAGTGCCACATATCATTGTTTTGTTCACAACTACGGCATTCATAATCAGGCCTAGTGTCTTGTAGTTTATATTTAACACGCTCCCGCCCTTATATCCTTTTTAGAGAAATAGAATTTTAAGCTTTAAAAAAACCCATTTATTCACTGCTTTATAGCTTTATAAAGTGGCTCCTGCCTTTGCCAGCATTATTAGCAGAGGCACCATTTAAACTGGTAAAGAAAATATTTCAAAGCATAATTTCAGGCTTAAATTAATTATGAAAACCCATTTTCTTAAATAGTGCTGAGTGAATATTGTTGAAAAGTGGGCTTAAAAATAGGTGTGGTTAATTTAAAAATATATGACGACCTTCTTTTATAAAACAAAAATTTTTAGAGCGAACAAGCAGCAAGCAAACAAATAAATAGAAAATAAATTTTATTTATATATTAAACTAATTAATTTTTTAAATTAGTTTACCAAAATAATCCAAATAATCTGCCCTCAGTATCAAACAACTTGTATTGAAATTTTGAAATTATTTCATAGAAAAATTCTATTGCTTGAAGGAGATAAAAATTAAATTAAATCACAACAATTCTTTCACATAAAAGAACTGCCTGAAATACAAGTTTTTGCCCCTTTTCTCTTAATAAGAACGACTTAGGCCTTAAACATATTTCAAGTTTTGACTTACTTCTGCTAGTAAAGTTAAATTTTCACTCATTTTATTTCGTAAACCTGTAGTAAAATTTCATCAGTAATATATTTTTAGAACATTTTAACCCTCTAACACTTCAGCTTACAGGTCTTTTTTATTTACGAGTCAAAGAAGTCCCATTAATTGAACAGTTATAGGGTTAAAGTTGGAAATAGTTACCTGGTTACTGTGAAAACTTGTAGAAAAATTTCATCAGTGAAATTTTTGTTGACCATTTTAACCCTCAAACTTTTTTTGTTTTGTTTTATTTACGACTCAAAGAAGTCTTAGTGTTCGTTACATAACCTGTAGAAGTCATTTAGCCTGATTTTCATATTTTGCCAAGTGTTTCAATACTCCTGCGATTTCCTGAACGAGTCAGGTCCACTAAATCATTTGTTCTCTTTGAAAAACGGAATAACAAGAATGTTTTCGCTACCCCCTGATACGCCTTATCGCCAAGCAATGTTATTGCGATTGCCTTTCCAGCACCAAGTTCATCTAATAAATAATTTTATCACCTGTACCAGTATTTTAGTATTTTTCACTTTAAATTATAATATTATGGAATTTTCCATACCTGCTGTAGAATTATTTCAAGGACTTTCTCTTTGGCTGTGTATATGTGTGTGCACATCAGAAGCCCACACATATACGACTATGATGCAATAAAAATTGCTGTTGAAAACAGAATGCCAATCGCTATTATAAAAGGTTACAATTTATTTATTTTTTATTGCTTTTCAATGGTCTTTTGTGTTTTTATTAAAGGACAAGGTAAAAAAGAAAAAAATAAATCATTAACAAGAGGAAAAAAAAAAGTAAAAGTAAAAACCTTTTAACATTGTGGGCTAATTAAGGAAATAGTGTGTAAGTGCTGTTTTTTTTTTAAATTTATTAAAAATGTTTATTAGTTAGTTTTATTTGACCTTTTTCTTTTTAATTAAAATGGCTATTTTGTTAAGCTTGAGGTCTTATTTTTCAAAAATTTATTTTTATATCGATATTTCGCTCCAATTTTTGTAGCTTCTTCAGGATATAATTATAAATTAATCAAATTATTAAAAATACATATTTAAAAAATTTTCTTGACAAAAGTAAATTAGGGTGTTCAATAATAAGGTTATTCCAAACAAAATTTGAAAAATATTTAAAAGTAATATGTTAAAAATGTATAAATAAAACAATTGTTATAAAAATGTATGTGTTAAATGAATTATGTATGTATGTAACAAGTAACAATTAACATATTTTTTTTTTTTTTTTTTTTTTATGTAAAAATATTAAATAATAACATAATTTTGTTAATATGCTCAAATAAATATATAAAATTATATACTTGTACATGGACACACTTATTTGTATATAAATAATATGTGCATATTAACAAAAATATTTAACAAAATTTATATTTGTTTATTAAGTGTCTATAATTTTGAGCTATATTTTCTGTATCAGACTTAAAATTTATTCTGTGTGTTGTAGGTGTATTAATTATTTGTAACATTTCTAATGTGTACCTTCTTTTATAATTATTTTCTATATTTAAAACTGAAACATTTTCAAAATTAGGAAAATGATTTAATTCAAAACAATGAGAAGTTAATGCCGTTTTTTGTGAAGATATGTTCCTATACTTTTGATTCGATTTATGTCCAGCCATTCTAGTCTTAAGTTTATTTTTTGTTGTACCTACATACACTTTGTCACAAGTTTCATTTTTATTACCATCACATGGTATTCTATAAACTACATTTGACATATCAAATTTCTCTATTCTATCTTTAGTTTTACTAAATAATGTATTTAAAGTATTGTATGTTTTATACGCCATACGGAATTTTTCTCTATCATAAATCTTAGTATTTATTAAATTCTGACAGTCCTGGTATATAAATAATTGATTTATAAGAAACCTGTTTATTTAAATGAATTATATTATATCTTCTATTCCTATAATACTCTCCAATTAATTGATAAATTAAAAAATCTGGATAATTATTATCTTTTAAAAATATTCCTAATTATTATTTTATTTTTGAAATGAAATTCGCTATTACTAATTGTCAGTATCCTGTTAATTAAATTTTTAGCTGTGTTCATAATAATTTTTTTACTATGTTTAGAAAAATAATTTATTAATCTACCTGAAGCTGTTGGTTTTTGATACAAATCTACCAATAACTTATTACCTCTATTAATTAATAATGTATCCAAGTATGGAAGTTTGGAATCCAATTCTTTTTCCATTGTGAACTTAATATGAGAATCAAAATTATTAAAAACCTCCAAAGTTTGCTCAATTGCTGCTTCAGGTATAATACAGAATAAATCATCAACATATTTAAAAATAATTCTTGGTCTATTATTTAATTTTTCTATACATGTATCTAATAATTTTTCCATAACTATGTCAGCTACTATTGGTAAAGCAGGAGATCCCATTGGAAGACCTTTTTGTTGTCTAAATACTTTTTCATTTTATTGAAAATATCTATTATCTTCTATACAAAATTTTAATATCCTAAAAAATAAATTTGTTAATTCGAGAATATCCTTCTATTATATTCCACTTTTCTTCTATTATACTAATAGCTAAATCAATGGGAACACTAGGAAAAAGTGATACTACATCAAAAGAAACTAATTTTTCATTATCATTAATTATTTCATTTTAAATTTTCTCTTTAAATTCCAAAGAATCTTTAATGTTTTTGCTAAAAGAATTTATAAATCGATTTAAAGAAATTCTTTTTTCAAACAACACAAATCCGGAAAGCTTCTCGGCTTGTCTACAGAAAACATCCAGGGTCTAGTAAGGTATTAAACCTGGGGCCGATATGGGATTATTTAAAAAATTAAAATATAGCCAAAAGAAATTAAGGACCAATTGTAAAGGTGTAGCCTTTAGTTCTACGTAATTTGTATAAATAGAGGTTAACTAAGAGATGACGCCATTATCGCCGAACCTGGCTATCTCAAAGAATGGGGCATAGCAGAAAACAACCACCATAAATAGAACTATATTCATCCTGTAAAAGCAGTTTCTCCTCCAGAGCAACAGCAATGGGGTATATGGAAATTTAAAAAATTTTTAAAAAATAGTCCAAAGTAATTTCTGAGTATTTGGACGATAGATTACAAATCTAGACGGCCTCCCCTTTAAAATGATATATGTCCCATCCCGTAATCTTTAACGGTTCGTCCGAAAATATTTAATTTTTAATGCAGAATGAAAAATTTTTTTTTCTCATTTAAGCAAACGATATGATTCACTTTCGTAGGCCAGGCTAGTTTGTAAACTTTCTTGTTTCTAAATAAATTAAATTTTTTTTTTATAGTAAAGTCTATGCCGCACGTTTATAAAACATTTTTCATCATCAAAATAAACAAAAACTAATTATTTGCCAAACAAACTTTTTTCTTTCTCTTCTTTTTTACAATATTTATTTTTTTAACTTCAATTATAAAACAAAGAATAAGAAAAAAAAAATTAATTGAAAAATAAATTTGTGTTGTTTGCCTCGAACGACATGACATGTAAATTTAATCTCTAAGACATTGACCTGCTCTAACGGCTGTAACGAATTAGAGTATAAACAAATATTGGAAAATAAACTGAATTCATAAAAAGAAATAGTAAGCAACCGGCAGCTTTTAAAGCCAGCAGTTCTTAAACTATTTTTGGAGGCAAAAGTCTAAATTCATAGTTGGTATTCAATCTACATTCAAACTGCATATAATCCTCTTTAATACGTTTGTCTAAGCCGCTAAAAAACGACGTACAGGGGTGCTTTCTTTTTTTTAACAATAATTACTTTAAGTGACAAAAATTCACACAAAAATTTAAATTTAAATACAAAACTATTTTCTTTTATGTAAAAAGATAATTTGAAAATCAATTCGAACATTAAGGTCTTACAGCCAAACCTAAATTAGCCTGTTAAGCGCAACATTTAAGAAGCACTGCTAAGGTGGCGGCGGTGTCTTCATCAATATCATGGAGCATTACGAAAAACTAAAATAAAATAAAAATTTTACAATAACTTAAATCCATATTTAATGCATAATGAAACAAAAGTTCATTTAGTTTTTGTTGTTGCATGTTTTGTTTTTATTTTGCAACCAAGTTTTAAACATGTTTTAAGCGTATTGTTGTTTAATTCGCTCATGTAATAGTTAAGTCTAGAATGGCCCGTAAGTAACTCAATGTAGATTTTTGTCTTTTCTGCTGAGTTTTATAAAAACCTCTGCTTTAATTGCTATCTGGCTTCAAAGGACGCGGATACCCCTTTTATAGGTCCAGAGCCACAGCGGTCATATTTCTGACAAAACAAATAGTTTCAAGCACAGAACCTGCATTTTCTTAACACAATATTTCCTGTCGTACACTGATTTTATTTAATACCATAACCTACAGTAAAAAAAGCGCAATAAAAGGTTTGGCCTATCTTGAGGCTAGTCAGCGATTTCAAATGTCTACCGATATGTGATTTGAGTGCAACTAAATAAAATAGCAAATAGAAAATAAGACCCTCTCTCTCTCTTTCTCTCTCACTTTCTCACTCTCACTTTCTCACTCTCACTTCCTCACTCTCACTTCCTCACTCTCACTTCCTCACTGTCTTCCTCTCTCTCTGTCTCTCTCTCTCTCTTCCTCTTTCTCTTCCTCTCCCTCTCTCACTTCCTCACTTTCTTCCTCTCTCTCTTAATCTCTTCCTCTCTCTCTCTCTCTATCCCTCTTTCATTATCTCTCTTTCTCTCTTCCCTATTTCCTTACTACCCCATCTCTCTCTATCTTTTTCTCTTCCTCACTTTCTCACTCTCTACCTCTCTCTCTCTCACATTTCCTCACTCTCTTTCTCTTCTTCTCTTTATAGCTCTCTCTTCCCCTGTTTCTCTCACTCTCTCTTCTCCTATTTCTCTCTCATTCACTACCCTATCTCTCTCTTTCTTTTTCTTCTCTCTCTCTCTCTTTATCCCTCTCTCTCTATCTAAGTTTTAGATTTATTGATTTTGTTTCTATTGCTTTGGTCGTACACTAAAAGCAATTTTTTCCATATCGAATTTAACATTGATTTGTTCAAGTCCAGCTCAGCTTACACTGCAATGCATTAAATAAAAATGCCTCATTAGCCAATTTTATTTTAAGTATTTAGTAAAACAAGTTTCTTTAATTGTAACATTAAAACTACTGCAAAAAGTTTTACTTAAAAAAAAAACTTTAAAAACTAAGAAAAGAGTTATGGATGTTGGTGGCTCATTGAGACATTTTCTAAGCTGCTACAGCTGCTGTAAACAAAACGTTTGTTTGTTTAATTTTAGTAGTTGTTGTTATGCTTAACGATTTTGTTAAAAAAAAACCTTGAACCAAAAAGATTGAAGCAAAAAAAAAAAAAAAAAATACAAACAAAAAAAATTTCATAAAAATTTTGCTAAAGACTAGTTTTAGTTGACGATTTCACAATTGCTAGTGCTCGCTTGGCTGAATTCAAATAATCAACTGAAAAAAAAAAATAAAAAAAAAATTAAGAAAAATAAAAACACATATTATAAAATAGAGTGTTAAATCTATTATTAGCTTTTGTTCTTTAATTATAGTAAAAAGCAAAAATCTTTGATAACGCTAATCCTTTTTTTCCCAGACATGTTAATTTAAATTTCAAGTTTTTAAAGGTCATAGCTTTTTAAGTTTCATTGAATTAAATTAAAAATTTATTAATTCAAACTACCCAAAATGTATTAATATTGCCAGTAACTATTTTTTATTTATTTTTATAAAAATAAAATGGGGTTTCATTAACATTAACATCAGGAGATTAATGTTTTTTTTTAAATTCTTTAGAAATTTTCTATTACTATTAAAATTCAATTGTAATTTTTAAATCTGTAAAATTACGCATAATGAGATTATAGAATTACTTCCTTCCCTGCCTCTCTGGTTCTATTTAAAAAACCTGCTCACAGGCTCTGTTATTTAAGTATTTAATTAAAAGTCGCTTTCTGTTTTAAAAATTAAAAGAAAAAAATACAAACAATAAAATGTTAAATTTTAATGCTTTCTGTTGAAGACAATGTCGTGTATCTTGTAGTAAATGAGCCTTAAAACACACATCACTTTACTTTGTATTCCAAAATATTTTGTTAAAAAATTGTCTTGTTAAGGACATCTGTCGTACCTAAATTGTCTTTCAAAAGATTTTGTTAAAGAAGTGTTTTGTTGTCTTAGAATCAATTAATTTTTATGCCTGACAAGTTGTAGGACTTTGTCACCAAACTTGTCCCCAACAGAATTTTTTAACTTAAAATTAATTTTATAAAATATACAATATTTTGTAATCGTAATCAATAAAATTATCATTTGGGAATTTAGATTTTTTTTTTATTAAAACAAAAAAAAATTATTTCGCTTAAAATTTACAAACTTAGAAATCAGTTTTTGTAGCAGAATTTTTCACTGTGTAACTGTTGTGATATTATTTAAAAACTAAACCCTGTAAATGTGCTGCCATCGCCACCATTTACAAAAAAATCTTATTCGAAAACTACAATACAGTTCCCCATATTTGATGTGTTTTTTTTAAATGCAACAACAGCCAAACTGTCAACTGAATTGGTTTGAAAAAAAAAAATTCAAACTACAAATGCATTTATTGTCTGACAGTCGTTTTCCAAATGTATGTTTTAGTGAATGTGTGTGTTATTGTTTAAACCATAAATCTGTCATCAAAATATGTTAGAGCACGTTGTTTGCAGTTAGTAAGTGCAACATTTTCTGCGAGTACTCTACGTGTAACAGTTAAAAAAGTTGAAAGAAAATCGATGATAAAGTATGGTTGTGGTGCTGTGACCAGCTTTGCTATACCCCAAGACCTAGTCCGGTGTTCAAGTTTAATTTATTCTATTTCACTCCTCTGAAGTTCTGGCAACAATAAACAAGCGCTAAAGAACAAAACTATCAAATTTTCAAATGGAATAACTTTTTTATTTTTTTAATTAAAACACAATTCGTTAGTAAACCGACCAACCAAATTCTAAAACTAGTTAATTTTTTTTTTATTAAAAAACCAATTAATTATAAAGTTTTTACTTCATTAAATGGCGTTTGCTTTACTTTAAAATTTATTTCAAAATTTATTATGTTGGTTTCGTTTTTTTTTTGCTTTTAATCTACATATTTTAAAAATCACACAGTAAACGTAAAACAATATTAAAAAAAGGCTTGTGCAACAAAACTAACAATTTGTTAACTTAAACATAAATTTTTATAAATTTTACAAACTCCTCTACACAGTTTTACATGCAAACGTACATTAACTTTATTTTTTTTATTCAATTGCTAACTAAAAAAACTTAAATAATTTTTTTTAATGATTTAGCTTTACAAAGTAAATAAAACAAAATTTTTAATTTTCAATTTTTTTGTTTAGTTATGAAAAATTTATAAAATATTAAACACACGAAAAAAAGTTAATTGAAAATTCTGTAATGCTCGTATGGTAAATAAAATAATAAAAATAATTTTTTTTTGATGATTTATTAAATTAAAAATGTACACGATATTTTAAATATTTTATAGACAACTGCAGTATAATAACAGCAACAACAAGTTAATAATAAAAAAGATTAAAAAATATAAAAATTAATTAATAAAAAAAAAAATAATATAAAAATTAAATAATAAAAAAATAAAATAATAAAAAAAAAAATAAAATAAAAATTAAATAATAAAAAAATAAATAAAAAAAATAATAAAAAAATAATAAAAAAATAATAATAAAAAAATAATAATAAAAAAATAAATAATAAATAAAATAAATAATAAAAAAAAATTAATAATAAAAAAATAAATAATGAAAAAAATAAATAATAAAAAAAAATAAATGTAATAATTTCTATTTGGAATTTAAAAGTTTAACAAAATATTAATCTTTATTTGTGCTTAATTCTGGAATTAATATTATGTTAAAAAAAAATAAATAATAAAAAAATTTATAATAAAAAAATAAATAATAAGAGATAATTAAATAATAAAAAAATAATTTAAAAATATTAAGTAATAAAAAAATAATTAAAAAATAAAAAAATAAAAAAATAATTAAGAAATAAAAAAAGATAATTAAAAAATAAAAAAAATATAATTAAACAAAATAAAAATTAAACAATAAAGAAGATAATTAAAAAATATAAAAATTAAATATTAAAAAAAAATATAAAAAAAATGAATATTAAAAAAATAAATAATAAAAAAATATATAATAAAAAAAATAAATAATAAAAAAATAAATTATAAAAAAATTTAAAAAAAAATAAAAATAAATAAATAATAAAAAAAAATAATAAAAATAATTAAATAATAAAAATAAATAAATAATAAAAAAAAAATAAATAATAAAAAAAAATAAATAATAAAAAAAAAATAAATAATAAAAAAAATTTATTAGTTAGTTTTATTTGACCCTTTTTTTAAATAATATATACTGAAGAAGCTACACAAATTTTAGCGAAATATCGATATATAAATAATTTTTTTAAAAATAGGACCTCAAGCTTAATGAAATAGTCATATTATTTAAAAAAAAAATTATAAAAAACAACATAGTTACAAGAAGTATTATAACACTTGTAAATTTTACAATAAATCTAAGCACTCCTGCAGAATTTCCCTTCTTTAAATTACAAGTTATTGGGGTCCATATCATCAACTCATTCCAAAAGAAGTTCATAATCATTGAGCTATAATTCTCGCCGTTGATATTTCATTTTGAACACTTTTATTTTTAGAAAAATATGATCCCATTTTATCATCTGCATAGATTATTATATTAGCAAAACAGACTAGAAGAATTGACAGCTTATGTAGTTTCAACATATTGTCATTACCTACTGTCACTGTTAGCCTGTACTTCTCTTTAAAAAAAAGTTTGAATTTTTTAAATTTGTTAAAAATCACGAATTAAAATATTTTTTCTATTTTAAAATTTAAATACATTTTTTTTTATTTAAAAGCAAGACAGGAAATCTGTATTTCAGCACGTTTTTATTTTTAATTTTTTTTTGCTATTGAATTGTTAAAAATGTTTGTTAAAAAATCTTGAATTTAAATTTATATAATTTTTAACAAATAAAGTATTGAGACATTTTTTTAGGTCTGTACACTGAGAAAATTTTGTTGCTACAAGAATTGGTCATCAATCTAATGAAAAAAAAATTCATTATATATCAATAAATCATTACATCAATGAATTTTTGAAATTAAATTCCTTTAATGAAATAATTTCATTCATGCCATGAAATTATTTTTTTAAATAATTTTAAGTAAATTTATATTGCACGCCAGTCATTAATTGATAAAAAACAAGTCATCAAAATAATTTGACTGATGAAACTTAAACAACCCTAAACAAGTATTTTTTTAATTGATTTTTTATTTAAATACTTTTTTTGCTACACGAATTTGCCATTAAAATGAGTCATTAATAACAATTTAAATGCAAATGCTGAGGTACAGTTTTACGACACAATTTTTTAAATACATTTTAGTGCTTTTTGTTGTTGTTTTGTTTGTATTTTAAATCAAACAAGATAAAAATTAACATGTTAAAAAGTGAAATACATTCAAACATACATACAAACAAATTTTGCTTTATAGTTTATTGCAACGTAATTAAAAAAAAACATAATTTTCATTTAAAGTTTGCGGTTTTCTGAACAAGTTTTAAATATTTATTTCTGATAATTTTTTTTTTTAATTAAAAAAAAACAAATTTGTTGAGTTATGTCACTATTACAATAAATAAGCGATATGTAAGCCAATGTCAAATTAAAAAAAAATTTTTTTGTTTAAAAAAGTTCTATTAAGGAAATTTTCTATGTCAAATTAAAAAAAAATTTTTTTTGCTTAATAAATTTTCCATAAAAAATTACTTAAGAAAAACTATTTTTTATAAATGAGTAAATTTTTTGGGTGGAATTGCCCATATATAAAAGCTAAATAAAGTATACTATAATTAATTACTATTAATTGACTGCCAAACAATAAAAACTTAATGCTAAATTTTATAAAAATATCGCATGTAACAATTTAAAATTTTTTAATTTAAATTTAATAGCTTTTTTTCTTTTTAGTTTGCAAGGTAAAATTGAATTTACCTTAAACTCAGTTCAGTTATCAGATTTAATTTTTATTAAAAACAAAAAACTTTTAAAAGATAAAAAATTTTTATATTTAAATTGATTTAAAAAAAATTTTTTACATTAAAATTTTTTTTATACTAATTTAATTATATTAAAAAATTATATAAAATTTTTTTTTTATATTAACTCTGTGTAGCTTTAGTGTAACCCACACATAATTTCCTGTCTTGTATCATTTAAAACATAAACAAGAAAAGAAAAGAAAAAGAAAAATTTTCTTACCAAACAAAAGATTTTTGTACTAAATGATGATAAATATTTTCCTCTGCCTAAACGAAAAAGGTAAAAAAAAGGAAATAGTAGACAAACAAGTTCTTCAAAACAAATTTCGTTACAAAAAAAAAACAAGATTTTTTTTTGTCTAACAAATAGAATTTCTATTGACGCCTGCCCACGCATAACCGTCTTGACTTTTTAGAGGATGTGTTTTTAAATACACACACACACGACTACAATTCATGCCACCACAGTATTATTATTAACTGATAGCCTGGCTGGCTGGCTGACTGACTGACTGACAGCAGGAAATGAACTTAAAAATTAAACTCAGTTAACCATAATGAAAACAATAAACAAATGATAACATTGAAAAATAAAATAAAAAAAAATAAAATGTTTTAAGGAAAACAAATTTTGTAAGTAAATAAAAAAAAAACAAGAAAATAATAAGTAAAGAAATCAATGCATGGAAAGAAAATTGCGGCATAAATTCTATGAAATAAAATGTATTAAAATTATTTCGTTGATTCTAAATTATGTGAATTAATGAAATATTTTCATTGAATTAATGAAATATTTTCACTGAATTAATGATATTATTTATGAAATTATTTATTTAAAATAATGATATGTATTATTGCATTGAATTAATGAAATTATTTATTTAAAATAATGAAATTATTTCATTGAATTAATGAAATTATTGTAGTGAGTTCATGAAATTATTTCATTGAGTTAATGAAATTATTTCCTTGAATTGAATAAATGAAATTATTTCAGTGAGTTAATGCAATATATGATCTGCTATTTTTTAAAGTGGTGTAAGTCCACATAAAAGAATGAGTTACAGTAATACCTAAATTAATGCGACAAACGCTTTTTGTCTCTCAAAAATTCTCATGCCCATACATAAAAATAAGTCGACGGCTGCGCTGAGTGGTTGGAAATTTAAAGTTTGACAGCGCGTTTTGTAGTGAAGTTGGCTGCAAAGCAATGATTTTTTTATTTCTGTTTTGTCATTGTTCATCAGTAATTAAATTTTATCTAGTTTTTTTTAATATAACCTTTTTAACTTTATTTTTGTTTGCCTTTAGGAGGTTTTATTAATAGAAATAATTAAAGCACCACCAACTTTATTAGGTAAGACGCTTAAAAAAAAAAAAAAAAAAAAAAAAAAAAAAAAAAAAAAAAAAAAAAACACTACTTGTCGCTCCAATTTAGTTTAATTTAAACTTGTTTGTCTAAAAAGCCAGCTCTACTGTCAGCTATCAAATCAATTGGCAAGAGTAACAAAATTCTCTCAGTTGCTTCAAAAGTATCAAAACTCAAAAAATTTATTTTTTATATAAAAAAAAATTTTATTTTATTTTATTTTCTAAAAAAAAAAAAAAAAAATGTTTTAAGCGCTTTTGTTTTCAGTAAGAGTGTCAGACTGCTGGATCTGCTGTAAAATCATATTTTTTTTAATGAATGACACTTTCAAAGTATATAATAGGCCTGTTCCATAACAAAAAAAGTTTCCTAAAAGTTTTTTTTTTTTTTTTTCAAATGAAGTAAAATAAATTTTAATTTTCTTGTCTATACTTTTTCCTTTTTGCTTAAATTCTTATTAAAATTGCATGATCCATTAGAGAAAAACAAAAAAATTTTTTCTTATTGCAGAAAATATTAGTTTGTTTATGTGAGGAGTGTGTGCGGCATAACTAATACCAGACGCATAAATAATTCAAACATACCAGCTTATAGTCCTGGAGCTGCTAGTGCTGCTGCTGTTATACGTAAATAAAAAGCAATAAATTACAAAGTTTTAGGACGGCTTTTATATTCTCTTTGCAAATAAACAAACTTTAACAGCACCAGCCAAAGTAGCCAACAAAATTTTGCCCTTAAAACCTAAAATGAAATTCATTGCGTTTCAAATGTTACAAAAAAATTGTTTAGAAATTAAAAAAAAAAAAAACTTTTAAGGATTTAAATTTTAAAATATGAGTTCAGTAAAAGCACACATGTGCTGCCAAAAAAAAAAAAAAAAAAAAATTGTAGCAAAATAATTTCAATTATTTTGTTTTCTTACACAAAGCCAAGCAAAGTCTCAAAAGAAACCTCAAGAACAACCATTAAAAACCCCCAACCCCAACTCTTTTGTTGTTGTTGTTGTTTTTTTTTTACCAAATTTATTAATGAGCAGACTTAACAGAAGAGTCAAGCTAGAAGAGAAGACAAACAAATGAGAAAACTTTTTAATTTGTTGTGTGCACACACAGCACAGTGTTGTAAAATGACAAGTGGTGAAAAAAATAAAGGGAAATGACCTGTTTCTTATAAATACTTGAACTGTTTACACAATATTTTTAATTAGGGGTATTTGCTTAAAGTTGCAAAATTTTAGTCACATAATGAGCAAATATTTACAGCAAGCTAAAGTCCATTTAAGAAAAAAAAAAACAATTTTTTTAACGAGTAAAACAGCAAGTACTTTTTAAAACGCAGTTAATAAAAAAGTTATTTGTTTTTGCTGCTTCACACTTGAATAGTTGCTAAGGATATTCACTTCAAACAAAATTTTCCTACCATTTCCAGGAATGAAATTTTTTTTCAAATGAATACCCCTATTACACGCACTTTTGTATGCTTTGCTCCTCAGCTCGACCACCATAAAGAGTTTCTTCTGTGGAAGTGAAACAACTTATTTTCTGTTCGGGGGGGTTTTTTTTTTAATTCGTTCTTTGTTTGTCAGTTCTTTTTCAAAAAAATGTACACACAAGTTTTATTAATGGTTTTGATTGTCTTTCTGTTCATGGTTATTTTTATTTATTTATTTTTTTTTTTCGTTTTGTTTGTTTATTTAGCCTTTGTATAGGGTGAGCCGCAATTTGAGGGATTTTTATCATTCCCCACTTTGCCAACGTACCATTCCCGATTTTGCCCATGAAAATTTAAAAAATCAAAAAGGAATTTAATCTCTAGGCTCTTAAGTTTCCGGAAGTTTTTCAACATTTTCTGAAAACTTCGTAGTATTTATTTTATGATGCAAAACGGAAACTGCCAAAATCCTTGAGAACAACAGTACTCAAAAATTTAAAAAATAGTCCAAAGTAACTTCTGAGTATTTTGGCGGTAGATTACAAATCTAGACAGTCTCCTCTTTCAAACGATATGTGTCTGATCGGTAATGATTTTAAATTAATAAAATTCTTATAAACAAAAGTCAGCTCTCAATTAAAGACTAATTTTTTTGTGACTCTGATTATGACCTATTATTTGTTGAAAATAAAGCCACTTCTTCCTCCAATTTTTCCTCTTTTTTTTGATAGCTCAAGCATGTTGCTGTCGTGTATTGGCCGCCAATAGATCTTAAAAGTCTCTTAATGATTATAGTCCATTATGATGAATAATTGGCCGTTGTCAGCACAACATTACTTGAAGTGAAGTTGAGTGATTTCTAGTGGATATCAGGGTGGAAGCTGCCATATTTTAAACGCCTTTTAAAGCGCAAGCCGCAAGCTTTTAAAAACCTATAGCCAAGTAAATAAATGTTTTTAAGCAAATAAAAATTACAAAGTGATTTCTTAATTTATGCTAAAACTTAATAATAAAAAAATTACTGTCCACCCTGTATTTACAACAACAAAAAAATACCAGCTGCACAGCATGCGTTTATGTGCTGG
The DNA here is from genome assembly GCA_947397855.1 of Thelaira solivaga. NCBI lineage: Eukaryota > Metazoa > Arthropoda > Insecta > Diptera > Tachinidae > Thelaira > Thelaira solivaga. The sequence goes on along the minus strand of OX377611.1, from coordinate 78,667,145 downwards.
AACCATCATCCTCATCATCAGCATCCTCTTTGACTGTTTATCATTTCTACGAGACTCTTGTACGTGCGTGTTTTGTTTTGGTTTCATTTTTTTTTCATCTGGCTTTTATGAACAAAAACTTACTTTTCCTTTATCTGAATTTCTTCTTTCTCTTCTCTGCATTTCTTGTATTTTTCATTTACTAATTTGCCAGCTTTCGTTCTCATCTTCTTTGTCGTAAGTAAGATAAACACACAAAAAAAAGTTTGTTTGCTTTTTTATACGTATTTGAGGTCGTTGCAGGGAATGAGTAATAATTTTTTTATGCTGCTTTAAATTCATGTACGTGCATGGATGGATATCTTCCATAATTTGTCGGTATAATAATTTTGTGTAGCTTTTGGGGAGATTTTTATTTAATTTTTTTTTTTTTTGCTTTTACTCTTGTCATCGTTCTGCGAATTAACAATGAAAAGCAATTGATTGTTGTAGATATGAGATACAAAATGGTGTTAAATAAATTGATGGAGGCCAACTTTCATGTGTAAGTGTGTATCGCTTATTTTATTTATTTATAATTCAGAGTAGTTTCTGAATTAAAAATTAAAATAAAAAGAAATGCATTTTAATGACACCAAACACGGAGTGATTTTAAACAGGATCTGTGAGAAGGCTTGATATGCTTGTGTACCCAATCGAATAAAATTTTTAACCGATTAATATATTCGTCTAACAAATTTATTCGAGTAATATATTTAATCCCATAATTTTAAACGAGTAATAATTATATTCGATTAGTATTTTTAATGGTATAACATTTTTTTTGGAAAAGCTGTTTTAACTGAATAATAATTTTAAACGAATAACATTTTTATTCGCATAGTTTATTTCAATATTTTTAATCGAATAGTAATTGTAACCAATTGTTGTTTTTATTCGAATAATATTTTTGTTTGCTTAACATTATGAATCGAATTATAGTTTAAATGAATGAAGATAAATATGTCGTAACGTAACAGCTTACGTTTTTTAGTATTTGTAAATATTTTTTCAGTATTTATGGCAAATATAAAATATGATAGTGCTGTTGCTCTGAGAGATTTTAGCAACTTCCCGATGAATAATAGAAGATTACGGGATGGAACTCATATCATTTTAAAGGAGAGTCTGTGTAGATTTGTAATCTATCGCTCAAACACTCATAAATTACTTTGGATTATTTAAAAAAATTTTTTTTTTGAAATTTAAATATACTTCAGTGCTGTTGCTCTTGACTGATTTTATCGATTTTCAGACGAACCATAGAAGATTATGGGATGGGACACATATCATTTTAAAGGGGAGGTCGTCTAGATTTGTAATCTACCGTCCAAATACTCAGAAGGTACTTTGAACTATTTTAAAATTTTTTTTTGAAATTTCAATATACCCCAGGGGTGCTGCTTTTTTTTTTTATTAATTATCGTCTTATTTGTTGTTATTGTTTCATTATTTCATGACATACTAATTGATACATTCTCTATATTATTTTCATTGAAATAAACGTAAATAATTTTTTTTTTTACTTTTATTTAGCAATCAATTTGCTTAAGTACTTCAGCGTTCGTTGTGTTATTTTAAAATTGAAAGCAACAATTTCAAACAATTAAATAATTTATATGTTCGTTTTGCTTTTGATAACCGGTTCAAAGGTGTTTAGCATATAAATAATTTAATAATTGAATTAATTACTTAATGACCAAAGCAAACAGAGGCAATATATTGACAGTCTCTGTGTTTGTCTTCATCTGCAAGTCTCTATACCTTCGATGACGCTGCAGTGCATTTTGCTGTAAGTGTGAGTTATCTTCTTCATTAAAAATTAAAGAATCTTAAAATTCTGCTGGTCCCTTCTTTATTGTCCGAAATTATTTATCTGAAATGTGTAACGTTTTGTGTTTAAATTTAATTGAGCTTAAGAAAACATAAACTATTATTTTTTAAATGTCTAGACCAGACCCTTGAGGCTTTTAGTTAAATTAGTTTATTTATTTTGTTGTTGAGTTTATTGCTTGTATTAATTTTCCATTCGAGACCCATCACCTGTCAAAAGTCAATTTCCGCTATAAGTTTTTTCTATTAGCTTCCCAACACAAATTGCATTACAATAAAGGCGAGTAAAAAACAAAAAAGGTTTTTCCACTAAGGACTTAATTTTTCTTGTTCCTTTTTGTTTGAAAAAACTTTTGCAATTAAATGATCATTACATGCAGCAGTTTTATTATACTTTTTATTTCTTTTTTTTATTTTTTATAATTTTCCAGCATTTGCAATCATTGCTGTTGAGAAAAAAAAAACAAAAAACAACATGACGTTAGTTTATTTTGTTTTTGTGTGGCTGGTTGTTTTATTTTTAATTTTATTTTTGTATTTTACTTTCGCTTCATTTCTAAAACTATTCAATAATTTTTTTTTCTTTTGCTACGAGTAGTTTTTTATATTGAAAAGTGCACAGCAAAGTAATAAAAATAAAAAAAAACTAAATCAACCTCATGCTGTAGAAAAATAAAAAAATTACTGCAGTTTAAGAGAGGAAAATAACCGACTAAAAATGAAATCATTATCATAAAATCACTAAAAGGAAAAATACTAAAAGCATTCAAGGGTTAAACGAATTAAATTTTCCCTGCAGCTGTCATAAGTTGTTTGCAAGTCACTGTTGAGAATTCAGAGAATTAAAATTACAATACGAAATAAAGCAGGGAAATCTTGTCAGTCTCGATATAAGGCATTTTAGAATCATTGACCCATAACTATAGTCACAAAAAAGTAGACTTTTCATTAGAGCTAACTTTTGTTCATAAGAATTTCGTGGATTTGAAATCGGCTTTGAAAAATACCGACTTTAGATTTACTATGATTATAAGCCATTGTCTCCCTAAAGCAATCACAGGCTACTTACTTCGGCTGCAAGAATTAAAATTAGATAAGAATTATTCATACTTACTAACAATTCTTTACCTGTAGGGTGCTATTTTTATATAATTGTTTTCCCTAAAAAAAGTAATAATAATAAAAAAAAAAAATAAAAAAAAAAAAAAAATTAAAAAAAAAAAAAAATTAAAAAAAATAAATAAAAAAAAAAAAATAAAAATAAATAAAAAAAAATTTAAATGAATATGCAAATGAAAAATTTACAAATTCAGCAAATTTTTATGATTATTATTTTTAGTTGGGGTTAAAAAAGTAAATGAATGAAAAATGTTGTCATGGTTGATTTGATGGTTACACTCAATTTTTTTTTCCTCTTAATTGCACTTCTTAATTATTAAGCTAAAAGCTGGAAAACGTTATAAATAAAATTTAGCTTTTAGTGCTACAAAATATTTGCAATGTAAAATTGTAAATAAGAAAACTATTCTACATCCCACCCCTAAAGGCATATGGCCCAAGTAGTATGTAATTCAGCTCGCAATAACTTGAAATAAATTTTTAAAGAAAATATTTATAAGTGACACTTAATAAAAGAACCCGACAAAAATCTAAAGGAAAATTAAAAGAGCACCCATATAATCAGGGGCCAAATTACGGCACTCGAAAGCGTTTGAAATTCCCATTTAAATTGTATGGAAATTTCGAGTGCTGTATAATTTTTACTTTATAAATTTTTTTGTTTAATTTATTGAATGCTAAGCACGCCTTTTTAAATTTAAAATCATTCTAACCGGTTTGAAAGATTCATCAAACAAATCTTTAGTGTGTATTTTCTGTGTTTATTTAAATCAACTGGTTTAATTCAATATTAAGAGATTGTCAACTCCAAATTTTTTTTTTTATTAAGCAAAAGTGTCATTAGCCTTTTATGTTTTATGACGCACATGTTGGCAGTCTGTTGTCTGGTTGGCTGGCTGTCTCTCAGACTCCAGCTACATGCTTTTTTTAAGACTGCCTCGAACACGGTTACCAAAAAAAAAAAAAAGAAACAGTCATTTATTGGCACTGACAACATATTTTTTTCTTTAATTTTTATCTTCTATTTTTTTTTTCCTAAACAAAACAGGTGCCATTTAAACCAAGTTGCTAAAGTTTTTAATAAAATTGGAAACCACTTACACATTTGAAACATTTGTGCTGTTCAAAACGGCACAAAATTTAATTAAAAAAAAAATTAAATAAAAACACACTGTTCTGACAGACAAAGTTACCTTGAACTTTGTGTCAATAAAAGAAAAAAATTTAATTTACATAAATTAACTTTCTTTTTCTTTCAATTAGATTTTTAGTTTTGTGAAAATAAAGCCTGAGGAAATTCTCAAGCAGAATTCAATTTAGCTAAATTTTAAATAAATTTAAAAAACTCATCAATTTACTGAAAAGCTTAAATTATATTTTAATTAATTCAATTAAATTTTTAATTATATCAAATAAAAATTTTTATTATTTAAATTAATTTTTTTTAAATTAAATTTGTTTTAATTTAATTTGTTAATAATTAAATTTTTAATAATTTAAACAATTTTTTATTGATTGAATTAATTATAATAATGGAATAGAATTAATTTTTCACTAAATTTTTATTTATTTCATTAAAAAAAAATTTAAGTAAATTTTTAATAATTTCTATTAAAATTGTAATTGATTCAATTACAGTTTATAAATAATTGTATTTAATTATATATTCAATTAATTCAATAACATGTGAGTTAATTTTAACTTAATTTCTATATAATTAATTTTAATATAATTTTTAATTAATTAATTTTGATTTTTAGCTAAATAATTTTAATTTTCAATTACATAATTTTAATTTAACTTTTTTTAAATTGATTTTAATTTAATTTTTAATTAATTTTTGAATTAATTATTTTTAATTTAATTTTTGAAATAATTATTTTTTTAATTAATTAATTCATTTTAATTTAATTTTTAATTAATTGTAATTAAATTTCTAATTTTAATTTAATTTTTAATTAAGTATTTAGTTTTAATTTAATTTTTATTTAAATTTTAATATAATTTTTAATTAATTATTTTTATTTTAATTTTTAATTAATTAATCGTAAATAAATTACTTATTAAATAATTTTTAATTAAATAGTTTTAATTTAATTTTTAGATTTTAATCTAATTTATATTTAATTAATTTTAATTAGATATTTTTATTTTAATTAGATATTTTGATTTTAATTAGATATTTTTATTTTAATTAGATATTTTTATTTTAATTAGATATTTTTATTTTAATTAATTAATTTTAATTTAATTTAATTTTTAAATAATTAGTTTTAATTTAATTTTTAGTTTAATAATTGATACAATATGCTAACTTTTTAAATGCTGAAAAATATATTCTGTGATAGAAACTCAGTTAAGAAATGATTTAGTTGAAAAAATTAAGTTGCATAATTATTTGTTGATTAATTTCCCTAAAAAGTTTGCAAGTTACTTTTTCTTTGCTATTGCATAAAGACGTTACGAAAAGCTTTTGCTTAAAGTTTTATTTGTGAATTAATCTGCTTAAAAGTGTTAACAACCCCACTGTGAAGCATGTAGCTCAGGAATTGTAACAGTTTTTATTTCAAAAATAAAAATTGTTTTCATTTCAACAATTTTTGTCTTCTTATTTAATTTATTGCTTAAAGCAAAAATTTACCATAATTTTTATTATTATTTGAAAAAAATTTACAAAAACCAATTTAATTTACATTTTGTAGAAATACTTGCGGTTTCCTTTCTTAACCAACTTTTTATCTTCTGTAATTTATATAATAATTGTCTTTGTTTTCTGTTTCTGTTGCAGGTTACGCAAAAGATATTGCTGGAGTTGAAAGAGGTATGTTAAATCTATCTTTAGTTTTTTTTTTTTTATTTATTTTCATTTTCAACAATTTGAACTCATTAACATAATGTTTAACTACATTATGCAACAACTAAAAGTTTAGTTAAAAAGGAAATGTAGAAAAATAATAAAAATTGGTGAAATTGTAATTCTGTTGAATTAAATGGAAACTCATTTGAAATGTTTGAGCTCTCTAAGGCAGCAAAAAAAAAAATAAAACACAAAGCAAACATTAAGTAAATTATTAAAAAGTAATATAACTTAAAAAATGGGGAAAAAATAGAAAATTTGTCAAGGAAAGAAGGGAATGTAATACCAAAAAATGTTAAAAAAAAAACCCACAAAGTAAGTAAACCACACTAGAATGCCAACAGAACGAGAAAGAAAGTAAAAAAAAAATTAAATAAAATATAAAGAAGTATAATAAAAAATATGAGAGCAAAAAAAAAAAACTTACTTTTACGTACAATTTTAAATCCACAATTGGCTGAAAAGGATAAAGACCTTTTTGTATTCGAGCACAGAACACAGCTGAGTCAAATGAAAATCGTAGTGGTGCTGGTTGTAAACCATACAAAGTAAAACCAACAACTGAGTAGCAGTAGTAGGAATAGGAATGGCATAAAACACCGTAAACTGAAGCGTGGAGCGTATAAATAAATATGCAGCTACTGAATTTGTAAAGCGCCTTGATTTCTGGCGGTAGTAGCTGTAGCATGTGTGGCATTAAAAAATAAAAAAAAAAAACTTTATTTAACTCCCCAATTCAAGAATAATGAAATGTAACAATTTTCTGTTTGTCTTTCGCTTTTATTGTTTTGAGTTTTATATTTTAAAATGCCATAATTTTCCTACCGTTTGATAAAATTTCCCTAAAGGCCACTTTCATAATAAATAGTGGCTTAAGCAACAAAAGTAAAGTAAAAGAAAATGAAAAAAAGGAATTGTTCTATATATACTTAAAGGGTGTTGCAATATAAAACATTAATTAAATATTGCTCGTAATCAAGCTTAATAAAGGAAAGATTTTTACTTTAAAGAGTAAATATATTTACTTTAAAAAATTCAATTATTAATATCATCAAGGGCTATAATCTCACCGCGACCTAAAGATTGCTTAATTAAATCAATTAAATATAAAAAAAAAATTAATTAAATCAATTAATTATTAAAAAAATTTTAATGAAATAAAAAAAAATTATTTCAGAAAATTTTTAAATATTCTTATTAATTGAAATAAAAATCAGTATAAAATATTTTTAATTTAGTAGCGAGCGTGATAACCACCTCTGTCCACAAAATAGGTTGTTTTAAAAATTAATTGCCATAACATTTTAATATCAATTACAGTTTTTCCATTTACTTTACAAAATTTTTGTTTCCTTGAAATAATTGTCGCCCTTAAAATCATCAAAATGTAGTTTTCAATTTTATTCAAATTTTCCAAATGTTACTTTATTGAAAAAAAAAAAAATATTTTTTTGTCTGCCGTCTAGCAACTTTCTAATAAAGTCTCTGTGCTCAGTTTGTTAAAATCATCATTTCTATTCTATTTCATAGATTTTTGTGTTGCTGTAGCATTCGCAATTTTAATCTGCATTTGCATTAAAATTGCCTCCAGCTTATAGACTCCCAGACTCTGTAACTGTCTGAACACAAAATATTTAAAATACAATATGGAAAATAAAAACAGAAAGAAAAAAAATTAAATACTTGAAAATTGTGCTCTAAGTGTGTTGGTTTGTTTGGCTGTCTGTCTGTCTGGCTGCCTGTCTATTGATAACAATACTTGAAAATTTAGAAAAGAAAAATTTTAAAAACTAACGACAACAAGAAAAAAGAATAGCTGTTAGTCAATGTTAGTTATTATTATCCTTTTTTTGTCAAGGTATTGTAAAGTTTCCTTGCCGCACTTAGAAGCCACATCATTATATGCAGGAAGGAAAATGAAAGGATATTTTTTTGTTATTCTATATTGAACTATTTATTAAAAAAAAAAAAGAAACAAGTAGTACAAAAACTTTATCATTAATGAACAATTTTTATAATGAAATTACGGCAACAAATTTGTTCAATTAAAGAAAAAGTTTTTCAGGTTTTTTTGCTTTTAGTTGAGTTAATTAAAATCTATTTTTGTAATAAGTATTTATTGTTGATGTTGTGGTTTTTGCATTTTAGAATTGATGATAAATGTCTGGTTTTTCTTAACTAACGAAGTTTTACTGTTTATCTGTTAACGTTCTCAGCAAACAGCTATCATTTCAAGTCTCTATAGAATGATAAGTTTTAAAGATTTTAGTTTTTAATCTTTTTAAACTGTTTTTTGTCAATGAGGCTTGGCATCAATGAGGAAGTGGACATCAGACCTAAAACTAGTGATAAGTAAAATTGCAAATCCTGAAAAAATTTTGAAATTTTTTGAGAAATTTTCAAAAGTTAAATTTTTGTCATATTTGATTTCTGTGGCGAATGTAGCCTAATATATTCAAAAGAGGACTATTTAGGAGTAGAGTCTAAGGATACTATTATTGGAAATATATGTGACATCTCTGAAAAGTATTTTTTGAGAAATTTTCAAAAATGCAACTTCTGGCATAAATGATGTCTGTGAGTGATTTAGGCCAATATTGACCCCGCTATATGGAAAGTGAACAGCAGGGATAGTATTATTAAAAAATATATGTAAGATCTCTGAAAAGTATTTGGGAATTTTTTGAGAAATTTTCAAAAATGCAACTTTTGAAATAAATGATGTCTGTGAGGGATTTAGCCCAATATCACTATATATGGAGTGGACACCAGGGCTGGTACTGTTGGAAAATATTAATAATATGATCCATCATCAAATTATATTTCGTAAAACTCACAGAGGAAATATTTTTTTTTTTTAATCTAGATCTCCCTCCTAAGCCAGAGATGAAAACATTTAAAAAAAAATTTTTTTTTAAAGTAAATTTTTAATAAAATTAAATTTATTAAAACCCGTTAAAAAAAATATTAAAAGAAAAAATATTTTTTTTATATTAGCTGCTTTTTGTAGGACCATACCATTTGGCATATTTTTTTTATGGTTATCATTTGTGTCATTTTAAATTTAGTAGCACTTTTCTTACTATTTAGGCCCCATTGTGCATTATGCTCTATAAAAATTATTATTTTTTTTTTTTTTGGAAAATACAAACTTAAGCCTGAGCAAAAAAAAAATACATTTTTCTTAACATTTTTATTTCCACAATAAATTCTCCAAAAAAATTATTTTGCCTGTAAAAATTTTTTTTTTTTAGTTTTTATTTGCGTTAATTTTTTTTTTTTTTCATTTTTTTTTTTTTTTATACGAAAGTAAGCAAAAACAAAATTTATATGCAAAATGTGTCGCTTACTGCATAATTAATTTTTTGTGCAGATTCCAAACGTGAGATTAATGCACGCTACGCTGGTCACTTACACCACATTAATTTTTACACATTTTGCTTATACATACATACACACTGACGAGCATAATGAATGAATGCATTTAAAATATTAAATATTAAATAACGAACAAAAGATTTATTTAATTTCTTTTATTTTATTTTTAATTCTTTGCTTCTTTATTTATTTCAATTGTACGCTTTTCATAAATTTTTTTTTATAAGATTTTTCTTTATTTTTTTTTATGTGTATTTGGAAGCTGGGTTATTAAACTTATTTTCCTACAAGTAGTTACTTACTATTTCATAAACTATTCACGCGGTTGACAGTTCATTATTATTTGCAACCATTAAAAACAGAAAAAGGAAGCCAGTAAGCAGATAGAAGAGACTATGAAGGCCAGAAACTTGGGAAGATACAGAATTAAATGCCCACTAAGAAATCAAACTAGTTTGCTTAAGTGAGTAATAGACGTAGTAAATGTCAGATTCTCCTGGTTAATATGATTAATATTTTTTTAGACTTGAAAAAGAAAAGTGAGATTTATAAAAAAGACCTTAAAAGTTACTTAAGCTGGCAAATTGTCAAAATCTTGCACAAACACTTGATGGCACATGTATGCTGCTTTTTTTATTTTAGCTGCAGCGTTTTAATTAATTCCAAATTTTGTTTTTCTTGTTCAACCATCTCTAAATTTCCAAATGGGTGTTTCAGGCTTTTAAAAGCAAATTTTTATGCAATTTTTCTTATGCCAAAGTAGTTGCATATAAAAAAAGGAAAAACGAAGAAAAATTATAATCAACTAACACCCCTTGTTTTACAATTTCTTTTCTTTTGCCATATTTCGTTACTTATCTTTCTTTTATTTTCTTTTTTTTATTATTATAAATATTCTCCTTGTTTTATATGCACTAGAGTATAACGTCTTGCACTCTAGAGGCCTTAGAACCTACATTAAAATCATGCTCCACATTCCCCTCTACAGCTAAAGCTTCTCTAGAAACAGTTTAGTGGCAACGAAGAATGAACGTTCATTCATTTCCATTCCACGGATGGGTCTATGATGCGAGTGCTATTTTGATTATTGCAATAAAATATTTAATATTTTTTAAACATCATGTCGCGTCTTTTATAGTTTTTGTATTTTGTACAGGGGGGAAAGGGAGGAAGGTAGTGTTAACGTTGTACGAATACAACATGAACACAAAATAAAATCAAAAATAAATAAGAAAAGAAAATCAGATAGGCTGTGGTGTGCAGTGTAAGGTGTTGGGCCGGAGCAGAGCGTCATTATATAAGTATAAATAAATGCCAGTGCATTTTTGCCTACTCGCTACAATAATGTGTGCTTTTTTATTTAAATGTTATGCATGTGCCTGACACATTTGCAATTGACTGGCTGAATGGCATTCAAGCAGACTTAAGTTTGAATGGGTTTGATAGTTTTCGTGTTGTTTTTGTTTTGTTCTTCCCCTTTTTCTTTTTTTTTTTAATATTTAATTCTTGAAAAAAGTAAATCCAGGCTGTATTTCCGTCAGTTTGCCTACAATGCCAGAGTTTTTTTTTCAAATTATACTTTATTTTTCATTTAAATTGCAATTTATTGTTGGTACATATTTACTCATTTAGCATGCGTTAATTGAATTTAAATATTTGTGTGTAAATGCGTGGGTGTGTGTGTGATTTGTTGCAATACTATGCCCTTTAAGCATGAACGTCCATTTGCTTTACAGTGCCCCACCATGTCATTGAGCGAACCTTGTTAATAAATACAACATGACATTCCTAAAGTCTTATGTTTGGCAACTGTTATGCAAATACACGCTACTAAGGCCTCACTTAAATTGGCCATGCTGTTTGTTACACTGAAAAAACTTTGTTCAAGTATACTCTCTGAATTTTATCAATAATCCCATCAAAAATTAATTATATTCCAAGCAATTACACGTTTCTTTGATAATTCAATGAAATATTTCATTAATTAATGAAATTAAATGAAAAATTTTTTTCATTACATTAATAAAATATTTCATTGAATTAATTTAATTAATTTTTATAAATAATTTAATTATTTTATTAATTTTATTAACAAATTTAAATACTTTTAGTAATAAATTAATTGAATTATTAAGTAAATTAATTTTATTAATGAAATTAATTAATTGAATTATTGAAAAAATTTTATTATATAATTTAATTAATTAAATTATTTCATTGATTTAAAAAACAATTTAATTTGATTTAATTTAATTAAATAAATAATTTACTTAATAATTCAATTAATTTATTACTAAAAGTATTTAAATTATTTACAAAAATTAATTAAATTAATTATTAAAATTATTTAATATTATATAATTAATGAATATAATTAAACTGATTAATAACATTATTTAAATTTATAATTAAAATTAATTAAATGAATTATTAAAATAATTTAATACAGTTTAATTAATGAATATAATTAAATTGTATTAAATTATTTTTAATTAATGAATATAATTAAATTGATTATTAAAATTATTTAAATTAATAATTAAAATAAATTAAATTAATTAATAGAATTAATTAATTAATTGAATTAATTATTAAAATTTATTTAATTAATTATTAAAATTTATTTAATTAATTAATAAAATAAATTAAATTTGTTAATAATATTTGTTAATAAAATTAATTAGTTAATAATATTTGTTAATAAAATTAATTAGTTAATACAATTATTTAATGAAAATTATAAAATTAAATAATAAAATTAATTAATGAAACAAATAAAATTAATTAACAAAACTATTTATAATAATAAAATTAATTTATATAATAAATAAAATTGTTAATATATTTGTTAATAAAATTTTTTAAATTAATTAATAAAAGTAATCAATAAAATTACTTAATAAAATCAATTTATTTAATTAATAAACGTAATTAAATTAATTATTAAAATTGGTTTAATGTATTTAATTAAATACCTAATAAAATTAATGAAATTAATTTATAAAATTAATTATTAAAATTAATTAAATTAATAGTTTCAATTAATTAATAAAATTAATTATTAACTAAGTTAAAGAATTTAATTAATTAATAAAATAATTTAAATTAATATTTCTTTAATGTGATGAAAACAAAATCTGTGAAATATTTTATAGATTCAATGAAATTAATTTAATGAATTTTATTTTAGCCTGACAGCCCTACTAAGAGTTTCAGTGCAATTTTTTATTTCATGTTTTGCTGAAATGACATGCCGTTCAGTTGAGGCCACAAGAACTACATTGTCTTGTTCCTGTTACGAATGCCGTTCACATTCAATGCAATTTCGTCCTCATTTTCTAAAAAGTAAGGCCTGGCCAAAATCTGCACTAGACAGCTGCTTGTTGTGGTAGAATTTGTTTCTCATGAATTAAATGAGGATTTTCTAAGCCACAAATTCGACAATTTTTGTGTATTTTGTTTCAAAATTGGCATTGACTTCACTTTGCTCCATCTCCAAAACCAAATTACACTAATTTAAAAAAAGTGCGCTTTTACTGAGACACTCTTTATTTCTAATTTATATCTGATTGTAGTTCAATGTTTGTTTTTCTTTTTAAAAATTAAGAAAACGGTTTTCCTTAGCCGCATATAGCGTGCATCTAGCCCCGCTACTTATTTTGCTTAATTTTTTCTATTCTATCATGTTAAATATTTTTTTGTTTGTTGTTTTTCTTTTGCCAACTTTTGCTATTTTCCATGCAATCTGTTTTATGTAGTACTTGTTTCTATAAAAATATTTAAAAAAAAATAAATTGTTTAGTTACACAAGTCGTAAGTACATAAGAGATATTTTGCTTTTTCTTTTCCAATTTATTATTTTTTTGTTGCGTCAAACAAACATCACTTGCAACAAATGAATCATGACTTATGGACTTGTTATAAAAATTAAAATGAAAGACGTACAAAAAATAAAATAAAAAGTCAACAAAATTACTTTACAATGTAATCGATGGGAAAACCACACCTACTTTAATATGCGCTTTAGAAATACAAATAGGAAATGACAGAAATGAAACAGACAATAAAAAAACTAGATTGCAATACAACAAATAACAATTGTTGCTGTTGTTAAGCTTTGAATAGCAGTTTTTCTTGAAACTAGTTTAATTTTTTTTTTGTGCATTTAAATCGTTTAATTAAATAGTTTTCCAGTATTTGTTTTTTAATTACACAACAACAAGCGCTAAAACTTAAAGAAAAGTAATTTTAAGCGAGCTGCTTGTCATATCGTTAAAAGTCTAAAAAACATATGGAAAAGTCATAAAAAAAACTTTGAAAAAAGTTAAGGACAAAATTTTTCAACAAAAACTGTACCCGTAGCCAGCATAATTTTACGTATGGTTGGTAGTTTTCATTCAATTCTGACCATAATTATGACTCGAATTTAATGTCTTAAATTAAGGATATATGGGCGGTAGCCCTATTCCTGGGCCTTTTCGAATGAAATTTGGCAGTTATCTAGCTAACATAATTTTACGTATATTTATTAATTTTTATTCAATTCTGATTACAATTATGGCTTAAATTTAATTTCAAAAATTAAGGATATATTTGAACTAGGTCTTTTCTTAAGACAATTTAAATGAAATTTTGCTGAAAACTAGACAGAGTTTTTCTTAAATTAAATACCAGTTTTTATTAAATTTTTAAATAAAATTTTTGAAAATTAAATCAATTAAAAAATTTTTTTTCTGTGTTACTTTAAAAAAAAATTATTTAATACTGGCTTTTCCTTGAGTAAAATAAAACCAAATTAAATCAAAATTATTTAAACTGCAATTCATGCATTTCATTTCACATTTCTTATCTTGCTTTCCAGCATTTTGTTTACTTATTTTTTTTTTTTCTTATATGGGTTTTCTTTCTTTTTGTGCATCAACTCATTGTGAAAAAATACCTCCTGCTTTTAAAATACTTTAACAGTTATTTGTCAAAAAATGCTTTTGTTTTTCCGAATATTTATTCATTTTGGTCATTTTATCTTTTGAAAAGTTGTTATTTATTTTTCTGTATGTCTCTTAAGCTCTTGGTGTCCTTTACCAATTTTATTATTTTTTGGGTGTAAAATGAATTACAACAACTACTGTTAAAGTTGCAAATTCTGTGCTTAAAACATAAATTCCATGGTAAAGCCATAATGGGTTGAAATGTTCCTGAAGGAGGTTCAGACACAGCCACAAAATGAACAATAGTGAAAACAACAACAAAAAAATGTTTATTTTTAGTTTGCAGTTTGCTTTTCATAAAACAAAAAAAAAAAAACAAAAATTTTATGTGATAAGACAACATGACCATGAATCATACAAAACCAAATAGGTTCATCATACACAAGCATACATATGTATGTATGTGTGTATGCATTCACATATATATTCATGCATCTAACCACATTGCACTTGGGTGTGTATAAAAATGCATGTGAGACATGTGCATGTTGCTTACGAGCTGACTGGACTGCCTTAAATTACGATAATTTTCAAAACACTTGCATTAATGCTCAAAAGAAGGCCTCTCAAAGGGGACAATGTAATGGGTCTTCCAGTAGATACTTCTAAACTTAGGAAAAAAAAATATTTAACCAAAATTAAATTATTACAGATTGTAGTTCAAAGGCAATATGGTCAGCTTATTGGTAGTGGCCACCGAAATTGTGTGTTGGACTGTTCTTGTGGGGCTTTCTTAAGTCGAAAACATCAGTAAAATTAAGAGTCCAAATCATAGCATTCGATATCGAATTAAATCGATCCAAATTTTAAGTCTTTTATATGAAAAAATTCTAAATTTTCGTTACATGTTTCTCTGAATCAAATGCGATAATTCGGTCTCAGCTTTAGTTACATTCCAGAGTCTTTAAAAAATTGAACATTCCATGGAAAATTGGGATTCCCCAGCGAAATAGCGGCAGCCATTTGTACAGTGTTACATTCCTTACCCACTGTTTTTATTTTATTTCAATATAATAACAACAAGCGCCTAATGAAAGACCTGCTTGTATTTGTATGTGAATAGAGCAGCACGCAGTGAGTATTTTGTATTGTCGTCAGTGGACTTGCTATCAGCAAAAATTTTATACTACAGCCTGTTTTGTCTACCATGTTTATTCATTTTCTTTGGGATTTTATTTATATTTTTTTTAAACTAAATATTTAAACCAACCAAGTAACCCCTTAAATGTCCACACACAAAAATACACAAACGTATAAAAATTTATGCTTGATATGAGTATGTGGACAGTGACCACAACAAATCAGTCAACACCAAAATGTGTCTGTAATGGCTGGGCTGTATTTTTTTTTTTAAATTGTGTTTTAAATTTTCTAGTCTTTTTTTTAGTTATTATTTCATTTTGTTGACGGTTGCTCTTATAATCCATCAATGTCATTCATGTTAAAACAGATTGTAAAAATCATAAATTTTTAGACAGGGATATTAAATTAAATTAAGATTAATTTTAGTTTGCTGATAACATTCAAATCAACACACTGAAAAAACAGATAAAACTTAAATTAAAAAAAAGAATAAAAAAAAAATTGCTCTCAGACTTGCTTTCAAACACACCAGCGAACTTAATAACTGTGAAGTTAGGTTTGTCTCCAACAGTTTGTGTGGTCAAACTAAATATTAGGAAAAGTTCATGTAAATAAAAATTTAAAAAAAAAATTATAAAAAAATTTAAAGAAACATTAAAAAAATTTTTTTTTAAAAAATTAAGAAAAAATAATTCTTTTTAAGAAAAAAATATAAAAAAATTATTTTTTTGAATTAAAAAAATAAAAGTTATAAAAAAATTATATATACAATTGAGGACCATCAGACTGCCATACAAACCAGCACATTTCCTTAATTTAATTAATTTCATAGAAATGTACGGTTATTCTTCTACTTGACTGTATTGCAGTGCCAAGTAAGAACGTAAATGATAAAATTATTCCAACACTTTTTCTTACTACTTGTACTTTATTACCTTTTCTAATGCTCTGTAAGTTAATGGAATTTTGGATTTTTTGTAAGCATTTAGTAATTTTAAATTAATTTGATACGATTGTCCAGCATTTGTTAATAAATTTAGATTATTTTCTGTAAACTTTGTTTAAAAAAAGTGAAAATATTTTATTTCTGTTTTTTAGCCGTAACCAAATTAAATTTTTTTTGGAAGTTATTTTGTTTTCTGTCTTAGATTGTTGTGTCCTAAATTTTTTTGTGGTGTTAATAAGTTTTTTTATACTTTACAAAAAAAAAAAAAAAAAAAAAAAAAAAAAATATTTAAGCTACAGTAAACATGATTTTTAATAAATGTTTGCTGCGTTGTTTATTAAAAATAATTTTTTTTCTACCACATATTTATTTTTAAATGCTCAGTTGAGTTATAAATGTCCATCACATATTTAAATAAATGAGTATTTTGTTGGTTTGACAACGAACATTTTGTAGGTCTTCTTTTCTTAGGTGGCTTTAAAAATTATGTTTTTTACTTAAAAAAAAAAAAAAATAAAAACAACAAAAAAAAAAAATCAAAAAAAAAAAAATAGAAACAAAAAAAAAATAAAAATTAAAATTAAAAAAAAAATTAAAATAAATAATTTTTTTTTTAAAATAAAAAATATATTGGGCTTGAGATTTTATTTCGCTCCAACTGGCGTAGCTTCTTCAGGATATAATTATAAATATCGATATAAAAATAAATTTATAAAATAAGACCTCATACTTAATAAAATAGCCATTTTAATTTAAAAGAAAAAGGTAAAAAAAACTAACAAATAAATATATAAAAATAAAAAGAAAAATACAAAAAAAAAAATATAAAAAAATAAAAAATTTTTTACATAAAAAAAATAAAAAATAATTTTTTTTCTTATTTAAAAAACTTACTTTTTATTTTTTTTTTAATTTTTTTTAAATAAAAAAAAATTATTTTTTTTTAAATAAAATAAAATAAATTTTGTTTTAAATAAAAAATAATTTTTTTTAAATAAAAAAAAAAATAAAAATTATTAAATAAAAAAAGAATTAAAAAAAAATGTAGAAAAAAATTAAATTAAACGAAAAATTAAATATAAATCCTAATTTAATATTAATTAATCAAGCTTTATAAATTATAAAAATAAATTTTCCTGAAGAAGACCTTCAAAAGAAAGTCGAAATATCGGAAAATTAATAAAGCTTGATTAATATTAAATATTAATAAATTTATAAGATCGAATAATTTAATAAAATTAATCCTAATTTAAGTTGGTTTGAAAATAAATATAAACGAATTTGAATCGAACTTGATTTCAAATTTGGCACTAGACTTGGCGCCATTTTGCTCTCTCAAATACATAATGACTAAGTTAATATGCATAAATGCATATAAAATATGCTATACAGCTCTAACCAAGCTCTTTGGTAAGTCTATTCTAAATTTTTTTTTTTTAATTTTTCTTGCTCTTTTGGTAATTGAAGTTTATTGCCTTTGCTTTCGGTTATTGGCTGTTTATGAGTTGGTTTAGTTTTTGTTCTTTTTTTAAGGTTATTAATCTTTATTACAACAGAACCATTGTTATTAACAAATCGTTATTCATTTTGAAGGTCTTTTATGCTTTTTTTTGTTGCCATTTATGTTTTTGTTTAGTTGGTTAGGAAATTTAACAATTATTGTTTCTTTTAGTTTATGTATAACGAAGGTTTCAGTATACAACTACAACAAAAGTTTTTGTTTTGTTTATTAAAGCTTAGCTGAAGGCTAAAGTTTGAAAAAAAAAAAGATTTGAAAAATAAAATGTTAGACAGTAAATGTGCGCTTTAAATGTAGTTTTTTGTTGCTTGTACTTTGAAGTATTTTTAATAGAAAGGAATTCCAGCGATTTCATTTCCTGGAAAAAATATATATTTGGCAGCTACTAGCCTTGTGGGGTTTTTACTATTCTCCACTTTGCCGAGATACCATTCCCGATTTTGCCCATGAAAATTACCAAAATCCAAAATGAATTTAATCTGTAGTGTTTTAACATTTTCTAAAAAATTCGTAGTTTTTATTTTATGATGCAAAACGGAAACTGAGAAGAACAGTACTGGGGTATATGGAAATTTCAAAAAAAAAAAAAAATTTTTAAATAGTTCAAAGAAACTTCTGAGTATTTCGGCGGTAGATTACAAATCTAGATGACCTCTTGCTTAAAATGATATCTGTCCCATCCCACAATCTTTAATGGTTCGTTGGGAAGTTGCTAAAATCACTTAGAGCTACAGCACTGGGGTACATAAAAATTTCAAAATATTTCAAAGTAACTTCCGAACGAACTATAGAAGATTACGGAAGGGGACATATATTATTTTAAAGGGGAGATCATCCAGATTTGTAATCTACCGCTCAGAAGTTACTTTGGACTATTTTTAAAATTTCTCGGACTACATCGGATTTCAAATAACTACCCACCAAGGACGTAAGAGATCTACCGTCTCTTTTTGTGTTTTTCCACTATTAACGCTTAGAGTCAATTTGTCTAGTTGTTTATGTTCATCGCTTAAAATTTGAAAGTTTTTAAAATTGATTAGAAAATCCCGAATTAAATGTAACAAAAAATATTGAAATAGAATTAAAATGTCATAAAGTTTAACTTGCTTAGTTTCATTTACATTTACATTTTGTTGTTGTTTTTGTTTTTTAATTTTTCTGTGATTTTTTGTTTTAGTTTTATTTTACATTTTATAACAAAAAACTTTACCTTTCGTCTTTCATTCCCTGCTGAAAGTTTAATTTTTTTTAAACAAGTTTTCTTCTTTGTTCACTGTACTTTTCTGTTTTGTTCTGTCCTGTTGACGCTGCTGTTGCTATTGTTCCCAGTTTCTATGTACTTGTACACCTGTTGTCATAAGGTGGAGTCAAAATGCCATTGAACTTATAAATCATAGTCATATTGTAAAATATTTGTATAATAAAGTAGTTAGTTATTTAGTGAGTCAGTCTTTTTATAAAATATTTATAGCAAAATTACAAATACAAATACAATTTTCAAAATATAATTTTGTTATTCACTTAATTAGTTTTGTTAGTGTTGTTGCAGCATTTGTTCGAAAAACAAGAAAAAATTTTTAATTTTAACAAGCCTCTAGTGACTTTTAGTGTAAAAAAAAAATTTTTTTAAAAAGGGGGGAAGAGGAAGCTGTAATTGGCCGAACTTAGTTCTAAAAGCACTATTTTTACTGCTTTTTAAAATTTTTTACTTATAGTCCCAACTAAATTCTAGTGGCAAGCCGAGCATTTCTTAGTGCCCGCTATTTATATTAAAGCGTCATCGCTAAATAAGAGCGTTGATGTGTTAATCATTTATTTTAATAAACCCCACTAGAAACAAACAAAAATAGAGTTGAAAACGCTGAATTAAAAAAAAAAATCAAAAATAAAACAAAAAAAGAAAAACTATTGTTTTGCAGCCAACTTCACTACAAAACACGCTGTCAAAATTTTGCTCGCTCTATACATGTTGTATGGGCATAAGAGTTTTTGAGAGAAAAAACCCTAGTCGTTTAATTTAGTTATGACTGTTAGCGCCTTTTTAGTTTTAGTGCTTTCTTTGGTGCTTTTTTTTACCCGTCAGTGGAACTAAATTTGTGTGTAACATCACACTTTTAATACTAGTTTATGCATTCTACCTAAATAATTAATAAAAACCATTTTTATGTGATTATGTATAGGGGATTATTTTTAATTCCCTTTTGCCTTCTCTTTTGTTATTTTAAATTATTTTCCATATACTGGTTTTCATTATATAAAAATTTCATTATCCGTATTAATTTAAAATAATAAATGACTTTCTAAATAATTCCGCTTAATATTGATTGCAATTATTTTCTTGTTAGTTCTGCTACTAGTTAAGTTCCATTAAAAATAAAAAAATAAATTATTTTGTCACTGCTGCTCTTTGCTGGCTGTTCTATTTATCATTTTAATGACAATCATTTGTCACTTTTTAAGATTTGGCATTTCATTTTAACTAATGCCTTTAAATGGCAAATTTCAAGTAAAACTTTTCTTTAAATATTTTCTTATTACATTAATCCTGAATAAGAGAGCAATTAAAAAATACTTAAAGCTATAATGACAGCTTGATCTATAAGTCATTGAAAAACAGATTTCATAAAGAAAATAAACGAAACATATTTAAACGTTTCGTAGTTTTTCGTAATAATACTCTGAAAAACTACAAAACGAAACGTTTTCATTTGTTTCGTTTCGTTTTTTTTCTGAAAACCTAAAAAAAAAATAATAATAAAAAGGTATAATGGAATTTAAAAAAATTTTTTAAAATAATCTAAAGTAATTTCTGGGTTAATGAGTAGCAGATTAAAAATCTAGAAAGCCTCTCCTTTAAATTGATATGTGTTGCAGCCCGTAATCTTCTATGGTTTGTCTGGAAGTCACTAAAATCCTTGAAAGCAACAGCACTGGGATATATGGAAATTTCAAAAAAATTTTAAAAATAGTTCAAAGTAATTTCTGTGTATTTAGGCAGTAGATTACAAATCTAGACGACCTCCTCTTTAAAATGATATATGTCCCATCTAGCAATCTTTTATGGTTCGTTCACAAGTTACTTTGGATTATTTTGAAATTTTTATGTACCCCAGTGCTGTTGCTCTGAGTGATTTTAGCAACTTCCCAACGAACCATTAAAGATTGTGGGATGGGACAGATATCATTTAAAACAAGAGGTTATCTAGATTTGTAATCTACCGCCGAAATACTCAGAAGTTCAACTTTCAACTATTTAAAATTTTTTTTGTAATTTCCATATACCCCAGTATTATTCTTCTCAAGGATTTTGGCAGTTTCCGTTTTGCTTCATAAAATAAAAACTACGAAGTTTTCAGAAAATGTTAAAACACTTCCAGAAAGTTTAGAGCCTACAGATTAAATTTTGGTTGCTTTCATTAGGTTCTTTTCTTTGAAATAGAAGGGTTTGGCCAGAATGACTTCATCTCTCTATAAACCCCTTTGAATTCAGTACATATGTTGGGAGAAATTTCTTATCGCATGTATCGCATGCGATATGCCTTTTTATTTTTGTCCTTTTTCGTAATTTATTTGTTAATAAAAAATAAACTGTTTTTAATTTTTTACTTTTTTTTGTTTTGTTAGCAACCTCCTCGGAAATAATATTTCAATTAGTTCTATCCTAATGTGATGCATAAACTGTCATTAAAATTAATTAAATTCACTTTATTACTCATAAAAGCTCCAATTTTCACAACACCTGGGAATTTTTCCATATTTTTTTTGGTACGGAGCAACATAAAAAACGAAATTGTTTGCATAAATAATAATAATGGTTCAGAAAAAAATGAATTTAATTGAATAAAAAATTTATTTTTCACTTTCTGTCTTACTCGCTCTCGTTTTAAATTAAGCTTAGAAATTTTTTGTTTTTACAAATAGCACAATCATCTAATGCTGTGTACACGGCATGTGATTTTCATTTGAAGAGGATATTGTATGCGTGTGTGGGTGCATGAGTGGGCTTGGAGCATAAAAATAAAAATACTGTAACAATAGGTTATAGTAAAAGTATATTGAAGAAATTTTTTTGAAAAAAATACTAAAACAAAAATTTTTTTAATAAAATTATTCGAATGATAAATAAAAAAGGAATAAATAATTTCACTATAAAAAATAGACCGGTTTTTTGAGGAGAAAATTAAATAAAATAAAAAATATTACATAAAAAATAAAACAAAACTTAAATCAAAAAAAAAAAAAATATATAATAAATCGCTTAGAAAATACTCAATTCAATCTTTTTTAAAATGTATTTTTAATTATATTATAATTTCCCAAGAATAATTATTCGAATAAAAATTAATAGACTCGATATACTTTTTATTTAGTAAAAAAATAATCGAATGAAAAATATTAACAAAAAAAGAAAAAACAACTTTTTGCAATAAAAAATATTCGGCTAAAAATTAATCGCTTAGAAAATATTCGAATAATTGGTAAAAGAAAAATTCAAATTAAAGAAAAAAGTAATCAATGTAATACAAAAAAATTTTTTTTGAGCAAAATGTATTCGAATAAAAATTAATCGCTTAGAAAACACTCACTTATGGCTACATAAAAAATTTATATAAAAAGATTGAATACAAATAATAATTGCTTAATAAAAAAGGTGAATTCGTCAAAAAGTAATCGCCTAAAAAAATTCGAATAAATTTATTTTTTAAGAATAATAATTAATCGATTAAAAAGGACTCGATTAAATGTATGTAATTTATAGATAAGAAATTTATATTTAGTAAAATAGGACAATACTGACTAAAAAGAAATTTTTTTTTTAACAAAAAGTATTCGAATACAATATTGTCGTTTAGACAATATACGAATAATTGCTAAATGAAAAATTTGTAGTCGTTAAAAAATAATTGAATACAAAAATCGAAAAAAAAAATTTATTTTATTGGAACAAAAAAAAAACGAATAATAATTAATCGATTAAAAAGGACTCGATTAATTATACATTTTAATAATAAATGTAAAATTTATATTTAATAAAAACGAACAATACTATCCAAAAAAAATATTATTTAGAACAAAAAATATTCGAATAAAACTTAATCGATTGAAAAATATTCGAATAATTGCTAAATGAAAAGTTAAGTGTTCATGAAAAAATATTATAATATTGGGAAAAAAAAAATTTTTTTTATAAAAAAAATATACGAATAAAATTTAACCGATTAAAAAATACTCGATTAAATTACGTTGCCAAATTAAAAATTTATATATCACAAAAAATTATCGATTGAAAAAAAATTTTAGACACAAAAATATTTGCTTAAAATTAATCGATTAAATTTAATTTAATGTTTAAAAAAAATATAAAAAAAATTCTTAAAAAAAATGTTCGAATAATAAAAAAAAATTAAAGAAATTTTTGGAAAATTTAATAAAATTTTCTTAAAAAATTATTTATTTTCAACAACTAAGAATTTTTGCTAAATATTTTAAAGTGGACTAACAGCTATTCTTTAGTTAAAAAACTCTGTTTCAGTGAGCTCTGTAAGTCATTGTGGGGGCTCAGAAATAACTTTTGCTCGCATTTCTTTTTTCCCTTTTTTTATATGACTTTTTGTTTAACCCTTTCTAAACTGAGAAATCCTAAATGAATGACTTATTTTTTTTTTTTTTTTGTGAAAACCATACGCATACTTTTACACACACATATATATACGCATACGTACAGTTCAAAATAAAAGTTCATTGCTTTAGAGCTGTAATGCTTATGAGTTGAGTCTCAATGACGGAAGTTGGCATTTACTGCATTTGCCTGTGTATGTGTTTGTGTATTTTAGTTTGGTTTTTGTTTTAGTATGGTTCCACAAAAGCATTTAGTTGGGGGTTTTTTTATTTTAATTTTATTTTTATAAACATTCTTTTATTTTAGTTTTTTGTTTTGTTTTAAACTCTCTACATGAATTTGCATAAAAGTTTATTATGGCTGGCATTTGTTTTATATTTTTGTTTGTTTTTGTGCTTTTCATGTTTTTATTTTTTATTTAGAATTGTGTACGCGAGTATATTTTTTGAAAGGAATCATCATCATTTGCGTTTATTATAAACAATAATTTCACAATTTCTTTTTTTCTTCTTACTGCTGCTGTTTTGTTTTTTATAGCTAGTGGTGATATTTCATTTTTGTTGTTGTTGCTGTTGGTTTGAATGGTTAGTGGTTTATGAATTACGAGTGAGAAGTTTATGAATATAGAAGATTTTTAATCACTGTGACAGTGGTAACAAAACAGGACATTTTTTTTCTCTTAATTAAAAGCTAGAAATAATGGCCCCGCGTTTAAATAAAGTTTTTCTGTTTAATCATTTTTTGCAGTTATTAAACGTTGATATCCTTTTTTACAAGCATAAACTGAATAAATTTCAAAGTATTTGCGTGTGTGTTGGTTTGAAGGAAATTATTAAAAATAATTATATTTCCTTGTTTTGTTAAATTATTTTAGCCTTTTTCTTTAAATGAACTTCCACAAAGCGACCATAAAATGGTTAATATTTGTTTGTTAATGAATGTAAAACCTTTTTAAACTAATTTTGCTACATATTTTGTTCAGTTGTTTAAAATTACTAACAAATTTCTTAATATAATCTGCTGCTTAGTTAAATATTCATTTAGCATTTGCAAATTATCTCTTAAATTTAATGTTTTTAAGTACAGACAATAAGGACTTAATTAAGATTTCAAGTAGAACAAATTAAACACTCACACACACATACTTAAACTCAATAAGCAAACGCACAGCGCTCTACCCCACAGCCCATTTAAAACATGTATTAAAATTCTGTGCTACAGACTGTAAGCGGGGAGCTAAAGTACAGAAATACTTACTCATAAATGTTAATGTAATTGTCGTCATCATCATTAATTCATTAATACAGGACTCTTACTACCGTTAGCAAACTAACAAAATCACAATAAGAATCTTACACACAATAATGCCTGCAGTATAAATTTTAATCCAACAACTCACTTCAGAACTAGCAGGTTTGTGTTGTCATAAAATTTTACAAAAGCCAAAATATTTTGATTATTCAGGCATATTCCTTGTAAAAACACACTCTATAAGGGCCACCACACCACCACAGACTCGTTCCAAATTTAACAATTTTAGAAAACAACTTGAAAATAAAATTTTGCAGACATTAAGCAGAAAATTTTAGTTATTTTTTACATAAAGCCCCTTGCAGTTGTCAAACAAGTTTTGCCAAAAATTTCTCCAGACGCCATTTTAAATAATTCTACACTCTAAAGTAAATTTGTGTTTGCCAAATATGATTTGAAATGCAGCAAAAGAAAATGTGGAAATCACATATATAAATGAATTGTAACAAAATACACACACACACACACACACATACACACATAAACGTATGCATTCAAAATCCCTAATGCATTTCTATGCTAAGCTCTGAAACTGGCAGCATGTCAAAGGAATTAGTCTCAACTAAAACGTTTTCAAGTTATTGATTGAACTGAGCAAAACAGTGTTTAATTAAAATTTAAAGCTATAAAAACATAAACTGACTTGTCATATTTTTGCTTTATAATCATAGTTTATTTAAAAAATTAGAAATTTTTAATTAAGGATATCTGGGAGGTAGTTCTATTCAGAAACCAAATTGAATGAAACTTTGCAGAAAGCTAAACAGTATTATTCTAAGAATAGTTGTCAATTTTTGTTTAATTCTGTTCACAACCACAGCTTAAATTTAGTTTTTAAAATTAAGGATATATGGGAGGTAGTTCTATATTTACACCGATTTCACTGAAATTTACTGGACAGCTTAGCAGCATAATTTTACGTATAGTTACTAATTTTTATTAAATTCTGATTAAGTTCTAAAATTAAGGATATATGAGAAGTAAATCTATTCTTACTCCGATTTGAGTGAAATTTTCCAGAGCATTTAATAGCACCATTTTAAGTATAGTGGCCAATTTTAATTCAATTCCGAACACAATTATGGCTTAAATTCGATTTCTAAGATTAAGGATGTATGAAAAGTAGGTCTGTGCTTAAACCGATTTGAATAAAATTTACCAGACAGTTTAACATCATAATTTTACGTACATTTGGCAATTTTTATTCAATTCTTATCAATTTCTAAATTAAGGATATATACGAGGTAGGTCATTTCTTACACCAATTTGAATGAAATTTGGCAATTAGCTTAACAGCATAGTCTCACGTATTGTAGAAAATTTTTATTTAATTATTATCATAATTATGACTCGTATTTAATTTCTAAAATTAAGGATATACTGCAGTTGTGGGTATTTTTAAGCCAATTTGAATGAAATTTACTGAATAGCCTAACAGCATAATTTTACGTGTAGTTACTAATCTTTATTCAATTCTGATTAAATTCTAAAATTAAGGATATCCTTAAACCGATTTAAATGAAATTTACTAGACAGCTTAACATTATAATTTTACATGCAGTTACTAATTTTTATTAAATTGTGCTCACAATTATGACTTGAATTCAATTTATAAAATTAAGGATATATGAAAGGTAGGTCTTTTTTTAAACCGATTGGAATGAAATTTACTAGACAGCTTAATAGCATAATTTTACATGTAGTTACCAATTTTTATTCAATTCTGAACAAGTTCTAAAATTAAGGATATATTAGAAGTAGGTCTGTGCTTAAACCGATTTAAATGAAATTTACTGGACAGCTTAATAGCATAATTTTACATTCCGTTGACAATTTTGAATCATTTCGAACAGAAACTATGGCTTAAATTTAATTTCTAAAATAAAGGATATATGGCAGGGGAGCTTATTTTTAAGCCAATTTGTATGAAATTTACTGAATAGCTTCCCAGCATAATTTTACGTATAGTTGCCAATTTAAATTAAATTCTGACAACATCTATGGCTTAATTTTAATTTTTAAAATTAATTTTTTTTTTAAATAATTTTTCTTATATTGCTGCTTAATTTAATGTGGTCAAACTACTGTGTGAGGATAGCTTACTAACAAATGAGCTTCGGCAACAGTATTTTACTACAAAATGAACTAAAAACCCTTAAAGAAATACCTCTGACTTACTCTGACTTTACTAGAAAATAACAATCTGTTTGTGTTTTTAACAGGAAACCCATTTTGATTGAATGAAATTTCAATTTGCTTGAAGAATTGATTTATTAAGCCCATAAATTGTTGTTGAAATCAAATATTTTTTTTTTTTTTGAGTTTGAAGAATTTATTTTGGCAAACATTTTTATTTAGAGAAATTGTTGATTTTAGAGAAATAGTGAGTGTAGGCAACAGCCAGCTAAAAGTTCTGAAAATAATTTATTTTTACCTTGAACTTGCGTAAAATATTGTTTGCCAAATTGAAAGAGAAAAGTTAAATTGTGACTTTGGGAAAGAAAAATATTTTTTTAACTGCAATTTTTATAGTCATTTATCATGTGGACTTCTCTGGTATCTCCAGCTTATGTTAACGTCCAACATATTTATTTTGTGTGTGTGTTTTTTTCATTTCAATGACTTTGTGCTAACCAATTTTTGTGAAAACAGCAGGTTTATTTTCAAAATAAATCGAGAAGATTAGCTGCAGGCTAAAGTAAAGATGCAAGAGTTAGAAAGAAAAAGTTTTTATTATTTTTAAATGTAATTTTTCTCTCACTCTCCGGTTATTTTTATAGTTTATATATATGTGAGTGTGTTTGTGTTAAGGTATAAAATAATTTCCATTATCTGCTTGTTTGAAACGTAATATAATTCTGTTTTTGCCATGTTGACAATTTTTATGGCCATTTTTTTTTTATTTTTGTTATCCTGCTGCTGTTGCTAGTTTTAGTTTTTCTTTGTTTTTGTGATAAATTCCGCCATGCTGGTGTTTGACAAAACATGATTGAGCTTGCTTGCTTGCTGTTATCAAGCAGAAATATTGTATTCAAACTTAAATAAATTGACTAGTTATTTATAAAAATTAATTTATCTAAATAAAAAGCGCTATTAATTTTAGTAAATCGATATTCTAATTTATTACTTTAATTTTCTTTCTCTTTGCAGGTGAGTTTTCTTGAAACCAATTTTTTTATTTAAAAAAAAAAAAACAAAAACAGGGGTAAGTTAAGTAAGCTTTTTGAAATGTATACCATTTTCTAGTTAAAAAATTTATAATAAAAGAATCTTAAGCAACAATTATATGCCTAGGAACCAGGGACTACACGTATAGGCTTTTTGACGAACCAAAAAAATTGTAGGCCTGTTGCCGAGCAATCGTTTATTTAAGTAAGTGGCAGAAGAGGGATTTTCATGCTTTACGGGACAAAATCCTTTACAGAAAAAATTTTTGTTGTCTAATACAACAAATTATTTTTTGTAGCAATCGAGAAATTGGTAGCAGTTGCCATATTTTATGGTCTTGCAACATCATTTTGTAGCCGAAAAATTTTTGATAAAATTATTTAAAGCTGTTGCAACTAAACAAACCAATTGTCTCTATTGAAGTAATATTTTTCTCCCAACCAAAATTGTTTTATCATTTAAGAAAGAATTATTTACTGTCAGAGTTTTACACATCTAACTAAACTTTTCTCACAAAAGCTGTCATATCTTTTTCATTTTTTCTCTAGTAAAAGAAAATAAAAACTAATTCTTACAGAAAAACTACAAAACTTTGGTTGTAAGAACTAAATTTTTTTTTTAAAAATTCAGTTGTGATAATGAAATTTGTTAGCAAACAGAACCAAATTATGTTGTTTTAAAAATATTTCGTGTTGTTAACCAATTTTTCATTGTTACAATTAAAAAATTTTATTATCACAATTAAATTTTTTTAAAAATGGTGACAAAAACCAAAGTTGTTTTCTTAATTAAAAAAAAAAAATTACCGCTAAATAAATTTTTTTTAAAGTGGATTTATACTACTTTCAAAAATAACAGCTTATATATTAAATTTCTAGATTTATTATTCAGAAATTCTTTATTTTTTGTTCTGTCTTACACAAAACTTTTTTATGTTCCATAGATTTTTGTAGGTTTTTATTTTTATTTTATTTTATTTGCCAGTTTATGAAATTTTTCTTTTATGGGTTTTCTTTGGGCCCTCCCATTGTGCAATAAATGTTTAAATAAATGCTTGTAACAGTGTCATTAAACGCGTATTAAATCTATCTTTTTGTTTTATAATGCAAATATAAAACAAACACCCACTGATGTGCTTCTCCTCGTACCCCTCTGCCCTTTATAACACTTGCTCGTTGCTGGCCTTTTTATGCTCAGCAAGTTAATACACAAATAAAATAAGTGAAAACAGTTGTAACGGCAAAAATACTGAAAGTAAAAAAAAAATTCTTTTATATAAAATTTCATAAAACCTTTAAGAGTAAATGGGTGGGTGTAGCAGAGTTTTTTCTTATTGTTGTTATTAATTTTTATTGCTGTTGCTGTTGCTCTTGCTGTTAACAAAATGTCAATGTTGCTGAGCCAGCAAAACTGTTAAGCACAGTGTGTTCAAGTTTATATTACTCTCATGAACAGCTATTGTTGGGAAAACAAAAAAAGAAATTAATAAAAATAATAGGCGTCTTTATTATTTTTTAATAAAATTTAATATTTAATATTTTTAAGTAAAACAAAAAATACTTTGCTAATTGCTCATATGAACTCATCAGCATATTTAATAAATGAGCTGTTTTTTTAATGTGGTACTTGTCCAAAAAATTAAATACCAGAATTATCGCTTTTTATTTATTTATTTTTTTTTAAAGTGTACTTATACCACTTTGAAAGAAGAAAAACAGCTCAAATGTTGTTTAGCAGAGTTCTTGCTAAGCTTGCTCATCAAGCGTGAATTTCTAGCTTAGCTATCTTTAGTTTGCCGAGTCAGTTCATCAGGAAATTCGTTTCCAAAACAACAATTTTGCATTTCACGGAATAAAATTGCTATGTTTTTCTACCGAGAACAAAATTTTCTGGCTGAAAAAAATTTCCCAGAAGTAGTTACATTCGCAGACTTCATATTAAGAAGGAATATAATTCAGTGTTGCCCTTGATTTCCCAAACTAACTTATCAAGAAATCAGTTAAGGCTGATAATGGTTTTTGTAATTTGGCTTAGTTGAGTTAAAAAAATTTATTAATTCTGCTGGGCTACTTAAAGAAACTCATCAGGAATCTTATTACAAAAATAGTATTCAATTAAGGCTGATTATAATGATTGTATTTGGCTTAGTCGAGCTAAAAATACAATTATTAATTTTTTGAAAAACTACCCAAACCAACACATCAGACAATTTTTGTATTAATATCCAAATTACCAAGTTTTTAATACTCAATGTAGCAGCTGATATGAACTCTGGAATAAGATCTTTGTCTCTGCATCTAATTAGAAATGTCGTTGATGATTTTGAATTTGTTAGTTTTTTGTTGAATTTTGAAAATTGTTTTCTTATATTATTGGTGTTGTTTTCATATTGTAGTCTGATGTCTGTAGTCTTGTAGCGCTTTGGCAAGAGACGTCATCTCTAAATTTTTTTCCATCTCTAATTTTTCTCCCATCTCTAATTTTTCTCACATTTCTAATCTCTAATCTACTCAAAAAACTGCCTTAAAAAAATTACCCAAAGCGAAATATTGATATAAAAATAAATTTTTTTTAAAAAATTCGAATATTTTATTTTATAAAATCAAAGCATTTTATCCTCTTTTGGGCTCTTATAAAAAATAAAACTGCAAAATATTATTTGTTTCATGAATAAAATAATATTAGAGATCATTTGCAAATATAATACAAAAAGGATACTTGTGCAATTGCAAAAAATGATTTTTTTCAAAGTCAATTTTCTGGAATCCCAAAATTATATCAGAAATGTGAGCAAACATGGCTTGTAGTGGACCCCTTGCACTACCATACCTATATAGTGGGATACGTTTGCAATTCCATTTTTGTCCAAAATAACCAATGGTCCTGTAGAGAAATTTTCGAAAATTGCAAAAAATTATTTTTTTCAAAGTCAATTTTTTGTAATCCCAAAATTATTTCAGAAATGTGAGTAAGCATGGCTTGTAGTGGACCACAAGGGTATGTGAGCAATTCCATTTTTGTCCAGATAATGTTCTATAATGTACCCAAGGAAGCATTTTTAACAAAATCCAATTTTTCTACTCTACAAATCTGAAATACATAAATACATTATAAGTCTTTTGGAAGACCTTTTTGCATATTTTTTTTGCTAATCCTTGTTTTCTCCTTCTGAATATTTCACTACTCTCCGTTAAGTGCTTTATAGAGTTATGTTTATTTGTAAGGTTTTTGTCTTTGCTAAAATTTCATATTTTCACACGCATAACAAGATTAGGAACCACTTAAAAAAGCAACACTTAAAATTTGATATTCTTTTATACAAAAATAAATTACAAAACACTCACTTGCATAACAAAAACTAGTTACGTGCAAAAAGATTAAAAATTTCCTTTCTTATGCATTTCATTTTGTGTGTGTGTGTGTGCACTGAATTCTTCAACAGTAAAAAAAATAAAAAGTCTTTACAGCCAAAGGCTGCTTGCTGCACCAGCATGAATTTTAAAGTAAACAACCGATGTGAAGTACGGGAAAGAGAGCAACAACAATATGAATAAAAGTAATTAAATGACACTTTAAATGTGACAGTACAGTAAATTTTCACTCGTCCATTATTCGTGCATGGCAGTTATTATGTATTTTTATTATTACGAATAGAATTACATTCGTTCTATCCATGCGTTCTGTTTCTTATTCACTTCAGCCAAAGTGCGTTAAAACATAAAACATGGCTCGTCTGTTTGTTTGTTGCTTAAATATGAAATTTGTTTATTGTTGTTTATTTTGAGAAAAGTTGAAACATTAAGAAAGAAAGAAAAACCCAAATAAACTACAGAATTTATGGAAATTCTTAATAGAGTTTTTTTTTCAGTAACAAAACTTAAGCAACATTTCAATTATGTGACGATTATACTTTTAGAGATTTGCAAAAGGGTTCAGAAACATGTACATAAAAAAAAAAAAAAAACAAAAACAAAACCGCAAAATATTTTAATTTAAAGTGAATCTTTTCTGTGTAATAAAAATAATTTTAGTTTACTTATAGCTAGTTCAGGAGATAAATTTTAGCACTCGCTATCGATTTAAATTTCCATTTAAATTATATTGAACTTTCGTTAGCTGTCGGGTAACATAATTTGGCCTTAAAACTTATTTTATAAAAACATGTAATTAATTTTTTGAGTTTTTGTTGGTTAAGGTATGATAACTGAAGACTTTTAGTGAATTTCTTAGATGCTTAAGTAGCTCATTAGGTCCCCTTAATGCTTAAACAAAACTAGCAACGTAATCTTAGCATTTCATTAGTTTTTTTCATGTCATCAGAAAGCCTTTTCTTGTTGATAATGCTTAGCCAGACGTACTTTTGAAATAACTGCTTTTCGCATGCCAACTTTTACAGAGTTTCTTTGATGCTTACGTAGCTCATCAGAAATTTTTTAATGTGGTAAATAGCGTTTAAGCAAAACGAATTATAAAATCTCTATTTTTGTGACACCAATTTAAAATTTCTAAAGTATATCGTTGGTGCAACTCATCAGTAAACTTTTATCTTGTTAATAATTAGAAGCAATTTTTAATTCTGTTATTTTCATATAACCAATTGAGCATTTTTAGTGAGTTTCTTTGGTGCTTAATTGTCTCATCAGCAAATTTTTATGTTTTAAAAAATTATGCAACACTAATTTCTGACTTCTAAAGCGTTTCGTTAACACTTTTTCAGCTCATCCGTACTCTCTTTATACTGTAAATAGTATTTTAGCAAAAGTAAGTCGGAATTAGTTTTAAAAAAATTTTTCTTAAGTACTTACGTAGCTCTTCAGGAAGCCTTCAATAATTTGTAAGCCTTAAATGGTTTGTCATACAATTTAAAACATTTTAAAGCGTTATGGTGTCATAGTATTTAATTATAATCAATTACGAAGCCTTCTAGGTTTCTGTTGTGCTTCGTTATAGCTTAAGCAAAATTAGCTTAAGGGCCATTAAGTTACCAATAGTTAAAGCTAAGATTTTATAAGCCAACTATCAAATTAAAAATATCGGTTTTTTTTACAGTTCATCAGGAATTCTTTTTTTTTAATATCTTGTAAACAAGGACTAATGAAAATTCTTAATAGAATCTGGCAGTAAAGAGGAAAATATACCGCTGAGTGCCACTGAAGTTTATAGCAAATAATTTGGGACTAGAAAAGGCTTGTTTCTATATTTAAGCAAAGCTCAAGAAGTAGACTGGAGATTGAAATGGTTAGTAAGAAAAGTGTTAAGTTAGCTCGTCTGTTTTTCCTTTTCAGAAATGTCTCTCGACTACTCAAGCTTTCGCTTTTAACTCTAATTAATTTTTTTCGGCCTTAAGTCGTTGGCAGTTCAATGTATCAAAAATGCCATTACGTTTGCTTTCATTTGCTGATGTACACATTTCATAGATGCCATTACATTAATTGAGTTTTTTTTTTGTTTGTCACTCCGTTGTTATCTTTGAAAGGTTTCTCATGTTTGTAGTTGCTGTTTCAACTTCATCTTTTTTAAAAATATTTTCTTTTTATTTTACATTCTACTCGTATAGACGTGCTTATGTTCTCTCATCATTTTATCTTGAATTATATTTTTCTTGTCTGTTTATTTATTTTTATTATCATCATGAACTAAATATTATCTGCGAATTCATATCAAAATTTGTTATTGCTGTTTTTGAAATGAAATTTATTTTTTCAACATTTAGTTAGGCCACCAGAGTGACAATTGTATTTTGCTTAGTTCATGTTGTTATCTAAAGTGTTCAGTACAGTTTTTAGCCATAACAAGCAGCCAACCATAACAGTCAATCAGTCAGTCAGTCAGCTAGTCAGTCAGCCAGTCATGATTTTCCAGAATATTTTTCTTTTTGTATTTGGCAAGCAATTTTTCTTTTATTTTTTTTTTTTTTCTCAAGCAGTCATTAAGAGAACAATGGTGTGATTTTAATGTTAAAGCAATTATGATGTGTGAATTAATGAATTTAGATAATTGAATATAACACGAAATATATACAAATAAATATTGACTTAAGGTTGGTTGGTTTGTTTATAAAAATCAAGTTTTGTCAAGTTAATTTTTTGAGGCGCCAAGTTTCTTTATTGTTTCTTGAGCTTGTAAAATAATAAACTTCAACTTGAAAAGAAAATTTAAATTAACGCTTTTTACAACACAGTAATGTCCCGATTAGCTCATCAAAAAACACCAAAGAGACTCACTAGAAGTTTTCAGTTGACATAGAAAAAGCAGAGAATTAAAAACTGCTTTTAACTAAGGTTTCCTAAGGGCTGAAAAAGCACTAAACAAACATGCTAGAAATGCTTATTTAATGTAAATAAAGCACAGGTTACATTATAAGTATTTCCCAAAGTTTCCAGATGAGTTGAGCTGAAAAAGCACTAACGAAATGCTTTATAAATCTAAAATTAATATAAATAAAGCTAAGATTAAGTGATTAGTTTTGTTTATATAATATTTAAGACTTAAAAGTTTTCTAATAAGCTACCTAAGCAACAAAGAAACTTCTTAAAAGTTTTCAGTTGATATACAAAAAGCAGAGAATGTATACTGAATTAATCTAAATAACTTTAAAATAATAAAGATTTTCTTATGAGCTGCT
This sequence comes from Thelaira solivaga, assembly GCA_947397855.1. Classification (NCBI taxonomy): domain Eukaryota; kingdom Metazoa; phylum Arthropoda; class Insecta; order Diptera; family Tachinidae; genus Thelaira; species Thelaira solivaga. The sequence goes on along the minus strand of OX377611.1, from coordinate 78,632,680 downwards.
AAATACTTTAGAAATCTTTTAAAAGCAAACACAAAATTGTGAATTCCAAATTACTTTAAGTTAAATACCATCACCAGCAGGAAGAGGGTCCTGATGAGCTTAAATAGCCTTAACGAAATACTAAATCTCAAATAAGTACACATAAAACAGAGATATGTTAAGAGAATAGCAGTAAGTTGAAGCCTATTTGTATACTTTTGCAGTCCTAAAAATTGCCTAGTGAAAACTGTAATAAACTGTTGGTTTGCCATGATTAAGTGGCATCTCATTTAATAACCCCTGTCTGCATTTAAAATTCACAATAATAAAAAAAAGCATTTAAACGTTTTGTATATTCTTTATATAAAAGCTATTTAATATGCTGCACAGTGGGGCATTAATTTTCTCAAAAATAATTTTCTTAAATTTTCTTTTTGTTAGTTGTTTCAAACGAAAAGTTTTTCAAGCTTTTTAATATGCTGCACAGTGGGGCATTATTGTTCTCAAAAAAATTTTTATTTTTATTTTCTTTTTGTTAGTTTTTTCAAACGAAAAGTTTTTCAAGCTTAAGAATGGATTATAATTATTTATTTGCAATTTGTTTTTAAGCTTTTTGCTTTGATTTAAATTAATGAAAAATTTTGTATTAAAAACCAAAAGATTAATATGCTTTTTTAACACAAACATTATTAAATTCATTATATTTAAAGAAAAATTATTTTACTTACCAACACAACTTAATTGCAACCATAATCCAGTTAATACATACTCTGCTCTTAACGAGTAATTGTTGTGGTTTTAGTTGATTTTTATTATTTTTTTTTTATTCATTCTTTTCAAACTTATTGTTGTTGCAAAATAAATTGATAAATTCTTTTTGTGCTAAGTTTATCAGTAGCCAACACAGAAACCTCAACCAGAAGCAGGAGTCAGTGGTTCCAACATTGAAAGAATTTTGTTAAATAATGTAAAGAAAAATTAATATTTTTTCAACAATAACTTTGTTTCATGGATTCAATAAAATATTTTATTAAATAAATGAAAAATTCATTGAATTAATGAAGTGTTTAATTTAAATTTAAAAATATTTTATTGAATTAAAAAAAATGTCTTTAAATAAATAAATATTTCATTAAATTAATGAAATATTTCTTTAAATTAATGAATATTTCATTAATTTAATGAAATAATTCATTTAATCTAAGAAACATTTCATTGAATTAAAAAAAAATGTCTTTAAATGAATAAATATTTCATTGAATTAATGAAATAATTCATTTAATCTAAGAAATATTTCATTGAATTAAGAAAAAGTCTTTAAATAAACAAATATTTCATTGTATTAATGAAATATTTCTTTAAATGAATGAATATTTCATTAATTTAATGAAATAATTCATTTAATCTAAGAAACATTTCATTGAATTAAAAAAAATGTCTTTAAATGAATAAATATTTCATTGAATTAATGAAATAATTCATTTAATCTAAGAAATATTTCATTGAATTAAAAAAAATGTCTTTAAATGAATGAATATTTCATTGATTTAATGAAATAATTCATTCAATCTAAGAAATATTTCATTGATTTGATGAAATATTTCATTGATTTAATGAAATAATTCATTCAATCTAAGAAATATTTCATTAAATTAAAAAATGTCTTCAAATGAATAAATATTTGATTGAATTATTAAAATATTTCTTTGAGTTCATGAAATATTTCACTGATATACTGAAATATTTCATTGATTTAATGAAATAATTCATTCAATGTAGGAAATATTTCATTAAGTTAAAAAATGTCTTTAAATGAATGAATATTTGATTGAATTATTGAAATATTTCATTGCAATAATAAAATATTTCATTAGTCTAAAGAAAATATTAATTTAAGTTAAAAAAAAGTCTTCATTATGGTTGACAGGTGCAATTCCAATATGTGTCCTTTCGTATGTTTAATGTATTCAAATCACCAAAAAAAATATTTTTTTATTTTGATGATTTAAAAGTAAAATTAAAATATTCTTTTCCATTTGTGTATCCTTTCGCATGATGAACTCAAGATTTTTGTTTTAAAATTTTCATATTATGAACGACGATTTAGCAAAAGCAACTGTCTAATTTTTGTCATAATAAGTCACTGTATAAAAACTGTTTTTGTTTCTTAATTTTGTACCCTATAATACTCTTGAACATAAAAATATACTAAAATACTTCTCTGCTATGAAAAATTGTGCAAAATTTGTTAAGTAATAAATTTGCCGGCTTTAGCTTGATATTTAATTGAAATATGGCAGCTATCAAAGTGTGTGTGTGTGTTTAAATTTCATAAAGTTGTAAATTTTGCAAGAATTTTAGCACAAATATTTCATGTGGAACTCCAGCAATCGATGGTATGTGGTGTACAGCAACTGCTAACCGCAAAAGTGGTACATTTTTTAAAATAATTTTTTATATTTTTTTCTGCAATTTTTTCTGTTGGCAAATTATTATATTTTGTTGATAAGAAGTTTACAAAAAATTAATAAACCAAAGTTGTATTGCATAACCAGAGTTTTAATTATTTATTGTACATGACTGACACTTATTGCTTGCAACCCCTGAATTGATTGTAAAATTATTTGTTTTTATAGTTAATTTACAAAGCTAAGCGTTTTACAAGTCGAGAGCTGCGTCTAAGTGTGTAGTAGTCGCATGAAATTTCTACAGAAATTGCTGAAAAGGGACTACATCTATTTGGCTTTAAGAGAAACCTCACCTGAGTTCTTTCCATGGTAAATTTTTGATAAAAATCTAAGGGCTTATATTTGTACAATCGAACGATGGCTTCTTATGTTCATTTGCATTGAGAAACAAGCTGTCGTTTCAAATAGAAAATTAAAAGGTTCTTTGGGGGTCTTTCTCTTGAGCAGGCTTTGTATTTAACTTTAACTCTTTAATGCCAAAAATAGAAAAACTGACAAACATAAAAAATTTAATTTGTATTGAATATTTCATTAATTGAAAATGAAACGAAAAAAAAGATAAGACAAAAAACAAAGTGATTCTTATAAAACAAAGATATTCTTGCTTGTATTTATTATTTGCCTTTTATATAGTATAATTGTATAATACGATAGCATTATTTGTGTTTTTAATTAATGAAGTGGATGATAATACATTTGGGAACTGAACCAAGTGCTCACAACCGTACCAGCATTCAACCAACATCTTAATAATAAGCTGTATGTACAGAAATGTTGCTATGCACACCACATTAAAAGGATACAAACAAAAACAGTTTATTTTGCTTGAGGTGATAGAGCACAGTGGCCTGAAATGTGACTTATATTGTACATACTAAAATTCTAGTAAATATTTGTGTAGTTTAGCTGAAATAAAGTAGCCTACACTTGAGCACGATTTATTTTCACAAAAAAGTCCATAAAAATTTAATTTATGAAGCAACCATTTTTTTTTTAAGTTTTTCCAGCTGGCAAAGACACAAACTAGACACTTAGTATTTCTGGTAAAGCATAATTTAAGCTAAAATTTATAAATTTCTTATAGTGTAATATTCTGCTTTCCATATGCAAGTGTGAATTACTAAAATGTAACCTTACCCCATTGTGCAGCAACAAATGAGAAAATTTTAATTATTTAAATTGAAATGTACCAAAATAAGACAAGAACAAACAGGCTTGTAATTGAATTTTCAATTACTGTTGAGAGTATTACACAAGGACAAGGACTTTATAGATTTAAAAAATAAATCGGGGCCAAAAAATATGAATTAATAACATTCTCGCATACATATGCATTGAAAATTTATCTATACATATAAAAGAATAACTTTACTGACTAACTGACAATCACAGCAACAAAAACTAAATTATATTCTTCTCTTCTTAAAAAAATCTAAAATGTGTATGCGCACTTTTATAAAATTCGAGCAAATAAGGGGTAAAATATTTACCCTTTTTTACTACTATTTTTAAATATGTACTTTTATGTAAATTGATGCAGCATATGAACATTTGTAAAACCCAAAAAAATTCTATTTAAGAAATAAATTTCAAGGGAGAAAAAAAGTACCAAAAGGCATAAATAAGATTGGATTTTATATTTAATTAATTTTAGTGCTATTTTCCATGTTATATGCAAACCTCGAATTATGAAACGAAATAAGAAATCATTAATTAAGGGACAAAATATTATTTTTTATTAGATTTTATGGTACTTGTCGATCTTGCAATGTAAACGAATGTAGAAATACAGGGTTGGGCTCGAACGGTCCTGAACAAAGTGAAAAATCATTAAAGGGACAAATGGTACTTTTTGTTATTTTATAATTTACAAACCTAGAAGTGTGAGATTGGAATTAAACGATCCTGAGCAAAGTCAAAAATCAATTTTATTAAATTTAATGATACTTTTTGATATTTTATGAAAACGAACCTAAAAGTACTTAATGGGAACCTAAAAGTACACATATCATTTTAAAGGGGAGATTTGTAATCTATCGCCAAAATACTCAGAAGTTACTTTCGATTATTTAAAATTTTTTTTTTTAAATTTACATATACCTCAGTGCTGTTGCTTTCACGGATTTTAGTGACTTCCAGACGAACCAAAGAAGATAACGGGATGGACACATATCATTCTAAAGGGAAGGTCGTCTAGACTTGTAATCTGCCGCCCAAATACACAGAAGTTACTTTGGACTATTTTGAAAATTTTTTTGAAATTTCCATACACCCCAGTACTGTTCTTCTCAAGGATTTTGGCAGTTTCCGTTTTGCATCATAAAATAAAAACTACGAAGTTTTGAGGGACTTTCATCATTCCACACTTTGTCTCGATTACAAATCTAGGCAGTCTCCCCTTTAAAACGAATTAAATTTTGAAAACAATGTTTTTACTGAGTATTCCCTTCACTACAAAAATAAACCCAACAACAAATTTACCCCTCGCTCTTATTTCAAAAATGTTTTTTTTATCGTTTTATGTCTTTATTTGTACACACTCTCCCACACAATCAATCATTTTGCATATGTACTAAAAGGCTGCACCAGCATACTTCAAAATCACACAGCACTACAAGCATGTTTAATATTTTATAAAAAAAGTGCTTGTAAGCAATTTTAAGTATTTTGTGCAGCCCTTTAATATGTAACTACTCAAATAATTTCTTGAATTTTGTTTAACTGTAATAAAAGCAGCAACAAAACAATGATGTCATTTTTTTGCATTTTGCTTTTAGAGTTTAAGAAAATTTGCACAAGGTCGGGTGTTTAGCGATTAGTGGTCATTAATTTAATTAAATTTCGTGAATAATAATTGGAAAAATGAAAATATTTGTACATAAAAGAGTTTACTAGTTATTGTAGAATAATTGTATGTAAAAGTTTCTTCAAGAAATTAAATTTAAGTGTTTAAAAAGGCGTCGGTAATTTTGTAAAAGTTCGTGCCGGTCGGTGTGTTGCTTTAGTTTGGCCGTTCGTTATAAGAAAGTGTGAACTCCGGCTGTATTTTTATTATAAAGTATTATGAACTTAATAGCCTTTTATTTTATAGGTATATACCACCTATATATCTACGTTAGTGACAAATTTAGCCCTTAGTAAAATAAAATTTACTGCTACATGGGTACAAATGTACTTGCATACATACGTCACTTCGTTTAAAATAAAAACAACAATTTTTCTTTTTACTCTTTGACATAAAAATTATCATTCACAGCCACTTATTTTTTTATTTTTACACTCTACCTCTCCCACTCCAGTTCTTACTCATCTTCTAAATCAGTGCAAATATGTTGACATGAATGTATGTACATAAGTTATTACATACTCAAATATATTTTAATATTGCTTTTAACTGTAACAAAAGCAACAAAAACAATATCATGTAGGTACATACTTGAATTTTGCTTTTAGAGTATAAGAAAATTTGCACGCGGTCGGGTGTTTAGCGATTAGTGGTCATTAATTTAATTAAATTTCGTGAATAATAATTGGAAAAATGAAAATATTTTTACATAAAACGGGTTACTAGTTATTGTAGAATAATTGTATGTAAAAATTTCTTGAAGAAATTAAATTTAAGTGTTTAAAAAGGCGCGGTAATTTTGTAAATGATCGTGCTGGTCGGTGTGTTGCTTTAGTTTGGCCGTTCGTTATAAGAAAGTGTTAACTCCGGCTGTATTTTTATTATAAAGTATTATAAACTTAATAGGCTTTTATTTTGTGTATGTATATAGCACCTATCTACGTTAGTGAAAAATTTAGCCATTAGCTAAATATTAAAAAAAAACTAAACTTATTAAACTTAAAAAAATTTACTGCTACATGGGTACAAGTGTACTGTACATACTTCACTTCGTTTAAAATAAAAACAACTCTTTTTCTTTTTACTCTTTGACATAAAAATTATCATTCACAGCCACTTACACACATTTTCTTCTTTTTTTATTTTTACACTCTACCTCTCCCACTCCAATTCTTACCCACCTACTAAATCAGTGCAAATATGTAGACATATGTATGTAAGTATGTCAGTACATATTCAAATATTTTTTTTTAGAATTTCGTTTAACTGTAACAAAAGCAACAAAAAAATAAATCATATACATACTTGAATTTTGCTTTTAGAGTTTAAGAAAATTTGCACGCGTTCGGGTGTTTAGCGATTAGTGGTCATTAATTTAATTAAATTTCATGAATAATAATTGGAAAAATTTAAATATTTTTACATAAAAGTGTTTACTAAATATTGTAGAATAATTGTCTGTAAAAATTTCTTGAAGAAATTAAATCAAAGTGTTTAAAAAGGCGTCGGTAATTTTGTAAAAGTTCGTGCCGGTCGGTGTGTTGCTTTAGTTTGGCCGTTCGTTGTAAAAAAAGTATGGACACCCATTTTTAAGCCTTATCTATAAAAATGTTGTGTATTTATTGTAAAATATTATTAAGGTAAATAATCTTTGAGCACCTTAATTATAATATGTTAGTGAAAAAATGTACCCATTAGCTAATTATTTTGTTTGTAAAAGAAAGCATTAAACTTTTAATGGCATTTTTCACTACATATCTACATGGGTACAAATCTACATACTTGCATACATTGTTCACTTCTTATTAAAATAACAACAACATTTTTTCTTTTTTAGTCTTTAACGCAAAAATTATCATTCATACGCACTTACACATTTTTTCTTCACGTTTTCATGTTTTTTTTTGTGATACCTCTCTCATATTAACTCTCTCCCACTCTATAAATTAGTACAAATGTGTAGGCATTAATGCATGTATATGAGTACTTACTCAAATATTTTCTGGAATTTTGGTTTAACTGCAATAAAAGCAAAAAAAAAAAAAAAACAATGATTTACATACTTGCTTTTAGAGTTAAAGAAAATTTTCATACGTTCGGTTGTTTAGCGTTTAGTGGTCATTGATTTAATTAAATTTTGTAAATAATAATTGGAAATATTAAAATATTTTTAAATAACGCGGTTTATTATTTATTGGAAAATGATTGGTGTGTAAAAATTTCTTTCTAAAATTAAGTCAAACTGTTTAAAAAGCTTCGGTAATTTTATAAAATTTCTTGTCGGTGCACGGTTATCGATACGAGGGAGGTATAGCAACAAGTGAGTTATTAAAAAAAATTCCACAACAAAAAAATTAAATATTTTTTAAATATGTATACAAAATAAAAAATATATAAAAAATGTGAAATTTGGAAAATAAATAAAATTAAATAAAATAAAATATATAAAAAATAGAAAATATAAAAATTTAAAAAATAAATAAAATAAAAAAATTTTAATATAAAAAATAAACAAAATAAAAGAATATAAAAATATAAAATATATACTTATGTATATATAAAAAAAGTTATTAAAATGTAAAAAAATAAATCATGTGTTTAAAAAAGCTTCGGTACTTTAAAAAAATCTCTATCGGTGTGCGGTTAAATATGTATAAAAAATAAAAATATTAAAAATAAATAATAAAAATATTTACAAAATAAATAAAATTAAAATATAAAATATTAAATTATAAAAAAATTAATAAAATTAAAAAATAGAAAAAAAAATAGAAAATTTAAAAAATTTAAATAAAAATGTATTTAAATATAAAAAATAAAATTATTAAAATGTAAAAATATAAAAAAATAGAAAATATATATAAAATAAAAATGTAGTGAAATAAAAAAATAAAATTTAGTGTAGTGAGTGTGAAAATTAAAAAAAAATGTGTTTCAAAGCTGCCCTATGCATAGCGGCTGTGTTTGGATCTAAATACTGGCTGATAGTAGGCTACGATACTGATACGAATTTTGCTTTTCGGTGAGTTAAATATTGTTATTGAATAAACAGTTTATCTTTTAAATATTTTGCTGAAAAATTCAATTAAAATATTTACCAATTTGTTTTTAACACAAAGGGAAATGTAAATATACCAACCTGGGACGACGAAGTATTCAAGTAATAAAAAGTGCTTAAAAAGCAAAAAAAAAAATTGTTAAATGACAATTTTTCACATATATTTTTCAACAATAAATTCATTTATTACAAATATCATCAACATGCTATTTTGGAAAAAAAATTACAAATGAGCACAAGCATACTTGGAAGCCACACACCTCTGCAAACATGTTTAATATTTTATAATAAAAAGTGGTTGTAAGTTCTTTCAAGGATGCTTGTGCAGTGCTCTAGTACATACCTATTTCGATTCGATACATAAATCAGAGGCTAAATCATGGTATCGATTAATTTTAATCGAAATTTACAAATTATTTTATATTAAAAAAACTAATATTTATGACGTTTTCATTCGATATCGAAATAGCCCAGGGACATAAAGTCCCTACCCTTGTCCTAAAAATTTCATATTTGTTAATAAATAAAGTTCAAAATAATTTTTAAAAATTAATACAAAAATAGCTCTTCCTTTTAATTTTATTAATACTTCAAAGCGTCTATTTCTGTGTAGGACAACGATAAATTCTTTCATATGTTTGTAGCAAACAAAAATAAATTTTCATACCTATTTAGTGCTCAATTTAAATGTAGTAACGAAACTATGGTTCGCTTATAAAGAGTGAATTTTTTGCTATTATCTTTTTGGCAACACTAGTTTTGACAGCTCACGCACGTTTTGTATCTTGTGTCACTGTCAAACATCTTCAGTTTGGTCTATAATTTAATCATGAATCGTCTTACAAACGAACAACGCTTGCAAATTATTGAATTTTATTACCAAAATGCGTGCTCTGTTAAGAAAGTTCATCGCGCGCTTCTTCCATTTTATGGTCAGTTTAATCGACCTACTGAGGCTTCTATTCGGGCTATTGTAACAAAATTTCGCACCAAATTTACATTGTTGGACATTAAACCACCAACACGCTTACGTAGAGTGCGAACTGAAGAAAATATCGCAGTCGTATCGGCCAGTGTTGGTGATGACCGTGAATTATCGATTCGGCGCCGTTCGCAGCAATTGGGCCTCTGTTACTCCACTACGTGGAAAATTTTGCGGAAGGATTTGGGTGTGAAGCCTTATAAGATACAACTGGTGCAAGAATTGAAGCCAAACGACCTACCACAACGCCAAATTTTTGGTGAATGGGCTCTTGAAAAGTTAGATGAAGATCCACTTTTTTATCGAAGAATTGTGTTCAGCGACGAGGCTCATTTCTGGTTGAATGGATACGTGAACAAGCAAAACTGCCGTATTTGGAGTGAAGAGCAGCCAGAAGCATTGCAAGAGCTACCAATGCATCCACAAAAAACAACCGTTTGGTGCGGATTATGGGCTGGCGGCATCATTGGGCCGTATTTCTTCAAAGATGATGCGAATCACAACGTTACTGTGAATGGTGAGCGCTACCGTGCGATGATAACAAACTTTTTTTTGCCCAAAATGGAAGAGCTTGACTTGCATGACATGTGGTTTCAACAAGACGGTGCCACATGCCACACAGCACGCGAAACAATGGACCAATTGAGAGGCGAGTTCGGTGAACAGTTTATTTCACGCTTGGGACCAGTCAATTGGCCGCCCAGATCGTGCGATTTAACGCCTCTAGACTATTTTTTGTGGGGCTATGTTAAGGCTAATGTCTATAGGGACAAGCCCGCTTCGATTGACGCACTGGAAGCCAACATTGCCAACATTATTCGTGAGATACCGGCCGAAATGTTGGAAAGAGTATGCCAAAATTGGACTAAGCGGATGGACCATTTGAGGCGCAGCCGCGGCCAACATTTGCATGAAATAATCTTCAAACATTAAATTATATCGACCCAAATAATATTTCGATCCAAATAAATATTTCATGCATTTTTCTGAATTTTATGTGTTTTTTTTTTTAAATTTCCGATAGTTCTTATAAAATCACCTTTTAGAGAAAGAGGTCATAAGCTTTTTTCTATCACAAAAACATAGCGAGTAAATACGGTATTCATATTTATTATTCATTAAAACATATTTTAGGTGTCTACAATGTTTTTTAATTAACTTTTACTTATTTTTATATGTTAATTTTCTTTTTGTTTGTAAATTAAATTTTACTTAAAAAGTTCAATTAAATTGAAGTTTGACATTTTTGTTTCAATAAAAAATTCTAGTTGAAAATAATCTGCCATATTGAATCATGTTTATCAAGGTTATCACTTATTTCTCAGTACCTACATTTTGTAATCATTTTAATGAAATTTTTCTATACACATCAAAAATGAATTTTTATATTCAAATACCAGAAACATTTCAATTTTGAAAAAAAAATATTTTATAAACATTCTTACACAAATATTTGTAGGGCATTCATAAAAAAAATCCTTTAGTTACGACCAAAGAGAAAATTTAAAATAAAAAAGAAATAAAAGAGAAAATGTTATTCAATTCATAAATACAACTGAAAACAAATATTTACCAAAAAAATTTTTTTTTTGTTAAAACAGCTAGGAAAATGTTGCAAAGGTTTTAAATTGCAAACATAAAAATGGAGCATCAATCTAACTATTTCGTTTGTTCTTGAAAAAGATGTTAATAAAAGGCGGAATTTTTTCAATTGTTGTTAATTAACCACTCATTTTTGTGTTAAAAACGTAAACAATTTTTAAGATTTTTTCTTTTGACTATAAAATTATTATATTTCAGAATAAGACTTCGAAAAGTGTGGTTTCGTTTAGAAAACTTGTAAAATTAAGAGATTTCTTTCCATTTTCCTTTAAAATAATTAAAAACATTTTGAAGAATAAATGACTAAATTTTCCATTAGTAACATGCATATTTAGTGTACCCATAATCTTTGTTAGCTTCGTTATTCATTTGATTTATGTATGTTAGCTAACTGGCTTTGTTTTTCTTTTTGCTCGTCATTTTAATTTCCTGCAGGCTTTTTTTCTGATGCATAAACAATTCCATAGAGATAAATAAAGCTTGTCACATGTCAATAGCATCTTTTGTTTACTTTTCTTTTTATTTCGTGATTGAGTTTTTTATTAGAGTAGCAAACTTTCATCATCATTGACGATCTCATATTCACATTAATACATACATGATGATGATGATGATGCTGTCGATGATGACAATGTTAATATTGTTGAGTTTTATAAAGCTGCAATTTTATTTTAATTTGCAAATGAAGTTGATTGCCATTCTGCCTAACTGTACAATTTTTAAATTATTATTGGGGTTACAGAAGGTCAAAACATAATAAAGTAAATAAAAAAAAATTACTTTAAAATAAATATAAAAAAAAAAACAACAGAGTACGGAGAGTACTCGAATGTAATTCGCCTCCGAGCGGGGTGAAACGGAATTAAATTTTTTTTTAATTATCCAAAGTAATTTCTGAGTATTTGGGTGGCAGATTACAAATCTAGACAGCCTCCCCTTTAAAACGGTGTGTGTTCCATGTCGTAATCTTTTACGATAATTTTAGTAAGAGGGTGTCTATAACTTAGTAAAATAACAGTTAACCAATTTTTTAAAATAATCTTATACCACTCTTTCAAAAATAGCAGCTCAATTAAAAAAAATATTAAGAAAAAATTTTTTAAATCAAAAACAAAATTTTTGTAAAAAAATAAATAAAAAAAAAATATTTTTGTTTTAAAAAAAATTTTTGTTTTAAATTTTTTTTTTTTTTTTTTTTTTAACAAAACTTTAAAAAAAAATAAACTTTATTTTAAAACATTAAAGATTTTATTCGAATAATAATTTTTTTTTTAATTTTGTTTAAACATTTTTATTAAATTTAATTAATTATTCACTAAAACGGACTGAGATTATGTATGTATGAAAAATATACAAAACAATTTCAATATAAAATTATTAATTTAAGGAATATTTTGAAATTATTTATTAAATTTTCCAAAGTAATTCAACCCACGGTAATTTTAAATTAGTCCACTGAAGGATTTATTTAGCTTTATTACTAGTGTCAGTGCCGTAGTTAAGCAAATTGTTGTTGTCACAACCAATATGTGGCAACGATATTTTTTTGAAATAAATATTTTCAATTTAAAAACTTTTAAAAACCATGTTTAGCTGCCATTAGGCTTCTTAGCTTCCTGCCACTATAACAAATGCTTAATTTTAGCCCTGGGGTGTCAACTAAATTTCTATTGAATTTTTACAAGCGTTGGCATAATTCTAATAACATAAAGATTTTACTTTGTATTGATTGACTTTATTAATATGAATTTGGAAAAAAAACAGTCATCCACCTGAGGACATGTTGTTACAGCAACATAAAATTGAAACCTGTATTTGAAAAGTAAAACGTTTTTATCAATAACAATTTCTGGCATCAACTGAAATGGAAACTTTTTTCATTAAACATACAAGGTGGGCTAAGAGAAATCACCCTATTGGAAGATGCTCTTATTTTTGCAAATGGCGGCCAATGTCAAATCTGTTTTGACATTTGTAAACTAGACAGTTGTAGAATACAAGTAAACAAGCCATGCATACACTCCCCAAAAACGCGGAATCATAATGAGCGACGAGGCTCATTTCCACGTCAGCGGGTACGTGAACAAGCAAAACTCTCGCTTCTGGGGCACCGAAAATCCACAACTGATGCACGAGGAGCCATTACACCCGCTCAAAATGACGGCATGGTGCGTTGATCACGCTGGAGGAATCATCGGGCTGGTTAAACGACAACAGTGGACGGTGCGCGCTATAGGCCCATGGAGGACATACCAACGGCACACATTTCATTTTCATTTAGAAAAAAAAACATGAGAGCCAAACAACATCGGATGACTTCTTTTGGCCCACCTTGTAGAAATACTTGTGTGCGTTATAATACTTATCAAGCATGCTCATGGTTGCTGCTCCAAAAGCTGTTTTTTTTGCTTCTCGTACTCTCTCTTTTGCAGACTCTATTAAGAGCCGTATGCACATACACACATAAACAAGTTGCTAAAAGAAAAGAAATAAATACAAGACAAAAATTGATAAAACCTGAATTTTTTCAATGAAAGTTTATGCTTGTGCCAGTATTCTGATAAAAAAAAATAAAAACAATTTTCCTTTCTTTATAAAAAGAGCAGTAAATAGTGCCCCCTGTAGTAGCAAGACATCACAAAAGCAAAATATTTTTTTCCCCTACTAAAAAATTGCTCGTGCTGTTGCTGTTGCTGTAGCTTTTACTGTTGGTATTGAGGGCATCATACAAATACTTTTACTAGCAGCAACTGGCTCGCTTTATAGCACCAGCTTTGAAATTAACTAAGCGTAAGATTTGATTATAAACTGTGGCATGTTGCCGCCGTTAAATTAGATTTGTCAACACTTTCAAAACTTGTACTTGTTATGGTTTTGTAAAGTAAGAGTAATCCCCTCTTCCCCTTAAGGGTATCCCTGTTAAAGAGGTTTTTGTTTGTAAACAAACTTAAATAAAAAAGTAGAATAAAAATTTAGTCAAACAAATGTTTTTCATTAATTTTTTAACGAGTTTAAGTAAATTCATGAAAAGCAAATGAAAATTTTCTGTGGGTACTAAAAACAACAAAAATCTTTAATATTTTGTACTTTTTCTTACTCTCTGCTTTACTGTAAGCTTAACAAAACTTATGATGCGATTACTTGGCTTAGCTGAGAGTAGAAATTAAAACAAACATTATGGAAAAAGATACCAGCAATATAATTTTACTTAAAAAAAAACTATAAAAACAACTGAATAATAACAAGAATAACCATTCGAAAATAAAAACGTACAAAGTAAACAAACAATAGTTAAACAATTGAAAAAAAAAATTAACTGAAATAGAGTATGTGTGTCTGTAAATAAAAATAAGTAGCAAATTGTGTACAACAATGTATATAATGAAAACAACAGATGGAAAATATTGTGTTTCTTTCTATTATCGCATAACACACACAAGCTAAAAAAACGAGGTACATAAATAAACATGGCTGAATGGTTGGTTGCATCGATTGATAGATGACTAGTTTAACAGACAGACAGATAAACCAAGCTGTTGGTCAGCTTTAATTTCGAACATTAAAAAGTTGTTATTACACTGTAAAAAATAACTAAAACATCTTTTTTTTTATTTGTTCACTCTATATTGCGTGTTTAGGTTTAGAAGGCCATCCCATCCCGTAAGCCATAAAAGTGCTATAATTATTTTACTGCAAAGCCAAGGCGCATTCATATAAGGTGATATTAAGAAAGCATGTGTGCGTTACAAGTTTTTTTCTGATTTGTCAAAGTTGTGAACAAACCAAAAATGTCCTTTTTGACAAATGCAAAACAATTTTGATGATTCCATCTTTTATAAATTCGCCTTGGGCAAAGCTTAGCATTTGGAAAATGGAATTTTGACAGCGCGTTAGTTAGTGAAGTTGGGTGAAAAACAATTAATTTTTTTTAATTTTATTTTATTTTGAAAAAAAAAAAAAATACTTTAAAGTAATTTCGGAGTACTTGGCTCTCAGATTACAAAAGACCTCCCCTTTAAAACGGTGTGTAATCTAATATGGTTCCTTCTGAAATTGTAAAAATCCTTCAAAGCAGCAGTACCGGAGTATGAGGGAATACTCCAAAGTAATTTCTAGCGAATTGGATGTTAGATTTTTAAATCTGGAATACCATGTCTTTAAAACGGTCTGTGTCTCATCCCGTAATCTTTTATCTGTCCTCTGGAATTTATAAAAAAACCTCAGTTCAACTGTACTGAAGTTTGAAGAAATTTTAAAAATATTTTAAAAATACTCCAAATGAATTTCTGAGTAGATTTGTCTCAGATTACAAATCTAAAAGACCTCCACTGAAAAACGGCGTGTTTCCGATTTTGTAGTCTTTTATAGTTCATTCAGACGTTGCTAAAATCCCTCAGAGCAACAGCACTGGGGTATATGGAAATTTGAAAAAATATTTTAAAATAATCCAAAGTAACTTCTGAGTATTTGCGCAATAGATTAAAAATTCAGACAGCCTCCTCTTTTACATGATATGTGTTTCATGCCGTAATCATCTATATTCCATCTTAAAGGGAAGGTAGTCTATTTTTCTAATTCATTTATTTGATTGATTAATTTATTTTATTTGATTGATTCAATTAAACATTTAATTGATTTAAGTAAATTTTTAGTCTATTCAATTAAAAATTTATTTTATTTGATTAATTCAATTAAACATTTAATTGATTTAAGTAAATTTTTAGTCTATTCAATTAAAAATTTATTTTATTTGATTGATTCAATTAAATATTTAATCGATGTAGATATTTTGTTAGCGTAAATGAATTAGTCACTTGATAGTCGAAGAAAATTTTTTTCGTTTTTGATTATTTTAGTAAAAAATCCTTAGACGATTATTTTATACAAAAAATCTCTCGCAATGTTTTGATTAGGGTCTAGGCTCATGTTTTAATTTTTTCCCAAAAAAAAAAAAAAAAAAAAAAAAAATAAATAAAAAAAATTCATTTTCTATGGTCCCACTATGCATTGCAGTCTAGCTCACTTTATTCTTTAATTTTTTATTACTTTTGCTTAGTTTTGTTTATGTTTTATATTTTCTTCCACCTGTTTTGTTTTTAGTTTTTTTCTTTGTGTTTGTTTATTTGGAAAAACTTTTCCAATATTGATTAGACTTGAAACACGTAAAACTAAGATAGATTGGCACTTAAAAGAGTAAAAGTGGCATGAATGTTGTGAATACAAGAATGGAATGAAATGAATGGTGTTTGGTTGAAGCCAAGGAGGAGGTGAGCAGCTTGGCAATAACTTTAGTCTTGTATGACTAAAATGCTCGTATTCATACGAATAAAATAAAATAAAAATGCAAAGGAATACAATAAATATAAAATGAAACACAATTTCTATGTTGAGCTTCAGTTTCCACTAAAACACATTAAAGATTTTGGAGATGTAACAGCAATAAATCCAAAACTAAAAATCAACTTAAATACACATTAAAAATTGAAAGTGTTGGCCAGTTGTATGGATTGAGTAGCTGCTGGAATTAAATTACTTTTCATTTCTTGTTGTTTCTTGATAATCTGGATAAACTAGACCAAGTATGTTGTTTTTTACTTTTTTCTATTTCTATTTCTTACACTCATTTAAAGTGCAAAAATGCATGACAAAAAAGAAATTGCTTTAAGAATCACATGAAAGTAATGAAAGGTGAAATGTTTGTAGGTTTTTGTGTGGTCTTAAAATGTTTATTTGAATTCCTTGTTTAAAAAGGAATTTGCTGTAAACCCTTGCTAAGCTTTAAGAGGTTTTAAATTTGCTTGAGTTGCTTTTAAATATTTAGTTGACCAAAGAGGTGGTTTTGAAGAGTTGAAAAAATGCAGCACCTAAAATCCTGAAAATATCAGCCAAGAGCCTGTTTATTTTTTAAGAGTAGCAACTGGTTTAGACACAAATTTAGTTCTGACAACTGCAGTTGTTTTCTGCGTGATTAAATTTGTGTGTAAATTGCGTTTTTACCATGATTTTGTTAAAGCCTAAAGAAAAAAGTATAATGTAAATACAAGATTACGCCATCCCGCATACAAAATTAAATATTCTGCGCATGTAGTACAAATAACGTTACGTGATGTGAGAGAGGGTGGCCAACGTTAAATAATATACGTCATCTAATGGGATATCATGTGCATGGCGTAATCTTGTCTTTCCATTATCCTTGTTCATTGAACCTTAGACATACCTGTTCATTGTGTTCGCACTTTTAAATACATATTTTTTTTTTGGGACAGTGTTGTCGGCTTAGCGCTTTTCAGCAGTGTTTTAATGCTTTTTAAAATTTCACTTAAAAAGATTTTTTCAGTTTGCGATTTTTTCCCTCATGAGTGACATTAAATTTGTACTTTTTTTAGTGTTCTTTAACTTGAAGTACTTTTTCATATTCATTAATCTCTCTAAAGTAGCGTCTTTTGAACAAAAAAGCGATTTATATTTAAATAGCATCTAAATTTCATTGAGCACAATTGCCCAGCTCTGCTCTGAGCATTAAACTCAAGTGAACCAACTTAAACCAATTTAATCTGGGAATGTTTTCTTGATTATTTTCTTTCTTAATGTTTTCCGTCTGTGTATTCTGTATTTCTTCTTCAGTTGCTTTTAATTTAATTGTGTATTTGTGTGTTAATTAGGTTAGTAAATTATTATTTATTCAATGTTAATTTAGCATTCATAATTTATTTACTTTTAGTTACAAGATTTCTTTCGTTTTTTTTCTGCTTTTTAATTAGATAAACACAAGTTATTACATCAATGTTTGTTTTATCGTAGCAGTAGTGATAATTAGGCTGCTGATTATCTATCTAAAGTCAAAGTCAGTTTTATGCATTTTAATTGTCTTTAAACAAGAATTTAAATTAATAAAGAAATTAACAAATTAGACACAAATTTAAATTTAAGTGGCTTTAGCAAGCGATGGTTTTAAGTGTTTCTAAAAGATTAGAAATAGAGAGAGAGAGATAAGGTTTGTTAGAAGAAAGGCTAATGCTTTCATTAACATTTAATACATTAATCAATTTATTTATTACTTTTTAATTTACCACAAATAATAAAAATTTATTTTAAATTATTTATGATTCGACTTGCAAAATAATTTTCTTCTCGACAAATTTTTATGTTTTTGTCGCAAAATACATTCTCGTACAAAGTAACTGTTGATAAGTTTTTGTTTCACTTAAAAAAAAAAAAATATAAAACGTAATGAATGACGTAGTATTTCTTTAATTTCCTTGAATGACACTTTTCAATTTCATAAAACACAAAATTAAGTTAAAATTGCTTACAGACACAAACGTATAAGCACAATGTGCAGCAAAAAAATGCATTTTTTAGTGTGGACACACACACATACTATTGATAAAAAGCTGTTACAATAAGAAAAAAAAATCTGCAAGTGCAACTTAAACACACACACACACAGAATCTATACAAAAACGAGGACAAGTACTACCACTACAACAATAACAACAACTAACTAGATTATTTATGTCCCTTTTTTACTACTGGCATCAATCACACTTTCATTTGCAATCTACAGCAATATGCTGGTAAGCTTAGCTAGACCAGCGGTATGTAACGCTTAGCAGGAATCAGCACGAATCATTAAAAAGTTCTTTAATTTAATGAAAAATTTCATACAAAACTAGTCATCCAAAGAAGTTTATTCATTCTTTGCAATGAAACAATTCCTTGAAATTCAATCAATGTTACGTTTCAATAGATAAATGAAATATTTCATTGATTCAATGAAAAAAATCATTTTTTTAATGATATATTTCATTGATTTAATTAAAATATTTCATTCATTTAATGAAATATTTCATTGAATCAATGAAAATATTTCATTGATTTACATAATTTATTGAATATTTCATTGAATTAATGAAACAATTTTAATAAATTTTAAATCATTAGATTTATGAAATATTTTTCAGTGTAGTTTTCAGGCACTGAAAGAAGTTTATTCATTCTTTGCAATAAAAAAATTCATTAAAATTCAAGCAGTAACACGTTTCATTAGATTAATGAAATATTTCATTAAATCTATGAAAATATCTCATTCATTTAATGAAATATTTCATTAAATCAATTAAAATATTTCATTAATTTTGTGTAATTTATTAAACATTTCTTTCAATCAATGGAAAAAATTGTAATAAATTTTAATTCATTAGATTTATGAATAATTTTTCAGAGTTAATCTGTGTTAATCACTCAAAAAAGTTTATTCGTTCTTTGCAATAATAAAATTCATTTAAATTTAGCAAATGACGCGTTTCATTAGATAAATGAATTATTTGGATCAATGAAAAAAAAAAATATTTTATTAATTTATGTAATTTATAAAATATTTCAAACAATGAATTATTTCATTCATTTAATGAAACATTTTTAAGGGATAAAAAATAATTAAAAAATTTTTTTCGGTTCAGTGACCCAGAATTTTGTTTTTTCTAATAAAAAAAAATAGCCTTCTGATGGGAAAACTAATTTAAGTTTTACAAACAAGGTTAAGTGTGGCGTGTATCTGTGCAGTAGAAAGAATTCGTTATGAAGACAAATTACACTATTCCACATCGATCGGAATTTCCATTTAAAGTGTTTTGGAATTTCGATTGCTGCTCTCTCCCGGGTTTTCAAAGCAAAGTGCTTAGTATCTTCCGAGCAGAGTTTCACCTCAGATCATCCTGCAAATTATAAAGTTTTTTTTTTTAAACATTTCATGTATACACATCTACTGTTTTCTTTATTTTTTCATTGATTTTTTTTTAATGTGAACGTTCTATATAATTTTTTTCTCCAACTTTGTTCTTGTTATTTCTCACACATGTGTCAAACAACTTGAAATTATTCAAGTATAACTGAGTGGAAAAAAAGTTTATGTGTATGTAGGTATTTCTTTTCTGTTCATAGAAAAATAACAGGCATGAAAACTAAAAAAAATAAAAAAAAAATGTGTAAAATATGCACATGACTAGAGTTTCCTTTTCATGCTTACACGTACTTTATTACTTTTACTTGTGCGTCCTTTTGGTATTAAGCACACATACAGATAACAAATAATAGGGAAATTTTGTTGTACAGATTTTTATACAAACACATATATAATTCGTAAACATGCAGAGTTACACAGATACTTTATTGTTCATACTAGATGTAAAACAATATTGTTGCAAGATTATTTGCATATGTATGTGTATGAGTTTGTGTGTGTTTAGCCTAATACTGCACAGTTTAAGGCTTAAAACATTCCTTACATTTGCTGTGAATATAGCCTGCAACACCATCCCTTTCCTTTTTGTTTTTTCACATATTAAATACGACATTTCATTGTTTTATTTCATTATTTTCTAATGCTGCCAATGTTTTGTTGTCTCCACCATCAACCCCACTACCAGTATCATCATCATCATCATCAGCATTACATCTCTAGCATCTTCAACACCATAGACAGGGATAAAAATTTCCTGTCAGTTTTCTATATTGTAGGATAATACATTTTTTTTCTGTTGCTGCACAAGAATGTGCAGATAAAATTACACTCATAAAATTTTTATAGTTGTCGGATATACTTCAGTGCAATTTTTTTAAATGATTGCTAGTTAAGCACACTGGCTAACTTTTCTGAAAAACAAAATCATTTTTAAAAAAAATTTTTTTTTAAGCAAAAAATTAAAAAAAAAATTTTTTTTTAACAAAAAAATTGTTTATTTTGAAAAATTAAAATAAAAAGTGTATCACATTGGTCTATCAAGGATATCTATATCTGTGTTAATTAGGAAAAAATTTAAGTGACTTTGATTCTCTCCATCAGCAGAGTTCTTCGTACATTGGCAATAATATGGCATGGAACTTGAGTGTGTAGGGCCCGCATTACTTAATTCACTCTGTTTTTTTTTTATTATTTTTTATTAATTCAGAACTACCCCTAGACTTTTTGGTCCACGTTTATATACCTCCTCAGATTATCAGTTTATTTCTTTCAGTGTAGTCACAACATGCCTTCAGTAATTTTATTATCTTTTTAGAAAATTTTTTATGCTTATTTTTTTTAAACAATTTTCTCTAGCCTTGAGCCTGTTACAGTAAAATTGTCTCAGATTTTGCTTCATGTGTTTTCCTTTTTTTTTGTCTAAATTAAATGTGCTTTATTCGCATAATCATTCGTATAATAAAATATTTAAATTTATGTCATTCTTGGATGTTACCACAAAAAAAAAAAAAAAAAAAAAAAAAAAAATTAATTAGAAAAAAAAAAAAGAAAAATCTAGATGAAAAATGAAAATATGTAACAAAATTTTGTAATATTGATAAATATTAAAATGTGTTGCTTAAAATTGAAATAATTTATTAGAAATGTTTGAGCTAAAAATTTTGCTTAACTTTTATCTTGAAATAATTATTGTAACAGTAACAGAAAAAGCAGAAAGTTATTAAATTCATAAGCTAAAAAGAAAAGGGAATTAGTTAGGTAAGCAGTATTTCGTTGCATAAATTTCTCTTGCCAACAAAAAAAATTATTTAACAAAATTTCAATTCTTAAATTAGACTTAAATTAGACCTTTCTTTAAGCCATCTGTGTAAGTGAGAGATACCTAAGTTTACTACTTTGAATAAGAAACAAAAGCAGTATAGCACTATCCAAGATTACCTCTTCAGAAAGTCATTTCTCTATTTACAGAATTCAGCTGCTTAGATAAACTTCACATCTAGACTTAGAAATAAACAATTATATTGAGAGCAAAAATTATTTCTATTGTTCCTGGTCTAGAAGTGACGTGAAGCTAGACAGTTAAATTTTTTATACAGGGCAATAACTAAATAGCTGAATCCGTAATCTTATTTTCTATTTTTCTTGTTCCTCAATACAGTAGAGATGGCTTTGTAAAACGTTAAAACAAAATAAAAAGCAGGGCCACACTTAATGTTGCTTTAGCAACATGTGACATTGTTACACTATTTTCAGTATTTTTTTTAAGAATTAAAAAAAAAATATCTGTAAAGAAAAAAAGAGTTCTTGTATAGCGACTTATCACCTCCGCTTCAACCGTACCTGTCTTTTGTTGTATTAGTGTTTTCATTAGTTCTCTGTTAGTTAACTTGTATGCATTCGCGTTCTATTTCTTAAATTTTTTTTATTAAAAAAAAACTAGAGCTTCATTGCAGTTATTTTCTGTTTCTTATTTATTTTTCTACTACGTTTTCTTTTAAAGTTTTGTTTTTCATTGTTATTGCTTCACTCACTGTATTAATATTTACACAATTTTATTATCGTAAATAAAGTTTGTTTGTGTATAACGTACATCTTCATTTATTTACTCACTCACTCACTGACTCTCAACATAACAGGTGAGCTACAAACTGATAAGGTCAGTGATAATAAAATGACATGAAATCATCATGAAATATTAAATTTAACACAACAAGACTACATTAAGAAAAAAGTCTAATTAAAAAATAAATGTTTTTAGTTTAATTTAATGTAAATAGAAAATTAAGGTTGTAGAGAGCATTTTTCACACATCTGCCATGACTTTTGTAAAGTTTAGAAAAAGAAAAAAACTTTTCTGACACTCAAACCACAATTAGAAAATAGTCAGAGTTAAGATAATTGACACTAAACTCAGTTGCTGCGGCGAAAACTGTTAGAAAAATTTTAAATGTCTCCTTTTTTTATAAAGAAAATGAAAAAGTTTTATTTTCTGCAAATTTTTTTTATTATAAGAATTGAAAATTTCATTGATTTAATTACAGATTTAATTTAATCAATTAAATATTTTATTTTGTTGAATTAAAACTTTAATTCAATTGAAACTTTAATTCATTTAATAAAAAATTTCATTGATTAAATAAAAAATTTAATTCAGTTAATTTAAAATTTCATTCATTAAATTAAAAATTTTATCAATACAAATAAAAATTTAATTGGTTCAATTGACAATTTAATTGACTCAATTAAATATTTTATGTTGTTGAATTGAAACTTTAATTCATTTAATTAAAAATTTCATTGATTAAATAAAAAATTTAATTCAGTTAATTTTAAATTTCATTAATTCAATTAAAAATTTTGTCAATACAAATAAAAATTTAATTGATTCATTGACAATTTAATTGCTTTAATTAAATTTTTTATTGATTGAATTAAAAATTTAATTGAATCAAATAAAAATTTAATTGAATCAAATAAAAACTTTATTTAATCAAATTTATTTGAATCAATTAAGAATTGAATCGATTGAAATAAAAATTTTATTTAAAACAAATAAAAATGTAATTGGTTTAATTGAAAATTTATTCGCTCTATTAAATATTTTATTGATTTAGTTAAAAATTTAATTGATTGAAGTAAAAATTTAATTGGATCATATAAAAATTAGTTTGAATCAATTACAAATTTAATCGATTGAAATAAAAAGTTTATTAATTGAATTAAACTATTCATCGATTTAATAAAATTTTTTTAATGAAAATACACATGTGATTGATTGAAATAAACATTTAATTAAACCAATTAATAATTTTATTTAATCTATTAAAAATTTTATTTGTACATGGAAAAGTTAAATTAATTGAAATTAATTTTTTTTTATTGACGTGAAAATTTTGTTGTTGACAAAAATAAAAATTTAATTCATTGCATAAAAAATTAAATTGATGGAAATAAAAATGTAAGTAATTCAATAATTAAATTCATTGATTCAATTAAAATTTTCATTTATTTCATTAAAAATGTAATTGATTCGATTAAAAATTTAATTAAATCAAATTACAATTTCATGGAATCAAATTAAAATTTTATGGAATCAAATAAAAATTTAATTGATTCAAATTAAAATTTTATGGAATCAAATAAAAATTTAATTGATTCAAATTAAAATTTTATGGAATCAAATAAAAATGTAATTGATTCAAATAAAAATGTAATTGATTTAAAAAAAAAAAATAATTTTTGAAACAAATATGGGAAGTAGTCTTATCCTTAAATTAAATTAAAATAGCTACCAGTAATTTTTATAAAAATTAAATTTTTCATAAGTAACCTTATCATTTTAGTGTTTGCTTGAAGAGCACAAAACAGATACATAACAGCACATGATTTAGTTTGTTTTGTACGGATACTCGCACGTACATACTCTGCTCTACATTCTGTTTTTCTACATAACATTTCACAAACACATGATTTAATAATTATTTGTTTTTATTATTTATTTTTTAATGTTATTTTCAAATAATATAAAAAAAAAAAATAAAGAAAAAAAGAATTATGATTTATTTTAATGTCTATTTACATTATTACAACTACAAATGTTGTGTTATTTGAGCAAATTAAACAAAAGTTTATTTGTTTTTATAATTAATAAAATATTAATGTTTTTCACAAGCTTTACAAACAACACAAAGTCATTTTTATACAAATTTTTTTTTGTTTTTATTGTTTATTTAATACAAAAAATTTAATTTTTCCATTTTTTTCTGTTGTTTTCATTGCAGGTGAGTTTTTTCATAAACTTGAAATTATGTGGCAATAAAACTAAGCTGTGGTTGGTGAGTGAGTGAGTCAGTTAATTGGAAAAGTATGTTAAAATTATAAAATTAACTTTTTGTTGTTACTAAATTAAAATGTGTTTCACAATATCATTTCATAATGGGATAAATTATAATCTTTATAGGCTTATAATTAAGATAACAGCGATAAATTTCAATTTTTTTTACTCCTCTTGTCATGAACAATCTGTTTTAAAGGCAACTAAAAGTTTAAATTTATAGTCTGCTCCCTAACAAGAATTTTTAGTGATTTATGTAAATTAGAATAGTGCAGCCGTGAATTCGACTACAATTTTTTTGGAAAGGGAAATTTATAAAAAAAAAAATAATTACAGGGAAAACACGGTTATAGAATAGAATTATTACAGGAGCAGGAATAATTTACCTGAACACTTTGGCCCTATTCTTAAGTTTTAAAGTTACTCCCTGAATTGAAGCGACAAAAGTAGCGTTTTTTAGCGCACAGAAACAGGAAGAAAATTGTTATGGCAAATTAAAACTCCTATTCTTGCTATCCAAGAGGATAGGAACACATTGCAAACGTTTTCTCAGACTGGCCCCAGAAGACCTAGCAAAAATGAATATTAATACACTATCTAGATTCGTCAGGAGTTTTGCAATTGAACTTATAGGTCTTAGTTCAATTGTGGTCTTTATAATAGAACTTAAATGAGAGAAGAGAGAGAGTGAAAAAGCAAAAATGTTTGTTAATGCTGTCGTAACCAGTTTTTTTTTCAAAATTGAAAATTCTCATGTTGCCATAAGTTTATAAATGGGGTCATTTCTTAGTCACTTGAAAAAACTTTTTTTTTAATCGAATCGAAATGACATGCTAATGCTGTCAAAGCTCTTTTATCCTTCCACTACAGCTTCTTATTCTTCATCTGCCGTTGTTGCTTGTTGTCTTGAAACTTTTTAATACAGACGAGAGTATTTATGGCTTAAAGGTCGTGTGTTCGTTTTGTGCTCAAGTTTTGTTTTTTTGCTCTGAAACAAAATTTTATTTTCTCGCTGCTTGTCATTTCTTTTTAAAACAATAGCCTCACTATAGTTTGTGTTGTTGGTTGTGTTTATGAAATTTAAGTAAAACGTCGTTT
Organism: Thelaira solivaga; assembly: GCA_947397855.1. Classification (NCBI taxonomy): domain Eukaryota; kingdom Metazoa; phylum Arthropoda; class Insecta; order Diptera; family Tachinidae; genus Thelaira; species Thelaira solivaga. The sequence continues at coordinate 78,607,071 of OX377611.1, read as the reverse complement.
ATGCCCTTCAGTTTTAAAAAATATTGCTTTTACTTTTGATTATTATTTCTTGCTTACAATATTATCTTTTTTTTTTTTCAATAAACTGATGGATGTTTTCTTCATGTTCTTAAACCATTGATTGGCCCTCTTCCATTTTACAATGTCCTTAAATTTAATAATAGTTTCAGCTTAATAGAAAAAAATTCATGTAAGACAATAAGAACTGGACTATAAAAGAGTGAGAGGGACATGTTTGACCTAGTGTGTAGTTAGAGAAGAAAAAAATGTAAAAGTAAAACGTAGCACACAAAATTGTAAACGTTTTCAATTTCGTTATAGCAAAAAGTGCTTAAATAGAATAACCCTCCCAAATGGTCTTGTAAAAACTAGTCTTAACTGTTCTTACAAATGCGCTACATGCGATGTTGTGTGAGCAACATTATTAGACAAATTATTAAGAGATAATAAAATAAAGATTTCATTTTAGACTGACAATGAAAATAAAGAAATGTGGCAACGCTTTTTTACCCTATGTTCGAAGTTATGGTTTCGTAGGGCAAGACTTCTTGTTGTTTCCCAGAAAAATTGCTGGACTTTTACTGAACAAGCTTGGATCCTACGGATTAAACTCATTTTTTGTTTTAGTAATTTTCACATAAAACATCGGGAATGGTAAAAATCCTTCAGAGCAAGAATACTGGGTATGAGGGAATTGAAAAAATTTTTTTTTAAATAATTCCAAGTAACTTTAGAGTATTTGGCTGGTATATTTAGATGACCTCTTCTTTAAAATGATAAGTGTCCTATCCCGTAATCTTCTATCGTTCGTTCAGAAGTTGCTCAGTTGACTCCTCTGATGCCTGGTGTCACTTTGTGATACATAAAACCTTTAAATAAAGAAGGAAAAATATAGAAAATTATCAAAGAAATAGGACACAATAGAGAAATGAGAGCAGTAAGAGCAACAGAAGAAGACGAATCCCTCATCTAAACTAATTGCTGCTTCTAACGATCCTAGATAGCATGCCGATCCTTGCAGTCAATAAAATAGTGAGGCTCTAAAGTAAAGCTTACGCTGACCGTTCAGTGCCAAGCAAAGGCAGAGAAGATAATCCACAGTTTCCTCTTGCATTATTTTGCTATCCAGTGTAGGCCAGATCATCTCCGCTATACCGCATTTCTATTCGTCTATCCATCTAGACTGTGCTTTACATAAAAACATACTTGCAGTTTGCTGAATGAGAGTGGTATGCTGTAGGACAATTCGATATTCCATTCTGGCAGCCTCGACCCGTCTACCGCCAGGTTCCCTACAGTGGTTTTATTACCAGATGAGGGTGACCACCGTATATTCGGCATCGGTTAATGAATATACACCCACCAAAGATCTAATTGCAGTTTTTCATTAGAAAACCTTTTAGTGCTTCTAAGCTTGAGTATTTTAGAATAACTTAATAAGCCTTAAGCCGATTTTCCTTATTTTTTGTAATAGTTTTACACGTAGTGTAAACTCATTGTTACCGCCAATGGCACTTTCAGTTTTAGTTTTCAAGTGTGTTGGCAGCAAACAACAATGGAAAAAAGAAGAATTTCAAATCAAGTGATACAAGTTGAGAAAAAACAAAAATCAATTAAAGCTATTCTGCAAAAATGAAAAAAGAAAACAAAACTGCAATCGAGACTAAAAAATTCTTTCTCAGCAATGATAAAAATTTATGACATTTATGGAAAACTAAGCGACAGAAGGGAAGAGAAGGGAAGAGAAAAAAACAGTCAACTTGCAAGTAGAACATAATAAAAATTATTTTGTAACAGCAACAGCAGCACAGCACACACATACACACATAAAATCCTTTTATCTGATTATGGTTGGAAATTATGAAACAAAAAAAAATTCAGATGATTGAAATTACAATAAATAGTTTTAAAGCAAAAAACGAGAAGAGAAACCCATCATCAATATGTTAAATGTGTGTGTATGTTTGATTTAAGGGAAGTTGGGTGTTAAACCCACCTTCAGTATGATGTAAGCAAAAACCAAAAATTAAAAAAAAAATAATTAAAATCATTTACAGTCATTTAAAACATTTTAATTGGCTGAATTTGTACTAGCAAAATAAAAGACAGAAACAAAACAAAAACGAAAATGAAAACTAATTATGCAGCTTAACTACTAAGAGATTAAGAAATGTTTTGATAATTGGGATGAGTCAAATGACTTGGATGGCTAAATTGCAACAGCTGTTGCTTGATCTTGATGGTAAATACCTCGAAATTTAATGACGTTGGTTAGTTTTAATAAAATTGAGAGGCTTAAAAAAGAGATTAAATAAAAGCAAAATTATTTGCTGCAAAGCGCTCATCAGCTGCCTTTGCTTTACCTAGAAAAAAAATAATAAAATCAATTAAACATTTTAATTGAAAACAATTGTAAAAGTGATTAACCTTTTTTTTCAATAAATTAATTAAATAAGCTGTTAGCTTTGAAAGTGTTATAAGCCCATTTAAAAAAAAAATTAGTCAGCGCTAATTTTATTAAGACAGAGACACCAACTTACTAAAATTATCGCCGTCAAAAATTTTTTTTAAGTACTTATAACACTTTCAAAAATAACCGCTTAAATATTTAATTTATTTTATTAAAAATTTAATCAAAATAATTAATTCTTTAGCTAATCCGGCCCATACACACTTAAATTTAATGCCCTAAAACAAAAGTATGGCAACCTCTGGCATATGTAGTTTTGTTGATTAATCATTTAATTGCAGAAAATCAAAATCATTTTGGTATCACTTCAATTTTTCATGTCGACCAACTTTAGAATTTAACTTTTATTGCAAATGAGTGTGTAAGAGCCGCATATATGAAACAATTGTCATATTGATGTAATATTTAATTGATGATTTTAATGGAATAAAAGTTTCCAGTAGGTGATCACATGTTTTCAATGTGTTGAAATAGTGCATGTTTTTCATTACTTTTTTTACCAAAGAATTGGGCGGATTATTCCATGATAAAAAAGATAGAAATTTTATTAATTTATAGCAAGATGAAAGGCTAAGGATCACAAACTTTAGGGGAATTTTTATTCATAATTGGGCTGATTTATTTTTCTTTGAATTTAAATTAAAAAATTTAAAGTCTTTTCGTCACTTGAAATGCCATTAATGCAAAACTCGTATACTTCTCTTTTGAGTTTGGGCGTGTGTGTGGGTTTTAACGATTTCAAATTGCTTCTTCTTTTTCTTCTCTTAATCTATTTTATATCCTACATAGTGGTAATAAGAATCTATACCCATTTCTGTCAATGTGTGACATTTTACACCACATTAAGAATTCATGCTAAAATGTTCATCCTAAAAGTATGCAGGATTATATACTTGCATGTGTAAATATGCAATGGCATACACAGCCACATCTACATAAGCATTTGGGTCTGGAAGCATACATGTGTAGCTGTAGGTGTATTTTAGTTTAATGCATTCGAGAAAATGATTTAATAGAGTTTTATGGAATTGTAGAAAAAAAGTGTAATAAAAACAACAGCCTTTAGCTTTAAAGCTATACAAAAGTTTATTTATTTTTTTTTTGTTTTGTTGTTGTTGTTGCCAGAATTGATTTGGTATGCATGTCACTTTGGTTTTAAAGCATATTATTTTGTATTCCTTAGTCAACACTTGAATGTTTTTTCTTCATCTATTTTTTTTGTTTTGTTTTCTAAGCACACACAGACATACTTACACACCTACAAACTCATTTATAGTTTTAGTTTTACTTGTTTGTTTTTCCCTTTAGTTTGTGTGTGCCTCCTCTACAATTGTATTGCCAAGAATTTGATTGCATTAAAATTAGAAAATTATGCTTGTGTAGGAGTGTGCAGGCACATGTGAATTGCATTTGGTGCAAATTCATCATTAAAATTATACAATTTTCTTGTTACACATACACGTTTTGCATTAGCTGCCACAAGAGAAGGCTGAGCTTTAAGAAATTTGAGTGAATTTTAATTTTTGTAATTGATCAGTGTGGCAGATTGGCAGTTAAGCAACATTTTCTCCTTCATCAAGCAATTCAAAGAATTTCAGCAGTCCAGAGAAAAGGACTTCAAAGTTGGCGCATTTACCCCTTTCCTGCATTAAAAAACAAATAACTGTCCTCTATAATTTTAGTTTAAAACTTGAAAATGTAAGAATAGTAAAGAATAAGATACGCCTTCAGTAAGTTATTTCGCTATTTAACACCTGACATCTAGACCAAGAGCAAGACAAAGAATTATTACTCTAAACTAAATCGCATATACATACCCTTACTTATAAGTATGTACATAAATCTAGAGACTGCCTAGATTTGTAATCTACCGCCCAAATACTCAGAAATCACTTTAGACTATTTTTAATTTTTTTTTGAAATTTCCAGTTTTCGTTTTGCATCACAAAATAAAAACTACGATGTTTTCAGAAAATGTTAAAACACTTCCAGAAAGTCTACAGATTAAAGTCCTTTTTGATTTTGATAATTTCCATGGGCAAAATCGCAAATGGCACCTCTCAAAGCTGGGAATGGTAAAAATCCCTCAAAGCAAGAGCAGTTTTTTAAAAATAGTTCTAAGTAACTTCTGAGTTTTTGGGCGGTAGATTACAGATCTAGACGACCTCTTGTTTAAAACGATATCTGTCCCATCCCACAATATTTAATGGTTCGTTGGGAAGTTGCTAAAATCACTCAGAGCAACAGCAAAATAATCCAAAATAACTTCCGAACGAACCATAAAATATTACGGGAAGGTACACATTTTATTATAAAGGAGAGGTCGTCTAGATTTGTAATCTACCGTTCAAGTACTCAGAAGCTACTTTGAACTATTTTTAAAATTTTTTTGAAATTTATTAAAAGTTTCTTTTGTTTTCATAAACTGCTTGACAGTTAATCCTCAACAATAAAGGGCCACTAGAAGCCAATCAGGGGATTAAATATTGATCGAAATTTACATAAAAATTTTATTCGATATCAATTTCATTGTTGGGCCTAAATTAACGCATTCGCTATTGAATAAAATCAATAAATATTTTAAAGTTTTTGTTTGAAATAATTTTGAAATTTGAATAGAACTTGTGCGATATCAAATCCAGTGATTTGGTCTGCGGCTTCATTGACAATTTAAGAAAATCCTCTAGCACTTTTTTTTTAGTTAATTGCCTAAATCACAGACATGATTTCGAACCTAAGTCACTCATACACCAATAAGATTTTTATTAATTTCACTTGTTTAATGGCTGCTAGTCCGTATTTTTCTAAATCAAAAAATGAGTTTTCTATTTTATATTAAAACTAAATTACATTTTATTTCATTTTAAAATGTATTTACGCAAAAGTTTCATTTTAAATAAGTAAATTTTTGTTTATACAACTTAAGTATTATTTGTTTGTTTGTACTCGTATGTATGTCTTTCAAAGGCTATTTAAAGCCAAAAGGTTTTACAAATTTTGCTTGCATTGTTTATTTAAATCTCAATTAACTTTGTGTTGTGTTGGTTTAATAAAATATTTACTGTTCATACCTGATTTTATATGTAAAAGTAATTAATTTTAAAGTGCATATTAAAAAGAGATTATTAAAATTTTAATTTGAAATTTGAAATAAAACACAATTTACCAAACTTATGAATTAATTGCATTTATAATTCAATTGCTTAAACTAGACAGCAACACAAGTTCGGTAAACTAATATTATTTAATAATATTTTTAATTTACTAACAAAATTTACAACAACAACAAAAAAATAGTTTTTATTAATTGGTTTATTGAACAAATTTCCTATTAGAAATTGTTTAATGAGCTTTTAATTAAACTAAAATAGTTATGAAAAACATTAATTTGAGTGTTGCAATCACTGTAAGAAAAGTTAGCAAATGTTTCATAAAGGTTTGCTGTACAGTTGCTAATTAAACGATTGGCTTTGCACTCTGTCTTCTTCGTTACAATCACACATATGCCTACAAAACAAGAGTACAAATGTATTTTTTGGGTTTGCTAGAATTAGTTACTGCATAGCAAAGAGCTGAAACCGGTGTGTGTGTGATTTATTAAGCGCCCAAAAAATCAAGCAAAATATTTGTGTAAATCATATTCGAGACACGATTAAAAATTGATTTGTTGTTTTATGCCTTTCGACACGATTGAATTTAAAAAGCAAAATGATGGCATTCAAAACACAATGTATGAGTAAACTATTGCGTAGTGTCAAAAAGCGGTGGTTTTCTTTTGTTTGCTATTGCATTTTAATGTCTGTCTTTGAATTTTGCTTTTTAGATTCAATCGTGTCGTACAGCATAAAAAATCATCAGTTTCTAATTGGACCTCGATTTCTACTCAAATTGTTCAAGCTTCACATGATTGCTTACACATAAATCCTGCATAATTAAAAAAAATGCGATTTTTTTAGTTATCTGTTGGATAGTAATATTTTATTTGCAATCATTTCTGATTTACTAAATGAGGCAAAACAAATACAAAATAAATCAGCTCAATCATGGGTGAAGAGTATGGTAAGGGCCGCAGTTTAGATTCCTGTCCTGACTTTGAATGTTTCCTGCAGATAAGCACAAAAGATTCGAGGCTTTATTTTTTTTTTGGTTAATTAAAAAAAAATTGTTTGTTCGTTTTTGTTTTATTCTCTGAAAACTGTGTAAATGAAAAGACTACAAACGTTTCGTTTGGTTTATTTTCCAACTCTGGTTGTAATATTTTGCTTACAAAAATTATTCTTAGAAATAGTAAAGTAAGATGAGGCATGAAATATATAAATTGAAGTAAAGGGAAAGGCAGACAGTGAGAGAGGTACAGAGAGCAAAAGAATTCAAATAAAAACTAATTTCCTGAGATTTATTTTTAACCTATTTCAACTTAGTTTCACTTATTCACTGTCATGCGTATTGGTCTTTAGCAATTACCTAGTCCTTTATGCGTATATTACACAAACATTCTCTGCAAGAATCAGTAATGCCAATAGAGATTTCTAAGTAAGATTTACGTACGTTTCTAAATTAAATTTCAACTTTCACAACATCATCAACCTCATCGGAAAGCACTTGAAATCATAGTTAGTGGCATATGCAAATTACAAAATGAAGCACAAAATGCCTCACCAGCAAGACGATGTTATATCCTCTAAGCAAACATTTTAAAGGGATAGTTTCTTTATTAAAACTAGGGTGTACGATGAGGAAACAAAAGAATATGCCGAAAAGGATTGGGGTTTGCTCTTGTCCTGGTTCACCGTGTGTCTGCTGGCTTTAAAATATGAGAGCAACAAATTATTTAAAATTTTGTGCTGCAAAATATTATTAAGAATCTGTTGAATATTTGAGCAGTTTTTAATGAAATGCCATTTTAAATTAAAAAAATTCTGTAAGAACAAGATGGGCAGAAAATAATCCTGTAAAAATTGCTGAACTGATTGATTTTAATTGAAATCAAGAAAGTCTTAAATATGGAGCAGCTTTTCTTTTACACACTTTTATTAGAGTTTAGTTATTTCTGGCCAAAAGGAAATTATCATTTGTGTGTATTACGCACACACCTTATACCGAGTAGTTTTAAGTCGTTACAATTTTTACTGCCTTTAATCATGCATTTATCATTTGCTGAACGTTTAGTTTTTGCCATCAGCTACAAAATCTTATTTCTTTATCTCTTTTTTCTGTTTTTAAATAATTATTAAACGTTAAAATGACAGTAAGAAAGTAAAATGTAATGAAATCATGTACCTCTAGCATTTTAATAGAAAACAATGTGCATGTGCGTGTGATTACAATATGCCTCTCAAATAATCAACTTGCACATCAAAGATATTTTGCTATTCCATCCATATTCATAACAAACACTTTGGTTGCCATAAGTTGAGGAAAATGAATACATTTTTGTATAAATGAATGAGTGAATGACTGAATGAATGGATGGGTGGATAGATGGATGGATGGATGTTGCCGTAAATGATATGAATGATTTTAAATGGATAACCAAGTGAATGTTTTCTTCAGAGTTCGAAAAAAAACGAAACGAAACGAAACAAATGTGGGGTTGAAATTAAAATGACAGCTGACACATGACAGATGATGGCTCTTAAAAAATAAGAAAATGATAAGTGAGATTAGAAGGACGTACGACGTGTTGAATTAATTAACTAATTTTTTATAAAAGAAAAACCAATTTTTATTTAAACTACAATTTTATTCTAAAAAGTTCATTTATTATTTATTTATTTATTCTCTTAAATTAAAATTATATATTATAAGGAAAATAATTAATATATTTTTAATACACATTTAATATTAGTTTATTTCTTGTTAAAATAAAATAAACTAAATAAATGCCATACAAATGCAAACGTTTCATTTTATAGTTTTCCATAGTAAGAATTCTCTGGAAAACTACAAAACGAAACGCTTGCATTTGTTTCGTTTTGTTTCTTTGTCAACTCTGGTATTCTCTTTAGCATTAATTTACAACCAGTTAATTTGAAACTCATTTTTTAACTTTAAATTTATTTATTTAATTTTGAAAATTACTTTTTTGAATTTAGAATAATTTTTCAAATATTCCACTTTATTAATTTTAATTAAGTCTAGGGACCTTATTTCTCTTGTGGTAAAGCCAGGGAAACATTATTCCTAAACTTCTACAACAAATTGGAGTTGGAAACTGAGCTGCGCAGTATTAACAGTTTAATTTAAATTTAACTTTTTTTAATTTAATTTTATTTATTTTTATTTTATTTTATTTTATTTTAATTTATTTTATTATTTTATTTATTTTATTTTATTTTTAATTTATTTTATTTTATTTATTTTATTTTATTTTAAATTTAATTTAATTTAATTATTTTATTTTATTTTATTCTATTTTGTTTATTTTATTCTATTTTATTTTATTTTAAATTTTATATTATTTTAATTTAATTTAATTTAATTATTTTATATTATTTTATTTTATTGTATTTATTTTATTTTATTTTATTTTTAATTTAATTGTATTTTATTTTATTTTATTCTATTTTGCTTATTTTATTTTATTTTATTCTATTTTGTTTATTATATTTTATTATTTTATTTTTATTTTTAAATTTTATTTTATTTTTAATTTTTATTTTATTTTTTATTTTATTTTTATTTTATTTTTAATTTTTATTTTATTTTTTATTTTATTTTATTTTATTTTCATATAATATCTTAATTATTCGATCTTCTAATTTTTATTTTATGTACAATTTAATTGAGCGTAAGATCTTTTTTATTCATTATTTTTTTAATTTTATATAATATATAATTTTATTATTTTTATTTCGATATTTCGCTATATATATTATATAAAAATAAAAAAATAATTAATAAAAAAGATCTTAAGCTCAAATAAATTTTACATAAAATTTTATTTTTATTTTTAATTTTTATTTTATTTTATTTTATATTATTTTATTTTCTTTTTTATTTTATTTTATTTTATTTTATTTTATTTATTTTTCCTCTTGCTGTTATATATTCAATGTTAAATTGTATTGTTTGTTGGGTTGTGTTAATTATTTCTGTTTATTTTTTTTCTTGCAACACATAAATCAGTAATACACTTCAATCTTGTTCAGTTGCAATAAAAAGAACCTTTTCCACTTTTATGGAAAACATTTTTAGCTCTAAAAAGTATGCAAGTATTTTAAGTGTAATTACAACAACAACATAAATGCTTTGATATTTATTTACACGAGTTGTTGTTGGTTGCAAGAATAAAAAAAAATTATCCCTTTAATGTGCTGTACTAGACAAGTAACGAAAAAAGAGAGAAAAATAGAAAAGAAATTTAGTTACGATTGTAAATATGAAAAGATAAAAAAACACAGACTTGATAAAATTCACTTCAAAAAAAAAAAATTGCAAATCATGTTAATGCATTAAAGGATTCAAAAGAGTTGCTTGGTAATGGTTTGTGAAAATGAAATTTCGCAAGATTAACTAACACGAGTGTGCATAATTATTTCTGTGGCAAAAATGAAAAACCGCTTATGTCTTGTTAAGTTATTTTTAACTTAAAAAGTTAATCTTATGAAATTATTGTTTTCTTTGCCCTCTTTTATATGGGGAAAATACATGGTGGGTCATTTCAAATTTGAATTGGCTCTAAAGAAAAAATCATTAAATTAGAAACAATTGAATACCTGCAAATCAAGAATTATTGTCGAAATACAGCATATGCTGCGAAAATTTGATGAAGATTGCGGGTATGGCGGCCAAAATCATATTCAAACATAAAATTTTATCTCCAAAAAGCCCATTTATTAAAAATGTACTTCATTGTTTTATTAGGATTTAAACTAGTAAAAGGGATAAAAAGCATTATTTCATCTCATTTTATTTATTATTTTATTTAAATTAAAGAAAACATTATAACTATTATTCAGTTTTTAATTGTTTGCGTCCGCTTGCCACACCTTAGACACTTCTCTCTTCTTTCTGACTTATTCAACATCGCGTTGCTTTTCTTGTCGGCTTTTACGCACAGTTGCTCATTGGAGTATTGAGCTCTTTGATTCTCTTGCACTAGTCTAGTGCAACTGTAAAAAACACACCCTATGCCACGATTTGTCTTCAACATCAATTAGGCTTAAGAAGTTTATTTGAAAAACTGTTGAAGAGAAGAAGTCTAATAATTAATTAACAATCTGGCCCACTATATTGCTCCTTATTGACCACATAAGTCTAAAGCCAAGCTCAAATCACTCAATATCTAACAATTTGTATAAAAATTTTCAAATTATTTTCATATCAGTCAATAATAGAGTTTGCAAAGAAACAAAAGGAAACGAATGCAAACGTTTCGTTTTGTATTTTAACATAATAAAACTCTAAAACGAAACGTTTGCATTTGTTTTGTTTCGTTTCTTTGCAAACTCGAATGTACCGGTAAAAGTTCTGTTTAAAGTTCATTTACTTTAATGAAGCAACTAATGAAATGAAGGTCCTTTTGTTTCTTAGAAAGAGCATTTCACTAACACTGTGTTCGTCACTTTATTCTACTCGAAACATAACAGCCCTTACACTTCTTGAAAAGAAACTATGTTGGATTTTGCCTCATTGCTAACAGATGCTTAAGAGAATTTCTTATAAAAATTTGTTTTCCCATTAAAAATGTTTATTTGCTTGTTTTATGTTAACAAATTGAGAGACGTTTCTTTCTTAAACTTGAAATAGTAACTTGAGGCCACAATTAAACTTGTTCTTACACTTTGTTTATATTTACACAATCCTACTTTTTATGCTTAAAAAGTCAAAGTCTACATGTTTTCTTAATATCAAAGCAACTAACCTTCTAGTAAACGTTTTGTTGCATTTTGGAGTCTTGAAAATGTTTTCAATTTTTTCATTATCCTTAAAACAAGGATTTGCTTTGTAAATATTTATTTCCTTTAAAACTTTCATTTAATGTGTCATTTAATTTTTTATTATTTTTTTTTCATTATTTTGTTGTGTACTTGCTTGACGTTGTTTAGTTTTGTTGTTGTTGTTTTATATTCTGCTTACTAAGCCTTTCTGGCTGTTCATGTGTGTCATGCCTCAAAGGCAAAGCTGAAAAGCAACAACGAACGAGATCAACAACAAAAAGACTTATGACCTGACACTTGGGAAAAATTATGCAAAAAAATAAAAATTAAAAATAAAAATAAAATGAAAAATTAACAAGAGAAAAAAATCTTTGCCACATGCAATATTTCTTCTTTGTAAAAGTGTTTGTGTATAGGTCCTTTGGCTGCTTTTATATCAGCGGATGTTTTAGAAACTTGCTTGAATTTATAAACAAAAGAAAACCCTTACAAGAGCAATATAGAACTAAACTAAGAGAGCAAGAAGGAGAGGAATAAAGGCAGTAAGAAATTAGAGAGTTTCTTAGTAGGATGTGGGTAGCTTTTGCTTTTGCTACTTGATAGCTTGGTTTAAATTTCAAGGGGAACTTAAATTATGCACTTTATAACTTCCTTTTGTTATAATTGTTGTAGCTGTTGTTGCCATTATTTAACTTATTGTTACATCTTTGTATATATTTGCAGCACAATTTTTATTATTACTTTGTCCTTGTAATAAACATGAAATTTTCTTTATGTATAATCTCTCTCTCTCTTTCTATATCTATCACTCCCTCTCTCACTGTCCCTCAAGCCTTGCTATGCTATAGTAGCGTGTTTGTGTGAGTTCTCTTGAATTTATTTAGAATGTTTATGTGTACTTGCTTGTTTTTAAAGAAGTAAATAAATCCTTGTTAAAAATAGTGTGAGTGTATTTTTTTTTTTTTTTGCTGTAAATTGCATCACATCCCTTTCATTTGGGAATTGCTTGTTGGAAGCTTGATTTTTCTTTTTGTTTTAAATTCTTTTTGTTTTTTTTTTTAGAAAAAAAAAACAAAAACTTAACACAAAAAATCACCATTTATCTTAATTAAGATAATGTTTTGTGGTTTATGTTTTGAAACTAAGTTGTGGTTCTACAATGACAACATAAATATGTACATACACACGTACGAACATATTTATTTGATTCTTCTACAGTGACTGCCAAAACAACTATTTCTTTCGATTTCAATAAATATTTTTTACAAATAAAATTAAACCAAACTGGAAATAAAATAAAAACAAATTAAATTAAATTTAAATATTTTTTTAAATAAAATAATTAAATAAATTAATAACTTAATCAAATTCTAATTCAAATTCGCATTCGAATTCAAATTTAAAATAATAATAATAAAAAAAAAATTTTTTATATTAAAAAAAAAAAAAAAAAATAAAAAAATAAAATTACAAATTAAAAAAATTAAAATTTTTTTTTTTAAATTAAAAAATTAAAATTTTTTTTTAAATTAAAAAAAAATAAAATTAAAATTAATTTATTTTAATTAATTAATTAAATTAATTAAAAAAAACAAGTATATTTATTAAAAGGAAACCAAGAATTGATCTTAGAATCAATAAAAGATCATCAGCGTCCTTTTCCAGTTGGGGAAAAAACGACAAATAAGGAAAATCTATTAAGAAAAGTCATGCCTTTAACTTTTCAGTAAAGAAACTTTAGCTCATTTCAATAACACACTGTAGTTTTTTGAAAGTTATGCTAAAATAGTTTTTATTTATTACTTCCCCCACGTGAAAATTATATAGTCCAACACACAATTTACACAATTTTTGCTATTTTCTGTTAGTATTTTCTTATTCCACAATTTCAAATAATAAATATGTTTATTTTCAAAGTAGAAAAAACCAAAAAAAGACGTAAATATCAACCTACTGCACTGCATGTACAGACATACATAAAATTTAAGTTAAAATTGTCAACTAGAAATAATTTGAAATATTTTATTACAACGTGGTTGTTGGAAAAAAAATTATATTTTCTAAATGTTTTATTTTTTTTATTAATTTTATTCGTACTGAATTAATAGCATTTTTTGTTTGAAGATAAACTTGTATTATGCAGATAAGTTGGTTAGACAAGCATGTTGAATTCCAAAGCAAAGGTTTTTGTGGAATTACATTTTTAAAGAATTTTTCTTGTATGCAATTCATTTAGTTAGGATTTTGCAATGAAATAATTTTACCACATGACATCAGCTTTTTGAGTTGCGGGATTATGTGCATAATAAAAAGGAAAAATTTTGTTTTCTTTTAATCGTAACTAGACAAGGCTATCCGGCAAGCTGTCGAACTTATTACGGCTGGAAGTTTTTGTCTACATACTTTTTTGTTGGGATTTTTTAGTTACTTGATTGTTTGACTTGGCGTTTATTTTACTAAATTCTATTTTGTTACAATAAAGTTTTTTTTTTTATTAAAAAAATTTTTTTTTATTAATTTTTTTATTTTTATATTTAAAAAAAATAGTAAGAAAGAATTCTTAAATTAAAAAAAAATATAATTTTTTTTAAAAAAAATTATTTTTTATTTAAAAACATTTTATATTATTTTTTTATTAAAAAATTTTTTTTCTTAATTTTTTTTTATATTTAAAAAAAAATAATAAGAAAGAATTCTTAAATTAAAAAAAAATATAATTTTTTTTAAATAAAATTATTTTTATTTAAAAAAGTTTTAAATTATTTTTTTATTAAAAAATTCTTCTCTACCATTTTTTTTTTTCAAAAAAAAAAAAAAAATAATTATTTTTTTTAAATGTAAGAATTTTTTCTTACCATTTTTATGTTAAACTTAAACCTAAATGCAAATAAAATCAATTATTCCTGTAACAAACAAATAACAAATACTTTCTTATTACTTTTCTTTCATTTTTTCAATTTAAATTTAAATTTTATATTTTGGTGTTTTATTACATTCCAAATTATTTGTTTGTATTGAGGCAAAGCAAAGTTCTTGAAGGACCACAAAATTGCAATTAAATTGAAATAAAATAAGAATTTTTTTTTTAATATTTTATTTTGCTAAAAATGTTATTCAGGGACATGGTTTTGTTGTGTATTTGTTTTTTGTTTTTAGACAAACAAAAAACAGCAATAAATTAAATTCGTTTATTTGTAAAGCTAAAAAACCGGAAACGTACACAAACACTTACAAATGAATGAATGAAGTCTCATAAAGAAAAATTTTTAGTTAAAGAGGGGCAAACTCAATTTCCATTACAGAACACTTAACACTCAAATTTACACTTAACGGGCACACACACTCACAAAAAGAAATATATCAACTTCCTACTTTGTTTCCTAATAAACACACTTGAACATATGCTGAAATAATGCCAAAATAAGAAAAGCCAGCCAACACAAGAACAATGTTTGGAGGGAGGGCGGGAGGCTTAACAGCGGGAGTAGCACATTAGCGTTAAACAAAATAAAACAAAACACAAAAAGTAAAAATAAAACAAAGTAAAAGTATGTTTTGAATTATCAATGTGTAGCCCTTAGCCCGCCATTAGCTCTGCCTGAGCTCGCTATTTGCCAACCAAAAAGGCAATTTCAAAGAGAATTCACATGGAAAATAGCATATAACACAAACAACAATAATTCTGCCACCCAAAACAACAAACACCCACTGACACAATAACCTCACATAACACACAGGCACACAAATATGAAAAGACCAAATCGGTTCAGGCCAAAACCAACGGCAAACAGGCTATTATGAGTTTACCACAGTGTGCCTACTAACACCCAACCATACAAAGCTGCACAAGAAATGTAACTATTTAACATATGGTTGCTTGAGTGTGTGTGTAGTGAGTGTGTATACAAATTAAATGCACAAATATAAAACATAAGCAAGCAACTACATGCATTTGTTGCTCTTCAGGAAATAAAACTAGTTCTTTTTCAGTTTCAGTTTCTTTTTCTTTCATTTAAACTTTAGTTCATTTCTATTGTAACGCAAAAAAAAAAAAAATTAAAACAAAATTAAAAAAGAAAAACAAATTGAGAACAAAACCCACAACACATTGTAAATCTTTGACTGCTTGCAGAAATTGTGTACAAGAAAAGAAAAAAAGACAACTTACACTTACCCACACTTACACACACTAACTTACTATTACATTTAAAAAAAGAGGCTGCTTTTAACAAAAAAAAAAAGCATTTTGTTGACCCACTTTATGGCAAATACACAATTTTCAAATATAAATAACGAATGCAAGAAATCAAAATTAAAAAATAAAAACAAAAAACTTTAAATAGGGAAGGTATTCCAAAGGGATTTCCTGATGTTGGCTAATAACCCCAAAAGGCTCACTCTCTTAACTGTTGTTAATCATCTACAGTCAGTGTGTTACATCCCAAGTTGTTCTAATTACTTACACTCACACTTGCTGTAAAGGATGTAGTAAAGAAAATGTAAGTCAAGCAGTTCTTTGACAAAATTCTTGACAGCTACCGTTTTTGTTAGAAACAATTTTAATTAATAAATAATTTAAAATGTTGTATAAAATTTTAAATTAAAATTGGCTCTTAATTTTCATTTAAAAGCCTTAAGCCCGTAATTACAACTTTCGATAGCTAAAGTTAGGTTTTTTGGCTAAAACTTTGAAACAATATTTGGTGTGGATAGTTAAGGATATTTGACTTATAAAATCTGGATTTTAGCTATTGGCCTTAAAGTAATAAAAGTTAATTTAAGCTTTTAAGAAAATTAACTTAATTTTTGTTGACCCCTAAGCGCCCTACGAACACTTTCCCTTACAAGTCGTTTTTGTTTTGTTGGCTTAATAAGTTTCGTGTGCTTTTTTTGCCTTCAACTTGTTTAAAGTTCTTGTGTATTTTTAACATATTGTGGCCAGCTTTGCGAAACTTTATTTATTTGCTTAATTTTATTTTTCCTTGTTTGCTTTGCTGTAATGGTATCCCTTAAATAAATGTACCTCCCCAAAAGTTCTGGGAATAAAAAAGAAAGAAAAAATAAACTATTTGCATGCCACTCTAGTCTCAAGCAAAGCAGCAACAGCAAAACTAAAAATAAAATATTGCAAGTAACTAAGTAAGTAAGTAGTAAATGGAGAACGTAAAACTGACTCAAGAAAGTAAAATATTAATAATAAAAAAGTATAAAAATATTTATTGTTTCTTTTGCCAAAATCCACAATAACTCTCTTGCAAGCAATTTAGTTTAATATTCGTTTTTCATGCTATTTATGATGGTTATTTGTTTTGGTTGTAGAAAAAAAAAACAAAACAAAACAAAAAAAATTTTTTTAATATTTTCATTTTCCTTTATTTATTTTTTTGCCTTCAGCTCAAGTATAAAATTGGAAAATCATTGTAATTTTGTTTATTTATTTAGCTAAAAGGTGTAGCAGAATTTATTTTCTTAGTTTCTTTTGTTTTGCTTGTAGGTGCACAGAAATGTTAAATTTTACTGGTTGTAAACCCTTTACAATATTCATGATAAACATCGGAAAAATAAAACAATTAATTAAAAAAATTTGTTAAAGAAGAAAAATGCTTTAGAATTAAAAATAAAATCATTTTTAATTTGAAAATTTTTTTCAATAAAAAAAATAAATTATTTAAAAGAGTAAGAAATGAAAAGAAAAAAATTAACTCTTTGAAAAAGCTGTTGTTTTCGAAAGTAGTACAAGTCCATTTTTTTTAAATTAGTGAATTGTAATTTTAGTAGGAAAAGAAAAGAAAAACAAATTATTTTAAAAAAACTGTTGTTCTTGAAAGTGGTATAAGTCCACTTTAAAAAAAATTAGTGAATTGTAATTTTAGTAGGAAAAGAAAAGAAAAAGAAATTATTTAAAAAAGCTGTTGTTTTTGAAAGTGGTATAAGTCCACTTTAAAAAAAATTAGTGAATTGTAATATTAGTAAGAAAAGAAAAGAAAAGAAAAAAAAGCTGTTGTTTTTGAAAGTAGTATAAGTCCATTTTTTTTTAAAATTTGTAAATTTTAATTTTAGTAGGAAAAGTAAAGAAAAAAGAATAACTTATTTAAAAGAACTGTTATTTCTGAAAGTGGTGTAAGTCCACTTTTTACAAAAATTAATAAGCTGTAATTTTAGTAATATAGTATAAAAACTAAAATTACTGCTGTCTATATTTTTAAAAGTGGTCTTGTACCACTTTCAAAACTAACGGCTCAAATATTGTTAAAACTTTAATTAGTAAAGTAAAAATATCTTTGCTATTAATAGGCCCATAAAAATGTAAACAATCACTTAGTGCCATCACCATTACCATCGCCATCACCATTTTGATTATAACAAAAATTAACATTAAAGCTTTGAATGTCAGCACTATGAGCATCATCAAAATACATTGCTGCCATTTTTTTTCTTTGCTAAGAATCTGGCTGTTTGACATGGTTTCACACACACACACATTTTCTTGCATTAAATTAGTTAGCAAAAATGTCAGACCATAAATTGAGTAGAAAAAAATGTGTTCAGAATATTTTTGTAGAGACAAAAAGAAGCCAGCATAAATACAAGAAGTCACGAATTCTAGGCAGGGATGGGAGGAGGTAAATGTAAATATCTTTTCTCCGAATTTATAAAAAAAATTCTCTATTTTACTTTGGGTTAAATGTATAAAAGTTTCACTTATAATAATCATAACTTTTTCTTACAATTCCCTCTCCCAATGCTTAAGTTGAATGCGCGCCTGCTATTTTGTAAATACAGTCATAAATAGACAGCTAAACAGCAGGCTTTACTTGCCACTTAGTCAGCCTTATAAAAAAAACCTCAAAAAAGCAGGCTTTCATTTTAAGCAAGAAATAAGTTTTCCTTCTTTTTTGTATGTCTTTGAGTTACACTTGGAAAATAAGTTGGCGGATATGATTGAAAAAAAATATTTTTTTGCCCAACTTAAAATGATTTCATACGCGTTTTTCTTTCTAGACTGTCTGACATGTCGAAAATAAATTCAAACCAAAACAAATTGTAGCACAAAAATGTCAAAGTTTGCCAATAAATTTCAGTAAATTTCTCATCAAATATTAAATATATATTTTTGTTGTTGTTGTGTACGTTTTTGTGGCATAACAAATTATATGTATACTCCCATATGCATAATATATTTTGCAAAATTTTCCATTTAATTTTACTTTTTTTTTTTGTTTATAAAAAAATTTTATTATAATTTTTATTTTGAATAAAATATACATTCTCGTACGCACACACACATGTAATCAAAGTTATTAATAATTCAACACAATGAGTTTTGGCAAATACAATTTTTTTGAGTATAAAACACATTTACCCACTCACACAAACACACTTTAATTACTTAAAAATTATTTAATTAATTAAAAAAAATAATTAATTAACTCATTCAATATGACCTTTTTGTAATTAAATCAGTTAAATATTTAATCAATATAAATAGTTGCTTAATTGATTTAATATTAAATCACTGTGATCTTTGCCTTAGTCCAGTTTAAAAATTATATTTGTTAAATATTTAATAAATTCAATAAAATTTTAATTAATGTAATTAAAAATTTAATTAATGTAATTAAAAATTTAATTAATGTAATTAAAAATTTAATTAATGTAATTAAAAATTTAATTAATGTAATTAAAAATTTAATTAATGTAATTAAAAATTTAATTAATGTAAATAAAAATTTAAGTAATGTAATTAAAAATTTAAATTAAATTAAATATTTTGAAAAATGGTAATTAAATTTATAATTCTTTTTTTTTTGTGTAAACAAAAAATATGAAAAAAATTTTTTAACGAAAATAATAGGCCATAATCATAGTCACAAAAAAGTAGACTTTTGTTCATAAGACTTGTATGAATTTATACGAATTAAAAAAAATAAATACCGACTTTAGTGTGTCTATGATTATGGTCCAATGTTTCTAAAGTCACTATTAAATATTTTGCCTTGAAAATGTATGTTATTAGCTAGTGCTTGTGCCTGTGTTCATGCGTGTATTTAAATTACACACAACCATGTCAAGAAACGCCCAAACTTATGCACACATCCTGCTAAAATTTTAACAAACTCGTAGATTTTTGTTTCTTACAAATAACATGGCCATAAATATGATGATAAATACTTTAAGGCCTTGTTAACTCCTTTCTAGTGTATGTATTTGAAAACAATAGCAACAACACGAACAACAACGACAATAAATTCTATTAATGTTTATTGCTTTTTATTATGTATGTATTTTAATACACAAGACAGGAAGGAAGCAACAGTGCACACACGCACACAACTTTAACGCTTCTCTCTCTCTCTTCCTTTTCCTACTCCTGCACCAGCTCACACATTTTTTTTGTGTAAAAGCTAAAATCATACCAAGCAAAGTAGTCGTATACGAGTATACTTGTGCTGAAATAAATTTGTATGCGTTTGTTGTACGACTATTTGTGCTTTAATTTAGCAGCGGTTGTCATAAACTTTTAAGCAGCTTTTAGATTTCAAATATTTATGTGAATTGTAATGCCAGAGAGCAAACGCCAAGAGTAATCTAACTCTCATGTTAAGATTTAATAGCTTTATTTGATTTGATGATATGTGAGTGTTTTTGTTTGCCTACTGAATTTTGAATTGGAAAACAAGCTTCCATGACTTGGGAGAAGAGTTTAAAATTTATACTTTTTGGAATTAAATGATAAAAAAGAAATATTTTAAATTAGACTTTGAGGTTTAAAAAAAATCAAAGCTTTTAAAAAATTAAATTTAAAAAATTATTTTTAACTTAAAGATTAAATTAAAATAAAAAACCTTATAGGACCAAACCAAGAAACACACATACTTGACATGGTGGGCAAAAATAAATAAATAAAATTAAATGGTTATGGCAAAAATGGTTTTATTAAAAGCCAGCTTCAACATTAATCTGTGTGGTTTTTTTTTCAATGGAAGTCACATGTATACGTTGTGTAAAAATTTGACGAAAATCAAAACTAGTTTGATAATTTTGATACGCAGGCAAAAGTATAGATTGATGTGTGTATGTCCTGCTTACTTACTTGTAAGTAAAAAATTTTGTTGTGGGAAATAACCAGCAGCAGCAAATAAATCTTTGAGTAAATTAACACTTAACAGGAAAATTGATAGTCTTTCAGACGCTAAATCCAAGAAAAAAGAAAAATTTCTTTTTGGTCTAAATTTTAACTTCGACTTCTACTAAGTAGAGCTACAACAGAAGACCTATTTCGTAGCTGTTTGTAAATCACAAATGTATTTATTTATCTGAATTAAAGTTTTTTTTCTTTGAATATTTTAAAATTTTGCCAAAAACTATTGAATGAGTAAAATTTACAAAAAAAAAAAAAAAAAAAAAAAAAAAAAAAAAAAAAAAAAACAAAGATTTTTTTCTCTATTTTATTTGTAAAATGAGGCAAATATAATTCCACAGAGTATGAAGATTTGCAAAGGATAAACAAATATTTAATAATACGAATACGAACATACATATTTAAGCCTACTGGCTTAAATACTAAATATGTGTTTAACACACACATGCAAAAGTGTACATTTATTGTATGATTTTGTTTTTGCTCATGTTTATATTTGTTTGTATTTTCAGGCTCGTAAACTAGAGAAACTTTCATTTAAATAAACATTTTTTGTGTGTATTTAAAGGTCCTTTTAAAGTTCTAATAACCCGCACCAGCATGAAATTAAAATATTTTTAAAATTCTTTTAAAAAAAAAAAAATAAATTAAACGAAAATGTATACGGGCGTGCGTCAATCAAAAAAATTGGTTGGTGTAAGTGGCGGCCTGACAACTATCAATTAGAAGGACTAGATTTCGTTTTAAAACAACTACTCGCCAAGGGTAACAGATTTTGAGATTTTATTTATTTCAGCCAGTCCTGTTTAAGTTTCATTATTGAAGTTTTCAGAGGACGACCTTCACGAGGATAATTTTTTAGTACAACATTTTAACCCTTTCCCACTTAACTCTAACTTAAAAGTTCTTCTTGTCTTTTTAATTGAGGAGTTAGAAGATTCAAGTTTTCCACATTTCTTAAACCTAAAATGCAGGCTTCTTTTGGTTACCTAAGACAATTCGTAATTAAAATTTAAACGCCGAAACACATGAAACCGTCGTGTATGATTTCTTCAACGTATAAAAAATAATGCACAATAATTGATTAAATCATGTTAAAGCCACGATTAAAAACTTTTTGTTTTTTCTTTTGTTCTATACAATAGAAAGCAAAATTCAAACATTAAAAAAAAAACGCAAATATTCAAAAAGGCATTTAATCGACTATGAAACATATTTAAGAAACTTTAAAATCCACTTTGACATGTAGCCATATATAAACTTGTAAAACGCCGATACACATGTACAGTTTTGTAGTTTGCTATACCATTAATCAGTGATTAGAGCCAGAGAGCTGAAACGGATGTGTGTGATTTATTCAACGCACAAAAAATCATGCACAATATTTGATTAAATCATGTTGAAGGTACGATTAAAAACAGATTGCTTTTTTTCTGCTGTTCTATACAATGGAAAGCAAAATTTAAACATTCAAAAATAAAAATATGGAAAAAGGCATTAAATCAACTGTCACACATATTTGAGTAAACTACTGTTTAGTTTTGTGTTGTTGTATTGTTGAAGTTTAATTTTTTTTAATTCAATTGTGTCGAATAACATAAAAAAATCTGTTTCTAATTGTGCCTCGAACATGATTTAATCAAATCTTGTGCACTAAATTTTCCTAAAATTGTTTGATTGCTTTTACATAAACATTTTTATTTATGCACAATCAACTAATGCGATTTTTGCAGTTCTCTTATTTAAAAAAAAATATATTAATTTTCTCGTAAGGCGTAATTTGGAAACAGCTTGAGCGCACAAATAGTCATTCATTAGCTTGGCTTTTCTTATACATAATTTTCAATTATTTGCAACTCACTGCTCACACAAATCATGCTGGTGGCTTACCCGTCCCTTTAAAGAAAACTGTTTTTCTTTTGAAATTAAAGTGAAATTTAGCATTTGAAAATATATTGGTTTAACACATTAAAATAAATTTTATTCAGAATAATTTTACATTGATTTAAAATTTAATTGTGTAGATTTCACAATTTATTTATATTAACGTTTCATTAAGCTTTTTCATTATTGATTACTTACCTGCAATATTTTATTTAATACTGATACTTTCAGACTTTCCCATTAGCTCTAATGTATTTCTTCCATTATTTCATTTCATGTTGAGTTTATATTATTAAGTGAACTAATAATAAACACACATAATAATGCATATCTGCTAGAAATATTCATACTTTTTCTTTATGTATTTCATAATTTGATTGCATTTCTATTTGCAACTCTGATTTATTTGCACAAGACTTATGTGGCAATGTATGAGTGTGCGTGTGTGTAAATGAATTTTTACAGTGAACTTTCTTTAAACTTGAACCTTTTATGTGCAATGGTGACAAAATACCACTTTGATTTAATTCGATTTTATTTGTTATTGTTACGTGATTAAATATGTTACTTTATGGAATTAACTAATTTAGTACATAAAAATTAAGCTACGTGAAAAATTACGTTACTCTATAAATTAAAAAATTTGCATAACTTAAGATATTATGTTACGTAGCTAAGTTTAATAAGTAACTTTACTTATCAAATTGCGTTAATTATATAATTTATTACATTACGTGAAATTTTGTTTACTTTATTTAATCCGTAAAAATTAATTTACATAAGAAATTACGTAACGTAATATTATTTACTAAAGTGCGTAGCTTATTAATCACTTATATTACGTTACGTAAGTTATTACGTTACGCAATTTTTTCATTGTATATAATACTTAAAAAATTACGTCATTGCGTTTGATATAGACTGAAATTGAGGAAAATAATTTGAAAATTTCGATAGAAATTGTTTGATATGGATTTGGAATTTGGCTTTTAAAAAATGAAATGTTTTAAATTCTCATTTAAATTCTTTGTAATGTCATATAAATCCGCCTATCAAGGGTCTACTGTATTTATTAATCTACCTTTTCATTAGGCTTCTGTTTTCTCTACTAAAAATATTAAAATAAAAATTAACACTTTATTAAACTCATGTGTGTGTGTGTGTGTATGTAAATTTATTTTTCTCTAGATATAAAGCTTTGCTACCCTAAATTTGTGTTTGTTTAAATAGTGAAATAGTGTAACTACCAAAACCTACACTCATTTCCATATTCTATGTTTGTATTTAAATTAAAAGTATTTTTCTTTTAATAGTTCGTTATTAAATAGAACTGTTTGCTGTTGTTGTTTTATACATGAATTGTATTTTAATTAAAATGATTCCTAAAAAAGAAGCATAAAATTTTAAATTTGAATATTAAAAATTAATAAATATTCAAGGTAATATTTAAATAGTTAGTGAGAAACAATCAAACAAAAAAAAAAGTTATTGAAATTATTTAAAATTTAGCTTAACTTGTTTTTAATATTTAAATGAAAATGGAAAACAAACAGCAGTTAAAATGCAATTATTAGGAATTAATTAAAACTAAAAATAAAAACAAGTAACTAAATAATTTAGTAGTAATTTTTTTTATTTTTTTTTTATTACTAACTCGTTTAAACAGCATATGGGCATATGTTTAATTAAATTGTTTATTGAAGCAATTAAAAGTTTAATTAAACCTATTAAATAATTTATTGAATCAGTTAAATATTTTGTCCAATCATTTAAATGTTTAATTGTATTAATTAAATTTTTAATTAAATCAATTAAATTTTTAATTAAATCAATTAAATAATTAATTGAATCTATTAAACAGTTAATCAATATGAAAGTACTTAATTAAGGTATAATTTTTTTCTATGTAATACACTGAAAGAATTTTGCTTATTAATCCCATGAAAAATTCATAATTTTCCAATCGATTATTCGTTTCATTTAACTAATTAAATATTTCATTAATTAAATAAAATACTCATTAATTTTATGATATATTTCATTAATGGCAATACCAAATCAATTTTTACTTAAATCGCCTTAAGCGATTTTTCCTTATTATTACAGATATTATTTTGACCGAACAGGCCTAATGGCATAATCAACCCTTATTGACACTTTTAATGAAAAGCAAGGAAATAAACGTTTTTGGGCTGTTGTTGTTAAGCTGAAGGCTTACAAACACACACCTAAACAACTTCTTACATACACATGCATCATACCATATAAACAGATACACACACTTACTTACTTATTCACACACCATTAGATTGATATGAGCACCAGGAAAGCTTAAACCTTTAAGGATTATTATCCTATTGATGTCAAATTATCCTTAAAGGAATCAATAGTTTGTTGGTTTTCTCATACACACTATGTGTGGGTGGGGATGTGTATTCCTTTGCTTTGAGTTAAAACTTTGTTAGATGATGATTATGATGATAATGATGAAGAAGTCGTTGTTTTCAATTCTTATTTTAGTTGTCGTTTATTTTATCTTTGTTTTTTAATTTATTTTCTACACAAATTTTATGTTTATGAGTTTGTTTTTTGTATCATTATGTGGGTCCTTAAAATAATCTATGAATCCTTTTCCTTTTGTTTTAATGTCTTGCCGTTGTTGCTGTTATTTTGTTGTTGTAACAAATTGGTCTGATTTTATGTGTGTTTAATATTGTTTTTGTATAAAACTAAAAAAATAAAATATTCAGAATTTTATAAAATCCTTGCCTAACTGTTGTTTGTGGGTCAGAAGAAAAAAAAACAAAAAAAACTCAAAACATTCTAAGCGAATTATTGCATTCAAATGTAAAAACGTGTGTGAGTGTGTGTGTGTGTGTATAATAGTTAACCCAAAAACATATTATTTGCATATAAAAAAAACACACACACATGCACTCATTCACACACATACACTTCCATTTATTATCCTGTAGATATTTAAAAGAAAAAAATACGAGAAGCGGTTACTACACCAACAGCGTTATATTAGTAGTGGTTGAGTAGTAAGTGGTAAGTGGCTAAGCAAATAATACAACAAATTCTAAAACCACAATGTTTACAAAACAGACAGACATACACAAAAAAGAAAGAGAAACAAGTATGCCAAACATTTGCATGGCATAGAAATGATATTAAAGTGTGACGACCCAAAAGGATATACAACAATTTTTCATATAAATTTCATGGCAATTTAAACACATTTTAAGAAGTGATAATCACAAATGAAATGAAATTTTGGAATTTAAGCCAAAAATTTTTGTCAACCTTAAATCAGTGTTGTCTACTTAGTGATTTTAGCAAAATTTTTAGAGTTAATTTTTAGTTTTTCATACTAAAATTCTTGGAGTTAGTGTTTTTTTCTCATTCGTAAGAGTAGAATTAGGAGCGGAATCAAGTCATCTGCTGTGACACTATGCTCAAATTAAAAATTCTCCCTCAGCTGGCTTATTTGTCCTCTTTAACAGACGGTTGCAGGTATTGATGCACTAAATGACCCAAATGTGTCCAAATTAGACCATTACAGTGATGTTCTGCTGTCTCCTTATCTTCGTTATTAAACCTGCAAAGGTCGTTGGGTTTGATGTTCATATTTTCTAAGGGTTTCAATACTCTGTAATGCCTAGGGTCATGAATCGCTAAACAATGCGTATTGCTGAACGAATCAGGCTAGCCTCTTCACAAGTGTTAGGCAATCTCTAACAGCCCTGCTGTTAGAATGAATTTTTAGTGACAGTAAATCTGCTTTTAGCAACGTTTTTAGTGTTGATTTAAAAAAATACGCGTTTTTTCCTGGCTTTTTAAATTTAAAAATTGACAACGCTGCCACTAATGCTGTCAGAATGCACTGCAAGTGTGTAACTGTTTCTATGTTTTTTTCCTTCTTAGTATCTGCATTTATCTAGTGTGACTGAAATTCTTGATCTTTCTATCACACATACACAGATTTTACATTTTGACTTAAAGTCATGTCTTTTTAGAAATTTGTATCTCCATTTTGTGGCTTTCCATTTCGTTAAGAACATTTAGTACATGATTTAGCTAAGGCTCTTGCAATTAAATCCCTTTTTTAGCCAACAAAAATCTATATAAAAGTCAGGCCTTTAAGTCATTAATCCTCTTAGTAACCACTAACAACCACTCAACTCACTCTGTGGTTAAACTAAACTTTTCATTTGATTTCTTAAAAATCAAAAGAAATTTAAATTACTGGCAAGACAGCAAGACTAGAAAAAAAAGAAAAAATTTTATGTTTAAAAAAAAGCACACTTTTTACTTGCCACCGATTTTAATCCCTTGAAACTTTTATTTACAATCCTATTTTGTGTGCATTTTGTTTTTGTTTTCCTTTTCCTTTTCCCTACTGCTTTAAAACTTTAAAACTCTATATGTTATCAGCTCGTTTAATATAAAAGAAAATAAAATAAAATAAAAAGAAATGCAAAACTTGTTAAGAAACACGTTTAACAAATTTGCATTTCTGTGCGTGTGTTTCTTTTTTCTCCTTTACGTTAGCTAGAAAAAGTTATTCCTTAAAGCAAAAAAACAGAAATGTGCATGATTACATGGTTATGGCGTCTTTAAAATGTAATGCATCAAAGAAGAATTAAAAAAAAAATAGAATGTTGGGGCAAGTTTATTTTTATTTATTTAAGTTTTTCCCTCAGTAATTTTGTTTAGCAGGTCCAAGGTTTTTTGTTATATTTTTTCTCCCTATTTAGTTTTTGATTCTTAAAATAAAATTTGTTTAAAACTTTAATAAAAGTTTGCAAAAGAAATAATTGAGCAACAGTTACCAGCAGTTAAAGGTTAATTGTATCAATATTATGTACACTGATAATACTTTTTTTTTTGCTTTTATAGAGCAAAAAAGGCTGCTTTCTTTTATGTTACAACAAATCAGTGATATTGTTGTAAAGCATAATAAGAAAATTTGCCAAACAAAAAGAGGCCGCAGTTGCGTTTATTTGTGTTACAGTTACTTATCACATGACCTTCCAAACTAAAAGTTTGCTCACATAGGAAAAACTATTATGGGTCCATTAAATAGTTTAATTAAAAAAATTGTCATACTGATAAAAAGTTTAAATCAATTTATTTAAATGAATCAATTAAATGTTTTATTAAATCAATTAAATTTTTTATTTAATCAATTAAATGTTTTATTAAATCAATTGAATTTTTAATTGAACCAATCAAATGTTTTATTAAATCAATTAAATTTTTTTATTGAATCAACTAAATGTTTTATTAAATCAATAAAAAAAATTTATTGATTCCATTCAATATTTTATTAAATTAATTAAATTTTTTTATTGAATCAATTAAATGTTTTATTAAATCAATAAAAAAAATTTATTCAATCAATTAAATATTTTATTAAATCAATTAAATTTTATATTAAATCAATTAAATTTTTTATTGAATCAAATAAATGTTTTATTAAATCAATTGAATTTGTAATTGAATCAACTAAATGTTTTATTAAATCAATAAAAAAAATTTATTGAATCCATTCAATATTTTATTAAATCAATTAAATTTTTTTATTGAATCAATTAAATGTTTTATTAAATCAATAAAAAAAATTTATTCAATCAATTAAATTTTTTATTGAATCAATTAAATTTTTTTAATAAATCAATTAAATATTTTATTGCATCTATTAAAAGCTTAATTAAACCTATGAAATTTTTAAATGAATCAATTTAAAGTTTAATTAAACTTATTAAATAATTATAATTAGTGGGCTCTTGACTATTATTATGGACCCATTTAATATTTTAATTAAAAAAAAAATATTGATAAAAATTTTAAATCAATTAATTAAATCAATTAAATGTTTTATTAAATTAAAAATTTAAATTTAATCAAATAATTATATTTTTTATGCAATCATTTAAATGTTTAGTTGACAATATTTCTTTTTTAATTAAAATGTTTAATCAACACATAATTTTTTAGTGAAAAATTTTTCTTTATTAGTCAAATGAAAAAATTCATTATTTCCAATTAATGATTTGTTTGATTATACTATGAAATATTTCATTAATTCAATGTGATATTATTAACTTAATCAATGAAATGTTGTCATTAGTCTAATGAAACGCTGTTATCTTTTTTTTTGGAAAATATTGAATTATTCTTCTAGTGTGAGTGTTTGGCTTGATTTAAATTCAGTTAAAAAACGTAGTCTTTGTTATTTTCTTTAATTTTCTCAATTGAAAAATAAATTGGTGCATTTAAAAATATTTAAATAATTTAAATTTAATTTAATGTGTGTCTGTGTGCGTGTGTGTATCTGTTGAATGGCTGTTTTTATAAAATCCCTACACAATCTCTTGTTGTCTTCAACATCATTGCCTGCAAATATGAATTGTATCTGCTGCTGTGACTCATTTAGTCCAGTTGGGATGGTTGTCTGCATGTTATTGATTTATTAACAGTCATAATTTTTGTTGTTGTTGTTTTATTAAAAAACATTTGTCATTTTAATTGTCGTACATTAATTTAGTTTATAATAATTTTTATTTGTTATTATTTGGCTTTAGCTTGTGTGTTGGTCGGTCTGTGTATTGTATGAGAGCAACAAAAAAGGATTAAGGTTGTTAAAGCTGTGAGTGTTGTGAGAGTGTGCGTGTATTTGTTTATGTTTGTATGTGTATGTATGTTTTTTCAAGGATTCTGTTATTATCCTTGTGAAAACAAATGCGTTCGTTCTTTCTAAAGACTTAAATTTATGGGGTTTTTACACGTTTTTTTTAAAGCAGCCAAAAAAACATATAAAAACTTGTTGCAGTAGAAAATCATTTGTACGACTCGTGTTGTTTGTTGAATATAAATTAATTTTTTTTAATATTTTATTATTACCGTTTAAGTTAAGGATAATGCTTTATAGTCGTTTGAATAAAAATTAGGGTCATAACATGATGAAGGAAAAATAATTTTCAATGCAAATGATATTAAATTTGGTTGAAAAAGAAAATTTTCTTGAAGTAAAAGTAAAAAAAAAAATTAATGATGACAGTAGAGGCCCTGGGAAAGCTAAAAAATACAGGATATATTCCTACAGAAAAAAAAATTTTATATTGAGCATGAAATTTAGTACCAGTTCTCATTAGTCTAATGAAACCTTGAAACATTGATTGAAAATAATGAATTATAATTTCAATATAAATTAATATTGTGATGACGATGATGGGGAGGGATCAATTGAGCCTACGATTAGTTAATAAGGAACCGGTGCTATCATACGACTATTTTTTTATTTATTTTTTTTTTTGCCATCATACGACTAATATTTTGAATTAAAATATAAATTTAGAATACTTTGATAAAATTTTTTTAAATCACGTTGTATTGTTTTTAATATCAATATTTTTTTAATTAATTTTTAAAAATATTTGTCCAGCATTTTCCGCTGGGCCTATTTTTTTAGGAAGTCTTTTATTAATTTTATGGAATTTAATAAATAATTTGTTTTTTTTCTTCTTGTCTATTTACA
This sequence comes from Thelaira solivaga, assembly GCA_947397855.1. Lineage (NCBI taxonomy): Eukaryota > Metazoa > Arthropoda > Insecta > Diptera > Tachinidae > Thelaira > Thelaira solivaga. Next base: position 78,577,150 of record OX377611.1, on the reverse strand, counting down.
GGTTACAACCGTTTAAACGAATACATATCCCATTATGAAACATTAGATTATGATCATCAACATATACGCGCTAGTCACCATAGAGCCCGACGATCAGTGACCAAAGATCATTTTGTACATTTAAAATTTCATGCACATGGAAGAGACTTCCATATTAGATTAAAACGTGATTTATATACATTTAGTAATAAGTTAGAGGTAAGTACTAAATACAAATAATAAAATTTGATTAATAACAGCTAAAACAAAAGAAATAAATTGAGAAAACAATTTTGCCTCAGACAATCAAATAAAAAATTTGGTAGCTGCAATTGAATTCCGACAATAACGCCAGAATGTAGGAAACCTAAATTCTAAACTGTCTTAGAATTAGGAATAGAAATAAGTCACCAGATCACAGTGACAAAAGTAAACCTATGAGGACACTAGTCTAACGTTCCAAATGCTCCCCAAATCTAGGAATTTTTTCACCAATTCAGATGGTTGTAGCTAGTGATACTCTAAGCAACGAAAATTGCTTCTAATTAGACATATTGCGGCTGCTCTCTCTTTGTCATATTGTCTTATCATATTTCAATTGTTGCAACTAAGCAATTCGGTTATCACAACTGACTTACAAACCAAATTGTTTTCTCAATGTAAAAAGCGTTCGCATGAAGTATAAATAATAATCAGCCTTATTACGAGTGTCGTGATTTCATAGTTGAATTTACAATTGGCTGATATAAGATATGTAACCAGAGTTGCCACATATCACGGTTTTCTTTATGATAATGATACTCAGAATCAGGCTTTGTTAAAGAATTTAATTTTACCCTAAAAATAAACTTCGATTGTGAGAAATGAATTTGCCAGCAGTCAAGAATTAAGTTCTATTAGTCGAATACTTTAATTGCGATAATAGATATTCAGTGGTACAGCTCAAAATATAAATAAAAAAAAAATTTGTTTAGCACAACTGAATTTTTGGTTGATGACAAATTGAAGTTCTTTATTTTTTATTTATTTTTTTACAATTTTCTCTTTTTGCCAGATAATTGATAGCAATGGCCCTCTTGATGTATCGACAGATCATATTTATGAGGGTGATGTGATAGGGGATCGTAATGGATATGTATTCGGTTCTATATTAGATGGTGTATTCGAAGGTAAAATAATAACCGAACGTGATGCCTACTACGTTGAACATGCCAAACGTTATTTTCCAACAAATTTTACACAAATGCAATCATTGGAATTGCACAGTACTGATAAACCATTTAATACAACTAGTTCTACAGCAACAACTACATTTACTAATACTACCACTACCACTGCAACAACGTCTTCGTCTACAACAACAGCCACAACGACGCCATCATTAGCACCATCAAGCACCACAGCAAAAATCCCATTTGATAAAAGTAAAAACACAAACGATCATCATGATGAAATCATTAAAAATATTGGTTTCCATTCGGTGATTTATAAGGATTCACATGTTGTTGATGCCTACAAGGATGTTAGAGAGGGTAAGTGAAAATATATATTTTTTTATTATTAAATTTTGAGCATATTGATTGAATAAAACAAAACCATAATCACACATACGCCATTGTTGTGAAAAGCGCAAATTGTTTAACTCTTGTGATTACGATTCGAAATCACGAAATAGGTGTTCTGCAAAACGTCAACGCTACAATTTTGGTGTTTCCAAATTGCAAACATACACTGAAGCAAAGTGATAAATTTCAATTCGTAATTGATTGATTTTCCAGGGGTACAAAAACAGCTTTTATTTAAATTTATTTATTAAATTTTATTTCAAAACAATTCCTCAAGTGTTTGTGGTTGCAGGGTTACAAAAACTGTCTTTTTTAAAATTTCGTTGTTGAATTTTATTTAAAAAAAATTCCTTTATTAGTTGTGGTTCCAGGGTTACAAAAACTGTCTTTTTTTAATTTTAAATAATGAAAAGCTCCTTTGTTGATTGTGGTTCCAGAGTTACAAAAACTGCTTTGGTTGTAGTTGAATTTTATTTAAAAAAAATTTAAGTGATTGGGTTCCAGAGTTATAAAAACTATTTTTGCTGGTGTAGAATTTTATTTAAAAAAATTCCTTAATTGGTTGTGGTTCCAGGGTTACAAAAGCTGCTTTTGCTGTTGTTGAATTTTATTTAAAAAAATTCCAGGGTTACAAAACTGTCTTTAATTTTAAATTAAAAAAGTTACTTCTTGATTGTGGTTCCAGGGTTACAAAAACTGTTTTTTTTTTTTAACTTTGTTGTTGAGTTTTATATAAAAAAATTCCATAATTGATTGAGGTTCCAGAGATACAAAAACTGTTTTTGTTGTTGTAGAATTTTATTTAAAAAAAATTTTTAATTGGTTGTCGTTCCAGGGTTACAACAACTGTTTTTTTTTTTTTTAAATTTTATTTTAAAAAATTAGTTTTTCGCTACATTCCGAAACATTTCGCCAAATAATTTAATTTTTATAATTTAATTTAATGATTTTCATAGAGATTTCATGCTTGAATTTATTTTATTTTTTTAATTCCGTTGTTTGCCTAAAGCGTTCTCATGCATTTGCTTGTTTTACAAACTTTCTCTCTAGCATGTCAAACTTTTTAATTATTTTTAATTAAAAATTACTAAATAAATTGTAAAACAAATAAATTAATTAATAAAAATAAACTTAGTAATAATAACGTTAGTAATGATATATCAGCTTAATATCAGCATTATTTTGTAAAAACGTCATTTGCAAACAATTTAAAATACTTTTTGTAAAAACAAAGCTTTCATTAATTGTAAAGTGAATAGAATTATGATTTTTTTAATTTAATCAGTGACCAACTGCCATGTGGCAATTACAACACGTAAAGCAACTTTTTTGTGTTAACTTTATGGTTACAATTACATTTCCTGGTTTTCGTGCTTCAGGCTGCTCTCATGTAGTCTATTCATACAATTGCAACTATTACCTTTTTTTTAGCATGACTTTGACAATGACTAACAGTAAAATATTTAAGCTGTGATGATGAGTTATTGCTGATTTTAAAAATTAATAATTTTTCAAACTAAATTCTTGAAGAGTCAAATAACAGTGTTGTCAACCAAGAAAAAGGGTATTGAAAAAATCTCTAAAATCTAAACAATCGCGACTGCAAAACTTAATTTTTTCCCAAGTCTGCATCAAATTTGTTACCATTCAAAAATTCCCTTGGTGTTAATTGAATGTTTCAGTTCGAACAAAATTGCCAAATAAAGAATTTTTCATTCTTGCAGTGTACGTACGTCTGATAAACAGAAATAAACATAAATTTCTTTTTCTTAAAAATGTGTTTTCTTTTAATTTAACATTCCTGTGTGTCGGTGCTATTGTTGTTATTTTATTTCACCTGTTTTTTTGTTGTTTTTTTTTTTTTTTATATAAAACTTTTGACACTGGAAGTAGATTGTTAAACCATTTTGACTGACATGTTTTTCAAGTGACATGTTTGTTTGTTTCATTTCAACTTTGTTTTGCACGTTGCGTGTTTTCCTGTGTTATTTTCAACATTTGGTTTGTTTTATAACATTTTTGTTGCTTTAGTTTTAATGAAAGTAAGAAAAAAAAAGCACAGAACCACCAACCAACCTGTACATCATTTCGGTTTGTTTACTTTTTAATTTTTTTATTTTTTTGTTTCCTCCCCACATTAAATAGACTAAACGCGAACATATAGTTTTGTAAGCTACACTGTTTCCCAGCAAATAAAAAGTAACGAGAAATAACTGCATTTAGTTTTTTATGGCTTTTTTGTGCAGTTGAAAGCAAACTAACAATTCAATCGTTTTTTTTTTTAATTTTTTCAGTGTTTTCCATTCAAATTGTTTTAGACAATTGGATTGCTCTTTTTCAGCAAACTGTTCATTAATTTTTGAGGCCCTTATGAATACTCTATCACAAATTTTCCTATTATTTTATTTTTAACCTAAAACTTTTACTTGTTACAAAAAATTTATTTTTTTTACACCCAGTGTAAAAATTATAGCCCCACATTAGTTTTGTAGTACCAACAATAAATTTACTTCAAATATATTTTACGTTTTTTTGCAACAAATATTAAAAATTACAGCAACAACTAGCGCCTGAGCGATAATATACGGTTTTATATTGTTTAAATAAAAATAAAAATTTTTGTAAGGGCGGGCGAAACACCAAATTTAAAAAAAAAAATAAAAATGATGAAAAATTGTAATAAAAAAAAAAAATTACATTCATTTGCTAGAGGTCAGGTGTGACATTTATTTTATAGAAATAAATTAAAATAAATTATACAAAAATTATAAGAGGCCACCCTCATGAGTGGCCTTTTATCCGATTCAATTTGAAATTATTTCATATAAAAGAAATAAACATTTTAAGGATTTTCTTTCATTAGTGTGACAGCCAGTAACTTTTCACGAACTAGGTTAGGTTAGGTTAAACAGGTCGCCCGAAAAAAAAAAAGAAAACAAGAGCTGGGCTCACTTGGGTCCTCTGAAGTGGTCCCTTTGTCATACCTGTATAGAGGAAAATAAAGAAAAGGAAGGATAGTAACAGAACCAACTATCATCTCTAGTATTTTTTTTTTTTTTTACAACCCGCTGACTAGTGTAGCAGCATTTTTATTGACAACAAACCACCATAATAAAATAAAATAGACATTTCATTTACGCTCACAGTTACGAGTCGTAATAAGAGTTCAACAGCTTTTAGAAAACGTGCATAAAACAAAGACTCATACAAATCCTTTTGCTGTTTTTTTTTTATAGTTGAAAAAAACCCTGCCTCTAGCTCTAAACAATTTCCTGACCTATTTCTTATTCTTCTTTTTATTTATTAAAAAAAAAAAATTCTTTAAAATAAGCTAAAACCAAAGGAAAAAATAAAATAAATGGCTCTTGGTTTGGCCACTTTAATAAAATATAAAAAAAAATTTTTTGGGGTTAAAATTTCTTAACTTTTAAACAAAAGTAATTTCTAAGCCCCCGGCACTACCAGTACCATCATTCTAAGTTATTAAATGTTTTTGCCCAGCCTGATCCTTTATTTTGTGAATATAGAAAGAAATCCTTTTACAAATAAAATTTTAATTGTTAAAAAACCCAACCAAATAAATACAGTCATTCACTACTTTATAAAAATACTCATGCCTTTATTAACAGAGACGCCAACTAAAGCGTTAAATAAAATATTTCAAAGCATTATTTCAGCCTTAAATTAAGTAACAAGTGAAAATTGTTGAAAAGTAGGCGTAAAAATAGGTGTGGCCAGACATTATATAATTATTAAACTTCACAGAAATTTAATTTCAGAGAAAAATTATATTTATTTATATAGAGTAACAGTGAAAGTGTACAAAAAGTCAGTGATAATTTAAGGATAAATTAGGGAAAATTTCATTTTGCTTTAAGCCAAAAAATCCTAACTTTAACTACTACACTGAAAACAATTTTGTTCATTAATGCAATCAAAAATTTCATTATTTTTCAATCAATGCCAAAGTTGCATTAGACTAATAAATATTTCCTTAATTCAATTAAATAATCTGTGTTGGTTAATAAAATAAACAAGCAAAAACTAGTTTACGTTTTTATAGTAAATTTTTTTTATTTTTATTTCAAATGATTATCAAAAAAAGAGCTTTTGTTTTCTGCATTCCGCATCCGAATATTTCATTCCATTATAAAAAAATCAAGACCTCAATCTTCTCTCTATTTAAAGATTTTTCAAAGAAATTTTTTTTTTTGAAAGAAACAAATTTAATTCCCTTCAGAACAGGGAAAAACAGTCGCGCAGAATAGTTTTCTCCCAAAAACTAAAAATTCAGAATTTTTTACTAAAATTAAATTTTAAATGAAAAGACGTTATTTTATTTGAAAATACAAACACCCTGTATTTGATCCAGTTTTCTATTTCAATAACTGCTCCTTTGAAATCGTATACACAAAAAAAAGAAATTTTTTCCTTTTATGGCATTTAGCTAAAGAAAAGTATTAAAAGCATTTTAGTACAAGAGTTGTACACTTACCGTATAAATAAAATAATAAAATTATATTTCTCTATTTATTTTCTTATGCTGTGTGCATGTGTGTGTTGAGCTAGCAGCTGTATTTGCTTTTCGAGAGGTTTGGTTTGAGATGTTTCAAGACAAAATCATCAGGAGATGAGTAGAGGGTTTATATAAATATTGGCAGGGGCGTTTTATGTCAGTGTCAAAAGAAGATATACAAGCATACAAACAGAAAACACTATAAAATTGAGTTTAAGCGTAGGAGTATCAAATGTTATAGAAATAAAACTAAAATTTTAATCTCAACGTGTTTAAGAAACATGAAAAAAAACAAGCAGATAAAGAATTTATAAGCTGATGTGTGTGTGGATGGGTGTTTCGGTTGGCTCTCGATTTAGATTTCAAAAGTGCCTCTCCGTTTTTAGGACCAACTGCTAGTTAAACTATTGTCAGGCCAAAATATTTTTAATAAACTTAAACCACCGTTGTTAACTTAGTGCTTTCTTTTTTTGGCGGTTGAGTTAGGGTTAAAAATACCTTCGCACTTACAGAGACTGTCGTCACTGTGTCTTGTAGCAGTAAAACATTTCTTCCGACTTCTCTGGGGGCTTCTCCCTAGCATGGCAATAAACAAAAATAAAAAATAATTGTTTTGCAGCCAACTTCACTGTCTACGTACTGTCAAAATTTTATTTTCCAACCGCTAATTTTGGTTTTCTGCTTACAAATTGATATCAACATGAAAATTTCTTACAGATAAAAACGCCTGCCGCTCTAATTTCAGTGATATCCCGAGAAAACTTAAGCGAACGAAAGCAAGGCATATTTTTATTGCAAACAAAAACAAATTTTCTTACATTGTTTTTTGCTTTTAATACAAATGTGCTTTGCTTTCGTTCGCTTAGGTTTTCTTGTGATATCGCTGAACAGACTATTAGTTCCGGCGTTTTTTAAAATTAAAAAGCGAAAACACTGCCAGTGAGCTGTCAAATTGCTTTCATAACTTCAAACAGCAAATCTCTCTGCCTTTTTTTACTTATGATTTATGTTTTATGGTGACATTAAAATTATTACTCCGGTAAACCACCCACGTATTCCTTCTCTCTACTTATCTTTTGCATATAAAAATTAAATTTTCTATTTTTAAATTAAGTTTGAACATGCCAATCATGCTTTCTGCTTATCTCTTGTAGGTTTGACCTTAAATTAGGGCATTACTTTTCAAATCTTAGATGCAGCCAACAATGCCATGCATAAAGAATAAAACAATTCTATGAAATGATAGAGTGTAGCTTTAAACGAATATTGTATTACCCTACATTTAAATGTGGAGACTCTGAGTTCATAATTTTTATTATTTAGAAAACAAATTTAATTTCTAGCCCTGCTAGGTAATGATTGACATTTCTTTTCATCTTCGATTTATTTTCTTAGTAATGCGCTCTTAATTAAAATAAATCGTATGTGTAAATAAATTTTATTTAAATAAAAGTAATACTTAGTGTAGGGTGTGAATATAAAATGAACATTGTAATAGCAATGACATTATCTGAGTGGCATTATTGCTAATGTACTCGTAGTCGCTGTGTTATCCCATTTGAGCATGTAAAAACTAAAAGTTTTACAAGATGAAAGCTGTAAAACAAAGAATTCTATGCTTTTAAATGTTCCCCCCTTAAATTTAAAACAAGTAATTCGCTGTTTTATTTTTATTTGAAAACACACCAGTATTTGGCTGCTGTTGTTATTGCAGTCATTGTCATAATGTTGTTGTTGTTGTCAGTTATTAAATAGATTTTTAGTTTAATAGTTGAAAAAGAATTACTTATTTGTCGCAGCAATATTATGAGTTCAAATTTTATAAAGTTTTGCAAACAAAAAAACTTTTTGAGAGTTGATGGGTTTTGAGAGAATTGAAAATTTTGATTTAAAAAATTTTTTCAAAATAATTAACTATTTAATTATTAAGTAATTAAATATTTAAAAAATTAATAAAATAGTAATCAAATTGAAAAAACATTTTAAATTAAAATAAATTACTTAAATATTTAATTAAAGTAATTAAATATTAAATTAAAGCAATTAGATATTTAATTAAAGTAATTAGATATTTAATTAAAGTAATTAATTTTTTTAATACAGCAATTAAATATTAAATTAAAGCAATTAAATATTTAATTAAAATAATTAATTAATTTTGAAATTACAGCAATTAAATATTTAATAAAAGCAATTAAATAGTTAATTAAAATACTAAAAATTTTCAATTAACGTAATTAAATTTTTAATTAATGTAATTCATTTTTTAATTAAAGTAATTAAATTTTTAATTGCAGTAATTAAATGTTTAAATAAAGTAAAATAAAAAAATAATTACAAATTTGATTAAAGTAATTAAAAATTTATTTAATTTAATATTTAATTAAGTTAACATATAATTAAATTTAATATCTTATTTAAGCAAATTATTTAAAACAATTAAATAATTAATTTAAAAAATCATTTTTTTAAATTAAATTAATTATAATTAAATATGTAATTAAACCAATTAAATATTAATTAAAGCAATTAAATTTTTAATTAAAGCAATTAAACATTTAATTACTCTGATATTAAATTAAATTAATTAAATATATAATTAAAGCAATTAAATATTTAATGAAATTAATTAAATATTTAATTTATTAAATATTTATTTAAATATTAAATAAAATTTATTAAATATTTAATTAAATCAATTAAAATTTAAATCTTAAGATATTTTGTGCTGCATTCATTCAAATTAGAATTTCAAGTAATGAACTGCTGGGTATTAATAATTAAAATAAAATTTTGAAACTTCCCACACTAGTTAGCAGTGTGACTAAACTTAAACGCACACATCCATGTATATGCTGTTAAATAATTTTTAAAGTCAACGCATTTGTTGCAAATATGTAAGTTGGTAAGTGGAAGCACATGCATGCATTTAGAGTTCTAATCCAATTTTATAATTTTAAAGGGTTGTTGACTGTGTTGCATGTGCTGCATGCACTCATGAACGCATGTACGTACGTATGGCACCATCGTCACCAACAGCACAATGCAATGACACACAACCAAAAACCAACCAGTCAGTCAGTCTGTCAGTTTGTTAGTTAGTCAGCCAGCCACTTGAGCGTTAGTCAAGCAACCTCCTTGAAAAAAAAGCCCCCAAACTTCACTATTAGCATTTCTTGTACTTCTCCTTCTCTATTATTTTTTTATTCTATTGCTTCAACTGCAAGCAACAATTATATCAATTTAAGTTTTTTTTTTTTATTATTTTATTTTCATTTTACTTTAACTTGGTTGTGTAAATTTTACATACTGCTGTTTATATAGAGTGGAGTGCAGTAAAGTACTTTGTGCTGGGCTCTGCCTGCGTTGCTTTTCATTACATTTCTTGGTTTCAGTTTTTTTCTTTTAATATACTTTTCTTGCTGTCGTCTCCTTAATCATGTTGGAAAGTCTGAATAAATTGTTTGCAAGGGGCGCAACGAAGGTGTTTACAAATTTACTGTGAGATGGATTGAATTGGAGGATTATAATGCACTCGTACGTACATATAGAATTGTTCCATATGGTTCCCCATAATGTTTGTTGTAAGAGTATGAGTGTGCAAGTATTCATGTCGTATTTGTTGTTTGCTGAACATGTTTTATTTTTCCGAGTTAATTTTTTTTATTTTTTATGCTCTGCAAAGTTAATGGGAGCAGTGGGGTAATGGCGGTTTTGTTGTGGAGGTTTAGCTGAAAGATTAAGTGGATCATTTACATAAATGTTTAATATTTTCTTGATTGGACTTTGTTTTACAAACTGTGTAAAGCAAAAAGCGAAAAAGAAAAAAAAATGTGGAGAGAAAAATAAAACTAAAACAAAGAAATGCACAAATTAAAGGGGTTAAACATGTTAACTTTTTTAAATTTACAACATTTGTTGTTGTCGTTGTTGTATGTTTTATTAAAAAGAAATTAATTTTAAATGCAGTTCATTGTTACTTTTCTTTTGTTTTTGTAGTCGTAGTTGCAACATATGGTGTAGTTTCCTACAAATTGCGTTTTCTTCTCGTATTAAAATAAAATACTATAATTATGTAGAAATGAGTTCGTTAAAAAAACATTACAATTGACGTTAAAATTATACACATGCTTTATTAGCAAAAGAACACTTACACACGCACATACCAAAAGATTCATAGTCTCCTAAAATCGAACATTTTTACATGTTTTAATGTTTATTCACATTAAACAACAAAATGCTGTTGTTGATTGCTGGAAATGCATAGCATACGCAATCTTGGGACAGGCCATAAAGCTGTTTTTAATCTCATAAAACGTTTTAAATTTTTTTTTTTGACAATTGCCTTTGAGTTTTGAAGCACATGTGGTGTTTATTTGTTAAAACAATTGAAGTTGACATGATAATTAACAAATTGTTTTATTTTCTTTCTTACAACTTCACTCCTTTAGTTGAAACAACAATTTTTATTTTTACTCTTGAATGCACAAATTACACTGGTCAACACTGAAAATTTGTTCAGAGTGTTTGTATTCGTTTTCGATTAATTAAAGTGTGCTGATTACAAAAATAGCCCTAGTTTTCTTCCAGCAGCTCTAGTTGTTTAAAATTTTTCAAACCATTGGCAAATGCGGAATGTGTAGCAAAAAACTAAATTATATAAAAAAAATTTAAAAAATATAAAAAGAAAATATAAAAAAATATTTAAAAAATTATAAAAATAAATATAAAAAATATTAAGAAATATAAAAGAAAATATTTAAAAAATGTTTAAAATTATAAAAAAATTAATATGATTAAGCTTAAGTTCTTATTTTATAAATTTATTTTCATATCGATATTTTGCTTCAACTTGCGTAGCTTCTTCAGGATATAATTATAAATTTATAACAACCTCAAGCTTAATAAAATAGCCATTTTAATTATTTCTTAAATGTTTACAGCCAAATTCATAAAAAACATATTTGTTTAATAAGCGTTTATTAAAAGAATTTTCCATAGAAAAACTGTTTATTAAGCTTTCAATAAGCAAAACTGTTTTTTATGAATTTGAATGTTAAAATTTAAATATTTTAATTATTTCTTAAATATTTTTTTTATTTTTTTTTTTTAATTTGGTTTTTATATTTTTTTTTTTATTTGGTTTTTATATATTTTTTTTTAATATATTAATTATTTCTTAAATATATTTTTTTTAATTTGGTTTTTATATTTTTAGTTTTCAATTTGGTTTTTATATTTTTTTTTTTAATATTTTTTTATTTAGTTTTTATATATTTTTTTTAAATATTTTAATTATTTCTTAAATATGTTTTTTAATTTGGTTTTTATATTTTTTTTTTAATATTTTAATTATTTCTTAAATATTTTTTAAATATTGTTTTGTTTTACATATATATTGTTTTTTTTTTAAAGCAATACAAATTAATTTTTATATTAAGAACTATAAGAAGTTCAGGAATACAAAATACAACGTAAAATAAAAAAAAATTTAATTCTTTAGCCATTATCTATACATTTTACACACTGACTTGTACACTTTAGAAATTTCATAAAATGGGTTTTTTTGCTTTGTTACTAATTTCATTGAAATGCTTTTTTTTTGACAGCTACATTTCAAATCTGAATGTAGTTGAGCTCTTTGAAGTGGCTAAAACTTTGAAAAATATTATCTTTTGCAATTAAAAAATCCTTTTGTTCTTTCAAACATCTGTTTGCAACAACGTATCGCAACCATTTTAGCATGTAACATGTTGTGCTTGTATCTTTATTAACTAACGTTTCCTCTTTTTTTTATTTCACATATCAGTGGATTTAATCTCGATGCATTAAATATTATAAAGGAAAACAAATGTCATGGTCTAATATTCATTTCAATCTATATCTCTCTCTCCCTCTCTCGCCTTCTAACATATTTTTTTTTTAAATGTCATTTCATATAACGGTTATCAAACATTTAAAATGGCTAGTGAGTAATTGAAAAGCGTCATGTATTTTATTTTCCATATGAACACATGCCACCCGAAATAATAAAAACTCCATTTGTAATTAGTTTTAAAAATTTAACAAATTCCCTATTAAATATGCACATATCAACATACGTGTGCATAGATGTATGTTGCCATTAGCTAACACAATGAAAATGTTTGCATGACTAAATGTGTCATATGCAGAGTAAATTGCCACAAATAAAATCATATTCGCATATCAGTTGGCAATGTTAGATGACCGTAACAATAGTAAAGAAAAGAGAGGATTAAACATACATACATACATATAAACAAGGGAAGAAAACCTTGTTAAGAAAATTTATTTCTTTTAATATGCAAAACGATTTTTTTTATGTTTGAGTGTGAACTTGCATCAAACATAGTCTTTCAAATAGAGTCAAACTCTTAGTTTATACTTGTTTTGAAATGTAATCAAACCGTGATTAAAAAATCAAATGCTTCAGTGTAATAAATCTGGTTGCTAAAGCTCCATTTTTTTATTATTAGCAATTTTACTTGCGCCATTCTTGAGTTTATAGGAGAGAGAGAGAAAAAAAATAATGGAAAGGGGTACTACTTACTAGCAAGAAGACAGTCGTTCACCTTTTCTGTGGGTACCCGGCTCTTCTGGCTTCTAGACATAAATTTCTAGGCGCATATTTTATGGATGGACTACCTCAGCTATCAGGGATAAGGCTAGGGGATCTTCTCGGATATCTCAATAATACAGGGTGGGTCTAGATCACATATAACTCCGTTTTCTTGACGAGTGGGTGGTTCAAAATGAAATCTTGTGATTCTGCTTGAAGCTCATGCAAAGCAACCAACATACTTGGTCGTTCTCATCAATTCTTTTTTGTTCTCTATTCGTATCAGGGTACTTATTGGGTCGAATTGAGCTTAGCTCCAAGCGAGCTAATGCGAACTGTGTGTGTTAAGCTTGCGAGCTTTATTTTAAGCTCTCGTACCTTTTAAATCTTTAAAAAAAGAAGACAAGTAACTTGAATACTGGATGAATACGAATGCTAAAAATTGCGAAAACAAAATTTTTGTGCGTAAACACATGGACAATTTTGAAGAAAAAAATTAAGAAAAAGTTAAGCAATTAAAATTGCTGTGTGTGCTCCCGCACTAAAGGAACTAAAGAAGCCAAGTCTTGCTTAAAAGCAGCAAAATAAATTTTAATTTTGTTTAAAAACTATTTTCTTGAAATTGATTCTCTTCGTTTTTTGACTTTTAGGCTGCCTATCACACAATTTTGTTTGATACAACAATAACAACATTTATGCTAGATGCAACTTGTATGAAAGGTTTTACATCAAACCTAATTCTTTGCAAGAAATTTTCGAACAGAATCTGTAATTAAGTTCTCGAATCAGCTTTCGAATTTTATACTGAAAACTTGAAAAAAAAACCTGAGTGTTGTTTTTAGTATTTTGTTACAACTGCTTTATAACTTGACCTGCAATTTTGATTTTAAACTGCCGAGCTTTTTATATTCCATCGTGTCAAACAGCATAAAAACAGAATCAGTTTTTAATCGTGCTTAGAACATGATTTAATCGAATGTTGTCCGTTGAATAAATCACACATACAACGGTTTCAGCTCTCTGTATCACATGTATTTGACACATACGAAAGACCAATTTTTTTAATTTAGTGTTTGTTGTAGGGATAGCGTTACTTTGTACTCTCTTCTAGCTATCCTTCTCACAAAATTTTAATATTTTCAAATTATTTATGTATTTCTCTCTCTGTGTTATTTTGCGCTGTCTATTCCTCTAACTGTTGTGGTTGTATTGGCGTCAAGTATTTTTATTTTTATTGTAATTTTTTTTTTTTTTGCTTCCTTTTGCAGTTTGCATATTCAAGTAAGAGCAATTAAAAAATACTCATATCCTGTCAGTAATAAAACCAATAAAATACCAAAAGTATTTTGTAACGAAACGTAAAACTAAAAAATTAAAAGGGTTTTGCGATAATAAAATGTATTCGTTGTATAGTTAGTATCCACACACAACAACTTATACCACACAAATTACAAGTAGAATACAATACAGTCAAAATATAAAATTCAATCTATGTGAATATGAATCTTTAGCCTTGTGTGTGTGTAAACCAACAAAATGTTCAGTGAATTCAATTAACCGCAATTTGTTTCATATATTTTGTTTTTGTTTTCTTCTCCTTTTTTTATTAAATTTTTTCTACTCTAATTCTTTATGTAGAAAAAAATGTAAATGCACTGGTAACGTGCAAGTGTCTCTTGCTGGGAAATGTACTGCAGGAACACGAATTACAATAAGAACAACAAAACAAAGAATATAAACTAAACATGAATGAGCATGAATATGGTTGTTTCAACAATAAAATGTATGCGGTATGTGTAGGGCAACTTTTACCTATACAACCACCAATAAACAAATTAAAGAATTAGAATAGAAAATTGCAGTAAAAGAAAAACTAGAGTGAAAGGAAATTTTTAATAGTTTGTTGTTATAGAAAATGAAATGAATTATTTCTTGCTTAAACACACACTCATACACAGGCCAATATTCAATAGTTTATTTTCTAGTTTCTTTTTTTTTTTTTCATTATGTTTTCCTAACGTAATTGTTTAAAAAATTTATGTGAAAAGTATAAAAACAACAACAACAATGAAAGTTTTGTAATACGGTTTCTAATTCTGCTTTTATTGAATTTAAAACTGAAGTGTAGCAAACAAAAAAAAAAGGATAAACCGGAAAAGTAGGATGGTGTTTGTGGGTTGTTGCAACACACACACACACACACACACAGCATATGCAACTTTTAAGTGGAATACTTAAAACAAGTTTGTAGTAAATGAATTAAAAAATTTGGTTTTCTTGTTTTTATTTTCTCACAAGGGCTTAAAAAGAAAAACTTTTCTCTTTTCCGGTATTAAACAAAAAAAGAAAAAAATGCTTGATTTAACACTTACAACACACGTTAATCATTTTCATTCTCATATTTTTATGCTGTAACGAGGAATTAAAAGGAATTAAAAATGTTTTGAGTTGTAATGCCAAAACTTAAAGCAAATCAAACTGATATTTATAATTAAAATATAATATTTACTGTTTACAACGGACAGAAAAAAATACAACAATAACAAAATTTTATTCAATAAAATTTTCTAGGGGATTTTTTTTTTAACAGCAAAAATAGATAAATCTGCTCTTTGAAAGCTTAACTATTTAAATTTCGTAAATTAGTGAAGTTCAGTATTTTTTGAAAGCAACTTAAAATGATTAGGGAAACTTGTTTTACCGGGTTGTAAAATTAAAATTAATTAAAAATAAATCTTATGGTTTTTCTATTATTTTAATAATTATTATGATTAAGGACATTTTTTAAACCCTATGAGCTATTGCTTTCCTTTTCTCTCTTACTTTGTAATTTTAATTTAAGGAAATAAATTAGCACCTATCCGTTGGCCTTTTAAACCAACATCTGCTACAAATTCAAGCCAAGAGCCTAGGATAGTCTCAAATAATCTAGAAATTTGATATAAAAAATACCTAAAAAGTTATATTTACATTTTCTACAGGAAAAACGACCTACTATCTTTTAACTTACCGTTTTATTCATACACTAAAAAGGCAGGCTTTAAATTAAATTAAATTAAATAATGACGAATTTTTTTTATTTAAAATTTATCCATTCATTATCATTAAGGATCAAGCAAACCAATGCCTTAAAAAAATATTCTTGTAACTACTAGAGTATATAAGTTTAAATAGTTTTTCTATAAGAAATACTTCACTGTCTCTAGGTATTTTATTTGGTAACTAAGCAGTTACATTTCCAGCCCTGCTGTTCAGCACAAAGTAAAAATTTTACACTTTTCCTTTTTTTTTTTGTGGCAATTAATTCCCTTTCAATTATTTTATTATTTTTGAATATTTCCCACAGTTGATTCAGGCTTATAATAACTCGTTTAACTGCTTAAAATTTAATATTGTGCATAAAATTATAATTAAAAATAAAATCGATTTTATATGGTTATTTATTATATTTAAATTTTTCATTTTGTCAATGTCTATGGTGGCATTTGTATCCTTTTTTTTTAATAATAAATAAGCCATCAAAATAAACCATTTATAGATCGTTTAAATATACATATTAAATATAACGCCAGGTAATTGGAAATATATACACTCATTTAATAAATAAAAAAAATTAAATTTTAATCAATAAAACTTGATAACAGTCGACTTTTAAGAACGCTTTCTTGTGAGAAAATTTTTTTTTTTCAAGAAATTTGATTTTGTTGCACAGTGTTATAATTAATAACTTAAAAGCTTGCTTAAATATTTTAAAAGATTCCCAGGCTTTTATTGAAAAAAGTATATTTAAGCCTGTATGTAGCTCGCTTGCTGTAGGGTATTTTGGAATATGTGAAGCAGAGCAATTTAAAATAGGATTTTAATAATTATAATGATGTGTGGTTTTATACAGGCTATAAGCACAACATATAGTCAGTTTTTCGTTTTTTATTTTTTTTTTTCAATTTTTTTTGAAAGGATCTAGTACCAACCAACCAAACCGATAACAACTATAGAAACGATTACAATATTGACACTAAAATTATACAATTGGAAGTGTGAGTGTATGTGGGAGGGTGTGTGTGTATGTGTATTAAAAATAAAATGCGTGCGTGGTCATAATTAATGCAAATTATAGACCAAAATTGCTAGAAATATTCAGTCAACCCAGATGAACATGAAAAACATGCATGTACTCGTACACAGGAAAACATAATAATAATAATACACACTCACATACCTGACACATTTTATTTCAAAACCAAACAAAAAAAAAGTACAATTTTAATAGACAAAAATTTTAATTGTTTTTTGCCGTTGAAAACCAACAGAATGACAGGGACTGGAATGTATGAATGAAAGCTTGTGAAAATTAAATTATACTAAAGTAGAATTTTAAATTTTTAATTAGTTGTTAAAATATGAAAATTAGTATTAACAAATGCAAAAACAATTACACACACATACATACACAAAATGCCAAGAACTCTTTTAAGGCCCGTTATTACAACTTTCGATAGTTAATGTACAGATTTTGTGAAGCAAACAACCGGTTTTTGGCTAAAACTTTGAAACCAAATAATTTGAATTTAATGTGCAACCAAAAGCTTGATTTTTGACTTATAAGATTTTATCGGTAACTTGTAATAATGGCCATAAATAGTAAAAAACACTAAATTTTTTAGTTCAGAAATCATTCAGAATCATTAAAAATTTCAGCACTGGGGTTTGTTTACACCCCTTCTAAAAAAAATAAAAAAAAAAATTGCAGATTTTTAATTTACATTACTGACATGTAAAGTGTTATTACCCTTTCTTCAACAAATATAAAAAAACATATTTAATTTTAGTTGTAAACAGCATTGCCATTTTAGCCTTTTTAAGGCTAGATTTAGCCTTTTTTCACACATTTAGCCTCGTAATTTGTGATTTAGCCTCTAGTTTTTTTTTTCGTAGCCTGTATTCTTTTTCCAAATAGCCTTTTTTGTTAAAATTAAAACCAATCATACATAAACAAACTAAAGCTGAAGAAAATTCCTGCACACGAATGTTTTGTTTTGTTCTATAAACTTTGAACTTGAATTAAATTTTAAAAAAAAATTTTTACTATTGTTTTTCACAGAAAAAAATTAAGAACCAATTAAAAATTTTGATTAAAAAATTTGTTAAATCAATTAAATTTTTAATTGAGTCAATTAAATATTTAATTAAACAGAAAAATATATAAAATTAATTAAATATTTAATTAAACAGAAAAATATATAAAATTAATTAAATATTTAATTAAACAGAAAAATATATAAAATTAATAAATATATAAAATTAATTAAATATTTAATTAAACTGAAAAATATATAAAATTAATTAAATATATTTAACTGATTCAATTAAAAATTTAATTTAACAAATATTTTAATTAAAATTTTTAATTGGTTCCTAATTTTGTGTGGGGTGTGGGGAGAAATATTAATTAATTATTAACTAAATTGATAAAATGAAATGAGTGAAGAAAATTATTTGGCTTCTAGCTTCATATATCGAAGCTTTATTTTTCAAGACGTAAATTTTGAAATGGCTTAATAATTCTGCAGAAAAGTGTCAATTAATTGATCAATTTAGTATTAAGTTGTCCAGTACTCTAAAGCAAAATAAATATCAGAATAGAAATCGCACTGACATCAAAACACTAAAGTTAAAATTAAAAAAAATAAGGTTTTACCATGTAACAAACAATCTTATTTTGCCATAATCATAGTCACAAAAAAGTAGGCTGACTTTTGTTCATAAGAAATTTATGCATTTAAAATAGTTTTTAAAAAGATACAGACTTTAGTGTGACTTGGTTTTTTACAAAAATCATTATTATTCTTAAAAAAAATATTAAGAAAATTTAAAATTTTAAACTGTAGCTTTTTTTTTGTGTGATTTAGCTTTTTCTAGCCTTTTTTTTAGTCATTTTAGCTAATTTTTTTCTAGTTGCCATCAACGCTAATTTTAAGTAAAACGAAACCCAACTAGTAAATTAAAAAACAAAAAACTTTTCTGTTTATTATTTTGAATGGGACTACAAATATTTAATTGCATGTGTGTGTGTGTGTATGTGTGTGATTCTTGTACCGGAAATTTTTAATAAACTATTTAACGTGTGTACATAAAATTTCATTTGTTATAATTTTTTTTTTTGAGGGCTTAAATATGAATAGAATAGCAGTTTACACTAGGTAAACATAGTTTGTCAGTATGAGTAAATAAATTGTGTGAACAATACACAGTAGAGTTAGTAAAGAGCACATAAAGGCAGCAAATTGTAGTTGTTGTAGACAATATTAATTGGTAGTGTAACACCAAAAAAAAATTAGTAGCAAGTGTGGGTGAATGAGCAGACTAAGAAAGGGTTACTGGGCATTATTTGGTTACCATGGCTCGTGTGCAGGCTTTTAAAAACAAACTGCTGTGAGGTGGTTTTGTTTTATACCCTCTGATTTAGAAACAAAGTATGTGTCACTCTGTGTTTATGTTTAAAAAAAAAAATTAAAATAAAGAGACTTTGGTCATTCACCGGACATTTATAGGTTCATTGGTTGGTTAAACCAGCACGTATTAAATAAAATTAAATTATGCCAGTACAAAAGTACTTACAGCTGGATAAATCATTACATGCCCCCTTGGTTTTGATTTTATAAAAGGCATCTATCTACCTACTTGCTTTGTATGGTGTTATTGGCCCTTTGTTTCTTCTCTGCTGCTTCATTCTTTAGTCATTCGTATGTTATGATACTTAGCTGTTAAACAAACGGTGGGTGTGCACTTTAGAGCTGTTATTTTGCCATGAACTCTTTTAAATAAGTTAGCTTTAGTTTTAATAATTTTTCTTACCAAAATCTTATTAAAATTATCGCTGGCTAATTTTTTTTTTTTTTTAAGTAGACTTATACCACTTTCAAATTATTACAGCTCTTATATTGATAAACTTTTTTTGTGTGTTTTAATGCATGTTTGTCTAAAAATGTATCAAGTGCAGTAACCATTAATGCCAGACAATGAGTGACATTTTAGCATAATTTTGTTTTTATTGCCGGGTTATGGTTAAAGAGGAAGTTCTGGCACAAGCAAAGCTTTAACTAAATCAAGCAGAAAATAAAAAGGTTTATGCTCCTACAACTCAGTTGAGTTGTAATTGAAAGAGTTTTAACGATGCGACTTATCGTATCGTTAGTGAGGGCTAACAAATATTAAAAAAAAAATTTTATTAATTAAACATGCGTCATTAAAATTATTTTGTCACCAGCCATTTATTCATACACTTATTATAATTCGTTGTAGACTTTTGTTAGCCACTGTAAATTATTTTAAAAGCCCGTATTTGTATTTATTTTTATAACTGAAATCAATTTAGTTTATTCGCGTTTCCAATTTCTTAACGTTTTTTTTTATTTTATTCTCGTTTAAAATATCCATCCTTTTTAAACAAAAAAAAAAAACCTTTTAAAACGTATGAAAATTTTGTGCACTCCAATTGAGTTAAGCTTCTTTAAATCTATTTTTCATGAAAAGTTTTTTGTTTTTGCTTTTTTCATTCAACTTCATATGGAAGTCAATAATACGCTCACTCTCATTGTTTCCGAAAGAAAGAAAAACATATTTTTTTTATATATTTCATCAATTTTAATGGCATAAAAAATTCATAAAATTCATAATAAACAAAAGAATTAAAAAAAAATTTATTTTTTACAAAACACTTTTGGTAATCTGCTGTAAACACAGCGGGTTGTCGTAAAAATTTAACAAAATAAATTTAATTGTTTCGTTTTCATATGAAAATTAAAGGACAGATGTGATATTTAGCCTCTTGTAAAAATTTAATTAAAACAGTTTTGGGTAATTGAGTTCTAAGTGGCTTTATTTGTGCTACAGTCACTGGCAATTCTCAAATTTAGGATTTAATAAATAGAGTAGCACATTATCACAGGAAAAGGCTTACAGATTATGCACCTAGAAAACAACTTTGGTTGTGAGAACTAAATTTGTGATCTTAAAATTCTTTTTACAAAATTAGTGACTTCAGAGGGGACATGATTTTTAGGACCACTATTTTTGCTTTTATTTATTCTTACACTACTTTTTTAAACATGAAAGCCAAACAAACAATTTTGTTTTTGTTCCAACAACATTAATGTCAGTGAATTAAGAATTCACAATTTTTTCTTTACTTAGTTGCATTATTTTCTACAATTTTGTTTCTCCTTTTTTAATAATAAAAGTCCTGTGCATTTTTAAATTGCAATTTAAATTCTTTTAGCAACGATTTATGCTTTCCGGACTGTATTTATTAAAAATTTAGCGGTGCTAAAAAGAAACAAAAATCAAAGCCGTTTGTTTTTTTAACTTTCATATGAGTGTGTAGTGTAATACTTTACGAATGAACAAGAAGCGCCCTGAAAAAATGCCCCACACACAATACACCACAACTACAGTTACATACTTTCAAAGTGTGTTACCAATAGTCATGCTTTTTATCAAATTGCATATGGAATTTAGGGCAAAAATAAATTTTAAAACACCCGTTCATAAAAACAACCATGTACTCGTGTGGTCCACACTACATACATAGTGTGAGCATTGGTTTGGTGGCAAACAATCGTAATAGTTATCACCCAATGTGGTCTGAATGATACGAGGTAGGCGCTCTATTCATTTTATCCACTTTTATTCTTTCTTTTTTTTTTCTCTCCATCTGTCTCACAAAACTTTGAAGGGTAACACATCAAAAGCGAAATGTTTTGGTTTGTTCCTCCTGTATAATGACAATCAAACAAAAAAAAAAAGGATTTTTCATGTTGAGTTTCTTTTATCTCATGTTTGTCATTTAGTTTTGAGCGGCTAAACATAAAAAAGATAGACATGGCACTCACCGAACACACAGGTTCACATCCATGTACATTTACACATACACACACTCATTCACATTCACACAGAAAACCACTTGCGTTTATGATAACTAAATTTGTTTGCAATCAAAACTTCATTTAAGATAATCAAACTATTTGGTTGTAGCAACCAGAATTCCATAATCTAGTTCAAAACTTAGTTCTCTTAAAAGTATTTCAAGCTGTAAGACCAATTTTCTATTGGCACAAGTAAAAACTGAATTTTCGATTGGAAAGAAATTTACTTCTGACAACCCTTGTCACAATTTCTTCACAAGTGACCGCTTCTTCTAGCTGCAAGCCACAGATTTCTTGTAAAATATTTTATGCACGATCTATCAGAGTTAAGCAGGATTAGTTTAAGGAACCTACTCAGCTATCTCAATGCCACTGAATGAGTTTAGTTTCATTCACCATCTGGGTATCTTGAGATTCTAATTCTACACACAGAAATCTGTTTCGGTTGTGAGAACTAAATTTGTTTCCAATCAAAAATTCAATTGTGAAAATGAAATTTTTTTAATTGTAACAATTGAAAATCGGTCTAACAGCTCAAAACATTCTTACAAGAACTATATTTTTGTCTATGCTATGGAATTCTGGTTACTAAAGCAAACAAAAATTGATTATCACATCTGAATTTTTGATTGTAAAAAACTTTAGTTCTCACAACCGAAGTTATTTTCTGTATGTAACTACCTTTGGCCGCCATGTAGAAGTTCCTTGACAATTTAGTGGCTGATTTGGGTTTCTGTAAATAAAGAAATCCACGCAAATTTTAATGTGAGTGACTTTTCAAATAGTGAAATTGGATAACTAGGGAAACATTTGAGTCTAAATTGAGTTGTTGTTGCAATTAACCCTATAACTTTATTGTTGTGATTCACGGCGATATGTTGCACAGTTAAAGAAATGGCGGTGAAAACAATAATTTCTTATTAAAAAGTTTACAGCTTTTAAAGTTGTAGTGCAAAAGCGGTTTTTGCTATTATTTAGCACGAATTTAGAGCTAAATAATTTGCCATTAAATCCATTGGATGGTAGCTGGTTTTATACTTAAATATAGACGTGGATTGAGAAACTTATTTATTAGTTGTTTTAATTTTCCCTTTATTGTTTCAGCACTTTGTTGTGATTGTTTATATACGAGTAGTTTGAATATTTCAGTTCAATAACCATTAACAAGGAAATTAAAAATATTTCATACAATATTGTAGTCTTTGCTGTGGTAACGAATTCCATTTAATGTTTTGTTACCAACACAATCAAAATCAAGGCTTTCGGTAAATTAAAATTTGTTTAATGCGGCTCTTACACACTCAATTTTAAGTACAAGTTAAAGCCCGGCAACATAAAAATTAAAATGATTTTAAGTTCAATAACAACTGATGAATTAACTAGAAAAACGGGCCAAAAGTTAGCTATCGTTTGCCCTAAATTGCATTGAGCTTGAGTAAGTATGGGCCGCTTAAGTCAATTCGTTATAAAACGATTGCTTTTAAAATTGATTCATTTTTAAGGAGAGAGAAAAGCAGAGGTCCGGGGAGAAAGAAACGCATGTAAATTAAGTTGATATTTTTATTCCTTTTTTTTTTTAAATACCCTAAATTAAAACTCACCCCTTTAATAGGTATGACAAGTGAAATCTGCATTCCTGTGAAATTTTTTTTTGCTTTTTTTTTAGCAAAAATTGAAAAAAATTCCCCCTAAAAAGTTGACCACAATAAAGCAAATTTTTGTTTTTTTTTTAAACTTAAATCTTTTTCCCTGGCAATATTTATGCCTGTAGTAAGAGTAGACTTTTCAAAGGAATAGGTATTCATGAATGAGGGTGCATATTAATTCGAACAAAATTTTTTTTTTTTTAAATAAAATATTGCGTATCTTTGCTAAAGAGATTTTTTTAATTGTATTTTAACTTGACTAAAATGCTGCATTTAAAAACACATTTTTTTTAAGCTTAAAAAATATTTGTGGGATGCATGACATGTTTCACTGTTATTTTATGGCAGCTTATAATAATTTTGTTGAAAGAATGTAATATTTTGTATAAAAGTGCGTCAATATTTATGAGTGTTCATAAAAATTAATACAAACATAGATTTTAGTATGTTAACTGATACAATACTCACACACACACTTACACACATATGCTTTCAAAAGCATTTCATCAGATTGTGCTTAACTTAAAAACACTGTTTCTTTTTTTTTTCAAAAATGAAAAACAATGGCTTCTGGTTTTATAAGGCATCCAGAGCAACAAAATAACATTTCATAGGAGAGATGGTATCAGTGAGCAGTTAATGCTGGTATGCGAAAAATAGTATTCAAAACTACACATTCATTTCATAGTTTTTAATGTACGTGTATGCACGAATGTGTGTGTTTAATTTTTTTCATATTTTTGTTTTATGTATTTTCATTATGGTTTATTGGCTCATATCGAAACAAGCCAGCTCGCATTTATGTATTTCCCATGCCCACACATCCCATTCTGTTATTCGGTTATTATGAATTAACGAGGGTATTTAGTAGAAGGTTAATCCCTGATAATCATTCATCATCTTTCTTTGGTTTATTTGTAACAGAAACTCAAAGGCTGAGCTATAAATTTGAGCATCTGGGCAGACAATTTTAAATAAAATTTCATTTTATTTTGCAACAATGTCTTTAAACAACTTTTTTATGAGGGCCCTCGTTATAAAAATGTTTTGTTATTTTTCTGCATGTTTATTATATGCTGTTGTCCTTTTATATTCTTACTCTCCTGTGTGTATATTGTTTCATAGTCTAGAGTTTTGTGTTTTTTTTGTTTTGTTTATCCTGTTTTCGAGCACAAGTATATTCCCATGTCGAGGCAAAAAAACAGTAAAAATATGAAAATGAAATGAACATTTCACTTGGCGTATATTGTTGAGGATGACGATGATGATGTTGCTTTTGTTGTTGTTGTCGTGTTTTATGTGTCACATGTATTCACCTGAAAATTTATGAATTTTCATTAAAAAAATATTGCTTTTCATTAAACAGTTTTTTTTTTTATAGAGAAATTTTGTAGGGAATTATTTTGTTATAGGTGACGCCATGAAAGTAGCAGCGAAATTTGGTTTAAGTGTAGCAAAATTAAAAAAAATTTTTAATAGTTACAAAATAGTCTCATAAATTCAAATATTAATAAAAGATTTGTCTTTGTAAAAAGCCACTTGGCCAGTAATAAAAACAATCAGTAAATTATAAAATTTTCCAAGCTACATGGAAACACCCATATTTTTGTAGGTATAAATTAGAGTATTAACTTTTGTTTTAATTCTTATAATTCCCTAAATGCTGGAAATATATTAATAAAACAGTATATGTAAAAAAAAGTTGTTATTTTTGAAAGTGGTATAAGTCCACTTTAAAAAAAAAATAAATCGTTACTAATTTTTGTAAGAATATGTCTCTATCTTATTAAAATTACCGTTAATTAAATTTTTTTAAAGTGGACTTATACCACTTTCAAGAATAACAATTCAATTGTTGTCTTCTATTGCCCTAAAGAAAGAAAATAGAATTTTATTAAATAAAAAAACTCTAGCTATATAATTGAGCTTATCTTTTTTAAAGTGGTATAAGTCCACTTTTAAAATAAAATAAATTAGTGTTAATTTTAGTAAGATGGTGTTTATAACTTACTAAAATTATCTTTAATAAAAATTTTTTAAAATAGACTTGTAGCACTTTTAAAAATAACGCCTTATATATTACATTTCAATCAGCAAATCTTAAAAATCATTTAAAAATCAATTGTTTAATATAAAAGCTTCAAACTGTTACACTTAATGTGAATAAAGTGCGCTAACGGGGCCAATTTCAATGACTACCCAGAGCCAATGTTATACAAAAGTTTTTAAATTAAATGATTTTATTGCTGCTACACTCGCATTGCCATTTTCATTAGTACAGCTAAATAAAAGCATCGGATCAGCTATCGAAATATGAAAATAATTCAATTATGCCAACAAAAATGAGTTGCGTCTTAAATTAACATTGCGATATATGTTTCATCTCTGTGTTGGCTCAAAAACATTATTTCAATATGTGCTTCAACTGCAAGTACAAACACACACATACACACATGAGTACATTGATTTGTGCTTTTACAAAAAACAATTTTTTTTTCTTGTTGCTGTTTCATGTACTACAAATGTAAAAGAAGAAAACAAAAAATTGTTTTAATGTTGCAGTAATATTGTTTGTTACAAATGCATGCAACAAGGACCTCTTTTTTTACATGGCCACAAGTGCACTCACTACAAGTACATATTATATGATGTCCTTACAAAAATATCAAAAATGAAAAAGGAAGAAAGAGGGAGTGAGAGACAGAAAACATCAGCAACATTATCTTTTTCAAGTAAAAACAAAAAAATAAAAAAAAAACTATTGCATCAAAGCGAAAAAAAAAAACTTTCAAGCATAAAAGAAATGAATTCATTACACAATCAATAAATATAAAATACCACAAAAAAAATGGCACAAATATTCAATTGAAATAGCAGCAGCAAAAAAAAAGAGAAAGAAGTACACACATACCATACATACATACACTCATAAATGTTAATGGCTGCTCTTTGCTGTTGGGCGACGTGTGGTAATAAAATGAATTAATTCTCATGTATTGATGGCATGAACGAACACACACTCATATTTACAATTAAATACAAAAAAAAGAATAGTTACCAAAAAACATACATAATTTGTAAAACATTTTCATTTACAAAAAAAAAAATGAAGTAATAAACCAAGTTTTTTTTTTTTTTAAGGAACACAGAAAAATAAAATATTTAAAAAAGCATACTTAAAGCTATTTTTGATCTTTAAATTTTCAAAAAAAAAATTTAATTGAAAAATACATAATCTATAACTACACATACTAATTATAAATCGATAACAAAAACTATTAAATATTATTTACAACAACGAAATACCTACACCATACAAATATACAAAATTCTCTTAGCAAAAAAATTTTTTATTACAAAAAATGTATACAAGAAAGTAATCGATATCTGACTTCGTTAATTAAAAATTTTCTGCTCAAAAATTTCTGAAAAAACAATTTTCTATAAAAATTTATCGATATACATATGAAGCAAAAGTTATCGATATCTGAATTCGCTCATAGAAAATTCTAAAAATGTAAAAAAAAATTATTAACAAAAATAGAAAATTATCGCTAACTAAAATTGATAATATATGTTCTACCAAGAAAAATGTTTTAAAAAATAACTTTTTAAGCAAATTTATCGATATCTTTAGAAAAAGTTATCGATATTTGTCTTCGTTAATATTATAGAAAATTCTAAAAATTTAAAATAATTTATTAACAAAAATGTTTTTATAGAAAGTTATCGCTAACTAAAATTGATAATAAATGTTCTAACAAGAAAAATGTTTTAAAAAATAACTTTTTAAGCAAATTTATCGATATCTGAAGCAAAAGTTATCGATATTTGTCTTCGTTAATAGAAAATTGTAAAAATGTAAAAATATATTTACAAAAATATTTTTGTAGAAAGTTATCGCTTACTGAAATCGATAACAAAAAATGTTCTAATAAATAATTAATAACAAAAATCGATAACTTTTTTTCAAATTATTGAAAATATAAATCAATACTTTATTTTTTTTAATACAAAAATTATCGATAATTGAAATTGAAATGTATTAATAATAAAAAAAATTTAGTGAAAATAAATTCTTCAAGTTAAATTTTTTTAAAAACGTAACTCCTTACGTTTTTTCAAATTTGCATGCAGTATACATATAGTAGTGCTTCTTGGAAGGGAAATTTTGTACAGTGTCCACACGAGAACAAGTGGGGGGATGGAGCATATATACCTCAAACTGAAAGTAATGAGCTCCCCCTTCTTCATCTTTAAATAATTTTAACGTGAAAAGAAAATTCTATAAAAAAAGCACTTTTTATACTTTCTTAAAGAAAAACATATTTTTTGATATCGTTTTTGTTATTGAAATCAAACTTTGTTTACTGGTCCTACATGGCTTTTTACTGACCCTAATAGGCTGCTGTAATCTGTAATCTTCTCAGTATTTAATCTATTTTTAGCTAGATTTATTTCTCAGAGCCTTTTAAATAAAAACTTGATTTATTTTATGTTAATATTTCAACAGCAAACATTTCCTTTTTCTATTTATTTTAACTTGATCCTTTAAAACTCTTAAACAATTTTAACGTATTGACGTTTTAAATATTTATATTCATATTTGTATTTCAAGTTTTATATTAAAATATAAAAAAAAAAATAAATGTTTATTTTTATTTTTTTGTTGCTGCCACTTTTCAATTCTCTGTATTCCCGTTTGATTCAAAAGCAAATCGAATCATTGTGATGGTACCTACTGCGAATTGTGTCGAATATATGAAAGCATGTTTTGGAAAAAATCATTTTTTTTTTTGGAAACAGAAATTTAGGGCAATAGGGAACAATGTAGCAGAACGATATCCATAAAAATGCAGTGGCAGTAGTATCAGCAAGAACAATAAGAAAAAAATTGAACTAAAAAACACCTTTGAAAATTTCACAAAATTTTATTTTATTTTTTTTGTATTCCACTTTTTACTTTAACAATTGAATGAAAAAGAAAACAATGAAAAAAATGCAAAACGCGTTGGTTGCTAGCAAAAGTGAGGAAGTGCTGGGTGGCAATAACAATAAATTGTTACAAAAAGAATGGAAGAGGTTTTGAAATTTAAAAAAAAGAACTGAAAGTTCAATTTTGTTTAAGGAGCAGTTCCAGTACAAAGAGGGTAAAATGGCTAAAATGTCATTTAAAACAAGACTTAAGACACTAAGACAATAGCCTGGTGAGCTGCCATGGTTTCGTGTATAGGAAATTAAGATTTTTAAGCCCCATACTGTTTTCAAAAAAGCGAATTTTTGCAAGGTGATGTCAAGAAAGCATGTCTGCGTTTCAAGCTTTTTCCTGATTTTTAAAAGTGCTCTGAATTTTTTTTTTTTTTTTTTTTTTTTTTTTTTTCGTTTTTGTTAAAAATCGTCAACTTGAGTTTGATTTTGTTAAGTTTTTGCTAATTTTCTTTAGCATTCTTAAAATTGTATTTAATTTTCCAAAGAATTGTTTAGAGCTTGCCAGCAGATATGAAAAGAAATAAAAAACTAGAAAGAAATCTTTGGCTATCAAACAAACAAAAAAACTCATCGATTTTTGTAGAATTTTATTGCAAACATTTTTAGTTACAGCAAAAAGACTAAACTGAAGTTGCAAACTTGCCAAAATAATTTTCAACAAAACTTTATTTTATTATTATTTTTTTTTTTAAAGAAAACTAAAACAAATTCTTTAACTTAATGGAAGACGTTTCATTTTTATTATATTTTACTCATTTTCTTTTTCTGAGCTCAGCCACACACGTGCGAGTATGTATGCCAATGAAGAGGAAAAGTTTATTTTCTAACTATTTGTTAAAAAATGTATTAAAAAAGGGAGAGAGAGAGTGAAAGTTTGCTTAGTTTAAAAAAAAACATTCTAATTGTTGAAAAACACCAACAGCTTAAGGATAGTTGGGCTAAAAAAAAAATTAAAACCATTACTGTAATTATATAGAAAATGTCAGTCAGTAACTTGTTGTTTGAACAAAAAAAATTATTTTAAATTTTCTAGTTGCTGCCAAAAAAAAAAAGGGAAGAAGTAATAAAAACTATTAAACATTGAAAAACATTAAATATCTTAAAATACTTGCTGAAAACAAACAATCTACACAATCGTTTAAAAAATGTTTTTAACAAAACACTCAAAAATTTATTTTTAGGCGTTTGGATTGTTCACTTCTGGTAAACAACTCATTAATGTGCGGTTACCACAACACAAGTGATCAATTAGTTTAGAAAATTTGTGTGAAAAACACTCACTAACGACCAAATTCATAAAAAATATTTTTGTTTAATAACGACTTATTAAGCAAATTTCCCATTTAAAATTTGTTTAATAAAAACTATGTTTGTGGTAACCATATTAAAGCATATGTTTGCTTTGCATGTAAAAAATTGTTTTGATGACTGAATATTTAATGAATTGAATTTTTTTTATTTTTTTTTTTGTTTATTGCACAAATATTTAATTGTTACAGTTAAAAATTGTATTCCATATGACAGTTTTTTTTATTCAGCTGACTTAAATATTTAAATTTTTGTATATGTTGGGAGTAATCTACTGAGGATTCAGAGTAGTGTCTGACGAAATGGTCCATATAGATATGCTATCCCCTTCAGTACTTATTGTACTGAATAAATAACTCATGAGAATATCATGAGTAAAAGAATAAATTTAAAAACCAACACAATTTCTGGAATTAAGCAGAAATAAAGATTAATATTTTGTCATATTTAAATTTTCTTTTTGTATTATTTTTCTTTTTTCTTTCCTTTTTTTTTTTTTGTATTTTTTTGCCAGAAACTTGTTGGCAAATAAATCCTATTTGTCATTTAATTACAATTTTTCACACTACTATCCTTGTAACAGTTTTACAAACTCATCCTTTCGCAAGTTCGTTTTTACTCATTTATTATTCATGATGAGTGAAAAGAAAATGGTGGTCATCCTTGTTGTCATGATGTTACTTCATTTTGTTTTGTTTTATTTTCTTCTTTCTTTACATTTTTATTTTTAAATGGCCATAATTTTCTTAAATATTTTACTTGGTTGCTGAGAATAAAAAAAAATTCTTGTGTCCTTCCATAAAACCACACAATTTGTTACATGGACAACAAGAAACCAACAACAGCAAGTAACAGATAGTGATATTTTTCTCGCAGTAACAATCGAAGCAACGAACTGGCTGCCACTCTGAGTTACTGCCCTATGAAGCATTTTAAACTGCATACCTAGTGCTGTTGCTCAGGTTGTTTAAAAATGTTTTGTTTTTTTAATTTTCTTTCTCCATTTTCTGCCCTGAAATATACAAAAACCCTGATGTTTCTTTTTGTCTTCCTTTTAGGCCATGTTGGTGGTTGTGGCATAACAGAAGAAGTATCCCAATGGATGGAGAATATACAAAATTCTGCTGTTGAAGAATTGCCTACACCAATGTCAAAGGATGAAAGAATCCCCAAGAAACGCTCATCCGCAGAAAATGTAATTATATTGGATGTAAATGCAAAGGATACGTTTAGTGGAGACCAGCAGAGGCAACAACAGCTAGAGAATAATAATAGTAGCAGCAGCAGCAGCAGCAGCAGCCGGAATAGTAGTAGTAAAAATAAACCACAAAAAATCACATCTTCAACTTATTTAAACTCTGCTAGCCCATCCACTTCCATTCAACCACCGAAAAAATATTTTAACACAAATAACAGCAGCAGCAACAACAACAACAACAATAATAATAATAACCAAAACAATGGTGCCATGGATGATTTTAAATATCCTTATGAAAAATATACAAAAGAAGCAAATTATCGTTTTGCCGCCAACGATAATGATGATGAAGATGAAGATGATGATGGCATTAGTGATGATGAAATGGCTGCTGTTAGAGCTGGTGCTGGTTATTTTTATGATCCTGAAACAGGGCGTCGCTTGCAACCCACCGACTCAGACTGGCATGCACGTGTTCATGAGCGCATAAGACGTGCATCCGGTGCAGCGGGCTCTTCCGCTCGCCGTGAGGATAATAAAAATACCTGCTCATTGTACATACAAACAGATCCATTGATTTGGCGTCATATACGTGAAGGAATCGCTGATGTAAGTACACACACACACACATACACACATAAAAAAAAGAAAACTATTTTTGTAGTCATTTTATGCACTAGAAATCGTTAAAAAACATTTTTTTCTTTAGCTAGATTTCTATAATTCTCTTCCGTTTTAGCATCAGTGAATCATTTGCTTATTTCTTTGTTTACACTGGGAAACATTTTTATCATAAATGTAGTGAATTCAAATTCATTAAAACTATTTTATTTAAATTCATAAATTATGTCAATTAATGAAATAATTTTATTGCTAAGAAAATTATTTAAATTCATTGCATATATAACAAATATTATCATAGACTTAATGAATTTTTTTCATTGAATGAATGAAATATTTTCATTGAATTAATGAAATTATTTTATTGAATTCGTGATACATTTTCATTGAATTACTTAATTTTTTTTAATTTTTTCATTGAGTAAAGGAAATATTTTCATTGAATTAATTAATTTTTTTAAATTCATAGAAAAATGAATACTTTTCATTGATTTAAAGAATTTTTTCATTGAGTAAAGGAAATATTTTCATTGAATTAATAAAATTATTTTATTGAATTCGTGTAATATTTTCATTGAATTAATGAATTTTTTTAATTCATAGAATTAATGAATACTTTTCATTGACTTAATGAATTTTTTTATTGAGTGAAGGATATATTTTCATTGAATTAATAAAATTATTTTATTGAATTCGTGAAATATTTTCATTGAATTAATGAATTTTTTTGTTAATTTATAGAATTAATGAATACTTTTCATTGACTTGATGAATTTTTCATTGAGAGGATCAAATATTTTCATTGAATTAATGAAATAATTTTATTGAATTCATGAAATATTTTCATTGATTTAATGAATTTTTTTAAATTCATAGAATTAATGAGTACTTTTCATTGACTTTTTATTTTTATAGAATAAATGGAGTATATTTATTGAATTAATGAAATAATTTTATTGACTACGTAAAATATTTCATTTAATCAATGAACTTTTTTCATTCAATTAATGAAATTATGGTAGTTCATTAATGAAAAAATATTTCATTAATTTAATAATTTAAAAATAATTAATTTTAATTAATGAAAAAAATTCAAAGGATTTAGGATTTATAAATAAAATTTTCTAATTTAGCCTTTTAAGCTTCTGCTTTTTCGTTTTTTTTTTTTTTTTTTTTGAGCATAAAAACCTTTAAGGTTGATAATTTTAAATTTAGCTACTGCTGCTATTAATTTGTCTATCTGTTTGCTAGTTTGGCTCTAGTGATGCATCCTTTTCGTTTCATTCAAAATATATTTTTTGTTTTTAAATTTTTTTTTTGTTTTTTTTTAGTCTTTATTTTTAGGAAACAGCATTTAAGAGACATGATTTTATTTCATTTTTTTGTAATCTAGATTTTTTTTTGCATCATCATTTATGTTGTCGACAAAATGGCAGGATATACAACAGCCACAGTTTGCTGTTTGCGCCTTTTGTTTGAACGTTCAGTGCAGTCAATGAATTTGCATTTTTATTAATTAATGTCTGGAACAAATTTTTATGTTTTATATATTTTTGTTTTATTTGTTGTTGTTGTTGTTTATTTTCTAATTTTTAAAACGTAGCGTGTGTTAAAAAAATATTTTCCTTTTTTTAAGTAACAAAAGCTCTACTGAATTTAAAAAAAAAAAGACTCCTAATTTCAATAGGAACAGCAAATAATTTTGTTTAAAGGGTTTTGGTTTGTTGGTTTTAAAAAACTTAAATAAATTTTTCTAAGGCTTTAAAGCCTTTTGGTTTTCTTTAAAAGACTTATAAGCTTTAAAACCGTGTTTTACTTATTCTGCAAGAAAATCTGTTGTGAATTTTTTACTGGTTTAGAAAAGTCCCAACAAAAAATGCAAACCAACACATTCAACCCAATTGTGTATAAAAATTCCCCAGGAGTTTTTTCACTTTTCTGTTTTATCTCATTAATAAAATTTCTCAATTTTCTAACATAGAAAGCTCTATGATGTAGAGAATTTTTATTCAAAAACCAAAATTTTCCTTGGAAAAAATTCCTAGGGAATATTTATGATTAGCCTGATAGTTGCTCGTTTGTTTTGCCAACCATAAAAAAGCAACTTTTTTGGCCGCAGTGACCAGGTGACTAAATCTCGCTCCTCATTCTAATTCTAAGGACACATTATTCTATTTTTAGCTCATCGATATTGTCTAACCAAAAGCTTGATTTTTGCTTTATTAAATCTTAACTTGAAGTCTCGGTAACTTGTACTAATGAGGCTTTAAATAGTATAATGAATCCACGGCCTTTGGTTATATTTTGTCGAGTTTTCAAACAGAAATTATAATTTTCATTGAATTTAAATTGTTAAACATTTTTTTTTTTAATTTATTTGTGTCTTTTATAAATAAGTTTTGTTTATTTGTTTGTTTGTTTCATATATTTATAGCATGATCGCAGTTATAAATATGAAAGGGATATTAAGACGCGAGAGGAAATCACATCGCTAATAGCACATCACGTTACGGCTGTTAATTACATTTACCGCAATACAAAATTCGATGGACGTACCGAGCATCGAAATATACGTTTTGAGGTAAGTGAACCAACAAGCCCCATTTTTTTGTTTTTTTTTTGTTTTAAATACTTAAATAAATAAACTCATATTTGGTGGATACACATGGCCAATATATTCATTCACCTGGCACAATTATGTATACGTGTGCGTGCACGTTTATTTGTGTGAGTGTGTGTATGTACGTGTTTCATATCCAGCTAATGGATGGCATCAGTTTATGTATTTATATAAAGGGTGTCCCAGTAAGAGTGCACTTTTTCATTTCCTGCTTTAGTAAATCGATTGTTTCTTGCTCTGGCTTGGCCACGCCCCCTTTAACACCCACTTCTTTACAATGCAATAAAAAAATCCAAACTCTCTCAAAAAATTCTTTGTTTTTATTTTAAAATATAAAAAAAGTGCACTCTTAGTGAGACACCTTATACTAGCTGTGTAATAAAGGTCATTATGCAGGCATTAAGCAGAATTTATGCAGCAACACAGCAACAGCATAAGTGCTTACATGAATTTTAATTAATTCATTATCAAACCACAAATAAATTCGTTTTGTGATCTTTTTTTCCGGAAATACCCAAGTACACACATGCACACACACACACTCTCATGCATATGCACACAATAAAATCCTTGATTTATTATTTAAAAACCAATTTCCGTTAACACTTTTGTGTTTTTTGATTTTTTTCCCCTGTAAAAACTCTTCTTCTCATTTTGTATTTTTTTTTGTTGTTGTTAATTTTTGCCTACAGGTGCAACGCATTAAAATTGATGATGACTCTGCCTGTCGCACATCTTATAATGGTCCTCATAATGCATTTTGTAATGAGCATATGGACGTATCAAATTTTCTTAATTTGCATTCCCTCGAGGATCATTCAGATTTTTGTTTGGCGTATGTGTTTACATACAGAGATTTCACGGGTGGCACTTTGGGTTTGGCTTGGGTGGCCAGTGCTTCAGGTGCTTCTGGTGGTATTTGCGAGAAATACAAAACATATACGGAGACTGTGGGTGGTCAATATCAAAGCACAAAACGTTCTTTAAATACGGGCATTATTACGTTTGTGAATTACAATAGTCGGGTGCCGCCAAAGGTTTCACAGCTCACCTTGGCCCATGAAATCGGGCATAATTTTGGTTCACCGGTAAGTTGCCGAAAAAAAACCTCTGATAATTTAATATTTTACTAAAAAAAATTCTCTGTATGTCTTTCAGCATGATTATCCCCAGGAATGTCGACCTGGTGGCCTAAGCGGTAACTTTATAATGTTTGCCAGCGCCACTTCTGGTGATCGTCCAAACAATTCTAAATTCTCTTCCTGTTCCATACGCAATATATCCAATGTTTTGGATGTATTGGTGGGCAATATGAAACGTGATTGCTTTAAGGTGTCGGAGGGTGCCTTCTGCGGGAATAAAATTGTTGAGCAGGGTGAAGAATGTGATTGTGGTTTCAATGAGGAAGAGTGCAAAGACAAATGTTGTTATCCTAGATTAATTAGTGAGTACGATCTCTCTCTCAATAGTTCCGCCAGAGGCTGTACACGACGCGCCAAGACCCAGTGTTCTCCTTCACAGGGTCCTTGTTGCCTGTCCAATTCGTGTACGTTTGTACCCTCCACCTTCCATCAGAAATGTAAAGAGGAAACAGAATGTTCCTGGTCTAGTACTTGCAATGGCACCACAGCCGAATGTCCCGATCCCAAGCCCAGAGATGATAAAACAAAGTGCAACAATGGTACAGCTTTATGCATAAGAGGCGAATGTTCAGGCTCGATTTGCTTGTTGTGGAACATGTCAGAGTGTTTCTTGACCTCCCAACAACAGCCTCAAGTCGACAAGCGAAAATTATGCGAATTGGCCTGTCAGAATGGCAACGATACAACTACTTGCCGCAGTACATCGGAATTTGCTCATTTGTTTAATTTGCCGGTGGGTGGCATTAGTCTACGTCCCGGTTCACCTTGTGATAATTTCCAGGGTTATTGTGATGTGTTCCTTAGATGTCGTGCCGTTGATGCTGATGGCCCTTTGTTACGTTTAAAAAATATGCTGCTTAATCGTGAGACACTACTGACAGT
Source organism: Thelaira solivaga (assembly GCA_947397855.1). NCBI lineage: Eukaryota > Metazoa > Arthropoda > Insecta > Diptera > Tachinidae > Thelaira > Thelaira solivaga. The sequence continues at coordinate 78,541,180 of OX377611.1, read as the reverse complement.
GGCTCAATGGATTACAGAAAATTGGTATATTGTGGTCTTGATGAGTATCGGCTTCATAATTGTTATGGGCATATTCATCAAATGCTGTGCCGTGCATACGCCCAGTTCAAATCCTAAAAAGCGAAGAGCCAGAAGAATATCAGAAACATTAAGAGCTCCTATGAATACCTTAAGGCGCATGGTAAGTTGAGATTTAATTATTAATTTGGTGGGATAGCAAAGTAAAAAATGTGTTTGTTATAGCGTCATCCGCATGGACGTGGTGCTGGGCCACGCAGCATACCACCGCCAGTGCATGATTCACGGGCCCATCATCGCAACTATCCACCAGAATGGGATCGTCATCATCGCTCTGGAGCCGTCGGGGGTGTAGTTGCTGCTCAAAGTGTTGTGCCATTGCCTGGTGCTAGCAGTCATGCGAGTCGTTCATCAGCTGGCGGGCGTCCACCTGGAGGTGGTGGTGGTGGTGGTGGTGGTGGACGTAGTTCACGTTCAAATGGATCTCGTCAACCTAGCAATTCTAGGTCGGCTGGACAACATGGGTATGCTGATGTACCACCTAGTGTGGGTCCATCATCTAATAGTGGTAGTGGTTTACATATGGGTGCACCGATTGTTGGGCCGGGTTCATCTACTAGTGGTGCTGGTGTTTTATCACGCGCCCAAATGCCTTTACCCGCCCTGCCGTCCAATGCACAAACGCAACAACAACAACAATCACAACAACAACAACTGCCACAACAAGCATATTATGCGCCGAAAGGTGTGTGTTTCAAGCTTAAATAATTATCAGGTTTGCCAAATAGCCAGAAAGCGAATAAAAGAGATGTGAGATTAGAGGAAGGAATAGAATAAAAGTAAAAGATATAAAAAGAACCCAAAGCGTCTCGTTCCATATCAAATAAAATTGATCGAAATTTTAGACTTTTCGCAGGAAAAGTATTTTTAAATTTCGATAGAACCTGCATGATATGGAGTGTAGCGTAAAAGCTAAGGCGCTTTTACGCAAAATTAAGCAACTATATCGAAATTGTTTCAAGTTTTATTAGAGCGCACACATCTTCTGCACATCTCTGCACGTGCCATTTGTAAAACAGTTTATTTTCCAGCGAACGTACGCTCAGTCTGTCCAGAGTCGACAAAGAACTGCTTCCTTTGTATTCATGTTATTATTGAGATTAAACTTCTAACTGCTTTTCTGCTTCTTTAAAATTCGAAATGATGGAAAAGAAACAGTTTCTTTATGGAAGCCTGTACAATTAATTTTTGTATAAAAAATGAGTTTAAATTTTAAAAATCTCTCACATCTCTTATATTCTTAGAGCCTCTCCCACAAGCAACTAATAGTAGCATTTCCTTGATTTTTTTATTTTGACTTTAGATACAAATCGGAGGAAAAGGTTGCTGGGTATTTTCATTATTGCGAAAAACAAATTTCAATAAGTTTTTCTATTGAATATTTCATAAGACCCAGCATATCTGCCAGCAATCTTCTTTTGTTGCTTGTGGGTTTGAGCCTGCCTTAGTAAAATCAAATATTTCAAAGGATTTTTATTAAATGTTGTTGTTTTAGTTAAATTTTTTCTATGTTTATTAACGCTTAATTTTCAAATTTCAATTAGTTATTCCCTGTGCAACTTTTAAAAAATTTATTTATATTCTTTTGTTTACTTTTTTCCACATTAAATGTGCTCTTATACTCATGCACAATCTTCACATTTGTGTGGCATTTAAAATTGATAAAATTTGCTTCTTCCCAAACTTATTTTTGTAGTTGAAGTCCGTAATAAATCTCGTTCATCGCGCACACATGCCTCCTCTTCCTCCTCTACAGCGGCTAAACAAAGCCAAAGCCATAAAGCAAAAGACCAAACACGTAATCAAAAGTCCTCTGGCAAATCACGTCGTAATATGGTTTATTGATTCCTACTAGGACCACACTAAAAACATAACACCCACCATTTACATTAAAAAAAAATTGTTAAAACAGAAAACAGATTTTAAAAACAAACAAAAACTTCACAGTTTCTTTAAACAAAACAGTAAAAAAGAGCCTAAAACGTAAACGTGTTAATAAGCAACGCCTAATTGGTATGATTAAAACAATTCCTTTTTAATTTCTTTATAAGTTTTTTTTTTTGTTGTTGTATGAAATTGCTTAAATTTTTATTTAAACTTAGAATTTGCAACTTTTTTTTTTTTTTAACTATAAAAAGCTTATTTTGCAAAACGTAACAGCTTAAGGTGAGCAAAACTAATCATAATTGTGTCTGAAGAAAAGTTAAAATCAGCATGTAAGGCGTCGCATTCGATATTAAACAAATTTAATCGAAACCCTAAATTTATTTTATGAAATAATTTAAACATTCTTATAGAACTTTTTCAATGACAATTCGGCTTCCTCGAAATTTCAATAGAATTATAATAGAAAAATCTCGTTCGCTTTCAAAAGTCGTAATTCGATTGCAGTATCAGTATCCAAATTATTGTTTTCATTATCTACCTAAATTTCTATGAAATAATTTTAAAACTTGATATCAATTGCATTCATTTGGTCTCAGGTTTTTATTTTAATGTAAACTTTGACATTTTTTCAGACAGAATGTGTAGTTTGACCCTTTAAAAATCGCGATTTTATTTAGAAATGAAATTTCCATTTATGAATTACGTTTTGCAAATTAAGTTGTGGAATTTTTTTTTTTGTTTTCTATTAACATTTTAATTGCAAATATTTTTTTTATGATTAAGCGTAAGTTTGAGTTTGTTTTTTGTTTAGTAGTCAGTTGTTGTTTTTGGTTTGTGCATGCCTATTATAATAATTTTATGTTTTATCATTAATTAATTTAATTTAATTGATTTGTTAATTTAATTAATTAACTATAATAATTCATTTAATTAATTATTTTAGTAAATATAATTTAATTAATTAATTTAGCTAATTAAATTAAATTGTTTGAATTGATTAATAAGGTGAATTAATTAATTCATTCATTTAATTAATTACATACAGTAATTCCTTTAAGTTACTATTTTAGTAAATTTACTTTAATTAATTAATTTAGCTAATTAAATTAATTTGTTTAAATTAATTAATTTATTTATTTATTATAATTGATTAAGTGAATTAATTAATTCTTTCATTTAATTAAATAATTTAGCTAATTAAATTAATTTGTTTGAATTGAAAGTGAATTAATTAATTTGTTGTAATTGATTAATTAGGTGAATTAATTAATTGAATCAATTTATTCATTTAAGTAATTAATTAACTAATTTTATTAAAATTTAATTAATTTCTTAATTAATTATTTTAATAAATTTACTTTGTAATTAACTTAGTTAATTAAATTAATTTGTTTAAACTGATTAATTTAATTACTTTAAATAATTCATTCATTTAATTAATTATTTAAGTAAATTAATTATTATATTTTTATTATTTTATTACCTCGTTTCATTACTCCATTTAATTAATTCACATATTTTAAATAATTAATTATTTAATTTAGTTAATTCATTTAATATATTTATTTTAATAATTAATTTATTTAAAAAATTAATTTTATTATTTTATCATTCAACTTGTTAGTTTAATTAATTAATTACTTTTATTATTTGAAATGACTATTTTAATTAATTAATTTAATATGTTATTTTAATTAATTAATCCATTTAATCAGTTAATTTGATGAATTAATTTAATTCATTATATTAACTAATTAATTTTCATTAATTAATTTATTTATTTATTTAATTAATTTTTATGAATTAATTAATTTAATAATTTAGATTAATTAATAATTTAATTAATTAATTAATATTAATAATTATTTTAATTGATTAAATTAATAAATTTATTTCATGAATTAATTTAAATAATTATTTTAAATTATTACTTTTTTATATATTTTTATTAACAAAATTTGTTTATTTACAATTAAAAAAAAAATTCTGCAAACCGAGTGATTATAAAAGCATGACTAGAACTTTTAGAAAAAAATTTCAGGCCATATCGGTTGTCCAACTCGATATCAAAAAAGAAATTATTTCTAACACTTGAACATATGCCACGTTGCTAGGCCATTTGCCTTAAATTCTGAATACCTTATTGTTAAAATATTTACACAAAATTTTATATACAGTTCTGTATTCGGAAGTGAACCGGTTAAAATAAGTGACATTTAAATAATTTTTTTACATTTACAATTTTGAAGTGAAATTTAAAAATAAATTGATTTTTTGCTTCATTGTCAAAAAAAAAATTGGAGAACATTTAATTTAATGTAAAGAAAAGAAAAAAATTATTTAAAAGTTTTTTTTAATATCCTTTGGAACACAAAACAGTGCATTGATAATTAATTTTTTTTAGTTTTTATTAATGTGTTGGCATGGGTTTCTGCTTTACTAACCATTCCCTAACAAGTTGTATATTTTTATTTTATTTTATTTTATTTAAAAAATTATTTGTTTAATAATTTCCTTTTTTTAACTTTTTTAATTTAAAAATTAATAAAAAAAATAATAATATATATAAATTTATTATAGCCGTCGCTCCGCAACCAGTAAATTATAATCGACCGCCATCTTTGCATAATCCTGATTTATATTCTGATGCTTATGCGGCTTTAGGACGTGGTGCATATGAAGCAACTGCCCGAGCACCCAATAACAATAAAGTCTGACAGACACAAGCAAACAAAACAACAACTATGCAACAAATTAATCAGGTAAGATTAAAACAACAACAGAAACAGCAGCAACTGCAACAACAACAGCATTTTAGTTTAAACAATAATTATAATAACAATAACATTAACAACAGCAACAAAAAATCAACAACAGCAACAAAAATACAAAAAGCAAATGAACTCAAACTAAATGTAAATTGTATTTTTACGCTAATTATTTTAATTTAAACAACAGAAGTTTAACAAAAACAAAAAGTAGTGAAAAAAACTCACACAACAATTGAAAGAAACAATTGATGGAAATTAATCCCACTTATTGCTTTAATGATTTTATAATTCTTATTATTTTAAATATTTTTTTCTCTTCTTTTTTTTATATTGGAAAAAAAACAATTATTTTAAAGGATGCTTTTTAAACAATTTATATTAAGATTTTTTTAAATATATTTTTTTATGTTTCTGTAACCTAATCTAATCAAATTGTAAGGAAAATACTCATAATTTCATACAAAATTTCTTAACAATTTGAATGGATTGTTTGGGTTATAGAAACAGCGAGGACATTGATAAATTAGAATACTTAAAACACAAACTCTCATGTGTAAAAAAACTTGACTTTAAAGTAAACTTTATGAAAAAATTGCTATAACGTTTAGTCCGGGTACACAAGGCATATTATATTTTCTTAATTCTCTTTTAAAATTTTATTGTGACAATTTTTTTTTGACAGCTTTAAAAGTTACGAATAAGAAACAAAACTGAATGGCCGAGCACGACCTGTACCTCTTTCGATTCTTATCTCTCTCTAAACTCAAAAAGAGTTACGCAACTAAAATTGAACTGTGTGTCCCACACATACTTTAAAGTCCATGTTTTTCTTTTATTTTATAAGAGGCAAAACAAGCATCTAAAAAAAGCTTTCAGCTTTATAACCAAGTGAGATTTTTTGAACAAACTCTGAATATTTCGGTTATAATTTACCAATAATTTTTTTTAAATGATATGAATTCTTTTATGACATTAAACTATTTGTGTTTGTTGCACAATCCTATGAAATCAAAAACACTCAATATTTTTTTTAATACTCAGCAAACAGAGGGCAAAATACGGCACTAGGTATTTAACGAAATTTCAATACAATTTAAATATAAAATTTCGATCGATATTGGAATTTTACTGGCTATTTCTCTACAAGCCAATCAATAGCTTTTTGTGCCCATTTGTATTGAAAATAAAAAGAAATTATATTCGAATTTTTATTTAAATTTCAAATGTCAAAGTTAAGTTTTTGTGTTATAAAATTAACCTAAAAATTTTTCTGAATATGGAAAAGTGTTTCTGGTTGCGCTACACAAAAATTTTTTGTTCATAATTGGAGCGAAAATTTAAAAAAATTTTTAACTGTTTTTTTTATAATTTTTTTTTTATTAAAATGTTAAAAAAAAATCTTCAAATTTCTTATTTTAATAGCTTTTTTCAGCTCTTTTGATATTTCCCAACAAGTTAATTTTTTTAATTGTAAAACCTATAAAAAAAGTGAATTCGATTTAGAGAAACCAAAAAATAAGAATTCATTTTAAAATTAAAAAAAAAATTCGAAATTAGCAAATTATGGCATTGAATACCATATGAAATTTCAATTTAATTTATTTAGATCGAGAAATTCATAAAATTACAATTTCATTTATTATTTTTTTTTTTTAATATAAATTTTTTATTTTTTTATTTTCATTTAAATTTTTTTAAAACAAAATGACCTTAAAATTAATAACAAGTTGAATTTTAATACAAAATGACATTTATTTGTTATAAAAATGAAAAAAGAAACAAAAATTACTTAACAAATTTAACAAGTATTGAGAGAATTAATATTAAACAAAAACAAAAAATAGTGTGTTATAAATTATTTGCTAAGCAATATCATAAATAAATCGATAACAAACAGAAACAAAATCAAATATTTTCAAAAAGTATAAATTTAAAGAAAAAAAAAATTGAGCAAAAGAACACTAATTTTATATTAAAAACAAAAGAAAATTTTAAAATTTTTTGTGAACCAACAAAATACAAACAAACAAACAATTTAATTAAAACAAATTAATGGCCGGTCTCAGTTTAAAGAACAAAATGCTGCCCCAAGTTATTATGAATTCGTTATGGTGACTTAGGCCTTTAAATATAAACAAAATGTTATCTTAAAAAATGTATTTTTTTTAAATGTCAAACGACTTTTTCTTTGTTGTATTTGAATTTAAAAAAATTCTGTTAAAAAAAGTGTCTCAAAATTTTAGGCAATTTTTTTTTTTTTTATTTTTTTTTATATTCAATTTTTTATTACTATTCCCGATTTATTAAATTTATTATTTAAAATAAGATTTGCTTGTTGTATTGTATATAAGAATTCTTTGCATGTCATTTAAAGCAGTTAAAAAAAAAAGTTGATGGAAAATATTTAACATTAACCAGTCAAACAATAGGAACTAAAATTTTTGGTCTTAAAGTCTTAAAAAAAAAACAAAGAGAAGCCAAATTCAATAGAATTTTAATTTCAAAATAAAGTCTTTGAAATTCTAATTGCAACCAATCATTAATGGAAATTTCTTTAGATATCGTTTGATATAATTTGGCTTTAAGCTTAAATTATTTTCATTCTCTCCAAATAATTTAATATATTCTTTCATATCGAATATGCTTGGTTGATGAGAAAATTGTATAGCTTGAAATCAAAATTTACTGCTGTTCTGTATTGCAAATCTGAATATTTTATTCGGGACTAAAAACTTTTAAATAATTAACTTTTCACAACCCTAAATAAAAATCAAGTGCTTAAAAACAAACAACCAGATTAAATCTGAAAAAAAAACTTTAAGCCCAGAGCCATGCTTTTTTGATAGCAGCTTGTTTGAGTTCGCCTTGTAAACCAAAAATTTTAATTTCTTATTAAAAAAAAAATAACTGCCAACTTTCAATTTATTTACTTTTGTTAGGGATTAATTTTTTTTTTTTATAAATAATCACCTCAATTATAAATAAAAATTTCGCGGAAGTTTTTTTTTTTTTAATTTTGATTTCCTTTAATTATAAATAAAATTTCTGATAGAAAGAAAAAAAAATCCTGGCTTATCAAACAAAGAAAACTATCGTAATTTTATTATTATTAATTTTTTTCTTTTTATTTAAAAATTTATTTCTATTTTTTTAATGAAAAAATTTTAAAATTTCGTTTCGAGCTGCTCGATATGGAATTCCCTTAGCTTTCTGTCAGACATTCAGCAAGAGATTTTAACAACTAAAAAAAAAATTAAATAAACCCTGTGCGACTTCTCAGTTTAACAATTAGTGCTGCAGATTTGAAAACATTTCAAGCTCGTTAAAAATAAAAATAAATGCATGCAATTTCTGTCATTAAATATTTTTTTATAATCTAAAAACAAATATTTAGTTTAATTTTTTAACAAATAAAAAAAAATCAACTACAAAAACAACCACCTTAACAGAAAACAAAACAAAACAAACATAAATAAAAATAAATAAGTAACAAATTACAAAGCGAATAACAAAAAGTAAATAAATTATATTAAAAACAAATTAACTACATACATAAATTAAACAATTTATTATTAATTACATAAAAAAAAAATTAAATTAAAAAAACTTGCTTATTTCTTACAAATTAAAGTGCTATTTTGTCATTTAAATTTAAATTAAAAACTACACAAAACAAAAAATTATTAAAAGACTCGATGTATGTAATTGTAATAAGTTTATTTAATTATCCAGCTAAAAAGAAAAAAAAAACTAACAGCCTATAAATGATTACATCCAAAGTATGTCTATAAATGACACATGTAATCCTAGAAAGAAAAGGAGTGAAAAAATCACTACAACTGCAGCTTGGAAATACACAAAGTCAGCGATTATTAAATGTTAAAGCTTCTTACAGTCAACAGTCCACCCTCTATTTACATTAGCACGGGCGGTTTAATAAAACCCAATAAAATCAAACAAAAATAGAGTTAAAAACGCTAAACTAAAAATTACTAGCCAACATGTCATTACTGTAGTGCGATTCAGTAACTTTTATTACGAACATTCGTATCGAAAAAACAAGTATAACGATATTTTATCGAATACTACTCGGTACGCTAGATTATTTAAGTGCTGTTAACTTCATCGCAAAACTTGGAATATTTTTGTCGAAAAGTTACTTAATAAAGAATTCGATAAAATATCGTTATACTTGTTTTTTCTATACGAATGTTCGCACTAATCGTCTAAAATAACAAAAAAAAATTAATTTGCAGTCAACTGCACTACAATTGCTCACTTGTTGACGCCGCGCTATTTAGGTTTTCTCCATATATTTTATATGGGTATGAGAAATTTTAAAAGACAAAAAACGCTTACCGTCCCAATTAAGGTATGACTGTTAGTCTGAGCATTTTATGCAGTGAAAAGTTAAAAAAAAGAACCCACTAATTTTAAGTTCATTAGTTTTTCTTCAGCAACAGAAGTACTTTCAGGCTGCAGTTGTAGCAAATTTACTTTTTAATTTTCCTAACGTTTTTCTCTAGGTCACTTTCATAGTAACCTACATTTTTGTTATGTTGCTCTGACAAAAAAAAAAAATAATTGTTGTTATATTTGAGCCGTTATTTTTGAAAAAGGTACAAGTCCACTTTAAAAAAAAAAACATTCAGCGGTAATTTTTGGAAGATTTAGTGTCTATATCATAATAAATTTATCGCTAACTCATATTTTTCAAAAAATGGACTTGTAGCACTTTCAATAATAACAACTCATATAACGTTTTTTTAAAGACATCTCACGTGAGAATTAAATATTTACCTCGTTATGTATGTATGTATGTGATTATATGTGGGCTGCACAATATTTAGCTGGATATTCTATTAAAGTATTTCCCCCAAAAGAAACAAAATCCAAAAAAATAAAAAGAAACTTAAAATACCTACATACCTACTATGTATTATTAAAAACAAAAACAAAAACAAAATTTCTTTTTATGTTTGTTAGATAAAAAAATATAAAATATTTTTAATAAAAAAAAAAAAAAAAAAAAAAAAAACAAAAACAAAGAGTTTGAAAAGAACAATTTTATATTTTTATGCTATAAAAAAAGAAAACAAAGACATTTTATTAACTTGACCCTTGACCTTTTTCCTACCAAAATGTCATCCTTAAATAACAAAAAATTTAATGTATATAAAAATATATATATATACTATACAATCATATGCATACATATAAATGTATGTATGCATGTGTATTAAATATAATTTAATAATTAATACAAAGAGAAAAAGAAAACTTAAAATACACATTTATTATGCATAAGCTAAATTTAAGATTTATTAAAGTAATAAATAAACAAAAATTGATATTGAAAAGATGAAATATACACACATACAAACATAAACAACAACAAAAATAAAAGCTAGAAAGAAAGTAAGAAAATAATGTTTATTAAAACAAAAACAATGTGTATTATGTATTTAGTTTCTATTTTTGTCTATAATTTTTATTTTTTTTAATTTTATTCTAAAATAAAACAAAAAAAGTTTAACTAAGTAAAATTAAATTAATTAAATCTCACGATTGATAGGTAAAACGAAGAAAAGAAATACATTTAAAATCGTATTTAAATTAAAATTATATAGAAGAAGAAAATAAAACCACAGCAAGTAAAACAAAACACAAATTGATAATAAAATTTAAGAAGTCAAACTATAAATAAAATATAAAAAACTATTTTATAAAATAAAATAATAGCAAAATGTATTTTATTTAATGGCACTACAATTTAAATAAGACGTACGCAAGAAAAGAAAAAATAATAACAAAATACTCCAAGTTGAATACTTAAAAAAAAAAATTGCCAAAGCCCACTTCCCGCTCTATCATCTAGTGAAAGTTTCATTCAAAAATATTGAGCCGTTCAAAAGTTGTAGCAAAAAAAGGAAAAAGATTACGAAAAAAGCATGTTGCAAGTTCCGGTTGATCTAGTTTTTGGTTTTTTCCCTATAACTTTTTAATGGGTTAAGATATCTTAATAAAACTTTCACCATGTGGCAGAGTGGGAAATGGGCTACATTTCAGTTGAACATTTTTTTGAAATCGCTCTAACGCTAAGAAAGTTATAAGCGTTTTTCTAATTAAAACGCTTTTTATTTACAGTGGATGTGGCTTGTGGCAACATAAGTGGCATGTGGCAGATAGCCAATTTCCCACTCTACCACATGGTGAAAGTTTCATTCAAAAATATTCATCCCTCCCAGAGTTATTTCGAAAACACAAAATTCTATTCAAAATGTAACCGTCGCTCTGTCCAAAAATTGAATTTAAAAAATTGGGAAAAAAAAGTGAAACACCAGGCCAACAGAACCAGCAGTAGGTGGATTTTACGGAATTGATTTTTGTTTTTTTATTACAACTTTTGAACGGCTAAATATTTTCGCATGAGACTTGCACCATGTTGTAGAGCAAGAAATGGGCTATTTGCCACATGCAACTATTTGTGCCACATGCCACAAATAAGTTGCACAGAAAGCGTTTTAATAGAAAAAACGCTTATAACTTTTTAAGCGTTTGACGAATTTTAGAAAAATGTTCGGTGGAACAGTAGCCCACTTCCCGCTCTATCATCTAGTGAAAGTTTCATTCAAAAATATTGGGCCGTTCAAAAGTTGTAGCAAAAAAAGGGAAAAGATTAAGAAAAAAGCATGTTGCAAGTTCTGGTTGATCTAGTTTTTGGTTTTTTCGCTATAACTTTTGAATGGGTTAAGATATTATGATAAAACTTTCACCATGTGGCAGGGTGGGAAATGGGCTACATTTCAGTTGAACATTTTTTTTAAATCGCTCTAACGCTAAGAAAGTTATAAGCGTTTTTCTAATTAAAACGCTTTATATTTACAGTGGATGTGGCATGTGGCAACATAAAAGGCATGTGGCAGATAGCCAATTTCCCACTCTACCACATGGTGAAAGTTTCATTCAAAAATATTCATCCCTCCAAGAGTTATTTCGAAAACACAAAATTCTATTCAAAATATAACCGTCGCTCTGTCCAAAAATTGAATTTAAAAAATTTGGGAAAAAAAATGAAACACCAGGCCAACAGAACCAGCAGTAGGTGGATTTTACGGAATTGATTTTTGTTTTTTTGTTACAACTTTTGAACGGCTAAATATTTTCGCATGGGACTTGCACCATGTTGTAGAGCAAGAAATGGGCTATTTGCCACATGCAACTATTGTTGCCACATGCCACAAATAAGTTGCATAGAAAGCGTTTTAATAGAAAAAACGCTTATAACTTTCTTAGCGTTAGAGCGATTTAAAAAAAATATTCGGTGGAACAGTAGCCCACTTCCCGCTCTATCATCTAGTGAAAGTTTCATTCAAAAATATTGAGCCGTTCAAAAGTTGTAGCAAAAAAAGGAAAAGATTACGAAAAAAGCATGTTGCAAGTTCCGGTTGATCTAGTTTTTGGCTTTTTCGCTATAACTTTTGAATGGGTTAAGATATCATAATAAAACTTGCACTATGTGGCAGGGTGGGAAATGGGCTACATTTCAGTTGAACATTTTTTTTAAATCGCTCTAACGCTAAGAAAGTTATAAGCGTTTTTCTAATTAAAACGCTTTTTATTTACAGTGGATGTGGCATGTGGCAACATAAGTGGCATGTGGCAGATAGCCAATTTCCCACTCTAGCACATGGTGAAAGTTTCATTCAAAAATATTCATCGCTCCCAGAGTTATTTCGAAAACACAAAATTCTATTCAAAATGTAACCGTCGCTCTGTCCAAAAATTGAATTTAAAAAATTTGGGAAAAAAAAGTGAAACACCAGGCCAACAGAACCAGCAGTAGGTGGATTTTACAGAATTGATTTTTGTTTTTTTGTTACAACTTTTGAACGGCTAAATATTTTCGCATGGGACTTGCACCATGTTGTAGAGCAAGAAATGGGCTATTTGCCACATGCAACTATTGTTGCCACATGCCACAAATAAGTTGCATAGAAAGCGTTTTAATAGAAAAAACGCTTATAACTTTCTTAGCGTTAGAGCGATTTAAAAAAAATATTCGGTGGAACAGTAGCCCACTTCCCGCTCTATCATCTAGTGAAAGTTTCATTCAAAAATATTGAGCCGTTCAAAAGTTGTAGCAAAAAAAGGAAAAGATTACGAAAAAAGCATGTTGCAAGTTCCGGTTGATCTAGTTTTTGGCTTTTTCGCTATAACTTTTGAATGGGTTAAGATATCATAATAAAACTTGCATTATGTGGCAGGGTGGGAAATGGGCTACATTTCAGTTGAACATTTTTTTTAAATCGCTCTAACGCTAAGAAAATTATAAGCGTTTTTCTAAATTAAACGCTTTTTATTTACAGTGGATGTGGCATGTGGCAACATAAGTGGCATGTGGCAGATAGCCAATTTCCCACTCTACCAGATGGTGAAAGTTTCATTCAAAAATATTCATCCCTCCCAGAGTTATTTCGAAAACACAAAATTCTATTCAAAATGTAACCGTCGCTCTGTCCAAAAATTGAATTTAAAAAATTTGGGAAAAAAAAGTGAAACACCAGGTCAACAGAACCAGCAGTAGGTGGATTTTACGGAATTGATTTTTGTTTTTTTATTACAACTTTTGAACGGCTAAATATTTTCGCATGGGACTTGCACCATGTTGTAGAGCAAGAAATGGGCTATTTGCCACATGCAACTATTGTTGCCACATGCCACAAATAAGTTGCATAGAAAGCGTTTTAATAGAAAAAACGCTTATAACTTTCTTAGCGTTAGAGCGATTTAAAAAAAATATTCGGTGGAACAGTAGCCCACTTCCCGCTCTATCATCTAGTGAAAGTTTCATTCAAAAATATTGAGCCGTTCAAAAGTTGTAGCAAAAAAAGGGAAAAGATTACGAAAAATGAATGTTGCAAGTTCCGGTTGATCTAATTTTTAGTTTTTTCCCTATATCTTTTGAATGGGTTAAGATATCTTAATAAAACTTTCACCATGTGGCAGGGTGGGAAATGGGCTACATTTCAGTTTAACATTTTTTTAAATCGCTCTAACGGTAAGAAAGTTATAAGCGTTTTTCTAATTAAAACGCTTTTTATTTACAGTGGATGTGGAATGTGGCAACATAAGTGGCATGTGGCAGATAGCCAATTTCCCACTCTACCACATGGTGAAAGTTTCATTCAAAAATATTCATCCTTCCAAGAGTTATTTCGAAAACACAAAATTCTATTCAAAATGTAACCGTCGCTCTGTCCAAAAATTGAATTTAAAAAATTTGGGAAAAAAAAGTGAAACACCAGGCCAACAGAACCAGCAGTAGGTGGATTTTACGGAATTGTTTTTTGTTTTTTTGTTACAACTTTTGAACGGCTAAATATTTTCGCATGGGACTTGCACCATGTTGTAGAGCAAGAAATGGGCTATTTGCCACATGCAACTATTTGTGCCACATGCCACAAATAAGTTGCACAGAAAGCGTTTTAATAGAAAAAACGCTTATAACTTTTTAAGCGTTTGACGAATTTTAGAAAAATGTTCGGTGGAACAGTAGCCCACTTCCCGCTCTATCATCTAGTGAAAATTTCATTCAAAAATATTGAGCCGTTCAAAAGTTGTGGCAAAAAAAGGGAAAAGATTACGAAAAATGAATGTTGCAAGTTCCGGTTGATCTAATTTTTAGTTTTTTCCCTATATCTTTTGAATGGGTTAAGATATCTTAATAAAACTTTCACCATGTGGCAGGGTGGGAAATGGGCTACATTTCAGTTGAACATTTTTTTAAATCGCTCTAACGCTAAGAAAGTTATAAGCGTTTTTCTAATTAAAACGCTTTTTATTTACAGTGGATGTGGCATGTGGCAACATAAAAGGCATGTGGCAGATAGCCAATTTCCCACTCTACCACATGGTGAAAGTTTCATTCAAAAATATTCATCCCTCCCAGAGTTATTTCGAAAACACAAAATTCTATTCAAAATGTAACCGTCGCTCTGTCCAAAAAATTAATTTAAAAAATTTGGGAAAAAAAAGTGAAACACCAGGCCAACAGAACCAGCAGTAGGTGGATTTTACGGAATTGATTTTTGTTTTTTTATTACAACTTTTGAACGGCTAAATATTTTCGCATGGGACTTGCACCATGTTGTAGAGCAAGAAATGGGCTGTTTGCCACATGCAACTATTTGTGCCACATGCCACAAATAAGTTGCATAGAAAGCGTTTTAATAGAAAAAACGCTTATAACTTTCTTAGCGTTAGAGCGATTTAAAAAAAATGTTCGGTGGAACAGTAGCCAACTTCCCGCTCTATCATCTAGTGAAAGTTTCATTCAAAAATATTGAGCCGTTCAAAAGTTGTAGCAAAAAAAGGGAAAAGATTACGAAAAATGAATGTTGCAAGTTCCGGTTGATCTAATTTTTAGTTTTTTCCCTATATCTTTTGAATGGGTTAAGATATCTTAATAAAACTTTCACCATGTGGCAGAGTGGGAAATGGGCTACATTGCAGTTGAACATTTTTTTTAAATCGCTCTAACGCTAAGAAAGTTACAAGCGTTTTACTAATTAAAACGCTTTTTATTTACAGTGGATGTGGCATGTGGCAACATAAAAGGCATGTGGCAGATAGCCAATTTCCCACTCTACCACATGGTGAAAGTTTCATTCAAAAATATTCATCCCTCCCAGAGTTATTTCGAAAACACAAAATTCTATTCAAAATGTAACCGTCGCTCTGTCCAAAAATTGAATTTAAAAAATTTGGGAAAAAAAAGTGAAACACCAGGCCAACAGAACCAGCAGTAGGTGGATTTTACGGAATTGATTTTTGTTTTTTTATTACAACTTTTGAACGGCTAAATATTTTCGCATGGGACTTGCACCATGTTGTAGAGCAAGAAATGGGCTATTTGCCACATGCAACTATTTGTGCCACATGCCACAAATAAGTTGCATAGAAAGCGTTTTAATAGAAAAAACGCTTATAACTTTCTTAGCGTTAGAGCGATTTAAAAAAAATGTTCGGTGGAACAGTAGCCAACTTCCCGCTCTATCATCTAGTGAAAGTTTCATTCAAAAATATTGAGCCGTTCAAAAGTTGTAGCAAAAAAAGGGAAAAGATTACGAAAAATGAATGTTGCAAGTTCCGGTTGATCTAATTTTTAGTTTTTTCCCTATATCTTTTGAATGGGTTAAGATATCTTAATAAAACTTTCACCATGTGGCAGAGTGGGAAATGGGCTACATTGCAGTTGAACATTTTTTTTAAATCGCTCTAACGCTAAGAAAGTTACAAGCGTTTTTCTAATTAAAACGCTTTTTATTTACAGTGGATGTGGCATGTGGCAACATAAAAGGCATGTGGCAGATAGCCAATTTCCCACTCTACCACATGGTGAAAGTTTCATTCAAAAATATTCATCCCTCCCAGAGTTATTTCGAAAACACAAAATTCTATTCAAAATGTAACCGTCGCTCTGTCCAAAAATTGAATTTAAAAAATTTGGGAAAAAAAAGTGAAACACCAGGCCAACAGAACCAGCAGTAGGTGGATTTTACGGAATTGTTTTTTGTTTTTTTGTTACAACTTTTGAACGGCTAAATATTTTCGCATGGGACTTGCACCATGTTGTAGAGCAAGAAATGGGCTATTTGGCACATGCAACTATTTGTGCCACATGCCACAAATAAGTTGCATAGAAAGCGTTTTAATAGAAAAAACGCTTATAACTTTCTTAGCGTTAGAGCGATTTAAAAAAAATGTTCGGTGGAACAGTAGCCCACTTCCCGCTCTATCATCTAGTGAAAGTTTCATTTAAAAATATTGAGCCGTTCAAAAGTTGTAGCAAAAAAAGGGAAAAGATTATGAAAAAAGAATGTTGCAAGTTCCGGTTGATCTAATTTTTAGTTTTTTCCCTATATCTTTTGAATGGGTTAAGATATCTTAATAAAACTTTCACCATGTGGCAGGGTGGGAAATGGGCTACATTTCAGTTGAAAATTTTTTTTAAATCGCTCTAACGCTAAGAAAGTTATAAGCGTTTTTCTAATTAAAACGCTTTTTATTTACAGTGGATGTGGCATGTGGCAACATAAAAGGCATGTGGCAGATAGCCAATTTCCCACTCTACCACATGGTGAAAGTTTCATTCAAAAATATTCATCGCTCCCAGAGTTATTTCGAAAACACAAAATTCTATTCAAAATGTAACCGTCGCTCTGTCCAAAAATTGAATTTGAAAAATTTGGGAAAAAAAAAGTGAAACACCAGGCCAACAGAACCAGCAGTAGGTGGATTTTACGGAATTGATTTTTGTTTTTTTATTACAACTTTTGAACGGCTAAATATTTTCGCATGGGACTTGCACCATGTTGTAGAGCAAGAAATGGGCTATTTGCCACATGCAACTATTTGTGCCACATGCCACAAATAAGTTGCATAGAAAGCGTTTTAATAGAAAAAACGCTTATAACTTTCTTAGCGTTAGAGCGATTTAAAAAAAATGTTCGGTGGAACAGTAGCCAACTTCCCGCTCTATTATCTAGTGAAAGTTTCATTCAAAAATATTGAGCCGTTCAAAAGTTGTAGCAAAAAAAGGGAAAAGATTACGAAAAATGAATGTTGCAAGTTCCGGTTGATCTAATTTTTAGTTTTTTCCCTATATCTTTTGAATGGGTTAAGATATCTTAATAAAACTTTCACCATGTGGCAGGGTGGGAAATGGGCTACATTTCAGTTGAACATTTTTTTAAATCGCTCTAACGCTAAGAAAGTTATAAGCGTTTTTCTAATTAAAACGCTTTTTATTTACAGTGGATGTGGCATGTGGCAACATAAAAGGCATGTGGCAGATAGCCAATTTCCCACTCTACCACATGGTGAAAGTTTCATTCAAAAATATTCATCCCTCCCAGAGTTATTTCGAAAACACAAAATTCTATTCAAAATGTAACCGTCGCTCTGTCCAAAAAATTAATTTAAAAAATTTGGGAAAAAAAAGTGAAACACCAGGCCAACAGAACCAGCAGTAGGTGGATTTTACGGAATTGATTTTTGTTTTTTTATTACAACTTTTGAACGGCTAAATATTTTCGCATGGGACTTGCACCATGTTGTAGAGCAAGAAATGGGCTGTTTGCCACATGCAACTATTTGTGCCACATGCCACAAATAAGTTGCATAGAAAGCGTTTTAATAGAAAAAACGCTTATAACTTTCTTAGCGTTAGAGCGATTTAAAAAAAATGTTCGGTGGAACAGTAGCCAACTTCCCGCTCTATCATCTAGTGAAAGTTTCATTCAAAAATATTGAGCCGTTCAAAAGTTGTAGCAAAAAAAGGGAAAAGATTACGAAAAATGAATGTTGCAAGTTCCGGTTGATCTAATTTTTAGTTTTTTCCCTATATCTTTTGAATGGGTTAAGATATCTTAATAAAACTTTCACCATGTGGCAGAGTGGGAAATGGGCTACATTGCAGTTGAACATTTTTTTTAAATCGCTCTAACGCTAAGAAAGTTACAAGCGTTTTTCTAATTAAAACGCTTTTTATTTACAGTGGATGTGGCATGTGGCAACATAAAAGGCATGTGGCAGATAGCCAATTTCCCACTCTACCACATGGTGAAAGTTTCATTCAAAAATATTCATCCCTCCCAGAGTTATTTCGAAAACACAAAATTCTATTCAAAATGTAACCGTCGCTCTGTCCAAAAATTGAATTTAAAAAATTTGGGAAAAAAAAGTGAAACACCAGGCCAACAGAACCAGCAGTAGGTGGATTTTACGGAATTGTTTTTTGTTTTTTTGTTACAACTTTTGAACGGCTAAATATTTTCGCATGGGACTTGCACCATGTTGTAGAGCAAGAAATGGGCTATTTGCCACATGCAACTATTTGTGCCACATGCCACAAATAAGTTGCACAGAAAGCGTTTTAATAGAAAAAACGCTTATAACTTTTTAAGCGTTTGACGAATTTTAGAAAAATGTTCGGTGGAACAGTAGCCCACTTCCCGCTCTATCATCTAGTGAAAATTTCATTCAAAAATATTGAGCCGTTCAAAAGTTGTGGCAAAAAAAGGGAAAAGATTACGAAAAATGAATGTTGCAAGTTCCGGTTGATCTAATTTTTAGTTTTTTCCCTATATCTTTTGAATGGGTTAAGATATCTTAATAAAACTTTCACCATGTGGCAGGGTGGGAAATGGGCTACATTTCAGTTGAACATTTTTTTAAATCGCTCTAACGCTAAGAAAGTTATAAGCGTTTTTCTAATTAAAACGCTTTTTATTTACAGTGGATGTGGCATGTGGCAACATAAAAGGCATGTGGCAGATAGCCAATTTCCCACTCTACCACATGGTGAAAGTTTCATTCAAAAATATTCATCCCTCCCAGAGTTATTTCGAAAACACAAAATTCTATTCAAAATGTAACCGTCGCTCTGTCCAAAAAATTAATTTAAAAAATTTGGGAAAAAAAAGTGAAACACCAGGCCAACAGAACCAGCAGTAGGTGGATTTTACGGAATTGATTTTTGTTTTTTTATTACAACTTTTGAACGGCTAAATATTTTCGCATGGGACTTGCACCATGTTGTAGAGCAAGAAATGGGCTGTTTGCCACATGCAACTATTTGTGCCACATGCCACAAATAAGTTGCATAGAAAGCGTTTTAATAGAAAAAACGCTTATAACTTTCTTAGCGTTAGAGCGATTTAAAAAAAATGTTCGGTGGAACAGTAGCCAACTTCCCGCTCTATCATCTAGTGAAAGTTTCATTCAAAAATATTGAGCCGTTCAAAAGTTGTAGCAAAAAAAGGGAAAAGATTACGAAAAATGAATGTTGCAAGTTCCGGTTGATCTAATTTTTAGTTTTTTCCCTATATCTTTTGAATGGGTTAAGATATCTTAATAAAACTTTCACCATGTGGCAGAGTGGGAAATGGGCTACATTGCAGTTGAACATTTTTTTTAAATCGCTCTAACGCTAAGAAAGTTACAAGCGTTTTTCTAATTAAAACGCTTTTTATTTACAGTGGATGTGGCATGTGGCAACATAAAAGGCATGTGGCAGATAGCCAATTTCCCACTCTACCACATGGTGAAAGTTTCATTCAAAAATATTCATCCCTCCCAGAGTTATTTCGAAAACACAAAATTCTATTCAAAATGTAACCGTCGCTCTGTCCAAAAATTGAATTTAAAAAATTTGGGAAAAAAAAGTGAAACACCAGGCCAACAGAACCAGCAGTAGGTGGATTTTACGGAATTGATTTTTGTTTTTTTATTACAACTTTTGAACGGCTAAATATTTTCGCATGGGACTTGCACCATGTTGTAGAGCAAGAAATGGGCTATTTGCCACATGCAACTATTTGTGCCACATGCCACAAATAAGTTGCATAGAAAGCGTTTTAATAGAAAAAACGCTTATAACTTTCTTAGCGTTAGAGCGATTTAAAAAAAATGTTCGGTGGAACAGTAGCCAACTTCCCGCTCTATCATCTAGTGAAAGTTTCATTCAAAAATATTGAGCCGTTCAAAAGTTGTAGCAAAAAAAGGGAAAAGATTACGAAAAATGAATGTTGCAAGTTCCGGTTGATCTAATTTTTAGTTTTTTCCCTATATCTTTTGAATGGGTTAAGATATCTTAATAAAACTTTCACCATGTGGCAGAGTGGGAAATGGGCTACATTGCAGTTGAACATTTTTTTTAAATCGCTCTAACGCTAAGAAAGTTACAAGCGTTTTTCTAATTAAAACGCTTTTTATTTACAGTGGATGTGGCATGTGGCAACATAAAAGGCATGTGGCAGATAGCCAATTTCCCACTCTACCACATGGTGAAAGTTTCATTCAAAAATATTCATCCCTCCCAGAGTTATTTCGAAAACACAAAATTCTATTCAAAATGTAACCGTCGCTCTGTCCAAAAATTGAATTTAAAAAATTTGGGAAAAAAAAGTGAAACACCAGGCCAACAGAACCAGCAGTAGGTGGATTTTACGGAATTGTTTTTTGTTTTTTTGTTACAACTTTTGAACGGCTAAATATTTTCGCATGGGACTTGCACCATGTTGTAGAGCAAGAAATGGGCTATTTGCCACATGCAACTATTTGTGCCACATGCCACAAATAAGTTGCACAGAAAGCGTTTTAATAGAAAAAACGCTTATAACTTTTTAAGCGTTTGACGAATTTTAGAAAAATGTTCGGTGGAACAGTAGCCCACTTCCCGCTCTATCATCTAGTGAAAATTTCATTCAAAAATATTGAGCCGTTCAAAAGTTGTGGCAAAAAAAGGGAAAAGATTACGAAAAATGAATGTTGCAAGTTCCGGTTGATCTAATTTTTAGTTTTTTCCCTATATCTTTTGAATGGGTTAAGATATCTTAATAAAACTTTCACCATGTGGCAGGGTGGGAAATGGGCTACATTTCAGTTGAACATTTTTTTAAATCGCTCTAACGCTAAGAAAGTTATAAGCGTTTTTCTAATTAAAACGCTTTTTATTTACAGTGGATGTGGCATGTGGCAACATAAAAGGCATGTGGCAGATAGCCAATTTCCCACTCTACCACATGGTGAAAGTTTCATTCAAAAATATTCATCCCTCCCAGAGTTATTTCGAAAACACAAAATTCTATTCAAAATGTAACCGTCGCTCTGTCCAAAAAATTAATTTAAAAAATTTGGGAAAAAAAAGTGAAACACCAGGCCAACAGAACCAGCAGTAGGTGGATTTTACGGAATTGATTTTTGTTTTTTTATTACAACTTTTGAACGGCTAAATATTTTCGCATGGGACTTGCACCATGTTGTAGAGCAAGAAATGGGCTGTTTGCCACATGCAACTATTTGTGCCACATGCCACAAATAAGTTGCATAGAAAGCGTTTTAATAGAAAAAACGCTTATAACTTTCTTAGCGTTAGAGCGATTTAAAAAAAAATGTTCGGTGGAACAGTAGCCAACTTCCCGCTCTATCATCTAGTGAAAGTTTCATTCAAAAATATTGAGCCGTTCAAAAGTTGTAGCAAAAAAAGGGAAAAGATTACGAAAAATGAATGTTGCAAGTTCCGGTTGATCTAATTTTTAGTTTTTTCCCTATATCTTTTGAATGGGTTAAGATATCTTAATAAAACTTTCACCATGTGGCAGAGTGGGAAATGGGCTACATTGCAGTTGAACATTTTTTTTAAATCGCTCTAACGCTAAGAAAGTTACAAGCGTTTTTCTAATTAAAACGCTTTTTATTTACAGTGGATGTGGCATGTGGCAACATAAAAGGCATGTGGCAGATAGCCAATTTCCCACTCTACCACATGGTGAAAGTTTCATTCAAAAATATTCATCCCTCCCAGAGTTATTTCGAAAACACAAAATTCTATTCAAAATGTAACCGTCGCTCTGTCCAAAAATTGAATTTAAAAAATTTGGGAAAAAAAAGTGAAACACCAGGCCAACAGAACCAGCAGTAGGTGGATTTTACGGAATTGATTTTTGTTTTTTTATTACAACTTTTGAACGGCTAAATATTTTCGCATGGGACTTGCACCATGTTGTAGAGCAAGAAATGGGCTATTTGCCACATGCAACTATTTGTGCCACATGCCACAAATAAGTTG
The DNA here is from genome assembly GCA_947397855.1 of Thelaira solivaga. Classification (NCBI taxonomy): domain Eukaryota; kingdom Metazoa; phylum Arthropoda; class Insecta; order Diptera; family Tachinidae; genus Thelaira; species Thelaira solivaga. The sequence continues at coordinate 78,518,809 of OX377611.1, read as the reverse complement.
CATAGAAAGCGTTTTAATAGAAAAAACGCTTATAACTTTCTTAGCGTTAGAGCGATTTAAAAAAAATGTTCGGTGGAACAGTAGCCAACTTCCCGCTCTATCATCTAGTGAAAGTTTCATTCAAAAATATTGAGCCGTTCAAAAGTTGTAGCAAAAAAAGGGAAAAGATTACGAAAAATGAATGTTGCAAGTTCCGGTTGATCTAATTTTTAGTTTTTTCCCTATATCTTTTGAATGGGTTAAGATATCTTAATAAAACTTTCACCATGTGGCAGAGTGGGAAATGGGCTACATTGCAGTTGAACATTTTTTTTAAATCGCTCTAACGCTAAGAAAGTTACAAGCGTTTTTCTAATTAAAACGCTTTTTATTTACAGTGGATGTGGCATGTGGCAACATAAAAGGCATGTGGCAGATAGCCAATTTCCCACTCTACCACATGGTGAAAGTTTCATTCAAAAATATTCATCCCTCCCAGAGTTATTTCGAAAACACAAAATTCTATTCAAAATGTAACCGTCGCTCTGTCCAAAAATTGAATTTAAAAAATTTGGGAAAAAAAGTGAAACACCAGGCCAACAGAACCAGCAGTAGGTGGATTTTACGGAATTGTTTTTTGTTTTTTTGTTACAACTTTTGAACGGCTAAATATTTTCGCATGGGACTTGCACCATGTTGTAGAGCAAGAAATGGGCTATTTGCCACATGCAACTATTTGTGCCACATGCCACAAATAAGTTGCACAGAAAGCGTTTTAATAGAAAAAACGCTTATAACTTTTTAAGCGTTTGACGAATTTTAGAAAAATGTTCGGTGGAACAGTAGCCCACTTCCCGCTCTATCATCTAGTGAAAATTTCATTCAAAAATATTGAGCCGTTCAAAAGTTGTGGCAAAAAAAGGGAAAAGATTACGAAAAATGAATGTTGCAAGTTCCGGTTGATCTAATTTTTAGTTTTTTCCCTATATCTTTTGAATGGGTTAAGATATCTTAATAAAACTTTCACCATGTGGCAGGGTGGGAAATGGGCTACATTTCAGTTGAACATTTTTTTAAATCGCTCTAACGCTAAGAAAGTTATAAGCGTTTTTCTAATTAAAACGCTTTTTATTTACAGTGGATGTGGCATGTGGCAACATAAAAGGCATGTGGCAGATAGCCAATTTCCCACTCTACCACATGGTGAAAGTTTCATTCAAAAATATTCATCCCTCCCAGAGTTATTTCGAAAACACAAAATTCTATTCAAAATGTAACCGTCGCTCTGTCCAAAAAATTAATTTAAAAAATTTGGGAAAAAAAAGTGAAACACCAGGCCAACAGAACCAGCAGTAGGTGGATTTTACGGAATTGATTTTTGTTTTTTTATTACAACTTTTGAACGGCTAAATATTTTCGCATGGGACTTGCACCATGTTGTAGAGCAAGAAATGGGCTGTTTGCCACATGCAACTATTTGTGCCACATGCCACAAATAAGTTGCATAGAAAGCGTTTTAATAGAAAAAACGCTTATAACTTTCTTAGCGTTAGAGCGATTTAAAAAAAATGTTCGGTGGAACAGTAGCCAACTTCCCGCTCTATCATCTAGTGAAAGTTTCATTCAAAAATATTGAGCCGTTCAAAAGTTGTAGCAAAAAAAGGGAAAAGATTACGAAAAATGAATGTTGCAAGTTCCGGTTGATCTAATTTTTAGTTTTTTCCCTATATCTTTTGAATGGGTTAAGATATCTTAATAAAACTTTCACCATGTGGCAGAGTGGGAAATGGGCTACATTGCAGTTGAACATTTTTTTTAAATCGCTCTAACGCTAAGAAAGTTACAAGCGTTTTTCTAATTAAAACGCTTTTTATTTACAGTGGATGTGGCATGTGGCAACATAAAAGGCATGTGGCAGATAGCCAATTTCCCACTCTACCACATGGTGAAAGTTTCATTCAAAAATATTCATCCCTCCCAGAGTTATTTCGAAAACACAAAATTCTATTCAAAATGTAACCGTCGCTCTGTCCAAAAATTGAATTTAAAAAATTTGGGAAAAAAAAGTGAAACACCAGGCCAACAGAACCAGCAGTAGGTGGATTTTACGGAATTGATTTTTGTTTTTTTATTACAACTTTTGAACGGCTAAATATTTTCGCATGGGACTTGCACCATGTTGTAGAGCAAGAAATGGGCTATTTGCCACATGCAACTATTTGTGCCACATGCCACAAATAAGTTGCATAGAAAGCGTTTTAATAGAAAAAACGCTTATAACTTTCTTAGCGTTAGAGCGATTTAAAAAAAATGTTCGGTGGAACAGTAGCCAACTTCCCGCTCTATCATCTAGTGAAAGTTTCATTCAAAAATATTGAGCCGTTCAAAAGTTGTAGCAAAAAAAGGGAAAAGATTACGAAAAATGAATGTTGCAAGTTCCGGTTGATCTAATTTTTAGTTTTTTCCCTATATCTTTTGAATGGGTTAAGATATCTTAATAAAACTTTCACCATGTGGCAGAGTGGGAAATGGGCTACATTGCAGTTGAACATTTTTTTTAAATCGCTCTAACGCTAAGAAAGTTACAAGCGTTTTTCTAATTAAAACGCTTTTTATTTACAGTGGATGTGGCATGTGGCAACATAAAAGGCATGTGGCAGATAGCCAATTTCCCACTCTACCACATGGTGAAAGTTTCATTCAAAAATATTCATCCCTCCCAGAGTTATTTCGAAAACACAAAATTCTATTCAAAATGTAACCGTCGCTCTGTCCAAAAATTGAATTTAAAAAATTTGGGAAAAAAAAGTGAAACACCAGGCCAACAGAACCAGCAGTAGGTGGATTTTACGGAATTGTTTTTTGTTTTTTTGTTACAACTTTTGAACGGCTAAATATTTTCGCATGGGACTTGCACCATGTTGTAGAGCAAGAAATGGGCTATTTGCCACATGCAACTATTTGTGCCACATGCCACAAATAAGTTGCATAGAAAGCGTTTTAATAGAAAAAACGCTTATAACTTTCTTAGCGTTAGAGCGATTTAAAAAAAATGTTCGGTGGAACAGTAGCCCACTTCCCGCTCTATCATCTAGTGAAAGTTTCATTTAAAAATATTGAGCCGTTCAAAAGTTGTAGCAAAAAAAGGGAAAAGATTATGAAAAAAGAATGTTGCAAGTTCCGGTTGATCTAATTTTTAGTTTTTTCCCTATATCTTTTGAATGGGTTAAGATATCTTAATAAAACTTTCACCATGTGGCAGGGTGGGAAATGGGCTACATTTCAGTTGAACATTTTTTTTAAATCGCTCTAACGCTAAGAAAGTTATAAGCGTTTTTCTAATTAAAACGCTTTTTATTTACAGTGGATGTGGCATGTGGCAACATAAAAGGCATGTGGCAGATAGAAAATTTCCCACTCTACCACATGGTGAAAGTTTCATTCAAAAATATTCATCGCTCCCAGAGTTATTTCGAAAACACAAAATTCTATTCAAAATGTAACCGTCGCTCTGTCCAAAAATTGAATTTGAAAAATTTGGGAAAAAAAAAGTGAAACACCAGGCCAACAGAACCAGCAGTAGGTGGATTTTACGGAATTGATTTTTGTTTTTTTATTACAACTTTTGAACGGCTAAATATTTTCGCATGGGACTTGCACCATGTTGTAGAGCAAGAAATGGGCTATTTGCCACATGCAACTATTTGTGCCACATGCCACAAATAAGTTGCATAGAAAGCGTTTTAATAGAAAAAACGCTTATAACTTTCTTAGCGTTAGAGCGATTTAAAAAAATGTTCGGTGGAACAGTAGCCCACTTCCCGCTCTATCATCTAGTGAAAGTTTCATTCAAAAATATTGAGCCGTTCAAAAGTTGTGGCAAAAAAAGGGAAAAGATTACGAAAAATGAATGTTGCAAGTTCCGGTTGATCTAATTTTTAGTTTTTTCCCTATATCTTTTGAATGGGTTAAGATATCTTAATAAAACTTTCACCATGTGGCAGGGTGGGAAATGGGCTACATTTCAGTTGAACATTTTTTTAAATCGCTCTAACGCTAAGAAAGTTATAAGCGTTTTTCTAATTAAAACGCTTTTTATTTACAGTGGATGTGGCATGTGGCAACATAAAAGGCATGTGGCAGATAGCGTTTTTTCTATTAAAACGCTTTCTATGCAACTTATTTGTGGCATGTGGCACAAATAGTTGCATGTGGCAAATAGCCCATTTCTTGCTCTACAACATGGTGCAAGTCCCATGCGAAAATATTTAGCCGTTCAAAAGTTGTAACAAAAAAACAAAAATCAATTCCGTAAAATCCACCTACTGCTGGTTCTGTTGGCCTGGTGTTTCACTTTTTTTTCCCAAATTTTTTAAATTAATTTTTTGGACAGAGCGACGGTTACATTTTGAATAGAATTTTGTGTTTTCGAAATAACTCTGGGAGGGATGAATATTTTTGAATGAAACTTTCACCATGTGGTAGAGTGGGAAATTGGCTATCTGCCACATGCCTTTTATGTTGCCACATGCCACATCCACTGTAAATAAAAAGCGTTTTAATTAGAAAAACGCTTATAACTTTCTTAGCGTTAGAGCGATTTAAAAAAAATGTTCAACTGAAATGTAGCCCATTTCCCACCCTGCCACATGGTGAAAGTTTTATTAAGATATCTTAACCCATTCAAAAGATATAGGGAAAAAACTAAAAATTAGATCAACCGGAACTTGCAACATTCATTTTTCGTAATCTTTTCCCTTTTTTTGCTACAACTTTTGAACGGCTCAATATTTTTGAATGAAACTTTCACTAGATGATAGAGCGGGAAGTTGGCTACTGTTCCACCGAACATTTTTTTTAAATCGCTCTAACGCTAAGAAAGTTATAAGCGTTTTTTCTATTAAAACGCTTTCTATGCAACTTATTTGTGGCATGTGGCACAAATAGTTGCATGTGGCAAATAGCCCATTTCTTTCTCTACAACATGGTGCAAGTCCCATGCGAAAATATTTAGCCGTTCAAAAGTTGTAATAAAAAAACAAAAATCAATTCCGTAAAATCCACCTACTGCTGGTTCTGTTGGCCTGGTGTTTCACTTTTTTTTCCCAAATTTTTTAAATTAATTTTTTGGACAGAGCGACGGTTACATTTTGAATAGAATTTTGTGTTTTCGAAATAACTCTGGGAGGGATGAATATTTTTGAATGAAACTTTCACCATGTGGTAGAGTGGGAATTTGCCTATCTGCCACATGCCTTTTATGTTGCCACATGCCACATCCACTGTAAATAAAATGCGTTTTAATTAGAAAAACGCTTATAACTTTCTTAGCGTTAGAGCGATTTAAAAAAATGTTCAACTGAAATGTAGCCCATTTCCCACCCTGCCACATGGTGAAAGTTTTATTAAGATATCTTAACCCATTCAAAAGATATAGGGAAAAAACTAAAAATTAGATCAACCGGAACTTGCAACATTCATTTTTCGTAATCTTTTCCCTTTTTTTGCTACAACTTTTGAACGGCTCAATATTTTTGAATGAAACTTTCACTAGATGATAGAGCGGGAAGTTGGCTACTGTTCCACCGAACATTTTTTTTAAATCGCTCTAACGCTAAGAAAGTTATAAGCGTTTTTTCTATTAAAACGCTTTCTATGCAACTTATTTGTGGCATGTGGCACAAATAGTTGCATGTGGCAAATAGCCCATTTCTTGCTCTACAACATGGTGCAAGTCCCATGCGAAAATATTTAGCCGTTCAAAAGTTGTAACAAAAAAACAAAAATCAATTCCGTAAAATCCACCTACTGCTGGTTCTGTTGGCCTGGTGTTTCACTTTTTTTTCCCAAATTTTTTAAATTAATTTTTTGGACAGAGCGACGGTTACATTTTGAATAGAATTTTGTGTTTTCGAAATAACTCTGGGAGGGATGAATATTTTTGAATGAAACTTTCACCATGTGGTAGAGTGGGAAATTGGCTATCTGCCACATGCCTTTTATGTTGCCACATGCCACATCCACTGTAAATAAAAAGCGTTTTAATTAGAAAAACGCTTATAACTTTCTTATCGTTAGAGCGATTTAAAAAAATGTTCAACTGAAATGTAGCCCATTTCCCACCCTGCCACATGGTGAAAGTTTTATTAAGATATCTTAACCCATTCAAAAGATATAGGGAAAAAACTAAAAATTAGATCAACCGGAACTTGCAACATTCATTTTTCGTAATCTTTTCCCTTTTTTTGCTACAACTTTTGAACGGCTCAATATTTTTGAATGAAACTTTCACTAGATGATAGAGCGGGAAGTTGGCTACTGTTCCACCGAACATTTTTTTTAAATCGCTCTAACGCTAAGAAAGTTATAAGCGTTTTTTCTATTAAAACGCTTTCTATGCAACTTATTTGTGGCATGTGGCACAAATAGTTGCATGTGGCAAATAGCCCATTTCTTGCTCTACAACATGGTGCAAGTCCCATGCGAAAATATTTAGCCGTTCAAAAGTTGTAACAAAAAAACAAAAATCAATTCCGTAAAATCCACCTACTGCTGGTTCTGTTGGCCTGGTGTTTCACTTTTTTTTCCCAAATTTTTTAAATTAATTTTTTGGACAGAGCGACGGTTACATTTTGAATAGAATTTTGTGTTTTCGAAATAACTCTGGGAGGGATGAATATTTTTGAATGAAACTTTCACCATGTGGTAGAGTGGGAAATTGGCTATCTGCCACATGCCTTTTATGTTGCCACATGCCACATCCACTGTAAATAAAAAGCGTTTTAATTAGAAAAACGCTTATAACTTTCTTAGCGTTAGAGCGATTTAAAAAAATGTTCAACTGAAATGTAGCCCATTTCCCACCCTGCCACATGGTGAAAGTTTTATTAAGATATCTTAACCCATTCAAAAGATATAGGGAAAAAACTAAAAATTAGATCAACCGGAACTTGCAACATTCATTTTTCGTAATCTTTTCCCTTTTTTTGCCACAACTTTTGAACGGCTCAATATTTTTGAATGAAACTTTCACTAGATGATAGAGCGGGAAGTGGGCTACTGTTCCACCGTACATTTTTTTTAAATCGCTCTAACGCTAAGAAAGTTATAAGCGTTTTTTCTATTAAAACGCTTTCTATGCAACTTATTTGTGGCATGTGGCACAAATAGTTGCATGTGGCAAATAGCCCATTTCTTGCTCTACAACATGGTGCAAGTCCCATGCGAAAATATTTAGCCGTTCAAAAGTTGTAACAAAAAAACAAAAAACAATTCCGTAAAATCCACCTACTGCTGGTTCTGTTGGCCTGGTGTTTCACTTTTTTTTCCCAAATTTTTTAAATTAATTTTTTGGACAGAGCGACGGTTACATTTTGAATAGAATTTTGTGTTTTCGAAATAACTCTGGGAGGGATGAATATTTTTGAATGAAACTTTCACCATGTGGTAGAGTGGGAAATTGGCTATCTGCCACATGCCTTTTATGTTGCCACATGCCACATCCACTGTAAATAAAAAGCGTTTTAATTAGAAAAACGCTTGTAACTTTCTTAGCGTTAGAGCGATTTAAAAAAAATGTTCAACTGCAATGTAGCCCATTTCCCACCCTGCCACATTGTGAAAGTTTTATTAAGATATCTTAACCCATTCAAAAGATATAGGGAAAAAACTAAAAATTAGATCAACCGGAACTTGCAACATTCTTTTTTCGTAATCTTTTTCCTTTTTTTGCTACAACTTTTGAACGGCTCAATATTTTTGAATGAAACTTTCACTAGATGATAGAGCGGGAAGTGGGCTACTGTTCCACCGAACATTTTTTTTAAATCGCTCTAACGCTAAGAAAGTTATAAGCGTTTTTTCTATTAAAACGCTTTCTGTGCAACTTATTTGTGGCATGTGGCACAAATAGTTGCATGTGGCAAATAGCCCATTTCTTGCTCTACAACATGGTGCAAGTCCCATGCGAAAATATTTAGCCGTTCAAAAGTTGTAATAAAAAAACAAAAATCAATTCCGTAAAATCCACCTACTGCTGGTTCTGTTGGCCTGGTGTTTCACTTTTTTTCCCAAATTTTTTAAATTCAATTTTTGGACAGAGCGACGGTTACATTTTGAATAGAATTTTGTGTTTTCGAAATAACTCTGGGAGGGATGAATATTTTTGAATGAAACTTTCACCATGTGGTAGAGTGGGAAATTGGCTATCTGCCACATGCCACTTATGTTGCCACATGCCACATCCACTGTAAATAAAAAGCGTTTTAATTAGAAAAACGCTTATAACTTTCTTAGCGTTAGAGCGATTTAAAAAAAATGTTCGGTGGAACAGTAGCCTACTTCCCGCTGTATCACCTAGTGAAAGTTTCATTTAAAAATATTGCACCGTTCAAAAGTTGTAGCAAAAACAGGGAAAATATTTAAACATAGCATGTTGCAAGTTCTGGTTGATCAGTGTTTTGGTTTTTTTCCCTATAACTTGTGAATGGATTAATATTGTAGAATGAAACTTTCACCTTTTATTACATTTTTTTAAAAATTGAAATTTATTAAAATTATTATAAAGAACTTTGCTAGCCTCCCAAATATTATTGTTAGTACGGAGGACCTGAATTTTGTCCATTTGGTTTTTGCTTTTGACTTCGTAAAATATTAGGCAGAAATGACCCGGCGTACTTAGTTGATTTTTCTATTCACAACCTTAATTGGTAGGCTAGTAGGGGTTTGATTTTAAGTGTTTCTTCTGTATTTATTTTTAAAGACAGAAACTAGTAACTACAGCATTCAATATGCCCTGAAGAATACTAATAACCTTACAGGTGCGACACTGGGTGGTCAATAAAAAATATATTTTAAGTAAATCACAAGGTGATAACTGCATTAACTGTTAGTGGTGTGTTAAATGCAACAGATTATAAGAAAATCGTAAGTGCCAAGTTGAGTTGTCCGGTAACAGACAGAATGATGCAGTAACTCTGGTCTACGTAATGGATGTCATAATACCAAATTAAAATTCATTCGACTTAAGTCAAAGATGTAAAATAATAGCGCCTATAGGCATAAATAGCAAGAAATGAAACTTAATGTATACTTTTTTTTAAATTTTGTTACATCATAAATATATCTGAGTTTAAATGCTAAATTATGTAACTAAAATATAGATGTAGGTACAGCTTCGATTGACAATCTAACAAAAATACCTTAAATAAAACTTATTTCGTTTTTAAATATTTTGACTATTACTGCCATAGAGTTTTAAAAAGTAAATTTTTGTATGGTTTTGCCCAAGGAATATTCATCTATAAGGTAACAGAAGTTCTACAGCTAAATACATGAATATGCCTTGGTTTGTGTTTGTCTAATAAATAAATTCTTAAGGATACATGAATAAAGTGTTGCAATGAATATTAAACTAAGCTAATTCACATTTTCATGTACTAAAAACTAAATCGCTTAAACATATTCACTATTGAGATTGGCCTTTAAAAAAATATATTGTAAAATAACCTAAATCATTTCAGATTCATTTGATCTAAAAGCCGGCACTATTTTCCACACAATGCACATAAATGCATACTTTAACTTTTTTACAGAATATCATTTTTGGAGCTTTCGGTTGGAATAGAAGTTTTCTGTGAATTTTCTTTGAACATTTTTCCTCGTACCATATCAATAAAACCATTCATTACAGCAGTATGTTGCTCTGTAGCTAAAGCTTGACGCTGCATGGCTTCTGTTTGTTTTTCTAAAACATCAGCTTGACGTTCAATCAGACTAACTAAGGTGTTGGAGACTTGGAAGATATTTTCCAACAGTTTTGTTTGATGTTCCACTTGGTTCTGCATGGGTGACGTAGTTGTTCGATCTGGTATAGGTAAATTGGACGGCTGTAAAGGAGGTGGTGTAGCGAAATAGTTATTGGTAAGTTGCTGATTGTTAGCTATTCCCAGCGCATGTTTATTTAAATAGCTATATGAACTACAAGAAGATTCATCAGGTAACACACTTTCTTTTTCATCGACATATGATTCCTGAAAAGAATCGTCTTCATCTGGATAAGAGTAATCGTTGTCGAATTTATTTGTAAAATTGGTATACATTGACGGTGAATATGGTTCATAATCTTTGGGTTCAGACTTAATTTGAATTTCTCCTTCACTACATTCAGTTTCAGAATTTGACTGTTTGGATGTATATTGTACAGAAGCAGGTTTAGTTTTATTAACACTACGTTTTCTTTGACCTCGTTTAAAATCGCACCAGACCTTGTTATACACATATATATTTAATTTAGATTCATATTTTCATACCAAATGACTAATTTAGGCAAATACCTTCTTCCATTGTTGTACTGTGCGATAGGGTGGTCCTAGACTATTCAGTTCTTCTGTCAATTCTGCCCAGTATCTGTGATCTTGTTTGTACTTTAAAATGCCATTATTATCATACTTTTTAAAACTATTTTCCCGAGTTTTTAATAAATAAGCCATCTTTCTTTTTAGTAAGCTGTACTGCTTCACTGTTGTCATTTTGTGTTTCTTTACATAGTTTCTGTAAAATTGTTGATCATGTCTGAAATCAAGAAATTCAAGCAAAAATTAATATAAATATTGAATGGGTAAATTATAACTAGAACTAGGTTGTATGTACTATGTATATGTAGATATTTTTGTCACTTCAAACGCATATAATGAGTACAAGCAGCCCTTTATATTCTAATTTCTGTTTCTGTAGTATGTACATGTACATATGTATGTACTTTTCACTGTAGCAGGTTTTGGAATTTTACAAAAATTAACATATAATGCATTAATCCCTTCACATTTCGGATTAAAAAATCCAAAACATATTTCACCAATTTCTTTAAAAGGTTCATACTATTTGTATAATAATTTGATATTTCTCATAAATCAAGTGTAGAGCCAAGTATGCAAATGTAAGTAACTACATTTGTATGTATGTAAATTTTATTGAAACAATGGCACGTAGGTATCAGCAATTTTAAGAACCATAAAACGTGTTTTACCCGAGCCTCTCACCGGCAACAATTATAGATTACAAAATTTGTGTGGACTTACGGCATATGTTCCATTTTCGTAATATATTTTCTTAATTTTATAAATTGCTTATTGCCTTTATCTATATAATACACATTTAGGTTTCACTATTCACTTTTTTTGGACGACAGCGGTGAATACACATTCACCTTGTTTACATTTTGTTTCACTTATTTAGTGTTGGTAAACGTACGAAATATTTAACAAGCAAGTTAAAAAAAAGTTGCCAGCGCAACAAACAAAAAACGTTCAAAAACGACTATTTAATAAAAAAAATTATGTGGTATCAAGCAATAGCTAAAGCGAAAGCCGCGAAAAAAAAATTCTTTTCAAAAGTTTATTAAGAATAGAATATTTAAACAAAATAATAATTATTGCACTTTAAAAATCTTTTTAACATAATTCATAATAATAAGATAGCGTTGTCGTCAATAAAATCAACGAAACATTTCAAATGCACACTATTTGATTTTTTTTATTTTAATATATATTACAAAAATATGACTCCCACATACATATATATGTACTGAATAAATAATAAAATTCAACACACTTAAAAGAAATATAAAAACACTAATTAGGGAATAATTATAAAGCTCGATTCTTTAAATTTGATTTTTAATTCATTACTAATATTATATCACTTAACATTGATTGTATCCTTAATATATATAGTTGGCTATGTAACACACTACCAAATTTATATATATAAAACAATAGATACAAAACGATTACCAGTATAACGAATATTTTTATACACACTTCTAATTAAAATGTAAAAGACTAATTTTTGCTTAACTTTAGCAACGCCTTAAATATTCTAGTTTTCTTTAATTTCTAGCATAAGAAACTAACTTGCTTTAGGTTTATCGTTCATGAATTGCCATTGGATAAATTGACTATGACGTAGTTGAAGACTTTGAATTTGTCTTCGGCATTTTTTCACGTATCATATCAATAAAACTATTCATCACCAAAGTGTGATGTTCTGTAGCTGAAGCTTGACGTCGCATAGCTTCTGTTTGTTTTTCAATTGCGCTTACATGCCGTTCCATTAAACTCGCCATTGCACTGGAAGTTTCTGATAAATGTTCCAACAATTTTGTTTGATTTGCCATTTGTTGCTGCAAAGTATACAAAGTTTGATCTAGCAAATACTTATTTGAGGGTCTTAAACATGGAGGAGATCTAAGTTGTGGAACAGATGTTTCATTTATAGATATTTGAGGTGTTTTTTCTTCTATATCAGGAGGAATTTGCTCAGGTATTAATGTTTCTGGTAAATCTTGAGTCAACTGTTGCAACAATGCTCTATCTGAGTAAGAACACTCATCGCCATACTCATTCGAATTTGTTGAATGCATTGATTGGGAATTATTATCAGAACGATAAACTTCATCTTCCTCTTCTTGTTCTTGTTCTTCAACTCCAAAGATATCACAACCTATATTTAACTCTGTTTTGATAGTTTTGGTAAATTTTGGTACTGATTTAAAATTTCGTTTACTGTGAAAACGTTTAAAGTCGATCCAAATCTAATGTTAATAATGCAATTATTAACTATGTATATGTGTCGAATTATACATACATATATAGATTGAAAAAATTACCTTTTTCCATTGTGGTACAGTACGATAAGGTGGTCCAAGTGCATTTAGTCTGTCTGTCAATGAATTCCAATATATAATGGCATCTGAACTTTTTGCAGAAACATTTTCAGCATGAAATCTTGCCATTTCGTGTGTCAGCAAACTGTATTGTTTGTCTGTAGTTCTTTTGTACGAGTTACTCATTCTAGAAATATAAAAAACTTTATAAGCAACGTATAGTAAGCGAAGTTGTATATTATTAAAGATTGTTTTCCTTCACATTTCATTGTATTGTTAATTGTTATTTTTCGTACAATAAAAGGTATGTATAAAATATTTTTAGATGGTATTTATGTAGGCAAAAAAATATACAATAAAAGGAATATTTATCCTCTTAAAATTGTATGTACTCGTACATATGTCTTCACTCTGCCTCCACAAAAAATTTAAAATTTAGAATTAATGCCTACCTTTTTTTAAATTTTTGTTGTGCTTTGTATTTGTTTTTGGTACTGTGGTTGTCCTTTTTGTTGTTCGTCATCACTATAATGTAAATATAACACATCCAAAAGAAACGATTTTTAGAAAATCAAATATGTAACATGTTTCTACAATCAATACATACATTTTTTAAATAAGAAAACATAGGTACATACGCATTTTTGCAGCTTCACATTTGCACGAAAACTTAATGGAGTATGTTTTTCATTCTATAAATTGAAAAGAAATTTTTTTATTAAATACATTTGAACATCTAAATACGTAAGTGCGTATGATCAGTTGCAATCTTCTAATACAGTAAGCCGAACAAAAACTTCTTTATGATATTATTAAAGAGTCATTTATACAGGATCTCTAAACAAATAAAACTTACAAAAGTAGTGTGGATAAGCCAAATGTTGATATGAAGAAGAAAATTATACCTATTTTTATAGTTTAAAACATTGTTAAACCTTTCCTTATCCATAGTTCTGCAGAAGGTAGTTAGATAGTGCAGTTTTACGACGACTTAATTGATTATATTCAAATGGGTCTTCTCCCATTAAAAGTAATAAGTGAATCAGAAATCGTGAACGGAGCTGAATTTAAAGCTTGACCATGTGGACATTAAGAATCCACTTAAAGGGGTGCTTAAACTTGAGCGGAGGATAGCATACACCAATAAATCAAATTAACGAATTGGACTGATCTTGCACATTTTAATTGATATGAATTGTCATTAGAACATTTTAAACTTACACTATACTCTTCATATTGGAAAAAACAATTAACTATTTTATAACTTATCGCTTTTTTGTTTTATTGCGTAAAATACAATTTGCAAACGAATTTCACTATTCACTTTTATTTTCATCAGCAGTGAATTAACTTTGTTTATAATTATATTCACATGTTCAGTGTTGTAAAAGGGCTAAGAAAAATAAATATGTTCATATTAATAGTTACCAGATAAACCAATGCGTTCATAAAAGCGCGTTCAAAATCGTCTAGCCATTATAAATGAAATTAATATAATAATATATTCAAATATATATTCAAGCACATTTGATATAGCTTACAAGCACTTTTTATAAAAAAATATTGCACATGTTTGTAGTGATGTGTGGCTTTCAAATATGCTTGAAGTGTACGTTGTCCTAACTAAGGCTATGGATATTGTAGATATTATAATTCGCCAAGGATAATATAAATGGAACAAAATTTAGGCGGTGTTTTAAAAATGTAGATTTAATTTACGTTTACTGCGATTTATGAAAATTTTATTTCGAGAAGAATTCTTAACATTAATTGATGATAATTAGAATTTTAAATGTAATGATATTACGACACTTCATAAAACCGTGAATTTATTTGTTACACGTTTATATTAAGAAACGTTTTGTTTATTTTTAAAATATAAAATAAATTTGTAACTTTTAATGTGTAAAAAAACAATGTAAAGAAAACTAACTACTAACTATATTTGTTTGGCGAATGTTTTTTATCAAAACAATTAGGAGTTTGTAGGCATGCTTTTTTTAAACGTAAAGCACTGCTTTTAATATTTTCAATTTGTTTTTCAAGGAGTGCCATTGGATAAACCTGTTGAGATCTTGGAATTTGTCTTCGACCTTTTTTCACGTATCATATCTACAAAACTATTCATTACTAAGGTATGATGCTCCAAAGCCGAAGATTGACGTTGTATTGCTTCTGTTTGTTTTTCGATAGCGTTCACTTGACGCTCCATTAAACAAGCTATTGTACTGGAAATGTTTGATAAATGTTCTAAGAGTTTTGTGTGATTTTCCATTTGATTCGCTAAAGCATACACAGTCTGATTATTTGACGACTCTAACATTGAAGGTGATTTGTAGTTTGAACTGGAAGGTTGTGTTAGAGATCTGTGAGTAGTTCTCTCTTCAATATAAGATGGATCATATGTATGAGGATCATAAGGATTTTCATCAGATGTTAAAGTTTCATGTTTCAAGGTTTGTCTATCCGGATATGCATACTCATCGACATAATCATTGGAATGTGTCGAATGAATTGATTGAGAATTTTGGTCATATTCCTCCCACTCTGATTGTAGAAATTTAGCAACTTTAGAAGAAGTAGCAGGTATATTATCAAAACGAAAGATTTCATCATCATCCTCTTGTTCTTCAACGCCAAAAATATCACAACTTGTATTTGAATGAGTTTTAATAGTTTTGGTGAATTTTGGTGTAGATTTGAAATTTCTTTTACTGTGAAATCGCTTAAAGTCAGACCAAACCTAATTTGAATTTTTTAATTAATATTTGTAAGCACCGTAAATTAAAAATTAAAACCTTTTTCCATTGTTGTACAGTGCGATAAGGTGGTCCAAGCTCGTTTAATTTTTCTGCTAGTGTATTCCAGTGTGCAATGCCATCTGCGCTTTTAATTGAAAGATTTTTAACCCGAAACCTTGCCATTTCGTGTGTCAGCAAGCTATACTGTTTATCCGTGGTCCTTTTATAACCAGAGTAGCATCTTTGAAATTTACAAAGAAAAATAAGTATGAAAATAGGTACGGTGCTTATTCTAAAAATTACAAAATTGTAGGAAATGCCGAATTTACATATTCTTTGTATTTTCAAGATAAATTAAGACTTGGAAAAAAACCAGAGGAATAAATATTTTAATGATTTTATATTAAAAGCAACAACTATGACTGAAATAAATTAATCTTTGACTAAAGTATAATTCATAATTTTGTATATGCATGTAATTATACTGATACTGTAGTGAGATTTATACATGTATGAAGGAATGTATGTATATTTCACTAGGACTTGAGCTCTACGGCCACTTTGTACCACAGCTGTCCTACTAAGCAGATATAAAATAAGCACTGTTTGTTCTATTAGAATATATTATTAATTATAAAGTTACTCACTACATACTTTAGAAAATAATGAAATACTTAACACAAACTTGTTTTTCATTCTTGTAAATGTGTTAATTAAATCATTTTTACCACCATATTTCATTCAATATTTTTGTTATTACAAATTTATAGCTAATTTCATTGATTTCTTTATACTCACTGCGAATGATTCATATTAGTGGAAATATTTTACGCTATTTGTGTATATTATATTTCACTGAAATTCACTTTTCACTTTTACAGGGCTACAGCGAATACACATGCACTTTGTTTATAAATAATGTTTCTTGTAAACAAAATAAAGTGTTGAAAATTGTAAAAATATAAAGATATAAAGTTGCCAGATGAAGAATGCAATTTGTACGATTATATCTAATTAAAAAAATACCTTGCAAATCAACGTTTCGCACTATAGATTTAATTAATGTTTAATTTTTCACTCAAATAATCACATTAGAGTATTTCATATGTATAAAATATAAATTGTTTTAATTTTTTAGAAGTAAACATAAACATTTATTATTATAGTAAAAATAAGTAGATGTACATATAATTGAATTACAAAAAAAAAAAAAAAAAATTATACCATAAAAGATATATATTTCCTATAATACCTATAATTTCTCTGAATCACTAACTTTGCATTTACTTAACACTTTTTTTCTAGCCTCTTGTCGTCTAAGAAATACACTACGACATTCTGTTGCTCTCAATTGCTTCTCCATAATTAGGTTTTGTTTCTCCAAGTTTATAACATGCCTCTGCATCAACTTAGCAAAGTTTGTACTCATTTTTGTAAGCTGTTCCATCATTTTATTTTGATTTTTTACTTGTTGTTCCATGGTAGACATAGCTTGTCCCAAGTACTTTAGTTTCTCCTGATTCAATTTATGTAGGGCAGAGTCATTCGGCGAAGGACATTCTGAATTAAAATTATTCGAATTGTGATGATACATATCAGTATCTTCTTCTTCGATGGAATTTATTGCATAAGAATTAGTGGCATCGTGAGATGAACTGTAAAAATGTTTTTCAGTATTTTGAAGTTCATCTTCTGCCAAAGGATTATCATAAGATTCCTCAACTTCCGGTTGAGACTCCTCATGAAAATTTGTTGGTGAAAAATATTTCTGCTCTGTACTGTCGCCATACGAAGTATAAATAGAGTCGGAACTACATAATGTTTCCATAAGTTTATTTTTCTTTGATTTATACTTGATCTTCTTTGGTTTCGGTGTAAACTCTTCACTTAGACGTTTTATGCTACGCAAACGCAAATCGGACCACACCTGAAATGATGATTGAGAATACTCTTAATTTTAAATAAAATTTAATTTTTATATATTTCAAAAGTAATATTACATATAAGCCCTATTTTATGTTAAAATAATAAAAATTACAGACATTTTTTAATTATGTATTTAAGGTAATTTATTGCTAAGACTTATTTTACGAACAAAAATTATAGTACAGGTTTTAAAAAATATTTTCTCAGAAGCAATTCCTTTGTCTTTTACATTTCAACTTTTTTCTAAATTCTTGCCTTCTTAAAAATATATTATCATATTCATTTAATTTCAATTGCTTCTGCATTAAAAGTGTTTTCCTCTCCTCGGCCACCATATGTCTTTTCATTAATAATGTTAAATTTGAGGAAACATGTAGCAAATGTTTCATTAATTTATTTTGCTGTTCCAGTTGTTCTTGCACTGCAGCCAAAGTTTGTTCCATTTCATCATCACCTTGAAATTCTTGAGATTTATTTAATTTACTGTGATGGCCTTTGTTACAAATATAATTATTTTCAATCAATTTATTTTCTTCTTCTCCAAAATCATCATAAGGTTCATAATCTGGGTCCGCTTCTTGACTTTGTTCGTTATCACTGTGTTCAGTTTTTATATGGGTTTCATAAATTGACATCGAGCTGTTTAAAGCTTCCATTAGCCGATCTTCAGCTGGATCGATAGGTTCTTTTTTTGGTTTCTTAGGTTTTTTGGATGCTTTCGATATTTTCATACTTTGTCTTTTAATACGTAAGCGGACGTCAGACCAGACCTAAAACAAGGAAATTATTTATATATTTATTTACACATATTGAATTTTTAATAGAAAGACTTTCCTTTTGAACTTTAAGCCACGAATGTCTGTCTATTTAAGGCATTTTCGTGTTTCTATTTTTTAACTTGCACTGTATTTTTAATCTCAGCAGCCTTTCAGAGGGCTTTTAATCAGAGTTTAACATATGTATACATATGTCACGCGCAAATTACACATTTCTTTAGGCAATAAAATCAGAGGTATAAGATGGAGTGTAATATTTGAAAAACTAGAACATCATTACACTACCCACTTGCGTGTTGTTTTAATCCATGTAAGTGTTCCCTCATTATATTGAAAATATTTTGGGAAGTTACCATTTTTATATAATAAATTGTATGTATACAGAACAATTTTTACTAAAAATGGCGATTAATTTTTAAAAATTTTGTTTTTGTAATCAAAGCTGTTAAAAATTAATTTATTTTTTTCATTTTGCTTCAAAAAATGTAATTTCTTACTAAAGTCAAATTCATAGAACAAAAGATTTAATTCATTAATAAATTTAATTAAATATACATATGTACATGTATGTATAACAGGCCTTTGAGTTATTAAAAATAAATTTAAATTAAAAAAATTAAAAAAAAAAGTTTGGCTTTAATTTTGTAAGCTTAGGAAAAACAGATTTATGTACAAAATGTTTATTACGACTTTTCTGGACAAACATTTTGTTCATCATACAAATATACATATGTACATACATACATAAAGTATTTACATGCCACACTTTATGCTGCTTCATAAAAATTTTATTTTTTAAGCAGCAAAATGTCGTGACGAAGAATTTTTTATCTGAACGAAAAATAATATAGAATACGACTTTTATTTTATATTTTCGTTCCATACACAAGCAATTTATTGTAATCACGTGAAATGTGCGTGACTTAACCTAAGTTATGTAGAAATTAATTTTTTTTTCGTTTGTTAAGTGTGCGTGACCGTGAGCCATCATAAGGTTTGTGTAATGAGAAAAAAGGTAAGTATGTATATATGTAACCATTTTTGTATAGGTATAAATAGTAGTACGTTATGGATACATATAGCAATTAACTTCAAACAAACAAAAAACCATATTATGGAGTTGTAAAAAAAGTTTTAAAAAGAAACTTATTTACATTGAAACCTATAAAAAAAGAATGGATAGAGAAAATTTTAGAAACTGGTTAATCTTTAAATTTCTGAATAAAAATAGTCTGATTTCAACAATACAAATTATGTTCAAGCTGGATTTCAGTTACACATCATTAAATAATTTCTTTTTTTAAATAAAAAGCCAACCTTTTTTGTGGATAGATTGGTTAGCGAGTAAACTGTTATGAAAGACTTTCAGTGTTCTGTAATAAAAGTATAGAGAACACAGGCTTTCCAAATTTTTACTTCAGTAACATATAAATGAAGCTTGTTTTTTTAAGAAAATTCATAGCTTTTAATAGACGAAAAAATGTACTACTTAACTAAATATGTATGTATAGATGAATGACTTATGTTCTACAATTAATATTACTTAATAACTGAGTTAAAAACAAATCAAAGATACATACATTATAGTAATACTTGTGATCATCTTTCCCTAACGTATTTTAGACATATATTTCTGTTGCGTGCTTGTGCACAGAAGAAACAAATTACTAAAGCTTTAAAATGAAATATTCTGTTTTTATGCAAATTCCAAATTTACAGAAAATAGTTAATTATTATAATAATGCATGCACATTCATCTAAAAAAAAAAAGGTTTTACTAGATTACCTTTTTCCATTCCGTCATGGTTCGTTCTGGTGGTCCCAAAGCATTCAATTTTTCTACAATATCTTTCCACTCAGCATCGACCACGGCTCTTTGGGCTCCCACACCATAACCGCGGGCGGCCGCTGGATGGACCGCCATTTCTGCTTTTAACAAGTCAAACTGTTCATTTGTTGTTTTCTTTACACTATAATATGGTTAAGCAACAAAAAAAAAAACATTTTTAACATTTCTTTACCAGTTTTTTTTTTTTTGGAAAACATAGACCAAGTGTGCTTACCGCCGCATTATTAACAAAGTTTAATGTCTTATAATTTCGTTTGTTTTAATGGCTCTTATTTGTAAATTTGTTTTTATTTTCTGCAGGATTATTAGATTTTTTCTATTTACATACAACCAAATGCATCAACCACTACTAGTCACCATTTTTATATATTGTCACGTCATGAATATCACAAATATCACGCACATCAGATGTCGTGACCGAAATGTGAAATTAGTAACAGAGTTGCATTTTTATTTTCAGGCTGCCAGATGGTTGTTTAAATTGGACTGCAAGAACTCAGTGAACTCGACATAAAAACATTTGGTTTTTAGTAGATATCCAAGAATTTTCTAAATTTAAATATTTTATATATGAATATTATTGTCTGTATGATATTTTAAAGCCTGTAAAATAGCAAACCCAATCTAGTATGAATAGTATTCTATACGCGAAATATGTCTACTTAATTAAAACTTTAATAATGTTAATAAATTTTGCATTTTTATTTATTTTTACTATGTTGACAGTTTTTATTAAAACTGAGATCCAATAGGAGCTCAAGGTTGATTACGAAAAAACGCTTAACAACAATAATTAATAAGTTAGCAATACAAAAATATTTTATTACGTTAAATGCTTAAAATTAGTATTAGAAAAACATATACATAGTTTATTTGATAAATAGTATTTGGTTCTAAAAAAGGCACATGATTACTCTCTAAAATAGTTTGCTCAAATTTTTAGGCTCTAACACGAGAAGCTTTTTTACTTTTATCTGCTTTGGGTGGTGGTGGCCCACCACGGCCATTTTGCATGTGACGATTATAAATTCTATAAAAACATTTTACATTATTAATCATAAAAAAAATTTAATAGAGAACTTACATCTTATAGGTTTCTGTTTTAATATATTCAATGACATGACTGATACCCAATAAATATTGTTCAGCTATTGGTTGTACCCATGGATTTTCTTCCATTTTCATAACCGATTTGCTGCCCAATAAATCCAACTGCGCTACTTCTGGCGGCAGGACTTGCAAGCGATTATGTTGAATATGCAGTTCTCTCAAACGTACAAGTTCACCAATTTCACGTGGCAATTCCAACAAGTCATTATCACGTAAGCCCAAAATTTGTAAATTCTTTAAATTGCCCAATCCTTTCGGTATGTACTCAAAATCATTATCTCCCAAATACAAGGCTCTTAATGTTTCCATCATAAAGAAATTTCCTGGCAAAACTTTTTCATTTAAATTATTATACGACAAGTCCAAAACTTCCAAGACAGGAAACGCTCCAAATCCACGGGGAAGATTATCTAAACGATTGATGGATACATTTAGAATACGCAGTTTTGGCATTGAGGATATAGAGACGGGAAGTTCTCGTAATTGATTGTTAGACAGATTTAGAATTTCTAAATTGAGTAAATTTGCAATGCCAGGATTTATTACGCTGATTTTGTTGTGGCTCAATGTCAAACGAGTAATATTGATCATGTTAACTATAAAATAACAAAAAGCAATATAATTAAATTAAATAGATATTTACACAAATAGTGAAATCTTATTAATGAGAAATTACATCTATACAATTTTTCATTAATTCTTTTTAACGGTAATTTAAAAGTTCATGTGGCAGCACCTGTTAAATTACATAAGCAGTATGGCATCTTACTATATACAGATTCTTTGGTGTTTGTTTTGCTCACTCTCTCCTGTTATTATAATTATTAATGGACGGACAACTTAATAGAACTATACACATGTATTACATATTCATTCAAACACTCCCATCTGTTTAGAGCCACCATATCGCCGTTTTAAAGTCAAGATAGGATTGGTCATAAAATTTACTAAAAATGTATATTTTTCTTAGGAAATGTTGCGAATACTGCGGAATTAGCTGCAGTAAATTGAAAATACTGTGTGCTTTATTGCAGGGTATACAAAATTTACAACAATTTGTGAAAATGACGATCCGTACCTACGGTGAAATAAATTTATAAATGTCTGGTAGCTCTAGTTTTTAATATTTTCTTTTACACATTTTGTGTGATACATACTCTGAATACATATGCATTTTAATTATTTAATAATGTATATAAAAACAAAAAAATTTATTCTAGTTTCTTTACAGTAGGCGAATAGCAAAACATGACCTCATCTACCTACGCGAAATTAATTTTTTAAGAACATGTACCTACATAATTAATAACGTACATATGTGTGTATATATGTAAATGCAAATCTGTTCTATGTGCCATGGGTTAAATATTTTCTTTCTCGTTTTTTTTTGCTTTCTTTAATTTAGCACTTAATTTTCTCCAATTTCACTTACACAATCCCGGCAATTCCTCAAAGGAGCTAACTCCTTTGTCCACCAAATCAATTTCACGATTTTGTGTCTCACGCGCTTCATCCAATACTTTTTTCGCCTTCGACATTTTTGCTTGAACTGGCAAGCAAGATACAGATTGACTCATTTTTTCAATCTATTTATTTATTTTAATTTTTCTTATTGTATCTTTCTTTTGTTTTGTTATTGTTCTTCTTTCGTTCTGTTTTGGGAGAGAAAAATACGCAAGTAATCATAGTATAATTAAACATTCGACCGCCGGTAATAGTGTGTCTTGGAAATGGTTAAGTGGCTTTTGCAAACAAACAAAATAGTGAGTGAACGATGGGGATGATGATGAGGATCCCGGTTAGTATTGTAATGCCGGTAAGAAGGGTACGTAAAAAATAGTAACAGTAATAGAAAAAAAAAATATGAAACGCACATACGGACAATAAATTTTTTTCTCCTAATATAAGGGAAAGGGAATTATTTCGTAATGAAATTAGGGAGTTAAAATTCGTGTTGTAGATGAAGGGGAAATCGAGGTGAATCTCTGTGAATTCACCACAAATGCCATTATTCAAAATATTTCAAGGCAATATTATTTTAAGCCTTGAAGTAGCTAAATAGCAAGACTTGTAATTTAAAATTAAACTGTAGGCATTCGAGCGGTATATGTCTTAGCTGTAGTTTGTCCATTCTATTACAAATTTATGTGCATGCATGCGTATGTTTGTATGCAATTTTTCTGTTTTTTAACTATTGATTCATATTTTTTTTGATTTTTCTTATCAAAGCAAACTTACAACACAAAATGTATTTTTTATTTTTTAATATTCATTGATAGTTTATCGTTTCTATATATTTTTTGTGTTAAATAATTATTAAATAAAATTTATTGTTGAAATAAAAAAATTATATTGTTTTTTCAACCGATTTCTTTAAAATTTTTTTCCTTCTCTTAATTCTTAGCATTATCTTTCCCAAGTCATACAGTAAAAGAACCAGACGAGCCCGGATTTTTTATTTCTTTGAAACTTAATTAAAGACACTAATTAAAAAAAATTACACAGCACAGAAAATATTACTAATTTATAAATAAACCACTACCACTTGTTAAATAGAAATATATAAATGTTGTGTATAAGTGTATGTATATACATATGTATATAGAATGACACAATTTATGTTGTTTTAAACGGTGGTATGTATTTGGATTAATAATATTTTTATTTTCATTTTCACATTTTATTTTCTTTCAATATCTTATTATTTTGCTAAAATTTTTTTTAATTATTTATTACATCCTCTCCTAGGGTGGCTTACACTGATTAATTTTTTTGTTTTAATTTTCAAAAATTTTCAATTTGCTTATTATTTACAAACACAACAGTCTTAAATCTTTTTTTTTTTTTAAATTGGCAGTCTCCCTTGTATGCGTCATACAACCTGCACATTCATCTGACTTGATTTAATAATAAATAAAATCTACAAACAAAAATAGTTTTTTTTTTAATAGTGATAAAAATTTAATGTTTTTTTTTTCATACGGCTACACAAATTTTAATTTAAATTTTTTGTTGCTGTGTCTCGCACGCAGCATCCATCCATCTATCAGTGGTCGCTGAAAACTAACTAACTTGACATTTGTTTGTTTGCTAGTGACTTTGCACTGAAAAGTTGTTTTTTTTTTATTATACTTTTCTTATTTTTATATAGATTCATGTTATTTTATGTCAATAAATAAATAAATTCTTTCGACTGTTCAATTTTACACATACATACATATTATTATGTTTGTACATAAAATGCAAGCGGTAATATACATACTTACATACACATACGTTAAAAAATACCTGTGTTGTAGCAAGCACAATTAAGGTGAAATACGAGATACAAACAACAACATCAAATATATTTCATTTGTAAGTGGTTTTGTCTGAATATGGAAAGAAAAGAAAAAAACATGTTGTGTGTGTATGTATGTTATGGACATGAGCGCAGCTAGTAAATAAAAATATTGTATGTAGTATTGTGAGTTGGAAGGGGTATAAAAAGGGTTAATTAGGGAACAGCTAATCTTGTAAACAGCAACATGCTGCTTATTAAATTAAAAAAAAAATTAAAGCCAAAATGATAAAAAATTTTTTGATTTTAAGTGTAACTGAACAATATTTAAAAAGTGTTTAGTTTTAAAAGCGCTAAAAATTAGGTGCAGAAATTTGCTATTTCTTAACAAACTGTTGCTATAAGGGAATGGTTTATGTCTTATCTTTTAACAAAATAAGTTGTATGCTATTACAAATCTTTATATGTGTATGTGGTTTTAACCCATACAGCTCATGAGTGTCATATCGCACTCAAATTATTCTCGTAATTAATATGTTTAAAGAAAAGCTAAATAAAAATTTTTATTGTACAGACATACCTCGATTAACATTTCCATTTTGAGCACTTCTTTTGAATTTTTGAAAAAAAAAATTATTAATATAAAAATAATTAATTTTTTAAAAAAAGTGGACTTATACCACTTTTTAAAAATAACAACTCACATCATAACTCTAATTGTCTTCATAAAATCGATCATTAATGTGTTTTATTTATTAATTTTTTTCAGTAGAGTGAAATACTAGCTTTTGTGTAAGCTTTTTACAGTTAACCCTCGATTTATGCAATTTGTTAGTAATAAAATATTTGCTTTTCATTAAAATCAGTGCAAAATGAAATTGACGACTGTAATTTTTTTAAATCACAAGTTTTATATTGAAAATAGAAATTGAAATCACAAAAAATAAAAGAAAAAATTAAAATTTTTTTCAAAACTAAATTAAATAAATTTTATCCTATAACATTCGAAGTCTCAGTTGTTCATATAAATTTTTTTTTTCATTTTATTTCTCTTAATTTATAAAATTTTCCAGCTAGCTCTAATTAAAGAAGCGAAAAAACAACGATTAAAAACTAAAAAAAAAGTTTGTCCATCTAGTTTTATGCTCAACATCCCAAGAAATCTTATTTGTGAACAGTTTTAAGACAACAAATTATTACACTCAAAGATTGTTAAAATACATATTTGCACATAATTAGAGCTTTTGCTATAGCCATATGGCATTTAATTTATTTTTCAAAGTTAAAGTTTTGGCTACAAAAAAAAAAGAGCAACAATAGCAAAAAATGTTTAGCATCATTCTAATGGCTAAGAATGACGTTAATTTATAAAACTTTAAATAAATAAGCCTTTTAAATGAAATTTTTCTTAAACCCTTAACAAAAACTTAGTAATAAAAATTAAAACCCAAAATTATTGCTATTAATTAATTGTATTAAAATTTGATACATAAAACTCTTTTAAATTAAACACTTTTTACAAGAAAAAAAAAACAGGGAAATTTAATTTTTCCTAGCTTAAAATATCCCAGCTTTTTTCTACTGTTTTATTTTTTTAAATAAAATACTAACCCCCTTATCCTAAAAAATTAACGTAGACTTTAATGTCAACGTTAACGAAATTTTTCATATAATTTTTTTAAAAAATTTACTTTTCTACGTATATTTTTTTTTCCATAAGAGCATAAGATTTTAAAGTTTTACTTTATTTTATGCTACGTTTTTGCATGTGGGAAATTTTAATTTATATGAAAAATTAAAATTCCCTAGAATTTCAAGACTCATTAGAAAAAAAAAATTTATAACAAAATTTCCCAGTATTATATTTATCCCAGTAGTATATTTAATTATAGATTAACCAGTATTATATTTTTCCCAGTATTTAATTTTTTATATATACTATATTCCAGTATTTTGTTTTTCTAAGTATTATATTTTATTATATATTTCCAGTTTTATATACATATTTCAAAGTTTTATATTTTTCCCAGTATTAATTATATTTTATTATATTTTTCCCAATTTTTAATTTTTTTTAATTATATATCCTAGTATTTTATTTTTCCCAGTATTATATTTTTCCCAGTATTGAATTTTTCCCAGTATTATATTATATTTTATTATATTTTTCCCAGTATTATATTTTATTATATTTTCCACAGCATTATATTTTTCCCAGTACTATATTTTATTATATATTAACCAGTATTATATTTTATTATATGTTTTCAAGTATTTAATTTTTTATATATATATATCCCAGTATTTTGTTTTTCTCAGTATTATATTTTATTATATTTTTTTCAGTATTATATTTTATTATATATTAACCAGTATTATATTATATGTACATATTTCAAAGTTTTATATTTTTCCCAGTATTAATTATATTTTATTATATTTTTCACAGTATTTAATTTTTTTCTATATATATATCTTAGTATTTTATTTTTCCCAGTATTATATTTTTCTCAGTATATATATCCCCAGTATTATATTATATATTATTATATATTTCCCAGTATTATATTTTATTATATTTTTCTCAGTATTAATTATATTTTGTTATATATTTCCCAGTTTTATATTTTTCCCAGTATTATATTTTATTATTTTTTTTTTAGCCCAAGCCTTAAAAAAAATATATATAAAAGTACACTCAGCATCTTTTTAAAAATACTATATTAAATAAAAATAAAAAAGATGCATAAGAAAAACTGAATTTCTTAAAGCATTTGCATTCAATTTGTTATGAGTGTGCGTGTGTGTGTGTGTGTGTGTTTAATTTCTTTATATTATATTTGTAGGGCTTAAAATAGACTGTTCCACTACTGTTTGTCCAAATTTATACTTTTGCTATAGTTTCTGTGCAAAAGAAAAAAGGAAGTACAACCTAAAGAGATGAAATGGATAACGTTATGTACACGCATCTATTGCAAGACATGCTAATGAAAATTTTATTTCATTCAAATTTGTACTTACAAAACATGCCCATTTTGGCTGTGGAATTCATTTATTGCTGCATTATTATATGGGAGGACGTAAAGAAGTAAGGAAGACTTAGAAATCTGCCACAGTTGCATTTAATAGTTTTTCATTTACAATAAAGCACTGTCTTACCAACTTTCATATTGAATTGTGGCTTTAGAGGAAGAAGACGAATTTAAGAAATTATATTTTAATTTGCACTCATTGCTGCTGGTAGTCATAGAGGATAATAAGGATGCTGATATTAATTAAAACCGACAATAACAATAAAAAAAAGGTTTTCAGTTTAGTTGGTAGTTACAATTATTATTATAAGTTATAAAGACACTTATGCTTGGTTACGAATCTTGATAGCATTAAAATTGTGCTTTACTTACACGCATACACATATTTGATAAGGGAATACCACGTTGGTAAAAAAATCTTTTATAATTTTTTTTTTAAAATAAAGTTTGCAAGTTCCAAAAGCTTTGATTTACAAAGCAAACTTATTTGTGTCACTAGTTTATATTTTTCAATGTTTTTAAAAAGGATAATAATATTTTCTTTTGATTAAAATTTCTTATTGAATTAGTATACGAGTATGATGCTTTTTTTAAATAAACTTTTATATTAATTCACAAACTGGAATTTTAGATTTAGTGTTGAGAAAATACCTTTTAATGGCTCTAAAATAATTTTGTAGTATTTATTTGGTAACTTTTTTAATTATTTATTTATTTTTTATGATTGCTTTGTATAAACAAGCTTAAATTGCAATTTAATGAGCAAAACTTACACTCAGTAAAACAACTTCAACTGCAAAATATAAGTTTGACAAAATAAAAACAAACAAGAAGAAATAAATATTTTTAGTATAAAACAACTATTTGCCAACAGTTTTAATTCATTGACAACCCATTAAAAATTAGTACTTAACAACAACTTCTCTAACTAAAAGAAAAAAAAAATCATGGACATTGACTAACAACATACAACATTAACAAACTGCTTAAGTGATATACAATTTATGTACCTTAAAACCCAGAGAATGATACACAATGTTCTAAAAAAAAATTAAAATTCAGTTGTGAACTATTTAATTTCTTCTCTTTTTTGTTGGAGTTCAGCACAAACCCGGATGCTGGTTAAGGATTTAAAATGCAGCAGGAAACGAAAAAAACTGTTTCCTTTTTTAGAAAGAAAAAAAATTATAACACATTTTTAAAAACATTAAGTTTAAACATATTCTTAGAGAAAAATTATGACAACCGAAATTTTCTAAATATTTTTAACAAACTTGTGGTTGATTTGGCTTTAACAGCAATGACTTTCAGTATTCCAGCAAAATTCACTGTTTTTTCTAAAATTTATTATTTGTCGCTTATGACAATTTTGCTGCAAAGGGTTGCTATAAATTTCTCTCTCTGTTTTTTATATGTTTAAGCACTCGACTAAACTTTATTATTGTATAACTAGAGGTAAAGTAAATTAGCAAAAACTGCACAAAACTAATGGACATTTAAAAAACTGCTATTCCAGCTTGTCATACAGAGCATTAGTAATAAAATAGAGTTTTTCTTTCTATTTATATCGATTGGCTTAAACAGAGACAATTTGTGAAAATTTGATTTTAGTATTGAAAAAAAAAAAATAAAATTTAAAATAGTAAAATATAAAAACCAGCAGTAGTAGTAGCATTAGCATAAGTTGCAAGATAAAAAAGTAGTAGCATTAGTATTAGGGGCTGTAGCAGATTTTCTTTTAACTTTTATTAGTCTTTTTTTTTATTGAAACGTTTGGTTTATTAAGCTTGAGTTATATTATAAAAATTTATTTTTATATTGATATTTCGCTCCAACTTTATGTAGCTGCTTCATGCCATAATTATAAATTTTTTTGTAAAGATAAGCAAGAACATATTAAAAATTTTTAAAATAATTTTTAGAAATACATTCTTAATATATTTTATTTTTATTATTTATTTTATATAAGAACAAATTTCTTTATAAAATTTTTAAAGTTAAATAAAAAATGTAGTGGTAGCAGTGATAATCAAATAATAGCAAACAATAGCATTAGAATTAGATTAGTATTAGCAATAGCAATAGTAAAATTAATATAAATTTTGTAGACTTTGATTTATTGAATATTTAAAAATTATTTAAAAGTTGCAAAAGCAGTAGCACTGCACAAGCAATAAACATAATGGTGATACTTTAAAATCAAAACCATTATTGCCATAGTTATAAAATAGTTTTTCTTACTTGAAATAGTTTGCCAGTTTACAAAATTATTACACCTCATAAATTTTCTATGGCACAGTAAAGGCAGATAGAGTCCACTTGTTGTGAAGTTTAAGTAAATAAGTATGACTTGGAATGAGGAATTGAAGGCAAACTGAAAAGTTATTTAAAATTAAAGGAAGAAAAGCTTGTGCTTGAGTTGCATTTATTTCTTTTATTTGCAGCATAAGATAAAAAAGGAAAAAAATAACATGTTTAAAAACAAAAGAAAAAATTTAGCTTATGGCGAAGTTACCCGGTTGCAGGCCAACTTATTAAAGTCCTTTGAAAATTGTTTGTCCTTTTTATTTTTAAGATTTTTTATTATAAAATTTAAAAAGTCAAGATTTTTAATTTCAAAAAAGTCTTTTGCTGCTAACTACGCAAATTTTTGAAATTTGTATTAAATATAAAGTGTAAAGCACATTGTGCTCACTTTTTTTACGTGCTTTGCAAAATGTAATGTTCATAAAGTATGTGTGGATTTGCTATAAACATTTGTAACTTTGAACAACCACAACAGCAACAGCAGAAAAACAATATGAAATGGCTAGCAGACAAACACCGGAATATAACAATAATAACGATAGTAGCAGTGGCAATAATAAATTATTTGGTTTTAAGTTTCAATACTATTTTATAGCTGTACAACTACTTTTAGCCATATAAATATCATTATTGTGCTTTTTTCTTTTGGCCCCCCTTTCAGTCACTTTCCACTTTCTCTAGTTTTCTTTCCGGCTTTGGTTTATTTTATTTTTGAAAATAGAATTTTTATTAATGTCAAATGTGTGTCCGTATGTTGGCACAAACCAAAATTGTTAATAGCAACAACAACAACAACAAAATACCACTAAAACGAACCTCAAATTGAAAGATCATTTTGGTTAGTCAACCGAATCCACACAGAGGGACGTGTGCAGGCATAGTCAATGAAATAAAATCTTCTATGGCTTTTGCAGTCATTTCTTTAGTGAATTGTGAGCGTTTAAAATTATGAAAAATAAATTGAATTTATTTTTTTAAATTTTTCGTCTGGCAATTTAGAATAAAATTTTTCATTTTATAAAAAATAGTTTTCCTTCAATTAAACAATTGGTTAAAAAATAAAATTCGAAATTCTGCAACAAAATTTTCTTTAAATTGTGCCTACATTATTTGTAAGTTGGGCAGTAATTTTAAAAATAGCCTAAAAGTTGTGAAGAAACAATTTAGTTTATAGACAAAATGAAGAATTTTTTAATCTAAAAGAGACAAAAACCCAATCGGCCATAATCATAGCCACCAAAAAAATAGACTTTTATTAAAAGCTGAGTTTTGTTATTAAGAATTTCATGCATTTAAAATCGTTTTTATAAAAATACCGACTTTAGAGTGACTATGATTTTTAAAAACGACTTTAACTTTAAATAATTCTTATGAACAGAAGCCAGCTCTTAATAAAAGCCTACTTTTTTGTGACTATGATTATGGCCTAATATATTTTTAATGCCAGCAAATAAAACGAGCTGAATTTTATAAAAATTGTTAAGTCAATCAGTAAAAGACACTAGTTTGTGAGAAACAAATGTTGCCATAAGCGTTTGCTAATGTTTGCTTGGTTTGTTTTGGTGCCAGCTATGATAAGCAGAGTTCGCTAAGAAATGAAACGAATGCCAACATTTCGCTTGGTAGTTTTTCATAATAACACTCTAAAAAAAAATACAAAACGAAACGTTTGCATTTGTTTCGTTTCGTTTCTTTTGCGAACTCTGCAGTTTTTGTTACAACGAAGTTAAAAAAATATGACTCATTTTGTTTGCAACTTATGAAATTGAGTAGTATTTTGGGATTTTTTATAAAAAAAAATTTTTTAAATGAAAAAATTTTTCAAATTTGCATAAAAGTTTTTTTTCCATTACAACTTCTAAGATATCATTGAAATTAGTAAGCCAATTTAAAAGCACTATACAAAATTTTATTAAAAAATTTCGTATTTTTTTTTTGTAATTTAATACATTGAAAGAGTTTTGAGTAAAACTCTCATAAGTCATGAGGCAATTTTCAGTAACTGTGCTTTAAAACCGCCTAAATCAATTTCCTAAAGCTCATAAATTTTATTAAAAAAATATTTAATTTAATATAAAAATCCCTGTGTAGCCTAACAAATTTTCTTTATTTTCTTTTTTGTTTCTAAGTTGTTTACAGCATTTTTGTTTGTTTTTAAAACTTTATGGTTCTTAATTTTCACTGATTTAAATTGACTGTTAAAAATTGATTTGCTTAAAAGCTAGAAAAACAAACAAAATATGCTTGCAGCATGTACTCAGCACATAGACAAACAATTTCTAGAAGGCATTCATTATTTTCTTCCTTTTTTTTTAACAATTTATTGCGAAAAAAATACGGTAGAAATAAATAAAAAAAATTTTTTTTCTTGTTTTCATAAATTTTTTAACAACATTCGATTTTATACTCTGCTGTCAATCTCATCAATGAATATGATTCAGTTTTACTTTTTCGCAATTCCCTTTTAAGTTTAATTTTTGTTGTTCTTACTGGTTTCTTTTTTTTTCTTAAAACCCTGTTGTAGAGAAAGAGATAGGACGAGCAACAAAAAGATACTAAAAAAATCATTAAAGCACTTTTAGTTTTAAAATATATCAAAATCATGAAAGCCATGCTGATACTTACACTCCGCTTACAACACCGTTTTATGTAAGTGGCAATAAGCGAAAATTTGCTTATATCTTTTTAAGTTATTTTAAAGGACTACAAGTTTTTTTTTTTATAAAATTATTTCGATTCTAGTGAAAATATTTTTTTAATTGAGACGTTTATAACCTAAACGTTTTTATATCAGCGTTAAAACGTAACAATATTTAATACCCACTAAATAAGGCTTCTTTCATTACAAAATTTAAAAATGTTAGTTAGATTATTTGGCCTTATATGAGATATGTTTGCTCATGTATTGAATTTTATTGGCATAAAAAAAAGGGGTTTTTATTTTTTATTTTTTAATCTTTTTTTCCTGTTTGTCCCACTTCACTAAAAACAAGCAGGAATAATAAAAAAAAATTAAAAGAATTTTTATCGTAGTAAACAAGCGGAAAAAGCTAAAATGAATAATATGGATTTATTTCATGCAGACCAAAGGAGCCACCAACAGACGATCGCAGCAACGTAAAATGTTTGTTATGGTTAAGGATTTCTTAAAATCTGGTTGCAAGTGTAAGAAAGTTAATGGGAGGTGTGTTTATTTTCAATAAATATGCACTCTACAGTAAGTAGTTGTTTCAGTGGGCTTTAAAAAACAGAAGCTTATACCTGCACAATGGGTGAAAATGCTCATAGAGTTTGTTATTAAAAAAAAATTGAAATAAAAACTCTGAATAAGTCAAACTTATTTTATGGCTTTTGTTTAAGCTACCTTAACTCAGCTTAATATAAGTTCTGCTCTAGTTGGGCAATGCAGGATTGTGTTGTCCAATCTAGCATGTCAGGCTGGTATACAGTGGCTTAATAGACAATGAATATATGACCGAATTGGCCTAGGTTAGCTTTAAGATGAAGGCTTCTATATTAGTGATGGTCTTTTTGCCGCTTAGCACCATTTAAAAGTCTTCTTCTTGAATAATATCAAAAGAAGTCGAATACCAGATGGCAGGGTCTTTAGACGTGTGAGAATACACGTCAATTATGGCCTCGCTATAATGATAAGTGCTCTGCTTAGTTGGTGAAAAGTAATAAGAGGGATATTTGTAGACTAGTGGCTGTCATAACTGATCAGTGGGCGTAAGCCACGCCCATTACTAGGCTACAATAGCCCTTCAACAATAACTAAGCAGACAGTTTTTCAACACAGATCTCTCTTTGCAAATCTTATGGACGGATTACCTGAGATATTGGGCATAAGGTTAGAAAACCTTTTCAGATATCTTAAAACCACCGGGTGGATCTAGGTCACTTTCTTAGTCCGTGGTCTGGGCTAGTAAGTAGTTCAAAATAGATACTGGGTGGGATTCTAATTGAAGCTTGCTTTAAAAAAAAGAACAAGAGAAATTCTTTCTCACAATCTCTCCTTCACTCTCTTTGTATCGTTCTCTCTTTCATTGATGTGTTAAAAAAATGGCGAAATAATAAGATTTGAATTGAGGTCAGTCAATTAATAGAAATTTTTAAAAACAACACGTTGAAGAGCCTTGAAAGCAACAGGAAGCTGCCTTTGCTTTATATTTTTTCACATGCACAGCAATTGCAAATTAAACTGAAATCAATTCTGTTCACAGCATATCTGCTACAATTTACTCAAATCTACAATGCAAACATTCCCTCTAAATGAAACCTACACTGAATGAATCATGTTTGAATAAATTTTTTCGTTGTTTTTTTTTTGTTTGTTTCGTACAACTTCAAATAAAATAAAGAAAGAATAGACAAAAATAGAAAACAAAAACAAAAAAAAAGTAAAAGGATGCTGGCTTGCCTGCTACCTTACAGATGTGCGGGAATGATGATGATGATGAATGAATGAATTTGTTGCCCGCCAAAAACATCAACGTTAACATTAAAAGCAACGATATTGAAATTTACCAACCAGCTACTCCTAGTGGCGTTTAAATTGTTAAAAAAAAAGAAAAAACTGAAAAGTTGAAGTTTTATTGGCGTAATTGATAAAGTGGCTGAGCGTAATGTAAAGGTAAAAAAAGGGAATATATATGTGCATGCATAAAATAGCAAAAATGTATTAAAAACAGCTATACACACACACACACACATACTCATACACCGGCAGACATAAATACCAAATAAACTAGTATAAATTTCAGTGCATATTGATGGAAAAACTGTTGAGAAAAAAATATTTGTAGCTCTACAACACATCCACACCAAAACACACACCCACACACACAAGTAAAACAAAAATTATATATTCGTTATTGTTTTTTTCATTCATTTCTTACATTTTCAGTGTAAAAAGCCTAATTGGAAATAAAACTAAGAATATGCAAACTATAGCATCCCAGCCTTTCATTAAGCAGCCCCATCAAGTGAATGCAGTTAATAAGGAAAACCAAAACGGCAGAGAAATTAAAAAAATATCTTTTTTTCTTTTAAAGCAAAATTATTTTTATAATAAATCGAAAACAAAAATCTTGTTTTTTGTGATTAAAAAAAAAAACAAAATGAAAATAAAAAATTGAAAAACATTTCCTAGTGAGATGTTTAATTTGCTTTTCTATAAATATTGTTGTTCAGCAAAAAATTAGTAGTTTTAGTTGGTTCGTTTGTTTGTTTGAATTTTTTTCTTACCATAGAAAAATCAAAATTATTATTGCTTCTGCATATTATTATTATTTGTACAATTTTTCCCGTAGTTTAATAGAAAAACTGTAATAGCAAACCAACAAAATTAAACAAGAGGAAAAAATCAACAACAACAACATACTCATCAATTTTTATTCATTGATTCTTATACAAATTTTAAAAGCACCATTTCCAGCATAGAAGAAAACTGAATTTCTTTCCTTTAAAAGAAAATAAAGTGATGTGCGATATTTGATTGCTACATAATAAATTTTTGATTATTTTATTTTCTTTTAAATTTTTCTCACAAAATTTTCTTTCTCTACTTCTGCCGATTTTACGGATTTTGCATGAAATTTGTATGAAGACTATGACCAACTCTTTATTCGCACATGTGTGTGTGTGTTTTTGTTAATTGCCAGTCAGAAAGACGTTTGTTGCTTAAGTCTTTTGTTTCAAAATTAACCATCATCTAAAGTTTGTTTCTTATGTCTTTCATACATTATCCACATAAAAGCTGATGGCTTGATAAAAAAAATTTAATTCATTTAAAAAAAGCTTAATAGCTCAATGTGAGAAATTAAAAAAAAAAAAGGAAAAATAAAATTAACAAACAAATAAGCTTTTGCAAAAACAAATAAGCTTAACAACAAATTTAATTTTTATTATTATTAATATTTAATATTATAAATTAATTGTAAGATTAAATTTGTTAACAAGCACTGGTAACTTTGAGCATGGACTTCCAGGTTTTGGGCAGAAATCCCTGTGTAGGTTAATACGCTACAGGGCACTCTAAATTTAATTTTTAAAATTTATATTTTTTATACATATAATTTGTTTAAATTATTTTTTTTACAAATAATGTTTAGTGTATATGAAGGAAACAGTGTAGGTATTTCATTTCATTTTAACTGCACTTGATTTCAGATTTTTCTATTTTTTCTAAATACTTGAACAATATTTTTATTTTATTATAATTTTTTTTGCTGTTTTACTCTTTAAATGCACTTAATTGAAAGTATAAAAAGGAAGTATTTGTAAACTTCAATCATTTTTAAAATGAGTTTGATGTTTAATTAAAGTAAGAAGGCAAAAGAAAAATTTTGTAATAAAGTATGTTGTAATAAAAATATAAGCAAAAATTTTTTAAAAAACCATTTATTTTATTTGAATTTTTTTTATTAAAGTTCATTTAAATATGTATGTATGTGAATGGATAAATAATAGGTAGAGAGAGAAATAAATATATGATTGTAGTGAGTGTAATGCAATAGCCCAGCCTCTTAAGTTATTTTTTTATGTATTTACTGTGCTGCTCAATTCCTTTGTATAAAAAAATTCAGTATATGTGATTTATGTTCCAAAATCTAAGCTTCACCTTTTTTTAATTAATTTATTATAATTTTTTTTTGTTGTTTTTATTTTTTTTTTTGAAAACAAAAATACAAAATAAACTAAAATGGCTTCAAAACAAAAAAATGCTTTATAAAAACAGGAAATGAAGACAATAAAACAACTAAATTTAAATGAATAAATGATGGTGATGTGATGGTGATGCTGCTGGCCATGATGATGATGTTATTGTGATGAGTAAGATTTTGGTACACATAGGAAATAAGACAAAAAATATGGAGCAGGAGTGAAAATCAAATATTTTAGTTAAAAAAATTATTATCATATTGATTAAATTTTTAATTGAAACAATTAAAAGACAAATATTGTACTAACTTTGTTTTAAATTAAATAAAAAATAATCAGTTGATTAAATATTAATTAGTTTAATTAAATATTTAATTAGTTTAAATAAATTTTTAATTGATTTAATTGAATACTAAATTAATTTAATTAAAAACTTCTTTAATTTAATATAATTAAGTACTAAATTGATTTAGTTAAATACTACATTAATTAAATTAAATATTTAATTATTTAAGTACTATAATAATTTGATTAAATATTTAATTGATTTATTGAAACACTAAATTGATTTAATTAAATACTTTATTAATTTAATTAAATATTAATTGATTTAATTACATATTTAATTGATTTAATTATATACTTCATTAGCTTAATTAAATATTTAATTGACTTAATTAAATATAAAATTAAATACTACATTAATTAAAACAAATATTTAGTTAAATCAATTATTTAATTAATTATTATAATTATTTAATTAAATATTTATTTGACTTAATTAAATATTAATTAATTAAATATTTAATTAATTTAATTAAATACTATTATATACTAATTAATTAAAATATTTAATTATTTTAATTTAATTGATTTAATTAAATATTACATTAATTAAATTAAATATTTAATTAAATCAATTAAATTAAAAGAATTAAATATTACATTAATTAAATTAAATATTTAATTAAATAATTTAATTAATTAAGTACTATAATAATTAAATTAAATATATAATTGACTTAATTAAATATTAATTAATTAAATATTTAATTAACTTAATTAAATACTATATTAATTTAATTAAATATTTAATATTTTAAATTTAATATTTAATTGCTTTAATTAAATATTTGATTGACTTAATTAAATACATATTGGGAATGATTATGAGTGTTGTTGTGGTGAAAAAATTTTTTTAGTGTCCCACTAGAACTTCTTTTTAGCTTAGAAGTGAACAGTTTTTTTTTTAAATAGTAATACGTTAAATAGCAAAAGTTTTGCTATTTAAAATAATTTAAACTTTAACGTCTGTCTATCTGTAAAATTTTGTTTCTTACAAAAAGCAATAATTCACACCAAATAGGAAAGACTTCTGAGCCAGCACTGGCTAAAGTATTACAGTCCTGATTTTGTGCATGCAAAATAATAATAAATTTGTGCTAAAAATATGTAGTTCAAAACACGTTAGCTGTTAGGTGTATGTATGTGAGTGTGGTGACTTCAAACAATGAGAAAAAAATAATAATAATAAATGTTGTTAATATCACAACATCAGAATAATTTTAGCATAACAAAACACCAGCAATAGAAGTGCCAGCCAGCATACGTACAGTTTTGTCTGTGCGATTTAATGAAAAAATTCTCTCTAAAAAAAAACTAAAGAAGCTTGACTTGATGACTGACATTTTGTACTCGTATATGCATAAAAAAGTAAAAAAAAGTTAAAAAAAAGAAAAAAAAAAATTAAAACAACAACAACAACCTAAAAAAGCATATTAAAAATAATTTCCAACATCTGCTCATCTACTCATCAAAACACCAAAAAAAATAAACACAAGATTTCGTGAATGAAAAAAATATGCAAAAGTGCAGCTCATACAAAACTGAAAGGACTTTTAATGTTACACACCTACTGTTTCATAAGTTGTTGTAGTGCTTGTAACAAAAGCAGAGTAGTTCCTAAACCACATCAGCGAGCTTGTTTTTCGTTGTTGTTATTGTGTTATTTTAAACAGTAACAAAAACACAAGGCAAACAAATACAAGCAAACAAAAAAATTTGCATTAGAAGAGCATCTCCTTGTCGTTGTGAGTGTTTTTGAAAAGTACGCAACAAAACAACAACATGACAAAAAAATGCTGATTTTGCCAACACAAAAAAATTCTGCTGGTTGGTTGGTTTCGTTATATTTCTCATACAACAACAGTTTTTATGTGAGTAAACCAAATACTGTGTACATGTATTTCGTTTTTTGTTGTTGTAGTTTAACAAGAAGCTCTCTGAGTGGAACCACACTTCTGGAGTGGGCTACAGTTAGCAGAAGCCACAGAGTTTAATCAGGCTACCATATGGAGGAAGTAGCAAATTGCAAATTAAAGTGAGGATGCGGCATTCTGGTCTGAGTTTGCATAAAAACTTACTAGAAAGTGTAAGTAAGCCTTATGGCAGCTTTCGTTGACTGCACGTGGCCGCACTAAATGGATGTGAATAAAACGAGTGGGTAAGCTAAATTCAAGTGAAAATTAAAAGTTTAAAGAAAATGTTTAAAGTATGGTTGTTTTTAAGCTTACAATGTTGATAAAGGAGGTTTCGAAGCAAAGACTTTATTTTCTGTTAGTAGTTAGGCTGTGCTGAAAAATATATTATATGAATAACAAAATCTAAGTTAATTAAACGGTAACTGTATGTATAGTACTAGTAATGGAAGCAGAGTAGCAATTCTAGAAGTAGCAGTAGCAGAAGTGATAAGTATTAATATGATATTGCGAGTTGTAGATGTACCAGTAGTAGCAGCGGTGGCCTCAATAGCAGTAGCAATTGTAGAAGTAGTAGTAGTATGAGTTGAAGAAGTTAGAAGTAATAGTAGCAGTAGTAAAAGTAACAATAATAGTCATATTGCTAATAGTAGCATTTACTATCAGTAGTTGAATTTATAATAAATATTTGCAGCCAGTATCGATAAATAAAACACACATAAAGGAAAAAAAAGTAGAAATATTATGTAGGGTTGGTCATTACTGCTTATAATATCTTTTTGGTATTATAATTCTGAATTTTTTTAATTTATGCATCAACTAAGTAGGTATGGCTTCTAAAAAAAAAATTAAACAAACTTAGTGAAAATCAGTGACTGTAACCAACAGCAGTATCCTTTAGAAATAGTAAAAACATAAAGTATTTTACTCATATGTTGACATCCACCAACAAACTCATACTTGTGTAACAAGAAGCTAAAAAAAAACTCTCATATGCTAGTAAGTCGGTGCTTTATCAGCTAACGAATTATGTACACAAACACATATGAGCTACAAATGCATGTGTAATCGCTCTCATACAAGTGGCAGCATAATTACATGCGTGCATTTTTAATTAAGTTTACTGGGCCAACACATACACATGAAGTGTAACACATGCCATCGCAACAACATTAACATGCTAAAAAAAAAGTATTTACAAACGTTATGTATTCTTGTGTATAAATTTTGCTTAAATACTCAGCTAGAAAAAAAATCTTTTAAAGTTTATTTATTTAGTTTTTCTTTTTTTTTTTTAAAAAAATTCTGTTTTGCATAAAATTAAAAAATTCAGTCAAAAAATCAAGCTTCAAATTGTATTCAATTTTTTAAATTAAATAAAATAAATAACAAAATTATTTTTTTCTTGCTTGTTGCTTTGTTTCTGAGCAACAAGAAACTTTCTTTTAATTAAAAGTGATTGTGTTTGCTCATTTTTTTTTTGTACAAAAACTAGTAGACAGTATAAGCAAAAGGAAATAGGAAACAATTGCTTAAGAAAGAAAAAGGTTGTTGTTGCTTGAAACACTAAAAATTTAAATCGATTTAAAATAAAAAGAAGAGTATGGCGGCAGCATAATAATTCAAACTAAAATCCTTTTTTTAAATCTTATTTAGTACACACACCCATTAGAAATGGGTTTTTAATAATTTAAAATTGTTTTATTTCAAAATGGGCATAAGAGTAGGCGTGGCAGGTATACTTTTTCAGAGAATATAAAAAATGTATTAAATTTTTTTAGAGAAATCCATTAGCAAAATATAATTTTAAATATTAAAAAAATAATTTTCTTAAAAGTAGGCGTGTGGGGGGGGGAGGAAAAATTTCTGAGATATCTGTGGGAAAACTAAAATTTCTATTTGCTATACAAGCAGAAAATTCATTTTATATATTGATTTAAAATTTATGAGCTGTTTATTTTGAAAGTGGCATAAGTCCATAATTAAAAAAAATTTATTTCGAGTTATGGTATCTTAAAATTATTAAAATTACCGCAAAACTCTTTTTTTTAAGTAGACTTGGGCCATTTTCACGCCTACTTCTCAAAAGAAATGTAGCCGTACATAATTTAACCCTAAAATGAGGCTTTAAAATATTTTATTTAGCCTTTAGTTGGCGTCTCTGCTAATAATGTTAGCAAAGGCATGAGCCTTTATTTATTTAAAGAAGCTTATTGACGATTAAAATTGTATTTGTCAACGAATTTATCTAAAAATTGTTACATTCGCTTTTTATACTCTAAGGATACCGAAGGGCCGGGCAAAAACTTTAATAAAATTAATAATCAGTCAAGAGAGAGGGAGATAGAGTAAGAGAAAGAGCCAGAGAGAGTGAGTGCTGTTGACTTTATCTCCAAGAAAAGCTAACTAGCATCAAATAAAGTTTTTCTTGCTACAGTAAAGAGAGTAGAAATTATGGCCAGTCAGTGGTATCACATGAGCCTTCTGACATCTTCTTCCTTGAAGTCAGTAAAAATATTTTAACTGGGAACAAATGTTTTACCCACCACCGAAGTTGTTGATAGAAAAGCTTTACAAAACTTTACTCTGCCAATTGTATCTTTTCATTAATATTTAATTTAGGGTACAGGAGGTTGGGCAGATGTCTAGTTTACTTAAAATTTTTTTTTTTTTAACTTTTCAATACATTTTCCATTCCATTTCATAATGAGTTTTTTTTTTATATTTATTTGTAGTGGCTTAAATTTTAAGTATTTCACTCTATAGAACTTTTCTTAATATATTTTTTTAGTTGCAACTGACTACTCAATGCAACGCAATTGGTATTTAAAACTTGCCCAAACAAATGAGTGTAATTTCGGAAAAATTGTGTTTCATTTTATTTTTTACTTTTTGTTGCTGTTAAGCTTGAGAGCCAAATCATAACATTTTGGCTATAAAACATAATAATTCAAAAAGTTGGTTGCATAAGCAAGAGTTTTTTGGGGTACAAAAAAACTTTTGCATCATTAAACTTTTTCCGGTTCGAAGTCTTTTTAATAAAATGTGCTGCTGGCACATACACTTGCCATAAACATAATCCAGGATACTGGCTGGACCTTATTTGGTAAAATTATGAAACTACAAAAAATAATAAACAGACAAAACTTTTGAAGTTTTTAACAAATAGAGAAACTTTTTAAAGTAGATCAGCACAATAAGAGTGGCACCACAAT
This sequence comes from Thelaira solivaga, assembly GCA_947397855.1. NCBI lineage: Eukaryota > Metazoa > Arthropoda > Insecta > Diptera > Tachinidae > Thelaira > Thelaira solivaga. The sequence continues at coordinate 78,477,009 of OX377611.1, read as the reverse complement.
AAAAAAAAGAAATAAATAAAATAACAATAAAAAAAAACAACAACAACAACAATATATTATAAAAAAATTAAAGACAGAGGACTATTTTCACTGTAGTAATAAAACCTATAAAACATTTTCTTTAATAATAGGCCGTTTCACAACACGAACTATTTTTTTTTTATAAACAAAAATATTTAAGACCAGACAAAGTAAAATATTCATGAATTTAATGAACTATTTCATGGCATCAATTAAATGTTGTCATTAATTTAATGAAACCTTGTCAAGGGATGAAAAATAATGAATTATTCTTTTAGGATACTTTGTGATGCAATATTTTTTTTCAGGACTGTAGTTGGCAAATATTTCCTTTTTTAACTAAATTAGTCTTGTTATAAAATATAAAATAAATCAAAATGAATAAAGACTTTAAAGTCTCTTCACAATACACACTAAAACATGTGAACAGAGAAGAGAAAAAAAAATATGATTTAGCAAATGCATGCATGCTTAAAACAGTTTTGTTTGTTTTGTTGTTGCTTAGGGACTTTGTTTTTTAGCAATGTGTGAGCAACTGTTTGTCAAGAGTATATTCTGGTATCCTTAAGGATATTTAACAAATACGTATGGCCATAAGTAGCAAATGTATAACTACTAGTTTAAGCCGATGCCTAACCAAAACAAACACTAACACGCACTTAATATGGGAATACAAAGTGCCAACATATGAGCACGAGAGAAGGACAGAAAGAGAGAGAGAGAGAGAGAGAATGGATTACAAGTTTGTGTGTGAATACAACGATGTACCTGATTTTGAAAGCCTATAACAATAAAGCTGCTGGGTTAGCTTCTTTAAACTTAAATTTCACTATGTAATTTAAATTTTTTTTTTTTTATTGAACTAAAATTTTTTTTATTCAATTTTTCAGCCCTGCATTGAAGAAAAGTTAATTAAAAAAACTTTATTATTTTATTGCTAAAACGTTAAATGTTATTCTACAAAGATTGCATTGTTTTGGCTGGCTATTCCAGCCCAACACCAGCTATTAATATACTAACGGGGTATAACTTATGTTCCTGTAAACGAAAACAACAAAACAAACAACAGCAAAACAATCTTTTAAATGTAATTTAGTGAAAAGAAAAATGGAAACTTTTTCCATCAAAATTTCTTTTTTATTTACTTGTAGTTTTCTTTACTTTCCTTTTTTTTAAAATAATTTTTTCGCTGCCAGCATAAATATCCTGTATAGATGGTTTCATAATAAAAAAAATTTAGGCTGCTTACTTACACGTACAAGCTTGTTTTTACCAAAACATGTTGGAGATTCGGTCTAGTTCTTGCTGCTCAACACAATTTTGTTACTTTATTTTGCATTCTTTGCTTGTTAAACAACTGGCAGCACAAGAAAAACCTTTAGACCATGTTTTTGGTATAAACTTGTTCCTTGTTACGAAAAATTATGATTTATGATTGTTAGCAGTTGCAACAAAAAAAGAAAGAAAACAACTAAAACTTGAAAATTGTTGGAATATGTTGCAAGCGGGGATTGTTTGCTTCTTAAATTATGTTTTATGTGGCCCACATTCCAGGGTAAGACGGAACCTTCATGCATTTAAAATGAATGTAGTGTAAGTAATTTTAATAGTCCGTTTTTTACTCTCTCTCATATCATCTTGGGTTTTGTTAGTTTTGTGTAATGTATTGAAAGACGACGTGGCAGTTTGCTGCCAGGATATAAAGTAATCTAATAGGATGCACTTCAAATATCCCATGCATATTTTATACTAAATGATTGATCCTATTAATATGAGAACGTAGAAGGGAAAATTATGATGGATGGCAGTAAAAGAATATTTCCAAGTTAAATTTTTTTTTCTTTTTTTTTGCTACAATTTGGAATTCAAAGAGAAATTAAATTAAAAAAAATTCCAAAACACATAAAAAATTTTTTTATAAGAAAAGTCGTCAGACAGTTAATGAAGTTGACTTAAACAGATTTTTTAAAATTTAAATTTTAAATAATAGAAACAGAAACAGGTAAGCAAAATTTAATAAAAAAAATTTTTTTAAAAAGCGATTGAATTTTTTTTTTTTTTAAATCAAAATCTTTGAATTTTAGTTAATATTTTGAAGATTTTAATAAATTTGTGAATAAATTTTCCTCAATGAATAATTTTTTTATACGAATAATTTTTTAAACGAATAAAGTTTTTATTCGAATTATTTGTTTATTCTAATAATACATATTTTACTCAAATTCAATAGCATTCAATTAAAATTTTTATAATTTTAATTATAATATTTGACTACATTTTTTATACGAATATTTTTTTATTCGAATACAATTTTATTCGAATAAATTTTATAGTTTTTCCAATAACTTTTTTAAATCGACTAATTTGCTTATAAGAGTACTTTTTAATTCATTTAATTTTTTTATTTGAATGCACTACTTTTTATGTCTGTAATTTTCAATAATTAAAATTCAATTATTTAAAATTTTTATGTGAACAATTTTTCTACATTCCAATAAATTTTTAATCGAGTAAATTTTTATTCCAATTCATTTTTAATTGAATACTTTTTTTATTCGAACAATAGTTTATTCAAATTCAATAGAATTCAGTTAATATTTTTAAAATGATAGTTTTTTATCCGATTAATTTACTCATACCACTATTTTTAAAATCGATTATATATTAAAATTATTTTTTTTATTAGTAACTGTCAATAATTGGAAATTAATTACTGAATAAATCTTTAATAGAATAATTTTTTACTTTAATTGGTTAGAATTCAATTAATTTGAAATGTATAATTTTTTTATCGAATTATTTTTTTTGCTCGATTTATTGGTTTATTCGAATAACATTTTACTGAAATTCAGTTAAAATTTTTATACTAAAATTTTTTATTTTACGAATATTTTTTAATTTAAGTTACTTTTTTATTTTAAAAATTTTTTTATTCTGATAATTTCATATAATTAGAATTTAATTATGATTTTTATTCGAATAAATTTTTAATCGAATAAATTTTTAATCGAATAATTTTTTCTTCAAATTAAATGTTCTTGAAATTTTTATTTAAATTATTTTTTATACCAGAAATTTCATATTCGCTTGATTTTTTATTCATTTAAATCGAGTTTCGAATTATTTTTTTTGCCATAAAAAATTATTTTTATTTATTTTATTGAAATTTATTTTTTAATTTAAATAATTTGGTTATTAAGCCAAAAAGTTTAATTTCTACATAAACCTATTATAGAATTATATTTTTATGGCCTGAATATCGAAAAACTGAAAATATGGTTGCATTCAAAAATCAGTTTTTATTTCAGTTTTTCTTAAAAAAAATAAATTCATTCAATTATACTAGCAATAACTTAATCACCTGATGTTATTCATTCAAGCTTTTTTTCTATATTTACATTTAAAAGTATAAAAAAAGATATTTGTTGAGACAACTGTTTTGGGTATTTAACTTTAGCAAACATTTAAGTTTTTTTTTTATCATGATTAAAAATATTTTTGAACTTTGTGAGTGAGTATTATGCGTCATACAAATTTGCTATTACAATTTAAAACAACAATAAAGTTACTACTTACTTTGTACTTGAACTCTTTTATTATAAATTTCACGCATAAATTTGAAACAAATGTCAGGGTTGGCAATATGAAACTATTTCACATGCTTAATTTAATTGTTAACAATTTGATACTAAAATTAAGCAGCCACATAAACAAACAAAATAAAACAAAAAAATAATAATAATGATAATGCAATTATATGCATTTAATAACTGCTGTGCATTTACTTTTATAATAACATACATGAGTACAGTAGGAATCAAAATTATTACGAGTTGGTGTAATAATATTCAATATCAAACGAAATTTTAATTTAACTTAAATATAAAATTTTGCTCGTTATCAAAATTTCAATGGAATTTAAATAGAAATTTTGCTCGTTATCAAAATTTCAATCGAATTTAAATAGAAATTTTGCTCGTTATCAAAATTTCAATGGAATTTAAATAGAAATTTTGCTCGTTATCAAAATTTCAATGGAATTTAAATAGAAATTTCGCTCGTTATCAAAATTTCAATGGAATTTAAATAGAAATTTTGCTCGATATTAATATTTTTTATTTTAATTTTCTTAGCAAAGAGTTGAATTTTAAATTACAGAATTAAAATTTTTTAAAATTATAAATTAAGTAATTTTTCATTATAATTTAAACCATAAAAACAAATAGTTTCTACTTGAAAAAAAATTTATTCATTATGAAAAAGAATTTTCTCTTAAAAAAATTTTTTTTTGTGACGATATACAAATTTAATTTATTCAGCCCTGTTCTGTAAGTCGAATCGTTTTAAAAAAATTTTTAAATAAAAGAAATTATATGAATTTGGCTTAGTGAATTTATTTTTGTAAAAATTTTCTCGAATGCAGTTTGAAAAACAGGCCTGAGTATTTATTTAGCATTAAATAAAAATTTATTTAAATATAATTGCAGTTAAACGCCCACTGTACTGTATGAATATTACGAGAACAGCAACAACATTAGAAAACTAATCTGAAACAAATCGGGTATTTGTGAATAATAGAGAATGCAAAATTAAAAGCAGTTACAAATGAAAAATAATTTTAAAAGAAAACAAAAAAAAATAAAATATAAAAAGCGAAAATAAAAATAAGAAAAAAAAAAAAATAAAAATAAATAAATAAAGAATAATAACTTAAAAAGCAAGTGAGCGAGAATAACTATAATTAAAAAAAATTCAAAACAACAACAACAGCGGTAAAATAAATAACTGAGAGGCTTGTTTAAATTAGAGAGCACAACATTTTCATTAGTAGTCGTCAAAAGACGCCAGTGAACAACAATTTTATCTCACACTTTTAACTAAGTAAAATGTGGCAAATAAATACTTAATGATAAATTTGGTAGAACGACAAGCCAGATACGCTTTTGCTTGTTTTTGTTATCTGAGAACAAATTTTAATTTCCAAGCAAAACAGTGTGGTCAATTTAGTACTGCTGATACAATAAAAAATTCCTTAAATGCCACAAGTCTTTGAATTCTTAATGAATACAAGACTCGGGGAGAATTTGTAACCTGAGAATTGTGTCACAAAAGGTCTATTTGGACCGCAAAGACCAGATGACTTGTTTCCGAACAACATAATGACCCTTATTACATATGTGGAAGTTGTAGTAAAAATTCGACAGCACCAATATAAAACATATGGTAGTGTTGCGCATTTCTTTGTTTTCATAACGAGTTCGACTACCCCAATAAAGGGAAATTAAAATTTTTGTTCTTATTAAATTAACTTTTTTTCTGTTTTTTTTTTTAACCAAATGAAAGTAAAAAATAATTTTTAAAAATTTGCTACTGGAGCACAGAGCAGAAGTTTTCACTTTCCAATTAAATATTTGGATTCGGAATACAGAATAGCAGTGAAAATTTTAAAACTTTAAAAGGCTACGGCAATAATATAAAAAACAAGACCAACTTGGTAGCATTCCAATAATTCTTATTAAAGCACTAAAAAAAACCGCTTAATTGACCACATTCAATATGGGCTTTATGAGTTTTTTTTTTGTTTTAAAAGTAGAAAACGTATGCAAAGTATTCAAATAAACGTTATGAGAGCAACACGTTCATTAAATTTTTCTAAAGAAAACTTTAATGCGACTTACAAACTTGTACAAGAGAGTAGTAAACTAAAACACACACGAAAGAGTAGACAAAATTGGAAATGAGCAAAAACACAAAAAAAAAATACCTTTAACCACAAAGCTCAGGTTAGGTAACGAAAAAAAAATAAAAACAAAAATAACACACAATCAAGCCAGTAGTACAACCAACAAGCTGGGTGTGACTTATAATAAAATTAACAATTTCAGTTGCTATTCGGCACTCAGTTTTAAGTACTTCTAAACGGGTTAAAAAAAATCTAGCGAAATATATTTAGTTTTGCAAAAAAAAGAAAACAAAAAAACAGAAAACTGCTAGATTTTTCAAAGGAAGAGAAAAAAAAAATGATCATGTGTTAAAAGCAAAAAAAAAATCAAAACCAAAATAATTATATAACATGACAGCAAAGCTAAAAAAAATCAAATAATATAAAATATATTTAAATCTAAATAACTAAAATTACAAATAAAAATTCTTTGTAAACGTTTTTTTTTGTGTTTAAAAAAAATAAATTATGTCTTCCCCCTCCTCGCCTAGTGATTTAAACCTTAACAATACCGTTACCCAACATCCTTTGCAGGATATTGATTTATCGTCTGCTGACAATGCTGATATCTCCAATAATGTGAATAAAAAAGAAAATTGGGTTAAATTTGATGACGACGCCAGTGAAGGTATTTTAGGTACCAGCAGCAGCGAAATTAACAATAAAAACAACAATAATCTTACAGCGAATGCTGTTAGCGCTGCTGCTACTACAAACAGGTTAACACCATCACCAATACCACCACCAACAAACCCAAAGAGACACTCATCTGCCACAACATTAATTGGAGGAGCAGCACGTTCTCGTACTCCAACTTTAGAGAGCAATCAACAACAGCTGCAAACTACACAATTGGATGTTACAGCTACAACACCTGTGCAGGTAATAATAACAACAAAAAAAATAATAATAATAATCATGATGAAAATGTTGTTATTTACCAAATGAGAGTAAAAAAGCAAAGAGTTTACAGAGAGAGAGAGAGAGAGAGCCACATAGAAGTTTTTGTAAGAAAATAAAATGATTTAAAAAAAATGTACTTAGAGTTATTAGGGAGCATGACCAAGAGATTAAATGAAGTTGATCTTTAAAAAGAGTTGCCAGGATATTGTAAAATTACACTTAATTTAAAATTGTACTTTAAGTTATTGAGGATTAGGCCCAAGAAATAAATGAAGTTGTTGATTTTAAAAAAGAGCTGCCAGATTGTTGTTAGTGTAATACTCAATTTTGTTTTATAAAAACTATTTTGAGTTATTAGGAATTAGGCCCTGGAGATTAAATTAAATATTTAATTTTTAAAAATCATTGCCAGATTGCTGTAAATGTTAGACCTAATTTTGCTTTAAAAAATTTAATTTGTGCTTTTTAAATATTGGTCAACAGGTGAAACGAAGTTATTGATTAAAGATTAAAAAGAGTTGCCAAATTTTTGCAAATAATATAATTAAATTTGATTTTTCAAAATTTACTCTGAGTTATTATATATTATTGCCCAAGGGATTAAATGATTGTTGTTAATATAACACTTAATTTTGCTTTTAAAAATGTAATTTTAGTAACTAAATGTTAGGGTCAAAAGATGAAATGGAGCTGTTGTTTTTTTAAAAAGAGTTGCCAGATAGCTTCAAATGTTACTTTTAAATTTGATATAAACAAATTACTTTCAGCTATTTCCCAAAAAATTAAATAAAGTTGTAGTTCTTTAAAAGGAGTTGCCAGATAGTTATAAATATTACACTTAAATTTAAATTAAAAAAAATTTACTTTCAGTTATCCCTAAGAAGTTAAATTTAATTTTTGATTTTTAAAAAGCGTTGCCACATTACTGTAGATTTTACAATTAATTTTGATTTTCCAAAATGTCATTTGGGTTATTTTGAATTAAGGTTAAGAAATTAAATTAAAGTTAACAGATTGTTGTATTTTGTTTTTAAAAGGGGATAAATAGGGTCGTTTATTTAATTCAATTTATAAATAGAAATTTTAAAATAAATGATTCAAGTAACACAACTTGTTGTTTTTGTTTAATAAGAAAATACTCAATAAAATAAAATACTGTAAGAAAATTTTTATTAAAATGAGATTTAAAGCTTTGCAGTTTTAAAAAAGTTTCTTTTTTAATTCAAAATTTTTTAAAATTTTATTATGGTCATTATTTTATAAATTTACTGCTGCTTTGTCCCCTCTTTACACACTATTCCTTTACTAATAAAAATAGTTGAAATTCTCCCAATAACTAAACATTAAATGAAAGACATTAAGCTACCATATTCAATGATTGTGTGTACGAGTATGTGTATATTTCTGCTGCAATAAAAATTTTACTCACGTTTAACTTGGTATATTTTGTTGTGGTTATCTTTTGAAATTTGTGTCTATCGTTGTATCTGTTTGTTTGTTTGTCTTTTTCCCTTATCAATTTGTCAATAATGCTTGTATGCTTGTATTTTTCTTAATGAAATATTCTGTATGCAGCCAGCATATATCAACAGTAGCTTAAGTTATTAAATGAATTTTTTTAGTCATTCACTAAAAAATTTAATAAACAAAAAAAAAAAAAAAAAAATAAATAAAAAACAATTAATATTGTTATGAAAGAAAAAGAAAACGAAATAAAACCACTGAAATTATTTGTCAGTCCATATTGTTTAAAATTTTTAAATTACATGTTTTTATTTTAATGTAGAAAAGCATTATATTTTAGATTTTGTTTAATTGTTTAGTTCAAAGCCACAATTTTGTGATTTGTGGTTTTAGCTACTTTTAAAATAAAATTGCTTTTAACACTGCATGTACCCACCACTAAAATGTTAATATTTCAAGCAAAAATATGTTTGGCGCAGCACATATTAAATATATATATTTTTTTAACAGAGAAAGACCAAAGACTTTCTTTACAAAACAAATTTTTTTTTTTAATTTGCTTAAAAAATTGTTTCACTAAAATTGTTACCAAAAATTTGTTGTTCTCAAAAAAAAAATTTATTTTTACCAAAATTTTTCGTTCACTAAAAAAAAATTTTAATTTTTTAATTAAAAAATATTAAATAAATAAAGATTTTAATGTTTTTAATTTTTTTTTAAGAAAATATAAGTTTTGTTAAAAACTAAAATTAAAAATATATATTTTGAACAATAAAAAATTTTTTTTTTAATTAAAAAATAATAAATAAATAAAAATTTTAAAAAATTTAAACTTTTTATAATTTTGTTTTGAAGGAAATATAAATTTTGTTAAAAAATAATATTAAAAATATATTTTTTGAACAAAAAAAAAATTTGTTTTTAATTAAAAAATAATAAATAAATAAAAATTTTAAAAAATTTAAAAAAATTTAAACTTTAAAAAATAAAACATTTTTTTTTTAAATAATAAACTTGCTTGCAGAAAACTCTCTGATGAGCCTTTAAACTTTTAGTGAAACCAATCAAAACTAGTCTATTTGTTGTATACAACTTGCTTAGCCATGCGAGTCTTTTTCTAGCATCATTAATTCTGGCAGAAAATAGAAAGAATTTCAATATTTTTGTTGTAGTTGGTTTGATTTAGGCTAAATAAATCACATTTTTTTTGCCTGCACTTATTGCTTTGGCAACTGTATGAAATTTGTCAAAAGAAAAAATACAGAAATTAGTTGAGAGTTTATTATTTCAATAGAATTAATTTTAGCACGTACTCGTGCATGGTCTTTTGTATATTGACACAATTATTTATAAGTGTGGATGTGTGTGGGGGTAAATGTGTATGGGTGTGTGCGTGTTAAGCTGAGAGGTTATTGTTCGATTTTTTTTTGATGTTCCGGAGTTTGTAGCAAAAATCTAAAGCTACAGGTGACACTAAATAAAAAAAAAAAGTTTTATTAAATAAAATTTTTTTCTCTAATTTAATTTCATCATTTATTCGTACTGTAGTACCATCAACACAGAAAAAAAAAATTGTAGAAAATTTAACTGACCAAACCAGACCTTGTAATGTCAGCAAAAGACTAAAAAAAATCAATATTATTGATTTGAAAGATAAAAAAACTGATTATGACAAGTCCAACACACATTATGAATAAATTCATAGAAGAAAAAAAATAACTAAAAAGTGACACAAAAAAAAAAAAAATAAAATAAAATCAAAGACCTTTTGCATTAAAATAATTCCATAGTTCAAGGCACGTGTGCAAAACTTAAGTGTCTTGCATATGAATGCAAGACTACATGTTGGTCTGAATTTATGAAAAAATTTAAATGAACATTTGGTAATTTCCCTTCCCTTCCGTTTTTACTTAAATAAATTGAAAAAAAAAAGAAAATTTTAAAATTCCAACTGCATAGTTGCTTGCTTACCTGCATAACTATATTTATTAATATTAAAGTATTCCTTAACATAACCATTTTTAGCGTACAACTATAACGTCTACAACTTCCAGTGTTTTGCCGGATGTAGCGGCTCCCGCTGTTTTAAATACTGAAAGCGTGCACGTTAATTTGAATGCATCCGGTAAAGCACAACAACAATTAAGCACACAAAATTTGCAACAACTTAATCAACACCAAAAATCTAAAAATTCTAATAACAACAACATTAATACAACATCACCATTAGCAACATCATCATTAACATTATCATCGTATAACAACAATAAAAGTCAACAGCTGCAGCAGCATCAACAATACAACAGCAATCAATTACCACACAACAGCAATAATGGCAATATGACCAACTCAACAACCAATAAACTGTCATCAGCAGCATCATCGTCCTTAACGTCTACGGCGACAACAGCAACAACACAACCATCAATTGGAAAAACGTCTGTCACAATACCCATTGAATCTCAGCCACCAATGCGTACAATTGAATTGTCAACAGGTCGCATACGAGAAGGATTTGGTATGTAACGTGTTATCTAGCTATTTGCGTATTTGAAAAATATTCTTCAATTCAAAAAAAAAAAAAAAAAAAATTCAATCAAGCTGGAATGAATGCTACTTGTGCTAAGAATGACATAATGGGTGATCAATCAATCAATCTGAAATAAACATTAGGCCATCACATTACGCGTTAGAAAAACAAAATTTGTTTTTTAACAAATATTTTAGCTAGATTTAAAATTAAGAAAAGCACTAGATTTAAAAAAAAATTACTCCATTTGGGGATTTTAAAAATTTTGTTCAGAGTTGGCAGACAATCCATATTTACTTTGGCCAGCATTGCAGCTTGACTGTCTGACATCTAGTATGAAATTTTCCCTCTAGCTTAGCACATCTGAAGATAACGTAAATTTTAGCTTGAAGGCTCAAAGGGATTTTTCCCTTGGAAATGACCTTTCAAAAGTTCAAGCCATAGATTTTTACTTTTTACTGTCACATTAGTTCTATTCTCGCCACATTGAGCAGATAATGTTTTACACAATTTTACTTGGATTCATTTTGACTGGATCTGTCATGCTAAAACAAATAATGAGCTTATTTCTAGTTTGTAGTGCTAGACAGAGGAAAATAATTTTATTTAATTACAGCAGAATATTCTATTTATAAGATTCAATATAGCAAAATTAAAAAAAAAATCTGAGACAAAATTAGCTAAAGTACTGGGGAGTAGCATTTTTGCGTTTTTGCAAAACCGCAGTTTTTCTTTAAATTGTATTTTTTAGCGTAAAATTAAAAAATTTGATTTAAATTTTGAAAAAAGTTATATGCATTAGGCCCAAGTAGAATTTCTGCGTTTTTGCAAGTAGCATTTCTGCTTTCTATGCCAACAGCATGCAATTGATTTTATTACAGAAGAAAGTTGTATTTATTAGGCCCAACTTAGCAAAATTAAAAAACAATCTGAGAGGAGTAGCATTTCTGTATTTTTGCAAAACCGCAGTTTTTAGAAATTTTTGGTTTTTTTATTTGAAATAAAAAATTTTGTATTTTTCAGCTAATGGTGATGTCATTGTTACTCTCTTACCCGCCAACACCAAATATCCCTGGGTAACACCAGCCATTTTCAGGCCAGAGCTAGTGCCTGAAGAATTAATGGCCCAGGGCTTAACAGTGAGTTTGATTAATTTTAATGAAATGAAATTTTAAAATTGTTTTCTTTTTGTTTGTTACTTAAGCTAACTGTGGAGGAGTATGTGCACGCCATGGAAACCCTAGTAAATGATTATCGCTTTACCCTGTACAATATTTGTTATAAACGGATTTTAGTGTGTTGGGTTCTGTTTGCTTTCACTGTTTTACTGACGCTACTATTTTCCGGCCTGCAAGGTGTTGCTTTATTTTCTTTGGGTGTGGGTTGGCTCTTCCTGAATGCAGCCGCCATTTTTCTATGCATGTGGATGAAATTACGCTTGGCCAGAGGCTTAGAGAAATGCTTAGCTCGTGTTAATAAGCAGCTGATCAAGCACAAAATCCTTTTAATTTTGGATGATCGTGGACGTATTTCCTGCCATAAAGTAAATTTGTGTTTCTTGTATTTTGACTCATCGGCTTGTGTAAATTTCCTAAATGAATTCCTTGAGCACACTGAACAGCATGGCGGGGAAGCTATTAAAGCTGGCTGGGAGGCCAAACTGGATATTGATTTAAATGATGTTATAATACAGGGCTCGAATCCGGTGCGCCTTTCCAGGAAACAGGTCAGTTGCTAAACAAAATAACTTTTCCCACCACACATTCAAGCTCATGTAACTAACATTTTGTATATTTCTTCCACCACCTTGTTTTAATTAGTTTCTCCATAAAACATAATGCAATTCATGTTTTCCTTTTCCTTGGCCTAACTAACACTTACTTAAACTCTCATGACTAAAAATTAAAAAAAAAAATTCTTTTGTTTTTAAATTAAACAAAACAAAACCGCAATAAATAATAAAAATTTTAGGCTGTGGCGCAAGAACTTTATCTCAGTTATTTGCAACGCTGGGGTAAAGATTTCCTACGACGTCGTTTGGACTGGACTGTCCAAGAGGCTGGTGTTCATGAAACTCCCCGCCATTTGCAATCATCCATCTGTCCCTGCCAATATGAGGAAGAAGTTTTGCGCAATAAAATTAAAATTCATTTGCAGCGTAAACACTGCTGTGGCATTAATTGTTTGGGTTGTTGGGCATAATAAAATAAAGGACATGATCACACGCTCATACACTCAAAACAAAAAAGGAATGTTGTTGATATAAAAGTTCATTTCGAAATTTGTTTTTAATTATAAAATAAAAGAAAACATAAAAAAGCAAAAAAAAAAAAAAAAAAGAAATCTTAATTAATTTTTAACTTTTGTTTTTGTGCTTGTAGTTTTTAATTTTAATTCATTTCTTTCTTTTTACTTTTACTTGCTTTTTTGCTTCTGCTGCTGTTTAAAAAAAAAGTAGATTTTAGTTTATTAAGTCACTTTGTCTGTTGTTTCTTTTTAACAATTTCTTTAACAAAAAAATATATTAATTAATTGTATTTATGCAAAATATATTTTTAATTTTAATTTTTATTTTGTTTATTTAATTAGCTTGTAGTGCAATTTAAATTTTGATTTCTTGTAAATACACTTTACTAAACCAATTTCGTTTTTTTATTTAATTCACATTTTTATTTGCACAATTATGTATAACTTTGCTTGTAATTCTATCGCTTTTGCTGTAGTTGTAGTAAAAAGCGGAGCTAATTTATTAATTTATTTAACAAAAACTTAAAGGACAGTTTTTTATCCGGCTTAAGCCTTCAAGTGTAATCACAAAATTCCCTTAAAAAGCCAAGTTATGGCATTTCGAATTATTAATTAAAAATTTTTTTTGGAAGGTTTCCTGACGAGTCGATAGGTAATTTGAGCAAGTTTTAGCTAATTTGTATTAGCCAAAATTTTTTGAAAATATTTTTCATGTGATTAAATGAATTTTTTGTTTTTATTTATAAAGGTAAAATAATTGAATTAAATTATTATTTATGATTTTTCGAAATGGTTGATTAAGATCCCCTGACGATCAGTGAATCCATTTACTTTGCTTGAGTTCTCTTTCCCTGGTATAACATACAAACATTATTTGTGCACATTTTAACATTTGTATATAGACTATTAGCAACACTGACAAGTAATGGCAACATTTAAAAACACTTGCTTTTCTCTGCAATTTCAATCTTTACAACGCAATAACTGCCAAAAAAAATATTTTTATATTATTTTTCTCATAATAATGCTGCTTATTTCATGACTCCCCCATTTGTGTTTTAATTTTCTTTTTATTGAATTTTTAATTTATTCAACAACGAAAAACAACAACAAAAAAACAAATGAAAAAACAAATTTCAGGAACGTGGCGTACAATTATATTTACGCTATGCCTCTCGTTGGGGTCGTGATGCCATTAGAGGCTTAGTGGATGTTACAGCCTTGGAGCCAGGACGCCATTGTGGACAATTTCAATGCCCCTGCCAATACATAAAAGATCACTTGCAGTGTAAACCAAGAGGCAAGTTAAAATGTTTTAACATTCTGTATTGGGTGTTGGCATCTGAACGTTATGAGTAAAATTTTACATACACACACACACGCACACACACGCATGCATAATTTAGTTAATATTTACATATAAAGGATTCACAAGGTAGTAGTGTGAAAGTCATATGTTTTAATAATATAAAGAAATTTGGCTGCTGTGAGCAAGACCCTCATAGCTTACACGCAAAGAAAAAATATGGTGGAGACACACACATTGTTAGATTTATGATTGCATCCAGCCTTATATATTTTTAAATAAAACAAAAAAATTAACGCAGTCTTCAAAGTCAACGTTATCGAAATTGTCCATATCATTTTTTCATAAATTTTACTTTAAAGTCTACGTCAACTTTTTTTGGATAAGAGCATAAAATTGAATGTCAACTACAAATTTCCAACTTGAAATCTCAGTTAGGTTAGAAAAAAATTTATTTATTATTAAGCAAGCTGGAGTGAAATATCGATATAAAAATAAATTTATAATATAAGACCTCAAGCTTAGTAAAATAGCCAGTTTAATTAAAAAAAAAGGTCAAATAAACTAAAAAATAATTAATTTATTATTTCTTATAAACAAATATTTTATATAAAATTTTTCAAAATAAATTTTTAACATGTAATTTTTATATACGAGTATATAGATATTTAAAAAAAAATGTTTATAAAATTTGCAAAAAAAATTTTTTATTTAAAATGGCTATTTTGTTAAGCTTGAGGTCTTATTTTTCAAAAATTTTTTTTTTATATCGATATTTCGCTCCAATTTTTGTAGCTTCTTCAGGATAATATATCCTGAAGAAGCTACAAAAATTGGAGCGAAATATCGATATAAAAATAAATTTTTGAAAAATAAGACCTCAAGCTTAACAAAATAGCCATTTTAATTAAAAAGAAAAAGGTCAAATAAAACTTACTAATAAATAATTAAGGAGAGCACACCAAATAATATAAAATGATGTCATACAGGGATTTGAAAAGAAATAATACAATCAAGATACTTATTAATAAGCATAGGACAATGGGGAATAAAATTATAAGGACCAAAGCTGGAATTACATTTCTTATTCGTTGCAGAAACTCAGGTATTATCCCGAAATTTATTATAAATGCTACCAAGAATGTCAATAATATATTTGGTATGGAGGGATTATCTGCAGTCCAACATAATATTTTAAGATACACGCACACATTACAGAACAAGATTTTAAGATTAGCTATAAGAGAAAAACATGACAAACTGAAACATTTTCAAAATGAACTTGAAATTATTAAGACAAAATTAAAAACATTTTTATCAAGAGAGGAAATAGAAAAATTTTTTATATATGAAGAAAAATTAACAGAATCTTTTTATGATAAAGTTAAGAAAATTCATAAGAAGAAATTTGAAAATTTACAGATTTTACAAAAAGAAAAATTAGGAATTAAATTAAATAAAAAATGGTTTGTAAACAAGACTAAGGTAGATTTTCCTTTAGATGTACAGTGGACTCTTTCTCTTGGACCTAAACATGCATTACCTATAGAAAAAGAAAAGTTTCCATTACTTAAAATTATAGCAGATGGAGAAGATTTTATACAAACAATACAAAGTAAGGAGGATAAAGAAGTAGCTAGGACTAAATTAACAAGTATAACGGAAAATCATTTAAATAAAATGAAAGTTTCTAATAATGACAAATTTATTTTAGAAAAAGTTAGAGAAACTAAAAAGTTTATAATGAGAAATAAAGATATACTTATTTTAAAAGCTGATAAGGGTAATGTAACTGTAGCTATAGATAAAAGTGACTACAAATTAAGAATTAATAATATAATAGGAGATGTTAGTCAATATGAACTTCTAAACAAGGACCCAACTAGTAGATTACAAAAGATTAATAATAATTTAGTTGAAGAATTATTTAAAAATAAAATAATTTCAAATATAGATAAATTTAGGTTGAAAACTAATGTTTCTGTAGCACCTAAATTATATGGATTACCTAAAATTCATAAGGAAAATTTTCCATTAAGACCTATATGTTCTTTTGTTAACTCTCCTTCTTATGAATTATGTAAATTTATTAGCAATATTTTAAGAGAAGCTTTTAAAGATTCAAAATATAATATTAAAGATTCTCTGGAATTTAAAGAGAAAATTAAAAATGAAATAATTAATGATAATGAAAAATTAGTTTCTTTTGATGTAGTATCACTTTTTCCTAGTGTTCCCATTGATTTAGCTATTAGTATAATAGAAGAAAAGTGGAATATAATAGAAGGATATTCTCGAATTAATAAAAATTTATTTTTTAGGATATTAAAATTTTGTATAGAAGATAATAGATATTTTCAATATGATGGAAAAATATTTAGACAACAAAAAGGTCTTCCAATGGGATCTCCTGCTTCACCAATAGTAGCTGACATAGTTATGGAAAAATTATTAGATACATGTATAGAAAAATTAAATAATAGACCAAGAATTATTTTTAAATATGTTGATGATTTATTCTGTATTATACCTGAAGCAGCAATTGAGCAAACTTTAGAAGTTTTTAATGATTTTGATTCTCATATTAAGTTTACAATGGAAAAAGAATTAGATTCCAAACTTCCATACTTGGATACATTATTAATTAGGAGAGGTAATAAGTTATTGGTAGATTGGTATCAAAAACCAACAGCTTCAGGAAGATTAATAAATTATTTTTCTAAACATAGTAAAAAAATTATTATGAACACAGCTAAAAATTTAATTAACAGGATACTGACAATTAGTAATAGCGAATTTCATTTCAAAAATAAAATAATAATTAGGAATATTTTAAAAGATAATAATTATCCAGATTTTTTAATTTATCAATTAATTGGAGAGTATTATAGGAATAGAAGATATAATACAATTCATTTAAATGAACAGGTTTCTTATAAATCAATTATTTATATACCAGGACTGTCAGAACGTTTAATAAATACTAAGATTTATGATAGAGAAAAATTCCGTATGGCGTACAAAACATACAATACTTTAAATACATTATTTAGTAAAACTAAAGATAGAATAGAGAAATTTGATATGTCAAATGTAGTTTATAGAATACCATGTGATGGTAATAAAAATGAAACTTGTGACAAAGTATATGTAGGTACAACAAAAAATAAACTTAAGACTAGAATGGCTGGACATAAATCGGATCAAAAGTATAGGAACATTTCTTCACAAAAAACGGCATTAACTTCTCATTGTTTTGAATTAAATCATTTTCCTAATTTTGAAAATGTTTCAGTTTTAAATATAGAAAATAATTATAAAAGAAGGTACACATTAGAAATGTTACAAATAATTAATACACCTACAACACATAGAATAAATTTTAAGTCTGATACAGAAAATATAGCTCAAAATTATAGACACTTAATAAACAAATATAAATTTTGTTAAATATTTTTGTTAATATGCACATATTATTTATATACAAATAAGTGTGTCCATGTACAAATATATAATTTTATATATTTATTTGAGCATATTAACAAAATTATGTTATTATTTAATATTTTTATATTAAAAAAAAAAAAAAAAAAAAAAAAAAAAAAAAAAAAAAAAAAAAAAAAAAAAAAAAAAAAAAAAAAATGTTAATTGTTCCTTGTTACATACATACATAATTCATTTAACACATACATTTTTATAACAATTGTTTTATATATACATTTTTAACATATTAAATATTTTTCAAATTTAAAAAAAAAAAAAAAAAAAAAAAAAAAAAAAAAAAAAAAAAAAATATCCTGAAGAAGCTACAAAAATTGGAGCGAAATATCGATATAAAAATAAATTTTTGAAAAATAAGACCTCAAGCTTAACAAAATAGCCATTTTAATTAAAAAGAAAAAGGTCAAATAAAACTTACTAATAAAAAATTTTTTATATAAAATTTTGCAAAATAAAATTTTTATATAAAATTTGCAAAAAAATTTTTATATAAAATTTTCCAAAATAAATTTTTAACATGTAATATATAAAAAAAATTTTTTTAAATAAAATTTGAAAAAAAAATTTTTTTTGCAAATATAAAATTTTTCAAATTAAATTTTAAACGTATAATTTTTAATAAAAATTAAAAAAAAACTTAATTAAACATTTAAAATAAAAAAAATTTTTTTAAATAAATTTTCAGAAAAAATTTTTTAAATAAAAATTTTTTACCCACAATTTTTTTAAGAGTTTAAAAAAAATTATTGATGAAGGCAAATACGGTAGAGTTAAAAATGTTTATCGTGATCATAATAATGTTGAGATGCTTGAAATTAACAATAATATTTTTGTGGAGAACAAACAATGTTTCAACCATATTTTTTCTTCGGCAGTATTGCTTAGACATCTTTTTTCTTCAAGCACAATAACAATTTTTTTAAGTCTCCTAAAATAATAAGACTTTTAAGATTTTATGGCTGATAGTACATACAAACACTCTCTAATACAACCATTATAAAACTTATTTGTAATTGTTCATTAAAATCATTTAAAAAATATTTTTATTTATTATCAGCGAGTAGAAAATTCATTAAGAAGAAACATTTTGTTTTATAAAAATCAATACATTTTTTTGGTGGATTAAAGCCCATAAAAAACAACAAGAAATAACAGCCATTTTAAAGGACCATCTAATTTCATCATATAATGTATTTTTTTCTAAATTTTATTCCAAATTTATTAATTTCTTTGAGCTCACAATCAGTTGTAGATATACAGAAGTAATTGTGTTTACCTGGTTTTTAATTTTTTTTTAAATTATTTGAAGTATATTAAATACCAATATGCTTTTTTAATAGCTCTTAAAATGTTCCTAAAATTGTATTTAACTGAAGTCACCAATTGACTGTGAGTTCAAAGGAATTACTTGTTTTTGTAACAAAAAAAATTTATTTTATTTTGTATATGTATGTATGTAGTTTAATGTTTCGGCTTTAATTTTATTATAATTTTTTTTTATATTTAATTTCAATTTGATTCTACAGTTATTTTAAATAATATTGGTCAAGTAGTTTGGACCCGTTCTACGATGTATGGAAATTGAGTGGATGTTTTAATAAGCAATTACAAATATTTAGTTACTAAGGATTTTATACAAGTTTCCTATTTATTTATCTATAAAATGACCAATTTTTTTAAGTAAAAAAAAAACCTAAAATAATCTTTACAAAAAAAAATATTTTACACTGATTTGTAACCAAAAAAAAAGAAAGGTCGGTTCGGCCCAAGCATATTCAATACAATAACAATTTACTTTTGTGTGTAAGAATTACCCATAAGGCTTATGGGCTTATAACTCGCCTTTGGCTGGATATTAAAAAAAATATTTTTATAAAATTTTTCTTTGCTCTCTAATTTAATTTACTTATGTTTGTTTTTAATCTTTATTTGTGTTTTTTATATTTTTAAATATTTTTGTTTTGCATTTATTTTTGGGTTAAATGTTTTTAACTAAAATTTAAAATCTTTTTTTAAAAATTTGTATTTTATGACTTTTAAATAAAGCTAAAATTATTAACTTAAAATTGTTTATTTTTTTTTTGGTTTTGTTTTAGTTTCTTAAATTATTTTTTATATTTTTTCTAACTTTTATAGGTTACCCGTGTAGTTGCATTGCTTTTGTTTCGGATCCACAATTTCAAAATCGTTATTAAGACTTTTCAAAGGTTTTCTATTTTTTTTTTAATTATAAAAATTTATTAAAAATATATTTAATGTAACCCCTAAAATAATTGTTTTTTTCTTAAACAACATAAAGTATTTTGGTTTGTCAGCAGAAAAATTCCCAGCAGGTAGCTAACCCTGGGATTTTTATTCTCTTAACTTAAGAAAACTTCTTTAAAACCATAATGAAAGTTTAAAAAAAAAACTTTAGATACTCCAGTTGACTTTATTAACATTTTTTTTATAAAATAAAGATACAGAAGTTTTATGAAGACAGAGTGTTTTAATAAATAGTGTTATTTGTTTCTTTTCTTATTTTTTAAATCAGTTACATTTAAAAAAAATTTAAATCGTTTATGAAAATTAAAAATAATTTTTATAAAAACTGTAAGTAAAAAATTTATTTAAAAATTTTATTTTAAAAATTTTTATATAAAAAATTTATTTAAAAAATTTTTATATAAAAAATTTATTTTAAAAACTTTTATATAAAAAATTTATTTTAAAAATTTTTATATAAAAACCAAATTTTATTAAATTATTTGATCTTATAAATTTATTATTAGTTAATATTATTCAAGCTTAAGATCTTAATGAAAAATTTGTTTTTATTTTAATTTTCCAATATTTCGACTTTCTTTTGAAGGTCTTCTTCAGGCAAATTTATTTTCAAAATAAAATAAAATTCGATGTCAAAATTTTGAAAAATAAATTTTTAAAAAGTTTTAAAAAAATTTTTTTTCAAAACAATTTACTAAAAAAATTGTTTATAAAAATTAAAAAAAAATTTATAAAAACTGTAAATATTTATTTTAAAAAGTTTTATATAAAAAATAAATTTTGAAAAATTTTAAAAAATTTTATTTTTAAAACAATTTATTAAAAAAATTTTATAAAAATTAAAAAAAAAAAATTTTATAAAAATTGTATGTAAAAAATTTATTTTATATAAAAAAACTACTTTAAAAAAAATTTATTGCACAACAATTTAAAGTAATAACTAATTTTTAAAAATTTAATTTAAAATAAATTTGATTTAATTTGCAGTTTTAAACTTGCATTTGTTTTGATGTTTATTTCGACAAATATTTGTTTAATGTGACGATAATTTTAGCAGTATAAAATTTTTCCTTTCTCTCTCCCTTTTCCTTTTTCTATATTTATCATTCATCGACCTATAATTCCTTAGGGTATAATTATCATTTTGCTGCTTGTAACTTCATAATTTTCTTTTTATTATTTTCCTGTTACAAATGTAATATTCTCCTTGAACTTCCTTTATTATTTAGAAAAAAAAATGCATTCGAACTAATCCAGTATGCAGGCAACACAAATTTATCGATGACTTCAAATCAACCATGAAATTTTTGTTTGAAGCAATTAATCAAAAATTACTGCAGAAAACATAAATTAAAAGAAAAAAGAACCTAAATGAGCTGCATTGACATGCCAAGACTGCCAGCAAAATAGAAAAGTGCAAAATGTTAAAACGAGATGTGCATAAAATATGCCTAATTTACGTTGGAGAAAGAAAAAAAAAAGGCAACAGCAAAAATCAACGACAATTCTCACCAACACTGACATCTTATCACAAAAAAAAAAAAAAGAATTGAGTGGTTACCAATAAAAGCTAAAACAGACTTTTGGGTGAAACAAAAAAATGCAATTTAAAATCAATTTGGCGCTATTGCTGATTTAGCGTCTTTTTGTGGTAATTTTGTGAACCAAAGGAAGACAAAAACAGAATAAAAACACTGAATGCTTAAGAAAAAAAAATTGTACAGAAGACATGCAACTACAAACTAAAAAACTGAAAATGGAAATTTCAGTAAATGCTATGATAATAAGGAAAAATACTTGAAAATTGCTTGAAACAAAAAAAAAAACAGATTGAAAGAAAAAAGGTTAAACTGTACACAGGAGCCCAAAGAAGACAACGTAGAAAAAACAACACTTTGAATATTTTATAGCGATTCTTCAAAAATTGCTACAATTTTTCAATGTTTTACAGTGGCACGCCGGGTGAAAAAAGAGACAAGAAACACTTATTTGAAGTAGTATTAAATTTAAAGCAAGTTTTCAACTCTTAATTATTAACAGGAGTAGAAAACAAGCATTAAATTAAATATTTTAATTAATTGCTTTCAATTTTCAATAATTTTTTCAGTAACATCTTAATGATAATAAAAAGTTACAGCTTTAAAATCCAGTATTTGTTGGTCCAGTTATTGTACTATCTGGCCTCAATTTTCTTTAATAAACAATTTATAATTCTAATAACGCAACTAACTGGCTGTAGCGTGTCAGCTTAAATAAAATTGTTATAAACGGAAATTATTTTGTTACCAAAAAAAAAAAAAATCAGGAGCAGGAACAAAGAAAGTATAAAGAGCCAAGGCTGTTTTTCATGTCGATAAGAACAAAAATGCATAAATAAATCTAGCAAAATAAAAATTATTTTAAAATGGAACACTGAGAGAGGGGAAGAGAGAGTGAGGGAGAGTAAGTTGAAAAAACAACAACAAAGTTAAGAGAAAGGAAGTAAAAAGCATAAAATAATATTCATGATAAAAAAGGCTGCCATTTGCATTTAGCCCTGTGTGCTAAATGTGTGTGTGTATGTGTTGAAGTTGTTTTTTGGCATCCAATATTCTGTTTGTTTTTGTAACCACAAAAACTTTTTTCTAATGGAATTATTTTCTATAAAAAAAAGCAACAACAATAAAAAAAACATTTTTAAATTATCAAATATTTTTCAAGAAAAACGTTTAGTTTTTGGTTTCTTATTTAAAGTAAATATAATTAAATGTAGTTAAGACTTTAGTCAAATTAAAAACAACAAAATATTTAATTAAATATCTTGGAAGCAATTAACCAGGGTTAAACTGATATTTGTGGAATTTGAATTTTAAGGTGGAAATAGAGCTGGCCATAGAAATAGAGATTTTGCAAGGCAGAGACTTACACTAAACGAAATGAGCTTTAAAGAACAGATCTTTAGGCTGCAACTCAACTTAAACTTTTATTTTTATTTATTTGATTGAAAGGGGAGAAGATGAAAATTGTATTTTTTAATTAAATAAAAAAATTAAATAAATTCGCCCTCGTAAGTTACTGGGCTACCAATCGTGTGAGAATAATTGGGGAAAAGGGCTTGGTTGGTTGATTTAAGTGGCAGCCTGGCGGACTTCAATCCCAAGATTTAGACTGCAAAAAAATGCTATGGATTGCAGTGCATATGGCCCAATTTACAATAATAATAATAGAGCTACCAATGTCAGGGTTGGAACTTAGATTTCTCTTTACATTTTAAGAGCCCATGGATACCAGTAATGTTCAAAATTTCATCTAAAAATTAAATAAATAAATTTTTTAGAATATTTTTGTTGGGGTTATTTTTCATAGACTTTTCTTAAATTTAAAATTATTAAAGTCTGTAAAATTTCCCGTTCATGTTCAGCTTTAACTTTCCTTTTTATTTTTATTAACAAATAACTTTTAAATGGCTTAACTAAAATCTAATTAAAAGTATTTAAATCAAGTTATTACTCCTTTTAGGCTAATTAACTTAAGAATTATAATTTTATTTAAAGAAAAACTCTGTCAACAATTTCTTTTTTTCCTTTTTTTCTAGTTTGTGAACAAAATTATGAATACAAATTTTAAACCCTATTAGAATATTTTAATTTTTGTTGTTGTTGCTGGTGGTATTAACTAGCTCAGTAGAAAATATACTTTTTTTAAGTTGTTTTTTCTATAACGAGTTTCTATCTCTAAATTTTCTTAACTTAATTTTTGCTTAACTTCCTTATGCCGCACTTAAGAAAACTCCTTTAAACTGCTTTCAAAATCATATAATGAAAGTAAAAAAAAAAAAAAAACTTTAGCTACTCGAGTTGACTTTATTAACATTTTTTTTAATAAAATAAAAAAAAAACACACAAATTCTATAACGACCGAGTGTTGCAATAAATAGTGTTATTTGTTTCTTTTTTATTCTGCAAATCAGTTACATTTAAGAGAAATTAAAATACTTTTTTAGAAAAATTAAAAAAAAATTTTATATAAAAAATTTTATGTAAAAAAATTTTAGATAAAAAATTTTATATAAAAATATTATTTAAAAAAATTTTAGATAAATTTGTTTATAAAAATTGTATGTAAAAAATTTATTTTGCAAAATTTTATATAAAAAATTGTAAATTTTGGAGATGCACTGATTTACACACACTGAAAAAATTTTGTTGTTTAAAATAATCCAAAAATTCATTGTTTTTCAACAAAAGAAAAATATCTAGTTTTTCTTTTAAATTTCAGACTTAAATTGCAATAATCAAGTTGTTTTACTTTTTCAGGTGTTTGACTGTGAATAGCCATGAAATTACTAGAAACTTGAAAACACGTATCTATCATTTAAATGCAGCACTCTGTATGCATCCTTACATTGTTTTTTTCATATTCGCAGACTGACACACTTACCCTCAGGGAATATAAATTAACATTTATGTGACGACACCGGAACTCGAAAATTCAGTGTGCGAATTTTTGCAGCAATTTTTTGTTTTTGTGTAAGCTTTAAACTTGTGTGCTTAAGTGTGCGTGTGTTAAGAGCTGGCACATACACAAAAAAAAAAAAAAAAAACACAAAACAAATTTAAATTAACTTAATTTATATCATAAACACTAAAAGACGCTTAACGACTTTTATGTTGCCACTCACTTTACAGCGAGTACGTATGCGAACATGTAGTTTTTCATAAGTTTTTCAAGTGTTTAAGTTGTTATTGTTGTTGTAATGTGTGATTGTTGCAATTGTTTTTCTTTGCATGTGTGTGTGTGTGTGTGTGTGTGTTTGTATTGCCCTACTCTTTTATATAAACGTGATGTTGTGTTTTTTTTAAAATATATTTTAAGTACGTGTTTTGCTTTGTTTTTGTTGTTTTCAAATGTTGTGCTAGTATTGTTGGTGTCTGTCCAGTGTTGTTGCCTGTTGTTTCTGCAGTGTTTGTGGTAATTTGTTTATTATTTGAGCGGTCATTCTTCAAAGTGGTATAAGTCCACTTTAAAAAAAATAAATCAGTGGTAATTTTAGTGAGATATCTCGCTAAAATTACCGTTAGTTAAGTTTTTTAAAAAGTGGACTTATACCACTTTTAAAAATAACGGCTAGTTTTTTTCCATGTTTTTTTTGTAGTTTCTGTGTAAATCCTCCAACTCACTTTCTCTTGATTTTTCTCTGTCCCAGTGACAGGATATGAATGTCTCCAAATTTGTCAGACTTGTAAAAACTAGTGAATTTAAGGAAGCAAATTATGTTAATTTCGTAAAATAAAAATTATTTTAGAACAAAGAGAAAAACAAATTAAATGTAGCAGAGCTTGATTTACAATAAATCTGTGGCAATAGGGAAAAACTGCTCAAGTCATTATAAAGTAAAAATTTTCACAGGTTTTCTTATAAAAATAATTAGATTCCAGATTCGTAAAGGCCTTATCATTATAGAATCAAAATAATTAACATTTTTAAGATTTTTTCTCAGCCTATTTGAGCTTTAAGACTTGAGGTTTAGAAAATTATACTATTATAATTTAAAGGAAACGGAGTGTGTGAAATTTGAAAATAAATAATGAAATAAAAGAATACTTTTCTTCCAAAAAATTTTTTTTAAATTAAGTAAAAGAAGTACCCTAAAAAGTCTTAAAGAAAATCTATATTTTAATCCCAATTCCTTTTGAAAAATAATTTTATTCAAAAATATAAAATTCATTCCTATTTTATACCAGTAGCAGTTTTCTTTCGCTTAACATTTTATTGAAATAATTGATTTTTTTATTTTTCTATTTCAATTTAACATTTTCTAAAATCAAATCGTGTAAAGTTTTCTTTAGTTAAAGTAACAAAAATTATTTTTTTTATTATTCGTTTGTTTAATTTAAGGTCGTGTAGCCTTAAAGTCAAAGTGACATGTTCCAGCAGTGATGTTAGCAAATAAGTAAGTCGCGTTTCGGTGTCGTTTGTTAATCCCAACGTAAATAGGAAAAGTTATACTTTTGGCAAAAAATAAGAGACGCACAACTGAAACCAAAGAAAAAGTAAATTATTTTTTTCATTTCTTTTGAAAACACAAAAGTAAGCAAAGAGAAAGCACAGCAAAAAGATGCTTTTGCAGTTTTTATGAAAACATTGAAAACGAAAAACTTTAAAGCAGCTACTAATGCCAATGGAGAATGTACGAGTATTTGTTTTACAGCAAAGCTACTGAGAACAGTGGTTTTATTAAACAAAATTTCAATATTCCTGAAGTCAATTCTTCAAATGAACTCAAAATCAAATTTAAATAAATTAAAATGTTAAATAGTTTTAAATTCAAAAAAAAAGTTATTGATTGAAGAAGTTTGCAACAGGGCTATTCATTTATATCTGAATTGTATTTCTTCAAGAAAAAAAAGCTAATAATGCAACCTCCGAAAATCCTGCAGCTGTCACTGTTGCAATGCAACCAAAAAAAAAAACAGAAAAAAGAAAAATGGGACTGTATTTTTGTGTATAAGCCGTCTGCTTAAAAGTGTAAATGAATAAAACAAACCAAAAGGCCTTAACTTTAAGTGCAAACAGTTCTAACTACAGCTAATACGGATCTTTGTGTGTTTGAGTTGGAATATTTGAAGAGCAAAAAATTGTGTGTACGGTATAAGCAAGTCTGTATATGCGTGAATAGTAGGCAATCAGGTTAATAAGACGAAGAAAATATGAAAAAATATGTCTTCTCTACAAAACTGTTCTTTTTTCATTTTAAAAAAATATTCGATTAAAATATTATTTTACTATTTAAAAAAAAAAAAATATTTGATTAAAAAATTGTTTGAATAGAAACCGTGTAATTTCAAAAAAAAAGTTTAATTAAAAAATTGTTTATATATAAATTATTCCAATAATTATTGGCATAAAACTTATTGACAAAAAAAATTATTCGAATAAAAAAATTATTCGATTAAAAAATTAATCGATTAAGAAGTTTTCTAATAAAAATATTATTCTAATAAAAATTATTTGATTAAAAATCTAATCGAATCAAAATTATTTGATTAAAAAATTAATCGATTATGATTTTTTCTAAAAATTATTTTAACAAAAATTATTCGCCTAAAAAAATATTCGAATAAAAAGCTGTTTGAATATAAATTTTTTTATTTATAATTAAATGAAAAAATTATTCGAATAAAGATTTTGCAAAAAAAAAAATTTTCTATTAAAGAATAATTAGATTGAAAAATTTGGCCGACACATTATATTCAAATAAAATAATATTCGATTAAAAACTTTGTGAATAGTAATTATTTGTTAAAAAATTATTCGAATAAAAATTATACGATTAAAGAATATTTAAAAAAGAATTATTCATTTTATGAATAGTTGAATAAAAAATTTATACGAATTAAGTTTGCATAATCTAATAAAAGTTATTCGAGTAAAAAACTATTTGAATAAACAATTACTCGATTAAAGAAGTTTTTGTATAAAATTTAATTGTTTAAAAAACTATCCGAATGAAATACTATTCAAATAAATCGAATAAGAAATTATTCGATTAAAAATTATTCAATTAAATATTATTCCAATACAAAATGATTTGAAGGAAAAATTACTCGAATAAAAAATTATTAAAAAAATACTATTTGAAGAAAAATTATTCGAATAAAAAATTATTCGATTAAAAAAATTAATCGAATAAAAAATTTTTCGTTTAAAAATTATACCAATAAAAAATTATTTGAACAAAAAATTATTCGAATAAAAAATTATTCCAACAAAAAATTATTTAAAAAAAAAATTACTCGATTAAAAAATTATTCTCAATAAAAATTCGAAAAAGAAATTATTCGATTAAGAAATTATTCGATTAAAAATTTTTCGATTAAAAATTATACAAATAAAAAATTATTTGAAGAAAAAATTATTCGAATAAAAAATTATTTGAACAAAAAATTATTCGAATAAAAAATTATTCCAACAAAAAATTATTTCAAGAAAAAATTACTCGATTAAAAAATTATTAAAAACATATTATTCGAATAAGAAATTATTCGAAGAAAAAATCTTTGTAATAAGAAACTATTCGATTAAGAATAATTGAATGAAAAAAATTGATCTAATAAAGATTATTCGAATAAAAAACAAAAAACTATCCCATAAAAAATATTCCTTTAGGGTCCAATATTACAAGATATCAATAGCTAAAGCAACAGAAAACCCAGTTTTTTTTACTAAACTTTAAAACTAAAATAGAGGTATTTTTAAGGATAATTAATAATAAATTTGGAGTTATATACCTAATTTATTAATTTGACTTTAAAGTCCACGTTATCGAAATTTTTCATATGATTTTTAAAAAAATTTTATTATAAATATTGATTATTTGACCTTTTCTATCTATAAGTTTAAAAACTATTTATTTATTTATTTAAAAAAATTTTATTTTAAAGTCTACGTCAAGTTTTCTGGAATTAATGATTTTGATTTCTTACTTGTTTACAGTTCGCTCTCTTTTCTAAAAGTAAACGCTGCACTTACGGCATTAGTGTAGGGTATAAAATTTTACGTGACTTGCATTTAGGGAAAAACTTTTTTTTGTTTAAATAAAACAACTCTAAGACAAGAAGCAGGGACAGTAGCAACAAATAACAAAAATATTAAGTTTTAAGCGAAAATGGGTCCCTAAAGCCCAACAACAAATAAATTGACTCACTGGCATACACAAACACAAACAAACTTATAGACACACAGGCTTAAAGCAGAGCTACGCACTACTTGCAGTGATTATACAGGAGAATGAGAGAAAACTACTCTAAGAAGAGACAGTTATAGAGAGAATGAAGAAGAGATTCGGGTTAAAATTTCGGTATTAGAAATTTTATCGGATAGTAAAATTTTTTCTTTAAGGATAATTTTCAATAAATTATAGAAAAAAAGAGCATTTGAAGAAGGGGTGTGAAGTGGCCTCAGCTTACTTGTGTTGTGCTTTAAACATATTTTTATTGGCTTCAGTTTGTTTGTTGGTACGCGCAGTGACAATTTCTGTTGCTGGCAAGTAGCAAAATAATAATAAAAATATGTATGTCTGTGCGTGTAGCTACATTTAAACAGAATATAAAACAAACATATTCCTAGCACGCTCTCTACTTAAAGTGACACTTGCTGCAACTTAAAATGCACTTTGCGAGTCATATTGCCATAAGGCTTCCCTGTGTGTTTGTGTGTGTGAGTAGATTTCCAAGTTGTGTGTGCGAGTGAGCAAAATCAAAATCAAAACATCTTTATGAAATTTATCCAGATCCTTTTAGTAAAACCGTTAACTAACAAGCAATGAGTGCGTGTGCTTGTAATGGCCTTAAACTGTGTAAATGGAAAAGTAAAACTAAATTTTATAAAGACACATCAAAGTTGCATTATGAAAAGTTTTTATTTATTTTTCTTATTTTTACTCATTTTGATTTTGCTTTTTCATAAGGCTCCTGAGACTTAGTCTAGTTGCACGTTTAAGCTTTTTATTGCTTTTGCTTTTTAAATAAACTTGAAGGCATAAGTTTCAAAGTTAAAAACAGAAATCAAAGTTGTAATTGGAAAATAAGTTTCACATGGTGGATATCATGACACGTAATAAAATAAAATAAAAGCAAATGAAGGTGACATTCAAATCGATGGGAAATTAAGACAAAAAAGAAATAACTGGAATTAAAGGAGCTAAATAAAATAAGAAAAATATTAAAGCTTGAAGTTTTCACAGTGTGGAATGGAAGATGGCGTTCGTGGCGGCAGAGATTCTCTCACGCTTTTGAAAAAAATTTTATATGCTGCTGCAAAACTTGCTGTGTGTAAATAAAAAAATTAATTTTTAATTTTGTTATTAAGGCTATAGGCTTTCATTTTATATGCCTTCATTACCCCTAAAAATTATTGATTTAAGTGTAACATTTCCCTTGAAAATTGTTTCTTTTTTTTGTTTAAAAAAATATAAGCACAAATTCTATTTTACCACAAAACATCCTTTTTCCTATACATTCTTCAGTTTTGTTGGTTTCTTGTTTCATCAATTTTATGTGTTGAAATGAAAAACTGACTGACACTTAAATGGGACAATTCATGTCATGTGTCTAAAGCAATAAGCATAATAATTTCAACTTAAGAAGCTTTAACTGTTTAATGACAACAACGTTAGCAGTAGCAGCAACAGCAACAACAATACACAAAGTGTTTTTAGTATATGACTAAAAATAAGAGGGCTGGATACTGTGTGTGTAATAGAGAGTTTATACGCTCTTAAGACAATCATCAAGCACTTTAACAAATGCCCAGTGCAATCATGTTGTTGATATTGAAGCTAATTTTGTTGGGAAATTTTCATTTGTTTTTGTTGTTGTTGTATTTTGCTATTAATATAGACAATGAGACAAAATGGCAAAAACATGCACAGAAATATTTCTCACTCTTAAACACACTCGCACACACACACACACATACATCCTTTTAATAACTAATTTTCAAAAATGAATGAACACTTAACATGACACTTAAGCCAAAGTATTCTTCAAAAAGGATATTGTACTTGTACCCAGTAAGAGTAAAGAAAACTGAAAATAATACCACAATTTGATAAAGAACTTCAAAAGTTTTTGTTAAATTTACAAAAAAAAAAAATGAAAAAAAAATATTAAAACAATAGCAAAGTTTTTTTGGTCTTTTTTCCTTCAGATCTCTCCTAGCAAGCAGAATTTTACCTTTTTAAAACTGAAAATTGATTAACTGAACTCTACACTAGAAAAAATACACCAAGCAAGATTCAGCTTTAAATGCAAGTTAAAGCATGTAAGGCAAGGCTTTAAAAAGCATGCAGGTATTTTTGAATTTAGAGCTTTTTGTAGCATCGCTCGATGTACTTTTTCCAATGATAAATACGTAGACAGATTTTGCAGTTTACAAGGAATTGTTTATTGTATTTGTCCTGGTACTTGTACTGGTACTTTTACTTGTACTTGTACTTGTACTGGTACTGGTACTGGTACTGGCACTTGTACTGGTACTTGTACTGGTACTGGTACTTATACTGGTACTTGTACTGGTACTGGTACTTGTACTGATACTGGTACTTGTATTTATACTTGTACTCGTACTGGTACTTGTATTTGTACTGGTATTTGTATTTGTACTTGTACTTGTACTTGTACTTGCATTTGTACTTGTAGTTGTACTTGTACTTGTATTTGGATTTGTACTTGTACTTATACTTGTACTTGCTTGTTCTTATTGCATTTGAACTATTTGGAAGGAAGTGAAAAGGAGTTTTTTAAAACGGAAGTTAATTTTAGCTCGAGATGTTTGTAAACATTGAAAAATTATAATTTTCTTTTTAAATTGTTTTATTTAAATGTTATTGTTGTCTCAGATGTTTATGAAATTTTTTTTTAATATTTTGCTGGGAAAGCTTTCAAGTAAACTATCATTTTAAAACATGTTGAATTGTGGTTCTTTACATGGTAAAAGATTTAAACAAAAAAAAATGTTGGGTTAACAGCAATTTGGTAAAGAAAAATTACAAGTTAATTCAATGCTTAATAAAAAAGATGGTCAAGTTTTTAGTTGTTCAGGGTATAGGAAAACGTAATATTTGTTAGTTAAAAAAAATATTTCAAACCAAATTTCATTTAAAGTTGCGACAAGTAAAATTAATAAGGCTTAAACTTTTTCACTTGTGTTACATTTGCCAAAAATTATTAGATTTCTCTGTAGTAGAAAAACTTTCTCTGTGTTATTTCTGAAGTTAATTAAGACGTTAAAAAGTAAAGATGAAAGCCAGGGGTCTTTAAATTTTTGCTCTTGAAGATTTTTGCTGGGTGTAAATGAATTTGAATAATTTTTTTCTTAAATTTTTTCATAATTTTCTGTTATTATTCTGTTCTCTACTGTTTTATTCTTTATTTAAACGTTAATATGACAATTTATAATGTCACAAAAACATAAAACCACTTGTCACTTGAGAACGTACTAATGTCCAATTTTAAAATCAACACACACACATACATAACATACAAAACCCTTATATAAACAAACACATACATACATATGACCACATTTATAAATACAATTTAATGGCCAAGTGCTTAAACATTTTGTTGTTTAAAATTATGCTGAGGTCTTATGCTTCTGCAAAAGATAAAAAACACACACCAACAAATGGGCTCTAGCATACAAATAAATAGTTTGCAGCCACTAATAAGACATTTTAGAAATTGTCTTTTTAAAAAGCCGATCATTATGATCATGAATTATTATTTCAATTAAAATTTATGCTAAATGTGCTGGTGTGTGTGTATGTTTGGTGTTGGGAATACTAAGTTGTGAGTGCTTTTTCAAACCTTTTTCTAAGCTGAATGATTCACATAATTGAATCTTAACTATTGACTATTCTATCCTTTGTGAGTTCAGTGCTATCACTTGGTTTTTCTTTAGGCTTTACTGGCTTTGCTTCACTAATTCATTTATTCTCATGATTTTATTTAGATTTAGAGCAATAGACAGCCAGTGGCTGACTGCTTGCAACATTAAATTTAATAATGGATACTAAATGTGCAATAAAAACAGCCTCTTTCACAATCTCATATTCATAAAAATTTTTTTGTTAAAAAAGTCATTTAATTTAATTGTTTAAAAATTAAAAAATATCAGTTTTCAAAAGTTTCTCTCGATTGCCTTTACAAGTTTTAAACGTTGGATAGACACATCAAATTTCAGCATCAATCATGCATATATGTGGGCTTTTTTTAAAATGGAAGTCACAGGTATACGTTGTGTGTGATTATACTGAAAATCAAAACCAGTTTGCATAATTTGCTATTGAAATTTGATGTGTCTATGCCCCGTTTTGGATCAGCTGGCTTTATTTTGGCTTATGAAAAAGTTGCCAGACTAATAACTAGTGTTATAAGTGATATAACTTGCTAAGATTTTAACCCTTTAAAAATGATAAATTTTTAGCTGAAAGTTAATTTCTACTCAGAACTGCAAATATTTAGAAATAAATAAAATTGTAACTTTTTTTTTAGCAGAAAAATCAAGGGAAACATGTGTCCTAACTGTCGTCAAAGGGTTAATAAACACCTTGAAAGCAACATTTTTGGCTTTGTAGGAGGTGTAAAGTAAATTTAAAACCTAAAACAACTCAGTTACCCCGGCAATACTAGCGCTGCCTTTCACTATTTTAAATAAATTTTCTTTTGTTTTTTAAGGGTTAACAAACAGCTTGAAAGCCACATTTTGGGCTTTTTAAGAAAACAAACAAATTTCTTAAGCAGACAGTACTAACGCTGTTTTTCAAGTTTCAATTTTAAAGGCTTCAAAACATGTTTCAACATTTACTACTGATGTTGGGGCAATAAAATCCTTTTTTGCATTTAGTTTTGTAAATATAAAAATTAACTTCCAATCGTTAAAATAATAAAGTTTCTGTTTCATATACCTGCTGTTGTTATTGTAGCCAACTTTAAAACAAAGAGGTAAATTTTAAGATAAAAAAAAGAACACAACAACAACAGAGGAAACATAAATATACTTTGCAAAAAGTTGATCCTTTTATGTACCTTAAGTTGTTAACAATTTGTTTATTTATGTTTTAATACTAAAACTATGGACTTGTCACGTTCAATACTTAACATTTTGACTGTAAAGTTTTGTAATGTTTTCTCTTGATTTAAAAATGAAATTTTTATGTTTTTTTTGGATGGTTGCTACATAAGTAATGGCAAACTTGTTAAAACTATGTTTGTTTGTGCGTAGCTACATATGTATGTATGTGTGATGACATAGGGGATTCAACTCAACTGCACAAAGCTATAGTTTTTGTTAGACAAGATTCCAATTTTTTTTTTATCTTTGATTTTCTTTTTTTTTTATAGAAAGTTTTATAATAAACTAAAGTTGATGGGAAAACTTTGTTAAAGCAAAGCAATAATGTATAGAAAAATTGTTATAATTTTCACTTTATTATGAGAGCTGACTATGAAAATGTTATTTAACAGGGAAAAAAAATTATTTAAAAGATTTGAAATATTAATTTTTTGTGCAAAAGTTTTAGAAAGAATATTATACAGAAGTGCTCGCCAGTTTAATTTTTGTGGGAGAGAAAAGCTTGCAGGAATATAATACAGAGTTTACACAAAGACAAGTAATTAGAACAAGTCTGTTGTAATACGCCCTTTTTAGCCTTATAGCTGTGGGCTCAGTTCTAAAATCGACTTAATACTTGGTGCGATAAAGAACAGAACGAGAGAACTAATAATGTTAGGAGGCTGGATTTCTATTTTTATCATATGTTAAAATCATTTAATGAATATTTTTCTAAACAAAAATATTTAAAATAGTGAATTTCTTATTAAATTTATTTGTTAAATATTTTTTAATTTTTCCCAATAAAATTTCAATTCTGAGTAAAACTAAAAGAGATAAAAATAGAATTATAACATCTATAATTTTTAGGTTTTTGTCAACTTTTTAGCCTTTTTTAATGCTACCAGCTTGGAAAAATAAAGGTGTGGTGTCTATTTCAATACCTAAATTAAATTTGATTTAAAATTATGACTAGCAAAAGCCGTTTAATCCAACAGCTAAAAAAATTAAATTAAGCTGTTATTTTTGAAAATAGTATAAGTCCACTTTATAAAAAAAAATATTAATCAATAGTCAATGGCTGTATGGGAACACACAGTTGCCCAAAAATTTAACTCATGATTAATTATGCTTACCGTAGCGTGTGAGTAATATTTAAGAGTAACAAATTACTTATTACTTATACGTAGTTCTATCAACTTTTGAATTAAGACTTTTTTTCTTTTAAATTTTAAAGTATTTTTTTTAATCAAAAAACTCAAATTCTTGTAGAATTTTATTAAATGTATTTAGTTATCTAAACAAACCTTTATTTTTATCGACTTTATTCGAATAATACTAGTGTGAGAGCACTTGTTGCTTCAGATATTTAATTTATTTAAATTAAAAATATTTTTTTTTATTAAAAAATTTTTTTTCTTGTTTAATTCAAAAACTTTGTTTTGTTGGAATACCAGCTTTTTTTCTGCTTCTACTTTAAGCTACTTAAAGCAGACATTTACTTACAACTATAAACTAAATAATATTAAATGTCATGAAAAACAAAATTTTGTAAAGAAAAGAAAAAGCGCATAAATTTATTTATGAGGCATAAGACTATTAAAACTTACAAAAAAAGTACTGCATAAGAAAAGAAAAGAAAATAAATGAAAATAAAAGAGATGTACAGAAAAACTTAACACAGCAAACAAACAAATCAGAACGCCAAATGCAAAATAATAAAACACACAAACACAACGAGAAGGAATGCCAACAGCAATAACAGATTCTCAAAAAAAAAAAAAATTATAAATTATTTTATAATTTAAATATGTAAATTTATTTGAGTTTGATATCAGTTTTATTAAATAATTTTTATGATATATAATTTTCTAATTTTTATTTCATTTAATAATTTAAATAAATTTATTTCAAATCATTTTTATAATTTTTATTACTTAATTTTTTAAATTTATTACTTTAAAATAATAAAATTATATTTAAAAAATTATATTTCAAATAAATTTCTTTAAATTATAAAATAAAAATTATATGCTCTTATTAAAAAAAAAATACGCAAATCTTATACAAATGAAAGCAATAAAAGCAGCTAAAACCATGAACAGCAACCAAAAATGGCTTATGTTTGTATTTTTTATTTATTAAAGAGTCATTAACTTTTAAAAATGACTTTAAATTCATAAAATTCTTTATAAACGTTTTTTTGTGACTCTGTGATTATGGCCCATTAACTTTTATTTTTCGGTTAAATAAGCACCATACAAAATTCTGGCAATTAAAAAATTTACTGAATCACAAGTTTTTTAATTTTAGGGTTAACTATTTTTAATCAAAATTTTTTCTTTAAAATTTAATAGTAAATCGCTTTACATGCCTCCCTAATTTTATTTTTCTTTTAATTTTATTTTTGTATTAAAATTGCTTACAACAATTAAATAATTAAAAAAAAAAATTAGTTAGCTGGTGGGGTTACTCTCTATTGCGATGCGAAAGAAAAACCATTCGGATCTATATGATGCGAAAGAAAACGCATCGCAATAGAGAATAACCCCCCTGGAATAATTGACTAAAATTAGAATAAATTATTTTTTTTTTTTAAAAAAGTGCACTTATACCACTTTCAAATATAACATCTTGATTTAATTTTTTAAAAGACATTTGCAAGGCATAATTTGTAAAAACAAATTTAATTTATTTATTTTGTTTTCTCTATAATGGTTAAAAAATCACCAATCAAGATAATATTTATTTTATTTTTATAACAGGATTTATTCGTTAGCTCAGAAAAATGCTAAAAGTCGATTCAAAATTTGATATTAAAATCCGTCAAAATCATATTTATTTCATTACTCTCCCTTTGGGAAACTGGCATCATTGAAATAATTTGTGGTTTTAAAACTTAGTCTGGTAGCGCTGCTTTATTACTTGTTCAGTTTTGATAATGTAACGGGATACTCATACGATTTTTTTCAAGAGCAAAAATGTATAACAAATTGAGAAAACAAAAAAAAAAAAACAAATATTACAAAAACTAGAACAAGAGCTAAAATTACAATTAGTCTGTTTTCAATAGTGCAAGAAGCTGAAGTAAAATAAGAAACTAAATAAATTAAAATTGAATTAGAGTTTAATAAATTTAAAATAAAATTATTAAATGCCCATACAAAATAACTAAATCACAAATAAAGTGAACAATAAAAGTAGAGAGTGTTAATAAACAGCAAAGAAATTTAAGTGGAATAAGTGAATAATTTAAAACAAAAATGTGAGCTTGAAAATTTGTGGTATCTACTAAAAGGCTGAGCAATCATAATCGCAATGACTTAGAGGCAATTATGCTTGTTCATCTTTGTAGTATGTACTTACATGTATTTCTATATAAAAGTGAGAAAAAAGGTAAATGTTTTGTTATTTGAAAAGCAGGGCGCTACATTGTAAATGAATTTTAGTGCTCTAAATAACTAGCAAGAATTATAGATACATACAATTTAAATTTTCTGCTTATGTAGTATAAATGACGTCACACGATGTTATTTTCGCTAATAAATATACGTATAATATATAACAGTATAGAAATTTATTATTTTTTTTGAAACAGTGAAAAAATTACGTTATCTAACGGAAGCGCATGATTTTCCGTAATCTTGTATCTTTTTTAATATCTAGTATCAGGTTTTTTTTTAATATTTGTGTTTTAGGAATATTTTATTATCTATTGATTTAAAGAAATATTTCTACAAAAATTTAATCAAAGTAAAAAGTTTTGGTATCTCCCCAGTTTTAATTTTAGGAATTTAAAAAAAAAATTTAATTTATAGAAAAATTAAAAAATACCTAAAACATCGATTTGGCCAATAAAACTCTTTTGAAAGTGTAATAGACTACAGTTGATATAAAACCTCTTCATTTTAATAATTTTGAAGATCAAATTTCATCTGTATGCACTCCTGGAAGTCTTCAACTTAAATCAAGGGTAAGTCCTGATCATGACAGCATTGCACAATCATACTTGAAAACCACACATCACTACAAACATGTGTAATATTTTATAATAAAAAATGCTTATAAGCCATTTTAAGTACGCTTGTGCATCTCTTTAGTGATTACCTTCTATAGTTTGAGCTATATCTTTAAATTATAGTATGCATGTCAAAAAAAAAAAAATTGTGCTAACAAAAAATTTGTGTGAACAAAAATTTTGTTCGGAACAAATGACTGAATTTAGTTTTATAATCTTTTTTAATTAAAAAAATAAATATTAAAAAAAAAATAATAATTTTTTTTTCAATTTTAAGTTGGGTTATTTTTTGTTAATCTTTTGAATCTTATATTTCGAAGTAGGATCTTCACTTTAGTTTATTGTCTTAATAGGCTCTAATTTAATATTTTTTGTTACCCTAGTTATGGAAAGAGAGCAAAGACAGTGCAAATACTAAGCGACCAATTTTACAAAAATTTTTTTAAGCAAGTACAGCTTTCACTACTATTAGAAGAATATTTTGTCGCAATTCTCTTAATTTTACAAATTTAAAAAAATTTAGATTTCAAGAATTTTTTTTTGGTTGATTAAACTAAAAAAAAACGTTTTATATTGAGAAATTATGGCTTTACATTGCAAACTAATTTTTTTCACAAATTGTAACAAGTGATACAATTTTATGTACAACTTCATTTAAATATTGAATAAGCTGTTATTTTTGAAAGTGGTATAAGTTCACTTCACAAAAATAAAGCAAAATTACCGTAATTTAGCAGCCATATAAAGCGGTATTACAATTACCGCTAAATAATTTTTTTTTAAAGTGGACTTACAATTATTTTCAAATTCAAATGAAAAACTAGGTATTCGAATTCGTTTACTTCCCATTTAAGATTGAGATAGGATAACTACCAACGAAGACACTTTTTTTGTATTCCATGTAAATAACAACAACAAGAAAGTACACAACAACGCCAAGTAAGTAAATGGCAAAAAAAAGGAGGACAAGGAAAAACATTAAAGTTTTCTTTAGCCATAAAAAAAAAAGAAAAGGAAATTTTTGCTCATATTTTCTTGGAACACATTTGAATGTTGCTTGGCTGGCTGTTTTAATACTTACTTGCTTACGTATAGCTAGAGCTGTTACTGCTGTACTGAACTTTTTTTTTATTATTTGTTTTGTTAGTTTTATTTCTGCTGGCTGCATTTATTATCAGACAACATGAAACACGAATGCTGTCTGCAAAATTATCATAATAATTCAAATAAAGTGTTGTTTTGTAACAAATACAATGAAATGAAAGCAAACAACTACAATGAAACCAGCCAGCGCACAGCAAGTATGCGAATAGTGAAATTTCATTTATTTATATATTTTTTGTTGCTTTTGTTTTGAAACAGAAAAGCAGCTAAACCACCACCACTACCACTACTACTGGTAACAATAACAGTAACAATAAAACTTTTAATTTTTAATATGCATATGCAGGAAAGTGATTATAAGCAGTGAATAAGAAGCACTAAAAAAAAACAAAAAAAAAAAAAAAAAATTGAAGTAAAAGATGTTTTTAAATAAAACTGGAAAAATGTTTTATTCGTTTATTATTGGGTGTTCTGTTATTCCCTCAAGTTAAGTAGAGCAGTTGAGCGTATTGAGCCATATGGTCTCACTATCATTTGGCTTACTGGGAATGAAATTTTTAAATTAGTTTTTGTTTGAACTTAACTTTTTGGCAAAATGTTTTCTTTTACAGACCAACCCAAATTAGTGCGACAATCGTAGCATTTTTAGCACTCAGCATTTGTGAAATGACAAAGCTCAGAGCCCTTTCACACTTAGCAAGTGTTTGTATTAGACCAGGACCACACACGGCAATTTTAGTGGCGCAACTTCCAACCACTCATTTTATTATATTAATGAAATATTTCGTTATGTTAATTGAATTAATTCATTAAATTAATTTATTTATTTTTATTTATTAAAAGTAAATAAATTTACAATCAATAAAATTATAGGAACTGGGTGCCATGGCTTTCGTCCTTTAAACTAATTAATAATCACTTAATTGATATTATTTCATTAAATGAATGAAATATTTTATTTATTATATAATTAATTAAATATTTCATTAATCTTATGAAAAGCGCCTTTAGTGTAACGCAACGGAAAAGCTGAGTGGTTGGAAAATTTAATTTTTTCGTTAGTATTTTTTTATTTTTCATATTATTAATTTAACTAGATGCTTTTGTACGGTCTCGCCCGGAATAGTCATTTATTACGTGAGTCCAAATCCTTAGAGTAGAGGGGACGTATTTACCAATTTTTAGAAATACATTTAAAAATAAAATTTTAATCGTTAAAAGACCCTTCATTCACTACTTTATGAACTGGCTCATTCCTTTGCTAGCATTATTAGCAGAGACGCCTAGTAATGTGCTAAATAAAATATTTCAAAGCATCATTTCAGGCGTTAATTGAATATTTGTTAGTGAATAGTTGTTAGTGTTAATTAAGCTTAAAAATGGGGCGTGGCTGATCTAAAAATATTTGCGCAGTATAGAGATTATTTGTGTCAAATTTCAGACAAACTCTTTTCGAAACAAAAATTTGTATAGCGAACAACCAAACAAAAAAAAAATTAATTAAAATATTTAATTGGATAAAATTTATTGTGTGATTGTTGAATTTAGATTTATTCTATGACAAGTAAATTTTTTATTGTTGCAAATTTTGCCCTTTATCATTGGGTTTTTGTATTTAAGCTGCAACATTTTTTCCAGGAAAAGAGCGAGAGAGAGAGAATGATTTTCATGAATTGTGAATGAATTAATGATTACTAACCGCCAAGTGGTAATTTTTAAAGTATGTTTGGCAATGCTTTTGGGTTTTGTTTGTTTGTTTCTCTGTTATTGTTGTTGGTGTTATTGCATTAATACTATTTTGTATTGTTCTACTTAAATAGCAGCACAGATGCACACAAAAACAATGCATTTACAAAAATATACATTAACACACATTGAGAAGGACTTACGCACACAAAAGCACACACACACATGTGCACTCAAACACATAGATGCACAAATGTACCATAAATAACGTGTATAAACGAAACAATGGTTTATACACAAAATCATTTCAATGATGACGATGATGATGTTGATGATAATGACTGCTGTTTGCTGATGATGCTCAGATGATTGTGATGATAATAATGACTCAATTGTTTGGCAAGCAAATGCAGCGTTTGTTATTTTATATGGCCGTCATTATTCCTTTTTTCATTGTTTTTTTATTTTTTGCTTTAAGCTTTGCCATTTAATAAAAATAAATGCTAGATTTCCAGCTGTTAGTGTTGTTCTTAAGAAATCCTAACCATAATAACAACAACAACAATAACAATTTAGCTTAAGTAGAAGTGAATAAGTAAAGAGCAGCAACTTATTAAATGGGGCTTAGTTTTTGGCTGAGTTTTTGAGTTTCCTTGAGCCTTTAAACTTCAAATTTATTAAAATTAATATTAATCAGCTATAAAAGCTTAAATTGAAATTAATTTTTGAACTTAATTTACTTATTTCATTTTTTAAAGGAAATAGAAAATAAAAAAAAGTTTAAAAAGGAATTTTTTGTGAGCTGATTTCTTTTGTTTTAAATCAAATTTTAAAATAATTTTATATCGACTACTGAAGCCAAATTAAGGCATTCGATATCGCTAAAAAAAATTGCATTTAAATTGTACTGAAACTTCCAAGCTTAACGCATGACATAATTTCGCTTCCCTTGCTTTCTAAATTTCCTGCAGCCCTAGTAAAATGTTCAATATGTCCGTCACTGTCTTGTAATTCAAAAATAAAGTTTTTGTAGTCTAACAAAACATTCATCACTTTGTTGATAAAAATGGAATGCTGGTGAAATCTTAGGAGATTATTTCGTCAATAAAGTTTAAAAGTTTTGCAGTTAAACGCATTTAAGGTTAAAAAAAATTGATAATACAAATTGGAACAGATGGCTTTTTGTTAAAAAAATTAAATTTTTTGTGAGTTCCAGGGTTAAGAAGTCGTTATAAATAAAATAAAATTGTGGCAGGAAACCTTATGTTCACTGCTTGATTGATAATTTCGTTAAATCTCTGGCTGTTGAACGAGAAATGCTTTTCTAAATGAATTTTGCAGTCTTTTTATCGTGCTTTTGCCAACGTGAAATTATTGCAGCACATGTAGAGACAGTTTTAAATAAAATGCAACAAATCGAGTTGAAAATACCAGACCCAGCATCAATGAAACTTTACAAAACCACAGAAAATGAAGCCAAAGGAAACTTAATTTTTTTTCTAGAATTTTTATTTTGTTGTCTGTTAAAGATTTTCAAAAAATTCTTTTTTGCAGTTTATTTAAGTTAAATTTAGAGTTGTTTAAGTTTTCTGCAGATACTGTGAGCTAATAAAAGAAATTAAGTCAATAGAAATAAATTGTTGGGTCTACCCAGCTGTTCAATGACTGCTAAGTAACTTTGAGTGAATCCTTGTTTACAGGCTAATAAAATTTTTTTAAAAAGCCTGTAGTAAGTGAGGGAAAAAGAAGATCTAAGAATATTTCTAGTTACGTTACAAAAACTCAAGGAAACCTTAGAGCAAAAATGCGACAACTTCTAGTGCGTTTGTGGAGTCGAGGGCAATAATAATAGAAAGTAAGATTAGGCCTTAATCAAGTTATTTCTCTAGATGTACAGCGTCTATCTTTATCTAAATGTGACTTGTATCTAGACAGCTGAATTTTATAAAGAGAGAAATAACTTTTGTATATTATTCTTTGGATTGTTAATTCATCAGTTAATTCAGAAAAATCATAATCTTTCTGATATTAGTTTAATTTGGTTTTGAACTTGAGTGTGTATGGGTTCCATACCAGTTTTTAAAAGACTCAAATCTTCTGTTTAAAGAAGACGAGAGCCAAAAGCTGTAAATATTATAAATTTACAGGGGCCGGCATCCTTCACTTAGGGCCTGTACAGCTAAATGCGAAGAAAAGCTTCTTTTGCATAGTTGTATTGAAAATACGAAAATTTTATTTTCTTTTGAATATAATTAAGCGAAAGAAACTTTCATTTGAATTTAGCTGAATTTTTAGTTACAAGAAGGTTTAGATGACTTTTTTATTAATTTTTTTAAACAGTGCAAGTTACTAAAGCTTCATCATCATTTCTTTGATAAAATAAATTTTTATAAACCATAAAATATCCTCAGGATATAATTGATACACATCTAAGACCAATTGAACTGCTGGGTTGAATGTATCGACATGTAGATTCTATGTGTATGTAAAAGTATATGTGTGTGTAAGCATGTGCATTTGTCCGTACATTGTGTGTGTTTGTTATTTTTGCCATTTTTTGTAAACACCAGTCACGTTATTTGTCTGCCCTTAGCTGTGACACATTTTTATTTCAACCTTAGATGAAAGCCAGCCAGCTCTATTCGCACCAGGCATCAATTACAGTCTCAAATGAATTGCTGACACACATTAATGTCATGTTGTTTGTTTTGTGTTCAGGTTGTTCAATGAATATTTTGTTTCTAACTTACACCCTCAGAGTACATAATGTTTTGTTAATAAGTAAACGAATGAATGTCCAGATAAAAGAAATTAAGTTTTTCCCTTTTTTTTCTATTTTGTATGAAAATAAATTTAAATTCTGTAATTTTTATTAAGAATTAACTGGCTTACTCACAGAAAAAAAATTAATTAAGAAAGAGAAAGGCATTATTTTTGCTAGCTTTTCTTTAACAAAACAAAAAAAGAATATTCACTAAATGCAGTTCTGGTAATATTTTTTGTGTGAAATTTTTTGTTTTATAATTTTTAGAATCATAGAAAAAATTAAAAATTTTTTAAAAACACTAAAACTAAAGGACCTCCCCTTTAAAACTTTAATCTTTAATGGTTTCTTCTGAAATTGAAAATTTAAAAATTTTTTTGTTTAGTTATTAGTTAACACAAATTGGTTTGTGTATGTAAAAAAAATTCTCTTGAATTCTGGAGGCTTTTAAAAACACAGTTCTTGTTATATTTTTTTTCTAAAAAAATTTTTTTTTTATAGTTTTTAGAATTGGGGAAAAAATTAAGGAAACAAA
Source organism: Thelaira solivaga (assembly GCA_947397855.1). Classification (NCBI taxonomy): domain Eukaryota; kingdom Metazoa; phylum Arthropoda; class Insecta; order Diptera; family Tachinidae; genus Thelaira; species Thelaira solivaga. The sequence continues at coordinate 78,433,347 of OX377611.1, read as the reverse complement.
AAATTAATTAAAATTATTATAATTTTTTTTCACTTTATTATAATTAAAATTAAAATTTATTATACATTTCAAAAATTAATTTATATATTTTAGAAATTTTTTTTATGGAAAAATTTTGATTTTCAAAGATTAATTATAATCTTTTTGAAACTTTTTTATTTAATTATAATTATAATTAATATAAATTCAACAATTAATTTAAATATTTTTTAAACTTTTTCATTTAATTATAATTAAATAAAATTTTAATTAAAATAAATTTAATTTTTTTGTAAATACTTTTTGATTTGATTATTTTTTAAAATTAAAATGGCTATTTTGTTAAGCTTGAGGTCTTATTTTTCAAAAATTTTTATTTTCATATCGATTTTTCGCTCCAATTTTTTTAGCTTCTTCAGGATTAAATTGATTATACGTTTTAAAAATTAATTTTAATTTTTGTAAAAACTTTTTGATTTAATTATTTATTAAAATTATTTTTAATTAAAATTAAATTTCAAAATTAATTTGGGTTGGTTTAAGAACTGTTTTATTTAATTATAACTAAATTAGTTTGAATTAAAATTAATTAGAAGTTTCAAAAATTAATTGTTTTTTTGTAAAAACTTTTTGATTTAATTATAATTAAAATAAATTTTTAATTTAAAAAATTATTATAAAATTTTTTTAAAAACTTATTTATATAATTATAATTAATTAATTTTAATTAAAAAAAGTTTATTTAATAATTTTTTAAAAACTATTTTATTTAATTATCTGAACAAATTAATTGTAACCAATCCCACTGTGTTTTGTGTATGTAAAAAAAATACTCTTGTTCTACTTTGCACATTTTCTTCTCCTTTATAAACATACATACACACAATTACAAAAATTTTCACCAAAAATTTTAGCCAACGTTTGTGTTGAAATAAAAAAAAAACAAAAAGAACTGAAAACAAAGTCGAAAAAACAGAAATGGTTTAAAACTCAATTAAAGTTTTAGCCGCAGAATAAATTACAACGGCAGAAAAAAACTGAAATAAAATAAAAAAAAAGAAAAAACTCAATATTGCATTAAGGGAGTGAACAAAACGAAAACACAAATGAAATGAATAAAACTATTTATTTGTAAACTTCCCCCAATTCTATGAAACATTATTAAAGGGTTCTGGTTTTGAAATTGATGATGATGTTGGCTGATGGTGATGATGGCAAGGGGTTTTAAAGTTTTATTTTTGGTGCAATAATTTTAAAGGCCTAGATTTAGCTGGTTTTTTGTAAAGGTTTCGTTTGTTGCTTAAACTTTTTTTTAAAACTTTTGTGCGATTGAAAAATTAACAAGCAGATATTTGAAATTGAATTTGAAATGTTAAACCATCTAAAATAATGATGGGCCACAAGTGTGTGAACACACCTGTAATTTAAATGAGTAAACTAAAGCAATTTATAGTAACAGAAATTTAAAAGTTTCGATTGCTAAGTTTCTTTAGAAAAAATACAAAAAAATTAACTGCAAATGAAATTTAATTTACTTAAAACGGTCCTTTCACACTCAATTTTAATACAAGTTAAAGTTGAAATTTTTATTGAAATACTAATTTGATTTTCAATTCAATGAACAATAAAAAATTAAAAAAAATTATATTAGAAACAAGTTAATTCGGCTGCGTTAGCGAATTCACTTCCCACAGTCTTCTAAAATATCAAAACCATACAAAAAATTAAGTGAGTGAAGATAAATATGACGCATTAAATATGTTTTAACTAATGGTACGTTTTTTAGTATTTGTAAATATATTTTAAGTATTAATGGCATATTTATCAAATACGCCTTATGTCATTAAATATTTCTATAGTAGTTTAGAGGAGATCGTTTTTTTTTTTAACCTACCAACTAAACATTCAGAAATTACTTTGGATTATTTACATTTTTTTTTTAATTTTCACATACCGTATAGCTGTTGTTGCTCTCAAGTATTTTAGAAACTTCCAAACGAACCACGGGGAGATCGTCTTTATATGAAATCTTTCATATAAATACTCAGAAATTATTTTGGATTATATAAAAAATTTTTTTGAAATTACCATATACTCCAGTGTTTTTACTCTGAAGAGTTTCGGCTATTTCCGTTTTGCATCCTAAAATGTTAAAACGCTTCCAGAAAGTTTAAAATCTACAGATTAAATTCCTTTTTTATATTACATATTTTTGTTTTTTAAATGTTCAACTTTCTTTTTAAAAAGTAGTATTTTCGTAACCCTGGAAGCTATCTTCGATCTTTATATGTTTTGCCATAGAAAATCATAATTCTCTTTGAGTCGTTTCAATTCGCGTCATGTTTTTTTTAGAACGTAGCAATTACGCAAAGTGAGGTATTGGTGTATATGTAATTTATCGGTCATTTATTTACTTATAAAATATATTGTACATAGAAAATTTTATCCAGGGCGATTGTTTTAATCAAGTGTAACAAAATATTGGATTTAGTAAATTAATAAAAAATAGCAGGACTTACCCCCGAGCTTGAGTTGAGTCATAGTTCTTGAAGAATTTCGGAAGTGCATACAGATGAAATGTGTTCTGCAGAGTGAATTATAACGAAGATTTTTTAAGTCACAGTTGACTTACATATTTCACTACACTTTCAAGGCAATTTTAATTGATAAACTTTTTTTAATTTTTTAAAGCAATTTTTTTTTAATTTTTAAAATTTTTTTTGTAAATTTTAATATTTTTTTTTAATTTTTCTTTTTTTTTTAATTTTAAAAATGAAAACTGATAGATACTAAATATTTTTGTATAAGCATTTTTAAAAATTAATAATAAAATATTACTAAAACACAAATATTAAAAAAGCCTTCCACTATATACATATTTAAGGCATTACAATTCACTTACAATAAAGCGCTGTGATTTTCAAATTAAAAAAGTATGTATTCAGTTTTTTTTTTCTCACTCTTATATAGAAATACTTATACATGTAAGTACATACTAAAGACATGAACAAGCATGCTTGCCTCTAAGTCATTTCGATTATGCTTGCGCAGCTAATTTTTTTTTTTTTTTTTCATTATTCACTTATTGCACTTACATTTCTTTGCTGTTTATTAACACTCTCTACTTTTATTGTTCACTCCATTTGTGATTTAGTTTTTTTGTATGGGCATTTAATAATTTTATTTTAAATTCATTAAACTTTAATTCAATTTTAATTTATTTAGTTTCTTATTTTACTTCAGCTTCTTGCACTATTGAAAACAGACTATTTGTAATCTCAGCTCTTGTTCTGGCTTTTGTAATATTTGTTTTTTTATTTTTTGTTTTCTCAATTTGTTATACATTTTTGCTCTTGAAAAAAATCGTATGAGTATTCCGTTACATTATCAAAACTGAACAAGTAATAAAGCAGCGCTACCAGACAAAGTTTTAAAACCACAAATAATATTAATGATGCCAATTTCTCAAAGGGTGAGTGATATAGCTATACAGCTATATTTCCTTAAAAAAACGCTAGAAGAGGCTAAGTGACGCCGAAAAAAATTAGCTAGAAAAAAGTTAAAAAGCTACAGCTTAAAATTCAAAATTTTCTTAATCCTTTATAACATTAGGAATCTTAATTATAATTTTTACAAAAAATATGAAATTTCAAAAACTAAAAAAAAAAAAATAATGTGGTTTTCCACATGGCTTGAAAATGACCAAAATCAAAAAGGAATTTAATCTATCGGTTCTAATTTTTCTAGAAGTGTTTTAACATTTTCGAATAATTTCGTAGATTTTATTTTATGATTCAAAACGGAAGCTGCCAAAATTCTTGAGAACAACTGTAGTGGGTTGTATGGAATTAAAAAAAAAAAATTTTAAATTAGTATTAGCGCAGTAGACTACAAATCTAGATGACCTCCCCTTTAGAATAATATGTGCCCCATCCCGTAATCTTCTATAGTTCGTCCGTAAGTTGCTAAAATCTCTCAAAGCAACAGTACGGGAGTATACGCAAATTTCAAAAAATTTCAAAATAATCCATAGTAACTTCCGGACAAACCATAGAAGATTAAGGGATAAGACATACACCATTTTAAAGGAAAGGATGCTTAGTCTTGTAATCTATTGTTTAAATACTCAGAAGTTACTTTGGCCTATTTTAAAAAAAATTTTGAAATTTTCATATACTCCAGTGCTGTTGCTTTGAGGAATTTTTACCATTCCCCAATTTGCCGAGGTACCATTCCAGATTTTGCAAATAAAAATCACCAAAATCAAAAAGAATTTTTGGAAGTGCTTTAACATTTTCGGAAATGTGCTCAGTCTCAGATTGTTTATGTATGACTTGTTTTAATTTTTTGAAAAAAGTCTCTTTTGAAGAACAAAAAAAGATAAGAAAAAAGCTAGAGATTAAATCATAAATTTGGAGGCTAAATGCAAGAAAAAAGGCTAAATCTAGCTTTAAAAAGGCTAAAATGGCAACGCTGGTGATAAAATAAATATGATTTTGACGATTTTTAACATAAATTTTGAATGGGCTTTTAGTATTTTTCTGCACAAAATCGGGAATGGTACCTCGGCAAATTGGGGATTGGTAAAAACCCCTCAACACAACAGCACTGGGGTATATGGAAATTTAAAAAATTTTTTAAAAGTAATTCAAAGTTACTTCTGAGTATTTCGGCGGTAGATTACAAATCTAGACAGCCCCTCCTTTAAAATGATATATGTCCTATCCCAAAATCTTTGATGGTTCATTGGGATTAGCAAACTTAGAAATTTCAATAAAAATTTCAAAATAATCCAAAGTAACTTCCGGACGAAGCCTCCCTCGTCTAGATATGTAATCTATTGTCAAAATTAGAAATTAAATTTTATTTTATCAAATACATAAATATTTCATGTGTAATTTTAATTTTAATGCAACAGTTTTTTAGCAGTTGTATCACTGCTTATTTTTGTGTCATAAGTTTAAAAATACGTGTGTCTTAACAATTAAATTTTATTTAATCTCTTGCTTCATTTTGCTTCACTGATGTGAAAAGAGTAATTTAAATAAATTTTAAAACAATAATTTTATTAAATTATTCGATCTTATAAATTTATTATTATTTAATATTAATCAAACTTAAGATTTTTCCGATATGCCGAATTTCTTTTGAAGGTCTTCTTCAGGGAAATTTATTTTTATAAATGAAGAAGACCATCAAAAGAAAGTCGAAATATCGGAAAATTTAAATAAAAATTTTTTTTAAGATCTTAAGCTTGATTAATATTAAATAATAATAAATTTTAAAACTTTTATTTTCGTTCTGTTAAATGTAATTATTTTGAAAATTTTGGTTTATTAAAATTTTATTTTTGCATTAAAACTGCTTCAAACAATTTACTTTTTTTAATGTTATACTTTTGCAAGTCGTAATTTTAAGTCAATTTAATTTTTATTTAATTATTTTATTATCTTTATAATTCTTAAAAAATCACCAATCAAGATAATATTTATTTTATTTTTATTATAGGATTTATTCTTTAGCCCAGAAAAATTCCGATTCAAAATTTATACAAAAAACCGTTAAAATCATATTTATTTTATCACTCAACCTTTGGGAAATTGGCATCATTAATATTATTTGTGGTTTTAAAACTTCGTCAGGTAGCGCTGCTTCATTACTTGTTCAGTTTTGATAATGTAACGGAGTACTCATACGATTTTTTTCAAGAGCAAAAATGTATAACAAATTGAGAAAACAAAAAATAAAAAAACAAATATTACAAAAGCCAGAACAAGAGCTGAGATTACAAATAGTCTGTTTTCAATAGTGCAAGAAGCTGAAGTAAAATAAGAAACTAAATAAATTAAAATTGAATTAAAGTTTAATGAATTTAAAATAAAATTATTAAATGCCCATACAAAAAAACTAAATCACAAATAAAGTGAACAATAAAACTAGAGAGTGTTAATAAACAGCAAAGAAATTTAAGTGGAATAAGTGAATAATTTAAAACAAAAATGTGAGCATGAACATTTGTGGTATGTACTAATATAATCGAAATGACTTACGGGCAAGCATGCTTGTTCATGTCTTTAGTATGTACTCGTACTTACATATATAAGTATTTCTATATAAGAGTGAGAAACAAAAGCTGAATACATACTTTTTTAATTTGAAAGGCACAGCGCTTTATTGTAAGTTAATTGTAATGCCTTAAATATGTATGTATATAGTGGAAGACTTTTTTAATATTTGTGTTTTAGGAATATTTTATTATTAATTTTAAAAAATGTTTATACAAAAAATGTTTAGTATTTATCAGGTTTAATTTTTAAAATTTAAAAATTTAAGAAAAAGCAAAATTAAAAAAAAAGGTATTAAAATTTACAAGAAAAAAATATATTAAAAATTACAAAAAAAAAAAAAATTATTAATTAAAATTGATTTGAAAAATTAAGAATAAAAAAAAAAGTTTTATAATTTAAATTGCCTTGAAAGTGTAGTGAAATAAGTACAATGGCCGGACTACAGTTGACTTAAAACATCTTCGCTATAATTCACTCTGCAAGACACATTCTTGCCAAACAACATTTCATCTGTATGCACTTCTGGAAGTCTTCAAGAACTGTGACTCAACTCAAGCTCAAGGGTAAGTCCTGCTATTTTTTTTTATTAATTTATTAAATTCAATATTTTGTTACACTTGATTAAAACAAACGCCCTGGATAAAATTTCATACAATATTTTTTATATGTAGCTACACAAATGAGCAACAAATTACATATATGTATTTAAAAAAAATTTGCCCGTAAAAAAACAAATTTTGCGAACAAAAATTTAATAGGAATTTTTTAATTTCGCAAATAAATATAAAAAAAAACTTTTATATTATATTTTAGGAGACATTTCAGTTATTGTTATCAGCCTGGCAATTTTTCCTTAGGAAAATTTTTGGTTTTGTCAAAAATTTTTTTCTACGAGAGAATTTTTTATAACGAAACAAAGAAAAATTTTTAGTCATATTAGCAAGGAAGGGAAAAGGGGAATTTTTATTTATAATCAGGCTTTAAGATTAATCTAAAGCCCTTGAAAATTTTTTAAATTTAAATCCTTACTTGATACATCAAAGTAAATATTAAGTCAAAAAATTGTGGCTAAAAAAAGGTAAAAAACCATCCACTGTGTACCGAATAAAAAAAAGAAAGAAACACAAAACATAACCACATGTGCAGATAGACATTGTTAAAATCAATCTGCGGTTATTGATCAAATACTGTGTTTTGGGAGATGCTAAAGCAGTATTCAAAGCCTTTTTTCAAACAAAAAGAAAAAGAAACGAAAGAAAGTGAGCTGAGCAGGCTGTGGTTATTTAGATAAAATCAATAAAAAACATGGGAATAGAAATAGGATTTTAATGAGTGGGAAACCAATTAAATTTTAAAAATAAAATTAATTAAGTTTGTATACAAAAATTAGTTTATTAACTATTTGTTATTTGAGCTGTTAGTTTAAAAAGTAGTACAAGTCCATCTTTAAAAAAAAATTGAAGAAGACTTAATTCTAGTAAGACAGAGTAAGTCTTACTAAAACTAACTATCGTTACCTTATATTTTTTTAAATGGACTTATACCTCTTCCAAAAATAACAGCTAATTTGTTAAGTAATTTTTGGTGATAACTTTTTTTAAATAAATAAATTACCTAATTGATAAAATATACTTGCAAAAACCAGACCTTTTAGATCTATTGTGTAGCCCAATTCTCAATTAAAACACTTCACACACAGAAAACAACTTCGGTTGTGAGAACTAAATTTGTTTCCAATCAAAAATTCTTTTATGATGATCAAATATTTCAGCTTTAGCAACTACAATTCTATAATACAGACCAAAAATTAGTTCTGTTAAAAATATTTCGAGCTGTAAGACCGAATTTCTATTGTCAAGATTAATAATTTTGATTATCACAACTGAATTTTTGATTCGACACAAATTTAGTTCTCACAACCGAAGTTGTTTTCTGTGTGCATCAAAATTGTGTTTGAAAATTTCAAGAAAAGTTAAAGTTACAATTTCGTTAAATGCAAACTTTTCGTATTCTGTGTTAGTTTTTCCCACACGCTTGAGCTGAGTCCAAAGTTTTTTTTATACCATGTGCAACACTACAAGCTTTTGATTTTATATCTTTCTAAATGTTTCAATTTTTTACTCCCCAGAACTTTTACAGCATTTTAATTTACGATTTTTCCATATTTTCTAAAATCAAAATTTAATTTAATTATATTGACTCCAAAATTTCTCACTAAATTTAAGAAACCTTATTTCCATTTAAGCTTCTCTTTACTAAATTTTATGGCCATTGTGCAATTAACAGTTGTCTGACTGCAATTTCGTTTTTAAGCACAAAAATACATTTTTAATTGCTGAAGTTTTTACATTACAATAGTTTATAGTTTTTCTTGTTTTTCTTTTCTTTTTTTTTTACTGAAAACGTAATAAAAAACCAAGTACTACTAGAATAATATATTTTTGATACTTAAGAGGATATTGACTTTTATTTGCAATCAAATTTAACGCCTTCAACATTAAAAAACTAGTGTTCGGAGTAAGAAACTGAAAAAAAATTAATATAAAAACTTTTACTTTTAACAATAAAAAAATACATTAAAAAATGCTGTTCATTCGCTAATATGGATTATATTTTAAGAAAATGTAGGCTGCCTAAGACGGAAACAATTTTAATTAAAAATTATTTTATAGATAAAAAAAGATATAAAATTTTTTGACAAGCAGCTGTTTGAACATCAGCGAAATATATAAATTTTAATTTAAAACTATTTTAATTAATTCAATTTAATTAACGACCTCAACTAAATAACATTAGAAAACTAAGATTTCCTGATGAGCTCGTTAAGCGCTATCGTTCACTTTATTTTTTATTTAGTTTTGCTTAAAGTTTGATTTTTTACTACTTAATTAGCATAACAAAAAATTCATATTTTCTGAAAAGCTGCTTAAGCACCAGCGAAATATTTTAAGCTAAAACTACTTTAAACAATCCAATTTAATTACAGAGCTCCGCTCAATAGTAACAAATAGCTAAGATATTATGATGATTCTCAAAGTGCCGGTGAACTATTTTTATTTTAGCTAAAATTGCCTGATGAGCTTGTTGAGCGCTATCACACACTTTGACCACTTTTAATCTATTTAGTTTTGCTTGAAGTTTGATTTGATAGCATGAAAAAAATTAAGATTTTCTGACGAGCTGCCTGAGTACCAGGGAAATAATTTAATGTTAGATATATTGAGCACTTTCAATAAAGCTAAAATTTCCCGTGAAATATTTTTACTTCAGTTTGAACTACTTTAATCAATTCAATTCCATTACTATTGAGATGAGTTGGGTGGGTACGGCAAAAACGTAAGATTTTCTGACGAGCTGCTTGAGTGTCAGTGAAATAATTTAAAGTTATATTGATCGCTTTCAATATATTTAGTGTCACATAAAGTTTAAGTTGATTTAGAAAAAAAAATGTTAGATCTTCTGACGAGCTGCTTAAGCGGCCGCTTAAGCTACTTTAATCAATTCAATTCAATTACTATTGGGATGCGTTGAATTGATACTGCAAAAACCTAAGATATTCGGATGAGCTGCTTGAAAGCCAGTAAAATATTTTAATTGTTATTTTGGTCTTTCTAAATCAATTTAGTTGCGTAAAGCTTGAGCAGCATTTGCTCTATACATTTTAATTTTTTATTTTAATAAGGACAGGCAAATCAAGAAAGGAATAAAGATTTGCTTACTATTCACTTAACACCTACAAAAACTTTAATATGTTTTTAAATATTTTTTTAGAGATTTTAAGCTCCTCTTTCCTGTACCTTGTACTGTAGCGCATGTTTAAAATCTTGTAGGATTTCAATTTTTTTCGATTTATCCTAAAAACTATAAGATGAAAGAAAAGTTGTGTTTAGGTTTTTCAAAATCATGTTTTATTTTGCTTAACATTTCTACTCTTAAGGCAATTTTGCTAGTTTCAAAAAAAAGAAAACTGAAATAAACTCGTAAAAGTTCATTAAAACAATCATTTTTAACCGTTTCGTTTAGTTTGTTGTGTTGTGTTTGTTAGTTGCATTTTTATTTTACGAGTCGAGAGAAAAAACATGAAAACAAAAATATTAAATGAAATTTTAGTTTTTCATAGTTTTGAGTTTTTATTTGCTGCTGTTTTACTATTTTGCCCATGTGCTGAACAAAATTTGTTGTTTAAATTGCATAAAAAATCTTTTACACATTTTTAATTTAATTGTTTTTTTTTTTAGTTTTGTTTGGTTTGGCTTAATTCTAAATTCACTTTTGTTTTGAGACTTTTTAAATGAATTTTAGACTTAAAATAAATCACACATATGCACACATGGCTAAGCTGAACTAGTTTTAAATTTAAATAAAATAAATGAGATGCTTAAGATAAGTTTTCACAAATTTATGATTTTTTTTTTGTGTTTTGTGATAAAAAATTAAATTAAAAAATTTTTTTTTCAAGGGTCAAGGCAAAAATTGAAAAGCTGAGACTCAAAAAAAAATTGATGTAAATTTTAAAGTAAAATTTATAAAAAATAGACTTTAAAGTCTAGGTTAATTTTTTTTAGATAGGGCGGCATGTTCTGAAAATCATATTTTGTTAATGTAATTCAAAGCACAAAAAAGGTCTTCGGGTTATATGAATTTGTGAATTCAAAACATGTTCAGTTAAGACACTTACGTTTTCACAGCACTTGCTTATTTTTGCAACTTTTAGAAGACGAACGTTAAAATAAATAAATATAAAGAAAAATATTTGAAAAAAAGAAATAAAAAAATAAAGACGACTTTTTTGTTGTAAAGTTTTTTTTTTACTTGAGTCTTCTGTAGTGATTAAACCAAAAAAATCAGCTGTTTGCTTGTGCTTTCGAAAAAACAAAATTACACCGAAAACTACAAAGCAGTGTGATTCAAAAATCACATGTGATTTGAAATCTCTTGATTTTCAGAGCTCTAGTTTTACTTAAAGTTTTATTTTGCTTAAAATTTTTTTTATTTCAGTTCAGTTCAGTTTGACTGCCAGATTTCTTGTTCGTTACCTCAATTAAATTTCTTGCTTTCCATCACATTTTTAAGGATGTTTTTAGCAAGAAAAGCAGACATTATTAAAAAGTCTTTTCATAGTAAAACCTTCCCCAATTATTTCTTTTAAAATGAAAACTAAAAGCAAATTATTAAACACCAACCCCCCCACTTGCCCTAAATTTAAATCAAAAATTCATTCAACTGAATAAGTGGCTTTTTTATACAAAAATAAAACTTTTTTTGACATTTCTTTTTATTGAGTGCTTGTAAATTTTATTTTATTTTGTTTTGTTTGCTCTTCAATAACTTTACAATAAATAAAATAAAAAATTCATAATCCTAAACAAAAGGAAACTAAATCAAACAATTTAACCTTTATCATGTCATAATGAGATCATATTTTACACAAAAGGTGGGCTTAAAGGCAAAAGGAGACGGAGACAAACAATAAAATTTTGCAAAAGCCAAGAGCATGTAAAACATTTATGACAATGCCTTGTCATAACTGAACAATTTGTTTTTTCTTACTTTCCTTTCCTTTTCTTAGTTTTTTTGTGCGTTGTTTTTCAAGAATCTCTCTCTTTTTTTCTTGCTGTCGCTACTTTAATATTAAAAGTTGTATTACACCATAAAAATCTACATATAACATTATAATAATCATAAAATATGCATAGATATTATCCCATATCAACAGTCGTTGAAGTAAAAAAAGAAAACCAGGCTTGGAAATGTTGGCTTAAAAGTTTTATACTAAAAACAGAAATTTTTTTTTAAAGAAACTCGTGCTCTATCTATCTGTAGTAGATTGATTGAGTGATCACAGAGAGTGAGTAGCATCCAAAGTGATTTAAGGCAGTAGTGTCAATTTAGTGCTTTTATTAGAGTTGTTAGTACATTTTAAAATTTTCCATGAAAAAAGTTTTCAAGTTAGGGTTTTTTCGTGGGTAGGTGACACTAAATTTTTAAAAAAAAATTTTAGTTGTTTTTTTTTTCTTGATTTCAGTGCTTTTAAAATTAAAAAAAATTTACAATGTTGATTTGAAAAGAAATTTTCGGAAAATTCTGAAAAGATGTAGAGAGAAATCTATAGAAATTTTGCTGAAATATAGATAAATTTAAGAGAAGATCTATAGAGAGACTTAGAATAAGATCTATAGAGATCTAAAAAGATTTAAGCGGATACATCTCTGCAAGAAATCTAAACAGAAATCGATTTAAAGAGATATTTTATAAAGATTGATCCAGAAAAAGATCAAAAGAGATCGAGAAATCTGGTGATATTTAGAAGAAGATCATAAGAGTTTTTCAAAGCTAACAAAAGATGGAGAAGGAAATCTAGTGATATAGACAGATATAAAGAGATTTTTTTTTTTTTTTAAAAAAGATCTAAAATTAAAACTAGATTGATCAAGAAAGAGATCTGGAAATCTAATGATACCTAGAAGAAGATTGTAAGTTTTCTTAAAAGCTAACAAGAGTTTTAGATGGAAAGAGAAAACTAGATAGATATAAGGAGGGATCTTTTAAAAAAGATCTAAAATTAAAACTAGATTGATCAAGAAAGAGATCTGGAAATCTAAGGATTGCTAGAGGAAGATCGTAAGAGTACTGAGAAGCTAATAAGAGATTTAGCGTGAGATAAAGAGAGATAAAGAAACTGAAAGATACAGAAATCTCTACAAAAATATAGTGATATAGACGCAGATAAAGAGAAATTAAAAAAAGATCTAAAAGTAAATCTAGATTAATTAAAAACGATATAAAAAGAGAACTAGAGATTTAATGACACCTGGAAGAAGACCGTAAGAGTACTGAGAAGCTAATAAGAGATTTAGCGTGTAATATAGAGAGAAAAAGAAAGGGAGAGCCAGAGAAATCCTTAACAGAATTTTAGATGTGTAGCCAGTGAATCAGAGAGAACTTTAAAAAAATATTTAAAGGTAAAACTAGATTGATTAAAAAAGAAATCAAAAAAGATCTAAAAATCTAACGACATCTTTAGAGATCTAAAAAGCGAACAAACAATTTATATTCATATATAGCATGTGATTGAGAGAGAAATCTAAAGAACTCTATACAGGAATCGGGCTAGATCTAGAAAGATTTTTAAAAATGATCTATATCTAGATTGGCAAAGAAATTTCTGAAGGTTTAGTAAGACCGGAAAGATCACGAATCTAACAAATAATTTATAGATAGATAGAGCGTGAGATTAACAAAGGAAAAAAGAAAGAGATATTTAAAGACAGGTCTAGCTAAATTGATCAAAAATTCGTTGTAAGAAGATCAGAACGAAACCAAAAGACAGATCGTAAGTGATGTTAAAAAAAGATTTATTTAAACAAACAGCCTAAAATTAAGCCAGAGATAGAGAGAGAGAGAGAGAGTTCTTAAAAAATTTAGCTCAGAATAGTTTAATTTTTTTTTTTAATTTTTTGGTACTTGAATTATTGAGTAAAATTTAATTTTTAATTTGTTCGTGATCATCAAGCTTGCTTTGGCTTTTTTTTATTTATTTAGAATTTTTACTTGAATATTGCGCAATATCGATTTTATATTAATTTTAGTTTTTAAGACAAAGAAAATATTCACTAAAAATTCAGTTTAACCATCCCTGCAGGCGTAGAAAAAATTATACATCTTAAGCCTTTCATCTTATCATCGTACTTACAGCAAGTTTGTATGCATGTGAGCTTGGGTCTATATAAAATATGCACAACACTGAATTTACAAACCAGAGACGGAAATTTTAATGGTACTTGTAGTCAGCTTTAGTATTTTTTTTATGAAAATCAGTAAGAATTTTTTTTGTTTCAAAAAAATTTATTAAAAATTTTATTTTGAAAGAATTTCTATCAGTTTAATTTTTTTATAAATACCACAGTTAAATAAAGGGTGTCCCAACAAGAACGCAAGATTTAAATTTTAAATAAATGACTGATGCAGCAATTGAATTGTTTGTCTGGCTGTATGACATGTGGCGCCGTCTTGTTGAAACCACAAGCCCTCCACATTCATTTCTTCAATTCTAGGCAAGAAAAAACTGGTTATCATTTCACGATACCGAACACCATTGACTGTTTGCGCTTGACCTGTCTCATTTTCATAAAAAAAGGTCCAGTGATTTCTCCAGCCCAAAAACCACACCACACAGTGACACGTTGAGGATAAATTTGCTTCTCGTGAATCACTCGAGGATTTTCCTCACCCCAAATGCGACAATTCTGCCTATTGACGAAGCCATCAAGATAGAAATGGGCCTCGTCACTGAAGATGATTTTATCGGGAAAATCAGCATTTTCATGTTGTCTCTCCAATACCCAATTAACGAACTCCCTTCGCTGTCCATGGTCACTTTTTACTAACCTCATACCTTCTACAAGCAAACAATAACAATTGTCAAATGTCAAACAATGACACTTTGAATGGCGTCAAATTTAAATCTTGCGTTCTTGTTCGGACACCCTTTAAATAATAATTCTTAATTAAGAGTTTTGAAAAATTTATAATATCATGTCTTTGAGGAAAGATGGAATAACTTTGAAGTCAGGAAATTTCTTTTTTTAATTTTTTTATTTTTTTTCTTCAGTTGAACGGATATTAGCTCTGATATCTGTTGATATCTTTATTTTAGAATTCGGTAGTATGAATTTTGCAGCTCTGTTTTGCAGAGTGGGCGTAGCCTTAAAGATTTTTCCTATAAAAGTGTATGTCCTTACATTTTCTTATGGTTAAATATTTTATTTTTTCGAAATAAAAACAGCAAATTTATGAGATCATTTTCAAGTTCTCATAAAACAAACCAAACAAAAAATTGGATTTTCTTTGACGAAGAAAAATATTTTCTTAAGCATTCATTTATGTATGACCGTTTATTTATGTGTTTTTTCTCTAAATGAATTCCAATTTAAATATATATTTTTTTGTTTTATTTAATTTGCGTTTGTTTTTCAAACTTTTGCGTGGAGAAAAATTAAAAAGTGTTTTTTGCTTGAGTGGAATTTTTTATTGTTTCAATAAATTTTGTTTGAAACTGGTTTTATATTTAAATTTTTATCAAATCCTATTACATGACAACATACTTACAAATCAAAAATTTATTTCTTTGCTTTTAAGGCTTTATAACATAAGAAAAATTTAGCCAAGATATACAAAGTCGTAATTAAAAGTCTAGTTTCTAAGAACATCTTTTAATAAGGGAATGACATAAAGTTTAAAAGGAAATATTTTCTTTAAGAGATTTACTTGTTTTGAAAATTTTTTCTTAAAGAATACCACTAAATGCGAAGGGCATTTAAAGAACAATCTATTTCCTGGCTACATCAAATAATTTACATGCCAGTTAATGTTCTCTGAACAATTAGTTGAGTTCACTGTTAACAATTTCTTGCCCCAGTTTTCAAAGGATTTCCTTTTGAAGGCTTTACAAATGTAGGTTTGTTTGCTTGTTTGTTTTCTTTTTTTTTTTAGCCATAAAACAGCAGAATGCGGAAAAGAATAAAAAATGTAAACACCCTTTTGCTAAAATACATTTTTATATTTTTTTATGATGATGTATTGTTATTGGTTTCTGGAAAATAAAAACCACATATCCACTCACACACACACACACATAAGTCGTTATATTTTGTAGCAACAAAATAATACTTAAATCATAAAAAATTGCTTGAGCAATTTAACAAGGATTTTATGTGTGAAAGAGTTAAACAAGAAAACAATAAAATTAAAAAAAAAAATTACAACAATAACAATAGCTAGAATAAACAAAATAATTTTACAAATATTTTGTATGTGTTAGTAAAAAAATAAAAAAAAAAAAAAAAAATTCCAATAAAAGGGATTAAACTATTAAATCAAAATTTATTGTGTTAATAAGTGACATGTTAACTATTAATAGGTTGGCCTGATAATAGCCAACAATTACACTATGCAACAAAAAAAAAAAATATTTCTGTTATTGGAGCAATGAAACAGATATGGAGTATAAGGATGTTTGCCCTACAAATTTATATAAACAACTCCCTGCTGAAAGCTTTTTTCTTAAAGACATATGGATTGAGAGTCGTATAGTTTCATGCTTGCCACGCCCACTTTTTAAAAAACGAATTAAAAAACAGATTTGTTTAAAAAAGGATAACAGCCATATGATGCTATACCTGCCATGAACACTTAAAAAATTTCTTTGAAGAAAAATAAACTCCTGCCACACCCATTTTTTAATAAAACAAATTTAAATTTATATACACACTCCAGTCCTATTACTCGGTTTTTCAAGTCAAAGAATTTTGGTTTTTTTTCTCAACACCAGTTACAATTAATTACACTATGCAACAAAAGTAAAAAAATTTTTTTTACACTAGACAACCACTATTATTATCTATACGGCCTAACTGTAAAAGTCATAAAAATTTTAAATTTAATAAATAAGTTTTTTCTTGATTTTATTTAATTTTTTTTTTTTATAAAATATGAGATTTTTGAAGAGCCTGCTTTACACATCTTATCATAACTTTTTAATGACTTATTCAATTTTGTTAGAAAATTTCTCAAAAAATTATAAATTTTATTGACTTTATTTAGTTTAACTTTTATTTTGCGCGTTTTTGAGTAAAATGTTGTAAAACATTAATTTATTTTTATTTTAAAATTTTTGATTTCTAAAAATTCACAAAAAATACAAATCAGGTTTAATTATTTATTTTTAAAATCGCCTTAAATGGAAATAAATAAATTGATGCCTTAAATAACAAAATCCTTGGTTAAAAACTGATGTTAATACGGCTAAATTGAAATTACTTTTGTTTGGCTGTGGCCTAGTGTTATCACATGAATTTTTATTTTTCTAAAATTTTGTTTTAAATTTAAACAAAAAAAAAAACCTTTTTAAAGCTTAATTTACATAATTCTATTTATTTTTTATTTTTATTGCTTGAAAATTTGTTACTTTTTGTCAAAGATTTACTTGACTTGAGAAAGATTCTCATTTATTTTTTGAACTTTTCACCAGCCCATTAACACTTTCCCAAAGTGCTAAATTTAATAGTAAAAGAAACAAAAACAAAGAATTAAATCTGTTTTTGGTTTTGCCATGTCTGCTTAGCAGATGTTTGTTTTTGTTGTGCTTTTAATAAATTATATTTTGCAGTCTCACATTGACTCACATTACAAATAATCATGAACAACATTTATTTTATAATTTACAATTTTAATTGCTACAAAGCTGCTACACATATACCAGTGCACACAAACAAACATGGGTTTGTATATCACAATCATCTTGATCATGTGTAGCAGCAGTATTGTTTGTGTAGCATTATGAGCACTAGCATTTCTTGGGTTATTGCAGCTGTAATTGTTAAAGCAACCAACAAAAGCAAATATTTATAGCAAGATACAATTTGGTTAGTGTTTGCTCTAGCAAAATGTCAGCTATACGCAAAACATGTACAGATAAAAATCATTTTAAAATGAACAACAAAATATTCCTTAGTTTCTCTAAAGTAACAAATTTTCCCTTTTAAAAGAGAAATTGTTGTAGCATTACAAATTTATTGAAGTGAGTGAAGATGAATCTGCCTAGTTAAATATGTTTTAACGTAACCCGTTACGTATTTATAGTACATTTTTCAAATACGTCTTCAGTCATAAAATATTTCTAAATATTTAGGAGAAATATAAGTGCATGGATAAAAAAAATTCATAAATACGTTGATTTCATATTATTTTAAAGGGAAGGTCGTCTAGATTTGTAATCTACCGTATAAATGCACAGAAATTACTTTGAACAATTTTTAAAAAGTTTTTGAAATTTCCATATACCTCCGTTATGTTGCTTTGAGGGGTTTTTACAATTCCCCACTTTGCCGAGGTACCATTCCCGATTTCGCCCCTGAAAATTTCCAAATTCAAAAATTAATTTAATCTGCAGACTCCAAGCTTTCTGGAAGTGTTTTAATATTTTCTGAAAACTTCATATTTTTTATTTTATGATGCAAAACGGAAACTGCCAAAATCCTTGAGAACAACAGTACTGGGATTTATGGAAATTAAAAAAAAAAAAAAATTTTAAATAGTTCAAAGAAACTTCTGAGTATTTCAGTGGTAGATTACAAATCTAGACGGTCTAGGAATGGTCTGACAGAAACTATTAACTAATTGGTGTACGAAGCTTTGCTGTACGTTGCCTAGGGAATTCAGAAAGTTGCGTTCAATTACTTGACGGAGAGACAGACAGACAGACGGACATCGCTAAATCGACTCCCCTATTAATAAGGATCCAGAATATATATAGTTTATAGGATGTCCCATGTACGATCTAGAAATTACAAACGGAATCACAAAGTTATATTTACCCTTCTTACTTACAGTGAAAAAAAAAATTTTAACTTGAAATAAAAAATGAAAAAAAAAAAATAGCTGCAACCGAAAATATTACAGCTTTTTTTGGAAATAAAATTAGTTTAAAATTCTGGAGTAAAAGATTCAGTGGACTAACACTCCTACATCGATGCAGGTAAAGATCGCTCTAAAAGCAACACCGCTATGTTTGAGAGTGTCGAGAAGCTTCAGACATATTTTATTTCGTATGTTTTGTAGAAACTTATTTTGAGCAGACTCGTGAAAGCTCTGTATTCAGTACAACACGTGTGAATTGTAAAATTTTTCTATGAAGTCTTATTAAGTCGCAGGTTTTTTAAAAAATGCCATAAGCCACAGTGGCACTTAAAGCCAACATAAGCTATAATAATGGTTAAATTCTACTTGATTAATTTAGCAATTTGAAATCTACAACAAGAGGTTGTGCAGAAAAAGAAAAAAATACTCAACAGTAATGAGACAAAGTTAACAAAATATTTAATTCAAAGAAACATTAATGCTCCTAAAAGCGAAAAAAAAACATTTTTATTAAAAACAATAATAATTTTCTTAATTTGTTTTTGTTGATTTTACTAGCAAGCAATTGAAGTTGTTTTCTCTGTGTAGATACCAAACAAGTCTCAAGAATTTTGTCGTTGTAGGCTTATTTTTGAGTAAGTTTTCCAGGACTAGTAGCCCTTTTCCCAGGTCTCAAGCAAATATCAAGAATTTTGTCACTGTAAATGTACTTTTGAGTAGATTTTTCGGAACTACACTGAGAACTAAATTTGTTACCAATCAAAAACTCAGTTATGGTAGTCGTAGAGATAATAAAAAATCTGTCCTACAGCTAGAAATATTTTTAAGAGGTTGACATGTTGGCCTGTAGTATCCAATTGTGATTGGAGACAAATTTAATTCTCACAACCGAAGTTGTTTGTTGTGTGTACTTAGCCTGACCGTTAAAGATTATCAGATTGGAGTGATGCTGCTGGTTTTTGAGAAATTAATTCAGGTATTAAATTAAGGCATGGCAGCATTGTGGGCTTTTCAATTTCGCCCATGAAAAATGTTTAGGTTTATAAGTCAAATTCATTTCGTAAGGCAGACAATTGTACAATGTGGTATTCTGAATAAAATAGTATCAACACAGACATTTTGCTTTGGTAAATAAGAAGAAAGGGTTTTATGAAAGTCTTGTTTATACCAATTTTTTAAATTTTATTTTAAACCCATCAACTCCAGTTTAAATTTAAGCATAATTTTTTTCAAGAAAAGAAAGCCCTGCAGCAAATAAAATATTTTATTTCATAAATTTGAGCAACATTTTCCAACATTTTCTTTTATTTTAATTATTTTTTCGTACTAAATATACAATTTACATTTTGCAAGACAAATGTTTGATGTGCTGGCGTGTTAACATTTATGCCACCATATGTGTGTCTGCCTGTGTGTGTTTTAACTCTCTTTCTCTTGCAATTATAATTAAAACAGCAAACAAACAGAAATGACATCATCATAAATTAAATAAACATGATGACACTTATTTGCTTATCTGCAAAAACAAAGCCGGATGAATTTTTGTTTGAATAATTATTAAGATAAACAACAATAAAAAAAACTTTTTTGTATAAAAATTACAAATTTATATGAACATCCATTCATTTATTTACATTAAAATAAAAGCAAATTAAATTTGCTAAAGAGAAATGGTTAGCTGACTAAAAGGTATTCGCATTCATTCATATGGCTGGCAGGCCAGATTATTTACATTTGGAGAAGAAGAATTAAAAAAAAAATAGTAAATAAATGAAACTATAGCTTAGGATTTTTTTCTTGAAAATGGCGTTGAAATAAAGGTAAATAGGCCTTAGCAATAGACAACAAAATATATTTTGTTTTTATAATTATTTTTTTAATTTTTATTTTTTTTATTAAGCTTGAGGTCTTATTTTAAAAAAAATTAATTTTATATCGATATTTCGCTTTAATTTGTGTAGCTTCTTCAGTATACATTTATAATTATATGCTGAAGAAGCTACACACATTGGAGCGAAATATCGATATAAAAATAAATTTTTTTAAAATAAGACCTCAAGCTTAATAAAATAGTCATATTATTTAAAAGAAAAAGGTCAAATAAAACTAACTAATAAATATTTTTTTATTATTAATAAATTAAACAGTAGCAGAATAACCATTGATTTTAGCTTTAAATTAGTTTAAGTATAACAGACAATCCTGACAATAAATTGACTACAGTGGTACGTCTTATAGGGCTCTTTTTTACTATCTGTATGATAGATGCTAATGGAAAAAGTGAAAGAGATAGTGATAGGATAGAAAAAAGTCAACAAATTGGGTCAGCTAAACAAAGAATATAAATAAAGAGAGAAACGCCAAAGTGAGCTGTCGATCTCAAGGCCTTTTCAACTAACATTAATGTATCTATTGAGACACATTCAGTACTTTATTGATGGATATTAAGCCATATTTGTTTTCAAAAAAATTTTATGGAGTATGAAATTTTTTCATTTACTTAAAAAAAAACATAAAATTGACACGAAAAGCTAAAACAAGCACAAAATAATTCAACTGACAAATGGCAAATGGTTGTGGGTAGTGATGCCCTAAGTAATGAAAATCTATCCAAACTAAAAAGTAAAACAATATTTCTGTGGCAACATTTAAAAGCAGCTTATGTCTTTTTAAATCATTTTAAAGCACCACAATTTTAGAAGTCAAAAAAGTTTTTCTTTTCAAATTATTTTGACTTGTCATCGCTCCATTTTCAATGAACCATAATAATAAATTAATTTCGACAAAAAGTCAATTTTTACTTAAGCCAACTTAGGGATTTTTCTTGGCTCTTTGTCTTCCTTACTTAACCCGCACAAATTATTTTGGCTGATGCCAAGTGTTTAAATTGCCCCAATATCCATCTATTAATCCTTGAACTGGAATAATTGGATTTAATTTCTAATCGGTTTATGCTCTGCCCTGAAAAATGTTCCTTCTTAGTTCTTTTTCATTCTAATACCAAAGTTAGTCTTCCTTTAAATCGAGTTCGCAAAAGAAATGAAACGAAGGCAAATTTTCGCTTTTGTAAAACTACGAAACGAAACTTTTGCTTTTATTTCGTTTCATTTCTTTGCAAACTCTGATTAAAAGCGCAAAATCACAAGCCTAGAAAATTATGTGCCATTTTCACTGCAAAAAATGTTTTAACATCCTTTTAACAGCCTTCAGCAAGCAACTTTTCTGTTTACAAAATTCAGCTGTCTAATAAGCGTGTGTAAACTTAAATTAAATTGAAAGCAAAATTTATTTCTACTGTTCGTGAACTAGATATGACCAATTTGTAAACAGAGAAATAACTTGCTGAAGGCGTAGTCTTCAGTTTTTAGTATTCTCCAGATAATACCTAAGGTTCCTTCTCTTTCCTTTCTTCACAATCTCTTCTGATAGTTTTATCTCCTCCTGTAGTTATTGAGTCTTATTTATTAAAAATTAAATTCCTGCTCCTATAATTAATTTTTAATCATCTTTAAACTCACTCATCCATTTGCTTCCTTTAACTTTTTTTTTCTTTTCAATTACTGCTAACGAAATTACAAAGCTTTTGAATTTTAAAATCAACAACAAAGTGATACAAAAATTAAACAATACTTTCCTAATTATATCTTTTGGCCTCAATGCTTCAATAAAAACAAAAAGAGAAAAAAAAATTTTTAAAAATTGAGAAAGTCCACTTTGAATGTTTTACTGTGAAATGAAAATACAAAATTTCAAGCAAGACAAACACAAATATATTCATGGTATAAAACCTAGCAAGCGATTCTGTAAATTCTCTTTATGGCTACGCAGCTCTTCAGCATTCTTTATTGAGGTTAAGTGTAATTTAAGCCTCGATACTTGTAAGGCAAAGCAGAAAAAATAGTGATTAAAGTCTAGCACAATTTTTGGAAGCTTAACAAAAATGATTGAAACTTTACTCCTGCTGTTTAAAGTGATTAAGTGACTAATGCTGACTTTAACAAAAGACACAGGGCACATTCTGTGTCAACTGTGGAAAACCATACTTACGTAGTCCCAGAAAAGCTACCCAAAAATAAGCCTACAATGATAAAATGGCAGTGGGCAACTAGTCAAAGAAAACCTACTCAAGATAAGATTCTTTAAATTTGCTTAAGACCTGAGCAAAGGACTACTAATTCCAGAAACCCTACCCAAAAATAACAATACAATGATAAGGCTTTTTAAAATTTGTTTGGTATTTAGGCATTGGGCAACTGCATTTAGAAAACAACTTCGGTTGTGAATACTAAATTTGTTTTTAATCAAAAACTAAGTTGTTTTAATCAAATATTTTTAGTTGTAGCAAACAGATTGGAATATTTCCAGTTATAAGTCTGATTTTCTATTCTCAGGACTAAAAAATTTGATATCGAGAACTGAATTTTTGATTAGAAGTAATGTAGTTCTCACAACCAAAGTTATTTATTCAGTGTAGTCCCAAAAAAACCTACTCAAAAACACGTTTACAGTGATAAAATTCTTGAAGTTTTTTTGAGAACTGGAAAAACGGCTACTAGTCCTGGAAAAACTATTCAAAAATAAGCCTACAACGATAAAATTTGCTTGGTATCTAAGCAATGGGCTATGTAACCGAAAACCCATGCAAGAACAAACCTACAATGATACAATTCTTGAAAAGCCTGGAAAAGTTTTAGTTCGGCTGCGATAATATTGTGGCCTACAGATAATAATGAAAATAAATTCTTGTACATGTTAGCTATTCATTTCATTGAAGACAATATAGATTTCAAAAACAAAATCTGCTAGGGGTTAGGTTGCAATAGAGCTTTCA
The DNA here is from genome assembly GCA_947397855.1 of Thelaira solivaga. Classification (NCBI taxonomy): domain Eukaryota; kingdom Metazoa; phylum Arthropoda; class Insecta; order Diptera; family Tachinidae; genus Thelaira; species Thelaira solivaga. The sequence goes on along the minus strand of OX377611.1, from coordinate 78,410,052 downwards.
AGGGTTCTACTCTCAGGAGTCCCACTAAAATCAGTGTCTGCCAAAAAACGAAAAAAAAAAAACAAATGAAACCTTTTGATTTTTAGTTTTCTGTAATAGTGCTGCGAAAAACTATAAAACCAAACGTTTGCATTTGTTTCGTTTGGTTTTTTTTTGGAATGCTGAACAAAATAGAGTAAATGCTATTAAATTAAGCCCACTAGGTAATCAGAGCTTTACAAATACACTTGAATTTTCGTGATTAAAGTCCTAAAATATCTTGAATGTTAACTAAAATGTTTGCACAAGAATGCTTCTAGTGTTGTGAAGAAGAGAGATAGAGAGACAATACAAGATGATACATTTAGACTTGCTTTGCATTACATAGTGGCATCTATGGCAGATTGCATTATTGCATTTGAATACAAGCATACGAGTACCAATTCAAGCTGCATAATGTCTTTCGGTTGACCCACAAACAATAATTTTGCTTTTATTCATTTCTGTGTGTATGTGTGTGTGTTTGTCTGTGCTTGTTAAATTTCTCTGAATCGATACTGATGATGAAAGACCAGCTAAGGGAAGGAAAACATAAAAAAAACCAACAAAAACGAAATGATATCAATTTATTTTCAAATTATCACACACCACATACATGAAATACATAAGCATTTTGGTGATAAAAAAAAGTTAAAAAAAAAAACTTTTTTTTTTTTAAAAATTCAATAGCAATTGTATCTACTACCAGGTCTAAGTTTGTGGCTTAAGTTTAAACAGCTTTTTGTTAATAAATATGCTGGTCTTGAATCGTTAGTTAATACAATGGGGTGATTGACATTAATTTTACTAAATACATAATTAACCCATAATTAACAAATAAATGTTCTTGGCAAATACACTGAAAAAATAGTTCACTTTTTAATTCAACTACTAAAAACAATTCAGTGAATTAGTTTTTTAAATATATAATTTTTCCCAAACTGGGTACTTTTACTTTAACAGTAATAAAATCTGTTTTTTTAAATAGATTTTAAAAATTTATAATTCAATTTAATTGCATTATATGTGGCTTTAATATTAAATAAGAAAATCGTTTAATATTAAACGCCTTCCATTTTTTTTGAATTTTTAAAACTTAAAAATTTCATTTAAAAAAAAAATTATTTTCTTCATAACTCGAAAATTATAATTAAACTAAAAAATTAGCTAAAAAATAAATGAAATTCTAAATATAATTAAAATTTTTTTCACATGTTTTGTAGCAAAATCAAATAATTCGTTTCAAAATTAAAATAAAATGTATGAAGCAGCCTCTTCAAAAGTCTTATATTAAAAAAAATAAATAAATAAATAAAATAAGATAAAAAAACTTATGATTTTTACCGTTAGACCTTAGACTAAAGCATATCAAAAAATAATGGTGGTTGTCTAGTGTCAGAAATTTTTTTTCCTTTTGTTGCCTAGTGTAATTAATTGTAAAAGGTGTTGATTAGAATGCAAAATTAGTTGACCTAAAAAACCAAAAGGGACGTGAGTATATTAATTAATAAATTTGTTTTTTGGAAAAGTGGGCGTGGCAAGCATAAAATTATATGATGATCATCCTTCTTTAGACAAATCTTTTTTTTTTTAATTGGGCGTGTTAGGCCTAAAATTATATTTTTCAATTGTTTTCTTAAAAAGTGGGCGTGGTAGGCATAAAATTATGTGCCCCTGCGCCAGTACATTCACTCTCTTCTTTAATGCTTTAAAATTAAATTTTCTTTTGAAGAGGGCTAACAAAGACTCTTATTTTGATGTTACACTTTGGGCAGCACGAAATTATATGTAGAGCTTATACCTTAATTAGTACTTAATCCTTGTAGAATCAGTCATTTTAAAGAGGCTGTTGCTTAAACGAATTCGGTAAATTTTGTAGGCTTTTTTCTTTAACAAATTGCTATTTCAAGTAATTTTATTTGGTATTAGAAAACTAAGACTTTGATTTGTGAACTGTGGTGAGCTTTAAACTGCTGCAATTTGTTACTGGTCTTGCGCCAATTACTTTTTAATTTAAATGTTCTTCAGAAAATTGTTCAAATGGCTGCATTTGCTAAGAAATAAAACCCTTAAAGAAGAAATTTAAAAAATTTTAGGCCTGTTCTGCATTTTGATCTTTAATAATTTGTGATTTGATTAATTGATGTTCTACTCTTTTATGTTTAATTCTACAAAAATTTAATTTCAAAAGAAAAAATGTTTTTGTAGAGCTTTAAATCGCAGTTTATTTTCCTTCCACTACATTTTTGGAACATAACTGATTGAATAAAAAGAATTTGGCTTACAGAAAATATTAGATTTAATTAGTTAAATGATCAGAATACAGTTTTTAAGACACTTTGGTTGTGAGAACCAAATTTTTGTTTATTAAAAAAGTTAGGATTAATGAATTTTTTAGTTGTGACTAAAGACATTTGTAAAACATTTTAAAATTTAATTAAATCTTGAACTGTAGCAAGTATTGGTTGCTACAACTATGAAAATTGATTGTGACAATCGAAGTATTTCAATCAGTATTTTTTTTTTTTTTTGTGTAGTTTAAGACGCTTTATGACAACTGAATTTTTAGTTATCAGTTTTTTTTGTTTAGTCTAGGACGCTTTAGACGTTCGTAGTATTTTTTTATATTATTTTTTTATTCTTAATTTTTTGGCTTTGTGGGCCTTAAAACCTTTATTGTTTTGAAAATTTTATATCTGAATTTTAGCTCAGAAAGCATATTTTCCGTTCACTTGAGTTTGATGTTCAATTTCCACAAAAAAGAAAAAAGGATTTTGTGTTAGAGCACAGAAATTGTTTATGTTCAATGGCATTCCTTAAAGGAAATGCTTTTGAATTGCCATTTCTATTTAAGTTTTTCAACTGTAAATTTTAAGGAAACCAGAAGTTGTTCAAACAATTGTCGTATGTTGAAATTTTGTGTTGTGTTCTGATCCCTTTTATTTTTCTTCTATTTGGGTTAGTTTGGTTTTAACAATTTTTTTTTATTTCATTTCATTCATTCAAACATGCTCTCTAACATTATTTAAGTTGAATTGTTGTTGTAGCACAATTTGAAAATTTTCTTGTTATTGTTGCTATTGCTGGTGCTGCTATTGGTGTTATCCTTTTAATTCATTTAATGTTGTTACTTGTATTGTGACAACTGTATTCTATGTTTTCTTTCTCTGAGTGTGTGTGTGTGTGTGTGTGTGTGTGTGTGTACTTGTAAGTAAGCAAGCAAGTATTTTTGAGAATGTGTTTTTATGTTTGTGAGCTCTTGCATAAAACAACAAATTTTCCACTGTATTTATTTCGTCTTGAACGAAGGTTGTATTTAAAGTTTTTCTACAGAGTTTCACACAAATAAATACAAGATTTTAAATCATGTCGTTAATTTATTGGTGTGTTAGTTAAAAAAAAATTTTTTTCTGCTGATTTATTGCAGTGTCCTTTAAAAGACACACTAATTCTGTGTGATTGTTAAGCATCAGCCTTAAGTTTTTTTTTACTGTTTCGAAGACAAAAATAAAAAAAAAATTTGTTGTCTAAAAACTTGTCAAAAGCAATTAAATTTTGTATTTAGACTACATTATTTGCACTTGTAGTTGGGTGCAACATTTTGTTATGTACGAGTACATCAGCAGAAACATCTAAAACTAAAGAGAAACTGCAAAGAATGTCATCAGTATTTATGTTGATAAAAGTGAGTGCAATTTAACACACACAGTACACTCACACTCGGAAATGTACAAAATGCGGGTTTTTATAATCAACAAAAATTTTTTTTTTTTTAAATTTAATTTTTTTTTTTTTTGTAGAATGTATTTTTGTGAAAGTGTATTTTAGCTTCATTCTGCATTTGTATCATTTTCCACAAAGTATAATCCTTTTTTTTTATATTGTGTGTGTTTGTGTGTTGTTGTTGTTGTCCTAAGTGTGGGGTACATGTTAAAAATTGGATGTTAAGGTTACAATTTGTACATGAAATTAAATGTGTAATTACATCAAACATTTTTGTTTGAATGTGCTTAGTCTTGTATGACAATTACTTGTCAAATACAGTTGAACAGTTAATTTTATTTCTTTTCTTTTTTTTCTTTTGTGCATGTTGATTTCAAAAGATTTGAAATAGATTAAAATTAAATGTTAAAACGAGTGGTCATGAAAAATTCATACATTTTAGTTGATACATAATTTACTTCAACCATCAACAATTTAAATTTGAATACGAAATTTAGTTAGTGTTGACATTTATAAAAAGCTTAAACTGTTAAGAAGTTAAAAAGAAATGTAAATCCTTAAAATAAAAATTCATTTGCCATGAGTTGTGTAAAGAAAGTTTGTCTTTTAGTCTAAATATGCAAATGAGTGGTGAACGATTAAGTCAGCGAGATATAAATCTAGAGTTCAGTGTGTGTGAAATTTCGATCAATAGGTCACCGAAAGTTAGTTGCCTTTTTTAGTACTTTTTTTATATATTTTTTTAAAGGCCATATGTACCTTTAGCTAAAAGATAATTTCTGCAGCCAATCACTCAGGGTTTAGGCAGGAATCGTACTTGCGTTTAGTAAAAATATGATTTTTTTTATACAAAAAATTTTTAAAAAAAATTTGAAAACCTTTTTTTTATACAAAAATATTTAGAAAAAAATATTTTTTTAAATTTTAGAAAAAAATATTTTTAAAAAATTTATAAAAAATATTAAAAAAAAAAAAATTTTATATCATAGTATAAAGCAAAGTCACTTCCCGCGTCTGTCTGTATGTATGCTTAGATCTTTAAAACTACACAACGGATTTTGATGCAGTTTTGTTTTAAAAGATAGAGTGATTCAATCTTGGAAGGCTTAACGTCACAAATCCTCCCGGCAGGTAGCGCTATAGCCGGTATCCGGCTTATTTGCCTACTACCTGTTTTTACCCGGTCTCGAACGGTTCTTTACTCTATGAGTACGATTTCTTAGTGTAAGAAGATCGAATATATAAAAATTTTAAGGCAAGGCAACGTTTGCCGGGTCAACCAGTAAAAAATAAATAATTTTTCTATTTGGACTTGATCTGGATTTGAATCTGAGAGTACTTTTTCAACTGTTTGATTTAAAAATATATGTATGGTTAGATGCCAGTTAACCATGCTAAGTTTTAACTAGAATATGGTTACTTCAACCATATTTTTTAGACAAATTCAACTATCACAACTGAATTTCTGTAGGGTGACAAATTCAGATTTAAATCGTGGCAACTTCTTTGGAAATTGTAAAATTTTTTCATACAAAGAAACGAAATTTTTCAGCGTTTTTATTCGATATCGAAGGGGATACTAGTTCTCACAAACGTATCTAACTGCTGTTTTTAATAGGCTATAATTTGGGGAATTTGTTTAGACTATTTTAAGAGAGTGAAGAAAGCAACAGCTCCAGTTCTGTTGGGATTTAAAAAAAAAATTTTTTTTAAATAATTGAAAATAACTTCTGAGTATTTCGGCAGTAGATTATAAATCTAGACGACCTCCCCTTTAATATCATATCAATTACATCCCGTAGTTTTCTATTGTTCATCCGGAAGTCACTAAAATCCCTGAAAGCAAGAGTACTGGGGTTTATGGAAATTTAAAAATTTTTTTAAAAATAGTTCAAAGTAATTTCTGAGTATTTAGGCGTTAGATTACAAATCTAGACGACCTCCCCTTTAAAATGATGTATGTCACATCCCGTAGTCTTCTACGGTTCGTTCAGAAGTTACTTTGGATTATTATGAAATTTCCATAAACCCCAGTGCTGTTGCTCTAAGTGAGCAACTTCTCATTGAACTATTAAAGACTGTGGAATGGGACACATATCATTTTAAAGGGGAGACTGTCTAGATTTGTAATCTACTGCCCACATACTCAGAAGTTACTTTGGACTATTTTTAAATTTTTTTTTTTAATTTTTAAATACCCTAGTACTGTTGTTCTCAAGAATTTTGGCAGTTTCCATTTTGCATCATAAAATAAAAACTACGAAGTTTTTAGAAAATGTTAAAACACTTTCAGAAAGCTGAGAACCTACAGATTAAACTTCTTTTTGATTTTGGTAATTTTCATGCGTATCTCGGCAAAGTGAAAAATGGTAAAAATCCGTAAAGCAACAACACTGGGGTATATGGAAATTAAAAAAAAAATTAAAAAAAGTTCGAAGTAACTTCTGAGTATTTGGGCGGGGACACATATCATTTTAATGGGGAGAATGTCTAGATTTGTAGTCTATCGTCCAAATATTTAATAGTTACTTTGAATTATTTAAAAAAATTTTTTTAAAACTCCAACAATTTTTAAAAAAATTTAAAAAATTTTTTCACTTTTGGTAAATTATAAGGATTAAAATTAAATAAAATATAAGATGCATAAACAGCCATAAGCGTTATATGATTTTATTAAAGTCCTGAGTGACATTTAAGAAATGTCGGATAATAATCGATTTTGTTTGACTCTCCCCTTAGGTGAAATAAACTAGCAAATAATTAAGTAAATTTTTTCGAGCTTGATAACTTTTTTATTAATTATTTTTTATACATTTTAATTTAATTATATTTATTTCTATATTTTTCGCTACCTCTTCTCTCAAGCAAAAATAATATAATGAAAATCGAAAAATAAGATAAAATTCAAATTAAAAAAATTATTGAAGTTTTTTATTCCTACAATAAAAATAAAGTTCTTAAGCTGAAGCTTAAATAAACAAGACTTTAAATTCTCATATTATCGACTTTTTTGGTTTCTCCTCTAAAGTTTTTAAAGGCAACTCTAGAGCTTGCATGAGACGTGACGAAATCAAAGTTAATTTTTCATCAAACAAAACGTTAATTTTTTATAAAATAATTATATATCAAACAGATTTAACAGCTAGAAATTAATTTAAGCAAACAAGTGTTTTTTATTCCAATCAAAAAATTTAAATATTTCAGGAGACAACTTTGTTTTTTTAAACAACAAGTATGTGAATCCATTTGATGTTAAAAAAATTACAAAAAAAAAAAGCAGCGGCAACAACAAAAGAAAAAACAATAATAAAAAGTGTGTAAAAACAATAAACATTTCCACTTACAACGTATAATGAACTCCTTTACAAAGTGCTTGATATTTTTATTGTTGCACAATATACAACAATATAAATACATGTTGCAACAAATACCAACATGAAAATCGTGTATGTGCAATAACAGCATCAACAATATAATAATAACAACAACAACAAAAGCATTTGGCATGTCGCCCACTTTGTTTTTTTTTCTACTCAGCTTGATGTTCTTTTTTTTTGTTTGTTTTGGCGTTCATTTTTAAATGTTTTATGCTTACACACATGCATCAGGCATCAGTTAAATGTCACTGTAGGAATGTGTATGAATTAATGGTAGCACGAGGGCGGTTTTTAAAATTCTATTTGAAAATCATATGGAAAAGTAAAAGCAAAAGGAAGTGGATAGTGAGAGTCTGACCATACTAAAGATCTTTTATCTGGCGGTACATGTGACCTTTAGAAAAACCAAAAGGGGAATTAATAAACCCAAGAGATTAGGGGATAATAGTTATTTTTTACTTAAGGGAGCTAAAAAGTGATTCTTAACAAACTTAGTAACTTTCCGACAGAAATATTCGGCACAATAGAAATCATTATTTGCTTTGTGCTGTTAACTTCGTCGGAAAGTTACTGAGTACCGAATTCGTTAACATTTCGATACGAATGTTTGTAATAGAGGGTACTGATTAGCACTACAGATTAGGTTAAATTGCACAGGACGTGCCCATTAAGCAGTAGGAGGCTTTCTTGGATCTTCAGATGTGTTATCTTGGTGATAACTGCATAAGAGGAATAGCAGAATAGCAATAGCAAGATGTCAAACAAATAAGAGACAGAAGAGTACAGAGAGAGTAGGCAAATAGTAAGAGAGAGACTAGTAAGTCACCCAAACCAATTGCTAATTCTAAAAACCTCTGCTATCGACAGAGCAGCTTTCCGTAAAACACAGTCCAGATAGATTCTTAATAAAGTCCAGAGTATTTTTGCTGACTAAAACAGTCTATAGTTCTAAAAAGAAAAGGAGTTGAAACTATAAGCATTTTCTTACTGAAGCAAGTTACATCTTCCTGCAAAGTTTTAATTGTAAACTGAAGTTTACAATTTAAGGAATTTGTTTTAATTTTTTTTTTTAATTATAGCAAGTTTTGCTTCTCCTGTACAATTGTTTAATCGAATGCCATTTGTAGATCTTTAAACTAAACAAAAGTCAACTGAAAAATTGTTTTTCAGTTATGTTAGTTTAGCTGCCAGCTAACCATATATAAAAACACTGCCAAAAGGACTGCTACTATATGTTTTACAACTTGTATACAATTCAAATATGCCTGTATGTTTTTTTTTTTTTTTTCTGTTAAATAAAACAGTAACTTTTGATGCAGTTTTTCTCCCAACCGACATTTTTTTTATGCTGACTTTGTACATAAAATGTTTTAAAATGTTGAAAGAAAAAAAAAAAAATTAAAAAATATTTAGATGTAACAAAACAACAAACAAACATTCCGCCGTAGTAATAAAACAACAAATAATAAACATTGTATGTAAACCATAATTTTGCTCTAAAGCATATTGTTTTGTGCTCACACAGATTTTTAGAAAAATAAAGAGGATGGATGTGAAGCAAAGTAGCACAGAAAAGAAAATAAATAAAAAATAAAAAATTATAATAGAGGACGAAGTGCCAATAGCAAAAAAGTTTAAATAAAGAAAATTCTAATTGAATGTTTTGTAAGAAATATTGTCACCACTCACAAAAACAACTCGGCTTTTGAGAACTAAATTTGTTACCAAAAAAAATTGTGATACTCGTATTAGAAAATGGGCTTTACAAAGAAAATTAAATAGAATTTTGGTTGCTACAACTAAAAAATTTTGTTATTACAACCGAAGTTGTTTTCTCTGTATACAAGACCTAACTTTTTTTATGACTACAAATTATACATTGAACGTTTCTCTTAAAGAAAATATCACTTTAAGTCCTAATCTTCGTTATTCTAAACTCTAGAAGACATACACAGAAAACAACTTCGCTTGTCAAAACTAAACTTGTTTCTAATTTGAAATTTTGTTGGTATAATCGTATTTTTAAGTTGTTATTACCAAAATTCCAGAGCATAAATAAAAATTTAGTTTTTCCTCTTAAGAATACTTCGGATTGTTCGGATTGTCAACGATTAAAAAATTTGTTTTTTTAACTGAATAAAAAATAGATAAATAAATTTAGTTTGCACAACCAAAGTTGTGTTCTTAGTGCAAAACTGCTTGAGCAGACACAATAACGTTTATTTTGGCTGAAACCAAAAATAAGCTGCTTCAGTATCTTTTTGTAGACTTTGCCCAGAAGTTTTGTGATTTTAATTGGAAGAGTTTTGACTGTTGCATAAGCCAACCAACAAGTATTACAATTAGAATTAGCAGCGGTATTTAGTGACCTGCTTACATACTGAGGCTAGAATAGAGCTATTGCGTTAATACTCTCATGTTACAAATACTACCTAAGAATTAAAAGACTAGAGTAAAAAATTATAAATTTGTTAGGTCAAAAAGCAAAGAAATGTTGGGATATTGTTTCTAATTAATTGAAATTTTACTAGTTTTATGTGAAATAATTTTAAATAGAAATAGCGATGGGTGTTTTACACGCTTTATTTTCCATAGAATTTTCCTTAAGCTCATGCGAGCTATAATTGGCATCAGTTATTGATAAGCTTCTGTGAATTAACTAAAGCCCTATAGCAGAATTAAAATAAGACTCAAGAGTGGCAACAAGTCACCTAATTACTGTAACCAGAATCGAATCGAATACTTCTTAAATCTAGTATTCATTAAGAATTCAAAGACTTTCTGAAATGATTTTTCCTCTATTACAAACGATTGTAGCTAGTGCTAACCCAAGCAACTAAAAACGTTTTCGAATTAGACTACTACAACATGACAGAGTATATGGGCTGCTGTCTCTTCGGCCCTTATTATTTATTTATTGTAGTCTATGGAAATGGATTCCTTACAGACTATAAACTAATATAAATTATTAACAAAATATTTTATTTAAATCATAAATTATCTTAAATACATAATTAGGAAATTAACAAATTAATTTAAATTATAAAGAAGAAAATTCTTAAAGTGCGTTTTTGATACATTAAATTCTATTAATTGATGCTCATTTATAGCATTGAGATATGTTAAAGATCTAGTCAATGGACTATTATGGTTCACAACTCAACTCAGTTGAGTTGCAATTGAAGCAACTGCTATTGTTGAGTTGTAATCAGTAATAACACAAATAGGTTGTGATAACAAAATTACAACTAAAGTAGAGTTGGGTTATGAGCCATAATACAAGCTGTCAGCCCTCCACCTAAGCCAACAGGCCATAATTTTTTTTTTCAAGTTTCTTGGTTTTAAATTTTAGTTTTAACCAGCTTAATACTCCTCAAACATAACTGCTGCCGTCCCTTTTATACCTAAAAAAAATTATGTTTGAGTATGATGTTGTAGTCGTTGTAAGGTCTGTAGTATTTGATGGAAAAATTGTGTTGTTTTTTCAATAAAAATTAAAAAGAAAATAAATACATTTTAATGCACACTTTTCTTTTATTTGATTGTTGGTGCTGCTACACTACAAGTCAACACTTTGCTTTATGCAGCATACACTAGTGCTATTTTTACGCATCATGCTTTTATGCCTGCATTGCATTTATTCCTGCTTTATGACATTTTATTTACTATCAAAAAGCAATTAGGTTAGTGAAAAACAAATAAATTCTTTCTTTTTTTTCAAATAAAACTTTCGATTTCAATTAGAAAAGTTGCATAGATACAGGCCTAGAATGGTTTTAGTGCCTCTAAAATTAAACTGATTTCTAGTATACTTGATACCCTGATTCAAATTGTATTTTGTAATTTTTGAGTTATTGCAAATTATATTGCGTAGCCTCTTCTATTTACGTAGCATTATAAAAGTAATTTAAAGAGAGCTTTCTACAATAGGTATTTGAATTAACCATAAATCCTCAGGCACCTAATTTTGTTGGCCTGTGTAATTATATAATACGAATGGAAGCCAGCTTACTTTCGCTCGCTTTTTCGGAGACCGGCAAATTTGAGAAGTAGTTAATTTTACTCAGTCTATTCCGGTCGTTTACTTATTTAAGTAAATTTAATTTCAATATTGCAGCATCTGATTATAACGGGTGGCCCAAATGAGACCTAGTGAGCGTATTGTAGTCGTTGTTGGGGGTTTTGCGTTAGAATCTGTTGCACAATTTGAACTTTGTATGGATACATCTTAAGATCCAGGTTTAAAATTCTCTGTAATGTTGTTTTGGGTATACCCAATTGGCCGGAACGGCGATGAGACAGATGGATCATTTGCAACACTCTGCTGCACAGCTTGCACGTTGTCTTCAGTACGAATATTTCGATGAACACCTCTTCCTGGACGGTCGGCAACTGAACCCAGTTCCTCATGGAAGATGTGGGCGCTGATCTTACGTTTAAAAAAAACGGCGATAATTTCGCTGCGTCGGAACAATTGATCGTTAAGAAGAATAATAAAAATCGATAATTTTAATGGGTTGTTGTGGACTGTACGTATTCATTTTAAATTTCCAAGAGTTCAGTTATAATCTGCAAAAAGAAAAAATAAATTATGTTAAAAAATAAAAAAGTTATTTGTGTTTCACATCAGCTGGTCTTATTTGGGCCACCCTGTACATTAAAAAAATGCAGTTCCAATTACTTTTTAAAAAGAGGGCGTGGCCTATACACCCGTATATTGGGATCTTGGCGGGTATATATAGAAATTATATGTCTCAAATTTCATAGAAATTCCTTGTTAAGTCATTGAAAAGTGGGTGTGGTCGCTTCAAGAATATATCCCCAATTTCCTTAGAGTATAAATTTGGGTCATATAAAGCAAATTGCAGAAAAATTCAATACAAAACAGAAAACACTACTTAAAGACATATGGGAATGACCAGCCGCTTTTAATACATTTTTCTAGTGCTTATCTAGCTCTTCAGAAACTTCTCATCATGTTAAAGCTGGGATGTAAAATTTTTGCAAACTTTAAGCCTGAAAGCACAATCTTTAGTTAACTAATAGCAGTGGCTTAGCCAGTCTTAGCTAATTGAACTTTGTTTAAGGCAAGAATACAGTGATATGTTTTTGATTGGCATCAATCACATACACTTGTGATTCTTCAGGTGATATTAACTGCCATTAAAGAAAATATCTGCTGTTTTCTGATCCTCGAATGCCCGTCAAAGGTAGAGAAGGCGTCATAGAGTTAGTCCTCCTAGTCCTGGCAACTTCTAGAGGAGCTATATGCTATATAAGCATTTTGTGTCACTGCATGCTTTACTTGAGCGTTATCAAACAGTTTTTGATATTTTGCTGCCAAATTAAATCTCTTGAGAAAAGTTGCCAGAGTCAATATCAGCTTACTAACCATTAAAACTAATTGTTTATTGAAACCCAGATGTTTTTGCTCCGTCCCGCCCGACCCGGTTCTTTATTATGTGAGAAATTCGTTGCCAAATAAAGTTTAAATTTAAAAAGAAAATCATTTACTACTTTCTAAAGTACTTAGAGCCTTTGTTAGCAGAGGCGCCAATTAAAATGGTAAATAATTTATTTCAAAGCATAATTTCAGCGAGTGAAAATCATTGAAAAAGGGGCGTAAAAATGGGCGTGAATGGTCAAAAGAAACAAACAAAGATGGTATTTCCACTTGATGGTATTTCTCTGGTGCTTTAAAAGCTTTGCTAAGGCTAATTAGAACAAAGTGTAATGAAGCACACGTTTTGTTCAACAATTTATTATAATAAAAATAAAAACTTTATTAGTAAGTTTTATTTGACCTTTTTCTTTTTAATTAAAATGGCTATTTTGTTAAGCTTGAGGTCTTATTTTTCAAAAATTTATTTTTATATCGATATTTCGCTCCAATTTTTGTAGCTTCTTCAGGATATAATTATAAATTAATCAAATTATTAAAAAAAATTATATTAATTTGATTAATTTATAATTATATCCTGAAGAAGCTACAAAAATTGGAGCGAAATATCGATATAAAAATAAATTTTTGAAAAATAAGACCTCAAGCTTAACAAAATAGCCATTTTAATTAAAAATAAAAACACCAAAAGACAAAAGAAAGTGTAAAATAATAACGAAAAAGCATGAAACTTTTAAAGAATCTCTGCCAAAGTAAACTGGGATACAGGACTTCCCTTTAATAAATTTCACTTTTGCTTTTATTACACAGAAAATCTTTTCTTTTTTAATTTTTTATTTTGTTAAAGAAGCATATTTTACTGGTTTTGTTTTAGTTGTTGTTAATAAAATTTGCTTTTCACACACACACACACACACAAGACAATAAATACTAAACAATTTTTTATTTATTCATTTATTATTGCATTTTTTGTTTGTTCAAGTGATGTAGTTGATGTTGGTGGTGGTTTCATTGTCATTGTTGTCATTTGTCATTCGTCGTTACAGTTTTGCACATTTAAATTGTTGTATTGTTGTCAGTTAGTTGTTTTGCTGCTGGTATTGTTGCCTAAAATTACATGCTTGTTACAATTCCTTGTACACATTATGTGATTTTATTTGCAGTTTTTTTTTTTTTTTTTTTTTGTTAATTTTTTATTCGTAATGCTGTTACCACTTGATGTCATATCATGGCTTAAATTTATTGTATTGCTGCTGCTGGTGCTGGTACTGTTGCTATTGCTGTGTTGTTATCTTGTCAAATATAACAAGAATGTAATGAAAAATATTTAAAAATGTGTAACTGCCCTCAACTGCAAGTCCTTGAATTTTAATTTGATTTTTTTTGGTAAAAAAAATTTTTAATTAAAAATTAAAGGAATAATTTTTGGTTATATTTCTGGGAAAATATAATAAAAACCGAAGTTGTAGAGGATGGCTTTTAAAGTTTTTCTCTGTAGGTAAACGGTACTGTTTTCATTGTCATCTCTGCCTGAACCACAATAATGAATTTATTGAGATAAAAAGTCAATTTTCACTTAAGTCGACTTAAGCGATTTTTCCTTATTAGCTCAGATTTATTAAACAAAAATTTTTTATACGAATAATTTTTATTATTTGTAAAAATTGAAATTAATAACTAACCCATTTATCCAAACAAAATTAAAGCAGACTTTAAAGTCAACGTTATCGAAATTTTTCATATAATTTTTTTAATAAATTTTACTTTAAAAATTACGTCAACTTTTTTGGATAAGACTATAATTGTTTTACTGCTTTTAACCCTTTAAGGACCATAGAGACACCGATGTCTTAAGCCGAAAATGTTATGTTTTTATATTGAATTAACGGGTATGTTTAAAACTATTTAACAGTTCTGCAGCATCGACATTTTTAAAACAAAAAATTCATTTTTTAATTTTTCTTCAAAATCCTTTTTTTTTTAGACTCCTAATTTAACTACAGATAGAATTAAATTAACTGTTTAACTTAGGGTTAAACAACTCACCTGTTGTGTTTCTGTTTCCTGCTGGTTTCTTTTTAAATAAAATATCACTCGTTATTTTTTTTTTTCTTTTTATATTCAATTTTATTTTCATAAATATTTTTATTTATACAATTTAAATTTTCTTTTTTTTAATACTTTTTTTTTGCTATAGTTTAAACAACAGGTTGCCATTTTATAAATATTTTTCCTTTTTTTTTTTCTTGGGGAAAATTGTCTTTAATTATTTTGGTAATTTTATAATTAACATTTTTTTAAAAAAATTTTTTTATATTTTTTTAAATTTTTTTTATAAAATATATTTCTGCAACAAAAAATATAAAATAAAAATTTTTCAAATATTTTAATTAGTAGAATAAATAAATAATAATAAATTACAAAAAATAAATTCTAAAACTTAAATTGAGATTTTTGTTTTGTAAATAGACTTTAAAAAAATGAATATTCCTTAGGAATTTTTTCCTAAGTAAAATTTTGGTTTTTGGGAAAAAATTCTCTAAATTAGAGAACTTTTTTTATGATAAGAGGAAAGGGAAAAGTGTACGAACTCCCGGGAATTTTTATTCATTTATTCCTTTTAGGCCCTTTATTTTAAACTACTGATAGTTAAGGTTAGAATTTTGTGGGGCAAATATTAAATATTATATATTAATATTTTTAATTTAATGTCTAAGCAAAAACTTGATATTTGTTTTATAAAATCTTGACTTTAACTATTCCGATAACTTGTAGTGACTAAAAAACATGCCCAAAGCCAATAAAATATAAAAATTTGAAGCTTTGTGCTTAATTAGTTTTAGCCGCACATGTTTTCATTAAAAACAAATTATTTAAAAAATTATTTAAAATTTTTTAAAGAACATTAAAGGGACTAATAAAGTCACCAGCGGCTTACTTAGTCTCGCAACCACAGGTAATATAAATAACTTAAATTAATTTAAATAATCAAATAATATAGAATTTTTTGAAATATTTTTTTAATAAAAACGAATAAGTTTAAAATTATAATAAAGCAAGCTGATCCGGCAAACTTTGTTTTGCCTTCACATTTTATTTATATTAAATAAAAATTAAAAGGAGAAGAAAAATATAATAAAAAAATTTACCAAATCGATCCAACTATTCACCGATTTGAGAAAAATTTTAAAAATCGATTTGCTCTATTTTTATTTTGATGAGAAAACCTAGGTTGGGTTGCTTTGAAAAAATTAGCAAAATTGGTTAAGGTGTTCTTCGTTTTTTTGGGTTTTGATGAAAATAAAGGGTGTCCGAACAAGAACGCAAGATTTAAATTTGGCGCCATTCAAAGTGTCATTGTTTGACATTTGAACAATTGTTATTGTTTGCTAGTAGAAGGTACGAGGTTAGTAATAAATGACCATAAACAGCGAAAGGAGTTCGTTAATTGGGTATTGGAGAGACAACATGAAAATGCTGATTTTCCCGATAAAATCATCTTCAGTGACGAGGCCCATTTCCATCTTGATGGCTGCGTCAATAGGCAGAATTGTCGCATTTGGGGTAAGGAAAATCCTCGAGTGATTCACGAGAAGCAAATTTATCTTCAACGTGTCACTGTGTGGTGTGGTTTTTGGGCTGGAGGAATCATTGGACCTTTTTTTTATGAAAATGAGACAGGTCAAGCGCAAACAGTCAATGGTGTTCGGTATCGTGAAATGATAACCAAATTTTTCTGGCCTAGAATTGAAGATATGAATGTGGAGGGCTTGTGGTTTCAACAAGACGGCGCCTCATGTCATACAGCCAGAGAAACAATTCAATTGCTGCATCAGTCAGTTATTTAAAATTAAAATCTTGCGTTCTTGTTGGGACACCTTTTATAAAACTTTTGCATATTCGAACTTCTGACTCTAAGAATTAGAGTAAATGGCCAGATATAGACGGCAGCTGTACCTGCCGGGCTGACTTGTGACACTAAACCTAAATCACTCCAGCCGTTTAGGAGGAGTACAAGGTCAAACACACATACAGTCGAATTTTATATTTTAAGATTTTCAAAAATCTCAAATTTTACAAAAAAAAAAAAAAAAAATCTCTAAAATTTAAAATACATAAAATATTTTGGTTATCCAAGGAAAAGTATTTTTTTTTGTTTAATTTTTTGCATAGCGTTTTCAAGCTTTTAATTAATAAAAATTAAAAAAAAAACAACATAAAAAAGTAGACAATTTTTAATATAAAATATTTGTTGTTATTTAATTCATAATTCTTACACAATCTTATAAATGCTTGCACATTCACTTAGACAAAAATTATTTATAGATTTCATATATTTTTTATTTTTTTTTGTTAGCATTTATTTAACTATAAAGACTTAATTAATTTAATTATTTTTTCTTCCATTTGACTTCATGTAACAGCAATAAATCTAGAATTTTTATTACAAATTTGTTTCAGTTTTTCTACAATCTAGTTTTATGGTTCATAGCCAGGCTTTTTTATAAACATTTTTCCCTTAACAACAAAAATTTAACGTAGACTTTAAAGTCAATGTTAACGAAATTTTTCGCAATTTTTTTTTCATAAATTTTAATTTAAAGTCTACATAAATTTTTTTGGGGTTAAGATTTTTGTCAACATTTAAATATTTTTTTTTATTTTAAATATTTTTGCTTACAGCTTAATTGAAGTTATTACTGTCATACATACATATTTACTGCTTTCTATAAATAAATTATTTACAATTTTACATAAATTAAGTAAAAGAAACTTTCTTTTTTATTTTTATTTTTGTTGAATATATACACAAACATAAAGAGTGTCCGAACAAGAACGCAAGATTTAAATTTTAAATAAAACACAGATATTTAAAAAAAAAATCGTGAAACTTTATTATATCGTAAAGTAAACAGAATGAGGTTATGTCTGGAACAACATATCGGGCAGATGGCCGCCGCGGCTTTGCTGGCACACACGCGATCTTTTAATGAAATTTTCAATGACCGTTTTGCCTAAATGCTGCGGTATTTCATTAATGCAGCATCCAATTTCCTCTTTTAAGGCTTGAGTCGTTGTCGGCTTTTTCGAGTAACCAACGACTTCAAAAAACCCCAAAGAAAAAAATCTAATCGTGTTAAATCGCACGATCTAGGCGAAATGACTGATGCAGCAATTGAATTTTTTCTCTGGCTGTATGACATGTGGCGCCGTCTTGTTGAAACCACAAGCCCTCCACATTCATTTCTTCAATTCTAGGCAAGAAAAAATTGGTTATCATTTCACGATATCGAACACCATTGACTGTCTTGCATTCTTGTTGGGCCACCCTTTATAAACAAATACAAGTGAGAGTGTATGTAAAAGTGTGCTTAAAAGTGATAAGGTCACTGTAAAGATTTTCCTGCTGCTCTGTATTAAAAAGGGAATTAAAAAATGCTTTAGCCCATAATCATAGTCACCTTTTTAAAAACGATTTTAAATTCATAAAATTCTTATGAACAAACGTCAGCTCTTAATAAAAGCCTTTTTTCTTTTTATTAAATATTTTTCTTTTTTTAGTTTTAAAAATTTTCCACCTAAAAAAAATTAAAAAAATTATTTTTTTAAAAGTAATAAAAGGCCCGGAAGTTTTTACTTCCACATAAAGTCTGTGGCATTATGGAAAAATTTCTTAAGTCTTTTTAAGTAAATTTGGAGGACCATAACTTTAGCAAACCTATAAAATTATTTGGTTTTAGCAAAGGCTAATTGTTTTCATTGTCATCTCTTTAACGCTACACTTACTAATCTGGTTATCACAGCCCCCAGTCTGGAAATTGTCTAAATACAAATGCAATTTCAAACTAAGCGTAGTATTAAAAATAAGCCCTCAAATTTGTAGTACCATTTGTGCTCTCTAATAAAATAAAATTAAGAGAAAGTTGGCCAACCAATATTGCCCTTGTTTCTGCTTAGACTTTCATTACTTGCAATAGACAATATGAAAAAAAAAATTCATAAAAATTTCCCTCAATATCTACTTCAAGTCTAGTTTATGTCAGCCTAAATCAAAAATTTCTAGTGCGAACAGAAACTTCTTACACTCTGTGGCATTAAACACGTCGCCCGAAAAGAAAGAAAACAAGAGCTGGGCTCACTTGGGTCCTCTGACGTCTGTGGCATTAAACCGTTCATTAAAATGACTTTATCACTTTAAAGCTCACTTTATTTATTTATTATCTTAATTAAGCTTTTTTCTTGTTTACTTTTCTAATGAAAAGTAACTTTTAAAAATAAGTAAAAAGTGTTTTCTATAAAAATTGATAAAGAAATATTTACTTGGGGTCTTTTTCAAAGCAACTTATTTTTAATTTATTTAATTTTTTGTTTTACATTTTAAATTTTAGCCAAGTATTTACAATTAATTATTTTAAAGTCTAGGTGTGCTACAGGGCATAAATATCGGTTTAAGTTATTTTTTGTACTTTCTACAATGTCGCTTTATTGTTGCCAACAGAATTTTTCATTTTAAAATCTAGAAAAAAAATAAAAAAAAAAATCTAATGCAGAGTTTAATATGATGACTTAAAGGGGTTGTCGTTTAAATAATAAAAAAAAATATTTTATTATATTAGGTGTTGAAATTAATTCGTGGCGTTTTTTTTTTTTAATAACGATTTATTTGAATTGTTATTAACAATTAAAAATAAGATGCGTCGTAAAAACAGTACCTAATAACAGCTGTTTAACGATCAATTTGTTTCTGAAGGTAAAAACAGAACATCTCTCATCAAACGCTACGAATTAATTCCAACACCTAATATTTGTATTCTATGCTATTAAGCATTAAACTCTTTTAAAGACCGTAATGCGTTTTAGTTAGTTGCTTTCGAAGATATTGCCTTAAGAAAAATGGCAAACTCAAGTTTTAGCACTTTAAAAAATTCCACACAAGGAGTTTGCATTTTATGTGTTGCATAGTGTAGCTGAACCAACAAAAGATTTAATAAATTAAAAAAGTAAACCGAAAAACAAATAACAAGGTTCTGACAACTTATTATAATAGAGGAGAGCAAATAAACTTATAAAGGGTGTTTTTTATAGACGTATAGAACTTTAAGTTGGCGACTGATTTAACAGCTGTCAAGTGATTTATTCTCAGTTTGGTTTGGCAATTCATCATGAATAGACTCACGCCTGAACAACGCTTGCAATGGGCCCAAAACGAAATTGCCGTTGTTCCCGATTTTCATATGCAAATTTTGTTTAGCGATGAAGCGCACTTGTGGTTGAATGGCTACGTCAACAAACAAAACTGCTGCATTTGGAGTGAAGCTAATCCTCAAGTGTATGTCGAAACACCGTTACATCCAGAAAAACTGACTGTTTGGTGCGCTTTATGGGCTGGTGGAATCATTGGTCCGTACTTCTTCAAAAACGATGATGGCCAGAACGTTGCAGTCAATGGTGATCGGTATAGAGCCATGATTATTAACTTTTTCATACCATGATGTCCAGGAGCTGTGGTTCCAACAAGACGGCGCAACATGTCACACAGCTCGTGCCACAATCGATTTATTGAAAGACACGTTTGGTGACCGCCTAATTTCACGTTTTGGACCTGTGAATTGGCCTTCAAGATCTTGTGATTTAACACCGCTAGACTACTTTCTGTGGGGCTATGTAAAGTCATTGGTCTATGCGGATAAGCCATAAACGCTTGACCATTTGGAAAACAACATTCGCCGTGTTATTGCCGATATACGGCCACAAATGTTGGAAAAAGTCATCGAAAATTGGACGTTCAGATTGTACTACATCCGAGCCAGCCGTGGCGGTCATATGCCAGAAATCATATTTAAAATGTAATGCCACAAGATTATCTTTCGGATAAATAAAATTCATGTCAATCGAATAATCCATCGTTGTTTTATTGCAATTTAAAGTTCTATACGTCTATAAAAAAAACACTCTTTACTTGTATCAGGGTTTGGTAAGCTTGTGTGTGAACCTTTCTCAATATAAGGCTTAACGTTTTCCCCCTTTTTCAAATTTTGATTGTAAGTCTTTAATTTTAGGTTTATAAAATATTCAGCAAATTCGTATAGAAAGTGTTCTATACGGGGAATATTTTTGTGAAACCTTTCAACCCTCTAACTCTTCAATTAGTAGGATTTTTTGAGCCATATTAAAAAAAAAAAAAAAAAAAAAAAAACACTAAAAAGACCTTTAAATTGAAAATTTGGAGGGTTAAAATATTCAACAAAAATATTCCTAATAAAAAAAAATGCTACTTTTAGTTTATGTAAAACACTACGAACAATTTTTTGTACAACTTTTTAACCCTTAAGCACTTCATTTAAAGGTTCTACAAAAAATTATTCGTAGTGTTTTACATAAATTAAAAGTAGAATTTTACGAGGAATATTTTTGTACAACATTTTAACCCTCCAAGTCTTTTTTTTTTTAATAAGATCTTATTAAAAAAAAAAAGACTTGGAGGGTTAAAATGTTGTACAAAAATATTCCTCGTAAAATTCTACTTTTAATTTATGTAAAACACTACGAATAATTTTTTGTAGAACCTTTTAACCCTTTAGCACTTCATTTAAAGGGACTTTTTTGAACCATATTAAAAAAAAATTAAAAATAAAAAATATATTTAACATGAACAGTTAGAGGGTTAAAATGTTCCTCGTAAAATTCTACTTTCAACACTTTAATAAAGAAATTTTAACATTAAAGCCACAAACAAGACAAAACTGAAAATTATTCAAGGGTTAATTCGTATTTAATAAAGGTTTGCTCAAGCATACTTGAAAGCCACACATTACTACAAACAAGTGTAATATTTTATAATAAAAAGTGCTTGTAAGCCAGTTAAAGTATGCTTTTAGTATTTACTAAATGCTTCATAAGCGATGCGAAAGAAAACGCATCGCAACTCAATGTAAAAATCATACAGAAGCGAATGGTTTTTCTTTCGCATCGCAATAGAGAGTAACCCCTCTGCAGTTTTGTGTCTTGCGTTTTGTTTGGTTAGAGGCGTTAATGTTAAGTTTTTATTATTAAAGTGTTGAGATATCTATAGTAGAATTTCATGAGGAATATTTTTGTGGAAAATTTTAACTCTTTAATTTTTCAATTTAGGGGTCAAAAAACTCCCACTAATTGAAGAGTTACAGGGTTAAAAGGTTCCACAAATATACTCCCCATAGTGGTTTGCATAAACCTAAAACTAAAGATTCTTATAGTTAGCTACGCCTATTCGAAACCCCAATTTGACATACAGGCAGATGTAAATTTAAAAAAACGCTGTTACATGTGTAATTTATTTTGCTCCCCTCTACCATAATTTTTTTTTAGAAAAAAAGTTCCATTTTATTGTACCCTGTAATTAAGGTCTGCTTACTCTTAAAGGGAAAAAAATAATTATTTAATTTTTTTTTATTTTATACACAAATCTTGTATGACCTTAAACACTCATTTATTTTCTTACTTTATAATTACGCTTATGCTTAATAAATACTTTATAGCTTTCAAATTACATATCTACTCATTATGTTCATTTTTTTAATTTAATTTCTAGGCTATTTATGGTATTTATTTATTAATTACTAATCTATAATTAAGAGTCATTAAATGCAAATTTGATTAACGGGTTTTCTTTTCTCTTGTCTTGCTTTTCACTTAATAATTAAATTGTTTTATGGCTTAAACTTAAGACCAATTGAATGAATAAATAAAGTGATTTAATGGAAATTTAAAAAGAAAAAAATTAAAATACTAAAAATCTCCATCATATTTTTATAAAACTTCAATTTATGAGCCCAATAGGCCTAATACATGATCAAGTGATTGTGCCAGCCGATGGGCCGTGTTTGTACCAGCTGCTGGAGTTTGATATTTTTGTGTGTTTGCTTCAGCATGCTGGTATGGTGTATTGTAAATTAATCAAACTTCTTTAAGTGATAGAAAAATAATAATGA
Organism: Thelaira solivaga; assembly: GCA_947397855.1. Taxonomy (NCBI): domain Eukaryota; kingdom Metazoa; phylum Arthropoda; class Insecta; order Diptera; family Tachinidae; genus Thelaira; species Thelaira solivaga. The sequence goes on along the minus strand of OX377611.1, from coordinate 78,387,562 downwards.
ATGCCCATGAAAAAATTTTTTGGGAGGCATTTCTCGATTTATATGAATCGTTTGAAAATAAAAAGAAAAAATTATTTTAATGGTGAAATAGAAAAGAAATAGATCCAGCCCCAAATAAAGAAAAAGCTGCTAAAAAAATTCAGGGTTTTGGCTCCAACCCCAAATAAAGAAAAAGTTGCTAAAAAAATTCAGGTTTTCTGCACAAACTTTATGGTCATTCATTTCGACCTCCTTTAGAAATGATTTACAAAAAAAAAAAAAAAAAAAAAAAAAATTTAATTAAGGTTGCACCAGCATGCGTTTGATGGTGATTAGTCGTATATTTGGCCTTTAAGAGAAATTTCTATCAATAGCTAGCAGACAGCTGTCATCTTTTCATTGATAACACCGGCCAACAATTATCAATTTTATAAAATTTTCCTACACTGAAAGAATTTTGTGCATTAATTCAATGAAAAATTTTATTAATTTTCAACCAATGAAAAAGTTTCGTTCGCCTAATGAATTATTTTCATTAAATCAATGACAAGTTGTCATTAATCCAATGAAATAATTTCATTGGTTGAAAAATAATGAATTATTTTTTCAGTGTAAGATATTAGCATCGTCATTTGATGGATTTTGGTGTGATTATCTTAAAAAAAATCTCACTGGTGTTTGTGAAGCAATTCAATAAGAAGATGTTTTGGTTGCAGGACGTTAGTTAGAATTAGCATTAGAATGAGGAAAGGCAACGAGTCTCCCAGTCATTTCGGCCTTAGTAGACTTGGTATATATTAAGAATTCAAAGCCTTTCTTGGATGATTTGTTTGGCATGTGAGACAAAGTAGCGAAAACGAGTCCAAATTGGACACAATATATTTTCTGCTGTCTCTTCGTCTTCTTTACATAGAAATACTTTTCATTTGAAATTTTATTTTGCGTTAGTGCAATTGACAGGACCTTCTGATTCCTCAGCAACAGAGCAATTTGGTATTTAAGAGCATTAAACAATGACAGTCACTCACCTTAATGGACTTTAAAAAAAAAAAAAAAACAAAGACACAAACACACAAACTTAAATGGCTTCAAGTTAATGAGATGCTGCTGCCGTTTACATTATGCCTATTGTTTTCTACTATTTCCTACACAATTATTATAATTATTTTTTTGTGTTTTTATTTTTATTTTTTGTGTGTTTGTTTTTTGTCCGATTTTTGTTTGATTTTAATCATTTACATTTCATCTACAAAATATTAAAATGGAACATGATGATAATGTTGCTGAAGTAAATGTAGCTCTTTGTGTTGTTGTTATTGTTGTATTTTTAGGTATTAATGCTGTATATTGAATATAGAAATTAATTTTACTAAAAAAATTTATTAAAATCTTTAAAACAAAATTCATTGCACACACTATATGCAATAACAGCAACAATAACAATTGATGGCTTAAGAAATTTTTACAAGTGCTTGTTAAATGTCTCAAATGCTTTATAACAGCTTTAGAAGAAAGTAAGCGTTTCATTATTATCAACACTGATGTCACAGTCAGTAGTAAAATTGTCACCCACCAGTAAATTGTATTTGACACAAAATTAAGATTTTGTTTAATGTTAGAGAAAGAATTGCATATTAAGTGATTGTTGTTGTTGTTGTTGTTGTTGTTCTTGAAATAAATTGTATTAAATTTATGTAAAATTTCCTGTTGTTTTATATGATTTTGAAAATCTGCTACATGTGTCGTTGGGTCTATAAAATTGAAATTATGTGAGTGTTGTTGTTGCTGTAGTTGCTGCTGTGGTTTTTTCAATATCATAAATGTCTTATCTGTTAAGTAACAACATAAACGAGTTGTTCTCAATGTTCTGTGGCCCATTTTATTATTGTTTTGCTTAAAATTGTTGTAACTGTGATTGTGTCTGTGTCTGTGTCTGTGGTTGTTGGTGTATGGTGACTCCTGTCTGCAAACGTGTTTAAATGTTTTTAATTCAGCTTCCGTAATAAGGTTTTTATATTGTGGTTGGCAGTAATGCTGATAATGTTGTTGCTGCTGCTGTTCTTCCTTTTGCTTTCGTAAGATAAAAACTGTTGATTTTATCATTTTCCTCAAAGACATTGCCAGCATGGTGATGAGCTTTTGTATTTTATGCACGTATTTTTGTCTTGCTTTTCTTATTAATTCTGTTATCTTGTTTCTTATGTTGCTGGCGCTAGTTGGGCATACTGTTGTGTCACATACGTTTATGGTTCGTCTTAAATTCGTTAAACGCTCGAAAATCCTCAATGATTGCATTTTAATCGCTTGAATTATTACACCAACTAGATTATTTTGTGCCAATCCAGCTGCTGAATTGTGAAAAGCATCGGGTGGATTACGCATTGGTGCCTGATTGTTATCGCCCGTATTGCCTGCAAAACAGCAAAAGAAATTGTTGGCATCAACAAATAATTCAGTTACTTATTTTCTTTCCTTTTGCTTTTTGTTTTTCTTAAGCTTAAAAACGAAATAAAGAATGTAAATCAAATAATATCTGTGCTGGTGTATGTGTGTAAAACTTCATGGCTTTAGTTTTTTTTTTTATGGTTGTTAACACTAGCCAACAAAGCTTTTTAAAACAGCTTTGTATTATTGTCAAGTACAAGAGGTTTAATGAATCCTACAACAACAACTGCTGCTTTTTTTTTTTTTAATTGATTGAATAACAAAATTATGTGTTTTTCTTTTTTTCTATAAAAACCAATATTTAATTTAGGCAAATTGACATTTTTTTTTCTAACACAAATAAACCATAAAAACTAAAAATTTTGCTATTTGTGAATTTTATATTTTTCTTTTTTTGCTATTAAGGAAATATGATCATATCGCCAATATCAACAAGGAAATATTTATTTTAGACAATTTTTTTTTCTTTTTCCTTTTTTGCATTTTAACACAACAATGTCACTGTCAATCAAATATTTTGCAATCGCATTTGCATGACAGCGCCTGTTAGCCTGCAACATAGTTTTATGTTTGTGTTAAGTGTGTTTGTGTGTGTGTGTGTGCATAGATTTCGTAGACAATATATGAAATTAATGGTAATTTTTTTTATTTTATTTATTCTAGGTTGCACGTGTGTGTGTATTTTTTTGTAGTTCAATAAAACTGCAAATAAACATCAAAATGTGCAACGTAAAACTTTCGACTGCCAGCAAAGAATTGGAAAAAAAAGAGGCCAAAGCAGTAAATAAATAAAATGAAACTGTCAACCCCAAATTTACCAAAGGCTGGTTGTATCTACTGCTTGATATTAGTTGTTGCTCTCGTAAAGAAATAAAAAAAATCGTAAGTATACAGTTGTTAAAATAGAACATTTCAAGCTCGATAAAAATGTTGGTAAAACTCGTAGTTTTCGTTTTTTTTTTACGTTTCTTTATTGCGAAAGTTATGACAAAATTATAAAAAATCTGTTTATGAATGGCTCGCAACTTTCACTTAAAAATTATAAAGAAACTCGCCTTAAAATTTTTATATATTCGATCTTCTTACACTAAGAAATCGTACTCATAGAGTAAAGAACCTTGCGAGATCGGGTAAAAACAGGTTGTAGACAAATAAGCCAGATACCGACTATAGCGCTACCTGCCGGGCGGATTTGTGACGTTAAACTTTCCAAGATTGAATCACTCTATCTTTTAAAACAAAACTGCATCAAAGTCCGTTGTGTAGTTTTAAAGATCTAAGCATACATACAGTTAGACGCGGGAAGCGACTTTGCTTTATACTGTATAGTGACTAAGCTTCCACAGGAAAGCGAAATATAAATTATTTCTATAAAAAACAAACAAGACTAAAGCTCAATAATCATTAATTATATATGAAAATAAAAGTCTAAATAAATAATTATACAGGGTCCGCCATCAACTAAAGAAACATTTTCCATAAGGTAATAATTTTCCGAAAGGTAATTTCAGCAGCGAAGAAAAGTATTTGGCTGCTACTTTGTCAAATAAATATATTTTATTGTTTGCTTTTAAATACTTTATATCGGAGCTTTAATTTTCAAAGTACATTTTTAGAAATGGCTTAAAAACCTTCACCTTCGCGGAAAAAATTCCACTAAAAGAAATAACTCTCTAGTACTTATTTTTACTAATGCTGAGGATATCTGCTTTTTAGTAGGATAAAGCAAGTTAAATCGTCTTGAAATCAAAAAACTAAATTATTAATTTTATTTTGTAACATTGAAATACGAGGGTTGCCTTTTATATTTCGAGATTTGGCAACCCTGGTGCTGCAACCTGCCAACTGACACCTGTATCGTAAAGTTGGCCATTTTTGAGGTTATACGTACACATAACGTTTTGACATACAAGCGCTATTTGTGTTGTTTACAGTAACTTAAAAAATTCATCTCGGCCCAAACATGGAATTAAATCGTGAACAATTTCGTGCGATTATTTTTTACAACTTTCGACGTGGATTAACTCAGCAACAGTGCATGGATGAACTCAATTCAATTTTTGGCGATGAAACTCCACCAAGGACCAGTGTTTATCGATGGAATGGTGAATTCAATCGTGGTAGTAGTTGACTCCATAACGAATTTCATGAAGGTCGTCCAAAATCAGTTGTTGTTCCGAAAACCATTGATGCTGTTCGAGAACTGATAAGATCGTCATGTGACCTATCGTGAGATTCAGACAACCTTAGGCATTAGTGAGACCAGCATACATTCAATATTGCATAAACATTTGAATGTCAAAAAAATTTGTTCCAGTTGGATCTAACACAATTTGTCAACCGCTCAAAAAAAGGCTCGTGTCAGAGTGGCAAAAATGCAAACGCATGCAAAAGTGTATTTTTGTGTATATTTTAAAAAACAATAAAATGATTTTCGATGATTAATATTTGTTTTTCTTCTCTAATCCTGCTATATAAAGGGCAACCTTCTTATAACTATTTAAAGCATGTGGAAAACCACCTTATGTCCTTTAGTTTTTGTATGTTCTCTTCCTGATTTGTTACAAAAATCATAATTTTTATTTTGAATTTAAAGCGATAGTTTTTTAACTTTTTCCAATTTTTTTTGTGAGTGATTTATCTTTTCCTAGATTTTTTTTTAGGCAAATTTAAATTATTTTTTTCAACTCCTGACGACGCTGGTTATAACTTGCCAAGTTTCCAAGAAAAATTTTTTTGTAATTTTTTTGTATTAAAGATAATACATTTATCTATCCAACGCAAAAGAAATCAAGTCGATATACTAAAAACTTAGCAAGTTATGACCAAAAAGGTAACCAGTTCTACTAAAAAGTGGCCGGAAAAAGGCAGTAGTAGACTTGTTACTTTTTTGGTCATAACTTGCTTAGTTTCCAAGATATCAACTTGATTTCTATTGCGTTGGATAGATAACCGTGTTGGCTTTAATAAGAATTTCGTTTTTGCTTATAGTGCGAAAAAAAATTTTTCGCTAAAAAAAAACAATGGACTACCCCCTTTGGTTTTTTTGGAAAAAAATATAAAAAAAAATTTGTTCCACTATCCACAAGAAAAACATTTCTAATTAAAGCCAATACCCTTAGCTATCCAATGCAAAAGAAATCAAGTCGATATACTAAAAACTTAGCAAGTTATGACCAAAAAGGTAACCAGTTCTACTAAAAAGTGGCCGGAAAAAGGCAGTAGTAGACTTGTTACTTTTTTGGTCATAACTTGCTTAGTTTCCAAGATATCAACTTGATTTCTATTGCGTTGGATAGATAACCGTGTTGGCTTTAATAAGAATTTCGTTTTTGCTTATAGTGCGAAAAAAATTTTTTCGCTAAAAAAAAACAATGGACTACCCCCTTTGGTTTTTTTGAAAAAAATATAAAAAAAAATTTGTTCCACTATCCACAAGAAAAACATTTCTAATTAAAGCCAATACCTTTAGCTATCCAATGCAAAAGAAATCAAGTCGATATACTAAAAACTTAGCAAGTTATGACCAAAAAGGTAACCAGTTCTACTAAAAAGTGGCCGGAAAAAGGCAGTAGTAGACTTGTTACTTTTTTGGTCATAACTTGCTTAGTTTCCAAGATATCAACTTGATTTCTATTGCGTTGGATAGATAACCGTGTTGGCTTTAATAAGAATTTCGTTTTTGCTTATAGTGCGAAAAAAATTTTTTCGCTAAAAAAAAAACAATGGACTACCCCCTTTGGTTTTTTTGAAAAAAATATAAAAAAAAATTTGTTCCACTATCCACAAGAAAAACATTTCTAATTAAAGCCAATACCTTTAGCTATCCAATGCAAAAGAAATCAAGTCGATATACTAAAAACTTAGCAAGTTATGACCAAAAAGGTAACCAGTTCTACTAAAAAGTGGCCGGAAAAAGGCAGTAGTAGACTTGTTACTTTTTTGGTCATAACTTGCTTAGTTTCCAAGATATCAACTTGATTTCTATTGCGTTGGATAGATAACCGTGTTGGTTTTAATAAGAATTTCGTTTTTGCTTATAGTGCGAAAAAAATTTTTTCGCTAAAAAAAAACAATGGACTACCCCCTTTGGTTTTTTTGAAAAAAATATAAAAAAAAATTTGTTCCACTATCCACAAGAAAAACATTTCTAATTAAAGCCAATACCTTTAGCTATCCAATGCAAAAGAAATCAAGTCGATATACTAAAAACTTAGCAAGTTATGACCAAAAAGGTAACCAGTTCTACTAAAAAGTGGCCGGAAAAAGGCAGTAGTAGACTTGTTACTTTTTTGGTCATAACTTGCTTAGTTTCCAAGATATCAACTTGATTTCTATTGCGTTGGATAGATAACCGTGTTGGCTTTAATAAGAATTTCGTTTTTGCTTATAGTGCGAAAAAAATTTTTTCGCTAAAAAAAAACAATGGACTACCCCCTTTGGTTTTTTTGAAAAAAATATAAAAAAAAATTTGTTCCACTATCCACAAGAAAAACATTTCTAATTAAAGCCAATACCTTTAGCTATCCAATGCAAAAGAAATCAAGTCGATATACTAAAAACTTAGCAAGTTATGACCAAAAAGGTAACCAGTTCTACTAAAAAGTGGCCGGAAAAAGGCAGTAGTAGACTTGTTACTTTTTTGGTCATAACTTGCTTAGTTTCCAAGATATCAACTTGATTTCTATTGCGTTGGATAGATAACCGTGTTGGCTTTAATAAGAATTTCGTTTTTGCTTATAGTGCGAAAAAAATTTTTTCGCTAAAAAAAAACAATGGACTACCCCCTTTGGTTTTTTTGAAAAATATATAAAAAAAAATTTGTTCCACTATCCACAAGAAAAACATTTCTAATTAAAGCCAATACCTTTAGCTATCCAATGCAAAAGAAATCAAGTCGATATACTAAAAACTTAGCAAGTTATGACCAAAAAGGTAACCAGTTCTACTAAAAAGTGGCCGGAAAAAGGCAGTAGTAGACTTGTTACTTTTTTGGTCATAACTTGCTTAGTTTCCAAGATATCAACTTGATTTCTATTGCGTTGGATAGATAACCGTGTTGGCTTTAATAAGAATTTCGTTTTTGCTTATAGTGCGAAAAAAATTTTTTCGCTAAAAAAAAACAATGGACTACCCCCTTTGGTTTTTTTGAAAAATATATAAAAAAAAATTTGTTCCACTATCCACAAGAAAAACATTTCTAATTAAAGCCAATACCTTTAGCTATCCAATGCAAAAGAAATCAAGTCGATATACTAAAAACTTAGCAAGTTATGACCAAAAAGGTAACCAGTTCTACTAAAAAGTGGCCGGAAAAAGGCAGTAGTAGACTTGTTACTTTTTTGGTCATAACTTGCTTAGTTTCCAAGATATCAACTTGATTTCTATTGCGTTGGATAGATAACCGTGTTGGCTTTAATAAGAATTTCGTTTTTGCTTATAGTGCGAAAAAAATTTTTTCGCTAAAAAAAAACAATGGACTACCCCCTTTGGTTTTTTTGAAAAATATATAAAAAAAAATTTGTTCCACTATCCACAAGAAAAACATTTCTAATTAAAGCCAATACCTTTAGCTATCCAATGCAAAAGAAATCAAGTCGATATACTAAAAACTTAGCAAGTTATGACCAAAAAGGTAACCAGTTCTACTAAAAAGTGGCCGGAAAAAGGCAGTAGTAGACTTGTTACTTTTTTGGTCATAACTTGCTTAGTTTCCAAGATATCAACTTGATTTCTATTGCGTTGGATAGATAACCGTGTTGGCTTTAATAAGAATTTCGTTTTTGCTTATAGTGCGAAAAAAATTTTTTCGCTAAAAAAAAAACAATGGACTACCCCCTTTGGTTTTTTTGAAAAAAAAATAAAAAAAAATTTGTGCCACTATCCACAAGAAAAACATTTCTAATTAAAGCCAATACCTTTAGCTATCCAATGCAAAAGAATTCAAGTCGATATACTAAAAACTTAGCAAGTTATGACCAAAAAGGTAACCAGTTCTACTAAAAAGTGGCCGGAAAAAGGCAGTAGTAGACTTGTTACTTTTTTGGTCATAACTTGCTTAGTTTCCAAGATATCAACTTGATTTCTATTGCGTTGGATAGATAACCGTGTTGGCTTTAATAAGAATTTCGTTTTTGCTTATAGTGCGAAAAAAATTTTTTCGCTAAAAAAAAACAATGGACTACCCCCTTTGGTTTTTTTGAAAAAAATATAAAAAAAAATTTGTTCCACTATCCACAAGAAAGACATTTCTAATTAAAGCCAATACCTTTAGCTATCCAATGCAAAAGAATTCAAGTCGATATACTAAAAACTTAGCAAGTTATGACCAAAAAGGTAACCAGTTCTACTAAAAAGTGGCCGGAAAAAGGCAGTAGTAGACTTGTTACTTTTTTGGTCATAACTTGCTTAGTTTCCAAGATATCAACTTGATTTCTACTGCGTTGGATAGATAACCGTGTTGGCTTTAATAAGAATTTCGTTTTTGCTTATAGTGCGAAAAAAAATTTTTCGCTAAAAAAAAACAATGGACTACCCCCTTTGGTTTTTTTGAAAAAAAAATAAAAAAAAATTTGTTCCACTATCCACAAGAAAGACATTTCTAATTAAAGCCAATACCTTTAGCTATCCAATGCAAAAGAATTCAAGTCGATATACTAAAAACTTAGCAAGTTATGACCAAAAAGGTAACCAGTTCTACTAAAAAGTGGCCGGAAAAAGGCAGTAGTAGACTTGTTACTTTTTTGGTCATAACTTGCTTAGTTTCCAAGATATCAACTTGATTTCTACTGCGTTGGATAGATAACCGTGTTGGCTTTAATAAGAATTTCGTTTTTGCTTATAGTGCGAAAAAAAATTTTTCGCTAAAAAAAAACAATGGACTACCCCCTTTGGTTTTTTTGAAAAAAATATAAAAAAAAATTTGTTCCACTATCCACAAGAAAAACATTTCTAATTAAAGCCAATACCTTTAGCTATCCAATGCAAAAGAAATCAAGTCGATATACTAAAAACTTAGCAAGTTATGACCAAAAAGGTAACCAGTTCTACTAAAAAGTGGCCGGAAAAAGGCAGTAGTAGACTTGTTACTTTTTTGGTCATAACTTGCTTAGTTTCCAAGATATCAACTTGATTTCTATTGTGTTGGATAGATAACCGTGTTGGCTTTAATAAGAATTTCGTTTTTGCTTATAGTGCGAAAAAAATTTTTTCGCTAAAAAAAAAACAATGGACTACCCCCTTTGGTTTTTTTGAAAAAAATATAAAAAAAAATTTGTTCCACTATCCACAAGAAAAACATTTCTAATTAAAGCCAATACCTTTAGCTATCCAATGCAAAAGAATTCAAGTCGATATACTAAAAACTTAGCAAGTTATGACCAAAAAGGTAACCAGTTCTACTAAAAAGTGGCCGGAAAAAGGCAGTAGTAGACTTGTTACTTTTTTGGTCATAACTTGCTTAGTTTCCAAGATATCAACTTGATTTCTATTGCGTTGGATAGATAACCGTGTTGGCTTTAATAAGAATTTCGTTTTTGCTTATAGTGCGAAAAAAATTTTTTCGCTAAAAAAAAAACAATGGACTACCCCCTTTGCTTTTTTTGAAAAAAATATAAAAAAAAATTTGTTCCACTATCCACAAGAAAAACATTTCTAATTAAAGCCAATACCTTTAGCTATCCAATGCAAAAGAATTCAAGTCGATATACTAAAAACTTAGCAAGTTATGACCAAAAAGGTAACCAGTTCTACTAAAAAGTGGCCGGAAAAAGGCAGTAGTAGACTTGTTACTTTTTTGGTCATAACTTGCTTAGTTTCCAAGATATCAACTTGATTTCTATTGCGTTGGATAGATAACCGTGTTGGCTTTAATAAGAATTTCGTTTTTGCTTATAGTGCGAAAAAAATTTTTTCGCTAAAAAAAAACAATGGACTACCCCCTTTGGTTTTTTTGAAAAAAATATAAAAAAAAATTTGTTCCACTATCCACAAGAAAGACATTTCTAATTAAAGCCAATACCTTTAGCTATCCAATGCAAAAGAATTCAAGTCGATATACTAAAAACTTAGCAAGTTATGACCAAAAAGGTAACCAGTTCTACTAAAAAGTGGCCGGAAAAAGGCAGTAGTAGACTTGTTACTTTTTTGGTCATAACTTGCTTAGTTTCCAAGATATCAACTTGATTTCTACTGCGTTGGATAGATAACCGTGTTGGCTTTAATAAGAATTTCGTTTTTGCTTATAGTGCGAAAAAAATTTTTTCGCTAAAAAAAAAACAATGGACTACCCCCTTTGCTTTTTTTGAAAAAAATATAAAAAAAAATTTGTTTCACTATCCACAAGAAAAACATTTCTAATTAAAGCCAATACCTTTAGCTATCCAATGCAAAAGAAATCAAGTCGATATACTAAAAACTTAGCAAGTTATGACCAAAAAGGTAACCAGTTCTACTAAAAAGTGGCCGGAAAAAGGCAGTAGTAGACTTGTTACTTTTTTGGTCATAACTTGCTTAGTTTCCAAGATATCAACTTGATTTCTATTGCGTTGGATAGATAACCGTGTTGGCTTTAATAAGAATTTCGTTTTTGCTTATAGTGCGAAAAAAATTTTTTCGCTAAAAAAAAACAATGGACTACCCCCTTTGCTTTTTTTGAAAAAAATATAAAAAAAAATTTGTTCCACTATCCACAAGAAAAACATTTCTAATTAAAGCCAATACCTTTAGCTATCCAATGCAAAAGAAATCAAGTCGATATACTAAAAACTTAGCAAGTTATGACCAAAAAGGTAACCAGTTCTACTAAAAAGTGGCCGGAAAAAGGCAGTAGTAGACTTGTTACTTTTTTGGTCATAACTTGCTTAGTTTCCAAGATATCAACTTGATTTCTACTGCGTTGGATAGATAACCGTGTTGGCTTTAATAAGAATTTCGTTTTTGCTTATAGTGCGAAAAAAATTTTTTCGCTAAAAAAAAAACAATGGACTACCCCCTTTGGTTTTTTTGAAAAAAATATAAAAAAAAATTTGTTCCACTATCCACAAGAAAAACATTTCTAATTAAAGCCAATACCTTTAGCTATCCAATGCAAAAGAAATCAAGTCGATATACTAAAAACTTAGCAAGTTATGACCAAAAAGGTAACCAGTTCTACTAAAAAGTGGCCGGAAAAAGGCAGTAGTAGACTTGTTACTTTTTTGGTCATAACTTGCTTAGTTTCCAAGATATCAACTTGATTTCTATTGCGTTGGATAGATAACCGTGTTGGCTTTAATAAGAATTTCGTTTTTGCTTATAGTGCGAAAAAAATTTTTTCGCTAAAAAAAAAACAATGGACTACCCCCTTTGGTTTTTTTGAAAAAAATATAAAAAAAAATTTGTTCCACTATCCACAAGAAAAACATTTCTAATTAAAGCCAATACCTTTAGCTATCCAATGCAAAAGAAATCAAGTCGATATACTAAAAACTTAGCAAGTTATGACCAAAAAGGTAACCAGTTCTACTAAAAAGTGGCCGGAAAAAGGCAGTAGTAGACTTGTTACTTTTTTGGTCATAACTTGCTTAGTTTCCAAGATATCAACTTGATTTCTACTGCGTTGGATAGATAACCGTGTTGGCTTTAATAAGAATTTCGTTTTTGCTTATAGTGCGAAAAAAATTTTTTCGCTAAAAAAAAAACAATGGACTACCCCCTTTGGTTTTTTTGAAAAAAATATAAAAAAAAATTTGTTCCACTATCCACAAGAAAAACATTTCTAATTAAAGCCAATACCTTTAGCTATCCAATGCAAAAGAATTCAAGTCGATATACTAAAAACTTAGCAAGTTATGACCAAAAAGGTAACCAGTTCTACTAAAAAGTGGCCGGAAAAAGGCAGTAGTAGACTTGTTACTTTTTTGGTCATAACTTGCTTAGTTTCCAAGATAGCAACTTGGACAGACCAACGAAATTTTATTCATAGAAAGAGATCAGAAAATTTCTGGCGACATCGCATACCACGATTTGTTTTTAGTTATACGAGTACGAATAATTAAAACCATTTCTAAGCTTAAGCAGCAAAATTTCACTTTTATATTTTAAAATATAAAAAAAGCTTTTAAAACCCATCTAAACTATTTTTTGTTTTCTATTTTCTTCTTTCAGTTAATTGGCCATTAACCCTGTGCTTAAATCACCACAAATATTCAAACGCAATTGGGTCATTTTAAATCTGCATGCACTTCGCCTTTAAAGCAAATAAAATGAATTTTGCCACAAAATATGAAAAACAATTTTTTTTTTTTGGCAAATAATTTCCAAATAAACATGTGGATTTGTGTGTACGTGATTTTTGCCAGCACTAAGGATTGATAAATTTTGCCCAAAAATTATTAAAATTTTTTCTTTTCAAATTATGTGTTCGTTGCATTAAAATAAATACAGCACGAAATAAAAGCAGGAAAACATTCACTTACAAATAAATTTAGCCTAAAATAAATAAAAAAAAAATTTAGGCTAAAGAAAACTTTACTTAAAAAAATCGAAGATAGAATATTACATTCGATATCGCATGAAAACGATTCAAATTTTACATAATTTGTAGTAAAAAAATTTTAAATATCGTTAAATGATAAAAAAAAAACCAAAAACAATCTTTAAAAAATTAATTAAAATATTAATCGAATATGAAAAACTGATGTGTATTTCCAAACAAATAATTTAAATAAAAACTTCTGTTGAATATTTAAAAAAAAAATAATGACTGTTCTTTTTTTTTAAAACAAACTTGTTATAAAATTAAAAAAAAAAATGGTAGTTACGAAACAGACCAAATTTCCCACCTGCCACCAGGTGAAAAATTCATTCAAAAATATTAAGCCGTTCAAAAGTTGTAGCAAAAAAAGGAAAAGATTACGAAAAAAGAATGTTGCAAGTTCCGGTTGATCTAATTTTTAGTTTTTTCCCTATGTCTTTTGAATGGGTTAAGATATCTTAATAAAACTTTCACCATGTGGCAGAGTGGGAAATGGGCTACATTTCAGGTGAACATTTTTTTGAAATCGCTCTAACGCTAAGAAAGTTATAAGCGTTTTTCTCATTAAAACGCTTTTTATTTACAGTGGATGTGGCATGTGGCAACATAAGTGGCATGTGGCAGATAGCCAATTTCCCACTCTACCACATGGTGAAAGTTTCATTCAAAAATATTCATCCACTCCAGAGTTATTTACAAAACATAAAATTCTATTCAAAATGTAACCGTCGCTCTGTCCAAAAATTGAATTTAAAAAATTTGGGAAAAAAAAGTGAAACACCAGGCCAACAGAACCAGCAGTAGGTGGATTTTACGGAATTGATTTTTGTTTTTTTGTTACAACTTTTGAACGGCTAAATATTTTCGCATGGGACTTGCACCATGTTGTAGAGCAAGAAATGGGCTATTTGCCACATGCAACTATTTGTGCCACATGCCACAAATAAGTTGCACAGAAAGCGTTTTAATAGAAAAAACGCTTATAACTTTTTAAGCGTTTGACGAATTTTAGAAAAATGTTCGGTGGAACAGTAGCCCACTTCCCGCTCTATCATCTAGTGAAGGTTTGATTAAAAAATATTAAGCCGTTCAAAAGTTGTAGCAAAAACAAGGAAAAGATTACGAAAAAAGCATGTTGCAAGTTCTGGTTGATCTAGTTTTTGGTTTTTTCCCTATAACTTTTTAATGGGTTAAGATATCTTAATAAAACTTTCACCATGTGGCAGAGTGGGAAATGGGCTACATTTCAGTTGAACATTTTTTTGAAATCGCTCTAACGCTAAGAAAGTTATAAGTGTTTTTCTCATTAAAACGCTTTTTATTTACAGTGGATGTGGCATGTGGCAACATAAGTGGCATGTGGCAGATAGCCAATTTCCCACTCTACCACATGGTGAAAGTTTCATTCAAAAATATTCATCCACTCCAGAGTTATTTACAAAACATAAAATTCTATTCAAAATGTAACCGTCGCTCTGTCCAAAAATTGAATTTAAAAAATTTGGGAAAAAAAAGTGAAACACCAGGCCAACAGAACCAGCAGTAGGTGGATTTTACGGAATTGATTTTTGTTTTTTTGTTACAACTTTTGAACGGCTAAATACTTTCGCATGGGACTTGCACCATCTTGTAGAGCAAGAAATGGGCTATTTGCCACATGCAACTATTTGTGCCACATGCCACAAATAAGTTGCACAGAAAGCGTTTTAATAGAAAAATCGCTTATAACTTTTTAAGCGTTTGACGAATTTTAGAAAAATGTTCGGTGGAACAGTAGCCCACTTCCCGCTCTATCATCTAGTGAAAGTTTCATTCAAAAATATTAAGCCGTTCAAAAGTTGTAGCAAAAAAAGGAAAAGATTACGAAAAAAGCATGTTGCAAGTTCTGGTTGATCTAGTTTTTGGTTTTTTCCCTATAACTTTTTAATGGGTTAAGATATCTTAATAAAACTTTCACCATGTGGCAGAGTGGGAAATGGGCTACATTTCAGTTGAACATTTTTTTGAAATCGCTCTAACGCTAAGAAAGTTATAAGCGTTTTTCTCATTAAAACGCTTTTTATTTACAGTGGATGTGGCATGTGGCAACATAAGTGGCATGTGGCAGATAGCCAATTTCCCACTCTACCACATGGTGAAAGTTTCATTCAAAAATATTCATCCACTCCAGAGTTATTTACAAAACATAAAATTCTATTCAAAATGTAACCGTCGCTCTGTCCAAAAATTGAATTTAAAAAATTTGGGAAAAAAAAGTGAAACACCAGGCCAACAGAACCAGCAGTAGGTGGATTTTACGGAATTGATTTTTGTTTTTTTGTTACAACTTTTGAACGGCTAAATATTTTCGCATGGGACTTGCACCATGTTGTAGAGCAAGAAATGGGCTATTTGCCACATGCAACTATTTGTGCCACATGCCACAAATAAGTTGCACAGAAAGCGTTTTAATAGAAAAAACGCTTATAACTTTTTAAGCGTTTGACGAATTTTAGAAAAATGTTCGGTGGAACAGTAGCCCACTTCCCGCTCTATCATCTAGTGAAGGTTTGATTAAAAAATATTAAGCCGTTCAAAAGTTGTAGCAAAAACAAGGAAAAGATTACGAAAAAAGCATGTTGCAAGTTCTGGTTGATCTAGTTTTTGGTTTTTTCCCTATAACTTTTTAATGGGTTAAGATATCTTAATAAAACTTTCACCATGTGGCAGAGTGGGAAATGGGCTACATTTCAGTTGAACATTTTTTTGAAATCGCTCTAACGCTAAGAAAGTTATAAGTGTTTTTCTCATTAAAACGCTTTTTATTTACAGTGGATGTGGCATGTGGCAACATAAGTGGCATGTGGCAGATAGCCAATTTCCCACTCTACCACATGGTGAAAGTTTCATTCAAAAATATTCATCCACTCCAGAGTTATTTACAAAACATAAAATTCTATTCAAAATGTAACCGTCGCTCTGTCCAAAAATTGAATTTAAAAAATTTGGGAAAAAAAAGTGAAACACCAGGCCAACAGAACCAGCAGTAGGTGGATTTTACGGAATTGATTTTTGTTTTTTTGTTACAACTTTTGAACGGCTAAATATTTTCGCATGGGACTTGCACCATGTTGTAGAGCAAGAAATGGGCTATTTGCCACATGCAACTATTTGTGCCACATGCCACAAATAAGTTGCACAGAAAGCGTTTTAATAGAAAAAACGCTTATAACTTTTTAAGCGTTTGACGAATTTTAGAAAAATGTTCGGTGGAACAGTAGCCCACTTCCCGCTCTATCATCTAGTGAAAGTTTCATTCAAAAATATTAAGCCGTTCAAAAGTTGTAGCAAAAAAAGGAAAAGATTACGAAAAAAGCATGTTGCAAGTTCTGGTTGATCTAGTTTTTGGTTTTTTCCCTATAACTTTTTAATGGGTTAAGATATCTTAATAAAACTTTCACCATGTGGCAGAGTGGGAAATGGGCTACATTTCAGTTGAACATTTTTTTGAAATCGCTCTAACGCTAAGAAAGTTATAAGCGTTTTTCTCATTAAAACGCTTTTTATTTACAGTGGATGTGGCATGTGGCAACATAAGTGGCATGTGGCAGATAGCCAATTTCCCACTCTACCACATGGTGAAAGTTTCATTCAAAAATATTCATCCACTCCAGAGTTATTTACAAAACATAAAATTCTATTCAAAATGTAACCGTCGCTCTGTCCAAAAATTGAATTTAAAAAATTTGGGAAAAAAAAGTGAAACACCAGGCCAACAGAACCAGTAGTAGGTGGATTTTACGGAATTGATTTTTGTTTTTTTGTTACAACTTTTGAACGGCTAAATATTTTCGCATGGGACTTGCACCATGTTGTAGAGCAAGAAATGGGCTATTTGCCACATGCAACTATTTGTGCCACATGCCACAAATAAGTTGCACAGAAAGCGTTTAATAGAAAAAACGCTTATAACTTTTTAAGCGTTTGACGAATTTTAGAAAAATGTTCGGTGGAACAGTAGCCCACTTCCCGCTCTATCATCTAGTGAAAGTTTCATTCAAAAATATTAAGCCGTTCAAAAGTTGTAGCAAAAAAAGGAAAAGATTACGAAAAAAGCATGTTGCAAGTTCTGGTTGATCTAGTTTTTGGTTTTTTCCCTATAACTTTTTAATGGGTTAAGATATCTTAATAAAACTTTCACCATGTGGCAGAGTGGGAAATGGGCTACATTTCAGTTGAACTTTTTTTTGAAATCGCTCTAACGCTAAGAAAGTTATAAGCGTTTTTCTCATTAAAACGCTTTTTATTTACAGTGGATGTGGCATGTGGCAACATAAGTGGCATGTGGCAGATAGCCAATTTCCCACTCTACCACATGGTGAAAGTTTCATTCAAAAATATTCATCCACTCCAGAGTTATTTACAAAACATAAAATTCTATTCAAAATGTAACCGTCGCTCTGTCCAAAAATTGAATTTAAAAAATTTGGGAAAAAAAAGTGAAACACCAGGCCAACAGAACCAGCAGTAGGTGGATTTTACGGAATTGATTTTTGTTTTTTTGTTACAACTTTTGAACGGCTAAATATTTTCGCATGGGACTTGCACCATGTTGTAGAGCAAGAAATGGGCTATTTGCCACATGCAACTATTTGTGCCACATGCCACAAATAAGTTGCACAGAAAGCGTTTTAATAGAAAAAACGCTTATAACTTTTTAAGCGTTTGACGAATTTTAGAAAAATGTTCGGTGGAACAGTAGCCCACTTCCCGCTTTATCATCTAGTGAAGGTTTGATTAAAAAATATTAAGCCGTTCAAAAGTTGTAGCAAAAACAAGGAAAAGATTACGAAAAAAGCATGTTGCAAGTTCTGGTTGATCTAGTTTTTGGTTTTTTCCCTATAACTTTTTAATGGGTTAAGATATCTTAATAAAACTTTCACCATGTGGCAGAGTGGGAAATGGGCTACATTTCAGTTGAACATTTTTTTGAAATCGCTCTAACGCTAAGAAAGTTATAAGCGTTTTTCTCATTAAAACGCTTTTTATTTACAGTGGATGTGGCATGTGGCAACATAAGTGGCATGTGGCAGATAGCCAATTTCCCACTCTACCACATGGTGAAAGTTTCATTCAAAAATATTCATCCACTCCAGAGTTATTTACAAAACATAAAATTCTATTCAAAATGTAACCGTCGCTCTGTCCAAAAATTGAATTTAAAAAATTTGGGAAAAAAAAGTGAAACACCAGGCCAACAGAACCAGCAGTAGGTGGATTTTACGGAATTGATTTTTGTTTTTTTGTTACAACTTTTGAACGGCTAAATATTTTCGCATGGGACTTGCACCATGTTGTAGAGCAAGAAATGGGCTATTTGCCACATGCAACTATTTGTGCCACATGCCACAAATAAGTTGCACAGAAAGCGTTTTAATAGAAAAAACGCTTATAACTTTTTAAGCGTTTGACGAATTTTAGAAAAATGTTCGGTGGAACAGTAGCCCACTTCCCGCTCTATCATCTAGTGAAAGTTTCATTCAAAAATATTAAGCCGTTCAAAAGTTGTAGCAAAAAAAGGAAAAGATTACGAAAAAAGCATGTTGCAAGTTCTGGTTGATCTAGTTTTTGGTTTTTTCCCTATAACTTTTTAATGGGTTAAGATATCTTAATAAAACTTTCACCATGTGGCAGAGTGGGAAATGGGCTACATTTCAGTTGAACATTTTTTTGAAATCGCTCTAACGCTAAGAAAGTTATAAGCGTTTTTCTCATTAAAACGCTTTTTATTTACAGTGGATGTGGCATGTGGCAACATAAGTGGCATGTGGCAGATAGCCAATTTCCCACTCTACCACATGGTGAAAGTTTCATTCAAAAATATTCATCCACTCCAGAGTTATTTACAAAACATAAAATTCTATTCAAAATGTAACCGTCGCTCTGTCCAAAAATTGAATTTAAAAAATTTGGGAAAAAAAAGTGAAACACCAGGCCAACAGAACCAGCAGTAGGTGGATTTTACGGAATTGATTTTTGTTTTTTTGTTACAACTTTTGAACGGCTAAATATTTTCGCATGGGACTTGCACCATGTTGTAGAGCAAGAAATGGGCTATTTGCCACATGCAACTATTTGTGCCACATGCCACAAATAAGTTGCACAGAAAGCGTTTTAATAGAAAAAACGCTTATAACTTTTTAAGCGTTTGACGAATTTTAGAAAAATGTTCGGTGGAACAGTAGCCCACTTCCCGCTCTATCATCTAGTGAAGGTTTGATTAAAAAATATTAAGCCGTTCAAAAGTTGTAGCAAAAACAAGGAAAAGATTACGAAAAAAGCATGTTGCAAGTTCTGGTTGATCTAGTTTTTGGTTTTTTCCCTATAACTTTTTAATGGGTTAAGATATCTTAATAAAACTTTCACCATGTGGCAGAGTGGGAAATGGGCTACATTTCAGTTGAACATTTTTTTGAAATCGCTCTAACGCTAAGAAAGTTATAAGCGTTTTTCTCATTAAAACGCTTTTTATTTACAGTGGATGTGGCATGTGGCAACATAAGTGGCATGTGGCAGATAGCCAATTTCCCACTCTACCACATGGTGAAAGTTTCATTCAAAAATATTCATCCACTCCAGAGTTATTTACAAAACATAAAATTCTATTCAAAATGTAACCGTCGCTCTGTCCAAAAATTGAATTTAAAAAATTTGGGAAAAAAAAAGTGAAACACCAGGCCAACAGAACCAGCAGTAGGTGGATTTTACGGAATTGATTTTTGTTTTTTTGTTACAACTTTTGAACGGCTAAATATTTTCGCATGGGACTTGCACCATGTTGTAGAGCAAGAAATGGGCTATTTGCCACATGCAACTATTTGTGCCACATGCCACAAATAAGTTGCACAGAAAGCGTTTTAATAGAAAAAACGCTTATAACTTTTTAAGCGTTTGACGAATTTTAGAAAAATGTTCGGTGGAACAGTAGCCCACTTCCCGCTCTATCATCTAGTGAAGGTTTGATTAAAAAATATTAAGCCGTTCAAAAGTTGTAGCAAAAAAAGGAAAAGATTACGAAAAAAGCATGTTGCAAGTTCTGGTTGATCTAGTTTTTGGTTTTTTCCCTATAACTTTTTAATGGGTTAAGATATCTTAATAAAACTTTCACCATGTGGCAGAGTGGGAAATGGGCTACATTTCAGTTGAACATTTTTTTGAAATCGCTCTAACGCTAAGAAAGTTATAAGCGTTTTTCTCATTAAAACGCTTTTTATTTACAGTGGATGTGGCATGTGGCAACATAAGTGGCATGTGGCAGATAGCCAATTTCCCACTCTACCACATGGTGAAAGTTTCATTCAAAAATATTCATCCACTCCAGAGTTATTTACAAAACATAAAATTCTATTCAAAATGTAACCGTCGCTCTGTCCAAAAATTGAATTTAAAAAATTTGGGAAAAAAAAGTGAAACACCAGGCCAACAGAACCAGCAGTAGGTGGATTTTACGGAATTGATTTTTGTTTTTTTGTTACAACTTTTGAACGACTAAATATTTTCGCATGGGACTTGCACCATGTTGTAGAGCAAGAAATGGGCTATTTGCCACATGCAACTATTTGTGCCACATGCCACAAATAAGTTGCACAGAAAGCGTTTTAATAGAAAAAACGCTTATAACTTTTTAAGCGTTTGACGAATTTTAGAAAAATGTTCGGTGGAACAGTAGCCCACTTCCCGCTCTATCATCTAGTGAAAGTTTCATTCAAAAATATTAAGCCGTTCAAAAGTTGTAGCAAAAAAAGGAAAAGATTACGAAAAAAGCATGTTGCAAGTTCTGGTTGATCTAGTTTTTGGTTTTTTCCCTATAACTTTTTAATGGGTTAAGATATCTTAATAAAACTTTCACCATGTGGCAGAGTGGGAAATGGGCTACATTTCAGTTGAACATTTTTTTGAAATCGCTCTAACGCTAAGAAAGTTATAAGCGTTTTTCTCATTAAAACGCTTTTTATTTACAGTGGATGTGGCATGTGGCAACATAAGTGGCATGTGGCAGATAGCCAATTTCCCACTCTACCACATGGTGAAAGTTTCATTCAAAAATATTCATCCACTCCAGAGTTATTTACAAAACATAAAATTCTATTCAAAATGTAACCGTCGCTCTGTCCAAAAATTGAATTTAAAAAATTTGGGAAAAAAAAGTGAAACACCAGGCCAACAGAACCAGCAGTAGGTGGATTTTACGGAATTGATTTTTGTTTTTTTGTTACAACTTTTGAACGGCTAAATATTTTCGCATGGGACTTGCACCATGTTGTAGAGCAAGAAATGGGCTATTTGCCACATGCAACTATTTGTGCCACATGCCACAAATAAGTTGCACAGAAAGCGTTTTAATAGAAAAAACGCTTATAACTTTTTAAGCGTTTGACGAATTTTAGAAAAATGTTCGGTGGAACAGTAGCCCACTTCCCGCTCTATCATCTAGTGAAGGTTTGATTAAAAAATATTAAGCCGTTCAAAAGTTGTAGCAAAAACAAGGAAAAGATTACGAAAAAAGCATGTTGCAAGTTCTGGTTGATCTAGTTTTTGGTTTTTTCCCTATAACTTTTTAATGGGTTAAGATATCTTAATAAAACTTTCACCATGTGGCAGAGTGGGAAATGGGCTACATTTCAGTTGAACATTTTTTTGAAATCGCTCTAACGCTAAGAAAGTTATAAGCGTTTTTCTCATTAAAACGCTTTTTATTTACAGTGGATGTGGCATGTGGCAACATAAGTGGCATGTGGCAGATAGCCAATTTCCCACTCTACCACATGGTGAAAGTTTCATTCAAAAATATTCATCCACTCCAGAGTTATTTACAAAACATAAAATTCTATTCAAAATGTAACCATCGCTCTGTCCAAAAATTGAATTTAAAAAATTTGGGAAAAAAAAGTGAAACACCAGGCCAACAGAACCAGCAGTAGGTGGATTTTACGGAATTGATTTTTGTTTTTTTGTTACAACTTTTGAACGGCTAAATATTTTCGCATGGGACTTGCACCATGTTGTAGAGCAAGAAATGGGCTATTTGCCACATGCAACTATTTGTGCCACATGCCACAAATAAGTTGCACAGAAAGCGTTTTAATAGAAAAAACGCTTATAACTTTTTAAGCGTTTGACGAATTTTAGAAAAATGTTCGGTGGAACAGTAGCCCACTTCCCGCTCTATCATCTAGTGAAAGTTTCATTCAAAAATATTAAGCCGTTCAAAAGTTGTAGCAAAAAAAGGAAAAGATTACGAAAAAAGCATGTTGCAAGTTCTGGTTGATCTAGTTTTTGGTTTTTTCCCTATAACTTTTTGATGGGTTAAGATATCTTAATAAAACTTTCACCATGTGGCAGAGTGGGAAATGGGCTACATTTCAGTTGAACATTTTTTTGAAATCGCTCTAACGCTAAGAAAGTTATAAGCGTTTTTCTCATTAAAACGCTTTTTATTTACAGTGGATGTGGCAACATAAGTGGCATGTGGCAGATAGCCAATTTCCCACTCTACCACATGGTGAAAGTTTCATTCAAAAATATTCATCCACTCCAGAGTTATTTACAAAACATAAAATTCTATTCAAAATGTAACCGTCGCTCTGTCCAAAAATTGAATTTAAAAAATTTGGGAAAAAAAAGTGAAACACCAGGCCAACAGAACCAGCAGTAGGTGGATTTTACGGAATTGATTTTTGTTTTTTTGTTACAACTTTTGAACGGCTAAATATTTTCGCATGGGACTTGCACCATGTTGTAGAGCAAGAAATGGGCTATTTGCCACATGCAACTATTTGTGCCACATGCCACAAATAAGTTGCACAGAAAGCGTTTTAATAGAAAAAACGCTTATAACTTTTTAAGCGTTTGACGAATTTTAGAAAAATGTTCGGTGGAACAGTAGCCCACTTCCCGCTCTATCATCTAGTGAAAGTTTCATTCAAAAATATTAAGCCGTTCAAAAGTTGTAGCAAAAAAAGAAAAAGATTACGAAAAAAGCATGTTGCAAGTTCTGGTTGATCTAGTTTTTGGTTTTTTCCCTATAACTTTTTAATGGGTTAAGATATCTTAATAAAACTTTCACCATGTGGCAGAGTGGGAAATGGGCTACATTTCAGTTGAACATTTTTTTGAAATCGCTCTAACGCTAAGAAAGTTATAAGCGTTTTTCTCATTAAAACGCTTTTTATTTACAGTGGATGTGGCATGTGGCAACATAAGTGGCATGTGGCAGATAGCCAATTTCCCACTCTACCACATGGTGAAAGTTTCATTCAAAAATATTCATCCACTCCAGAGTTATTTACAAAACATAAAATTCTATTCAAAATGTAACCGTCGCTCTGTCCAAAAATTGAATTTAAAAAATTTGGGAAAAAAAAGTGAAACACCAGGCCAACAGAACCAGCAGTAGGTGGATTTTACGGAATTGATTTTTGTTTTTTTGTTACAACTTTTGAACGGCTAAATATTTTCGCATGGGACTTGCACCATGTTGTAGAGCAAGAAATGGGCTATTTGCCACATGCAACTATTTGTGCCACATGCCACAAATAAGTTGCACAGAAAGCGTTTTAATAGAAAAAACGCTTATAACTTTTTAAGCGTTTGACGAATTTTAGAAAAATGTTCGGTGGAACAGTAGCCCACTTCCCGCTCTATCATCTAGTGAAAGTTTCATTCAAAAATATTAAGCCGTTCAAAAGTTGTAGCAAAAAAAGGAAAAGATTACGAAAAAAGCATGTTGCAAGTTCTGGTTGATCTAGTTTTTGGTTTTTTCCCTATAACTTTTTAATGGGTTAAGATATCTTAATAAAACTTTCACCATGTGGCAGAGTGGGAAATGGGCTACATTTCAGTTGAACATTTTTTTGAAATCGCTCTAACGCTAAGAAAGTTATAAGCGTTTTTCTCATTAAAACGCTTTTTATTTACAGTGGATGTGGCATGTGGCAACATAAGTGGCATGTGGCAGATAGCCAATTTCCCACTCTACCACATGGTGAAAGTTTCATTCAAAAATATTCATCCACTCCAGAGTTATTTACAAAACATAAAATTCTATTCAAAATGTAACCGTCGCTCTATCCAAAAATTGAATTTAAAAAATTTGGGAAAAAAAAGTGAAACACCAGGCCAACAGAACCAGCAGTAGGTGGATTTTACGGAATTGATTTTTGTTTTTTTGTTACAACTTTTGAACGGCTAAATATTTTCGCATGGGACTTGCACCATGTTGTAGAGCAAGAAATGGGCTATTTGCCACATGCAACTATTTGTGCCACATGCCACAAATAAGTTGCACAGAAAGCGTTTTAATAGAAAAAACGCTTATAACTTTTTAAGCGTTTGACGAATTTTAGAAAAATGTTCGGTGGAACAGTAGCCCACTTCCCGCTCTATCATCTAGTGAAAGTTTCATTCAAAAATATTAAGCCGTTCAAAAGTTGTAGCAAAAAAAGGAAAAGATTACGAAAAAAGCATGTTGCAAGTTCTGGTTGATCTAGTTTTTGGTTTTTTCCCTATAACTTTTTGATGGGTTAAGATATCTTAATAAAACTTTCACCATGTGGCAGAGTGGGAAATGGGCTACATTTCAGTTGAACATTTTTTTGAAATCGCTCTAACGCTAAGAAAGTTATAAGCGTTTTTCTCATTAAAATGCTTTTTATTTACAGTGGATGTGGCAACATAAGTGGCATGTGGCAGATAGCCAATTTCCCACTCTACCACATGGTGAAAGTTTCATTCAAAAATATTCATCCACTCCAGAGTTATTTACAAAACATAAAATTCTATTCAAAATGTAACCGTCGCTCTGTCCAAAAATTGAATTTAAAAAATTTGGGAAAAAAAAGTGAAACACCAGGCCAACAGAACCAGCAGTAGGTGGATTTTACGGAATTGATTTTTGTTTTTTTGTTACAACTTTTGAACGGCTAAATATTTTCGCATGGGACTTGCACCATGTTGTAGAGCAAGAAATGGGCTATTTGCCACATGCAACTATTTGTGCCACATGCCACAAATAAGTTGCACAGAAAGCGTTTTAATAGAAAAACCGCTTATAACTTTTTAAGCGTTTGACGAATTTTAGAAAAATGTTCGGTGGAACAGTAGCCCACTTCCCGCTCTATCATCTAGTGAAAGTTTCATTCAAAAATATTAAGCCGTTCAAAAGTTGTAGCAAAAAAAGAAAAAGATTACGAAAAAAGCATGTTGCAAGTTCTGGTTGATCTAGTTTTTGGTTTTTTCCCTATAACTTTTTAATGGGTTAAGATATCTTAATAAAACTTTCACCATGTGGCAGAGTGGGAAATGGGCTACATTTCAGTTGAACATTTTTTTGAAATCGCTCTAACGCTAAGAAAGTTATAAGCGTTTTTCTCATTAAAACGCTTTTTATTTACAGTGGATGTGGCATGTGGCAACATAAGTGGCATGTGGCAGATAGCCAATTTCCCACTCTACCACATGGTGAAAGTTTCATTCAAAAATATTCATCCACTCCAGAGTTATTTACAAAACATAAAATTCTATTCAAAATGTAACCGTCGCTCTGTCCAAAAATTGAATTTAAAAAATTTGGGAAAAAAAAGTGAAACACCAGGCCAACAGAACCAGCAGTAGGTGGATTTTACGGAATTGATTTTTGTTTTTTTGTTACAACTTTTGAACGGCTAAATATTTTCGCATGGGACTTGCACCATGTTGTAGAGCAAGAAATGGGCTATTTGCCACATGCAACTATTTGTGCCACATGCCACAAATAAGTTGCACAGAAAGCGTTTTAATAGAAAAAACGCTAATAACTTTTTAAGCGTTTGACGAATTTTAGAAAAATGTTCGGTGGAACAGTAGCCCACTTCCCGCTCTATCATCTAGTGAAAGTTTCATTCAAAAATATTAAGCCGTTCAAAAGTTGTAGCAAAAAAAGGAAAAGATTACGAAAAAAGCATGTTGCAAGTTCTGGTTGATCTAGTTTTTGGTTTTTTCCCTATAACTTTTTGATGGGTTAAGATATCTTAATAAAACTTTCACCATGTGGCAGAGTGGGAAATGGGCTACATTTCAGTTGAACATTTTTTTGAAATCGCTCTAACGCTAAGAAAGTTATAAGCGTTTTTCTCATTAAAACGCTTTTTATTTACAGTGGATGTGGCATGTGGCAACATAAGTGGCATGTGGCAGATAGCCAATTTCCCACTCTACCACATGGTGAAAGTTTCATTCAAAAATATTCATCCACTCCAGAGTTATTTACAAAACATAAAATTCTATTCAAAATGTAACCGTCGCTCTGTCCAAAAATTGAATTTAAAAAATTTGGGAAAAAAAAGTGAAACACCAGGCCAACAGAACCAGCAGTAGGTGGATTTTACGGAATTGATTTTTGTTTTTTTGTTACAACTTTTGAACGGCTAAATATTTTCGCATGGGACTTGCACCATGTTGTAGAGCAAGAAATGGGCTATTTGCCACATGCAACTATTTGTGCCACATGCCACAAATAAGTTGCACAGAAAGCGTTTTAATAGAAAAAACGCTTATAACTTTTTAAGCGTTTGACGAATTTTAGAAAAATGTTCGGTGGAACAGTAGCCCACTTCCCGCTCTATCATCTAGTGAAAGTTTCATTCAAAAATATTAAGCCGTTCAAAAGTTGTAGCAAAAAAAGGAAAAGATTACGAAAAAAGCATGTTGCAAGTTCTGGTTGATCTAGTTTTTGGTTTTTTCCCTATAACTTTTTAATGGGTTAAGATATCTTAATAAAACTTTCACCATGTGGCAGAGTGGGAAATGGGCTACATTTCAGTTGAACATTTTTTTGAAATCGCTCTAACGCTAAGAAAGTTATAAGCGTTTTTCTCATTAAAACGCTTTTTATTTACAGTGGATGTGGCATGTGGCAACATAAAAGGCATGTGGCAGATAGCCAATTTCCCACTCTACCACATGGTGAAAGTTTCATTCAAAAATATTCATCCACTCCAGAGTTATTTACAAAACATAAAATTCTATTCAAAATGTAACCGTCGCTCTGTCCAAAAATTGAATTTAAAAAATTTGGGAAAAAAAAGTGAAACACCAGGCCAACAGAACCAGCAGTAGGTGGATTTTACGGAATTGATTTTTGTTTTTTTGTTACAACTTTTGAACGGCTAAATATTTTCGCATGGGACTTGCACCATGTTGTAGAGCAAGAAATGGGCTATTTGCCACATGCAACTATTTGTGCCACATGCCACAAATAAGTTGCACAGAAAGCGTTTTAATAGAAAAAACGCTTATAACTTTTTAAGCGTTTGACGAATTTTAGAAAAATGTTCGGTGGAACAGTAGCCCACTTCCCGCTCTATCATCTAGTGAAGGTTTGATTAAAAAATATTAAGCCGTTCAAAAGTAGTAGCAAAAACAAGGAAAAGATTACGAAAAAAGCATGTTGCAAGTTCTGGTTGATCTAGTTTTTGGTTTTTTCCCTATAACTTTTTAATGGGTTAAGATATCTTAATAAAACTTTCACCATGTGGCAGAGTGGGAAATGGGCTACATTTCAGTTGAACATTTTTTTGAAATCGCTCTAACGCTAAGAAAGTTATAAGCGTTTTTCTCATTAAAACGCTTTTTATTTACAGTGGATGTGGCATGTGGCAATATAAGTGGCATGTGGCAGATAGCCAATTTCCCACTCTACCACATGGTGAAAGTTTCATTCAAAAATATTCATCCACTCCAGAGTTATTTACAAAACATAAAATTCTATTCAAAATGTAACCGTCGCTCTGTCCAAAAATTGAATTTAAAAAATTTGGGAAAAAAAGTGAAACACCAGGCCAACAGAACCAGCAGTAGGTGGATTTTACGGAATTGATTTTTGTTTTTTTGTTACAACTTTTGAACGGCTAAATATTTTCGCATGGGACTTGCACCATGTTGTAGAGCAAGAAATGGGCTATTTGCCACATGCAACTATTTGTGCCACATGCCACAAATAAGTTGCACAGAAAGCGTTTTAATAGAAAAACCGCTTATAACTTTTTAAGCGTTTGACGAATTTTAGAAAAATGTTCGGTGGAACAGTAGCCCACTTCCCGCTCTATCATCTAGTGAAAGTTTCATTCAAAAATATTAAGCCGTTCAAAAGTTGTAGCAAAAAAAGAAAAAGATTACGAAAAAAGCATGTTGCAAGTTCTGGTTGATCTAGTTTTTGGTTTTTTCCCTATAACTTTTTAATGGGTTAAGATATCTTAATAAAACTTTCACCATGTGGCAGAGTGGGAAATGGGCTACATTTCAGTTGAACTTTTTTTTGAAATCGCTCTAACGCTAAGAAAGTTATAAGCGTTTTTCTCATTAAAACGCTTTTTATTTACAGTGGATGTGGCATGTGGCAACATAAGTGGCATGTGGCAGATAGCCAATTTCCCACTCTACCACATGGTGAAAGTTTCATTCAAAAATATTCATCCACTCCAGAGTTATTTACAAAACATAAAATTCTATTCAAAATGTAACCGTCGCTCTGTCCAAAAATTGAATTTAAAAAATTTGGGAAAAAAAAGTGAAACACCAGGCCAACAGAACCAGCAGTAGGTGGATTTTACGGAATTGATTTTTGTTTTTTTGTTACAACTTTTGAACGGCTAAATATTTTCGCATGGGACTTGCACCATGTTGTAGAGCAAGAAATGGGCTATTTGCCACATGCAACTATTTGTGCCACATGCCACAAATAAGTTGCACAGAAAGCGTTTTAATAGAAAAAACGCTAATAACTTTTTAAGCGTTTGACGAATTTTAGAAAAATGTTCGGTGGAACAGTAGCCCACTTCCCGCTCTATCATCTAGTGAAAGTTTCATTCAAAAATATTAAGCCGTTCAAAAGTTGTAGCAAAAAAAGGAAAAGATTACGAAAAAAGCATGTTGCAAGTTCTGGTTGATCTAGTTTTTGGTTTTTTCCCTATAACTTTTTGATGGGTTAAGATATCTTAATAAAACTTTCACCATGTGGCAGAGTGGGAAATGGGCTACATTTCAGTTGAACATTTTTTTGAAATCGCTCTAACGCTAAGAAAGTTATAAGCGTTTTTCTCATTAAAACGCTTTTTATTTACAGTGGATGTGGCATGTGGCAACATAAGTGGCATGTGGCAGATAGCCAATTTCCCACTCTACCACATGGTGAAAGTTTCATTCAAAAATATTCATCCACTCCAGAGTTATTTACAAAACATAAAATTCTATTCAAAATGTAACCGTCGCTCTGTCCAAAAATTGAATTTAAAAAATTTGGGAAAAAAAAGTGAAACACCAGGCCAACAGAACCAGCAGTAGGTGGATTTTACGGAATTGATTTTTGTTTTTTTGTTACAACTTTTGAACGGCTAAATATTTTCGCATCGGACTTGCACCATGTTGTAGAGCAAGAAATGGGCTATTTGCCACATGCAACTATTTGTGCCACATGCCACAAATAAGTTGCACAGAAAGCGTTTTAATAGAAAAAACGCTTATAACTTTTTAAGCGTTTGACGAATTTTAGAAAAATGTTCGGTGGAACAGTAGCCCACTTCCCGCTCTATCATCTAGTGAAAGTTTCATTCAAAAATATTAAGCCGTTCAAAAGTTGTAGCAAAAAAAGGAAAAGATTACGAAAAAAGCATGTTGCAAGTTCTGGTTGATCTAGTTTTTGGTTTTTTCCCTATAACTTTTTAATGGGTTAAGATATCTTAATAAAACTTTCACCATGTGGCAGAGTGGGAAATGGGCTACATTTCAGTTGAACATTTTTTTGAAATCGCTCTAACGCTAAGAAAGTTATAAGCGTTTTTCTCATTAAAACGCTTTTTATTTACAGTGGATGTGGCATGTGGCAACATAAAAGGCATGTGGCAGATAGCCAATTTCCCACTCTACCACATGGTGAAAGTTTCATTCAAAAATATTCATCCACTCCAGAGTTATTTACAAAACATAAAATTCTATTCAAAATGTAACCGTCGCTCTGTCCAAAAATTGAATTTAAAAAATTTGGGAAAAAAAAGTGAAACACCAGGCCAACAGAACCAGCAGTAGGTGGATTTTACGGAATTGATTTTTGTTTTTTTGTTACAACTTTTGAACGGCTAAATATTTTCGCATGGGACTTGCACCATGTTGTAGAGCAAGAAATGGGCTATTTGCCACATGCAACTATTTGTGCCACATGCCACAAATAAGTTGCACAGAAAGCGTTTTAATAGAAAAAACGCTTATAACTTTTTAAGCGTTTGACGAATTTTAGAAAAATGTTCGGTGGAACAGTAGCCCACTTCCCGCTCTATCATCTAGTGAAGGTTTGATTAAAAAATATTAAGCCGTTCAAAAGTTGTAGCAAAAACAAGGAAAAGATTACGAAAAAAGCATGTTGCAAGTTCTGGTTGATCTAGTTTTTGGTTTTTTCCCTATAACTTTTTAATGGGTTAAGATATCTTAATAAAACTTTCACCATGTGGCAGAGTGGGAAATGGGCTACATTTCAGTTGAACATTTTTTTGAAATCGCTCTAACGCTAAGAAAGTTATAAGCGTTTTTCTCATTAAAACGCTTTTTATTTACAGTGGATGTGGCATGTGGCAATATAAGTGGCATGTGGCAGATAGCCAATTTCCCACTCTACCACATGGTGAAAGTTTCATTCAAAAATATTCATCCACTCCAGAGTTATTTACAAAACATAAAATTCTATTCAAAATGTAACCGTCGCTCTATCCAAAAATTGAATTTAAAAAATTTGGGAAAAAAAAGTGAAACACCAGGCCAACAGAACCAGCAGTAGGTGGATTTTACGGAATTGATTTTTGTTTTTTTGTTACAACTTTTGAACGGCTAAATATTTTCGCATGGGACTTGCACCATGTTGTAGAGCAAGAAATGGGCTATTTGCCACATGCAACTATTTGTGCCACATGCCACAAATAAGTTGCACAGAAAGCGTTTTAATAGAAAAAACGCTTATAACTTTTTAAGCGTTTGACGAATTTTAGAAAAATGTTCGGTGGAACAGTAGCCCACTTCCCGCTCTATCATCTAGTGAAAGTTTCATTCAAATATATTAAGCCGTTCAAAAGTTGTAGCAAAAAAAGGAAAAGATTACGAAAAAAGCATGTTGCAAGTTCTGGTTGATCTAGTTTTTGGTTTTTTCCCTATAACTTTTTAATGGGTTAAGATATCTTAATAAAACTTTCACCATGTGGCAGAGTGGGAAATGGGCTACATTTCAGTTGAACTTTTTTTTGAAATCGCTCTAACGCTAAGAAAGTTATAAGCGTTTTTCTCATTAAAACGCTTTTTATTTACAGTGGATGTGGCATGTGGCAACATAAGTGGCATGTGGCAGATAGCCAATTTCCCACTCTACCACATGGTGAAAGTTTCATTCAAAAATATTCATCCACTCCAGAGTTATTTACAAAACATAAAATTCTATTCAAAATGTAACCGTCGCTCTGTCCAAAAATTGAATTTAAAAAATTTGGGAAAAAAAAGTGAAACACCAGGCCAACAGAACCAGCAGTAGGTGGATTTTACGGAATTGATTTTTGTTTTTTTGTTACAACTTTTGAACGGCTAAATATTTTCGCATGGGACTTGCACCATGTTGTAGAGCAAGAAATGGGCTATTTGCCACATGCAACTATTTGTGCCACATGCCACAAATAAGTTGCACAGAAAGCGTTTTAATAGAAAAAACGCTTATAACTTTTTAAGCGTTTGACGAATTTTAGAAAAATGTTCGGTGGAACAGTAGCCCACTTCCCGCTCTATCATCTAGTGAAGGTTTGATTAAAAAATATTAAGCCGTTCAAAAGTTGTAGCAAAAACAAGGAAAAGATTACGAAAAAAGCATGTTGCAAGTTCTGGTTGATCTAGTTTTTGGTTTTTTCCCTATAACTTTTTAATGGGTTAAGATATCTTAATAAAACTTTCACCATGTGGCAGAGTGGGAAATGGGCTACATTTCAGTTGAACATTTTTTTGAAATCGCTCTAACGCTAAGAAAGTTATAAGCGTTTTTCTCATTAAAACGCTTTTTATTTACAGTGGATGTGGCATGTGGCAATATAAGTGGCATGTGGCAGATAGCCAATTTCCCACTCTACCACATGGTGAAAGTTTCATTCAAAAATATTCATCCATTCCAGAGTTATTTACAAAACATAAAATTCTATTCAAAATGTAACCGTCGCTCTATCCAAAAATTGAATTTAAAAAATTTGGGAAAAAAAAGTGAAACACCAGGCCAACAGAACCAGTAGTAGGTGGATTTTACGGAATTGATTTTTGTTTTTTTGTTACAACTTTTGAACGGCTAAATATTTTCGCATGGGACTTGCACCATGTTGTAGAGCAAGAAATGGGCTATTTGCCACATGCAACTATTTGTGCCACATGCCACAAATAAGTTGCACAGAAAGCGTTTTAATAGAAAAAACGCTTATAACTTTTTAAGCGTTTGACGAATTTTAGAAAAATGTTCGGTGGAACAGTAGCCCACTTCCCGCTCTATCATCTAGTGAAAGTTTCATTCAAAAATATTAAGCCGTTCAAAAGTTGTAGCAAAAAAAGGAAAAGATTACGAAAAAAGCATGTTGCAAGTTCTGGTTGATCTAGTTTTTGGTTTTTTCCCTATAACTTTTTAATGGGTTAAGATATCTTAATAAAACTTTCACCATGTGGCAGAGTGGGAAATGGGCTACATTTCAGTTGAACATTTTTTTGAAATCGCTCTAACGCTAAGAAAGTTATAAGCGTTTTTCTCATTAAAACGCTTTTTATTTACAGTGGATGTGGCATGTGGCAATATAAGTGGCATGTGGCAGATAGCCAATTTCCCACTCTACCACATGGTGAAAGTTTCATTCAAAAATATTCATCCACTCCAGAGTTATTTACAAAACATAAAATTCTATTCAAAATGTAACCGTCGCTCTGTCCAAAAATTGAATTTAAAAAATTTGGGAAAAAAAGTGAAACACCAGGCCAACAGAACCAGCAGTAGGTGGATTTTACGGAATTGATTTTTGTTTTTTTGTTACAACTTTTGAACGGCTAAATATTTTCGCATGGGACTTGCACCATGTTGTAGAGCAAGAAATGGGCTATTTGCCACATGCAACTATTTGTGCCACATGCCACAAATAAGTTGCACAGAAAGCGTTTTAATAGAAAAAACGCTTATAACTTTTTAAGCGTTTGACGAATTTTAGAAAAATGTTCGGTGGAACAGTAGCCCACTTCCCGCTCTATCATCTAATGAAAGTTTCATTCAAAAATATTAAGCCGTTCAAAAGTTGTAGCAAAAAAAGGAAAAGATTACGAAAAAAGCATGTTGCAAGTTCTGGTTGATCTAGTTTTTGGTTTTTTCCCTATAACTTTTTGATGGGTTAAGATATCTTAATAAAACTTTCACCATGTGGCAGAGTGGGAAATGGGCTACATTTCAGTTGAACTTTTTTTTGAAATCGCTCTAACGCTAAGAAAGTTATAAGCGTTTTTCTCATTAAAACGCTTTTTATTTACAGTGGATGTGGCATGTGGCAACATAAGTGGCATGTGGCAGATAGCCAATTTCCCACTCTACCACATGGTGAAAGTTTCATTCAAAAATATTCATCCACTCCAGAGTTATTTACAAAACATAAAATTCTATTCAAAATGTAACCGTCGCTCTGTCCAAAAATTGAATTTAAAAAATTTGGGAAAAAAAAGTGAAACACCAGGCCAACAGAACCAGCAGTAGGTGGATTTTACGGAATTGATTTTTGTTTTTTTGTTACAACTTTTGAACGGCTAAATATTTTCGCATGGGACTTGCACCATGTTGTAGAGCAAGAAATGGGCTATTTGCCACATGCAACTATTTGTGCCACATGCCACAAATAAGTTGCACAGAAAGCGTTTTAATAGAAAAAACGCTTATAACTTTTTAAGCGTTTGACGAATTTTAGAAAAATGTTCGGTGGAACAGTAGCCCACTTCCCGCTCTATCATCTAGTGAAGGTTTGATTAAAAAATATTAAGCCGTTCAAAAGTTGTAGCAAAAACAAGGAAAAGATTACGAAAAAAGCATGTTGCAAGTTCTGGTTGATCTAGTTTTTGGTTTTTTCCCTATAACTTTTTAATGGGTTAAGATATCTTAATAAAACTTTCACCATGTGGCAGAGTGGGAAATGGGCTACATTTCAGTTGAACATTTTTTTGAAATCGCTCTAACGCTAAGAAAGTTATAAGCGTTTTTCTCATTAAAACGCTTTTTATTTACAGTGGATGTGGCATGTGGCAACATAAGTGGCATGTGGCAGATAGCCAATTTCCCACTCTACCACATGGTGAAAGTTTCATTCAAAAATATTCATCCACTCCAGAGTTATTTACAAAACATAAAATTCTATTCAAAATGTAACCGTCGCTCTGTCCAAAAATTGAATTTAAAAAATTTGGGAAAAAAAAGTGAAACACCAGGCCAACAGAACCAGCAGTAGGTGGATTTTACGGAATTGATTTTTGTTTTTTTGTTACAACTTTTGAACGGCTAAATATTTTCGCATGGGACTTGCACCATGTTGTAGAGCAAGAAATGGGCTATTTGCCACATGCAACTATTTGTGCCACATGCCACAAATAAGTTGCACAGAAAGCGTTTTAATAGAAAAAACGCTTATAACTTTTTAAGCGTTTGACGAATTTTAGAAAAATGTTCGGTGGAACAGTAGCCCACTTCCCGCTCTATCATCTAGTGAAGGTTTGATTAAAAAATATTAAGCCGTTCAAAAGTTGTAGCAAAAACAAGGAAAAGATTACGAAAAAAGCATGTTGCAAGTTCTGGTTGATCTAGTTTTTGGTTTTTTCCCTATAACTTTTTAATGGGTTAAGATATCTTAATAAAACTTTCACCATGTGGCAGAGTGGGAAATGGGCTACATTTCAGTTGAACATTTTTTTGAAATCGCTCTAACGCTAAGAAAGTTATAAGCGTTTTTCTCATTAAAACGCTTTTTATTTACAGTGGATGTGGCATGTGGCAACATAAGTGGCATGTGGCAGATAGCCAATTTCCCACTCTACCACATGGTGAAAGTTTCATTCAAAAATATTCATCCACTCCAGAGTTATTTACAAAACATAAAATTCTATTCAAAATGTAACCGTCGCTCTGTCCAAAAATTGAATTTAAAAAATTTGGGAAAAAAAAGTGAAACACCAGGCCAACAGAACCAGCAGTAGGTGGATTTTACGGAATTGATTTTTGTTTTTTTGTTACAACTTTTGAACGGCTAAATATTTTCGCATGGGACTTGCACCATGTTGTAGAGCAAGAAATGGGCTATTTGCCACATGCAACTATTTGTGCCACATGCCACAAATAAGTTGCACAGAAAGCGTTTTAATAGAAAAAACGCTTATAACTTTTTAAGCGTTTGACGAATTTTAGAAAAATGTTCGGTGGAACAGTAGCCCACTTCCCGCTCTATCATCTAGTGAAAGTTTCATTCAAAAATATTAAGCCGTTCAAAAGTTGTAGCAAAAAAAGGAAAAGATTACGAAAAAAGCATGTTGCAAGTTCTGGTTGATCTAGTTTTTGGTTTTTTCCCTATAACTTTTTAATGGGTTAAGATATCTTAATAAAACTTTCACCATGTGGCAGAGTGGGAAATGGGCTACATTTCAGTTGAACATTTTTTTGAAATCGCTCTAACGCTAAGAAAGTTATAAGCGTTTTTCTCATTAAAACGCTTTTTATTTACAGTGGATGTGGCATGTGGCAATATAAGTGGCATGTGGCAGATAGCCAATTTCTCACTCTACCACATGGTGAAAGTTTCATTCAAAAATATTCATCCACTCCAGAGTTATTTACAAAACATAAAATTCTATTCAAAATGTAACCGTCGCTCTGTCCAAAAATTGAATTTAAAAAATTTGGGAAAAAAAAGTGAAACACCAGGCCAACAGAACCAGCAGTAGGTGGATTTTACGGAATTGATTTTTGTTTTTTTGTTACAACTTTTGAACGGCTAAATATTTTCGCATGGGACTTGCACCATGTTGTAGAGCAAGAAATGGGCTATTTGCCACATGCAACTATTTGTGCCACATGCCACAAATAAGTTGCACAGAAAGCGTTTTAATAGAAAAAACGCTTATAACTTTTTAAGCGTTTGACGAATTTTAGAAAAATGTTCGGTGGAACAGTAGCCCACTTCCCGCTCTATCATCTAATGAAAGTTTCATTCAAAAATATTAAGCCGTTCAAAAGTTGTAGCAAAAAAAGGAAAAGATTACGAAAAAAGCATGTTGCAAGTTCTGGTTGATCTAGTTTTTGGTTTTTTCCCTATAACTTTTTGATGGGTTAAGATATCTTAATAAAACTTTCACCATGTGGCAGAGTGGGAAATGGGCTACATTTCAGTTGAACTTTTTTTTGAAATCGCTCTAACGCTAAGAAAGTTATAAGCGTTTTTCTCATTAAAACGCTTTTTATTTACAGTGGATGTGGCATGTGGCAACATAAGTGGCATGTGGCAGATAGCCAATTTCCCACTCTACCACATGGTGAAAGTTTCATTCAAAAATATTCATCCACTCCAGAGTTATTTACAAAACATAAAATTCTATTCAAAATGTAACCGTCGCTCTGTCCAAAAATTGAA
Source organism: Thelaira solivaga (assembly GCA_947397855.1). Taxonomy (NCBI): domain Eukaryota; kingdom Metazoa; phylum Arthropoda; class Insecta; order Diptera; family Tachinidae; genus Thelaira; species Thelaira solivaga. Next base: position 78,350,908 of record OX377611.1, on the reverse strand, counting down.
TTTAAAAAATTTGGGAAAAAAAAGTGAAACACCAGGCCAACAGAACCAGCAGTAGGTGGATTTTACGGAATTGATTTTTGTTTTTTTGTTACAACTTTTGAACGGCTAAATATTTTCGCATGGGACTTGCACCATGTTGTAGAGCAAGAAATGGGCTATTTGCCACATGCAACTATTTGTGCCACATGCCACAAATAAGTTGCACAGAAAGCGTTTTAATAGAAAAAACGCTTATAACTTTTTAAGCGTTTGACGAATTTTAGAAAAATGTTCGGTGGAACAGTAGCCCACTTCCCGCTCTATCATCTAATGAAAGTTTCATTCAAAAATATTAAGCCGTTCAAAAGTTGTAGCAAAAAAAGGAAAAGATTACGAAAAAAGCATGTTGCAAGTTCTGGTTGATCTAGTTTTTGGTTTTTTCCCTATAACTTTTTGATGGGTTAAGATATCTTAATAAAACTTTCACCATGTGGCAGAGTGGGAAATGGGCTACATTTCAGTTGAACTTTTTTTTGAAATCGCTCTAACGCTAAGAAAGTTATAAGCGTTTTTCTCATTAAAACGCTTTTTATTTACAGTGGATGTGGCATGTGGCAACATAAGTGGCATGTGGCAGATAGCCAATTTCCCACTCTACCACATGGTGAAAGTTTCATTCAAAAATATTCATCCACTCCAGAGTTATTTACAAAACATAAAATTCTATTCAAAATGTAACCGTCGCTCTGTCCAAAAATTGAATTTAAAAAATTTGGGAAAAAAAAGTGAAACACCAGGCCAACAGAACCAGCAGTAGGTGGATTTTACGGAATTGATTTTTGTTTTTTTGTTACAACTTTTGAACGGCTAAATATTTTCGCATGGGACTTGCACCATGTTGTAGAGCAAGAAATGGGCTATTTGCCACATGCAACTATTTGTGCCACATGCCACAAATAAGTTGCACAGAAAGCGTTTTAATAGAAAAAACGCTTATAACTTTTTAAGCGTTTGACGAATTTTAGAAAAATGTTCGGTGGAACAGTAGCCCACTTCCCGCTCTATCATCTAGTGAAGGTTTGATTAAAAAATATTAAGCCGTTCAAAAGTGGTAGCAAAAACAAGGAAAAGATTACGAAAAAAGCATGTTGCAAGTTCTGGTTGATCTAGTTTTTGGTTTTTTCCCTATAACTTTTTAATGGGTTAAGATATCTTAATAAAACTTTCACCATGTGGCAGAGTGGGAAATGGGCTACATTTCAGTTGAACATTTTTTTGAAATCGCTCTAACGCTAAGAAAGTTATAAGCGTTTTTCTCATTAAAACGCTTTTTATTTACAGTGGATGTGGCATGTGGCAACATAAGTGGCATGTGGCAGATAGCCAATTTCCCACTCTACCACATGGTGAAAGTTTCATTCAAAAATATTCATCCACTCCAGAGTTATTTACAAAACATAAAATTCTATTCAAAATGTAACCGTCGCTCTGTCCAAAAATTGAATTTAAAAAATTTGGGAAAAAAAAGTGAAACACCAGGCCAACAGAACCAGCAGTAGGTGGATTTTACGGAATTGATTTTTGTTTTTTTGTTACAACTTTTGAACGGCTAAATATTTTCGCATGGGACTTGCACCATGTTGTAGAGCAAGAAATGGGCTATTTGCCACATGCAACTATTTGTGCCACATGCCACAAATAAGTTGCACAGAAAGCGTTTTAATAGAAAAAACGCTTATAACTTTTTAAGCGTTTGACGAATTTTAGAAAAATGTTCGGTGGAACAGTAGCCCACTTCCCGCTCTATCATCTAGTGAAAGTTTCATTCAAAAATATTAAGCCGTTCAAAAGTTGTAGCAAAAAAAGGAAAAGATTACGAAAAAAGCATGTTGCAAGTTCTGGTTGATCTAGTTTTTGGTTTTTTCCCTATAACTTTTTAATGGGTTAAGATATCTTAATAAAACTTTCACCATGTGGCAGAGTGGGAAATGGGCTACATTTCAGTTGAACATTTTTTTGAAATCGCTCTAACGCTAAGAAAGTTATAAGCGTTTTTCTCATTAAAACGCTTTTTATTTACAGTGGATGTGGCATGTGGCAATATAAGTGGCATGTGGCAGATAGCCAATTTCCCACCCTACCACATGGTGAAAGTTTCATTCAAAAATATTCATCCACTCCAGAGTTATTTACAAAACATAAAATTCTATTCAAAATGTAACCGTCGCTCTGTCCAAAAATTGAATTTAAAAAATTTGGGAAAAAAAAGTGAAACACCAGGCCAACAGAACCAGCAGTAGGTGGATTTTACGGAATTGATTTTTGTTTTTTTGTTACAACTTTTGAACGGCTAAATATTTTCGCATGGGACTTGCACCATGTTGTAGAGCAAGAAATGGGCTATTTGCCACATGCAACTATTTGTGCCACATGCCACAAATAAGTTGCACAGAAAGCGTTTTAATAGAAAAAACGCTTATAACTTTTTAAGCGTTTGACTAATTTTAGAAAAATGTTCGGTGGAACAGTAGCCCACTTCCCGCTCTATCATCTAGTGAAAGTTTCATTCAAAAATATTAAGCCGTTCAAAAGTTGTAGCAAAAAAAGGAAAAGATTACGAAAAAAGCATGTTGCAAGTTCTGGTTGATCTAGTTTTTGGTTTTTTCCCTATAACTTTTTAATGGGTTAAGATATCTTAATAAAACTTTCACCGTGTGGCAGAGTGGGAAATGGGCTACATTTCAGTTGAACATTTTTTTGAAATCGCTCTAACGCTAAGAAAGTTATAAGCGTTTTTCTCATTAAAACGCTTTTTATTTACAGTGGATGTGGCATGTGGCAACATAAGTGGCATGTGGCAGATAGCCAATTTCCCACTCTACCACATGGTGAAAGTTTCATTCAAAAATATTCATCCACTCCAGAGTTATTTACAAAACATAAAATTCTATTCAAAATGTAACCGTCGCTCTGTCCAAAAATTGAATTTAAAAAATTTGGGAAAAAAAAGTGAAACACCAGGCCAACAGAACCAGCAGTAGGTGGATTTTACGGAATTGATTTTTGTTTTTTTGTTACAACTTTTGAACGGCTAAATATTTTCGCATGGGACTTGCACCATGTTGTAGAGCAAGAAATGGGCTATTTGCCACATGCAACTATTTGTGCCACATGCCACAAATAAGTTGCACAGAAAGCGTTTTAATAGAAAAAACGCTTATAACTTTTTAAGCGTTTGACGAATTTTAGAAAAATGTTCGGTGGAACAGTAGCCCACTTCCCGCTCTATCATCTAGTGAAAGTTTCATTCAAAAATATTAAGCCGTTCAAAAGTTGTAGCAAAAAAAGGAAAAGATTACGAAAAAAGCATGTTGCAAGTTCTGGTTGATCTAGTTTTTGGTTTTTTCCCTATAACTTTTTAATGGGTTAAGATATCTTAATAAAACTTTCACCATGTGGCAGAGTGGGAAATGGGCTACATTTCAGTTGAACATTTTTTTGAAATCGCTCTAACGCTAAGAAAGTTATAAGCGTTTTTCTCATTAAAACGCTTTTTATTTACAGTGGATGTGGCATGTGGCAACATAAGTGGCATGTGGCAGATAGCCAATTTCCCACTCTACCACATGGTGAAAGTTTCATTCAAAAATATTCATCCATTCCAGAGTTATTTACAAAACATAAAATTCTATTCAAAATGTAACCGTCGCTCTGTCCAAAAATTGAATTTAAAAAATTTGGGAAAAAAAAGTGAAACACCAGGCCAACAGAACCAGCAGTAGGTGGATTTTACGGAATTGATTTTTGTTTTTTTGTTACAACTTTTGAACGGCTAAATATTTTCGCATGGGACTTGCACCATGTTGTAGAGCAAGAAATGGGCTATTTGCCACATGCAACTATTGTTGCCACATGCCACAAATAAGTTGCATAGAAAGCGTTTTAATAGAAAAAACGCTTATAACTTTTTAAGCGTTTGACGAATTTTAGAAAAATGTTCGGTGGAACAGTAGCCCACTTCCCGCTCTATCATCTAGTGAAAGTTTCATTCAAAAATATTAAGCCGTTCAAAAGTTGTAGCAAAAAAAGGAAAAGATTACGAAAAAAGCATGTTGCAAGTTCTGGTTGATCTAGTTTTTGGTTTTTTCCCTATAACTTTTTAATGGGTTAAGATATCATAATAAAACTTGCACTATGTGGCAGGGTGGGAAATGGGCTACATTTCAGTTGAACATTTTTTTGAAATCGCTCTAACGCTAAGAAAGTTATAAGCGTTTTTCTCATTAAAACGCTTTTTATTTACAGTGGATGTGGCATGTGGCAATATAAGTGGCATGTGGCAGATAGCCAATTTCCCACTCTACCACATGGTGAAAGTTTCATTCAAAAATATTCATCCACTCCAGAGTTATTTACAAAACATAAAATTCTATTCAAAATGTAACCGTCGCTCTGTCCAAAAATTGAATTTAAAAAATTTGGGAAAAAAAGTGAAACACCAGGCCAACAGAACCAGCAGTAGGTGGATTTTACGGAATTGATTTTTGTTTTTTTGTTACAACTTTTGAACGGCTAAATATTTTCGCATGGGACTTGCACCATGTTGTAGAGCAAGAAATGGGCTATTTGCCACATGCAACTATTTGTGCCACATGCCACAAATAAGTTGCACAGAAAGCGTTTTAATAGAAAAAACGCTTATAACTTTTTAAGCGTTTGACGAATTTTAGAAAAATGTTCGGTGGAACAGTAGCCCACTTCCCGCTCTATCATCTAGTGAAAGTTTCATTCAAAAATATTAAGCCGTTCAAAAGTTGTAGCAAAAAAAGGAAAAGATTACGAAAAAAGCATGTTGCAAGTTCTGGTTGATCTAGTTTTTGGTTTTTTCCCTATAACTTTTTGATGGGTTAAGATATCTTAATAAAACTTTCACCATGTGGCAGAGTGGGAAATGGGCTACATTTCAGTTGAACTTTTTTTTGAAATCGCTCTAACGCTAAGAAAGTTATAAGCGTTTTTCTCATTAAAACGCTTTCTGTGCAACTTATTTGTGGCATGTGGCAACATAAGTGGCATGTGGCAAATAGCCCATTTCTTGCTCTACAACATGGTGCAAGTCCCATGCGAAAATATTTAGCCGTTCAAAAGTTGTAACAAAAAAACAAAAATCAATTCCGTAAAATCCACCTACTGCTGGTTCTGTTGGCCTGGTGTTTCACTTTTTTTTCCCAAATTTTTTAAATTCAATTTTTGGACAGAGCGACGGTTACATTTTGAATAGAATTTTATGTTTTGTAAATAACTCTGGAGTGGATGAATATTTTTGAATGAAACTTTCACCATGTGGTAGAGTGGGAAATTGGCTATCTGCCACATGCCTTTTATGTTGCCACATGCCACATCCACTGTAAATAAAAAGCGTTTTAATGAGAAAAACGCTTATAACTTTCTTAGCGTTAGAGCGATTTCAAAAAAATGTTCAACTGAAATGTAGCCCATTTCCCACCCTGCCACATAGTGCAAGTTTTATTATGATATCTTAACCCATTAAAAAGTTATAGGGAAAAAACCAAAAACTAGATCAACCAGAACTTGCAACATGCTTTTTTCGTAATCTTTTCCTTTTTTTGCTACAACTTTTGAACGGCTTAATATTTTTGAATGAAACTTTCACTAGATGATAGAGCGGGAAGTGGGCTACTGTTCCACCGAACATTTTTCTAAAATTCGTCAAACGCTTAAAAAGTTATAAGCGTTTTTTCTATTAAAACGCTTTCTATGCAACTTATTTGTGGCATGTGGCAACAATAGTTGCATGTGGCAAATAGCCCATTTCTTGCTCTACAACATGGTGCAAGTCCCATGCGAAAATATTTAGCCGTTCAAAAGTTGTAACAAAAAAACAAAAATCAATTCCGTAAAATCCACCTACTGCTGGTTCTGTTGGCCTGGTGTTTCACTTTTTTTTCCCAAATTTTTTAAATTCAATTTTTGGACAGAGCGACGGTTACATTTTGAATAGAATTTTATGTTTTGTAAATAACTCTGGAATGGATGAATATTTTTGAATGAAACTTTCACCATGTGGTAGAGTGGGAAATTGGCTATCTGCCACATGCCACTTATGTTGCCACATGCCACATCCACTGTAAATAAAAAGCGTTTTAATGAGAAAAACGCTTATAACTTTCTTAGCGTTAGAGCGATTTCAAAAAAATGTTCAACTGAAATGTAGCCCATTTCCCACTCTGCCACATGGTGAAAGTTTTATTAAGATATCTTAACCCATTAAAAAGTTATAGGGAAAAAACCAAAAACTAGATCAACCAGAACTTGCAACATGCTTTTTTCGTAATCTTTTCCTTTTTTTGCTACAACTTTTGAACGGCTTAATATTTTTGAATGAAACTTTCACTAGATGATAGAGCGGGAAGTGGGCTACTGTTCCACCGAACATTTTTCTAAAATTCGTCAAACGCTTAAAAAGTTATAAGCGTTTTTTCTATTAAAACGCTTTCTGTGCAACTTATTTGTGGCATGTGGCACAAATAGTTGCATGTGGCAAATAGCCCATTTCTTGCTCTACAACATGGTGCAAGTCCCATGCGAAAATATTTAGCCGTTGAAAAGTTGTAACAAAAAAACAAAAATCAAATCCGTAAAATCCACCTACTGCTGGTTCTGTTGGCCTGGTGTTTCACTTTTTTTTCCCAAATTTTTTAAATTCAATTTTTGGACAGAGCGACGGTTACATTTTGAATAGAATTTTGTGTTTTCTAAATAACTCTGGAATGGATGAATATTTTTGAATGAAACTTTCACCATGTGGTAGAGTGGGAAATTGGCTATCTGCCACATGTCACTTATATTGCCACATGCCACATCCACTGTAAATAAAAAGCGTTTTAATGAGAAAAACGCTTATAACTTTCTTAGCGTTAGAGCGATTTCAAAAAAATGTTCAACTGAAATGTAGCCCATTTCCCACTCTGCCACATGGTGAAAGTTTTATTAAGATATCTTAACCCATTAAAAAGTTATAGGGAAAAAACCAAAAACTAGATCAACCAGAACTTGCAACATGCTTTTTTCGTAATCTTTTCCTTTTTTGCTACAACTTTTGAACGGCTTAGTAATTTTGAATGAAACTTTCACTAGGTGATACAGCAGAAAGTGAGCATGCCACAATTTTGTTATTCGAGGTCATGTAGAAAAGCAAAAACTCGTAAGAGTATGTCATTAATAAAAAATATTTGTGTGGCTTATTGCCTACCTTGACCGCGAATAAACTAATTTCTTGGAAAAACATTTTTTTAATTTTTGTCACGGGAAAAACTGAACTTAAAAGGGAAGTATCCGTTATATCAGATTTTATCGCTTGCTGAAACCGATTTTTATATTAAGAACTAAAAATTGGCCATTATAACTATGAAACAAACAAAACGAAATTGACGTAAAAAATGTTTAATTGTTTCTATTAACTTGTTGTTTCATGCTTATTGTTTACAACTTAATTCATCAAAAAATTTCCTTATGTTGTAATAAAATAAAAAATTTTAATTTTCTTTTGGCTGTTTTCTGTGTTATGTGTTAAAATATTTATAAATTATAATTTTTTTTTAGTTTATCATATTTTGTCATAAATTGATGGATAAAAAAACATTTGCAGGCAACGTGCAGTACCAACTCATTTGTATGATTGAATGTGTCATTTGCATGTACGAGTACGTATCCTGACTGCATATGTTTCAGGTATAATTTTTTTACTTTAAATGGAAGCACACACACTCACATAAATATTGCAAGGCAGTTGAGTTGAGTATTTAATTTGCATTGAATTTATTTAGCATTATTTTTGGTAACAACATTTTATATAAAAAAAATATAAATTTAAAATGATGAACGTTTTTCCTTTTTTTTTTTGCGGTTTTTTTAAACTAATTCAATTAAATCAAGTTTTCGTTAAAAACAAAAAGAGAGAGGAGCTCATGTTTGATTTTTTAATGAATTATACGAAATGTTTTTTTTATATCCAAAACTCGTTGAAAGTCTAACGAAATGAAAATATGAAAATAAAATATTTAAATAGTATTTTTGTTTAGTATGATAAAGTACGATAAATAATTAAATTTACTTTGAAAAAAGCTTTTGTTTTAGTTGATTTTTTCTAAAATAATTTAATTTACAAACTGCATGTGTATTTTTTTAATAATTTACTAACATGAATTTTAGCGGAATTTCCCATAGATGAATAATTTAGCGAATTAAAAATGAATTTATAAAAAAAAATTATTTTCAATTTAAATTGTTATTTTACTTCAGTTGGCTTTCGAAATTTGTAGCAAAATCTTGAATTAAATATTTTAATATTGAAGAAAAGCTAGGCAAGTAGCTTGCTTAAAAAAAAAACACTTACATTTTGTTCAGTAATTATTTTTGCTTCTTAAAAAAACCAGGATATCATTAAAATATTAAAAAAATATATTTTGTTTTACACAATGTTTTTTGTTGCTTTTTAAAAAAGTAAAAATAAATTAAAATAAAATAAACTTCTTACAAAACTGAAACGTATCAAGTACTTACCGGCACCATCACGCCACTCTTCAACACCATAGTCGGGCAAAGAATTTGAGTCTAATTTATTTTTATTACGACGCTTGCCATCTTTTAAGTATTTTTTTTTTTATTATTTTACAACATTTATTTCGGTTTATATTTTGTAAATTTATTTTGCCAAGCATACACATAATGTTATTGTTGTTGCATGTTGGTGTTTATTTGAAATTATTTTGTTTAAGGATTGTTGAAGTAATAAATAGGAAAATATATTTAAAAAAAAAAGAAAGAAACGGCAACAACAATGATGATGTTGACCGCACACATAAAAGAATTGTGCACACATAGCCACAACAGATAGTACAACATTGTATAAGAGACAAGTTTTGTAGGTTTTTTTTTTATAGTCCAAGTAGGGGTACATACAATTTAGTCAAATATGCCCCACAGAATATTCGTGTATGTGTATGTTGTTGGTTCGTTTCGTAGAATAAATTTTGTTGTTGTTTTTTGATTTTTTTGTTGTGGTTGTTAACAAGGTTTAGTTTTTAACATAATTTTTTTTTGTTCAGTAAGCAGGCCATTAAGGAGAATTTTTTTAATGGAAGATAAAAAGCAAAAACACGAGAAAAAAATTTATATAGAATTTGCTTAAAGCTTATTAAAACTTTGTTGTTATTTAAAAATTAGTTTGCCATAGACATCATTTTAACGAGGGTTGTGTACCACTAAAAATTTTAAAGCAAACAATTTTGATTGAAAAAATCTTTTTCTTGAAAACATTTAAGGTAATTTAAATTTTATTCAAATTAATTTTTAATCGCATAAAATTTTGTTTGAATTATTGTTCTTATAAAATTTTTTAAGTGAAATTTTTTATTCGAATAAATTTAAAAAAAACTTATTCCAGTAATTTTTGATCTTCATAAATTTTTTGGCCAATAATTTTAAATTCAAAAAATTTTTTATTCGAATAATTTTTTATCCGAATAATTTATAATTCAAATTTGATCCGAATAAATTTTTTCTCTAAACAAGTTTTTATACGAATAATTTTTTATACGAAAAATTTCTGCATTCAAGATTTTTTTTTTTTATTCGAATAATTTTTCATCCGAATAAATTTGATAGTTCAAGATTTTTTTATTCGAATAATTTTTCTTCCGAATAAATTTGATAGTTCAAGATCTTTTATTCGAATAATTTTTTACCCGCAAAAAATTTTATTGCATGATATATTTTTATTCGAATAAGAATTCTTAAAAGAAAATTATTGGAATAAAAACTTTGAGAAAAAATTTATTTCGATAAAAAGTTTTAAATTCGAAATAAAAATTATTCCAATAAAATTATTCGTATATAAAATTCTTCAAAATTAAAAATTATTCAGGTAAAAAGTTATTCTAAAAAAAACTTGAACGAAGAAATTTATTCGAATAAAAAATTTATTCAGATCAAAATACTTTTATTCGAATAAGATTTTAATCATAAAAGATTTTATTGTAATTTTTTATATAAGAAAGTTAATTTTTATTATTTATTTTTATTTCGAATAAATTTTTAGTCGAATAATTTTTTTAATTTATTTATTTTTAAGAAATTTTTATTCGAATAATTTTTAAAACGTTTTAATCGGATATTTTTTTCTCTCAATAATTTTTATTTTATCTGAACAAATTTTATTTCGAATAATTTTTAATTCGAATTAAAATTTTTTCAGTCGAATATTTTTTCTTGCAATAAGTGTTTATCGAATAATTTTTTATACGAATAAATTTAATTTGAAAAAAATTCTATTCAAATATTTTTTATGTGAATAATTTATTTATTTTTAAGAATTTTTTCAAATCATTTTTTTTAATAATTTTTTATCCGAATAAATTTCTTCGTTCAAGATTAAATTATTCGAATAATTTTTTATACTCACATATCTATTTTTTTTGGAAGTACTTTTATCTAAATAATTTTTATAAAAAATTTCTAAACGAATGAAAAAATTTTTAGTCGAAAATATTTTTAGTTGTTAAATTTTTTTTTAAATGTTGCTATTGAAAATTACTCGTAGTTTTTCTATTTGAAGATTATTTTTTACGCCACTTAATTGGTCTTTCACTAGTTTTTATCAAGTATTACATCACACAACCCTTGTAAAATGATATCCAATAACAAAAAAAGGAATAAGGATTTTTTTTATATAAAAATTATTGTTCGAAACTCGGAAAAAAATAGCTCGAAAACTCAACAAACTTATTAAAAAAAAAAAAAAAAAATCATTGAAAGTTGAAAAGCAGTGCAAACTAACAAGTGCAAGGAAATACAAAAGGATAAAATATGATAAAAAAAAAAAACAACTCACATTTAAAATGAATAAAATTAATTCACGTGCAACCAAACAAAACAAAATTTTACAATATTTTTTCTATATAAAAAAAAGGAATAAGCCGTAGGCAAGGCAAGTAAACAATCATTAAAATTAAGCATTAGCAGGACTTAGACTTTTAGTTTGTAAAGCAAACACTTATGATGCTTTTTTTTTTTTTTTTGTGCGAGTTTTTTCTTATTTTTCTGCTGCTGCATGGAAATCATGGCAATAATGAAGTAAGTGCATTTTAATTTAATATTTTTTCTTTTTGGCTGGGTGTTGTTAATGGCGATGATGTTGTTGTTGGTGGTAATGGTGATGGTGCTTATTATGTATTTGATGTTTTAAATTAAAAAATTAATTTTTTTGTTTTGTTTCTCTATACAAAACTTTTCTACGATTCCGTAATACTAAGTGCTGGTTTACAGGAAGTAGTTTAAGTAGCTTAAAAAACCCATTTGCTTTTAATATTTTAAAACAAATAAAAGTCCAAGTTGCAGTCACGGCACTTGACATCGATTAAAATTTCTTTACAATTTAAATGGAAATTTTAAATGATATTAAGAGCCTGCTTTGACAACTGCTCCTTCTCCACTCATGTAAGATGCTGATACTTGTTGCGATTAAATTTAAATCACTCATACGCTCCTCAAAATTATTTAGAATCTTTTATCTTAGATCGAAAATGATTTTCAATAAAAAAAGTGAAATGGAAAAACAAAAACTGCTATTGGCAGTTTAATACAGCCAACTAAAAAATGATTCCAGCGAAAGTACACTGTATTTGGAATATGTAATTTTTTTGCTAAATTAAAGTGCAGCTTTTCACGTTCACTTTTTTGTTTTGTTAAAAAAGTTCCAGTAAAGAAAATCTATTGGTTATGTGCGAGGGCATAAACACATTTGTTGTACTTGCTTCCTGTAAACACAGCTTACATTTAAAATTCTTTTGTTTGTAATACTTTTTTTCTTTCTTTAGCTTAAGCTGTTTTTCAAAGAAAATTTTAATCGTTTACAAACAGAAAACTTATAATTAAATTGTAATTTAATGATTGTGCATAGTGCTTTGGAAGCAAATTGGAAAATAAATGACAAATAAGCTGATTAACATAAAAGTAAAAGCATTTAAATTAATAATTAAATTTTATAAAAAAAAAATATATTATTCTTTTGCTTAATAAAAATGAAATAATTTTTTTTAAGAAAAAAAAAAAAAACAGAATGAAATGAATGGCAGCTCAGTATTAAAAATGGAAAACAAAAATTACAAGGAAACTCTTAACATTAAATAAACAAATAAAATAATTTAAAAGCAGAGAAGAGAAAAGAAAAATATAATTTACTTTTTCGGCTGTACATCGTACCTAGACTGCGATTCAGCATGGCCATTTCCGATAGGATGGCTGTAGTGGGTGCTGGCATTTCTGTAAAGAAAATAGAATAAAAAAAATTAAATTAAAAAGAAAAAACTTATAAAATGTAAGATTGCGAGTTGAAAAGAAATTTAATTTAAAATGCTAAACAAATTTTAATTTACAACAGCAATAAAACATTAACAACAGCCTGCACACCAGCATTTTTTTTTAATATTTACTGAAAAGCTATTGTTTTTTAAACTCTTATAAATTAAAATGATAGAATAGAGTCACGGAATTACACAGAAAAAAATTATTCACTAATTATATATTAAAATTAAAAAAAAATCATTAAAATGTTTGATTATATTTAATTAAATTGAATAAGACTAATGGAAGACATAAAACGAATGGGATATGACGAGGCATCATACTAGATAAGGCCAAGGAGGCAAAAGCAGGAGGCCATTATGAAGTAATGTAATGAATAGTGACAACCAGGCATTTATAAGCCCACAAAAAATAATTTCTTTTTATTTGATTTGCATAATTTAATTTATTTAATTAATTTAATTCATTTGATTTTTTAAATTAATTTAATTTTTTAATTAATTTAATTATTTTATTAATTTATTTAAATAAATTTAATTAATTTAATTTATTTAATTAATTTAAATTATTTAATTAATTTAAATTATTTAATTATGTTATTAATTTATATATTGTAAATAATTTAATTCATTTAAATAATTAAATTTATTTTATTAATTAAAGTAATTTAATTTATTAAAGTAATTTAATTTATTTAATTAATTAAATTAATTTAATTATTTTATTAACTTAATTAAGTCAATTAATTTAACTATTTTATTACTTTAATAAGGTTAATTAATTTAATTATTTTAATTAATTTAATTTGTTTAATGAATTTAAATAATTAATTTATTTCATTAATTTAATTTATTCAATTATTGTAAATAATTTAATTCATTTAAATAATTCAATTAAATTAATTTATTTAATTTATTAAAGTACTTTAATTTATTTAATTAAATAAAGTACTCTATTTAATTAATTAAAGTAATTTAATTTAATTAATTTATTTATTGCAATCAATTTAATTATTGTAATTAATTTAATTATTGTAATTAATTTAAATAACTTAATTTAATTTATTCAAATAAATAATTAAATTTATTAAATTTAATTTAATTTTATAGAATTTATCATATTTTGTTTTTCACCTTTCTAAAACAAATCAATGTTTTAATTAAAATTCTTAATAGTTTCAATTAAATATTTTTATTTAAAATATTTAATTGGTGTTTAATTTTTTTGTTTGTGCACAAAAAATTTTAAGAAGTTTTTTTTTAAGAAAAATTATTTTTAATGTTAATATTTTTGTTTAAATTAAAAAAATTTCAGACCCCTTGAGAAAAAAATTTATTGAAACAGAAACCTGAACAAAATGGTGTGCACACAAGTAAATTGAGATAAATTTAATGGAATGGAAATAAAATGAAAGTTAATTAATGCTCGAAAAAAAGAACCAAGAAAAAATTTGTTGAACAGCAGAGCAAACAAAATAAATTTGTCAAACATTGACATCAACAAATAATGATTTTTTTTTCTGCCAGCATTTTAATGGAGAGAAACAGGAATTAAATTTAAATAAAAATAAATTTGTGGCTTTTTACACTTTTCAAATTTAAAACTTTTCATTTCCTTTCTTTTTTTAATTTTTTGTGGTTAAAAAAATGGGGAAAGAAATGAACAGCATAAAATAAATACTCTGCTTACTTACCATCAAGCTTAATGTTGCCGTCAGTTTCGCCTAATGAATTTTTTGCCACGCATCGATACGTACCAAAATCATTGGGGCCAACGTTACGTATTTTTAATTTCATATATTTTGTGTAACCATTCACCGTTGATGTCGTTTCATATTTGTCGCCAGCACGTGAGGTGTCTGCAAGCAGAGGACAAAAAAAGAAAAATATAAAATTTTTGCTTAACTTAAATTAAATTTATCTGTTTCTTAAGCAAAAGAAATTTTTTCCAGTTTTAAATAAATAAAAAATAACTTAAATTGAATTTTAATTTATTTAAAAAAAAATTTATTTTGATTTTTCTAACTTAAATAAATTATATGTAATAATTTCTATTTGGAATTTAAAAGTTTAACAAAATATTAATCTTTATTTCTGGAATTAAGCACAAATAAAGATTAATATTTTGTTAAATAAATTATTTTACAAAGAAAATAAAATTGCTTTATTTAATTATTTTGAGCAAAAATATTATTTCTTTTATAAAAGAGAAAAGTATTTTTTTCATAATTTTGAATCGTTCTGAATGAAATTTACAATCTATAATTTTTTATTTTTTTTAAAGAAAATTAATAACTGAGCTGTTAGTTTTTAAAAGTGGTCTAAGAGCACTTTCTTTAAATATTTTAAGACACTATCTTACTAATTTTCTTTTAAAGCGAACTTGTACCACTTTCAAAAATAACAGCTGAAATTTTAGTTGCAGCTAAAATAAAATATTAACAAAAATTATTCTTTTTTATTGTTTATTCTTTAAAAAATGTTTTTTGCCAACAACAACTTGTAGTTTAATTGAATGAAACTTTAAGTGTTGACGCATTTCAACTACCAAAAAAAAAATTATTTTTAATAAAAATGTATAAATAGTTGTGCAAGTGTATTTTTGAGTGTGTGTTTGTGAGTGGGTGTATGTGAATAGCGTGCGCCTTAAAATTTTTCAATTCATGTTCTTAATTGTAGTTGAAATTATTTATACTCGTTTCGTATACAACAAATTAGAAAAGTTTTACCATTAATCAGCATTAGAATATAAAGAAAATGCTTTCATGTACATACACACAAACCCACACACACCCACATTCACTAGTATTTTTGTATAATCACTAAGTTTTAATAATTTAACAGAGCGAGTGAGTGAGACGACAGAGGGCGAAACAGCAGTATAAATACAATTAAAATTTAAGCACAAAATACATTAAAAAAAAAAAGAAAAAACAAATTACTCGTTTATTGAAAACAAGAAATAAAATAAAAACTTGTTTACAATTTATTATGATTTTTTTATTTTTTATTTTTTTTTTTTTTTCTTACAAACAGAAATCATGTTTTGGACATATTTGGGCCAAAAAAACAAAACAAAATAAATTTAATTAAAATTTTAATTAATTTACACAAACACTCAAAAAAAATATATAATTGAATTCTCAATGTTATTATTATTTTTTGTAAGTTTGTTGGCACTTTTTCTTCCAGTTTGATTTTTTTTATTGATTTTATTTATTTCACTTTTTTATTTCTTCTATAGTTATTAGCCCATAATCATAGTCACATTAAGGACGGTATCCTTTTCAAAACGAGTTCATAAAATTCTTATGAGCAAAAGCCAGCTCTTAATAAAAGCCTATTTTTTTTAAATATGATTATGGCCCATTGATTTTAATTTTAAATTTCTTCTACTTAATTTTATTTGTTTTTAATTTAAATTAATTTTTTTAGTTTTGTTTTTTTAACTTATGATTTTATTTTATAAAATATTTTTTATTTTATTTTTATTTTTTTGAATATGTTTTATTTTATGTCTTTTTTTCATTTTGTTTTTTAGTTAATATTTTTATTTTATAAATTTTTTTATTTTTTTTGTTTATTTTATGTCTTTATTTCTTAATTTTTTAATTTATGTTTTTATTTTATAGAATATTTTTTATTTTTATTTTGTTTTTTAGTTAATAATTTTATTTCATAAATTTTTTTTTCTGTTTATTTTACGTCTTTGTTTCTTAATTTTTTAATTTATGTTTTTATTTTATAAAATATTTTTTATTTTATTTTTCTTTTTTTATTTTGTTTTTTAGTTAATATTTTTATTTCATAAATTTTTTTTATTTTTTTTTATTTTATTAATTTTTTTTTATTATTTTGTTTTTCAATTTATGTTTTTATTTTATTTTTATCTTTTGTTTCATTTAAAATCCTTCTTATTTCATTTTTTTATTTACATGTCAACGTCTCTCTTTGAAAGATATCCCGAACTTGAGCTTGACTTTTCTATAGAAAGAGTTAGTTTCAGTTTTTTTAAGGAATAAAAACTTCTCTTCTAAAATTTGCTTACAAAAAATTTATTAAATAAAAAAAACTTAACCATTTAATTTTTAAAAATAATTTCTAGCAAAAAGAAGTTGATAAATTCAACAAACGAATTCCATTAAATTTTTTTTTTTTTTTTTTCTTCTTTTTTTTTTTGTCTATCAACAGCAACCAATTTAATGCCTCCATGAAATTATAAAATACCAGCTTAAATCGAAATTATTTTGTGAATAATAAAATTTTAAACCAATTGAAAGCCATTTGCGAAAATCATTTCATTTTGGGGTTTCTATGAATGAATTCATTTGGTAACAACAGAAATGTTGAATTTTGTTTCAATGGCTTAAAAAATTTAATAAAAGAGTAGAAGAAGAATACACCACACACACACACACACACACATGCTTATTTCAAATATAATGAAAATGCATTTTGTTTGGTTTAAATGAAATAATTTGAAAATTATTATAGAAAATTACTTTGCATTTAAAAAAAAATTTTTTTTTTGTTTAATTTTTTCTATACCCTTCCTGCCATTTATATGGACTTTGTTGCCTGATTATAATAATAATAATAATAATAATACCCAAAAAGAATTGTATTACATTTAATTATGTAATAATAATGAATGCAATTATGGCTGGTTTTAATTGCTAATTTGCATACACATACAATTCAGGCAACTGAATGGCATTTTAAAGGGCTGTGTGTGTGTGTTTTTGGCTTTGTAAAAAAAGACTGAATTATTTAAAAAAATTTTTAGATTTTCTTAATAAAATAAAGTATCAAAATAGGTCCTCAGTGATATGAGACTTTTCTCTTTAAAACGATTTCAATTCTTAAATTGTGCTAAAAACAAAAAAATTTGGCAACGCTTCCTATATGGTTTACATTGCCTCTGTCGAGTACAATTTCTACATTATGACAAAAAAAAAATTACGATTTGGCAGCCCAATTCTGAGAGTTTTCTCACGTCTTACTTTCTTTCGTGTTACTTTTAATAAAACTTCTGCCTTTTTTTTGAAAAATTTCTCCACAAAAAACAAAATTTTTCTTAAAAAAAAACCACAAAACTCAATAAGCCAAATATTCTTCAGCCAAAAAAAAAAAAACAAAAGTTCGATAAAACTATTGCTGCTTAGGCCCATTTGAAGATTTTTGAGTCAAATTTAAAGTTTCTGGTTGGACATTAAATTAAAAAAAATTTTTAAGTTAAAAATTGGATAGTGTGTCCTTAACTATCCATTTAAATTTGGTACTAAAGTTTTAGCCAATAACCGGTTATTTGCCCCTCAGAAAATTATAACTTTAACTATCGAAAGTTGTAAAAGTAAAAACGAGAAAAATAGCCATTTAAGTTGTTCTATTGAAAAGTGGGCGTGGCCGATTCTTGATAATATAGATATTATATGTATCAAAGTTGTAACTTCAGACTAAAGGGACTGTTATTTACCTGCTCTATGAGTGCCCGGTTTCTAAACACAAATTTCTCGCTGCAGGTTTTATGGCCAGGCTATTATTACAATACAGCAGATTAGGTTAAAAGACCTTCTCAGACATTTCAATGCTACAGGCTGAGTTCAAATGACTTCAGTATTTCATTTGCTTGGCTAATAGCTGCTCCAACACTGAATTTTAGGGTTGAAATTGATAGACGTCAGCATGACAATTAAAGCTCAGGATTATTAGAATGTTGGTTTATCACCCATTTCATTCACTTACAGGACTAGCCTACCTTAAAGCTTATTCTTCTCCTTAAACATGCCCTTTTCATAAACGGAATTTTTCTTATGAAATAATTTTGTGAAATTTTCAGCTCAGAGTTGAAATCACTTAAGCACTATTTGCTGGTAATAAAAGTGGGGGATAAAGTTTTGGATGAAAAGAACAGGGGCTAAGATAAAGGCGTTTTCCATGAAAGTTCACTTAGAAAAAGTCCGCCAAAGGTCTTACGGCACCTTAAGACAGAACTAATAGAGGCCAATCGTACGAAATTTAAATTTGGTTAATATCGAATGTAAATCAAATGCTTATCATTTTAATTAAGTGCAATTTATTAACACACACTGACAAACTATATCACAATTGAAACTGATTTTTCAACAAAAATAAAATAGAAAATAACCGGCCTAAACACCCAAAATATAATCACTGATATATGAAATAACGCCATTTAACAATTTAACTGTCGCGTTTAATTATATTTCTTTTTTTTTGTTGTTGCTGCTACTGCTGCTGCAACAGTTGTGGTATGAAAAAAAAAACAAGAAGCAAAGAAAAGCACAGATTACAACATGCATTTGCATGTAAATCTGGCATTTGTTTAGCAATATTACAAAATAATTTATGCAAAAATTCGAAAATTCCAGATGTAGAGGCGTGTAGTCAAACTATTATGCACATTTAGTGGTGACAACTATGGGAAACTGTTTAGCAAAAGGCCTTATTTAGGGGCCTATTAAAAAAAACAAAAACAGTCAAGTTTAAAAATCTGCTCAAAATATTTAGAAAGTTATACAAGAATGCCAGAGGAAGGGTCTAGATCACTTTATTATTCGTTGTGTTGACGATTTATATTTCTAATTGATGGTTGTTAGGCCGTCACGCAAGCCAATCACGCATCAGCAGCTTAAAAATATAAAATATTTTATAATAAAAAGTGCTTGTTAGCTGAAAAAGCTTTGTTTGCTTAGGGCTGAGTTAAAGCGCCGAATAACGAGCAATTTCATAAGTCTGAAAACGCTACTCTTGAGTTTATCACAGACTGAGGAAAGAAGATTGCAAAGGGGTACCTTTTAAACTGTTAAAACAAACAAAAAAGTACTGACTAGTAACTTGATTAGGTAAAAAGACTACTAAAATTGCCGAAATAAATTTTTTTTTGTGTGTGGACACAACGTCAATTTTAAAAGAGACTTGAGAAAAGTCCACGATCATGTGATCTTTCTTTTAAGGAGATTTAAAAGAAGTCTACGTCAATAAGCCAAGAACAAGTCAAGAGCTAAACGGCAAATTAAAGACATTGAACCTCAATTATGTCTCAGAGTCATGGAAAATATGAAAGAAGTAGACCAGCGAAGCTATGGCGACCATTTTGTTTTACACATAATTGTCATAGATCCTTTTATCATAATAAAAAATATATGAAAATAATTCTGTGAAAACTTTTTGTTTTATTTATAATTCTGGTCTAATTTACAGCAGTTTTTAGTTGGTTAGCTTATCGTCTGTTATAGAGGAAAATTTTGTCAAAGAAGTCCCAAAATGTATTCGTAACATGACAGTATTGGCACAAGAGGTCTATTCTGGCCATAAAAACTTGTTCACTCTAATTCTATAATTCTAGTGCAAGCAAATGTCTTAGATATCGAGTAATCACTTAAATGATAATCGTTACTAGATAGCCAACACTTTGTCAGCTCTAGTTGACTGTTTTGATTCATTTCATGACCAGTCGTGGCAAAAATTCTATACTTTTAAAAGGGTATAGCGGGGAGATAAACCACAGAAGCCTTAAAAAGGCCTTACTTTGCAACTTCCCTTCTTTTTCTTTTTTTTGCTTTAATTTTTTACCTAAAACCTGCTACTACGCTAAAAGCTACTAGTGGAAAAAAAACCATTAAATATGTGTTGCTGGCTTTACTCTAGTAGGCAAGTGTTGTAGTATAAACTTAAAATATGGCTCAATGCCATGTACTCATTAATTTTTTAGTAAACACACCCATACACACACAGTGTTAAGGCCCTGCACAATATGCTACCAAAACTGAATGTGCTAAATATAAATTTGTTTCGATACAGTGTATTTTAAGGTTTTATTTTTTATTTTTATTCAAAGGCTTGATTACAAAACAGAGAGATGGAGAGCGAGAGAGAGAGAGAGCAGTAATTCTATTTTCAGTTACGAGTTACATGAATTTTCATGTCGTTGCATTTTCATATGCGTACTCGCATTATAGAAATTAAAAAAAAAAAATAAATAAATAAAAATTCTATTTATGTGTGTGAGTTCATCTGAATATTTAGGCGTTGTGGGTTATGTAGGCTTGCCAGGGTATTTATTAGAGTGTTGATTATAATGAAATGTAATTTCCTGTTATGCGTATGTTATAAATTTACATAGTTTTGCATTTGTTAAAGAGTTTTCTTTTTTTTTTTTTCTTTTGTAATTTTAGCTGTTGTACCGCTAAATAGCAATAAATAATTGTGCAAAACACGAGGATTGTATGAATAGTTAAACTTAAAATTCATGCTTAATATTGAGTAACAAGCAAATATTTCACTGATTAAAAAATTTAATAAAAAAGTTTTGAAAATTTAATTCGTATTACTTTACAAGAAATTAAAAAAAAAAATTGTTAATGAGTGGATATGCTTACAAGCGTTAGACATATAAAACAGCCTACAGCAAAAAAACTTAAACTGCGAAAATCGAATTTATTACTACTCAAAAATTTAGATGTTTTAATTAAATAATTGTAACGAAAGAAATTCAATTTTCTCATGGAAATTTTTTCATTATCATTTAAATGCTAAAGTATTTAAGTCGCAACAAATTGTATTCTCACAAGGGAAGTTTTTTTTTAGGGTAAGCTTGGACCCGAGCATTTTAAAACTGTTGCCATTTATTTTTTTTAATTTTTTTTAGCAATACAAATCAGCGTAACTTGCTGGCTTATCTCCAGAAAACAGTTCAGGTCTAGGTAGGAATGGAATCTGCAACCCCCCGATTGATTGCTTGGTAAGCTGTTTACTAATTTAGAAGGCCAAAGGGACTTCGATTTCAAATATATTCTTGGTTTTTTTTTTTGGAAAATTGGCTTATTGTTTACACAAAAAAAAAATCAGGTCGATATAGTGGAAAAAAAACTGTTCACAACTTTGACCAATTGAACAACGCTGGGCTATGGTCAAAGCAAAATAAAAGAAAAATGGTACAAAAATATGGAAGATATATGTAGTGCATGTTGTGCAGAAGTTAATGGTATCCGAAAAACCCGGAAATTTATAGGAGGAAATACAATTACGCTCTTCAAAAATCCCAAGATTTTTAAGGGCTCTTGGACTGTTTTATTTAGTTTAAAAATGGGCTGGCCCATTGAACAGGTGGCGGTGCGATTATTCTCTTCAAAAATCACAAGGTTCGTAAGGGGTCTTGGACTGTTTTATTTAGTTGAGAAATAGGCTGCAAAATCTGACAGAAGGGGTGCAATTATTCTTCCAAACAATCTCGAGATTCGTAAGGAGTCTTGGACTGTTTTAGCTGAGAATTGAGTTACAAAACTCATGATTATGAACCATAATAAATACGAGATTCATAAGGAGTCTTGAACTGTTAAAGTTGGCGGTGCGATTATGCCCTTTGAAAATCACGAGATTCTTAAGAAGTCTTGGACTGTTTTGTGGGGGTGCAATTATGTCTTCAACAATAATGAGATTCGTAAGAAGTCTTGTACTGTTTTACTTAGTTGAGCATTCGGCTACCCAGTCTAGCAAATGGAGGTGCTATTACGCCCTTTGAAAATAACGAGATTCGTTAGGAGTCTTGCAGTGTTCCAGTTAATAATTGAACTCCCTGCACATTCTAGGTGGTAGTGGTGTAATTATGGCTCCTGTTAGTACAAATAAAATTTTCTTAATCAATTGATTAGTATCGTGATAGATTATTTCTAGTCACTAAGGCCAGAATAAATCTATTGTGATACTACTTTCATGTTACAAATGCTCGCTAAGTCTAGTATTCATTAAAAATTCAAAGACGTGCTTTAGGCAAAGGTTAAAGCTAGTGATGCCCTAAGTAACAAAAACGTGTTCAAAAGAGTTGTACCCCAGCTTATAGTACAATCAATCTATTGATCAAGCTGGCCATGGTGAAAATTCTCTTGGAATTTCTTTCTAGAGAAAATTAAACTTTTATTATCGGTATGATTTTATTTTCTATAAAATTTGTATTTTTGGTACTGCACCTCGTCTCGATGCAAAAAAGGATTAAAACATAACTTTAAATGTGATAAAAATAATCATTTTAATAATTATTTTCAAAAAAAAAAAAAAAAGAGTGATACAAAAGTTGTATTTTGTAATTTATTTTAACAAGCTTTCCAAAATTACGTTTTTTTTCTGTCAGTTTCCTTTTGTTTTGCTATGAGTGTTGGTTTGGCTGTTTAAGCATAATTATAGCTACTAAAATGGCTGGGTGTGGGTGTCAGCTTTTGAGCAATGCAGTTGTAAACACACATATACTCACACACATTAAAATATATAAATTCTTATTTTTATCAAAATGAAAGTAATTTAGAATTTTACGCTTATTACCCACAACAAATGATTTTAATTTAATGCCAAAATTTTTGCGTCTGTGCTTAAAAAACTATTAGGGTGTCACACTAAATACTGAATATTCCCGATTTGTTTGAAAAAAAAAAAAAATTAATGTCGACTATAGAAGGAAATGTTGAACCAACAGAAACAAAAGTTATGTCCTGGGGGGTTACTCTCTATTGCGATGCGTTTTGTTTCGCATCGCAATAGAGAGTAACCCCCCTGTTTTAATAACACAAGGAATTTTACTGGTTTCAAAAAATTTTATATGAAAACCACTCAATATTTTGAGTAGTTTTCAAATTAAATTTCCAGAAAAACAGCAAAGAAGAATTAAGAATTAAGGAATTTTTTCCCCAGGAAAACATTTAAAGAATTTTCTAGGTTAAAAATATTTAAAAATTTTTTTATAACAAAAGGAAAGTAAAAGAATTTTGAGTTGAATATTTAAAAATTTTATTGGTTTATTTTGAAAGAGTATTCTGAGGCAACTTTTTTAGAAAACTTTTCATAAATCAAAAATATTTTTAAATGTTCTTTTAGCTATTGACAAATAAAATTTTTTTAATACAATTAAAATTCGTTTAAAAAATTCGTTCCTCAAAACGAAAGCAAAGCACTTTTGTATTGAAAACAAAAACAAATTTTCGTACTTTTGCTTTGCTTTCCTACGCTTTGGTGTTCTTGTGATATCACTGAAAACATGGATCGCAATTTTCATTTGAATTAAAATTTCATTTGAATTGTATTAAAATTTTTATTATTATTTTTTTTTAATTACAATTTTGAGCACTTTGAGTTACAAATTAAAATTCGTTTTAAAAATAAATAAATAAATTATTAATTAATATTATTCAAGCTTAAGATCTCAATAAAAAAAATGTTTAAGGGGTAATTTAATTTAAAAAAAAAAAAAGAAGAAGAAGAAGACCTTCAAAAGAAAATCGAAATATCGCATAATTAAAAATAAATTTTTTTTTTAATAATTTGATTAATTTATAATTATATCCTGAAGAAGCTACAAAAATTGGAGCGAAATATCGATATAAAAATAAATTTTTGAAAAATAAGACCTCAAGCTTAACGAAATAGCCATTTTAATTAAAAAAAAAAAAAAAAAATATATTTTTAATTATGCGATATTTTCACTTTCTTTTGAAGGTCTTTTTCAGGGAAATTTATGTTTTTATTAAGATCTTACTCTTTAACCCCCAAATTCATAAAAAATATTATGTGCTTAATAAGGGTTTATTTGACAGACTTCTATGCAGTATTTGTAAATAACCACTTATTAAGCACATAATATTTTTTATGAATTTGGGGGTTATAATATTAATTAATAATAAATTTATAAAATCGAATAATTTACTAAAATTATTATAAATAAATAAATTTTTAGATGCAGCCTTATTGCTGACAGAATTTTGTTTGGGTGCTTGTTTTAATATTTTTGATTAAAATTAAAATTATTTAGAAACTCCCCACCTTTATGGTTTGAATCATTTTAATATAAATTGATTTTTTGTTTAAATAAATCTGCATAATTAATCTAACAAAAAAAATTTAATTTTTTTTTGTGTATTAAATTCAATAGAATTAAAAATTGTTGGAAAATCCTATTAAATAATTTTTAGTTCAGACAAGTAAATTTAAGGCTTTAAAATTTAGTAAAAAAAAGGAGTTTTTTAATCTCTTTAAACAAAACATTTTTCGATTTATAAAATGGAAGAATGGATGTGAAATATAGCGAGGATGATTTGGCTTAGACTGAGTAAAAATAGAAGTAGGGATTTACTGGGACACCAAAAAACCCAGTTGAGGTAGTTTTGGCAAACATGTTAAGTGACCGAGTTTGCCATCAAATAACTTTTATAGAAGTTGTCAAGACGAGGAAAGGGGGAAAACTATGGAACGCCTCCTCTACCCTTAACCTAGCCTGAAGAAGCGGTGTAAACTCCACCTGCAGGGCCTCACTAACTGCACTGTTAACTATAGGAGTCGGCATGTTATATGGCCTCAATTTTTTTTTATTTACTATCTCCCTACTTCTCAATTTTCCTCTTATACAGCTTTCACAGAATGACCCATATGGGTTTTAATTTTAAAATGAAATATTGAACTCTTGTTGAGACCTCTTTTTTTACATATAAAAACTTTTGTAATTTAAAAAAATTTTAAACAAGATCATACCTTTTTTCATATTAAATTTAATTATGGCTTCAATTCCCAAAACTTGAAGCATGTACGAGTATTGCTTTTGCTATAGACTCTTAAAAAAATATTAATTTTTTTTTTTTGGAACAAATTGCCTAAATTTCATTTAAGCTTCTGCACATGTCATTATAATTTATGTTTAATTTTTTTTTTTTTTTTTTTTTATTTATTACTCTTCTCCCTTTTTTTCATTTTAATAAAAAATTACTTATTATTTTGAGTCACTGCCATACGCTTGTGCTTTTAAGGCTGGGACTATCATTAATAATGAATATTTAAGAAAATACGCTGTCAAACAAATGAAACAGAAAGCAGTTAAATAAATAATAAAAAAAAAAAAAAAGCAAGTTTTGTTTGTTCAATAATGGAAAAGTAAACAGGAGGCTTCATATGTGTGTTGTTCAACTGAACATAAATATCAATGAATTAAAAAGTCGTTTTCTAAGTTGAAATGAACTTAAGCCCTACAACGAGTAGACAGCAGAACAGTATTTTTTTTTTAATTTTTAAATGATATACAATTGGTTCCAAAAATATAATATAAAAATATTTAAAAAAAATTTTTCTTATAAAAGAGAATAATTAAAAAATGGGAAAAACAAGTGGCCAAAATGCTTGAATGTAACAACCACTCAAGTTTAAATAAGAAAAAGATTTTACTTACTATCTACAAGCTGCTAGGCTGGTTACCCATTTAAAATCTAAGAAGTTTCCTTACTGGGCTGTCTCAGTAACTCAGGCTTGTAACAGATCACAAGCTGCCGAGACCTTTTTAGCATTAACAATAAAGCTTACACTTTTTTTTCTTTATATTAAATTCTTCTTAAAGTTTATTACTTGTTAACAAAAAAAAAAAAAAAAAAAAAAAAAAAAAAAAAAAAAAAAAAAAAAAACCGAAAATCTTTTTCCCTAAAAAAAATTTCTCCAAAACACATGAGTAACTAAAATAGTTTTTATGTTTGCGTGTTAACATGGCACTTTGCTTAAGAAAAGAAAAGAAAACACCTCCCCTACCCCTTTTTAAATAAAAGAATAATTTTCTTTTTCAATATTAAAAGAAAATTCACAAAAATGTTCACATGATGCATGAAAGCAACATTTTTTTTTTATGACAAACAGTAATAAAATGAGTTTTTTTTCTTAGGAAAAAAAAAAAAAAATAATAAAAGTTTTATATGGCAGAAACAAAGAAAAAATTTTGTTAGCAGCAACATTTAAATGACAAAAACAAAAGTTTTACTCTGTCAATAATTGTAACCCCCAACAAGTCACATATGAAAACATACACCCACTAAGAGAAGAGTATTCTTGGCGGTATAGTTCATTTCTTTTATTTACCAACAACCACCTGATATTCAGTTTTGCTTTACATTTTTGCAGCAACTGTAATTACGAAGGCATTAACCCTTAAATACCTTTTAAGTTTCAAAATATTTCTGCTGGTAAAGTTAAATTTTCTTTATTAAAGTTTGTGTTCAGAGACTTATAGCAGAATTTCACAAGGAATTATTTTAACCCTGTAGCTCTTCAACTCAAAGGTGTTTTTTGTTTCTTTTTTACTAAGAGTCAAAAATTTTAAAGGTTCCACACAAATATTATTCACAGTGTTTTAGATAAATTCAAGTTAGAAATTCAGAAGAAATATTTTTGTAAAGAATATTATTTCTCTAACTCTACAACTCATGGGGTCTTTTTTGCTACTTTTTAATTAGGAAACAAAAAAGTCTTATTAATTGTAGTGCTAGAGGGTTAAAAGGTTCCACAAAAAATTTTTTTAGCAGTATTTTTTAAAAAATTACTCTAGAATTTCAAAAGAAATATTTTTCTGGAGCATTTTATTCTTGTAACTCTTCAATTTATGGGTCTTTTTATTTATCCTTCTTCATTTAGATGTCAAAAAGTCCCACAAAAATATTTCTCGTATAGTAAAATTTCAAAAGGAATATTACTCTAGCACTTTTCAGCACTCTAACTCTCCAACTGGGTCTTTCAAAAAGTTTTATTAATTGTAGTGCTAGAGGGTTAAAAGGTTCCACAGTCTCTCAGTGTTTTATGTAAATAAAACATTTTTTTAGGAAGACATAGACACGCTCTTACTGAAATGATCGCAAACTCTTTCTTTCCTCAAGGGGACTTATAACACTCACAAAATACGAGTAAATGGTAATAAATGGTTATTAAACAAATTTATGATAGAAAAATAGCTTAAGGCCTTGTTAAGCAAATAAAAAAAATGTTTTTAAATTTGGCTGTAACTATTTGTGTTTGCTTTAGTAAATTTCAAAAAGCTTTTAACAAAACTTTTTTTTAGTTAAATTAATTAAAATAAAAAAATTAAAAAATAAATAAAAGTGACTTACCCGATATTATCATATCACCTCTCTCTGTTGTCCAATAATTTATAGAGGCTGGATAAGCTTCTGTATGGCATTCCAATACAACGTCTTGCCCTATATAAGCACCCTCTAATTGATTGGGTATCGAAAGCATAGGAGGAACTACACAGAAAAAAAAAGACAATAAAAAAAATCTATTAAATCGTTTTTACAAAGTACTTTTTTTAACTAAAAACAAATCAATTCTTAATTAAAAAATTCTGCTTTTGTCTTGTATTTTTTTTCTTCGAATTTTTGCTTTCTCTTATTTTTTATTGTAAAACAAATGAAAAATAGTTTTAGTAACAAAATACAAACTTTTACTTTAAACACACATATAAATTTATATGTCAGCATGTCAGTGTCTTAACAATTAATAATAGTTTTCTTGTTTAAGAAAGAATTTCACTTAAGTTCCGTTTGTTAGTGAGATTTCTGTATAAAAAAAATGTTTCTTTGCATTTAATTAAATTAATAAAACTAAAAGAAAAGGCTTAAATAGATTTTATTTTTTGATTAAGATGACTCATTTACAGAAAAAAAATTTTCAAACTTTTTAAAAACTTTTTTAAAACAAAAAATCAATTTCAAGAATTGATACCAGCTCACAATGCCGTTAAAGTAATTGAATTAATTCAAACAAAAAAAATGTTTAAGACTTTAATTTTATGCTTTAATAAAAGCTTTGAGTTAGGACTTGATTGCAAGAGTTTTCTTTTTATATTCCAAAGCTACGCTACTCTTTCAAAGTGGGAACTTGTTGCATAAAATTCGTGCCTCCAGTAATGTAAAATTACCGAATGGTATCATTTTTCACAAAAATTTTACTCTGTGATCTTCAGTGAATTTTCCTTTGGCGAGCCTAATTTGCCTACAACATCTTCCGTCATAGAAATGCTAATCCTTTGTTTTTCATTAATTTGTTTTCATTCTGATTCTTTTTTTAGCGGACCTGTATTTTTTTACTGAAGTGCACCCACCATCTTTCACATAAGTGTTACTCTGTTTTTCAGTGAATTTTTCTTTGGCGAGCCTAATTTGACTGCAACATCTTTTTTCACAGAAATGCTAACCCGCCGTTGTGTTTATTAATTTTTTCTCTTCTGATATTTTTTTTTTTTTCTCAAGTGCTAACCCTGATATTCACAGAAATTTTCCTACTAACTTTCATAAAACTGCTATTCTTTGATCTTCAGAGAATTTAACTGCAATATCTCAATTCGAAGAAATGCTAAAACTTAAATTTTTATAATTTTTTTCTTTCAAATTTTTATTTTAAATGAACCTGTAGTTTCTACTGAAGTGCTGATTTTGATATTCAAAGAATTTTTTCCTTACGGACCTGATTGAACCAGAGAACTATCCTTGAAAAAAGTGCTACATTTTAATCTTCAGTAAATTTTTCCTTGATCGAAGTGACAATTTTTTTTTAAAGAGCTAAAAGAAAACAATTTTCTATTGAAGTGCTAACCGTGATATTCACAAAAGTTTTCCCTTGCAAAACTGGTTCTAACAGAGCACCATCTTTCACAAAAGTGCTACCCTCTGATCTTCAGTGGATTTTGCCCGGACAAATCTATTCGACCGCATAAGCATTGACTACAATTTACTAAATTTCTATATCTTAATCAAGATCCTTTTCAAGCTGGCACATATTCCTAACTAATCGTCACACTTTAGCAAGATGTAAAGTGTGTATCCAAACGTATTCAGCAATTTTTACAGCAGAGTATTCAGGGAATTTTTCTTAAATATTTTAAATTCTTTCATTAAGAAAGACCCGTATAAATGTGAACTCTCAAAAAACTTTAAAATGAGTCAATTCCTCTTTTACAAACAAACCCCAAAAAGGCAACAGGCATTTTTAAATATCAAAAAAGGTTCACACGCTCATACAAAATGTAAGAAGCAAAATGAAATAACGTGACGGCAACACTGACAGTGAGTTTCTTAGTGAAGTTGGCTGCAATTTAATTCATTTTTTGTTATTTTTGAAATTTAAATTTATTTTTATTTTACTAAAGATTTTAATTATATTTTTGTTTTGTTTTTTTAGTGGGTTTTATTAGACACTTAGATTTAATATTCAAGGCTAAGCACTCTTACTAATGTTTGCCATTTCAACGTAAACGCTGGTCACTAAAAACCGCTACGCTAATTTAGGTTGTTCGTTTAAATTGCTCTATGGCTAATTTATAAATCATTAACACTTCTATGAGCAAGTAATTATTTTGAGTGTTACAGTAAATAAACGATTTTTGTTTTTCATTTAACAAATTTATCAAGCACGGGTAGGATTGCATTTCAACTTGCTGGTAGATTTTTTCAAATAAACGATAAAAACACATTGTTGTTGCTACATTTTAAATGCGAATTTTTAGTATTAATAAAATGTCTAAAAATTTGATTTCACTATTATCAGTATTTTATTTGAATTTTCTACTTGTTTTTTTTTTTTTTGCATTTTGTCAGAAAACGTGTTTAATCTAAACTGTTAAGGATTTTATTTAACAAAATCCATTTCCATAATGATGTTTTTATTGTTGTATCAGCCTCAATAAATTCGGTTACAATATTCCTTTTCAATAAAAATATTTATTTTTTTTGTAGAGGAAATTTAACTAAACAACATGCCAAAAATAGCATTTAAGTGTTAAATAAACATTGTGTTTAACCACGATTGCAATAACATTTTTAGTATGAGAGTGTGTAAGCGAGGGGATGTAGAATTGAGGTAAGAAAAAAAAAATTAAAAAGGCCTGAAACGAGTAATCGTTCAAAGTAAAAGCCCTTTTACACTTAGCAAGTGACTAGGTTTTTAGTATTTTGATATTTACTATTGAACTTGGCCAACTATTCATTTTCTTTTGCTAGAAATTCTAAATTTTTTAAATTATTTATCACTCACTTCACAACAAGACAAAATACAACAAATCAGAAACATAAATAAATTATTAACACACACACACACAAAGAAAGAGAGAACAAAATGATTTATCGAGTATGGACAAGTGTGTATCAGCAAAAACACAAAAGCTGCGCAAGTGACTTGCCCAAGTCACTTTCCAAGTGTGAAAGGCTGTAAAAATACTGTTTTTTCCCGGGTAGTTTTAAGCTAGCCTTGTTGAGAAGCTGCTTTAGAAGCACTAATTTTTTTTATAACTAAATAAAGTATTTTAATTAACACATACATGCACACATCCATACGAAAATTTATATTTTAATTAAATAAAAAATCTATATCTGTTTGATATAGAAAAACTACTCCGACTCTTGGCAACACCTTTTCGCCTTTCTAATGCTTGAATAAAAAGGCCTTTTAGCAGGCCTATGCTGGAAAAATGAAGCAACTACTTTACCACAGGCAAAAAATTCCCATAACTGGAAATGTATAAACAGTACAGACAAAATTAGAGCTACACTGAAAAAATAATTAATTATTTATTAGACAGTGACAACGTTTCATTAGAAAAATAAAATATTTCATTGATTTAATGAAATATTTCATTAAACAAACGAATATTTCATAGAATTAATGAAATATTTCATTGAACTAATGACTAAATTTCATTGATTTAATGAAATATTTCACTAAATTTATGAATATTTCATAACTCATTGAAGTATTTCATTAAATAAATGAATAATTCATAGAATTATTGAAATATTTCATATGACGAATGACAAAATTTTATTGATTCAGTGAAATATTTCCCTAAATGAATAAATATTTCTTCAACACAATGAAATATTTCATTAAACAAACGAATATTTCGTAGAATTAATGAAATATGTCATTAGACTAATAACTAAATTTCATTGATTTAATGAAATATTTCACTAAATTAAAACAAATTTCATAGCATTAATGAAATATTGAATTAGACTAATGAAACTTTAAAAAAAAATTTTTTTAGAGTATAAAAAATTGACCCATTCCAACTAGACTTAAATTTAATTAAATTTTATTTCAAAGACATTTAATTTTGCTACTCGAAATTATGGTTCCCAATTTTTTTTTGGTACTCACTGTAACTGTATGCGATGTACATACATAGAAAATGTGTTTAATTAAAAACAAATTCTAGCACACAATTCGATTTCTTGTGTGCGGTTCGGTTCCCTAATAAAACTTTTACAATTTTACAAATCGAACTATTTTTGCATTTAATGTCTGCTGAAATTGTTTTTTTTTTTTGTTTTTTTTTTGTTGTTGTTGGCAGGATTTTATTTTGTTTCATTAAGCAAATATTGCCAAATGATTTATTGAATTACATCAACAACAATTATTGCTACTAATGAAAAACGTTTGTTTTATTTGCCAGATAGAAATTTAAAAATATTTGTATTGTGTGAATGTGTATGTGTGTGCAAACAAAGCAAATTTGTATGCATGTGTAAATCAATGTGCTAAAATTGTTAGTGTTTTATTAACAATGGCAATCAGTAGCAGTAATAGTTGTAGTTGCATTTCAAAGTAAAATTCATGACAAGCATTTATTTGCTAACGGTCTAAAATTAAAAACAAAAAACTTGTAGCAAATGGAAAACTAGCTAAAAAAAAAGAAAAACCCTCCAACAAAATAATGAATATTTATTGTAACTGAATTTGAAATAAATTTAAATTTCAGTTACATTTTGTATAAAAATGTAATACTTACATTGCACTCTTAAATGGACTCGTTTGCTAATGGAGGGTGGCACACCATTTGAAGCAACACACAAATAGGCAGCCATATGCAAGCGACTTACTTTCGTTATGTGCAAAAGTTCACCATCAACCACATTAACTGAAAAAGCAAAGAGAGAGCGTGAGATAAAAAGAATGTCGTTTTAATGCCAACTGACAGAGACAGGAAATGTATAATTTTAGTTTTTATTATTTATTTTAAATGATGTTACATTTGGGGTGATATAAAATTTAATCGGTTTAAATTTGTTTGCTTCTGTGTTACACAGGGAATACTTTAAAAGCCATTTGCGAAATTGTCACCATTAACTTTTTTTTGTTTGTTTTTGTTTCAAAATAAAAGTTAATTTATCATGCAAGTTGCTATTTGCACAATAACCTAATTTGAAATTGTTTTATTTTCTTTTAAAGACAATATTTTTTAATGAACTTTAAGCAGTTAAAACACATTAATACGCTTGTAACTTTTTTTTAAGAACTAAAGAAAACTAGCGCTTGCTAAGAACTCAAATAAAATATTGACCTTAAAAAAACTTAACTTAAGTGCTGGTGAGAAAACAATTGCTTCAAAAATTAAATATTTTAAAATAATAAAAATAAGAAAGCAAAACATTTTTTTAGAATTTTATTTTATTTTTTACTTTTTTAAATGAATTTTTTTTTTTGTTTTATTATTTTATTTATTTTTATCTTGCTTTTTTGCTGATTTTTTTATTGTTATTGTGCTTTAATTTATTTTTTTTGCGTTTATTTTTATTATTTTTTTTTAATTAGTATTTTTTTTATTTTAATATATTTTTTTATTTTTTATTTTTTGTTTTAATTTATTATGTTTTTTAATTTATTTTATTTATATTTTATTTTTTACTTTTTAATTTAATTTTAATTTTTATACGTTTAATTAATTATATTTTTATTTTTTATTGTTATTTTTTTTATTGTAGCTTTTTTTTAAATTCATTTTATATACGTATTTTTATTTTATTTTAATTTTTCAATTTATTTTTATTTTTAAATTTATTTTATTTTTTAATAAATAAAAATATATAAAAAGACCTAAAAGCTTAAAAAAATATTTATTTATTTATTTTCATATGAAAAAGTCAAATAATCTAGATTTATATTTTTAATATTTTTATTTTTTTTTATTATTATTTTAATTTATATTTTTTAGTTTTTATTTAATTTATTTAAATAATGTTCATTTTTAAATATTTTTTTAATTTAATTTTGTTAATTAATCTATTTTTGTTTATTATTTATTAATTAATTTTTCTTATTTATTTTATTTTTTAATTATAATTTATTTTTTATTGGTTTTACTTTTTTCATATTGTTTTTATTTATTTATATTTTTATTATTTTTATTTATTTTATTTTTAATATTTTTATTTATTTTTTTAATGTTTTAATTTTTGTTTACTGGGTTTTATTTTTATTTATTTTTTTATTGTTCTTATTTTTCTTTAATTTATTACTTATATTGTTCATTTATTTTTATTATTTATTTATTTATATTAAAAAAATTTGTTTTTATATTTTTTTTATTATTTTTTTTTTATTATTTGGATTTTTTACTTTTTTATTATTTTTTTTTTATTGTACTAGTTTATTTTAGTTTTATTTTTGAACTTTTTTTAATTTATTTTTACTGTTTATATTTTTATATTTATTAATTATTTATATTTATTAAAAAAAATTTTTTTATTTTATTCTTTATTTTATTGTATATATTTTTTACATTTATTTTTTATT
Organism: Thelaira solivaga; assembly: GCA_947397855.1. NCBI lineage: Eukaryota > Metazoa > Arthropoda > Insecta > Diptera > Tachinidae > Thelaira > Thelaira solivaga. The sequence goes on along the minus strand of OX377611.1, from coordinate 78,317,168 downwards.
TATATATTTTATTTATTAATTTTACTTTTGTTTTAAATTTTTTTTAATATTACTTTAATTTAAAAAAAATATTAATTTTGTTTAACGCTTAATTTCAATTATACATATATGAAAATTAAGAATGTTTGAGAAAGTTTTGAACGTGCCTTTTTAAGCTTTAGTTAAAAATTTGTAAGAGTCTAATAAAAAACTATTTTAAATGTTGAAAGCTTAACCCACACTTACCATGCTCTCCGCCTATAAGCATTTCCTCTCCATCCTCCCGCCGCCACATAACATAGGGCTCTGGGTAACCCCGTGCTTTACACATGAGAGTCACATTTAAACCTTCACGTACAACCAAATCATTGCTAGTCATGCCTTCCACAATCATGGGAGGCACTGAAAAAAAAAACCAAAAAAAAAGGAATTTTTAAATAAATAATCATATAACAAATTAAAAAAAAAATATATAAATGCTTACCCACTACTTGTAAATAGCCTTTTCTAGAACGCATTGGATCTGTATTTACCTGGCACATGTACCAGCCGCGATCACTTTCTTCCACCTCTTTGATATGCAAATACCAAGAGCGGTGGTCATTGTATGTTAAACTAATGCGATTATTCTGTGAGATGACATTGTGATGAATGGATAAAATGGTTTGGGTATCTACTCTTACCCAGGCCACCTATAAAAAATAAAAATAAAAAACAGTTCAGTTATATTATTTTCTATGAAAAACAATTTAAATTTTAATTTTTTCTCAATAATTTTTTGTTTTTGCCTACATTAATTTCAATATCATTAGCATACGGCTATTTAAACAAAAATTATTATTTTCTTAAACTAAAATAATATTAATTTCATTGCAAGTTTAATTTTAATTCTTATCATTTGACACTTGTTTTGTAGGGTTTAAAATAATTTAATTTCATTATAATCACTTTAAATAATTTTCAATTAATTATATCACAGCGCTTGCAGTAGCAGATACTTTATTTTATTGAAGCTATTGCTTGCATTAATTCCTATAAACAAGTTAAAATTAATTGCTTGAGTTAATAATTTACTTTCAATATTTAATTTTGTAATAATGATTGATAAGTTTTTGGACACATCACATACAAGCACATACATTTAAGTATCTAAGTAATTTACAACCATTTTAAAATTCATTTTAAAAAGACACATAAAGTGTTGGCGTGTGTAAATACTAAGAAAATTATTTCAGGTAAATATATCTTTTACTGTGTGTAATAAATAACAAATTTTATTTATCTGCTCAAAAATATTACAGCAAATAAATATTTTCCCTTTTGACCATGAAATTGAATTAAAATAATTTATTTTGATAGATGATTCTCAAACATCACAACATTTGGCAAGTAAGAGTAATAAAATAACAAACTGTTTATACGCTACCAGTATTGAATTTCAATTTTAAATACTGGATAATATTGTTAGTGCTAATGTTCATGTTCATGTTTATGTTACTACTCCTATTTGCTTAGTAGGGCATGAGTGAAGTTGTTGTTCTAGACCTTTTAAAGGCTATTTGTGATATTTTTAGGTAGATAGTCTGCCATATCTTGGCCCACTTGCCCTTCATGCTGCGGTATCCATAGTAAGATAACCATGTTTCTCTCTGCTAAAACATTGAGAAGTTTGTATTAATGCCAAACCAATCTTGATCGAAAGGAATAGCTTGCGAATGCACATAGAGCTGGTTGACTGTCTGAAGAAATGTATATTCCGGTATCACAAGGATATGGAGACGAATATGGACATGGACATGAATATGAACATGAATTTGAAAACGAATGTGAGCACCAATCTTAACATTAACATGAACGTGAGCATCAATTGTAACATTAACATGATAATAGACATAGACATGGGCATGAACATGAACATGAATACAGTAATGAAAGTGAAAAAGAATCTAAATACAAAAATGTACATAAACATGAGCACGGCCATGAACATGAACATGAAGACGACCATGAACATGACCATGAACATGACCATGAACATGAAGACGACCATGAACATGACCATGAACATGAAGACGACCATGAACATGAACAAAAATTTGTTCATGTTCGCACTTATTTTTATGTTAATATTTATTTTAATATTTATGTTTAGAAAAGCTTACCTTGTAGCCTTTTAAATTTTCGACCACACATGCCAATAAAGCGTCTCGACCAACTGACACAGTAACATTGGATACAGGTTCAGCAAAGCGTGGCATATCACCGTCTGAAAAAAAAAAAACGTATTAAAAAATTAAGTCAAAAGTAAAATTATGTTATTGCTACAGATGTTTTTTTTTTATTTTTGTTTAATTAAATGTTTTTGTTTTTAATATAGAAAACTTTCAATAGATTTTCTGTAATATTTGTTTTCATTAAGGCAATTTTTTTAAATAAACTTTTATTTTTTATGTGGTTTTTTTTTCACTCACCTTCCAATGAGGTCTGTGGTTTATCACCCATGTGAATGTGTTTGCCTAAAAATAGATAAAAAAGAAATTATTAAATTAAATTTATTTGTTAAATTTAGTTTTTTGAAAAATATAAAAATCATGTTCTCAACACCATCAAAGTGTGACAAAAATATATAAAATATTACAAAGCCATTGCAAATCCGTTTACTTAACACACTTTATATTGCAACTTGCTTGCAACAATGAAAATTGGGTGTAAAAATAAGAGAAAAATAGGCAAATATTAAAAAAAAAAGTAAAGGAATGAAAATATTTTATGTCAGTATCATTTATTAAAAAATATTACAGACCACAAGAGAAGTTAACCAACCAACCAGCCAACAACTAACCCAATAAACCCTGCTATTCTTGTCGTTGTTGTAAAAGATATTTTACAGCAAGTGTCTAGTCTTAAGGCCATAAAGACTTTTACTAGAACTGTGGCATGAAATGAAAAATAAGAAAAAAAGTTGCATTTACTGGCATGCACCACTTACACAAACGAACGTAGATGTGAGTATGAATAACCAAACATACGACGGCACAATGGCTGGCACTTGAAAAATAAAATGCTTTAAAACGAATTTTTACTAAAACTATTTTTTATTTAATTTTTTAAAAACGAGTTGTGTATGATTGAGCTTTAGCATATTAAGTTAAGTTAAAGAAAAATTCTTAATATCTTAAAAATATTTACTATTTATTTTTACTGACTGCTACGACCTTAACTAGGCATTTTGTAACTCAAGCTTCTCTAAAATTTGTAGACAGAACACAATGGCAATAATTTGCTGAAGAAGCTACACAAAGTTGGAACGAAATATCCATATTTAAATACGAGCTGAGCTCAAGTTTAATAAAAAAAAAGGACTTTATTAAGACCTTTATTGAAAATGTTATTTTTAAACATCCGAGAGCCTTTAGTTTAAATGTTTCTGTGTGATAATTTTGCAACACCCTTTTGCCATTAATTTTTTATGCCATTTCATCGTTAAGAGATGCTTGTTTAAAAAAAATATGTTACACATAGTAAAACAGTTGAATTTTTTTTTTAAAACAATAAAAAAAAGCTTTAGCATTTTTGTTTTTATGTTTCATTTAACTTTCATAAGAAAATTGTCAAAAATAGATATTTTACTTTTAATAGAAAAAAGACAGCAAAAAAAAAAAAAAAAAACAAAACGTGGTGGCTTTTGAAAGCATCTTTAGATAGTTATGTGCATTAAGAGAATACATTTGGCTGAGTGTCTGCATTACTAACTGTAAGAGTGTGTGTGTGTGTGTGTGCTTAGAGGGACATAACAGTATAAAACTGTTTACTTGCCTGAGTGTCTTAAGTCTGTTTTGTGCTCAAGTGCAACATAGTGTCTGCTTAGTTTTCCGTTTAAAAGAACATGCAGTACAGAATCACAAGCGTATTTTAGTAGTGATGGGCAGGGAAAGGCCAAAAAAATATTTATATTTTTTTTTATTGTCTTATAGAAAGCCAACTAACGAAGTATAATTATTCACACTATTTTATGAAATAAAGAAAAATTATTCTCACACCAAAAAACTCCATAAAACGCAATTTTGTTTGATTGTGCATGATAAAAAAAGCAAACCACACAAGAGCAAACAATTTGAGTAAAAATTGTACACAACGTTTTATTAAATCATGTTCGAGGCACGATTATTATTATTATTAGCATCATGGTGAGCTATAGTCGCAGTGCAGTTCCCAACTACAATGCAAGACTTGTTACGAATCTCAGATTAATCAAGACTAGATCTTCTGTGACCAATGTCTTGCTAAGTAAGTAGTTTATTATGCTTCTTAACACCGCTGGCCACTTGCAGAGAACGTATTCTGACGTTCTTTCCTGATAGAAACGATAGGAGGCAACAATTTTACTTGTGTGATAGTTAAGTCTACAGTGGACCGTAAGTAGGAGACATGATTAAGAACTGTTTGTTTTTTTATGCTGTTCAACACGATTGAATCTAAAAAAGAAAACTCAAGCACAGGCTTTGGCCTTAATTAAAACATTCAACAATACTCAACCGTATTCAAAACAAATGCCATTGACTATGCAATAGTTTACTCAAATATGTGTGATGCTTGACTTAATGCCTTTATGCATATTTGTGGTTTTGAATGTTTGCTTTCTAAATTCAATCGTGTCATACAGCATTAAAAAATAAACAGTTTTTAATCGCTAACTAGCGCATGATTTAATCAAATATTGTGCAGGATATTTTTAAGCATTGAATAAATCACACACACCAGTTCACTAAATTGCTGCAGGAACTATTTTTGAAAAATCTTTTTTTTTTCCTTTAGCGTTAGCATTTGGGTCACTAGCAAAGGATATTGTATTTTCTTTGTTTATTAAATTTTGGTAAATTTCTATTTCAAGGCAAACCCCCCTTGAATTATTAAATCTAGCCACGCGTCTGTTATAAATGTGCTTGTTATTAAAGTAATTCTTTTAAATTTATAGAAAAAAAAAAAAATGTAGAAGACAAAAGATATTTAAATTTTCTGCGAGTAGCGTTCTTTTTTTGTCATCTAATGGATTTGAATTATTCTAAAGCAAAGATTTTGAGTAATAAAGTTATTAAATTAAGCAACATATAAAGCAAAAAAAAATTCTTTAAAACAAGCAACATCTAGTGCTTGCTAGGGCAATGAAATTGTCTCTTTAAAAAAATATGCTGGGTAGCTGCCCCTAAAGTTTAGCTTTGAATACTTAATTTGTTAGATCAAATTTTGCATAAAATATTATGATATCTTGGGTCCAGCCAAAGGAAATGTTATTCTTCTGCTCTAGAGTTTAGAATATCGGCAAATATCGAGAAACTTTCAAGTTTGCTTTTGAGTACACAGAAACCCAACGTTCGGTTGTCATAACTAAATTTTTTTTATCAATTAAAAATTCAGCTAAAATAATCAAATTTCTGAGTTTAATTTTTAGCAACCAGAATTCTTTAATATTAAGTTTCTTACAAAATTTTCAAAGCTCTAACACCGATTTTCTATAATCACAATTAAAAAAATTTATAATCACAATTTAATTTTTGGTTCTTACAACCGCAGTGATTTGCCCAGTGTAAAATAAATTAAAATCAAGAAACTTTTTTATTTAAGTTATTTAGTATCATTCGAAATTTCAATGCAATTTTGACTTAGATTTTTTCTTTTTAATCTAAAAAATAAATATTTTCTTTGGAAAAAACTCAGTAGTATGTTCTAGCAAACATAAAATGATTTTTCAATGTTGTTATTGTTGTTGGTTTTTTATTAATTAATTTATTTAGATTTTTGCTACAAAAAAAAAACCCACACAAAACAAAAAGGAAACACTTTTTTAAGCTACACACATATTTAACCACAAATTATTATCAAAAGGCTGTTGTATTTAAGCCACTTAGTCAAGCACATCAAGTATCATTCAGTATGCTGTGATGTGTATGTTGTTGCTCAAAGGTACTCATTGTACTAGAAGAGGTTGCTTGCTATTACAACAATTATTGGCTGCAGGAAAAAATTTTCTTCAAATAAATGCTGTTTATTTTTACCAACACTAAGAAAATAAAATGGCTTGTAAGAACTAATTTACTTTAGGGCATAGTTCGCAAAGAAACGAAACGAAACAAATGCAAAAGTTTCGTTTTGTACTTTTTTAGAGTTCTATTATATAAAACTATAAAACGAAACGTTTGCATTTATTACGTTTCTTTGCAAACTCTACTTTAGACACGTTCTCTAAGCAAAACAAGAACTTTATCACGGTTGATAGAAAATTTAATTCTAAGAAGAAAACATTTTCTTAAGGAAGCTCATAGTTTTTTTAATTATGGGCTTCCTAAAATGTTCGCAGTTTCTATACAAAATTTTGAAATTTAAAAAAAAAAAACTAAAAGTAATGGCGGAGACAGAAAATTGAATTCGAAGCAGAAGAAATCAAGTTCGATTTTTTGTGAAAACTTATATTTTGGGCTCTGAAATTTTTAAGTCTTCTGTGATAAAAATTGCAAATTGAGAGCGAAAATTCGTACAGATGACACGTCACATTTAGGCAACTAAATTGGATGAACAGAGAAATAACTTGCTTAAGGAGTTATCTCTTTTCTAGTATTTTTGGAATGACTCTTCGCTTTTACTTTTTCCTCTACCCAATCTATATGTACATTAAATACTCGCTGTAGAACTAGTGTGTGTTTGCTTTATAACATAAACGATACGAATATTGACATGCATGAATAATCCAAGTTTATAGCTAAAGTTTTGTTTTAGTTACCGTTTTTATTTCTAGTTTTAAAAAGTATAATTCCCATAAGATTATTAAAAAGGACTATTAGCTTGGATTGCAGCAGCTATTTTACATTTTAAATTGTTTTTGTATAGAAGTTTAGACGATTTAATAAATAAGTTTCAACATTTCAATTAAAACTTAAAAAATAAATTAAATTAAATTAAATTAAAGAAATTACTAAAAAAATATAAAAATTAAAATTAAAATATTAAAAAAATTAAATTAATAAAAAAAAAACAATTAATATAAAAATTTTATTTTAATTAAAAAAATTATATAATTAAAAAAAATTAAATAATTAAAAAAAATTAAATAATTAAAAAAATATATAATAAAAAAATTTGATATATATAAAAAAAATAAAAAAAAGTATATAAAAAATTAAATAAAAATAAAATAATTAATAAAAAAAAAATTAAGTTAATTTAAAAAAATAAAAAAAAACAATTAAAAAATTTTTTATTATTAAAAAAATTAAATAATTAAAAATAATATATATAATAAAAAAATAATACAAAAAATTAAAAAAAAAAAAATAAAAAAAAATTTTCAAATTTAAAAAGAAAAAATTTATTAAATAAAAGTAAAAAAGAAAAATTTTATTAAAAAAAAAGTAAAAGAAAACGTTGTTAAAATTCATATGCAATACTGTTGTGAATGCGAAATTCTAGTGGGCAGTGAAAAATACAGCTCTTCATAATTATTGCATAGTGCTTTTACAAATAAAAAAAATTAGTTTTTACTTTATCTTGGGAGGATAATGATTGGTGAAAGGAAAAAAAAAATAAAAATTTCCATTTTATAAGAAGAAAAAAATTTATTTCGCTTTTTCCATTTCATTCGGAATGCCAAAGTTAAGAGTTTGAAAGACACATTAGCGAGGTTTTTTAAATTAAAAGTTTAACCTATCCTTAAACAGTACCTCTATTTTAGTTTTCAAGTTTAGGCAAAAGAAAGATTTTGGCCCTAAAAAAATCTTTACTTTATCTAGTGGTAACTTGTATTAATGGCCCTAAGGTAATAATGTGAGTTCTCCATTTTAGGTTTATGAAATATTCAGTAAACTTATGGAAAACACTACGAGGAATATTTTTGGAACACTTTAACCCTCTAACTATACAATTAGTGGGACTTTTTTAATTTAAAAACGCTAATTTTCCTCTATCAAACTGGCACCATTAGCAAAATATCAAAATCTGTTTGATAGCGGCTACAGAAAAAGCGAGAAAAACACACAAAATGCCGGTTCACGATGGGTTATGTATGCTGTTATCGTATAGGAGCCCCTTTTGTTTATTTAATAAATTTGCTTTTGTAACAATAAAACAAAGTTGCCTTAAGTGCACCTCAGCATATACTTAATTTTACTGTAATTAAATATCACTTATACGCACCACAGGGCAATTAATTTAATAAATTTGTATGCCATCAAATCATACACACACACACCAAGAAACTCTTAAAAAGTTTTGCGGTAGTTTGTGGTTAAAAAAAAATTTTAATTAAACAAAAAAATTTTATTAACAGCAAGAATTTTTTTTTATATTGTTTGTGCCACAGCAACAGCAGAGAAGACAAAGCACAGCTTACGTTTTGTGTAGACAACAATTTATGCTTTTCTTCTTTTGTTTTCTGTTTTGTTATTATAAACAAAAAACTTGCCATATGCAGCCATAAAGTCAAATGAAGTAAATGAAATAAAAAAGTCAAGAGACTTGAGACTTTTAAGTATTAAAAGTTAAAAAAAAAACAATATGAAAAACAAGTAACAGCATTTTGTAGCTCATTTGTCGTTTTGGCACAAGCAGCAAGTTTTATTTACAAAAAAAAAAAAAAAAAAAAACAAAAACTAACCACATGTTGTAAAACAAAATTACACTTACAGCAACTTGAATTATTTTTTTTATAAGCACACGCATACAAACCTGCATAAAATTAGGGGATAACTAACAGTAGCGCATAAAACTGTTTAAAAAAGATTTTTTTTAATCTTAATTTCGATAGAACTTGCTCGATATCGAATAACACGATTCGGCTTCAGTTTTTGTTTTTTGGAAGCCTGATATATTTTATTTCATTACAAAGAAACCAACCTCAGTAAATCCTCTCTTACATGAGTCCTTTTTCTATTTTTGTGCTCCCCATTGTCACTATTAACTTTTCTTGCTTTTCTGAACAGAGAAAACGGATTCGGTTATGAGAACTAAATTTGTTTCATTTACCTCAATCGAATTTTTCAGCTGTAGCAATCAGAATTTGATAATACAGTCCAAAATTTAGTTCTCTTGAAAATATTTTGAGCTGTAAGACCGATTTTATATTGTCCCAATTAAAAACTTCGATTTTCACATTAAAATTTTGGTGTGACAACAAATTTAGTTCACACAACTATTGTTGTTTACTCAGTTTGGCAGCACAAGTTTTGTTAATCAAATGTTGTTCATACGCGTGTAATTTTGATCAGAAAACAAACGAATTTCGTAGTTGAAACTGCGAATTTATGTAATAAAACTTTCATAAAATCAATTTTTGGAAAGAAAATATTTTATTTTATAGAATACTAGATATTTTTACTCGGACTATCACGATCTTGCGCCGAGACTAAGCAGACTGTATAAATAAAATCCTTCTAAGTGAGCCAAGCAAATGTCAGCATGGCCGATTCCACTCTTGGAATATATTAATTTTTGATATAAAAAAAAAATTCTGTTAGAAAACAGAATTTTTATTTTGTTAAATCACTGAATAACGAACGTAAGTGTGGGAGTAGCCTTATATTATTTCAAATAAAAATTTTTAGCATACGCTAACGTTCAGGATAAGTAAAAAGGCCATTAAATATTTTTTTACACTTCAGTGTGTTTAGAAAATATTTTTATATGTGGGGAAAAATGCCATAAACCCTTAAACAAAAACTTAAATTTAAAATATTTGTAACACAAGTAAAATGGGGTTTTGTAGCAGGAACACAATTTTGAAAGCAAAATAAAACACATTTTTAAATGCGACATATGAAGGTAAAGTAACACTTCAAGCCGCTACCGCTTCTTTACTCTTCTCTTTACTTTTAACTTTCTATCTTAGCTTCTTTCTCTATATTTGCTTTCTTTTGTACATGTAAAGGAATTCCCAAGGGATCACAACACATGACTGGTTCAGCTGATTACTACAGGTTGTGATTTACTCTGCACTTTTCTAACTCTCTCTTTGACTTCGTTTTATAACACTATCTTTTCTTATCTTCCTTACTTCTATACAAAGTGTTCAGACCATAGAAGCCCCTTCCCTTCCTTCTTTTCATATTGTGATAGGCATTTATTTTCATTTATTTACAGTAGCATCCTGTTAATTAAGTTTTCTTACCATCAAAGAAAACTTTTTTATAATAGATAAAAATTTGTTTAAAAAAAATATTTAATTTTTTTACATAAATTTTATAATATTGTTAAATTGCTAATTTTTTACTGAATTATACTTTTAAGAAATCCCACTAACTGGGTAAAAGACCAGGCGAGACCGGATAAAAAACAGCTAGTTTTAAATACAAAACACTACTCGCTGTTTTTTTAATTTTATGCCTCCCTTTTACCATAACCCTACCCTGTCTTTGCTTATTTTCCATTTCTTTTTTTTTTTATATATATTTCTTATTTAATTTGTAAATACTGCAAGTATTATAAAAAAAACTTGTATAACAAAATAAAATAAAAAATATTTACTTAAACATTCAATTACGCTACGTGTCATTTTGTCCTGCTACCACTGTCACTAGAAACGACTTGACAATCATAAATAATTACTTAGCAATGGCACATTTAAGGCGTGTAGAGAAAGCAGAAAAAATAACACACACACACACACACACAACAGATTCATAAACAAATAAAAAAATATTGTATTTGCAAAAATAAAAATAAAAAGCGAAACACTCAAACTGCAATTTATACACGTACCAGAATGTAACGTGTTAACTGAATTGTGTTTAAATAGAAAAGAGAAGGGAAAAAGAAAAGAGGCGAGTTTAATGGAAAACAAGTATGGCAAATTGAAAGGGCGTGATGATATGCTGGTAAGAAAATATAAAGTTTGTTTAAGATAGCAAGTATTTTTGCAATAAATAATTTTAACATTAAAAATCAATTATACGTTCAAAAAAAAAAAAAAAAAACAAATTATTGAAAAAAAAATATATATAAAAAAAATTTTTTTTTGTTATAAAATTTATTAAAATATGTTGTTTTATACAAATTCATACAAAATTTTTTTTCAGTAAATTTTTTTTAGAAAATTTTTAGTAAAAAATTTTAATTAAAAAAAATTTCTGAATGAAAAGTATTTTTCTTTATTGAAAAACAAATATTTTTTATTGAAAAGAAAATGTTTTTTATTAAAAAAAATTATTTTTTTAATTAAAAATTTTTTGTATAAAATTTTTTTTTCTATAAATTTTTGTACAACATTTTATTTTAAAGAATTGCATTCTTTATTAAAAAAATGTTTTTCATTGAAAAACAATTTCATTGAAAAACATTTTTTTATGGATAGAAAATTTTATCATGGAACAAAATATAAATTTCAAATTATGCAAAATGCATTATTTCCCATATTCTAATTTTTTTTAGAAAAAAAAAATATTTTGTTTTTAGGTAAAGAATATTTTTTTTAGAAAGAAAAAATTATTTAAAAAAAATTTGTTTTATTATGAAATATTAAAAAATGTTTTATATATTTTATTTCAAAAATATTTTTTTTGTACACAAAATTTGTTTTTTTTTGGTCTATAAATTTTTAATAAAAAAATTTTTTTCCATTGAAAAGAAAATGTTTTTATAAAAAAAAAAAAATATTTTTATACAAAAAATTTTTTTCTATAAATTTTTCTTGAAAAACAAATATTTTTTATTAAAAAGTAATTAAAAAAAATAGATTTTTTTCCAGTAATGTTTTTAATGAAAAATATTTTTTATTGAAAAGAAAATGTTTTTTATAAAAAAAAAAATATTTTTATACAAAAAAATTTTTTGTCTAAATTTTTGTGAAAAATTTTAATTAAAAAAATTTTTTTCTATAAATTTTTTTTTATAAAAATTATTTTTTATTGAAAAACAAATATTTTTTTATTGAAAAAAAAAATGTTTATGGAAAAAATATTTTTTTAAAATTTTTGTAATTAAAAAAAATTAATTTTTTTAATAAAAAATATATATATTTAAAAAAATTAAAAAAAATTGGACAAAATTAAAAAATTTTTTTATTCATTATATTTTTTTTTTAATTTAAAAAAATTTTTTATGTAAATTTTTTTTATAAAAAAGATTTTTTATTGAAAAAAAATGTTTATGAAAAATTAATTTTTTTTAAATTTTTTTTTTATGTTTTGAAAAAAAAAATAAATTTTTATAATAGCTGCCTGCAGCTGGAGCTCTAGCTAATGAAATTAAAAAAAAACTCATAATTAAAATTTTTTTTTATTAATTAAAAAATTTTTTTTTTTAATAGAAAATATTAATTTTTTAGCTAACGATTGCAATATTTATTTCAATGAATGTGTTTGCGCGTCTTTTCATAACTTTTACTAAGAGCACATGCCCAATATTTTTAGTTATCTCAAATATTTGCTTACCACTTTTTCACCTCCATTTTTAATTTATTAAATTTCCATTGATCAATAAAACTTTTCTATTTAATTAAATTTTTCGTATTTCAAAAAATGTGTTCGTCGACAGAGTTTAAAAAATCTATGGTTTTGCTTATTCTTTCTGACTCTTAATTTTTGTCAGGCATATTTTCTTTTTCTTTTGCTTTAAATTTAACATACACAAACATTTAATGCGCACACATGCATGCTAGCAATACAATAAGAAGAAGCTGAAAAAGAAAAAAAGGAATTGCATACAAACAAAACCGTGCACGTAGTATTTTTGACATTTTTTGTTTTTGCATATCACACAGTTTTGTAGGCAAAAGAAAAGCAAAAAAATAAATTTCTGTTTGCCGTGACTGTTTAAATTCGTCAGATACATGACGATGACGATACGATGTGTATGATGAATATGACATTATTTGCTGTAGTTGTGTTTGGGCGTCAGGAAAAAATCCAATTCCTTGTTTTTTTTTTTTTTTTAAATATTAAATAGCGACAAGGTTTTTTGAGCCAGTTTTTTGTGTTTATTTCCTGCAGCATTTTTTTAAATTAACAAAGTGTGCAACATGCCGCGTTTGTCTGCTTGTTAAATATTTGTATTGACCAAATATTGTGAAAACAAAGATCGTGCACAAGGAAACAAAATTAATTGAGATTTTAAAGGATGTCGAAAAATTAAATCAAATAAATGTTTAAGATTTTTTTTTTTTTTTATAAAATTATAGGAAAACTTCGTTTGAAGTTGTTTAATATCAAATAACAAGACTTGGTATCTGCTGCTTCACTGACGGTTTTAAATAGAACAATGGCGACACTGGAGCAAATTTTTAAAGGGTTATTCATATGAGAAAATTGATGCCCTTATTATGGTTCACAATTCAACTCTACTCTCTTTGTGGTATTATTGATTACAAAAATGACAACTTAACTGATTCGATTTGTGAATCATAATAGGGTCATAGACCTATTCTGTCTTGGGTCAGGAAATATTTCGAAAGAAAGTTCAGAACTTCATTAAATTAAAAGTCTAAAGAGAGGATTTTGAAGAAAATTATGAAATATTTTTGTTTCATAAAAATTTTATGTTGGACACATGTCGAAGCTGAGGAACTGTTACACAGTTAATGCAATACAAAAACATAAAATCTGCAAAAATCGTATACAATTTACGTTTTATTAAATTTTTGGCCTTGGACACCGGTGTCATTAAGGTCCTTAAAGGTGAATCTCACCTGAGCTAAAATCAGCTTAAGTTAGGGAATGTCTGTTGTCTTTTAACGAACTTCGAAGCTATAGCAATTTTACGTTGTTGAGGCAATGAGCGAGCAGACTGCTTGTCCAAGAGTGCATATTTTTCAATAAAATATGTTTTGTTTTCAAATTTAAATGAACGCCGAAATTTTGCTTTAATAAAAATTTTCTTTTGAATTATATTTTTCACTAAAGGCCCTTAAAAAATAACAACAACAAAAAAAGGAAAGTAAATATTAAAAAGCCAATTTTTTTAGCTTAAGCAACGAACAAGAATTTAATTTAAAAATTAAATAACCATTATGTAAATAAAAACAATCATAATCATAATAATAACAAAAACGGAAAAGGAAATTTTATTAAAGGAAACCATTTTTCTTTGTATCGGCATTGATTGCAAATAAAAACAAAAGTAATTTTTTTTTTTTAAATAAATAAATTTATATCCGAGGTTTTGTTGGTTGTCGTTATTAAGGAAACTTATTAAAAATAATTCTCAGTTTACTTTTTAACTTGCAAGATAATCATTTTATAATAAGTAAATAATAAATAAATACCGAAATGTAATCCCTTTTCTAAACCCTTATTTTTCTTTTAAAAACATTTCACTTGAACAACATACTTCCTTCCGTTTAAAAAGCCATCTTTTTTATTATTATAATTAAGTTTGAATGACGTTATTTTCCTGTTACCTTCCTCATCTTTGTTTTGCTTTCAACTTTTATTGTAATTTGTTTTTTTAAGAGCCTAAAACAAGAAGAGTTTTGCTAAAGCTTTTATTTCTCTCTGCCTCCCTTAAATATATTTCTTGGTGAGAAATATTCTCTAAACAATAAGTTGGGTTATTTTTTATTTGATTTTGGCTTAAATTCCTATTTTGTATAATCATTATGATAATAATTATTTCTTCTTTTTTTAATATCAATAATTATTATATGAAAATAAGCCCAGAGTTTGTGCTGTGGATTTCCTTACATATTATAATAGCTCAAGCTAAAAACAGTTAAAATAATAAACGTCTGCTGTTGCTTTTAGGTTAAAAGCTTTGAAAATTGTTATTAGTCTTTTTAATAAAATATTTTGCCAGGATATTTAATGTCTACAAAGTTTTTAGAATTTGTTTTAACAAAAGGGAAATTGAAATCAAACTGTAATTAGTTTTATTTTATTTGAAAAGTTTATATTAAAATAAAATTTTTTGGTTAAACAACAAATCTCTTAAAATCAATTACATTTTAGCATAAAAAAGGGTTGCTAAAGTAAATCTATTTCATGAAATAAAAATCTCCTCGCTTGCACCACTCACTATCAGCATTATGTCCTTCATTAAAGGAAAAAAATAATACAGTTTGCTTATAAGGGTAGCATAACAAAACAGCTTTACTTACATTGAGTTTAACCTTCCTTTCCCTTTGGAATAAATACTATTTTTTTTTTATAAATGTTTTGCATTTTTTTTTTATTATTTATAATTTTAATTGTAATTGTAAAACAATGCAATTGCAGCAAAAAGAATAAAAACAACAGACATGACATAAATAAGTTTTTATTTGTTGTGCAAGGACATTTAACTTAAGAGTAGAAATTGATATAAATTAAGTCAACTATAAGCATATTTCTCATACGCTTGTAATGCCAGTTTCTAAAAAGAAAAGTGGAAGAGCAAATTGGCTCTGGTACGTCTTTCAGTTAGAGAGAAAGAGAACAAAAAGATAAAAAAATAAAAAAAATTTAATTCAATTAAAAACAAAAAAATCATAATTTTTAAATAAAGATTTTGTAATTGAATCAATTCAATTCCACAAAAAAATGGGATGTGAAAGAGCATAAATCTTCTTAAAGCAAATGGCTCTGGTAAGTTTTTTAGTGAGGGAAAGGGAAAACAAAACAGTATCTTACTCACAAAATAAAATCACAATTTTTAGTAAAAATTTTGTAACGGAAACAATTAAATATTTATGATTTTATAAACAAAAAAAACATGTATTTAGATTTTAAAGTAAAATGAAAAACTTATAGGAAAAATTTCAATAACGTTGACATTAAAGTCTCCGTTAATTTTTTTCTTTTGATACATTTTTTCAATATAATTATACATTTTAAAAAATTTTAAATTGCTTAAATATGACACTAAAAATATGTTCATCAATCAAAACATTTGCACAAAAAAACATTTTTAAATTGACTAAAAAATATGCCAAAACTTTTTTTTTTGTAAATTTAAAAAAAAAAAACTCCTTTTTTAAGCTTAAACACTTTAATACTTTCCAATATATTTCCTCTGTAAGAGTAATAAAATTAAAAAATAAAGGAAAATAAAACCAGTAAATGTAACGTTTATTGCATAAGTAGCATAAAATCCAGACAACTTTTCGTACACTTCATTAAATTTAATTGAAACAATTGAAATATATTGTTTTCATTTCGGAAAAGTTGATTTGATGAAGCAGAAAATCTTTTAAATCCATTACGCCTTTCAACCATAATAATTTCAAATTTCACACAAAACTCATTATTTTCAAAAAAGAGAAAAAAAGTACAAAAATAAAAAACAACAATATAAAGGGCAAAAAAAAAATTAAAGCACTAAATGGAGTTGGTTGCTGAAAAAAATGGAAGCAATTAGTACTCCTAAAGGAACAGGAAAGTAAAAAAAAATTTGTTACAAATTCATTTTAAAAGGAATAGTAGTAAGTGGCAGTTATACTGCAATTAAGGATAGGCAGCCAGCCAAATTTGCAGCACAAAAAATCTTACAGAAATGGCAAGCGCTCGTTAAAAAAAAATAACTTTCAATATTCACAAAAAAAAAAAACAAATAAAAAGAACCAAGAATAAATTAAATATATTAATTGACTCCACAAAAAATTTAATTAATTGAAGGCAAAATTGTCATTCTGACAAAATAGAAAATTTATGGAATATTTTTTAATTAAAAAAATAAATTCATTAAAAATGCAGTCGCATATATAAAATTTATGCGATTAAAAATGTTTTCGAATTAACAACTAATCGCATAGAAAATTATTCGAATATAAAATAATTCTAAAAAGATTATTCGAAAAACATATTATCCGATTAAGGAATAACAAGATGAAAAAATTAATATAAGAAAGATTATTCGAATGCAAAATCATTCCAATAAAAAAATTTATTAACAAAAACTAAGCGAATAAAAAATTATTCGAATAAAACATTATTCCAATAAAAAATATTCAAATAAAAAATTATTCGAATAAAACATTATTCGAATAAAAAATTACTCGAGTAAAAAATATTAGAAAAAAAAATTATTCGAATAAAAAAATATTCAAATAAAAAATTATTCGAATAAAAAATTATTCAAATAAAAATTTTCGAATAAAAAATTATTCGAATAAAAAAATATTCAAATAAAAAATTATTCGAATAAAAAATTATTCGAATGAAAAATCATTCCAATAAAAAAGTTTATTAATAAAACTAAGCGAATAAAAAAATTATTGATATAAAAAATTATTCGAATGAAAAATTATTAAAATAAAAAATTTTTCGAATAAAAAATTATTCGAATAAAAAATTTTTCGAATAAAAATATATTCAAATAAAAAATTATTCGAATAAAAAATTATTCGAATGAAAAATCATTCCAATAAAAAAGTTTATTAATAAAACTAAGCGAATAAAAAAATTATTGAAATAAAAAATTATTCGAATAAAAAATTATTCGAATAAAAAATTATTCAAATAAAAATTTTCGAATAAAAAATTATTCGAATAAAAAAATATTCAAATAAAAAATTATTCGAATAAAAAATTATTCGAATGAAAAATCATTCCAATAAAAAAGTTTATTAATAAAACTAAGCGAATAAAAAAATTATTGAAATAAAAAATTATTCGAATGAAAAATTATTCAAATAAAAAATTTTTCGAATAAAAAATTATTCGAATAAAAAATTTTTCGAATAAAAAATTATTCGAATAAAAAATTATTCGAATAAAAAATTATTTGAATAAAAAATTATTCGAATAAAAAATTATTCGATTAAAGATTTGAAGAAAAAAAATTATTCGATTAAAGAATCACTCTAGCAAAACTTATTTGTTTAAAAATTTAAAAAAGTTAAAAAATCACTACTTGAGTAAAAAAATTATTCGATTTAAGGATATTAAATATTTAATTTAATTGACTCTATTAACAATTTTTTTTATTAAAGCTGACTTAAAAAAATTATAGGATTTAAAAAAAAAAAAAATTATACTGTTGATCCGTACATGAGTCCTTGGCTTACAAGTGGCCCGCAAATTATTTCTCAGTTTTAATTATGAAATTTCTTCTTAATTATGAATGATCTTTCTTTTATTTGCAGTATGTATTGGGTTCTCTTCAACCAAAAAAAAAACAGTCCTTCATTATAAAATTTTTATTTACGCACATAAGAAATGCAACAAATTGCAAACAAATTAAATCAATTCGGGAAACCTCAACATCTTTGTCCATAAGTTTCCTTTTATAAGCTCTTTATCATATGTACGTTTTCTTTTTTATTTTTATTGTTGTTGCTGAAGTTTTTAATAGCGCATTGTGTCTACGGATTGGATTTTTTAAGTCTAGAAACTTATAACGGTTTGTGTATAAAATATTTTTTTGGCTTTTTGCCAAAACAAGAAAAAAAAATAGTTAAATGCCTAAAATAAACTCATATACAAGACAAGCAAATAAAATTCAATAGCCACTACATATATAAAAAACTCACACACATGCACAGGGATAAACATAGACATGCCACAAGAGACATGATAAACTTAGTTTTTGTATAAAAAAAAAAACAACTTGTTGTGAAACATTTCAATTCATTTAAAATATTCATGAAGTTGTCTGTAAAGTCGTCTATCAATTTACTCTCTCTCACACACTCATACTAGTAATATTAACGACTTGCATATGAACTTGTAAAACATGTACGAGGGAGGTATTTTGTATGGCGTAGTGTTTTTAACTGCATAAAAACTATCGATATCGATTTATTGCAAAATCAATTTTGTGACAAATTTTTTATTTCCAGAAGTGGTCCTTCACATTGGCTTTCTCATTCGAGCGTTTAACGCCTCTGGATTATTTTTTAAGGAACTATTATTGGATTCCAAAAATCAAGCCACAATTGATGCCATAACCAGGAGCAGATTTTAGTGTTGTGCAGCAAAACCCAATTCTCAAAATTGTTTTCTTAGTGTGCAGTCAGTTATTCCTTTAAATTATTTAATTTTTTTCATTTCTTTAATACTTCAAATGAAATTATGCTGCCCTTAACTTTATTTCTGGCAGTGTTTTACGTAAAAAAAAATCCATTTTGTCTGAAGTCGTTTAGCGGCATTGGCATGTGTTTGTGTGCTGTTACGAAAATAACTTCTGCTTTTGGAAAAACAAAATTCAATTTTAACAGCTTTTCTTTTTTGGTTTTTCGTTTAAGTTTGTCTGTTTTTCAATCACAAGAGCTTAACGCCTTTCGATTTTTTTCTCTCTCATTTTTTTTTTTTTTTTTAATATTTATTTTTGAATGTGTTTATAGATTTTGTTTTATTGCTTAAAATATAAAATGAAAAATTTATTTTATTTGTTTTTCTAGAAAAAATATTTTATAAGCAAACGATGACGCGACTGCTAAGCAAATAATAAAAACATAAAAATTTATATTTATTTTTTTTTTTGGTTTGTTTTTATAAGAAAGGAAAAGTATTCCATTTCCAGTTAATAAAATACGGATTTATAAAGTGTTGAAGTAACAAGTTTTTAAGCCCAGAATTAAAAATTAAAAAAAAAGAGGAAAAAAACGTATTTGAAAAAAAAGAAAATTATCAAAAAATTGGTGGAAAATTAGTAACCAAGTTCTGGGTCCTGTCAGTCACTTAATTTTCTTTTTGTTTTTATTTTTTATGTTTTAAGTCTCATATTGTTTTATTGCAGCCAACAAGATAATTTTTTTAAGTAAAAGTGAGGCCTGATTTTACTTAATTTTTATTACAAAAAAAAGGAGAAAAAATTGAAATAAAAATATTTCGCTGATCATAAATTTAACTAAAATAAATTCAGTAAATAAAACAAAAACATTGGAACTTTCAAGCACTTGCTTTAATTTTTTTTAAGCAAATCTTATGTTACAGTAAACTAATTGTAGGTTTGAATAATAAAAATTATTAACAGAAATATATTAAATGTTAAGCGGACTTCAGGATTAATTTAATACTACAATGAGAATATAGGTACCCCCCTAAGGTTTTACCTCATCCAAAAAGAAGACTTAAGAGTTTTATGTTGAATTAAAATAATACAAAATTAATTAGTTCAAAAGGAAGCGTGCTTTCAAAAATTTAATTTTGATTAAAAAATTCACTTAAATCGTGTAGAAATTTTATATGAAAAATTTAAAAAAAAAAATGTGACAGAAACAGCACAGGGAATTTTATATAAAGTTTTTAGGCTTTAAAAAGAAGCCTTAAAGAGTTTCAAGTTTTAATTCAAATAACACAAAATTAAGCAGTTAAATTAGGAGTTTCAAATTGAAATAAAATTATTTTTTAATCGAAACAGAATTTCTAAAATGTTATGATGAGACTGAAATGCTGTTTCTGCAACAGAAGCGAATAAATGATCATCAGGGAATTTTGCTAAAATATTTTTCTAATACGATTTAATTGGCAAAACAAAAAACTTTTTATAGCAAAACAAAAAATGACTGTTGGTTGTCTAAAATAAACAGCCCATACACTCAGTTTACTACACTGCAGCACAATATTTCTATAACTGATCATCAGGCAATTTTACTCATATTTTTAGAATTTTTTTATAAAATATGTTTCCAATAACTAAAAGAAAATCTCTGGACAAAAAAAAAAATAAGTGTTGCTTGTGTTACACAAGTAGCTAATAGCTTTTATATGTTTCTGATCATTAGGCAGTTTTACTTATATTTTTAGGGCTTTTTTTTAATTTTTTTAACACGATTCAATTGTTTTGCATCAAAAAAAAAAAAAAAAAAAGACTGTTGCTTGTGTTACAGAAACAGCATAGAAACTAACTTTTTTATATCCCTTCAGCAGACTTTTATCACTGATTATCAGGCAATTTTCCAAATATTTTTATAAATTTTTTTTATACGATTTCGCTGTCAAAAACAAAAAACTTTTTGTAGAAAAAAAAAAAAAATTGAGTATTGCTTGTGTTGCAGAAATGGCACATAAACTCAGTTTTATAGGCCGCTGCACAAGACTTTTATTGCGGATCATCAGGCAATTTGACTCATATTTTTAGATATTTTTAAAAAATTATTTTTTCGAATACGATTTAATTGTCAAAATAAAAAAAAAACTTTGAGTAAAAAAAAAATTATAATTTTATGTGTTTAATATTAAGAATAAGAGCTTATTAGCGTAACAAAATGCAGTTACAAAGAAATGCAGACTAATAGAAAATAAAAAAAGAGTAAAATACAAGCATGTCTTAATTTCCTTTGTTTTTCTTAACATTTACATTTAACCCCTATTTAGTTAAATGCTAAGGATATGCTAATGATTTCTAAGAAATCAAGCACTCTAAACACACACACTCAAAACTCGTACTTTGTTTTATGTCTTGTATGAGCACTTGTCTAAGTACTACAGAACTATAACAAAATAAAATAAAATTCTTTTACGAGTTTATGTTTTATTACGCCTAAGGTTAAGTAAAGTGTTTAAGTGGAAATTTCCGTCCTTCCTTTAGTCTTAAATAACAAACAATAAACCCTTTGCCTGCCTGCATAAGAAACTAAAACCAAAAGCATACAAAATGAAAATTTGAAATGAAACCTAAAAGGGAGGGGGGTGGGAGTAAAAACTAAAGAAGTTTTTTGTTTTTCTATGAATTTTCTTTAAGCTTTTAAATGTGAGTGCAGTGAGTGTAGGAATTTATAAAGCAAAACATTTTAGTTTTTTTAAGAAAAAATTTACAGAAAAAAAAAAAAACAATTATTGCTATCATATTTCAAGTAAACTGTATGTTTAGGTAGAGCGGTCCATACACGACAGCAGCTTAATTAATATGTTGCGCTAATGTACCAGTGGTGTGTGGCGAAATTAGCTCAGTTAAAGCAAGTTGTCAAAGAGTAAGTATGAGAGGGCATTTAAATTATATTGAAACTTTGATCGCTGTAATTTAGTTCCAGAATGCTTAGCATTTATGCTGCTGTGGTTTATTGGCCGCTTAAATATGTGTAACCATAACTTTTGTTGTCCTTTTCTCTTTCGAGTGCGAGGGGGATTGTTAAAGAAAATTTCATTTTTTATTGCAAAAATTATTTACAAAATTACTTTTCTTGAAAAAGTTTTGTTTTCTAAACTTTCTTTCAGTAAATTATAGTTTTTAAACTAAAAAAAAAAATATTTCTTCACAACCTTTGGTTGAATTTAGTTTGTGTGTTGTTGTTTTTCTAAGTAGCGTGAATCTGTGAGTTTGAATATTTTTATATTTCATAAGCTTCCAACTACAAATATGAAACTAAATCTTTATAAAGTGCACTTTGCTGCCAACATTAATTTGTTTGTATGTGTTGCTGCAGATGAGTAAGTGTTTGCAAATATTTCTATAAACTTGGACACAGTGGTGCAATTTAGCATTAAAAATTGCTTTTTATTTTATTAAATTTTTTTTGTATATAAAAAAAAAATTATTAAAAATAAAATTTGTTTGGAACGGCCAAGCTAATCAAACCCATTAAAATGGAAAGGTAATTTAAGAAAGTTTGGGCCTTTCTCACTCACGTTAAGCACTAATATAATAGGCTTAATTTATTTAGGCTTTCTAAAAGAGCATAACTTGCTCTGACTCGATCAGGAATTGGCATTGCATAGTATTGAAACATATATGACGAAGATAAAGAAACATTGGAGCACATATTTTGTCACTGCAATGGTCTAATTTGGACGGACCATCATTACCTACAACCCTCGGACATGGGGGACAAATCACTTAAGAAGGTCTTTGAATTCTTAATGAATACTGGACTCGGGGAAAATTTGTAATTTAAGAGTAGAGTCACAATAGGTCAATTATTGGCCGAAGGGACCAGGTGACTTGTTCCCCCTACTCTTTGTGGGCACGTAATAAAATTATTGAATTCCTGTGGGATTGAAAACATTAACAATCCAATTATAAATGACAATTCCCCAGCAGTTTTTTTGCTCATCTATATAAATAAAATTAGTTTTCTGTTTGTTTGTTTGTTCGCTATAATCCAAAGAAGATCGGGTGCTCCTCTAGATTAGTAGATAGCGTACTAGCCTACCAATCTGGGGGTCGCAAGTTCGATTCTTAACTAGATCCTGGGTGTTTTCTGCAGACAAGCCAAAGAAGCTTTACGGATTTGTGTTGTTTAAAAAATATATACTTTTGGAGCAGCCACTCCCATTTTTATGCCCACTTTTCAATGATTTTCACTCACCACTGTTGAAAACAAAGTTTAAGCCTGAAATTATGCTTTGAAATATTTTATTTACTTTAAGGATACCAGTTCATATAATTTAGAACCGGGCCTAAATGAATAAAATTATTCGCTGGTTTGTTATAGAAAATTTTCCAGTAAAGAGAATTATTTATTATTTGTAATAAAAAAAATATCTTGGAGAGTCTTCATAACAGGCACCAAATCATTGCAAACTATAAAAAAAAATTTTTTTCAATAGAATTTTTTTCGCCTTTAAAACTATTCCAAAGAAAAGTTATTGAAATTTGCTTGACCAGTTCCAAGTAATGCCCCTGTTTTGTTAAACATGGTGTTCCAAGTAGTTTTTATGTTTCTTTTTTTTAAAGCTTATCCTACTGAATGTTTGGGTTTAAAGGAGCAAGTGTATGTACTCGCATGTGTGTGTGTATCAGTTGTGTGTGTTAGTTCATTTATTGTGAGTTATGCATGATTATTTTTACTTATATTTTCTCTGAATGAATTTGATATGCGTTTTTCTATTTTGTTTTTAGATTTTTCTTAAACTCATAAACAAACCCCCCTCCCTTCCCAAACATTCACACAATGAAATACACACACTCACTCATATGACTGTATTTTATTATATTTTTAATGAAACTTTATCCCTTGAGTGTTAAATGGGGATAAATTTATGTTTCTATATTATTTTCCTTTTCATTTTTCCTTTTTTTTTTTTTGTTTTCTCATATTGTCTCACAACTACAAACTCCAACACACAAATGCCAACATTTTTATGTTAGTGTGCGTGTTAATGCATAAATTCAAATTTAGATTTATTTTTGTTATTATTTTGTTTCTAATCAAGATGTCTTAATGTTAATAATTTTTTAGTATTTTTTTTTAGAAACAAATTTTGAATTTCCATTGCTGCTCTAAGACAATGAAATAAGTGACTGACTTATTTTCTGTTTCTTATCTTTTGCTAGAAAACAAAATAATGTTTTTTTTTTGGTTTATTTTAAAACATAATAAAATTTGAAATTTGTTGGTTTTTGACACAAATAAATTTTTTCTTTTTAAGTTTAGCAAATAAACACTTCAATTAGATTTGTAGAAAATATTTATGGCATTTACTGTTTTAATATTAAAATTCATTGTTATTTCTTTTTTCAAATTTATAGACATTTTAATTAGATTTTTGTTAATTTGACCATAAATTTTATTTTGAAACAAACAACAAGAAACTATTTTTATCATCAGTGAATTTTACTTAAATTTAGTAGGTTCTAAAGAGAAGCCGCCTTCAGAGTATTAAATTTAATTACAAAAAATACAAAATTAATCTGCTAAATACAGAAAGCTGCAAGAGTTCGAAATTAAAACAAAAAAAAATTGTTTATTTAATCAAAACAGAATTTCCAAAACTTAATTTTGAGTTTAAAATTAATTTATTGTTACAGAAGCAATTAAATCGGGTAAGATTTTGTATGAAAAATATAAAAAAAAAATTATGTGATAAAAACCGCACAGACGTTTTTGTTTCGGATCATCAGGGAATTTTACTTATATTTTTTAAATTTTTTCATCAATATTGTAATAAGAAAACTTTGTGCATCTTTAAAGAAAAGAGTGTTTCTCCTGTTATTTTATATGTCTTTCTTAAGACTTTTAGGTGTGATCATCAGGGCATTTTACTCATATTTTAAAGATTTTTGTATAATTTTTTTTCTAAAAAATATAATTGCTAAAAGACGACTTTTGTTAGAGAAACAGAGCATAAAAACTAATTTTTATGTGTCTACACAAGAATTTTACTTAAATTTTTTATTAATATTTTTTTCTAGCACAATTTAATTGTCACAAGAAAACTTTGTGTATTATTGGTGTTATTTTATATGACTAGTCTCTGATCATCAGGGAATTTTACTTATATTTTTAGAATTTTTTTTTTCCTAACAAAATGTAATTGTTAAAAGAAAACTTTTGTTAGAGACCAGCGCATAAAAATTAATCTTTTATGGCCCTGCATATAAAAAATTATCTCGGATCATCAGGGAATTTTATTTATATTTTTAAGATTTTTTATTAATTTTTTTCTAACATAAGACTTTGTGTATTCTTAAAGATACTTAAAGATGATTTACTTTTATATCTGATCATCAGGGGGAATTTTACTAAGAATTTTTTTTTTTTAATTTTTTAACACAATTTAATTGACAAAAGGAATTATTATAAATAAATAAAAAATTGTGATTTATTCATTTGTAAGTTTGCTATGAACTCTGTAAGGATTAATGCATCATCTCTTGATTATCTTATATAGTACAGGGCCTTAATAAAGACAAACACAGGAGGGTTCGCTTGGATCCCTTTGTGATATCTGTATAAGAAGAAAGAGATAGAAGAGCGAATTTAAGTAGGAAGTTAGTGAGGAAAAGACCATCTCTTAGCATGAACGAATTTATTCTTCTGTCTAATAAAATTTAATTGTTCTTTTTCGGTGTGATTTTTTATTTAAAAAAAATTAAAAGGATGTTAGATAATCATTTTCTTTTTATTAATTTTTTTATAACGTTTCACTACAAAAAAAAATTAATTTTAAAATTCAGAAATTACTTTGCTTTGGTTGATTTAGAAAAATTGCCACTGTCGTTCTCAGCTCAAATAAATTTTTGGTTGTGTTGGCTTGCAATTGGAATTCTGGGGGGTGATTATGCATTTCGATTATGAATCGAAAAACGTTTCGAAGAGAATTTTCAATTTAAAAAAAACATTAATTATGTAAAAAATTAAAAAAAAAAATAACGTTTTCAAAATTACCCTCAAAATTGTTAATAAACTCTGCTGGATTTTCGAAAGTTCTTCATATTAGATTATTTCTTTCGAATTGAAAATTCTTTTCGAAAGCCATTTCGATACGAATCGAAATACATAACAACCCCCCAGTTCCAATTCTTTAAACACGATCAAATTTTTTATTAAATGGGGGTTTTAATACTACCCCGCTTTAAGGGATTTTTTTCGTTCTCATTTTAAAAACCTCTCTCTAGTAATTTATTAATTTTCTTTTTTCTTTGCCATTAAGCAAATCCAAATGATTTGAAAATGCCAAAACAATTTATGCTATGAAAGTGGTGTTTGTGTGTGTAGATAAATAATTGGAAGACAAGTTTTGTTGCCCCAATTCGTCACATGAAAATTTAATAAGTCTTACTGAAATAATATTTCTTTCAAAAGGACACACATACACAAATTCTACTTCTTGTTCACTTTTAAAGCTGCTCGCTCCCTCGCTTAATACTTGCCACTTGCTGGCTGTTGTCTCTTTTTCTTTTTTTTTTATGTTTTTTGGTGAGTGATTACTTATTTTCTCTTTCTTCCTTAAGTATTACACTCGCTCTTGCTTTTGCTATTGCTATTGAATTCTTGCTAGGTTTTTTCTTTAGATTTCTTTTTCAGTTTTACTTTCGTTTTCTAACCTTTTCCTACAAATTTATTATTATTATTATTGTTGTTGTTGTTGTTGCTCTTATTAGTTTTTTGTTGTTGTTTGTTTATATTTAACCTCTGATATGTGAAATCTTAATTAAGATTGAAATGTTTTTACATTTGTAAGTACACACACACACACACACAGAAACGTATAAGTTACAATTTCATATAGTATTTTTTTTTTTGTTATGAATGTGTTAGTCCCATGTGACTCAATGAATGAATGACTCGACTGACTGACTGCTTGCTTGACTAAAGAAATGTAAGTAAAATAAAGTAAAGTATGCGTGCATTAAGATATTTGTAACTTTATAAGAATATGTTGTTTTCCTTCTTTTGTTTTTTCAATGATAAAACTAAGCAGCTCACAATGAGTCTGATTCTTAATTATGAAACAAATAAAGGGAGTTTTGCATAATTTTTTTTTAAAACTCAAAGTAAAAAATTTATAATTTTCCCTCAAAAGTCTTATTGTTAAGAGTAACAAAAATCTATATAAATAAAATTCATAGCACATGAAATTGTGTCTGAAATTTGACACATTTAAACTTTATACTCCAAAGAAGTTTTTTTTAAGAGCAACCACGCCCATTTTTTATATAAATAAAATTGGTTTTCTGTTTGTTTGTTTGTTCGTTTTATTTTAAGGAAAGCCGTCATATACTTTTTCACCAGCCACTTTCATTTTACGCCCACTTTTCAATGAATTTCACTTACCACTTAATATAAGCCTGAAATTTTGCTTTGAAATGTTTTATTTAATAATTCTAGCAAAACCTTAAGCCACTTTATAGAAAAAGTGAATCTGTTTTTGAGCGATTAAAATTCTATTTGTAAACGGATTTCCCTACAAACATATGTAATATTTTATAATAAAAAGTGTTTGTAAATCCTTTCAAGTAAGCTTGTGAGACCGGGCAAAAACATCTAGTAAATACTTAATAAAATTCTAAGATATTTCCTGTTTCATGGGGAAATAAAAACTTTTAAAATCTAAAACACTAAAAAAAAAATAATAAAAAACAAAAGCCACAGTCACAGCCAATTTGAACTTCCACTTCTTTATTTAGATTTTTTTCCTTCCACCATAACATTTGTCTAGTTCTAAGACCTGTCAGTTTCATGTCTGCTATTTCAGTTTTTAGTTTCTTTTTTTTTTTTTTTTGTATTTCGAAAAGTGAAATGTAACAAGTGAATTTCCAAGTTAACAGCAACATTTTTTAGACATTTTAGAAACAAAAAAAGATTTTACATTTAAGTAAAGAAATCTTTTGGGTATGCAGTTGGAAATTTGTCAGTACTAAAGCCAGTATTAGGCAGCTTGTACTGTAGCAGGTAAAACATTAATAGTCAAGTTATAATGAAAAGAAAATACACAATTTAAAATTCCTTTAACCTTTTACGTTTCTACATATGCAGCCTTCTAAGCATTTACCGTCTTATCCAAAAAAAAAATTGACATAGACTTAAAAATAAAATTTGTGAAAAAATTATATGAAAAATTTCGATAACGTTGACTTTAAAGTCTACGTTAATTTTTTTGGATAAGAGGGTTAGTTTTTGGACTACGTTTGAAAGTAATAGCTGCCTCCGCCTAGAAATATAAACATGCAAATCCAGTACTGCACTAACAAAAATACACTTTAAAGATTTTTGTTTGTTACTTAATCCAATGAAAAATTTCATTACTAAAAAAAGTTCATTGATTTATGACGATTCATGAGTTTAAAAAAAAAAACATTCATTTTGCAAAGCTTTTGCTAGATTTGCTATTTGGTAGCACTTTTTATTCTAAAAAAGAAATTATCAGCAACTAAAAAATAAACTTTTTAAAAATCTTAGTTTTTAGTTAAAAAAAAAAAAAAAAAAAAATAAGAATAAAAAAGCAGCAGAATGTAACATCAAAAATCTTAAAAAGCATTTTAAACAGAAAAAACAGAGACTTGCAGTGACCACTACAGGAAAAAAATGTTTTTAAATTTAAATACCATAAAAGAGAGAGAAAGACAGACAAATAGAAAATGTCAAGTTACTATTGTTCGTGTATGTGTGTGCGTTTGGGCTTCTGGAATAGACACAATTCACAAGAAACACCACAAAGTTGAGTTGATAATTTTGTGTGTTTAATATTGTTGTTGCTGTTATGCTTTTGTTTTCAACATTTTTATGACAGGAATATCAATTAAAAATATTTTATTTATCTGTAGCAAAATAACCAACAAGACAATGTAGCAACAAATGAAACATAACACACACATACACACTACATTTCATGGGAATTCAAAGTTTGCAGGAACATGTATGAGTGTGTGTGAGTTAATTTTTAAAACAAAAAGGATCTAAAGTTTATGCGAAAGGAAAAACCAAATTTTTTCTGTTTTCTTTTTTATTTAGAGCTACATGTTTTGGCCCGGTCTCGCCCGGTTTAAACCTTTAATAAGTGAGTCGATATCCTTAGAGTAAAGACAGCGTGTGTAACAAATTTACTAAATTTAATAGTTAAAAAACCTAAATACATCCATTCATTACTTGCTAGCGTTATTAGCAGAGGCGCTAGTTAAAGTGGTAAATAGGCTCAAATTAAGTACGCTCACACATCTTTATAAACAGTGGTGAGTGAAAATCATTGAAAAGTGGGCGTAAAAATGGGCGTGGCTATTGAACAATTATATGAGTTCTTTTCTTTAATTAAACAAAAATGGGCGTGGTTGCTCCGAAAAAGACCTTCCTTAGAGTATAGAAATTATGTGTGTCATATAACAGACAAAAAATTTGTACAGCGAAAAGGCATTTTGAGCGATACTTGCACATACAGGCAAGTATGAACGAACACTGCAAAAACAAATAAATAAATAAATGAATGAATGTAGGAATGTAAGAATGAATGTATTTGTTTACATGAATTTGTTTATGTGAGTTTTTAGTTGGCAAAAAAATAAATGTGTTTTTGTTATACAATTTAATTTATAACAAAATGTTAGTACGTCTCCCCTTTACTGAAACATGAATGCATGAATATGTGTATAGTTTTGGATCGTAAGTATTTTATAGTATTTGCAACACTTTTTGTGTCATGCAACAATGTAATTGCCACTGTCGTTGTAATTTCCGTTTGGTCACGAAATAAGAAATAAAAAATAGCAAAATAAAACACTAAAAAAAAATTAAAAAACACAATAACATTTAAAACAACAATTACAGTTTAACTGCAGGGAAGAACTGCAAAATATTTCAAATGAATGTGAAAACAAACGAAAATGATATAGAACAACCACGAAGGAAGTCGTTAGCTAAATGTTGGTTTCACATATTACATACCTTTAGACACACAAAGAGCAAGAGAGAAAGAGGAACCTATAAACTTACACATTAAGTCATTTAAAGGAAAAGGTTAACATTTTGTTTAAAGCTTTAGAGGAATACTCGTATAAAGGCAAACATATTCTTCAAATTAAAATCGATTTTACAAACAGAATTTTCATGTTGAAAAATTATATAAACGATGGAATATCTGTGGCATAAACTAATTACAATCCCTAGGTTCTGTTTTGAACCATTCATGATTCACTACTCGACAAATTTGGGCCAAATTATCTACGCCTTTTTACTCATCCACCTGAATTGTCTGTAACCTATGCAGCAGAATATTTAGCAAACTTTTAATTAGAGGCCTTGTTTGTTATTATAAAAAACTCCTTTTTGCTTAAATAATTTTATTAAGCAAATTCCTTAAAAAAAAAATTTTTTTTTTTTTTAATTTAATTTTTTTTTTATTTTGCCGTAAAATTTCTCTGAAATTAATTTTAGAGTTCAGTTAAAGGTCTGCTCACAAATTAATATTTTAAGATAAAAATTAAAAAAATTAGCTGTTATTTTTGAAAGTGGTATAAGTCCACTTCTTATTAAAAACAAATAAGTCAGCAGTAATTTGCGTGAGATGGTGTCTATAGCTTACTAAAATTACCGTTAATTAATTTTTTTTTAAAGTGGACTTATACCACTTTGACAAATAACGGCTCATTTTATTTATTGAAAGAAAAATGTCTCATAACTCAATTAATGACGTTATTACCAGCCAGCATTGTTTGTTGTTGTTATTTTTGTGTTCACATTGCGTGTTGTTCGTTTAACATTTTAAACAAATTTGTGTATTATTAGTGCGTTGTTGTTGTTGGTAGTTGTGTTTCTGTTAGAGAAAAATTAAAAAAAAAAAGTATCCTCGTGTTTATATGGACAATAACCAAGTGAGGTTTTAATTACTACAATTAATATGCCACACTGTATCACATTGCGGTAAAAATTTCACTAGTGCAAAACAATGTTTACTTTTACTCTCCAATACAATCGTTAAACGCTTAATGAATATGCAACAACAAGAGAAATATTTTGTGGTTTTAAAAACAAATTGTAAAAACTATTAAAGTTGTGAAGTCTTGTCTCCTTGGGGGAGTGAGAAAAAATTATAAAAAATTTTAAAAAAATAAATGAAATTTTGCAGCATAATTTTGGTTTATAAATGAATCATTGAAAATAATTCTTTTTTTGAAAACTGATTTTATAAAAATATTTTAATTAAAATAAATTTAAATTTAATAAACAATTTTAAGCTTTTTTTAATTGAAAAAATTTCTTATAATGCCTAGAGCCCTCCACAAGCATATATGCATCTAAGGAAGGCATCAATCAATCAAATAATTTTGATCAGCTTACTGCGGCCTAAATAAGTCTACTGGGATGCTACTTTTAAGTTAAAAATTCTTCCTGAGTCTAGTATTCATTAAGAGTTCAAAGACTTTCTTGAGTGATTTGTCCGTCATGTTAGACGGTGTGTTTTGTGTTTTGCTATCTCTTCGTCTTCGTTTTTTTATTTGAGTAGTAACTGGTTTAAGTGATGGACTTGTCTTTTTCTTTTTTTTTCTTCTTTCTCTTATTATCTCCCTAATTCCTTCCTGATAGAAGAGTCATCTCTAGTGTTATCCGTCTTTCATCTTGCCTTCTGTACAGGTATTATGAAGGGACCACGTCAGAGAAAGCCCCAGACTGTTTTTTTTTCGTGCACTCTGTATAATCTAGCCCTGGGTGGTTTGTCCTCCTTATCAGACGGTAGTTAGTAGTGATGCTCTAACTGACAAAAAGGAGTGACACAATATATATTCTGTTGGAGCGCCTGCCTAGTGTTTCAATACTCTACAATGCCCAGCCATGAATGCAAATTCCTCACCAAGTTAGGCCTAGTAAGTCATTTGTTTTCTTCCAAGAACGGAATGTTATGAATATTTTCGCCACCCTGATACCCTTCGTTTTTAACAAAAATAAGAGAGATTCTCAAGTTAGTCCGTAGCATAGTCCTATCCCAATGAAACTGCAGCTTTTCTTATGAAGAGAATGACATTAATGTTTTCGCTACCCTGATATCCTTGTCTCTAACCAACACTGTTGAGATTCTCTCTTTAGCCACTTCTTAATCTTGAACTTATTGGAGCTACAAGGCAGTCCTTAGAATGCTTCTAGCCCAAAGAAGTCAGTAGCCTTACGTGCGAGTTTGTGTGCTTCTCTGTTGGCTACATTTCTACCTGGCCTCATACTAAGTGGATCCTGTTGTTGAATGCAAGTCTCCTTAGAAGCTGAGACTAGTAGTGTGCTTCAGTAGCTATTAAAGATTCCACATGGTGTTATTTTTAACTCCATATTTTTCTAGTTGCCCTAACGAATCTATGATGCAGTAATTCTTGGTTAACTGTAGGAGTTAAAAATTCACCATAGACACCAACCAAATAAGCTAAAAATATCATGTTTAACAACCAAACATGACTTTTTTTAAAATCATTAATTTTTATTTTGCGGTTAAGTAAACATCAAAAAAGAAGAAGACAGTTAACAATTTTACTGCGTTTTAGGCTTAACTAATTTTAAACAAACATTTTTCTTTCAAAATTGAATAGTGAATCGCAGCACTACAGTTTTGATTTTAGTGTATTGAAAGTCTTAGGATTTTCATTGAATTTTGTCAGCTGCTTTGTAATTTTTTTTATTTGTATCCACAAAAATACAGGAATCCTGATACAATTAAAAGTATAAACGTTTAGAAAATTTCTAAAAACTATTTGTGAGAGCCGTATAACTATCATTGACATATTGTTTTTAAATTTCTCCTTTAAACTAAATTTTTTAACAAGTATTTTTACGCACATAAATTGTATTTCTAGGTAGCTGGGTAGTCGTAGCACTTTTTTTTTTTGAACTTATAAAAATTATCAATCAATTTATTTTTTGTTGTATTACTGGCTGTAATTTTGTTAGTAAGAAAGAACTGACTACCACACAGAAATAATAACACAAAAAGTATCACTTACAAATTACTGCTGCTTTAGGCAAACAATTATTTATTTAAAAAAAAATTCCTTTTAATAACAAATGTTACAAATGACACTCTCACACCTACACACCCACTCAAACTTGAACAAACAACCCAAATTGTCCTACACACAGACCTGTATATGTAAAATAACATATACTCGTACCTGTTCATAATATTTTTGATTTTATGAAAACACGAAAATTGCTTGTAAAAAAATATGTTTAACAAGAACATGGTGTGTCTTTCGAAAAGTGAAATAACAAAAAAAAGGTGTTGAACTTTATTAATAATTAATGGATAAGGTGTTTCTGTTTACCCACACTTATAAGGGTTATAGAAGTTGCGTTTGATGACTGTTGTGACATTGAAATATTTGAAGGAGAAAAAACTCTATAAGAAGTAGATGATTAAAAACTGGTGTTTTATTATTAAACAAGATAAATTAATTGCAAAAAGTTACTCATACGCTCTGTTTGAAATACAATTTTTTACATTTCAAACAGCAAAGAGTAAATTTGCCTGATGATCATTAGAAAACAGTTATAATTTATGAGTGTAAATGATAGTAAAATAAATTTTTGGGCAAAAGTTGTTTAAAGTAGCCCCACAAAAGTGCTTATGTCTTGTCTAAGATGACTTTTTGACACTGCAAATCAAAAAAAGAAAAAGCATTATGGCATAACAGTTACCAGGCAGATGACTTCAATGAATTCTGGCATTCCCGTTTAAGACTAAACGACATTGTTGCACTGCAAAAGCGAAAGACATTTTGAAAGATACCAGTCATTTCCAGTTTATACAGAAAACTAATTTCACTTTAACTAAACATTTTAATAAATTTTTTTGATTCCATTAATAATTTATTTGATTCCATTAAAAATTTAATTGATTCAATTAATTATTAAATTGATTCAATTATTAATTTAATTGATTCAATTAATAATTTAATTGATTCAGTTAACAATTTAATTGATTCACTTAATAATTTATTTGATTTAGTTAATAATTTAATTAATAATTTAATTAATTCAATTAAAAATTTTTCAATTCAATTAAGAATTTAATTAATTCAATTAATAGTTTTTTGAATTTAATTAATAATTTAATTGATAAAATTAATAATTTATTTGATTCAATTAATAATTTAATTGATAAAATTAATAATTTGATTCAATTAATAATTTAATTGATTCAATTAATTATTAAATTGATTCAATTATTAATTTAATTGATTCAATTATTAATTTAATTTATTCAATTAATAATTTAATTGATTCAGTTAACAATTTAATTGATTCACTTAATAATTTATTTGATTTAGTTAATAATTTAATGAATTCAATTAAAAATTTTTCAATTCAATTAAGAATTTAATTAATTCAATTAATAGTTTTTTGAATTCAATTAATAATTTAATTAATTCAAGTAATAATTTATTGAACACATATGTAGGAGTAAAACTTTTGAAATTTCACAGCGCTTTAGTTGTTGCGTTTTTGAAAATTTTTTTTTAATTTCCAGCGAAAAATTCTTTGTAGTTAAAGGGTCAGTTAATTTTTTTCTAACATATTTACCCTCATTTTAGCCAGTGTGTAGTAGATATTATTTGTAAAAAAATTTAAGTGCCAGTAAAGTTATTTAACCTTTTCCAAATGCTTAACTTATACATTTCCATTAATTTATTTCACATTATTTATTTTATAAGAAGGAAATGAACAATTAAATGTATAAATGTTATAGAATAAAAAAAAAATAAATTATATAAACAAAAAGAGCATTAAAATTATGATTTCATTTTGACTACAATATGACTTTATTTTTATTGCTGGCTTTTAAAAGTTTCCGTTTTTAGTTTATTGCTCATTTGGTATTTATTTCTGTAGAAGAAATAGAAGGAAGGAAACAAAAATACCAAAAAAAAAACGACTTTAAAGGCAACTAACAAGTACGAATGAGTGTCTTGTGCTCAAGTTTATTAGTCAAGTTAATGAGTTTGTTTTATAAAAATGTAAAACGAAAGGTAGTACTAGTTATAATACACACACACACACACACACACACACACGAGTACACATACCAAAGCACATAAAAAGCACATAAAGTACACACTTAATTTCATTTCTTAATTATGACTTTGTTATTGCTGTTATCGTAATTTGTATTTCTTTTTTTTTTTCTTTTTCTTCCTTTTCATTTCCTTTGACAGTGTGTCTTTTATGTTGTTTACATTTTTCTTCTTTCCTCCGCCACCTTTTTACTTTAATGCTTACAACCTTTAAAAGATTTTTTTTTGCTGATTTAGTAACCGAATGACTGCCTTTAATGTTGTCTTGTAGTGTTTGCTTTGTGTCTTAATTTACTGTGAGTGTGTTTGTAAGCAAGTCCTTGCTTATACCTGAGTTTGTTTAGCTTGTGTGTGCAAGTGTGAGTGTGAGTAAGTGCAAATATTAGGAATTTGATAAATGACTAAAATATATTTAAGTGCATTTAAGATGGATGAGGTTATAAAAAATATAAAAACTAACAAAAAACAGAGAAAAAGAAGGGAAAATGCCTATTAATTAGTACTTGATTTATATAAGCAGCAATGAGGAAGCATGTGAGGGTGACATGTTTGAAATGCTTTGATTACTTTTGCTATTAGTAATTCATTCATATTATTATTTTAACTTTCTTTTGAAATATTTGCTCATTTTTGTATTGCAACTACAATGTCAATGATTAATTATATAGAACTTTTGTTAAATAAAATTTTTGTTTGTGTATTTTAAACCACTCCCTCCTACACTAAATTAAAGCCTTCACAAAATAATTCTCAATTTTCTGTTAAACTTTAAGTTTGAATTTACAAAGAAACAAATTTAATTACAATAACTGAAATATAATACACGCCCTAAAATAAGCAAGTTAATTACAGTTAACATTTCCCAGGCATTTACTTTGGATCATCAGATAATTTTTATTTTTAATTTAGATACTCAAGTGACAGAAAAGGTAAGCTAAATCCAAAAAACCTTCCACATGAATTTATTTTGCATCAACAGAGAATTTTTTTAAGTGGAAAGTTTAAGGCCAAATCGTAGCATTTGATATCGAGCAAGTTCGTTGGAAATGTTCAAACTATTTTATATAAAAAGCTTAGAATTAAGATCAAATATGAAGATTTGAATTCTAGTTTACTTCTGTTTAAAATTTAAACAAAACTATTTAAAATTGTATCGTTTTATAATAACTTTTTTTTGGCTCACTTTTTCTACTTTTGTTCTCTTAACAAAATAAAAAATATTGTAAAGAGATTATTTGCCATCATATGTCGAGCATAATATTGAAAAAAATATAATTTTTTATTAAAATAAACAAAAAAAAATCAAAAATAAAATTATTCCAACAGAAATAAAATTTGAAATGAACATGCGAATATTTCTCTTGCAACTACATACTAGAGCATGTGGGAATTTTAAATGTTTTAAAATATTCCAATTTGGTTTGCATACACGAAGCAAAAAAGAAAAAATTAAAAACTGTAAAACTTTAAATAAAAAAATATTGTTTTTTTTTTTTCTCTTTCTGTGATACACAAGGCTGGCATGCCATGGCATTTCTCTTCAATAAACCCAATTTATTTCATAAATTAATACTAATATGTCATCCACATCCTCATCATATATGCAACAGCAAGTTATTGAGATACAAATTAAAATAAAGCAAGAAAAAATGTTGGAATATTTATCTATAAATTTAATTCACAAGAATTATTAAAGTAAAATCAAGTTTTTCTAGCTTGAAATTGACACACATAAGTGGTCAACAAGTAGAAAAAAATATAATTGGAGTATTTATGAGCAACAAATTAATTTATAAATGAGTTTTAAAGCAATTTTCTGTAAGCAAAAATAATATCATTTTTGGGGCTATTAATCGTCTAATCAGTCCCCTTATACGATTCAGTATTGACCACATATTCATTAAATTCTACAATTTCCAACCACATATTACGCTGCATACAGCAGTAGAATGCTAAACTTGTGATTATTGGTCGCTGAATACACAGAATTAAAAATTATTAATTTATGCAATTAAATTATTAATTGATTCCATTAAATTATTAATTGATTCAATTAAATTATTAATTGATTCAATTAAATTATTAATTGTTTCCATTAAATTGTTAATTGATTCAATTAAATTATTTATGATTCAATTAAATTATTAATTTTTTTCATTAATTATTAATTGATTCAACAAAATTATTAATTGATTCAATTAAATTATTAATTGATTCAACTGAATTATTAATTGATTCAATTAAATTTTTAATTGATTCAAATTAATTATTAATTGTTTCCATTAAATTATTAATTGATTCAATTGAATTATTAATTGATTCAATTAAATTTTTAATTGATTCAAATTAATTATTAATTGTTTCCATTAAATTATTAATTGATTCAATTGAATTATTGAGTCAATTAAATTATTAATTGATTCAATTGAATTATTAATTGAGTCAATTAAATTATTAATTGATTCAATTGAATTATTAATTGAGTCAATGAAATTATTAATTGATGCAATTACATTATTAATTGATTCACTTAAATTAACAATTGGAAAAATTAATTTTTTTCTTTTTTTAATTTTAATTTCCATTACGAATTCAATTAATTTAACAAATTTTGTAATTGAAATGTTGAATTGGCTTGTCAGCACACATGACAAAACCTATGCCAGAAGACGAGAATTTTCCTTTAATGCATATTGTTGCAGTTTTTGGCCGGCTCTATTTGCTTCTAGACGCACATTCTTTTCGCACATTCTCATGGATGAGAGCGAGCTGATCTATAACGGATTAGGCTAGAAGACCTTCTTAGGTAAATGCGATCTTATTTCCCCGAGTATGTGGCTTCAAAACAAAATGATGTAAATCTTTTAGATGCATAAGGGCTACTTTATAAAGCAACCATCTAACTCGAGTTATTTTTAGAACAGAGCCCAAATCGTCACGTTGGATGAAGACGATTAAAACTTTGGGGTTGTTGTATGAAAAAATTTTAAATTTCGATAGAAGTTGCTGAATATCGAATTCGACGAGTTGGCCTCAGGAAAATCACAAAGGTCAGGCCATATATTTATACGAGTGGAACACTATGATTTAAATTATATTTTTTTATTGAAAAATTCAGTTTTATTGCGAGTATCGCTATCACAGTCAAATTCACGACAAGCCATTATAAAAAAATTTGGACAGGTGTTGCTAAATATCATTGTTTTCGTCACGATAACTAGGCTCATAATCAGGCCTGTTGTCAGTAAAATCCTTTTTATTATTATTTAGAAAATATTACTGAAATAGATTCTGAAACGTATTGGTTAGATTTAATGAAGCAAACACTGAGTAAAAATATTTGGTCAAGCACTTACCCACTTTTAATTAACACTTTCAATTTAAAAACTACTAAAATGGGCTCTTGGAAGCCTAAAACTAACCTTAGCCGAGTTTAATTTTAGCTTGAACTTATAAAATGTTTGTTGAAAATGTTTACTTAATTTTTTATTCATTTCAAATAAACAATTGAATGGGAATTTTTAAATAAATAAAAAAAAATATATAGAGAAAAATTTAAATTTTACTAAAAAGCTTAATAGAGTGTTTCAACTCGTGACTAAATACTATTTTGCTATTGAGTTTTATTACTCAATCTGTTTGTTTTTTTTTTTGTTTTTTGTATTAATTAAAAATTCAAATTTAAGCAAAAAATTAAATAAATAAAACAAGTTGGACAAGTAAACATGTTTTATGGTTATTTTGTGTGTTTAGTTTTTTTTTTTTTTTTGTGTAATTTTATTTGCAATAAATTATTATTACATTGTTTTTAGCAGCATTTAAAGTAATTCTAATGAGTTACTGTAGTGGCGTTTAACATTTGAGGCGGCCTATACACATTCAAGTTCCATGAAATGTTAGTGTAAATGTAAAGCAACCTATAGTGCGTGTTAGTGTAGTGTATTTATTACTTAAAAAAAAAAGAGAAAGCGAAAGCCATTTTGATAGTTAGCTGCCGGACTTTACCATTTAACTTGTATGGAAAGCGAGTGTGTATGGACCGCACAATACTATAATATCTGTAAGCCATAAACAAACAAAGCTTTTAAGAACTTAAATGAAACTGCAGTTTCGATAAGAGAGCAACAAGAAAATTGCACTTAACAACAACACAATTCATTTAAAATATTAAACTAAAAACTTACCAGAGTTGTCTAATGTTAGAAAGCAATAATGTATTAATTAAGGGAATTTTTTTCTAAACGCAAATAAAAGAAGCTAGAAAAACAAATGTACTAAAAAAAAGCTATCCTTTTCATGTAGAGAAAATGGCTCTAAGCAAGAATTTTCAATAAGCGTTATCACATTTCAGTTGCAGTAAAAATACATGATGATGAAAATGTTATTAAGCAGAAATGAGAGCTTTCATTGTTCTTTCATCTCATTAAATAAATGAAATCTTTATATGAGCAACTTTTTTGAAGAATTTAAAAAAAGGTTATTTTGGCTTAAGGCTTGGTGTTGCACCTGTATTTTTTTTAAAGAATTAATGTTTTGTTGCTACAACTAAAAAATATCACAACTGAATTAAATAATAAATTTAGTTATAACAACCGAAGTTAATTTGCGTGTGAATATTTAAACTAATTTGCTAAGAGTAAATAAAAAAAATTTTATATTAAAAAAGGGGGCGTTAAATTAGGCGTGGCTGTTTAAAAAAATACCAATTTGAAGTGCAATACTTTTGACAACAACAATTTGTATAGCGAGCAAACATAGACATAGGAAATGAATTTAGTTTTCTGCTGAGCAGAGATTTAAATTTATGCTACGCCAAATATAAATGCCAAGCAAGTATTTTATAATAAAATTATTTAATATTTTTCTTAATAATAATTCATTAAATTGAAATTAGTTTAAGCTTTAAACTACAAAAAGAGCCAAATAACCAGTTCAAATAAAATAAAATTCAAAACACTATAAACACATTTTTATTAGCAGTTAAACAAAAAATAATACAAAAATTTAACGACATTAAGTTGAGCGTTAAACACTTAGTTGAGCATGTAAACACTGCAGCGAAATGCATGAATATAAACCAGTCAGAGATTGTATCAAGCAAAAATATAATGACGTCACAATTGCATTAAAGCAAAACTATGAACCAAAAAAAAAAAAAAAAAAATAAAAAATTGTTTGCCAGCCTCTCATTTAAAGTTGTCAAACGAGATTCAAGAGTTTTAGCATGTGCTGAACTGTTGTCTGTGTGCTTTTTTTATTATTATTTTGCAGTAAGTGAAAGTTTAAAGCCAAAGTCAAGTCTTTGCCTGACAGAATGTATAAATACAAGTGCAGAATATTACAATGGAATTTATTTACTATAAACAAATTATTGTTAAGCTAAACAACAACGCTTGTGGTGTTCTTAGCGCTTAAAACATGCAGTTCTCCTCGAATAATCAACAACAACAGCAACAGCAACAATCTTTAAGCGGGCGAGAAGGCATGCAGCAACAAAGTGATACCCCCATAGTTTCAGTTGCTGCTAATGATAATGATGTAACGGATGGTGAGGCTACGGCAGAAATGCATCAAAAACTTGAACCAACAGCTCTAAGCAACATATGGGAGTATGAAGAAATTTTAAATATTTTAGGTCAGAGGGGAGAAGTTTGTAAAAAATTAAATTTTTTTTGCAATAAAAAAAATTTCTGAAAATTGTTTTTAAAGGCTTTGGGAAAACCCAATGGATTTTATTATTAATCAGTGGCTTATTAACCATGACCTCTATGGCATCCCAATTGTCGGTGGGCATTATTGCCATTTCATCTCAATGCGAGTTTGGTATGTCTCAGGGAGAGAAGGGCGTAATGATGGCTGCCTGTGTGGCAGGTAAGTAGATTGATTAACTTATTTTATAAAAAGGAACAAGCAAGACAGATTTTTGATCGAATTTTTTAAATTCAACCTGATTACGAGATTCATTCTCGTGACGAGAACGAGTTATTGCAGCTTTAACTTCTTCTAGCTCTCTTTTGCTCAAAATATTTTATTTTTCCCTTCAACTAACTTTCTTTTTGTTTATAATTTCAGGCATTGTTTTATCCACTTACATTTGGGGCTACATTAGCGATGTGTGGGGCAGGCGTACAGTTTTAATATGGTCCACATTCGTTACAAATGCTTTACAATTTATAAGCATGTTCGTTACCAACATATGGCTTTTTAATTTCATAAATCTTATTATGGGTATCAGGTAAAATATTAAAAATATTTCTCAGTTGAAATTAAAATAAAGAAAAAAAATAAAAAAACAGAAACTTTTTCCAGTGCCCATAATTTAATGAAATTTATTTTTTTTTTTTTTGGTTGTTGGTGAATACAAAATAAAATTGCAAATATTCTAAACCACACATTATCTTTTCTCTTTTTTTTTTAAACATTCTTCAGTTTGGGTGGCATATCGGGTGTTTTATATCCGTACCTGAGCGAATTTAATACAGCAAAATATCGTGCTGTAGTCATAAATTACTCCACCATGTTTGTAAGCATAACGGCCATTTATGTACCAGGTAAGTTATTATTTATATTTTTTAACTTTTATTTAGTTTAAATTAAAAAAAAAAAAAATATTTTACGATGAAAGTTTTATTGGATTTTATTTTTAATGTCTTTCTCTACGTGTATGTGTGTGTGTGTGTTTATTTTTTTAGCTATTTCATGGTTGGTGCTTTCAACAGATTGGTCTCTGGAAATAACTGAAACGTTTGTATTTAAAATGTGGCGTTTGATAATATTGTTTTGCTTACTGCCGGGTTTGATAGGTGGTTTGCTATTGCTGCCTTATCCTGAAAGTCCCAAGTTTTTGCTGGCCCAAGAGAAACACTCAGAAGCTTTAAAGGCTTTAGATTGGATTGCCTATTACAACAAGGGCATACCCTTAACCGAAGTGCTCAAAAGTTCAGCTGTTGCTTTAAAGCCCGAGGAATTAGCTGATGCTGATTTGCTAAGCATGGACCGGGGATGTTCCATTGTCACCAACATCTGGAAGGCCACTGTACCCTTGTTTTATAAACCTCACGGCTTGAATGTTACATTAGCTGTGGTGGCCTTATTTGGTCTTATGTTTGCCTCGAATGGCATGCAGATTTGGTTCCCAGAAATAGTAAATCGTTCGGCTGGTGGCCTTAAATCGGGTAATAGTGCCACAGTTTGCGCTATATTAGATGAATCTTATGCCAGAGACCGGCTTAATGCCACCACACTTGATGATGGCGAAGTTAATATGGTAAGTAATACAAAGAAATAAATTCTAAAATTAACAAGTTAATTCTGTAAACTAAAAGCTCAATTCGTTTTAAAAGCCTTGATTCTAACAAAGAAATGTTACCACATTGTGCTTATTTTTTGTTTTAGTGGTTGTAGCAAATTTCGAGCACAACTTCGACCATCGTCTTTTTTTATCCAAAGTTATTTCCAAATTAAAGGCGCTCATTATGGCGGCCAAAATTCGATAAAATAATATAATTGGCGTTGCCACGTTTATTTGCTCTCCAAATATTGTTTGAAATATCTAAATAATATTGCTAATTGCTTTACAAACATGTTGAGCAAAAAATAAAAACGGAAACAGGAGGCATACAAAGGCATTCGATATCTCTCGCAATTTCTATGTAATTGAAATGGAAGTTACAATTATTGCAGAAAATATATTGAGAAATTGTTGGGTAAAAAATGTGTCCTATTCTGTAATGTTCTTTGGTTCGTGCGCAAGTTGCTAAAATCCCTTAGAGCAACCACACTGGGGTATATGGAAATTTCAAAAAAAAATTTCAAAATAGTCCAAAGTAATTTCTGGGTATTTTGGCAAAAGATTACAAATCTAGACAGCATCCCCTTTAAAATGATGTATGTTTAATCCTGTATAATTTCTAAAAAAAACTTTTTTAAAATTATAATTACCAAAAAATTAAAAATTCAATTGAGCCGTTATTTTTGAAAGTGTTATAAGTCAATTTTTTTAAGTTACTGGCTGTAATTTTAATAAAATATAGACAGCCCCTGACTTATTTTTTAAAAAATAACGGCTCAATTGAAATTTAAATTTTTTGGTAGTTTTAATTTAAAAAAGTTTTTTTTAGAAATTAAAAAATTTATTTCTGATACTCACCATAAGAATAAAATAATTTTTATATTTTTACTGTACCTAGATGCTTTTTATTAAAATTATTTTTTAAATGACAAAAAAAAAGTTTTTATTTTTAATTCTTAAAAAAATTTCCATCTCCGGTAAAGAAATTTTTTTATATAAAATTTTTTTCTTCTTTTCTTTTTTAGACTTGTGATGACACCATCTCCACTAAAACCTATATTGACAATATTATTATGGGATTAGCATTTTTGGTGGGCTTTTCTATACAGGGCGCTTTGCTAAATCCTTTGGGTAGAAAAAATGTTTTAATTGCTGCCTTAGCTGTGGGAGCTTTATGCGGTATTTTACTTTACATAGTGACCAGTACTACCGGAGTTTTGATATTGTTTTGTTTGTATATTCTTTTGCCGGGCCTATCAATTTCTATTATGTGTGGCGCCATGGTTGATTTAGT
Organism: Thelaira solivaga; assembly: GCA_947397855.1. Classification (NCBI taxonomy): domain Eukaryota; kingdom Metazoa; phylum Arthropoda; class Insecta; order Diptera; family Tachinidae; genus Thelaira; species Thelaira solivaga. The sequence continues at coordinate 78,273,564 of OX377611.1, read as the reverse complement.
GCCCACACATTTAAGGTGAGTTTATGTCTCTTGTTAAACTACAATAAATAAATTTAAAATGATTTTAATTTATAGAGGAAAAGCTGTGAGTTTAGGTTTGACTTTGGGCCGTTTGGGTGTTATAGTGGCCTCAAATTTAATAGCCTCTATGTTGGAGGCCTATTGCAATGGCCTGTTTGGCATAGTAACCTGCACTCTTTTAGGTATTTATTTACGAGATTTTGTTTAAAATGGAAATTAAAATTTCTATTTTTATTTCTTACAGTTTGCGGTGGTCTTGTTTATTTTCTCCCAATTTAATTTAAGAGTTTTAAATTTAGATTTAATTTTTTGTTTGTTTTATTGATAAATAAATTAGAATTCGATATTCTAGGCCTTTACTGCCAAATGCTTACAAAAATAGTTTTTAATTCAGCACAGAATTATTTAATAAAAAATTAGAATGAACTTTTTCTTTTTAACCAGATTACAAATATGGGATATGACGGCATTTAAAAAAAAAATTTTTTAAATAGTGCAAAGCAATTCCTGAATAATAGATTGGCAAATTGTAAATCTAGAAAACCTCCCCTTTAAAATGCTGTATGACTTATTCTGTAATCTGCTGCGGTGCGAACGAAAATTGCTAAATTTCCTCAGGGCAACATTCTTGGGATATGAGGGAGTTTAAAAAAATTAAAAAAAAAATACTCTAAAGTAATTTTTGAGTGATTGAGCAGCAGATTACAAGTCTAAAGAACCTAAACTTTAAAATGGTTTATGCCCCATTCTGTAGTTTGAACGAAAATTGTTAAATCCCTTAGAACAACATTCCTGGAGTATGAGGGAATTTCCAAAAAAATTTTAAAAATACTGTCAGGTAATTTCTAAGTAATTTGGAGGCAGATTACAAATCTAAACTGCCCATTCTGTAATCTCTAGTATTTCGTACGACTATTGCTAAAATCCCTCAGATTTTATGGGGTATGAGGAAATTTCCAAAAAAAATTTAAAAATACTGTAAAGTAATTTCTGGCCAATTGGATGGCAGATTACAAATCTAAAGGATCTCCCCTTGAAAACGGTGTGTGTCTCATCCCTTAAATTTCTGTAGTTTGTCAGGAAATTGTAAAAAACCTAAGGGGTTACGTTAAAACACATTTCTTTCGCTTATAGACAAATGCGTCTTGCTAAAATTACCGCTAACTAGTTTTTTTTTAAAGCGGAAATATCCTTAAAAAATTTATTTGGACTTGAAAAAATTTTATTAAAATTTTTTCGTAACTTTTGCTTAAAGCTTAATGCTTGTATTCAAAGAAAATTAAAGTAGACTTGATATTATGACAAATTTGTATGAAAAATTTGTCCTAATTTATACTTGAAGTCGTTATTAGTCTCTTTGAATACCAGCCTAAGTTATTTTGGTCGATAAGAGGGCTAGAGTTAAAAAAAAAATTTTATTTTTATTTTTCAGAACTTGAGCTGAATTATTTAACACTCTTTTATGATGTATTTATTTTAAAAAGTAACAAAAAAAAAATTTTTTTGCATTTTAAAAATCATTTCAATTTACGTATTTTGTTATGAATTCCCAATTTACATGCCAACACCCAGACATTGTGTTATTTAAACATAAAATTTGATAATAAAATTTATTTGAAAAACCAAACATTGTGTTTAGCTACATATTTTTATTAAAGAAATTTTATTAAAAAGTCTGGTTATGCAAAAATATTTTACATTTCTCTGTTACAAATCAAATTCCCACAAGAATTAAATGCAAAAAAAAAAAAAAAATATTAAACTGAAACTCAACAAGAATAAGAACTCAATAGCAAAATACAACTAAATACTTTCTATTATACCTGAGAAGAGATGATGATAGAGGTCGTTAGCCAAGGGCTTTAAAGCATAAAAATTTTGTGCTTTTGAAGCTCAAAAAAAAATATTCGAAAAGAATATAATTTTTATTAAATAATTTCTAAGTTAATTTTTTTTTTTAACAGCAACAGGTCAAAAGAAACAAAATCACTTTTACTAAAAATTTACCCTCTCAAAGAGTTTCTTCTTTTGTATGGCTTTCGTATGCCACAAATTGAACTTTAATGCTTAATTTAGCTCCAATTTCTTTACAAGCAAACGGTAGCTTCTTTCGAACAAAATACAATTTTTTTTTGTTTCAGTACAAAATTTACTAAAGAAGCTGTAGTTTGCTTATAACTAAACACTCCTTAAATAAAAATGTCCTAGATAATTTTTTTTTTTAATTTAGTTGATCTTAAAACTTTTTTTAAGTCACTTTTTATTTATTATTTTTTTTGCATCACAAAAAATTATTTCGTACATGTCACTTCTAAATATTCAAAAGGATTTTTTTAGCTGGAAAAATTTTGGTTATTGGCAGAAAATTCCCTAAATCAGAGGAAAAAGAAAAATGAAAAATACCCCCGAAAATTTTTTATTCATAATTAAAGTTTGTGTCTTAAGTCTTTAGTCTTCCAATTGAATTTATAATAAAGTTTGCTTTTTAAGTCTTTTAATTATTTCTTTATTGGCTACATAAAAAGAGTGAAATAATTATTATTTATTAATTTTTACCCCTTTAAGAATCAGCTTTTTAATTAAAAAAAATTTTTTTATTTAAATTATAAATATCATGGCAGTAAAATTCTTTGAATGACTATTTACGCTCAGTCTGTCCAGGTTCGACAAAGGTCTGCTTTAATACTTCTTCATCTCTTAAAGGTAAAATTATTAAATTAGGTGAAATGCTATGGCCTCTACTAAATAACTACAGTTTAAAATAATACTAACAATGCGATGATCATATCTAAAGGGTAAAGTTCGCTCTGTTTCCGAGACCCCTTGTAAAATTCTAACTTCAAAACTGAGGGAAATACAAGTTTACGTCATGAGCAGGATTTTACATTAGATGACGTAGATTGTCCTCTGTTTCAATAAAAAAAATTAATACATTTTTCTCTCTCTCTCTCTCTCTCTCTCTCTCTCTCTGTTACATGCTCAGAAAATTTCAATTTTAACGGCGGCATGGCGTTATTTTGTATTTTATTCTTTATTTAACTTGTACTTAATGAGAATTATAACTTTGAATTTTGTATGACTGAAATCATACAAGTTGTACGCTACATATTCCAGGTTAGTCCGTTAAGTTAAGTATTTAAATTCAACTTATAAGCTTGTTTGTAGGGTACTTGCTTGTGAATATTTATTAAAAATATATATAAAAAAAATTTTAACTTTACAAGAAGAGCATCTTTAAGCTGTAAAAAAAAATTCAGAACTAAAGAAACATTGTAATAACATATTTGCATTGTTGCACTCACAAACACTTACACACTCTCACTTGTACACACATTTACTCTGCATCAATAGATGCACATTCAAGGCAGATGTTAATGTATTCATTTCTATGTGTAAATAAATAAATATGATGCTGGATGCCAGAGCATAGCACAGCATGTTCTGCAGTTTTGTAAGTTTAGTTTTTATGTTGTTGTATTGTGTTGTATTGTACTTGTAATAGTTGAACATATTTCATTTAACTTTTTCTATTTCCTTTCAAAAATTTATAAAATTCAAGACAACATATTGTGCGAATGAATGTTTGCTTGTTTTGTTTTTAACAAATGTTTCCGTAATAGAGTTCATAAATAAAAAATATTAGCAGAAAGTGTTACATTTGATAAGTTCAAAGAATTATTGTCAGGTCTTTTTTTTAATTTTTTTTTTCGTAACATAAAAGCTGTTAACAAGCAAAGTTTGGTTTGTGGTAAAACAACTCACTTGTGGTCTGATAAACAAACTGTCAATTAGATTTTATGTTTCTGGCTTGTAAGGCTGAATTTTACTTTTTTTCGATAAGGAAAAAATTTAACATCAAAATAAATTTTAAATAAACAAAATATAATTTAATTTTCAATAAATAAAACAAAATTATTTTCGAAAAATAAAACAAATTAATCTAAAACACATTTAAGTTTGGCAAAGTTTTCTATTTTTTCTTACATTTTTCATCAATAATTGCAAAATTTACTTCCTCACAAAAAATGTTTTTAGCAATGAGTAAGTGAGCGCAAAAAAAAAAAAAAAAAAAAAAATTGAAATTTTAAACAACGGAAAATTTAAAAAAAGAAAAAATAAAATTTTGTACTGTGAATGGTACGGCAAGTTCAAAAGAAATTATAAAAATATTATAATCTTTCTTGTGAACAAGTTACTCGGCAAATATGCAAGCCTTTTTTTTTTTTTACTTTTTTCAATAGGAGTCAAAAAAGGCTGAGAGGATAGAACTTTACGAGCAATATTTTGGTAGAGCATTTGAAGAATCTAGGCTTTCACTTCTTTTTCTATTTTTTTCAATAGAAGTTAAAAAAAGGCTTTTTTTTTTAACTGAAGAGTTAGAGGGTGGAACGTTTTAAGTCTGCAGTTCTTCACTTTTATTAATCAGGATCCTGCAAAAAAAAAATATTTCTCTTACCCCCTCAACAAGAGATCATTCGTATACCACTTTTCTACTTCTTTGACATCTTTCTATCACTGTCTTTCCTAAAAATTTTCTTTTATAAAGATAGAAGACCACACAACCCAAGTAAGGCCCCCTTAAGTTTTTCTTAATAGGCCGTCTTATGCAATCTATTTTACTGAATCTTTAAGACAACACAAAGAAATAATTGTTTTAAATATTGCCAGCTTTAAAAGTTAAATGATGATCACTTACATAAGTGAAATTAATATTTACAAAAGCCTACTTCCCATTAAAAAAATTTAATTAAAAAAATAAAATAAATTTTGCTGTTAAAATGAGCAGGCAGCCTTATAAAACTCAATCAATAATTAATAATAATTTGACACACTTCATTAAAACAGAAAAAAATTTAAACAAAAATACAGCAACATTAAAGAAACGTACAAGAATAACTCACCTTTTGAGGGTATTTCTGGTGAAGCCGTAACATATAAAAGGAAAATTATACAACTGACGACATGCACAACTTCCATATTGCGGTTGTTATTTTGTGGTTATAATGATCGCTGTAATGTTGCTGTTATAATTCTCGCGATTTTCGTGTTGTTGTTGTTGTTGTCGTTGACGTTGCAATTGATTATTGTTGCACAAGCCAACTAACGTTTGTATTTTTGTTGGTGTTGTTGCAGTTGTGGTATTTTAAATGAAAATAACTCTTAATGTGGCAAGATTTCCGCAATGCAAATTATAACGCGCACGTTATTGAGTTTTAAATGAACATAAAATAAAATATATAATCAAATCTTTATACACACTCTTGCCCACTGGCAGTAACACAACGTCACACAATTATTTTTTTGTTGTTGTTGTTTAATGCCAAATAAAAGTTCACACTTATTTTATAAGCAAACAAATACACACACACTCATGCACACGCTCTTATAATTAATGTGAGATTTAAATTTATTTGTCTTTTGGGGATTTAAGCTCTTCAGAGGTAAATTGTCTGAGTTTAAATTTTAATTTTGCATGTTTTACTTGATTGCTGTTGTTCAATTTAATTTTCTTTCCTCTTTGACTTATTTTTTATTTTTTGTAAAAAAAAAATAGAATTAAAAGGAAATTTAAGCTTTTTCTAAAAAGCTTTACTGTTCGTAGCATAATCATCAAGGGCTATAATAGCAAGGCAACCTTTAAAATCTTTTGTTTTTTTCTTTTTCCTAAATGTTTTTTTAGTTCGTTTTTATTTTGAGAATAGCCGCAGTAATCAGGTGACTACTTCCCGCTCTTGATTCTAATTTTAATCCCGTCATTTTAACTGGTTGAAAGCACATAAAATGAGCCCTTTGTGGGTTTCTTTAAACCCCTTAAACCTCACAAAAAATTTATTTGCTTCACACAAGATGAGCTTCTCGGCTTTAATCAAAACTTGGTTTATACTCCCTTCAGTTCACATAGGGGAGTTCTTTTAGGGCGTTTTCTTTTTAAACCACAAAATTAGTACACCTTTGATCTTCATTTAGATCTTGTTTTCGGGTAACAATTCAAGTGTTCAATTTAATATCTTCATCGTGTAGTATCAGGATTTCTTTTCAAAACACTAGATTAGTACAGCCTTGTTTTCTGCTGCCTTTTACATTTTTTTTACACCGGAACGCAAATACTCTTCGATGGCAGAATATATGCAACATTTTTGTTAGAAAAGAAAACGCCATAAGACTAATCTGCTCTGTAAATCAACCTTTTAAAATCAAAATCACTTTTGTTGAGTTATTAAGCGCTACTTAAAAAGCCTTACTGCACTGTAAAGGGCAAAGGTCGCCATTCTATCCGGTTAAGTTAGAAATACAACTAGTTGAGCTAGTGACTACTTCTACTAATAATCTACTGATCTTTCTGCCTTTGCTTCCTGAAATTTTATTTTTCACTTTTGGCTTGTGAGAATCTCTTCTCTTTTTTTATTAGGGTGCTTTGTGCAACCTAAAATAGCCTATTCAAACAATTGAGGGCTTTCCATAAGAGGAGTTGATCGCTTGTAATTTAGAAACAGTGCAATAATAACCACTCTACAAGAACAGTGACACTCAATTGGTTGGTATATGTTGTGGCTAAACGGTCCCCGGGGTGTAACTTATTGGCGAAATCCACTTCTTGATGTATCACAATACCGGCTGCACTAGCACTTTAAATTGTTAACAATTTTAAGTTGTCAGATCATAATTCGGGGTCCGTCTAGCAACTTGACGACCTAGATCCACCCCGTGACAATGAGATAGCTGAGAAGGTCCGCTAACCTTACTCCCGATATCTCAGGTAGTCCGGACATCAGATGTGCACTGAGAAATCTTGTCTCGAAGCCATAAGAGCCGGCCACTCGCAGAGAAGGTGAAAGACTGTCTCCTTACTCTAGGGTAACCGGCAGCTACATCAGTTTTCCTTGAAGGACAGTCCCAGCCTGTTGTTGATAGAAGTAGCAGGAAGTTTCTATCAAGTTCACTGTGCAAAATGTGATAGAATTTTTTTGTATGATTTTGTATCAAATGAATATCAATTTATCACACATTTCTGGTAGGGAATTAATTTCCCTAAAGAAGACATTCAAAGGAAAGTCAAAATAAAAACAATTTTTATTCAGATCTGAAGCTTGAAAAATATCTGTTACTATTAATTTGAAAAAGATTTTCATTTCACATTTTTAATTTATAACTTTAGCTTGTCTTTAAACACAGTTTATTGAAATTCTATTATTCATGTTATGAATCATTAAGATTTTCATGGTTTTGTGTTTATTAATTTTCAAACAATAGCCCTCCCCTACCACCACCCTTCTTTTAATTATTGTTATTATAAAATAATGAACTTGTATACGTTTGCAATACAAAAGCTTCATAAGCATTTAAGATGCTTATGCAAAATAAATATTAACTAAATTAACAAAGTATTTAAAGTCAAGCCAAATAAAGATATTTAAATAAAAACAAATAAATACACACTTCGAGTATTAAATCTCTGCTTTAATGTGAATAACAATTAAACAAAAAATTTTAATGCTACAAAATCTAATTAAAAATAAAGATTTTTTGTACACATGTGGGAGTTAATCAATTTTACAAATCAAGTTACAACTCTAACAGACTAATGCGACCTACATAATCCAGTTAAAATTATACAAAAACAAATCTGGACATATACCACTTTTAAATATAACAACTCAAATTTTCTTTCTTTAGTTTACTTTTCTTCCTTCTGTTTAATTTAAAATTTATAGATTTTTTTTCTTGCATTTATTGTGCGAATAAAGCAAAAACTTCTTGCAGAAATTTTACACAACATTAAGAGGTTGACAATAATGAGCAGAATTTTTCTTGTTCAGCTACATTTTATTGCTTACTGTTGCTTTCACTTTTAATTGTTTTGTTGTCTGTTGACAAGTACAGTTGTTAAATGTCAAAAATGTTCAAGATAATTTGTAATATTTATATTAAAAAAAAAAAAATTTAAAACAATTTTAGTTAATTTTTTTGTTTAAATTTCCAGCAAAAAAAGAGAAACAAAGGGCTGAAAAAGAAATGCAAAAATCACTGCAGCCTAGAAGTACGAACTTCTTCTTCTAACAAACCAATGATTTTAGTATTACCATGTCATTTTATATGAAAACAAAATTGTATGGTTAACAATAAAACAATGAAAGTGGGATTAACATTTACGCTTTATTTCATTTTAATTTTAATTTTTTCTTGTTCACTTTTCTTGTTATAGTTTCATTTTTATTAATTAATATTTACTGGTGGCCATAACAATCTTAGTAACCTTAAAAACATAAAGCGAAGCAGCAAAAGCAGCATTATAAGAAAAAATAAGCAGTAGTTTTAGTAAGATTTTGTTTTAACTAGATTTATACTACTTTCAACAATAACAGCTCATATCCTGCTTTATAGGGATATATCAATTATTTACTCTGCCTTTAATTGGAACACCGTAGAGCTAACTTAATTCACAGAGCAATTACTACAAGCAAATAAATAATCCTGCAAGAATTATATTCACACAGGCATTTTTCCTAGTTTTATTTCTATTTATTTTAATTAAATTCCTAGGTGTTAAAAGAGTTAAATAGTTATAAAAGACAATTGCTTTTTGTTTAATTTATACAAAATAAATTTCTTAGGCATAATTGCATGAGCAAAATGTTTAACGAAAGTTAAAGTCAGTGGCAAAAACATCCACTTCGAATTTAAATATTAAATTATCAAAAAGAGCACGGATGTGCTGATGATCTTTTTAGCTAACAACGAAACACATACAAACTAACTCAATTATACGCACTATAAACTTAAGTTTCTTCACAAGATCTTAAAATTCAAATTATTTTGCTCTTAGAAAAATATTTTAATTAAAAAAAATGGCACCTTGATTAATAATTTTCATTGTATGAAACTTGATTGAAAATCGATTAAGAATTTAATTAAATCAATTAAAATATTTAATCAGTCTAATAATATTTTTAATAGATTCAATTAAAATATTTAATCAGTTTCATAATTTTTTGTTTCCATAAAAAAAAAAAATTTAATCAATCTGATAAATTTTTTTAATTGAATCAATTAAAATATTTAATCAGTTTGATAATTTTTTTTAATAATTCGATTAAAATATATAATCAATACGAAAATTTCTCTAATTGATTTTTTTCTCTGATGTCTCTTCCTGTTGCATTTAAGTCATCATGTAGCGAATTGAAATAAAAATTTACAAAAAGTCAAAATCGCAACATTCCTGAAGAGTTTTCTAGCTAGCACTTTAAAATGTACGCAAATTAGCTGCAATTACATTATAAGCTATACTGACTTAATAAAAAGTCACTGAAGACCACATTATATGAAAATTCAGGTTTTTTTAAAAAAAGGATATATGGTAAGCTCACATATCCTTGCTGAGATTGAAATTATATTTAAAGGAAACACTAACACCACAATTCTACAAATAGTTAGCAACAACTTATTGCATTTTAAACATTATTAAAATAAAAAATTAAGTTTTTAAGATTAAAAATGTATGAAAATCAGCAGCAATGACATAATAAGCTACACGGAATTAATAAAAAGTCAGTAAAGATCTAATTATATTAAAATTCAGGTTTTTTTAAAAAAAGGATATATGGCAGGCTCACACATCTTTGCTGTGATTGGAATGATATTTATAGGAGAGACCAACAGCTCAATTCTACAAATAGTTAGACAGTTTATTTTGCATTTCAAATATTATTTACAGAAAAAATTTAATTTGCATTATAAAAAATATATGAGAGTTAGAAATACTCTGCCACTGAAGTTGTAATTATATGAAAATACAGTTTTTTAAAAATAGGATATATGGCAGGCTCACATGCTCTGCCTCAAATTGAAACTATTTTTATAGGAGAGATTAACAGCACAGTTCTACAAATAGTTAATAAAAGTTCTTAGCACACCCAGATTAAAAAAGGAACACAGGGCGCTCGCTTGGGGTTTTTTTTTTTTTTTTTTTTTTTTTTTTGAGACTAAAAAGGTTGCTTTATGCCAGAAACAAAACTAATTTTATAATCTCACTATATAGCTGAAAGTTTTCTAAATCTGAAACCAAATCGCCGCATTAGATATCGAGCAACTTCTAACGAATTTTTTTTTTAACAAAAAGACTAAAATTTCAATCGTTTGCATGCAATGTAGAATGCGACCCTTTAACTAAAAATTTTATGTGAAGAATACAGTTTAATACTCTCTCTCCTTTCCCTTTCTCTTCATCACTCGGGGAATTTCAAACATCCAGCTAAAGCACTGCAGGGCTATTATAGAATTGAATAAAAAATAAAAAAAAATAATTTTTGCTTTTCCATTTAAAGGTCTTGTTGCAAATACTGCTGTTTAGTTTGGGGCGAAGATTTAGTTTTTGTTTTACACAAACTTTTTGTCAAGTACAAGTAAAAAATGAAACAAAAAAATTATATTTTTCAACAATATGGTAGGCAGCCAGCAGAATGTGGCAAGAATTGTTTGTTATGGTGTTCAAGCATAAAGAAAAAAAAGCCTGGTTGCAACATGTATTTAAAACAGAAACCACTGCAAAAGGGATTTTTTGTGTTGGTAGCAGTGAAAAACTACTTTTCACAAAACATGACATGAGCACAAAAACATTTTTCATTCCTGCCTTCATTTATTGTTGTTTATTTTTTAGCCTTAATTTCATTTCTTTTTTTTTCACCTTTTTTTTGCTGTGTAGATGCAGTTTGCAGGTTTTGATAAAATATTTAACAATTTGCTGGGGTAACAAATTATGCCAGTCTTTTGTTATAAAAAAAAAAAAAAAACTAAAACCCTAAACGGAACTTAACAAATGGCACAGGACACATTAGCAAAACACTTTAGACAAAAACACAAGCCAACTTGTTATGTCGGGTTAAGAAAAACACAAAATAACTTTTTAGTTAAACTTGATTTTCATACAAGCACACAATCACTCAAACACACATCCACACACCAACACACTAGTAGCAGTTAAATAGAATTTATGGTCAAGCAATTACAAACTGTTGTTACCATTTCCGTTTGACAAATTGGCGCGCACTGTACACTTTAAACATTTTTCTTTTAAATTTTATTATTTTTATTGGTTATTTTTTTAATTTTATTTGAATTTTTTTTTTTTAATTTTTAATTAATTTTTTTAGGGAAAATTATTTAATTTTTTTTTTAAATTTTTTGTTGTTTTTTTTAAATAATAAAAATTTCTTTAATTTAATTTACACTCCGTTATTTTAACACCATCTAATACAAATACCGACACAAGACTAAACCCAAACGATTGGTTGGAAAATGTGTATTTCCTCGTTTTTCTTCTGTGCTCATTTTTTTGTTTTCCTGCCACAAATACCCTTATACCATAAACAAAAACAACACACACACACACACACACACACACACACACACACTCACACATATTTACACAAATGCCCATTTATTATTTTTGTTTCTCCTACATTCGTTAAACGAAGTATAATTTTTACTGTTCGTTTGTTCGAATTTTCGCACATGAATTCAGTTCACTCAGCACTTTTTTGTACTCTTAAATCTATAAATTAAGAGAATTTTAGCTAAAGAATTTCGTGGTGAATTTTTTTTTTTTATAAAAAAAATTTATTTTTGTGTGTGCATCCAGATTTCATACTACTCACACTTGAATTTTTAACTTCAACACTTATAATTGGGTTTGTGTCACGTTTTATGGTAGGTCAAGTTTATTCATACGCATAAGAATATACAAACAAACACACACACTTATCGATATACAGCCATAGAAACCACAGAAGCACAAACTTATACTTTCTTGTATTTTTTGTGCAGCTAAATTGTATTTCCTCCTAAAGTGCATTTCTTGGTCTGTGTAAACTCCAATAAAAAAAAAAAAGAAAAAAAAACGTTTAATAAAAATTAACAAAAATAAAAGCAGAGGGGCAAAACATCACTTTCGATATCGAGCAACCTGTATTTGAAATTTCGTACAAAAACTAATAGCAGCCTATTCAGCTAAATGCAAACGAAAGTTTCTTTCGTATAATTGTTTTGAAAACAAATTCGTCCTAAAAATTTTATCGATATTCGGTGACAAGAAAATAATTTTTTGTATTTTTGTTGGCAATGCTATTCTTATACACAGCAAGAAGACTTTTTTCAATGCCAAGAAGCCATAAAAGAAACCTGTAAAAAAAATTTTTTTAAATTAATTTTGAGCGCGAAATGAAGATAATGTGCGAGTTCATTTATGTTTTATAAAAACAGGAGGTTAATTTTATACTAAATTCAGGTTTCGATTTAGAAAATGGCGAAACAAAAACTTGTCAAGAAACCATTAACGAAATTTTTTTTTTTTAAATTAAGTAAAAAAAAATAAGAAAAATTTAAATAAAATATTTTATTAAAAAAAAATTTCAATAATTTTTTTATAAAAATCAAGTAAAAAAATATATATAAAAAATATTTTATTAAAAAAAATTTTTATTAATGTAAAATATTTTTTTTTGAAATTTTTGTTAATGAAAAACATTTTCTTTTTAATTAAAAAAACTTCATTAATTTAAAAAAAAAAAAAGTAAAGTAAAAACAAATTAAAAAAAATTATGAAAAATATTTTATGAAAAACAAAATTAAAAATAAATACTTTTTTTAATTAAAGTTGAATTTAAAGCTAAAATTTCTAAAAAATGCCAAAAATATTTATTTTTGTTAAAAAAAAATATTTCAATAATTTTTTTTTTTAATTTTTAAAAAATAAGGTAAAAAAATTTATGAAAAAAAAAAAATATTTTTTTAATGCAAAAAATTTTAAATTAATTTTTTAATAAAAAAAATTTTAATATTTTTTTTTTTTTAATAAAAAAAGAAATTTATGGAAAAATACTTTTTTTTAATTAAAATTGAATTTAAAACTAAAATTTTTAAAAAATTCCAAAAACAATTTTTTTTGTTTTGGAAAATTTCTGTACACGAAAAACATCTGTATAAATTTTATTAATAAAAAAGAAAAAACAAGTTTTTACAATTAAAAGTTTCACAGTTTTCTGTACTACAGGAACACCATATTAATTAGCAATAAATACTTTTTAATTATTACAAAAATTATTCTCAATAAAAAAATTAAAAAGGATTAAAAAATTTTAACAAAAGTTCTTTAATAACAAAATTCTAAAGAGTAATAGATTTTAATCTCTTTACAAAAAGAATTTTTTTATTCACCAAAAATATTTTGTATACCACCTACCCCACCCACAAACTTAAATAACTAAAGTGCTGTTTATCATCAAACACTAACTAATTAAATTTAGTAACTCGTCATTGTTGCAAACTATTTTCAAACTCATTAAAATAGTTTAGAATTACCTACACAGTAATTGTTGAAAACATGAAAATTTATTGAAATAACAATCTGGCAGGTATTTAGACAAAAAGCAAATAAAACCACAATAACAACAAATAATCATTTATAATTGGCATTAAAAATGCTAAATGTTTATCATATAAAATAAGTAAGTAGTCAAGTCAGGGAATGAGTTAGTAAATGATTGACTAGTTAACAAATAAATACGTAGTAAATTTATAATGACACAACATAAAAGTTCGAAAGCAAAATATTTGCTAAACAAAATAGCTACAAAGGCCAACTGAAAAGGTTCTTTTATTAAAAGAAAGTTATTTTTTTTCCTGATGAACACACTGAATTCACTTTCTGATGAAAACAATAATTTGTTTTAATTAAATAATTAAATATTTCGTTAATTCAAAGAAATCATTCATGATATTGAAGCTTTCACTAAACTACTAACGAGCTACTGAAAACAAAAATTATATGAAAATTCTGGTTTTTTTTAGAAAAAGGATATATGGCAAGCTCACATGTCCTTGCTCGGATTGATATGATATTTACAGGAAAGATTAACAACAAAATTCTACAAACAGTTAACAAGAGTTTACTACACTTTAAACATTATTTAATTAAAAAATAAAAATTTTTATTATTAGAAACGTATGAGAATTAACAGCAATTAAATTAAAAGCTACAAATATAAGAAAATTCAGGTTTGATCGAATTGGAATGATACTTTTAAGAGATATTAACAGCACATTTCCACAAATACTTAATTTAAGTCTACCGCATTCTGAGTATAATAAGAACAAAAAATTGTACTACTAAAAATATATGAGGATCAGCTTTAATACACTAAACTGCTAAAAAAATCCCTAAAGGCCCGAGTACTCGTATATAGGAATTTGGGTTTAAAAAAAAAAAAGGATATATGGCAGGCTCAGCTGTGCTTGCTCAGATTTTAATGACATTTACAGTAAAAATTAACAGCATAAATTTACAAATAGTTAACTAAATTTCACTGCATTTTAAACATAATTTAAGACAAAAAAATTAAATTTTTAAAGTAAACATTGTGGTGCCTCGAAGCTCACTGAAATAACAGCAATGTTGTATTAACTAAAGACAGGAATCGGAAAATAAATTCACTGGGATTAAGGAGGGTTTAGTGTATAGCCTAGGCTATTCTAAAACAATTTTTAAAACTTTTTATAAGAATAAAAAATTTAAAAAGAACAGACTTTTAAAAATCTAAAAAATTATGCTCTGGTTTGTCTTTAAACTCAACTTTAAAAACCTTAAGACAATTGAAAATATTTAAAAAAAATAGCCTTTTACTGCAGCCTCCTTGCCAAACTGAAAACAAACTTTCAAAGAAATAATTATGTAAGAATGAAAAAGAATTATATTTATTTTATCTGGAATAACAACAATGAAATATTTTCAACAGAATCATTAAATCTGCAACTTGAATTTTGTATTTTGTATGGCTACAATCAGTCATCAGACATGCTTTGTTAACAATAGAATACCAGAATTATTATTATTTTTATATTGGCCATATAAATACAAGTACACATTATGATTGTTATTACATTTTTAGATATAGAGATATAAAATTGAACAGACAAACAAACAAATAAATAAATACGCATAGATAAATGATACGAGTTACGCACAACAATATGAATTCAATTTAATCATTTTGTCGGGTTTAAATCAAAATTAATGAACATAATTGTATTCATCATGCAACAAATCAAATCAAAACATTTTTTTCAGTTATTTGTGGTGCGTTTTTTTTTATTGAAAATAAAATAAATTTATTTTCAATTTTAAATACAAGCAAATTCAATAATAATTGAAGCTTAAAAAGGAGTAACCACAAAAACGGTCAGTAACGGTCTTGGCTTAAAAAAAAGTCGTACTGTTAAATCTAATTCTAGTTCTAAAAATCGTAGCCTCTCGCTGGAGGTACCCAAAGATACTCAAATTATATTTTTACTTGATTTTTAATTTTCTTAATTTTTTTTTTTTTAATTTTGCTTTAAAAGCATTTGAAAAGAAATCCAGTTAATTATGCTATTAACTATATAGATTTTATTTCATTAATTTCATAACAAATATTACCCAAAAAGACTCTAACTGAGAACAAAAAAGTGTAAAGAATTTAATATGTTTTGCACAAAAGCTTCTCAACTCAATGAAATGAAAGTGGGATTGTCAAATATTGCTGCAATCAAAAATAATTCGAATTTACTTTTTTTGTGTGCTTGATTTTTCACATAACAATCAATATTAAAAACCGATACGAATGTTAATTCACAAAAAAAAAAAAAACATATTCATGCCCACACAGTGGGATAGAATTCAACAAAAAGAAGTCTTTACAAACCATTTTAATTAAAAAAAAAATATGACAATAAAATTATCTACAACCGTATTAAGCTATAATCACATATTTGCATTTTAATAATTCACTTTATAATTTCAACCCATTGTGCTTTGCCGCAAAATACATTTCCAATTTATAGAATTTTATTGTATTATTTTTTTTTATTATTGCTGTGATGATGATAACAATAATGAAGAATGGAATCAAAATTGAAAAAAGAGATAGAGAGAGATAGAGGGAGACAGGGAGAAAGAAGAAAACAAGAATTTGTTTATATAAATTACAATCTGTGTATTAAATTGCATTTTAATACTCATCTTACCTTGCGAATGAGTGTATACAAAATGAATACAAAATAAAAAGCCACACAGATGCTTGTTTTTCTTTTTTACACAAATACTCACGCAAATATAAAAAAGAAATGAAACATGGTTATAATACAACAATATAAATTGGCGGCTCATTTATGATACAATCATACCGTAAAATACATGTGCTCTGCTTATAGTTGATATTAAATTATGGCAAACAAAATAACTCACACAAGCGGATTGTACTTGAATTTTTTTAATGTGTGAGAGGAGCAATAAGTAAGCACACACATGTAATGTATGCTTTTATAAGAATATGTAGAATTTTCTTTTCTTTTCAAGAGAAGAATTTGATTTAATAAAAAAAACACAAAAGAAATAACTAAGTCAGCACAATGGCACAAAAGACTTAAAAAATAAAAATGTATTTTCTGTGCTATTATATGAATATGGTACGGAATATGGTACGAAGTACTGATTATTGGACTGACAAGTATTTGCTTTTTCTTGTAAGTACTCTACAGTCAAAAGTGGTTTCTGTGGGTATTTAACACTCAAGGTCATTACTAATCTATACTTTCAGAGTTAAATTTATAGAAGCTTAACTCTTTGTACTCTTTGAGTACAAAAAATCAAAAATAAAATATATATAATCACATTTGTTAGTTTTCATATGAAGCAGTTGTAACTACAGAAGTTTAAAACACAATTTAAGCAAATATTTTTTTTACTTTTATTTGCATAAAGATCAAAATTTTATTAAAATGTACATACTTTAAAAAAAAAAAAAAAAAAAAAAAAAAAAAGGATATATGGCAAGCTCCTCTGATTGAAATTATATTCCTATGAGATATTAACAGCACAATTTTACAAAGAGTTAACTAAAGTCTACTACAATCTAAGCATTATTTAAACAAAAAATGAAAATTTTACTATTAAAAATTTAGACAAGCGGCAGCAGTTATATTAAATACTACACTAAACTACTAAAAAGTAACTGAAGACTTAATTTTATATATATTCATTAAAATTAAAAAAAGGATATATGGGAAGCTCACATATTATTGCTCGGATTGAAATAATATTTGTAGGATATACTAAAAGCACAATTTCGCAAATAGTTAACTAAAGTTTAGCTCATTCTAAATTTTATTTAAGGAAAATATTAAATTTTTATTAATAAAAATGTATAAGAATAGTCAGCAATGACATTATACTCTACACTGAACTAATAGCAACAAACTGAAAATTAAATTTTCTAAAAAATTCTGTTTTAAAGAAAAAAGGATATATGGCAAGCTCACATGTCCTTGCTCGGATTGAAATAATATTTATAACAGCTACTAATAGTACAATTCTGCAAGTAGTTAACTAAAGTCTACTGTATTCTGATGATTATTTAAGGAAAATATAAAATTTTTACTATTAAAAATGTTTGAGAAAAGGCAGCGTTGATATTTTATAATACATTGAATTAATAACAAGCCATTGAAAAACCAATTTTGTGAAAACTCGATTTCAGCACACAATCTAAGCTCTAGCTTTTAATAATATGCAATATTTTTGCGTAAGAATTTTTTCACATATATATAAAAGAGTACATATGTCACCATTTTTATTGCCTTGTGTAAGAGTATACTTCCGTAAAAGTCTGTCATAATTTAGAAAGCAATAGTAACAACAACACCAGCCTAAATCTTTATTTTTTTTTTTAATTTCTATAAACTTGCTGTTAGTGATTATCTTATACTTTGGTTTAGTTTTATTAATTCCTTTGGTATCACTATAAATGAAATCTATTCCCTTCATACTTGAACTTCCACATGTTAATATTTTTCTTGTTTTCTTTTCTCTATCTTTCAATTTCATTATCATCATCATCGTCACCAATATGCTACATCAGTGTTGGCGGTGTGTTTTACTAAACGTCGTTTTTGATTTCCCTAGATTGGCTTGAGGTCGTTAGGGAATTATTTTCATGTCGCTGTTGCTTTTGCTGTTGTTATTTCTATTGTATTGATTGCTGTTTATTTATGTTAAGATGATTACATTCTGTTTTGTATTAAAACAATTTCTGATCGATTATATTTCTCTGATGAAAATTAAAAATATTTGCGCTTATTGGAAAAGTAAGCGTTATACAGGTGTGCGTGGAATTTATTATTTATAGAAAATTGTTTTAAATAGATTTACGGATCTCGACATGTGTTTCACATTATTACAAACTAAATTGCATTCTATTTGCTGTTGTTGATTACCTTTTATATTAAAAATATTTACTTGAAGCATTTCGTTTGTGATTTATTTTTAATATGAAATCAATAGCACAAGAACTCTAAATTTAAACACGTTTCTAGGAAATTTGTAATAGATAATGAGAAAATATTTGATTTAAAAGAGCAGCAATATTTTTTTTGATAATTTAAGAAAAAATATCTCATGTAAAAAATACGTGTGGAACGTAACAAGGCAAGAGTCTAATGTGAAATATTTTTTTCTTGTTACTATAAAAATATTCTTTTTAATGAAATCAGTTGACTTTTTATTAAATGAATTTTTTAATGAATTACTTCATGTGCTTCCAACACTTCAATGACCAACCATACCCCCTTTTAAGTCCACTTTTGAACATATACATTTAAATTGATTTTCTAATCATCAAAACTTTATTTTAAACGGAATTTTTCATATGATTTTTAAACTTCACTGAAGGTTGCCATGTAGTTTTATATCGGCCATGCCTACTTCTAAGCCTACTTTTGAAAAACGAAGTTTAAATTGATTTTTTTAATGATTAAAATGCTATTTTTAGCGGATTTTTTCATATTCTCTCTGCTTTTCAATAAAGGTTTACATATAGTTTTGTGCCAGCCACGCCTACTTTTCAGCAAAGAAATTTAAATAGATTTTCTTGTATTGTAATTGAAATTAAACCTGTATATTTAAAGCATCTTTTCATAAGATTTCTACACTTCAATGAAGGTTGCTTAAATTGATTTTTTAATAATCAAAAATCCATTTTTTAAAAGAATTCTTTGAAATTTGCTGCATATACTTTTTTTATTTTAAAAGTGAGACTTTCTGGCATAAATTTAATGTAAATTTCATTTATATAATTGCAATTGCTTTGGCACTTACCCTTACTTGCACACAGACAAAACTGTAAAGAGAATAAGAAAAAAAGTGTGTTAAAGTTAATTTTATTAAACACAAAAAAATCATTAAATGCTTAAATATTTATAAGCAAGTAAAGACATAAATAAATAACTACTTAATCCTGTAAAATGCTTAAGATAAATAACAACATTCTTAAGCTGTTAAGAGTTCAAAATGGAAAAGGATATTAAAATTTATATTTTTTAATAAATATTTTCAAAAGATTGTAGTTGTTAGTCAATTAATTAATTAAACTCATTTGATTGGAATTTAAAAAATAATACAGAATAATAATATTGAAATCAACGTATCGAAATTTAAAAAAAAAATTTTTCATACAAAAAAAATTAATTTTGGTTTTTGTTTTAGAAAAAAATTTAAAGTAGAAATCATTTGCAATTTAGACTCTATAAAAATAGGAGGACTTTCTAAACGTATTGGCTCTGCAGCACTGAGAATGATTCTATAGTTAGAGTGCGCAAAAAACAAAACGAAACATATGCAAACGTTTCCTTCTTTGGTTTTTCAGAGTATTATTATGGAAAATTACAAAACGAAATGTTGGCATTCCTTTCTTTGCAAACTCCAGCTATAGCTGCTTTTATTTATAATTTTTTTTTTTGCTAAAAATATAACTCTAGGAATGTTTTAGTTGGTCAAAGTCAGCACAGTTGCTTTTAGGAATACATATTTATAACGTGGTTGCATTGCAAAGCAACAGAAGTTAAATAAGGCAGCCTTAGTGATTTCATTGCCTTCTCTGGACATAGAATATTGTCCAAACAAAAGCTAAAAATTTCTTTCTTTTGTAAAATAAAAAATAAATTAAAAATAAAGCCACCATCTGAAACTTTAAAATAAATTATTCCACTTTAAAAATAAAGTCGGTATTAAGTTAAGTATTTTATTTATATGCCTTATAAGAGCGTGTATTTCAATTAACCTGTCTATTGGCTTATGATTTATTTCTTTATCTAATACTGAGCCAAGTTAATTAAATAAAAGCCAACATAAGAGAAATTAACATCTTGCCACAGACAACTTAAGGTTTATAAAAGCACAAAATTTAACATGTTACGGCTGAATATTGCAGCTTGTTATTGGCACACAGTTTAATCGAATATGTTTAATAGATACGCACACAGATGTACATACACCTCAAATGAAAGCAGACATCCCAGCAGTTGCATGTCTTGCAAGGACAAAACTCCAGGTGAGAGTCTATGCAAATTGTTGTTGTACTTTTCATATAAAAATAGCTTGCAACAATCAACATAAGAACATTAACAATGTTAAACTGCACAGTGTCATTAAAGCAATAAAAATTATAGGAGAATGTTAAAAAAATAAAATGGGCTTAATTGTCTTTATTTATTAATTATTTAATTGTCTCTAATTAGGTAACTGATTTTTTTCTTTTACAAGCCAGAAGTGGCTTACGTAATTGTTAAAAAAATTAATTTTTAGGCTTTAGAAAGAGTCACCTCATGGGCTGTTTTCAGGCAACAAACAATCCAATATTTATGAAAACCTCAAAATTTTTTTTTAAATATTTTTTATAAATCAGAATTTTAAGCAATTAGAATGTTCGTAAAAAGCTTCTTACGGCAGAGTGAAATTTTACATCCCCACTGAGAAAATAACTTTGGTTGTGAGAACTAAAAGTGTTTCTAATCGCAAAAATTAATTTGTGATAGTCCTGACAATACAAAATCGGTCTTAAAATAAAAAACCTTTTTACTAGAACTACATTTTGAACTATAGTAACAAATTCTGGTTAATACAACTAAAAAATTTGATTGTGATAATCAAACCGATTTTAGTTCTCTCAACCGAATTTGTTGTTTGTGTGGAGTATAAGATAGGAAATATTAGCATCAGGCATAACGTACGCTTAAGAAACTTGTTGGTTAGTGAGGCGCTTACAAGCGGCACCCAGCTCTGAAATAGTGAATTTAAAATGGTGAACCAGAAATATTTTCGATCGAAAAAAAAAGAGGATTCCGACTATTGGCGTTTTAAATATTTTTTTTTTTGTGGCTTCAAATCAAATTGAGATTTACAAGTTTCCTATTGTTTTTAAATTTTAATTATGAATGAAAGTAGATTACCATAAAAATCTTTCTTTTTAGGCTTATGAAATGTTAAATAAACTTTTGCAAAACAACAATAAAAATATTTTTGTGGAACCTTTTAACCGTCTAAGTCTTCAATTAAAAGGATTGTTTTGATCCATATTTAAAAAATTAACAAAAAACCCTGTAAGTTACTAGAAGGTTAAAATGTTCTACAAAAATATTTCCAGCGAAGCTCTACCACAAATTTATGTAAAACTCTATGAGAAATATTTTTGTGCAACATTTTAATCCTCTAGCACTTTCATTATTGAAATTTTTTTATTCCTAAGAAAAGAAGAACAAAAAAAGCCATAAGCAGAAGAGTGGGAGGATTGAAATATTCTACAAAAATATTTGTAGCGAAGCTCTACTGCAAATTTAATTACAAAATTACAAGGAATATTTTTGTGGAACCTTTTAACCTTTTAACTTTTCAATTAATGACACTTCTTTGTACCATATTTAAAAAAAGACAAAAAGGACCTTTAAATTGCAGAATTAGAAGGTTAAAATGTTCTAGAAAAATATTCTTTATGACATTCTACTTTTTAATAATGAAATAACTTTACCAGCAGAAATAAATCAAAACCTAAAATGTGTTTAAGGGTTAATTTGTACTTATTCAGAGTTAAAGCAAAACTGGATTTCGAGTAAATGTTTGTGAGAGAGAAATATAAAAAAAATTAATTTAAAAAAAAAATAATCGAAGAAATACTTGTTTTTATTTTCTAATTTTAATTTTTGTTTGTCGACTGAAATGAAAAAAAAATTTGTTACATTTTTAATTAAATAAAAATCGAAAAATTAATTGTTTTTTTTTTTTTTTTTTTTTTTTTTAATTTAAATTTTTTGTTTCACTGTATTTCCATTTCAATTTTTTTTTTTAATTTGAATAAAATCTTTATATTAAAAATAAAACCCAAAAATTTTATATCACACTGTAACAGTGCTCTAAAACAAGCTTCTTTCTAGCATTTATTTGCATAAACATAAAAGACTTATTGTTAAATATTTGCCACACAATATTGATTTTGTCTTAATTTCACAAACAAAACAAATACTCCTCAAGTTTGTCAGCAACGTAAGTACGAGAGTATGAGTGTTTATGTTTGTGTCTGCATCTCTTATGTTTGTTTCTGTTTGTGTATACTGTGCATATATGTTTTCTACTTTAGTTAAACCCAAATCAATTCATATTGTTATGCCATAATTGAATATTATTGATTCCATTTGCATTGAAAGATTCTTCCTGTTCTGAGAGTATGAAAGCCAATTCAATTATTTGATACACACTTCTTACGAAAAGCGAACAATGCTACGCTTAGGAACAGTTATGATGCTAATTAAGTTGATCACATGTTGTGATGAATTGTTAAAATGTCAATATGTATGTTGAAAGTTTTTTTGATTTTAGTCAATAAGTAGTGAAAGAAAATTTTGCAACAGAATTTCGGATTTTCTATTTTAAAAAATAGCATCAAGTCACCTCTTGAATTGAACAGATAACAGGCACCAGATCGAAGTTAAACAAACGATAAAAGGATTTGAAATTAGTGCTCCAAAGTTATCAAATGCCTTGGTCTACAAATTGACTTGAATTTGGAAACTTGTGCTATTTATTTTATTTTATAACAAAGAAATATTTAAAAATAACTTCGCATAACAGCACCTGTGTTGATACTTTCATCATGTTGCTTTTGATATTGAGTTTATTTATTATTTATTGTGTCTTAGATTGTTTGAAAAACATCTTCATTGTGTGTATTTTATAAATGTTATTTTCAATTTGAATAAAATTAAACAAAAAATAAGAAAAAATAATACATAAATTGTGTGTTTGATTCTTACTAAAATAATTTTACTTGAAAGCACAAATAAGCTCATCTATCTATAGAAATAAATTTCTGTTTGTGTTTAACAATGAAGTTAAATAATGGGCACGCCCATTTTTACGCCCACTTTTCAAAGATTTTTCATTCACTACTGCACCCGTGCTTAATTTAAGTCTGAGATTGTGTTTTGTATTTTATTTACCAGCTCTGCTAAAAATATTAACAAAAGTTATAAAAAAGTAAATGACTTTATTTAACAATCATAATTCTATTTTTAAACGCATTTTGATACATACGCAACTCACGTAATAAAGGACTGGTTAGAGCCAGGCAAAAGCATCTAGTAGAGAATATTTATATTAAATGAAAAAGAGAAAAATTTTTGCTTTAAAAAAAAAATAGGAATGAAATACAAATAGGATTTCAATGTTGTTTGTGTAGCTTCTTCTACACAAATTGAAGCGAAATATCGATATAAAAATAAATTTTTTAAAAATAAGAACTCGAGCTTAATAAAATAAAAATAAATTTAATACAATTTTATTACAAAAAAAAATCATTATTTTTGTTTAGAACTTTTGTTTTTTTATTTCAAGATAAGAAAATGATTATGAAATAACTTTCAAGAAAACTCAAATAAATTTCCAACAAAATATTTTTAATGTAATCGAATAAAAACAAAAAATATGTTTTTTCTAGTCACACATAAAGAAAAGCAACGTCTTATTACTGCCAAGTAAAACAGAGATAAAAACAATATTCGTAAGTCTTTCTAACAAGATGAAAAAGTGTTTGTGCTACTCCCACATCTTTATAACATTAACCACAAAATGTTTAATAAGCATCATAAGCTTAATCGTGATATTCCCCAGATACAAATGTCAACACAACGTTATATTAACAATGAAACTGTCAAAGTTTTTTTCTTTCTCATAATTTTTTTTTCTTAGTCTTTCTTTTTTGGTTTTTCCTGCTTGTTGTAACACAGTTAGTAGTTAAATGAATTTTCCAAGTATTAAATTTATGGTTTCTTTTTAATAATAAAAATCATAGTGTTAACAACATCACATTGAGGATGACAACAACAGCAGTAATGGCGGTGCTAATGGTTGGTGCTGTTGCTGATAATGATGATGAAGTTGTCATACTGCATCCAGCTGTTACCAGCTTATGTCTCTATCAGCCTGTCTCTCTCTATTTAAAAAAGGCAAAAAGATAATTTGCAACTGTTTTTGTTTTATCAATTTGATATTTATGTATGAGCATTAAAATCAAAACAATTAATCATTGTTATGAATAATGAAATGCCTTAAAAAAATAATTATGATCGATAATAAATAAATTTATTTTAAAATAATGAGTGTTATTGAACACACAGCAAGTGCTATGAAATAAATTTGAAAAAAAAAAATATAATTCATGGTTAACAAACCAATCAGTTGGCTTAAGAGATTGATTGATTAAAGCATATTTCACAAAATAAAAATAAATTTAAAACAAATAAAATTGTATGAAAAAAAATTATTTTTTTTTTTTTAAATAACAAAGTTCTGATATAGAGTATCCAAAAAATGAACGTGTTAGAAAGGCTCTCTATCAAAGTTTCCCCTTTTTAAAATTTTAAATAAGATAAGTCTTAGGTAGAGTTTTTTTATTTTAGATTTATGAAATGTTCAGCAAACTTATGAGGAATATTTTTGTGGAACATTTTAACCTTCTAACTTTTCATTTAAAAAGACTTTTTTGACTGCTTTTATAAGAAGCACAAAAAAGACCTTTAAGTAGAAAAGTTAGAGGGTTAAAATCTTTTACAAAAATATTCCTTGTAAAGTTCTGCTATGTAAAACACTGTGCGAAACATTTGTATAGAATATTTTAGTCCTCTAACTCTTCAATTAAATTTTTTTTTTTTTTTTTTTTTTTGATTAAAAAAAAAAAAGATCTTTAAGTTGACGAGTTAGAGGGTTAAAATGTTTTACAAAAATATTCCTTGTAAAGTTCTGCTATGTAAAACACTGTGCGAAATATTTGTATAGAATAAATAAAAAGACTTTTTTTTTTTAATTAAAAATGACCTTTAAGTTGAAGAGTTAGAGGGTTAAAATGTTCTACAAAAATATTCCTTGAGAAATTCTATTATTAATTTATATAAAACATTACGAACCATGTTTTTGTAGAACATTTTAACACTCTAGCACTTCAATTAAAAATACTTTTTTTTTAAGATTAAAAATGACCTTTAAGTTGACGAGTTAGAGGGTTAAAATGTTCCATAAAAATATTCCTCAGAAAATTCTACTATTTACTTATGTAAAACACTAGGAGGAATATTTTTGTGGAATCTTTTAATTCTCTAGCACTTAAATTATTGGGACCTTTTTGAGTCATACTTAAAAATATATTTAACTTGAATAGTTAGAGGGTTAAAATATTCTACAAAAATATTCTTTGTGCAGTTCTGCTAAAAATTTATGTAAATTACTATGAAGAATATTTTTGTGGAACATTTTAACTTTCTAACTGTTAAATTAAAAAGACTTTTTGACTCTCTTTAGAAGAAGGACAAAAAAGGCCTTTTAATTGGAGATGTAAAGGGTTAAAATATTCTACAAAATTATTTCTAGAGAAGTTTCGCTTTAAATTAATACAAAATATTTATGTGGAACTTGTTAATTAGAAGGTCTTTTGTAGCTACTTTGTTAAAAAAAAAAAAAAGGACGAAAAGAATAATTTGTATTGCTTTTTATTTAAACAGCTAAATACTTTCGCTTGCAATAATGAAAGTTTCTAAATTAAAAAGAAAAAATATATTCTCTAAAAAACCAAGCAAACACAAGTATAGCAAACGTTAGTTATGTTTGTTTTTACATGAAGCTAAAAGTACGACAAAAAACCAATAGCAAAAATAAATTTAAAAAAGAACTCTAGACTCATCAGTATCACCACTCTTATGTAAACAAAACAAGTAGTAGGATTTGCGTGTGTGTATGCCAGTGTGCGTAGCATTATGTTGGTTGGCCAAAAACTAAGAGGAAACAGGACAAAAATGAAACTATTTTAATTATTAAACAGCAACTGTTACTGACCGTCTGGGACCGCAAAAACAAAATAAATTATTTTTTTTTTTTTATATAAAACAAAATTATAAACAACTTTAAGAATAATTAATCTTTGTGGGATAATTAGTTTTAATGGTCATGAGATGAGCATTAAAACATTTTTGCTGAAAAATATAGAAGTGCTGGCTATACGAATTCCGCTGAAGCACAAACTAAAAATATAATTTTTTCCCAGAAAATAAATTTTTTTTATTTACGAGAGAAAAAAATAATCAGTTAAAAAATTTTAAACCCACTTCCCTAAAGCTATGGATTCGATTCTTGTATAGGTTTTGTCACGTGCAGGGGCAAACTCGCAAATGGTTATTGTAAATTCCCTTGCTGGGGTGTATGGAAATTTAAAAAAAAAATTTTAAAAATAATTCAATGTAATTTCAGAGTATTTGGGCGGTAGATTACAAATCTGGCTAGTCTTTCCTTTAAAATGATGTATGTCCTATCCCACAATACTTATAGGTTCGTTGAAATTTCCATATATCCCAGTGCTGTTGCTCTAAGTGATTTTAGCAGCTTGCCAACGAACCTATAAAGATTGTGGGATGGGACGCATATCATTTTAAAGAGGAGACTGTCTAGATTTGTAATCTATTGCGCAAATAACTAGAAGTTACTTAGGATTATTTTTAATAAATTTTTCAAATTCTTTAATGCCCCAGTACTGTTGCTCTGAAGAATTATAATCTACCGCCCAAATACTCAAAAGTTACTTTGGGCTATTTTTAAAATAAAAACTATTTACAGTGAAATTCATAAATATAAACGAATTTATAAAACAAAATTTCCTATAAAATATTTCTGTCTTTAGTAAATGTTTTCTTAAAGAAATTTTTATATTTTAATATTTAAGACCGTGAATAAAGTTTTCTCTTTCAAATTTCCTGTTACACTAAATAATTTTAAGTCTAAATAAATTTTATTTATATTTATGCATTTAATATTACAAACTATTTGCTGTAAGCACGTGTGTGTGTATAAACCTTCACTTAAATATTTGTTCTCACGTAGCAATTGTTGTTTTGTAGACTTTTAGCAAAAGTTTCTATTAAATTATTTTGGTATGAGAGCATAAATGTACTTTTTCTTGTTACATTATTTTCAAAACACTGTACGTGCCTCAATATGTATGCTTTACATATGTACTCGTAAATACAAAAGTGTGTATGTTTTTTTTTAACTTCCATTTATTTCTTTTTAACATAAATTGTATTTTAACAGATGCTAATCAGCCGAAAGTAACATTTACGTACTCGTATTATTTATTCTGCAATTGCATACAAATTTGCTGGAAAATTAGTTTTCTTTTACACATTTTCCAAATTTTTTTTAAAGCTGCACTATGGGAGCAATAGCAGAAAAACTAAATTTTGAAAATAGGGCAGTTTAAGAAATTTAAATTTTTTTTTGCAAAAAATCAAGGTAACAAAAATCGGGGAAATGAAAAAGAGCTAAAGACTTAGTGGATGGTTTATGTGAGCACCTATTCTAGGGAACCACGGGTAGCATTAGGAGCTACCACTACTGCCCCTGTGGCCAGTTAAGGACTAAAGCTAAGTTGAGGAAGTTGGGCCGATCTAAGATTCGTGATGCAAAGCGACTTTCTGTTGCTATACTCCAGCACATCATCCCCTAAAGAGCAACATGACTTTTTTCTTTAGGTATCTTTAATTAGCAACCTTAAGGAGGCACAGATGTCTCCTCATTTTCATGTTGGGTGTGCATGATATAACAACGAACTGGGGTGCCATCCCTAGAACATCAAATTTATACCCTGAAGGAGAGGAACATAGCTCGACAAAAGGCCACTAGAAACTCATTGAATCAATTTTTAACTTATCAAGGAAATGAGACTTCTTTTGTAGGATTAAACACAGAGTAGCGGGTACCAGTGCAGAGACTTAGTAGCAGTAGGAGCGACATTCTTGATTACTACCAAGGAAAGAAGAATACCAAATGGTAAGGTTACGCCTCAATTATGGTCCCCCTATGATGGTAAACCTTCCGCCCAGCTCTTAAGAAAGGAAAGATAGAAATTTTTCAGACTAGTGGCTGTGATAAGGGGTCACTACCGCAGCTGCCGGGCACCTCAGAGTAAGGAGACAGTCTTTCACCTTCTCTGCGATTGGTCGGGCTTCACCTTCTCTGCGAGGGACTACTTGAGATATCGGGAGTAGGATTGGGAGACTTTCTTAGATATATTACTGTTACAGGGTTGATCTAGGTCACTTGACTACTACAAAGTCTTGGTGAGTAGATGGTTTAAAGCAGAATCTTGCAATTCTAGTTGAAGGCTATCAGGCTAATAAATTATGACCTCCTTACAACTTCAAATTTTTAACAAGTCAAGCTGCTAGTGCAGCCAGCATTGTGATACATCAAGAAGTGAAGGAGGAAGGGGGGTCAAATAGCAACAAACAAATAAACAACCAAAATTTTGGGGATTATAAAAAGAAAAAGTCTTAATTTTGAACTCAAAATTCAAATTAATTTCGTTTGGCGTCAGCAATATTGTCATTTAATTTAATATTGCAAACTGTAATACCGATTTAACATAAGGTCGTTATGGAACGCCAAATGGAATAAGGCTGATTATTTTAAGCAAAAGATTTTATTGAAAAAGAACAAAAAGACCGAGTTGAAGGAGCCAAGTGAGTTCTCCTCTGTTTATCTTTATTTATCACAAAGTGACCACTTCAGAAAACCCAAGTGAGCCCCTCTCTGTTTTATTTCTATTTGAGGCAACCTGTGCAACCTTTCATGTAAAATAACAACAAATTGTTGCTTCCCACTGTTTCAAAGAAAAAGCTTTTTGTTCAAAATTTGCAAAAAAAAAATGGTACCGGAAGGTCATTTAAAAAAAAAAGGTCCTTAATACTATTACCATAACTATGTATGTGAGCGTAGAATTTTACATTATGTATTTCCTACAAGTAGCATTTCCAACAAATTAAATTGTGTTAAAAAAGGACTTTCTTTAACTATATTTTTATAAACGAATTTAACAAGTACTTGTAACCTAAAGAGAACATATGTTTGCTGGTATGTGTTTAGCTGTCATTAAAAGATGTTTATTTGAACAAAAAAAAAATTATTTAAATATACACACACACACAACGAGAAGAAAGAAATTCATTTAAGTGCGTACGTTCTTGCGAATGAGGCTTTAATTTTATAGAAATTTTATTTAGTCACGTTTTAAATGACCAAAACGTGTGAGTATGTTATCTCTGCAATTTTTTTTTTATTTGTAAGTGTGTGTTTTGACCAACATACTGGCCAAAATGTTTATTAAAGCACAATTTTGTGTGTGTATGAAAAAAATGTGAAAAAATTTGCTTAACATACACAAACTCACACGCATTTACAAAACACTAGTTAATTACATTTGCGTGAGCCAATAACTACCGGAATCTTTAAACAAAAAAAATAAAAAATGCCACAACAAGGTAAATTATGTAATGACAACCTACAGGCATATAAACGCTCTTCAAATACAAAGAATTTTTTTTTATAAAAAATTTAAATTGACATTAAATTAAATTTTACTTAATTTAGATGGCCAAAGTCATGCTTACTGCTGTGATCAAGGCAAAATTTTCTTATTAAAAATTCTCAAAATAGAGAAAGTTTTACATTTATCTTTTAGAGTACGAAAATAAACACAAATAAACGATTGTTTTCATGGTGTTTCTTCTTTGCAGTGCAAGCAGAAATAATGCAAACGTTTGTTATAAAAACAAAACGAAATGTTTGCACTTGCTTGCTGGAAAGCAAACGGTTCTTTTCAGGCCGACACACATAAATGTCTAACAGAGCTATCTGCTACTGTCTCTTAATTTAATCTAATAATTCACCAAGGATTAAAACCGCTTATCTCAAACTAATTTTTTTTTTTTATTTTATTTCTAAATAAATTTTTCAATAATATTTGCATTTCTTTAAGCTCTTTTGAGCATAATTTATGCGCTACAGCATTCTGTGCTAGTAATAATGGTATTTAACTAATGACATGTTCATGTACCATCTGACGCTAATTAACTCACTTTAGCAGAAACCCCAACCCCACTTGAACAGACTCTACTACACAGACACAAACAAGCTCCATTGAATTTTTCTTTGTTCTTTTTTTTTAATTATACTTTGAAAATCAACTTTGATTTAATGTTACCAACAACACACACTCTCTTGCTTAGCAGCTTATTTCATAGAAAAAAAAAATTCTTGGAAAATAAATGATTTAAACCTGATGCTACCCATGAGTAACAACAATATTTAGAATATAAGACAACATGGTTTTTTATTTTTTTTCTTATTCATTGAACCATGTTGTTGTTTTGGTTCTTTAAGTGTTTAAATGCCACACCATTTCTTCCCAGAAGTGTGAGTGGTGGTTACCGGAAATTTATTATTAGCGTAAAAATCTATTTAAAAACATGAAAAGCAAAAAAAATATAAGCTGACTTGAAAAGCCACAAAAAGCATAAAGTAAAACCAGTAAAATTAAGCAATTAAATGCGTTTAGATATTGTGTTGCTTATTTTGCCATAAAATTAATGCAAATTATTTTGATAGACCAAAGTTAACATCCAGCACTGCTTAACAAACTAAAAAGCAATACACTTTTCTTATTAATTTAGAGCAATAGTAATTTCGGAAAATTAAAAATAAATAAAATAAAAAAATATTTATTTTTAAATAAAAACAAAAATAGTTTTAAAAAAAAAAAATATTTTTTTTAATAAAACAAAAAAATATTTTTTTTAATAAAACAAAAAATATTTTTTTTAATACAACAAAAAAATATTTTTTTTTAATAAATTAATTTATATAAAAAATAATAATAATAACAAAAAATATTTTTAAATAAATTTTTTTTTAATATTTTTTAAATAAAAAATTTTATTTTTAATAAAAAAAAAATTGTTTATATAACAAATAATAATAATAACAAAAAATATTTTTAAAAAAATTTTTTTTCAATATTTTTTAAATAAAAAAAATTTTTTTTATATAAAAAAAAATAGTTTTAAACAAAAAATATTTATAAAAAAATAAAAATAAACTAATAACAAAGTGCTATTTAGAAAAATAAATAAAATAAAAAAAATTATATAAAATATCTTTATTTTTAAATAAAAAAAATAGTTTTAAAGAAAAAAATATTTCTTTTAATAAAAAAAAAATAATTTATATAAAAAATAATAATAATAACAAAAATTATTTTTAAATAAAACTTTTTTTTATTATTTTTTAAATAATAAAATTTATTTTTAATAAAAAATAGTTTTAAACAAAAAAATATTTTTTTAATAAAATAAAATATTTATAAAAAAAAATTAAATTAAAAATGTTTTTTTTTTAATTAGAAAAATAAATTATATACAAATATTTAGTTTTAAACAAAAAAATATTTATAAAAAAAATAAAATAATAAGTGTTTTTAAATTAGAAAAATAAATAAAAAAAATTATACAAAACATATTTATTTTTAAATAAAAAAAATAGTTTTAAACAAAACAAAAATTAAAAATAAAATAAGGTTTTTTTAATTAGAAAACTTTTAAATTTCTTTCCTACTTAAAATTTTTTAATAAAAAACATTTGAAATAAACGAAAAAAAATTTTCAATAAAAATAATATTTTTTTGAATAAAAAATTTTTTTTGGAATAAAAAAAAATTTTAAATAAAAAAAAATGTTTTTAAATGAAAAAATAATAAAAAAAATTTTTTCAATAAAAATTATTTTTAAATAAAGAAAAAATTAAAAAAAAAATATAAAATATATTATTTTAAATAAAAAAAAATTTAACAAAAATATTTATTTTTAAATTTTTTTTTATATAAAAAATTCACAAAAATTTCTTTTAACTGTCTTTTAAATTTTTTAAGTAAAAATGTTTAAGAAAAAACTAAATTTATGAAATGAATTTTTAATTTTTAATGTGCAGTTTGTAGGAAACGAACAATCCAATCGTTTAAAATATTTAGTGCTTTTCCTAAAAATTTTAGGCGATTAAATTGTTCGTTTACTTTATTAATTAAATTAAAAATAATTTGGAAACTATTTTCCTACACTTTTCAACACACCCAATAAAATCCTCAACGAAAATTTCTCTTAAAAAAACTTTAAACACGAAAAGTGAGCAACAACAACAACAAAAGTGTACCCACACCCAGCATAAAACGCTTGAAGGTATGAAAATTATTGCGGAGGTAGAGCAGAGAGAAAGGAAGATGAAGGCGTTTTAACTAACAATATAATTAGAGCTCATAAAAATTAAGTTAAAGTCACAAAGCAGTGATTTGTGTTTAAGTGGGTGGAAACAACCAAAGCAACACACACACAAACAACTGAAAAGCCAGGCATAAGTACAACGCAACAACAAAAACTACAACAGCACACTGAAAATAAAATAAATATTATGTTTTACAAGCAAATGAATGAATGAATAAATAAATGAATGGATGAATAAGAAAGGAAGGGCAGCAGGGGCGTACAACACAAACGCTGTGCAAAAAAAAAACACAATATTTTAATTTAAACGTCTAGTGTTTGGGGCAATAGGCCAATTAAAATAAAGTGGTTTTTGGGTGGAGTACATAAAAGAGGTTTAACGAAACACTTAAGTATTTGAAAAGTAAATAAGATTAATTTTTGCTTTCCTCTTACTTTTCATTTTGTTTTTTAGTTTTTAAATTTAGGTGTATGCAAACAATTATTTAAAAATGTTAATTTGAAATTAGCTGAAAACTACAACAAAAAAAATATAAAAATAAAAAATAAAATAAAATAAAATAAAATTAAAAAAAAATTAAATAAAATAAAAAATAAAATAAAATAAAAAAAATAAAATAAAATAAAAAAAATAAAATAAAATAAAAAAAATAAAAAAAATATAATATAAATGCTGACGAAATTAGGCAAATACACCAACAAAACCAAAAAACAAGGAATTCTTTCAAGATAATAACGCTGGTGTAAACGAAAGTGTGGATGAAGATTCCAATTAACGCTAAATACTTTTAATAACTTAAAAAATATATAATTTGTTACAGTGATCGAAGCGCTCTGGTAATTTTTCTTTGCCTTTTAATGCGATAAAATATAAAATTAAGAGAAAACGAAAATAAAAACTGATTTTGCCTAAATAATGGACCATAAAAATTTTACATGTTAATAAATTTTCTCTCTAATATCAAGGACTAAATACTAAATAGAGAGCAGCAGCGCAACGGGGTAAAGCGTTATTACAGCATTTTTTTTTTTTTTATCTTTCAATTTTATTTTATTTTTTATTTTGTTTTGTTTATTATTTTTGCTCTACATAAAGAGTATTTTGTAACTAAATAGCAAGAAAATATTGTTTAAACGTTTAACAGCAATAAATATATAAAAATCTGTTTTTCTTTTTTTGTATTTCTTATTTTCAGTTGTTTTGGCTTATTGCCAACATGAAGAGGTCTCTTATTTTATATTTTATTTATATACAAGATTTCTTCCTTTTTTTTTTTGTATTCTCTGCTGTTTTCTCTAAAAATATACACAACAAGTATTATAAATTTTTAATGTCCAACTTCTTGTTTGCAAATATGTTTTATTCTATTCCCCATTCATTCGTTGTATTTTAGGAGCTTGAATTTTTTTTTTATTTATTTGTGGATGGTATTTCATGTTGCATGCCATTGTTTGCTGCTTATAATTACAAGCATTTTTTTTTTTAATACAAAAAGTCATTTAATATGGCATGAAGGTATAGACACGCTGGTTGGTTGCTTGCAGGATTTGTTTGTTTGTGTGTTAAAGGGTGGTCTAAGAAGGACAAGATTTATTTGAGAAACTTATTTTTTTTAGACATGAAAAAGCTTGACATTTATTAAATAAAATTGATGTCAATGAATTTTTTATTTTTTTTTTTGGGGCTGCAGTAAACGGCTAACTCTTACTAAAAAAAGAAAAATTAAATAAAAAAATTTTAAAGAAAAAGATCAGTGAGCCAATTAAAAAACCACTTGAATTTCGGATTTTCTTTATAATCAAATACAACAAACCATTTTTAGTAAAACTCAGAATTTAGGAAAACGGCATATCTTGCTAATCAGAAAAAATAAAAAAACATAGAGCAGGTAGGAAATCAGTTGCTTTGCTCGACAACCGTATTTAGAAAACAAATTTAAAAAAAATTTCCATCTTTTTTTTTATTTATTATAAATTTTTCTGGGAACATTTTTATTTTAATTTTTAATTTTTTTTTTGTTATAAAAATTTTTTTTTAATATTTTTTTTTAAATAAATTTTTATTTTTTTGATAAAATTTTTTTTGTAATATTTTTTTAATATTTTTTTTTTTAAATAAATTTTTATTTTTTTGATAAATTTTTTTTTGTAATATTTTTGAAATATTTTTATTGTATTAAAAAAAATTTTTTTCAGAAAAAAAAATTTTACAAAAAAATAAATCTTGACCTTTTCTATCTGAATATAAATAAATAAATATTTTTTAAGCTTTTGGATCTTTTTTATATATTTAAATTATTATTAAATTAATTTTCAATATTTCTTTCCTTGAAAAATACACACAAAATCGTGTAGAAATATTGGAACTTAATTTATTAATTAAAATATATAAAAAAAAACCTAAAAGCTTAAAAAATATTTATTTCTTTATTTTCAGATAGAAAAGCTCAAATAATCAAGATTTATTTTTTTGTAAAAAAAATTTTTTTTTCTGAAAAATATTTTTTGTGTAATAAAATAAGTTTCAACAGGCTTTTTTTCTTTTAATTAGAACTATCGTTTTTTTTTTATTTTTTATTAGTATTTTAAATTGTTTTGCAAAGTCATAGCAATAAATTTGAAGCTATTCCCCATAATAATAAAGTTTTTGCCACTGATTCTGTTAAAAAGCCTCACAAATACTCGTAACTTAAACATGTACAAACGTTTTGAAAGCTTTCATTTGCTTGATTTTAAGCATTTATTATGCTGCTGTCGTGTATTGCCCGCTTTAAAAAAAAATGAGTCATTTTTTTATTAACACTCGACTCGTTTGTTGTTTTTTTTTTTATTTATTTTATTTATTAACCCTCGTAAATTTTATTTATTAGCAAAAATATACAAATTAAACATAAAATAGAAAAAAAAACACAAATAAAAATAAAATTACAACTAACTGCTGGACACATTTATAGTTCACAGCAACAAAAACAAAATGTTTAGTAACATAATTCGCATGGCTGTTTCATTACAAAAAAAAATTATTATTTTCCATTTTTTCTCAATACAATTTTGTAGTTATTAAAAACCCTGACCTGTATTTTTGGTTTTATTTTGCACAGAATTTTACCAAAATTAAATACAATTTCTTAGTAAACGTTCTTGCAATGATTTATGTAAAAATATGTGCCAATTTGTATTGTAATGGACCATTAAAAGGTTTTCAGCTTGCTTGTAAATTTTAGAGAAAAAAAAATATGGTCACGGACGAATGGTTACAACCAACTTTAGCTAAAAATGCGAAAAATTTTAATTAAACAAACCAAAGCTGCAATTATAAATTTATTATGATTGCCTTTTGGGCAAAAAGCACTTTACTTTTACTTACACCACATGTAAGAAAAATATTTTTTTTTTTTATTGTAAAACAATAAAAGAGAGAGAGAGTTTAGATGGCATTTTAAAAAAATTATGAAAGAATTTTTTAAGTATTGCTTTTTTTAAATAAAAATGGCATATTTTTTTTAAAGTAACCAGAAGTTTCTTAAAAGAAACTAGTCATAGAACTTATCACTGAACTAGCCCTTAAGGTATAAAGAGCGGTGCTTCATGGAATAGACTAGTCATTTTAACATTACGAAGTCTTAAAAGGGGGTCAGTCAATTGCAACTCTTTATATAGTCCTGCTACTAGCCCTAAGCAAATGCACTTTTAAATGAAAAAAGTGGTTTTGGATTTATTAATTTTACATTTTTAAATATTTTTTATTAACATAAAAAGTAATTCAAGTTATTATGGATGCTATCATTTCCGTGATAGGTTCTCTTTTTCCTCAACCACGATATATTGCTTTTAGCACCAGTATATTTTGGTTTACTCATGGGACATACTTAATTTCCCACAGATGAACTTAACAGTTGCCTATTAATTTACTAGAGAAACGAAGGACTTAACATAATAAGTATTTTATGACTGTTGGTCTTTAAGGCTTCATAGTTCAAGACCTCTTCTTAACTGCCAGAAAAATAGGCTTCATTCGAAGCCTAAATCTTGAACAGTGAACTTGTGGACTGTACAAAAAATCCTCTGGTTGGCATTACATATGGCCTAATTTACAAGAATATTTTATAACACATTTTATTATAAAAACTTTTCTTTTAATTTGTGTCACAAAATTTTTTTTTAAAAATTTTTTATTTTCTTTTTATTTCTTTATTTAAGAGCAACTCAATATTTAAAAACAAAAGCACAAGAAACTAATTAAAAAACGATTAGTGTCATGACAATGAATTCAATTTTTTTTTGTTCGACATCAACAACAACAATAAAAAACTATCTAGATTGTTTTATAACAGCAAACAAGATGTTAGTAATTTCATATCAACAAATTTAATATCTTCTTTTGTCCTTTTTTTTTATTTTGCTGCTATTATTTCACTAACATTATGAAGAAGACTATAAACAAAATTATAAGAATTACAGTGGAGCAAAACAAAGAAAAAAATTATTATTTTCTTTGTAAAAAAATTACATAAAAAAAGGAATTATTTAGAACCAGAGAACAGCATGGTTAATACAAATTGACGACCTGGCAACTAAACCAAGTTCAAGTGGGCGTGGTCGTGGTCGATTCAAGAGTGACCATTCTTGCATCGCTTGTGTAGTTTTATACGAGAGCTGTATGATAAATCTAACACTGCTGTCATCAATCAAAGCTTTTTAATAAGCTACTGTTTATTTGACAGCCGTTAAAACTAAACAACCTCGTGAATTAAAAAAAAATTTAAAACAAGTGAATTTCGTGTGTTTGTTAAAAAAAAAACTTTCACTTTCCCTTGCAGCTATTTTAAATGCAACATAACTGGCATCAACTTTCATTAAACTATTGTAAAATGTTGAGCAAGCTGCGGCTTAACTTTAACAAATACAGAAAACAGAGAATTTCGTGTACTGATTGAGCATATTTTTTTCTTAAAAAACTATCACCGAAACCAGGGAAAGACTTGCTAAATACTAAAGGGCTTAACACCATGTGTTATTAGCCATTTCTAGAATGCTTCTGCAGCTATGGGCTTTCTGCACCATCAATTTTAATGATTAACAAGTGCTACGTTTAGTTCACCCAAAAGAAGACATCACGACAGAAATCATCAATGAAATTTATAGAATAATATTGAACGCTCGGTGGTGGTTGAAGCTATAGCATATCAACTTGATAGGATGGCTGCTGCGATTGATCTCACTTCAAAGAAGTGTTTGGCGATGATCAACCGCAATCTGAATGAATTTTTAAGCCGCTATATAATCGCAGACGAATTATGGATCCATTACAATACCCTAAAGATGAAAGAACAATCCAACTAGTAGACTTCAGTGAATGAATGTCTAGTAAAAGAAGGACAAAGTGGTTCCGTCAGGCAAGAAGGTCGTAAGTGAACTTGCAGATTTAACAAACGAAGTTGACTTTTTTAAAGAAACGAAGAAAAAACTAAATTTAACCAACTGCCAAGACACTGTCAATAATATTTTATAATTTCCGTAAAAGACACTTACTTTGTCTACGCCAGGCACATAAAAACACCTAAAATACTCTGGCCATAGCAAGATAAGAAAAATCATCAAATGCTTTTTTGTTTTCCCCTTCATTTTTCCTTTTTGTTTTTTAATGTTGTTTATTGTTGTTTCGGTTTTTTTTTTTGTTTTTGTGTTGATTCACATTTTTAGTTCTAGTGAAAAACTGTCAACATGAAAATTACAATGACTTTTTGAAAACAAAAAATTGTAAACAGAAAACAAAACATAAAATAAAGGGAAAGGGAAGAAGAAACCAGTAAACTTTGAAAGGCATACCTAGAGACCACCACCCTAACATCTCTTACTTGAATACAAAAACAATAAAAAAATCCTAAAAAGAAATCACTGTGTATTGTTGGTGGCAAATAACAATATTTCGTTAAATATTTGAGCTTATGATTTCATTAAAACCTTAAGTTACATTTAGAAACCAGCACTCTCCGTACTCTGGTATCAAATACCATTTAATCTTAACACTTTAAAACCCCCATTAGAGGGCTTTAATGGAATCATATGACGGTATATTGTCAGTGCTTTGGATTTTACTTACTGGTGGCATCCACAAAGCTAAGGGTTTGCCTGACTTGCAGTAGGGATGACTATTGTAATGCAACTGCTTTGTTTTCCAAATGTAAGAGAATAAACAATAATTTGGTATATTGACTGCTACCAAATTTAATGAAATCCGATTTAATGGAATTGTTTCGCGTGACAACAAAAAATCAGTCTTAGCGCTCAAAATATTTTTATGAGAACTAAATTTTGGTCTCTAGAATAGAATTCTGCTACAGGTAAAAAATTTTATTATCACTACTGAATTTTTGTACTGGAAACCAATTTAATTATCACAACCGAAGTTGTTTTCTTTGTGTAAAAAGCAACTGCATAGGAAATCTGCTGATGCAGAAATACAAGCACTGGACTGGATTCGTAGAAATCAGACATACTTGGATAAGAATGATGAAGAAATCTTGAAATCTGATCTGAAACCAGACAAAGAGCTTGGCTAGTGATGGGAAGTGCAGAGAATTTGTTTACGATCTACGTTCTTTATAAAATTTATTTTACAACTTTTCGGATTCTCTAATAAAGAAAGGAAATAAACAAATAAATTTAATGATTAGAAACGAAAGAAAGTAATCAAATATTTTTGTTTTCAGTCAAGTTATTATGCCTGAAATAAATAAATTTGGTGAGTGGCGCTCATTAGAGGGTAGAAATCTACTTAAACTTCAATTCCTGTTCAACTGCTGTTCTAAGTGCCCTAGAGGCATTGGAAAACAGGCCTTGAGTACTGTAACAAAGTTTTACTACATCAAATCCTCACAAATTATTTCTCCTACTCTTATGCTTTTTTTTTTTTTTTTTCAAAAAAAGTTTTAAATTTTGTGAACAAAAAAAAATTATCTCAAATATTTCATTTTTGTTATTTTCTTTCTCACAAAACCACTACCAAATGCTTATTATAAGTTTTCTTTTTTGCTTTTTTTTCAGTCCGAACTATTTCTTGTAATGTCATACAATGAATTTGTCATTAATCTCAAACAAAAATGGCACAAGACAAAATGATGATATTTGAAACAAAGAAGCAGAAAAAAGAACCAAAAATAACGACAACGACAAGCAAGAGTTTTAGTTATAAAAAAAAAAAACTTAAATAGAGATGTCATACAAGCAATAAGTAAGAGTAAGGATGTGTATTATTTTTAAGGAGTTTTGATGATACCAATGATGATAATGATTTACGAAAGAATACGAATGATTTTTTAATAACATTAAATAACGTTGAACATTTATTATTTTGCAGGGCAAAATTATTGAGAGCAATTTTTTTTTTTTTTTTTAAATTAGAAAGCAAGTTGTTGATGACTAAAACAGATGTTGAAGTAGTAATTTTTCAAATTTGATTTATAGGAATGACATGTAATGTTAAAGTAGTTTTTAAGTGATATTGTTATGATATCTATATGACAAGGATATGCTGAATACTGATTGATTCTTAGTATCCCATTTATCCAACATTAATGGCATATTTGTGTGATGTCATCAAAAACTAAATAAAGTGATTTTCTTAATTTTGTAATAACATATAAATGGACATGACACTAACATGACATGACACTGATATAGATATTTACGATATGCATATGTTGATGCATTAAACGCTGATAAAACAATGACACAGCATGTACATACATGACATGGACATGACAATGACAATAACATTTCAATTAGATTGACATGCCGATGACATCGACATGGCAATGACAGTGACATATCGATGACATGGACATAACAATAATAATGACATTTCAATCACAGTGATATGACGATAACGTGGACATGACAATGACATGACAGTGACATTATAATTATTTTGGCATGACAATAATAGGAATAGTGAAATGACAAAGAGAGTAATATTGCAATGGTAAGCACATGACAATGACAGTTGAACTGACATATCGATGATATAGAGATGAAAATAATATTGGCCTGAGAATAACAATGACATTAAAATGATGACATAATAGTGGCAGTGCCTAAGCCACAATGACAGTGACATTACGAAACTGTGACAGTGAGATAACTATGAGATTAACATGACAAAACTATTAGTATAAGAAAGACAGTGATATGACAATGAGAATGATATTGGCATGACAATAAAAGTAAGCTGATATTGGCATGACAATAAAAGTAAGCTGACATTGTCACTGACAATGTTATTGGATTGCCAATTAGAGTGACATGACTATGGGGTTGGCATGACAATGACCTGATAATAACATTTTTAAGATAATACATGGATAAAACAATGACATGTCAAATAATATAATATTAGAATTAGAACTAGAATTAGGGGCGGGAACAAGTCACCTGGTCACTGCGGCTAAAATAGACCTATTGTGACACTACTCTCAAGTTACAAGTCCTCCCAGAGTCTAGTATTCATTAAGAATTCACAATATTAACAACAGACATACGGCATGACAAGAACATTTCATTGACCTGAACTTTTGGTAATGTCTTTATTATGCTTCACAACATTTTTTTAAAAAAAACAGTCATTATCAGTTTTAAATAAATTTATTTTTTGATTCAGAATGAAACACAACAAAAGAATTGTTTGAGCTGTCACTTGATTTAAATCAAATTTTAATGAAATTTAAATGAAAGAAAATTAATTGATTTAAGTTGTAAAAAAAGAGTTTTACTGAAGGTTAGCTGTACTGAAAATAACGAAATCTTTAGTATTGCTTGTCAATTTTGGAATAGTTTTTTTTAATTTTAAAATGAACAGTTTCCATTACCAGGAAAAAGGAAAAATTTATTGATTTCAATTTCATTAAAATCACAAAGAAAATTAAAAAAAAGGAAATTTTCTTTTCTATACTTTAATTTTTAAATATTTCTTTAATATATTTTTATTTTAAATAGAAAGAAAAATCAATTGATTTAAATTTCAGTATTTGTAAGCTATACAAAATCTGCTCAATAATTTCTTTTTTTACAATCAAAAGATTTACTCATGAGTTTTACTACATTTTTTTTTACACCAGCCCTTTTTTACTTTTGTTAAAAAAGCATTTACACAGCAGAGAGAAATTTATTCTTATTACCACCTTTTAGTATACAAATGTTGCAAATGTCTTGGCAATAAACATTGATTTTATGTCATTTCAACATGACATTACCATGCACAAGTTAAAGGAAAAAAATAGCACAAAACTAACGATAAAGTAGAAAAACTCCAAGAAAAATCACAACAATTTAACAAAGTCTTTTGCTATAAACGTATAGAAAAATCACAAACTCACACTTTAACAAATAAATACACACACATAAAATCAAAGTATTTATAAGGGTTCAATGTGCAGACTACACATGCATGCGTACATTCATAAAAGAAAGAAAAATATGTTGCTTTTCAAACATATTCTAGTATCATAAAATAAATGAGACATAATCGTGAAAACAATAGTAAAATTGTATTGAAAAACTACAACAATAACAAAAAATAAATTTTTTACTTTCTTTTGTATAACAAGAAATTTAATACTTTAAGCATTGAGTTGTTAAAGAACAAAAAAACATTTGCTATTTAAATGGGTCTTTAATTTCCCAAACGAAAAGATTAGAAATAGTTAAACTTTGCTAAACTTTGGCGTGAAGGGTTGATGGAAACAACAGCATGTGTGCCACATTAATTGAAATTATTGCTTTGGCCAAGCATCTCTTTATAAAAATGGTTCAAAACCATTTACTCATTTTTGTCGGCCTATTTATTAACAATCTGAATGAAATATTTACACAAATGTTGGGAAAACTTATGTCAAAATAATGTGTCTTGCTGCCTACACTTTAAACAAAAAAAATTTAATTTTTTTTTAAGTTTTAGGGGCAGTTAAAAAACAAAATGTTTTCTGCAAAAGTTACTGGAGTAGCAGATTTTTTTTTAGCTTTAAGCTTTCACTTTAATATGATTTTTTATTTAAAAAAGCGTGCTTTCTTAGAAAATAAATAATGTGCCACTAAGCGACGTTACAATAGGCTAAAAATGTTGTTGATACTAAAATGAAAGTAAGTCTCTGTCATGTCAATGTAATATTTATTTATTAACTCTCTTAAATTATAAATTGTAAGGTAAGAGGAAAGAAAGAGTGGAGCAATGGCATCTTAGGCCTTCGATGTCAATGTAATAAAATTTTCTCATCAATGCAATTTCAAAACATAGTATAAGCAATTGATTTTAATTAAATATGTAGTATCTTCAGTTACATTGTCATGAAAAAATTAAAATCCAGTGACATGTAATGTGACTAACTAGTTGTTCCCTAGAGAAGTAACCCCCCATAAAACAAATATTTTTCAAATTAACAAAGAATACAAAAAAATTCAATTTCTGTTTTTTTGCAATTTTAATGAAATGTAAACCAGTGAGTATGAATACTTTGAGTATTACTGAGTACTCAATGGTATGGCAGAGTACTAATGGTATTTCTGAATATTGCTGAGTACTCATGAGTATTTGTGAATACTCATGAGTATTTTTGAGTGCTCATGAGTAGTTTTGAGTACTCATGAGTATTTTTGGGGTAATCATATGTATTCATGAGTAATCATAAGTATTCATGAGTAATCATAAGTATTCATAAATAATCATAAGTATTCATGAGTACTCATGAGTATTTTTTTGGGGTAATCATAAGTATTCATAAGCAATCATGAGTATTTCTGAGTACTACTGAGTATTTCTAAGTACTCATGAGTATTTTTGGGATAATCATATGTATTCATGAGTACTCATGAGTATTCCTGAAAAAGTTTTAACTTTAAAAACAAATTTTTAAAAGAATAAAATTCATGATTTTTTAATTAATTTTTAAAAAGTTATTTTTCTTGGCTTGCCCCAAGTCTTTAGAAACCATATAGCATTTTTTATTAATCATTATAAGTAATTTAAATTGTTTACTGTAATAAGAAAAGTTTGAACAATTCCTCACAGCTTACAGGAGTCTGTGATAGCCTTTTATTTTTTAACCCAGTGTTTCAATAAGTATTTGTTGACTATTGCAAATTCTTTAATAGTTTTTCTTTCTGCAAATAAACGTTTGGCATGCAATTACATTTGCTAACAACTTTATTAAACAATAAAATGCTTTTATTGCCTGTCAAGCGTATTGCAATTCTATCAAATTACCCACATTTCAATTACAAACACTTAACAACTTCCTTTATAAAATTAAATAAAAACCTCAAGTAAACAAGAATTGAAAAAGGCTTTTAATTAAATATAATTTTATTCTTTGAAACAAATAAAAACTGTTGATTTTATATACGCTACCATCATTAAAGTAGTTGTTTAAGTTTAATGGGCTGTTTGTAATTTTTTCTGTTCTTTTTTTATGATATTAAAAAATTTAAGCTGACTGATCTCTGACTCTCTTTAGGAAATATTTTCTGTTCTAGTACAACAAATGGCTAGCAGCAATCTACTACATTAAGATTTGTTTTGTGTTTAGACTCACAAAAATTTTATTTGATTAAATAATTAAAGGATAATCAGG
Organism: Thelaira solivaga; assembly: GCA_947397855.1. Taxonomy (NCBI): domain Eukaryota; kingdom Metazoa; phylum Arthropoda; class Insecta; order Diptera; family Tachinidae; genus Thelaira; species Thelaira solivaga. The sequence goes on along the minus strand of OX377611.1, from coordinate 78,229,417 downwards.
AAATCTTTTCTACTGTTTATATAATCTGGCGCTTAATATTCAATCAATGATAGCATTCAACCATCATGAATAGTTACATTGCAGTATTAGAAAGGGTTTCATATTAGTTATAAAACTTTTTTGTTCTTGCCTTAAGCTAATGTTATGCTGAAGCGGTGTCTTAATTTCTTTTTTTATTATCTCTAAGGTACTTAGTGAATCGCCTTATTAGCCTACACAATATATTTTTTTACTTGTTTGCCAGAATTTCAATTGTTTGTTTTAATAATTTAAACTGACTTATCATAATGTTGCACGCACATACTTCAACTTGAAACTAAACAGCTCTACATTAAGTGCTGTTGCACTTTTATAAAAAAAAATCACATAGTTACCCACAATGCATTATAAAATAAATAAAATAAAATAAAAATATAAACCAGACAGCCTGGCCAGGATTGTAGCAAAGCACCATCAGTGTGGTAGAGTAAAAAAAAAAAAAAATTAAAAAAAAAAACTTTATGTCTTCAATGCGGTGAGTGGTTTTCTGAGTTTATTTCAAATAAAATAACACGCGAAACGTGATAATTGGTAACATTCAAGTGTTAAGTGCAAAACTAACACAACAAATACTCACTCGCACATACATAATACATAAATGCACAACACAAATGGCTATTAAATAAAAGCCACGTATGCAAAACAAACATTCACACACATACACACGTTATTTTAATTCACATAATCAACTAATATTAATAATTTTTAAATAACCTTAAGCGAGCCCAGGGTTCTAGCAAACTTTTTAATATCATTTTTTTAGTTAAAGGAAAGGATACTGTTTTCTCTTTAAAGAAAAAATTATTCAGGTCTATTATGTAAGTCGTAGGCAACATAAAAATGGTATTACCGAAGTCTATAAATGTTTAATAACAACAATAAATGGTGTTTTCCTTTTAATTTAGAAAGTGACATAGAGATGGAAGAGAGGGAAGGAAAATAATAACAAAACTTACACCGAATACCGTATGCAGCATAAATGTGTGCTGCTCATCTTGGGAAGAAAGTTTGTTGGAATTTAATGTAAAACTATGTATGTAAATTTGAGTGTGGGTGGCTACAGGAAGCCTGCCTGTTGGCGTTGTAAGAATAGCCTTTGTGTGTTGGAGTTACTTTCTCTGTATGTGGGTGTGTGTTTGTATGTACTCATTGGCATATATTAAATATGTAAAGCAATGATATGTTAGTCTAGTAATAAATCTGCACTAAATAAATCCCATTTGTATTCACAGTTAATTAACATAAGAGTTACATGACCGTACAAATAAAATAGTACACAACTTCACAAGGATTCATGGCTAACACCAACTCATATACACACACACATACACAAACAGCACACACATTTGTTACAATTCTGCAATTATACTTACATATTTAAATAACATGAAAATGTTTGCTTGATCTCTACTCATTTATTATTGTGCCCCCGGTATCTTATAAGCAGACAACTTGAAGAAAAAAAAAATACACACACACACACATGAAAAACAGTTGTAAGCAAAACTCACTAAATGCTGTTTTTGGCAATTAAAACGTTCACTAAGCAAGTGATCATCAGGAAATCTTTTTCAAAAAAAAAAAAATAAATAAAATTCATAAAGAACAGGATCGTAATCAACGCATTCGATGGCGGGAAAATAAAATTTTTTTCTATGCAATACTTTCAAATTTTCGATTGAATTAGCTTGACACCGATTTGGTCTCAGCAAAACTCACTGACTGCAGCAGTTCACTAAGAAAAAGATCATCAGGAAATCTTTTCTAAACCACATAAACAAAGGGGTAAAAAAAAAACCTTAAAAAACATATAAAGAGCAGGGTCTAAAGCAACGGATTCGATATCGAATGAAATGGATTAAAATTTAAATTTTTTTGTTTGAATTATTTGGAAAATTTTAATTGAAGTTGCTCGATAACTATTTGGTCTCAGAACTAAGCAATATTGAATGACTGCAGTTTTTGGCAATTAAAACGTTCACTAAGCAAGTAATCATCAGAAAAAAAAAAATTGGTGAAAAAATTCTTAAAAAACACATTGAAAACCAAATGAAACGAACAGAAACTAAAATTTTTTTGTTAATGAAATAATTGGAAAATTTAGAATGAAGTTACTCGATCTCGATATGGCCTCAGGGTCCACATCAACGCATTCAATACCGAATAAAATTTGTTTCTTATGAAATAATTTAAAAATTTATTTCTATTGAAGTTGCTCGATATTAATTTGGCCTCAGCTCTAAACAAAACTGACTGAATGCAGTTTTTGTTAATTAAAACGCTAACTAAGCAAATGATCATCAGGAAATCTTTCCACTCTATGGGTAATAAAATCGTAACTTCATATTTGTTATTAGAATTATAAGAAAACTTGGATTCTCATATCGAATTTTTATAATGTTCAAAAACTCAGTGGCAATAACTCTTATCACGGAACGGATTTCAATGAAACCAATTGTAGTGCGAAGTAGAGAACTCAAGCGTTTAGATCGTTATGTTTTAAAACAGCCTGTGCAAATACAAGGTGACTTTACGTAGTGTCTAAGTAGGTAACCTTGGGTTTCTTTAAAAGGTTTAGGGGACTGTAACTTTTGTAAATCCTTAACGATTTTAAAGATTCATTTTTTTTGTGCTTGTGATAATGTTTATTTAAAACGAAAGGTAAAAAACATGCTTACAGTAATTTTTGAGTTATTTTTCCTTGAAATTTTTTTTTTTTTTTTTTTTTTTTTTTGAAAAGAAAAAATATTTTTTTTCCTTGCGTTTTTTGGTAGTTGGCCGGCCTATAGTTTTATTAAAATGTACAATTTGTTTTAAATAACTTTATTAATTTAGCGTAGAAAAATGTTGGAATTTTAAATTGAAAAAAAATATTATGAAATTTTAATTTTTTTTTAAAAAAAAAGTGGTTACATTTTTTTTAATTTTTTCTTAAAATTTTGCTAAGCAAAGTAGATATTTTTTTCTTTTTTTTCTAAGATTAAACAGTGAACATTCTTTTAAATTTAATTTTATAACAATTTGGAAGGACACTCTACAAACAGCATTGTGTGAAAATGACTTTAAATTTTATTTAAAAAACTTTCATAAAAGTTTATAAAATTAAAATCATTTTTAAAAAGATACCGACTTTAGTGTGACTGATGTCTTTTTTCAATTTAATAAATTATTTTTTGCTTGATTTTTTTCGCCCACTACTGTTACATATGGTTTACATTCGCATAGTAAATCACATGCTTACACACATACTCGTGCACACATTTCAGTTGAATAGGAACATTAAAATGAACAAAAATTTATTACATGTCTGTTTTATTAAATGAAGCCTGGCTAACAAGATGATGTAGTAGTGCTGGTCCTAAGATGTATCAACAACAATAGCTTAAACTTGTTGTTAGAGTAAGGATGCATTACCAAGAATTTAAATTGTATTTGAGAAAAGAAAAGCAATAACAAACACACATAATTAATTAAGAGTATTGAAAGAAATAATCCTTTATCCTGCAAGGCTTTTCAAATGAATATTTTTTTCTCAATTTCTAACTAAATAAATACTAAAAGATTTTTAATTTAATTGAAATAGATTATAATGTATGTGTAAGCATTAATTTAAAGTGCTATAAAATCACTTAGATTTTTTTTAAGGATTTTTAACTAAGGTATTAATGAAGGAATTATGTACAAACAAATAGGGAAAATTTGTGTGCATGAATTAAAAAAAATAAATTAACTAAAAAAAAATCTGTTACATCATTGCCACCTTTAATTCAATCAATTAAATATTTTATTAATTTAATCATTATATCACTTTTTTTTTTTTTTTTTTGTAAAACAAATTCGCAGAAAATATTCAGAATGAAGGCAGGAATTGAGCCTGCGCGACCCCCAGATTGATAGGTTAGCAAACTACCCACCAAGTCTATGGAGGCTTCAATTAAAACATTTTCTCGTAATATTAATTAATAATTTTTATTGAATCAATAAATTAAATATTTAGTAAATTGATTAAAAAAAATTAATTAATTAAAATTTGGTTAACAAAGATACTGAATATTCAATATTAAATTAGTGTTTTTTTTTTTTGAGCTGAATTAAAAAATAAAATTATTATTAAAGATTCAATATATTTTATTTTATTTTTTTTTTTTTAGTTTAATTAAAAAATTTTTTTAGTGGTGGTTAAATTTTTTTAGTTCAATTAAAATTTTTTGTTATTTTTATTAAAAAAAAATTTTTTTTGAGTTCAATTAAAAATTTTAATAATTTTTATTTAAGATTCCATATTTAAGTGGTGGTTAATTTTTTATTTTATTTTATATTTTTTTAGTTTAATTAAAAATTTTTTTATTTTATTTTTTTTTAGTTTAATTAAAAAATTTTTTATTTTATTTTATTTTTTTAGTTTAATTAAAAAAAAATTTAAGTGGTGGTTCAATTTTTTTTACTTCAATTAAAAGTTTTTATTATTTTTATTAAATGTTTTTTTTTTTTTAGTTCAATGAAAAAATTTTATTATGTTTATTAAAGATTCTATATTTAATTGGTGGTTATTTTTTTTTTTTTTTTTTTTTTATAAAAACCTTATTGCCTAATAAAATATCTACTCATAATTTAAAATAAAATGGCTTACAAATATTTTTAATTATTTTTTTTTTTAATTTATTATTCCTTCACAATAATTTATTTTGATGTGCTTTGGAAACAGTCTCATATATGAATGAGACTACATTAAAAGTTTTGGTGTTACTCTCTAGCACAGAGAAATGCCATTACAAGTCTTCTTGGCCTCTGGTAATAAATATGCATTTGCTTGTTTTACTTATTTAATTTTTTCCCCTCTCACTATTTTAGATGTTTTACACTTTACAAGAATTTGAAGCTGTTGCTGTAGATTCTTATTAAGAAGTGCCGTAAGCTGTGTCAAGTGGTTTCTATTACTACTGCCAGCTACACATTCAGACACAAAAAATAATCAAATACCTCCTACTTTACTGTTGCCAACTGCTACAACAAATTAAGCAGAACAATTGCTTATGTCTGTACACAGTAAGTGTGTGTTAGTTTGAAACAAAACAAAACAAAAAAAAATTATAACAAAAATTGATTTTGTGTAATTGCATTTTACTACACACATACTTACAAAGATGGTTACAAAGCAAGTAAGAAAGAGAGAGAGAGAGACAGAAAGTGAGTACAGATGCTTTTAACATTTTTTTTCTTTTCTGTTGTGTTGCTGCTTTATTGTATCTGGTAGTCTGGCTGGCTAGTTTTTGTTTATTTACCAAATGCTCTCTTGTTAATTTAAAAACACCACACACACTTTCACATACACATTCTTTTACTACCTTGTTGAAATTATTTACAACAACACAAAACACTCAGTTCACCACATCTTTAGTTTAGTTTGTGTTTTTGTTAGCAATTTATTTGAGTGTTAAGTTTTGTTTTGTATTAAAAATTTTTGGAAATTTTTAATTCTATTAAAAAGAAAAAATTTCTTTAGTAATAAAGACTGTTGGTCTTTTTCTCACTCATACATAAAAAATTATTTTGTTTATAGACAAATTTATTATCAGGTTTTTCCTCACTCACGCAGAGAAAAATTATTTTGGTTGTGGGAATTAAATTTACTGTCAGGCTTTTTTTCACTCATGCAGAGAAAATAATTTAGATTGTGGGAATCAAATTTACTGTCAGGCTTTTTCTCACTCACACCAAGAAAATAATTTGGGTTGTGGGAATTAAATTTGCTGTTAGGCTTTACCTCACTGGTGCAGAGAAAATTATTTTGGTTGTGAGAATGAAATTTTTTTAAAAAAATAAAAAAATTAAAACAGTTACAAAAATAGAATTTTTTAATTGTAGCTACCAAAATAGAATAATGCAATTCAAAATTTACTTTTCTTGAAAACAATTTTGGTTGCTTAACAAAATGCCTGTAGTAAAAACTAAAAAATTTGGTTATTACAACCAAATTTTTATTTTTGAACTGTTTTATTTAATGCATTAGCACACTTATATTGCTTCCTCTTATGCAAAAAAATTAAATTAGGCTTTGAAGTTTATGTTATCGAAATTTTTCATAAAGTTTACTTTAAAGTCTACTTACAGATTTACAGAAAACACTTTCTAGAAACAAAAATTTATTTAAATTAATCTTTTGCTATCAAGTACTCGTATAATAATCAAAAGTCATGATCATCATCATTATTAACAAAATAATACTTAACCCCAGCTAATTGCTTTGTGGGCTATAAATTTCAGTTGCCAACACTTTTAGTTGAATAATTTACTTCACATTAACTAATTAAGTCTTGCAATCATGATACTTATTTCTATTCCAATGTGACTTAGGTAATGCATATCCTTTTCATTTAAAAGATAATTGTATCATTCAATCATTTACAGCAATCGTTCTTTGCAGGTTTTCAAGGTATATTTTATACAAAGTTATAGGTAGAATTAATTTAGTTTTTCAACAAACGCCTTTTGCTGATTTGTCAGCATAGCAAAATATTTGCAAGTAAGTTAAGGATATTTTACTTGGCAAACGGTGAGTGATATGAAGTAAAAAGCAAAGTGAGCACCGAAACTAATGGTTGTCAGAACTGCACTGGCAACTGCACTGGCATGGGCTTTCGTGAGCCCCAGGTGGCCTTTACGCCCACTTATCTGGACTATGTTGTACGTCAAAATATACTTTCAATTTGCTGTTGGCAACTCGAGAGAATAATACCGCACGCTACCTCGATATTTTATTCTGGCAGTTCCTATAAGCTTAACTTAATTACTTGTTTGTTATGCTTTCGGGCATAATGAAATTTTTGAAAATATTTCTGACAAAATGACTAAAATTTAAAAAAATAAAATTTTTCAATATCTCCCCGCTCAGTGGCTGTAAATCAGCTTTTAAATTATTTTAAGTTTCAAAAATGAAAACAAAATCTTTAAGAAATTTTTAAAAAACCAATAACGAAATAAAAATTTTAAAGGATTTTGCGAATATTCTTTTAAGATAAACCAAAACACTCATGCTAAATGGCTGCTTAAAAATAGTTTACAAAAAGTGGTTTAAAAAAAACAACATCAGCAAACAAATCAGTTATCAAATGTATTAATAAAAAGACTAACAATAAAATCCTCAATAGCAAAAAAAAAAAAAAAGCTAACACAAATAGCATTAAGAAGGGTATAAATAATGATGATAATGATAACGATAATGAAGATAACAAGCGAAGAAAAACACACACAATAAAGACCACCAACAAGGAAAAATAAAAGAATAAAAACCTAAATGGTAAACTTAAGGACATTGTCAACAAATCAATTGTTTGATAACAAAAATACAATAACAAGTTTTTTTACTCTTCTTTCTTTGCCTTTTTTGAAAAAGCAACGTTCAGCTCAGAAAGAAAAGAAGAAGTAGAAGCAGTAAATAAGGAAAGTCAAGAAAATGTACAATTTAATATGACAAACAAAATCTCATAGCTAATTAAATGTCGATTAAATGTCTTGATAAGGATAATTATTTCAGCATGTCATATTTTACAAAACAAGGAAGTAAAGGAAATTAAAAAAAAAAATTATTTCCCTCCTTACAAGACTCTTGTCAGGCAAAATAAGATCTTCAACAAATTAAATGTTTATTAATTGAAATTTTTTCAGTTTAAATTTTTAAATATTTTCAGGGTTGTTAGTATTTAATTTTCTGTCATTTGGCTTATGTGATTTCAATTAAGAAGCAGGAGGAAGAAAAAAAAAAAAAAAAAAAAAAAAAAAAAAAAAAAAAAAAAAAAAAAAAAAAAAAAAAAAAAAAAAAAAAAAAAATTGTACCATTCGATATCGCTCCAAATTATTTAAATTCGATTGCTAGCGAGTACCGTAATTTGATCCCAGATGCTCCAAAAATCCACACAAATCTGCAGAAAATGATTTTTTTGAGTGTAATTGTGTTCTTTTTTCATTCAATGCCAAACTTTCTTGTCACCTTTAAATCCAGAGCCTTAAATAAGCGCATTGAATATGGAGCCAATTTTGCTTTAAATTTTTTAAGTATTTAAAACAAAAAGACTGCAGTTTCTATCGATTCCTTTTAATATCGAAGGCGATGATTTAGGCCCAGTTTTGTTACAAATTTTTTTGCCTTAACCCTTAAACACACATTTAAAATTTTTTTTATTTTTCTTCTTTTGAACCCTCCAAATCGACAACTTCAACTTCAAGGTCAATTTTGTCTTGTTTTAGACAGGAGTGAAAAAAGTTTTTTCATTTCAAATTTAAAGGGTTAAAAGATTCCAAAAAATTTTTCTAATAGTGTTTTAGAAAAGTCAATAGTAGAATTTCACTAAGAATATTTTTTCAGAACTTTTGAACTCTCCAACTCGACAACTTCAAGGTCTATTTTGTCTTGTTTTAGACAGGAGTGAAAAAAAGTAAATATCTAAAGGGTTAAATTGGTCCTTGTAGTGCATTAAATAAAATTTTATAGTAGAATTTCTCTAGGACTATTTCTGCAGAACATGTTAACCCTCTAACTTTTCAACTAATGGGACTTTTTTTGTTATTTTTTAATTAAGACTCAAAAAGGACAAATTTAGTGAAGAGTTAGAGAGTTAAAATGTTCCACAAAGATATTCCTCGTAGTGTTTTAAGTAAGTTTTCTGAACATTACATAAGCCTAAAATAAAGGATTCTTATAGTAAACTCCACCGATTTACAAATAAAATTAAAAAAAGGAGGCAATTTTAAACCCCAATTTCACATACAGGCAGATGTAAACTTTCAAAATGCCGATACACGTGTACGTTTCTTTAGTCTCTTCTGCCGTAATTAATAATCAGAATATTTTTTTGTTTGTACAGTGTTACAAAACAAGGCTTGTCATGAAATAAAAGCATAAACCAGCTTTTCTAAGGATTAAAATACGAGCCACCATTTTTATTTAAAAAAGAGAACTTTTTTTTAATTATCAAAATTTTCTAGAAGACCTGGGAAAAACACCTGTGAAATAGATACAGAAATCAATCTGCTAAGCACCATTAAAATAGAAATCTTCTAAAACCCATTAATAAAATAAATTTATTAACTCAAGTTCTTTAAAAAACTTTACAACAAACTAAAAGTTTTTATTTACAGAAAAAAAAAATCTCACAGCACCCTGTAAATCTCTCTTGTCTTACTAAATAAAAAAAAAGAAAAATAAATTATAAAGAAAAGAATAACCAAGAATTTTTTCTTTAGTTACCTGAATTTCGTATTTTCTTTAAACACCCCCCTGGCCTTAATGTTAAACAGCAGGATATTAAATGTCCACTGAGCCAAATATAATGACAACATTATGACGTGCACATTGTAGTAAAAGTTATCATCTGATCAATCTTTGTGCTTCAGCACCTTTGCTGACAACTACTGTTGATTGTCTTTTTCTTTATAATTTTTATTTTTTATTTTTTTGTTTTATTCTGCTGCTCTGTTAGCAAAGTTTGTGTATACAAATGGGCCAATAAACTGGCAAATAATAGACAGAGAAAGAAACACACACACACACAGACCCAAGGAAAAGTCTTAACATAAATGATGACTAAATTATGGTAAATTATAGTGTCCATAAGGATTGTCAGTTAAAAGTGTGTGTGCGTTTATATGCAGGTGGTTTAATTAATACGTTTGTGTAAGTAATTTATGAAGGTATTTGCCTATGATTGTTTTGTGTGTTCTTTATGTTAAATATCATAAAATTGTATTGTTATTTCAACATTTATTGTGGAGCTTTAAGTATTTTAAGATTCTTCTGCATAATTTTCTTTTAAAAAAATTCATATTTTATTTATTGATAGGATTTTGCCCACAAAAGAGGATTTAATTAAGTTTTATGGTTTGTTAATTTAATATTTTAGTCTCCACAATGTATATAAATGTGGCATGTTAAATAAATGTATTGCTAAACATGCTGCTTAGGCAAATCTATGGTGGATTATTATGTCCAACACAGGACATTTAATTAAAAAAAGGGATTTAATATAACAATGAAAAAATTAAGATAAATGTGGATTAGAGCCAACACAGAAGCAAGAACTAAACGTTTTCATTAACTAAATCCTTCATTTAATCAATTAAAAATTTAATTTATTTTATTTCTCCAACTCTTGATATTGTCCTTTTTTTATTTTTAATATGGGGTCGAAAGTGTAGTTCAAAATACTATGAATTCAGGCTACTACTAAGCAATTTCATATAAAGATTACGAAAGATTTCCTGATGATCACTTCATTGCATATTAAAATGGAAAGTCTGTGCTTCTAAAATAGCAAGTAAAAAATTCTGAAATTCAGGCTGTTACTAAACAACTTTCTATAAAGAATGGAAAAGATTCCCTGACGATCACTTCGTTATAAATTAAAATAGATATTCTTTGCTTCTAAAAACACAAATAAAAAATTCTTTTAATACAACTGAGATGATTTTTTTAGTTTAGTTAAAAAAAAAAAACTATGAATTCAAGCTGTTACAAAGCAATTTTGTATAAAGATTAGGAAAGATTTCCTGATGATCACTTCATAGTATATTAAAATAGAAATTCTCTGATTCTAAGAAAGCAAGTAAAAATTTGTTTAACACAACTGAAGTGATTTTCTTAGTTTAAATAAAAAAAGTATGAATTTAGGCTGCAATTTTGTATAAAGATTAGGAAAGATTTCCTGATGATCTCTTCATTATATATTGTAATAGAAATTCTTTTATAATAAAAACACAAATAAAAAAATTTTTATGGCCATTTATTACCTCCTATTTCAGTAGATTCTTCTATGAAAAAATTGGAAACATTTAGGGAAGAGTTTCAATCTAAAAAGTTTATGGAATCTCAGTGAAAATTTTATGTATGTGTTTGTTTTTTCTTAGTTTAGTTCAGAGAACTATAAATTCAGGCTAACCTCTTGCTTATATTGAACAGAAAAGATTTCTTGAAGAGCGTCAAAGAGCTTCTTAGATTTTTATTCATGCCAATTATGAATATTCCCACTGATTCTTTCCCTTGGAGAATTTTGGGAAAAAATTTCCCCAAAAAAGGGAGAAATTTTGTTTATAATAAGAGGAAAGGGAAAAGTGAAAAAACTCCCGGGGAATTTTTATTCATAATTAGGCTGATTATTTTTAATCCTCGAATTACGGCAGTTTTTGGCACTTTTGGGCAATGGAAAACATTTAAATCATTTTGATATTTTAGTTTACTTGTATTGAAAGTGTATTAAGTGTGTGGCCTCAGAAGTCAAGTTCTACTGAAACTGATATCTTTAAGTTGAACTTTGCTTTTTCTTATTTTGTTTTATTTGTTCAATCACATTCTCGTGTACTCACTATTTTTATATTAGAAACTTTTGTTTAATTTTCAATTACTTTTTAATTTCTTTTGTCCTTTTTAATCTTTAGTAGTTGATTTTCTGTTATAAAATCTATAATTTCTATCATTAATGTGTTATTGGAAATTGTTCAATTTCTGCAATCTTTAAATAATTTAATAAATTAAGCGTAAAAATCACCTCCTGCTGCTGTGGTTTAATTTTAATATTTAAAATTGTTTAAGTTATTTCACATGCACATAAGCCTTCACCTAAATGTAATAAAAAAAAATTGCCAAAAATTTAAAGTTGACTCTTTAGTTTTAAGCATTTAATTTTGAACTCTTCTTCACATAAATGACTAAAATTAAGACATTTCAAGGTCTGTTTGTATGCGCAAAAAACACTTGCTCACACACACACAATATAAAATTATAATCACAAATCGTATTCATATTCATGCATATGCTTAAATGTATCATTACAACAACAGCAAGAATAAAACACAATGAGAAATTAAGGCATAAACATACAAAACACACAAACCAACTTAAGCACATGAATAAGTTTTTTTTATGTGTAAATCATCATCATCATCATCATCGTATTCGTATGAGTGTTCATAAGCAGATAATATTTTTAATTTTGTGCATAATTTAACACACACACATATAAATGTATGTATATATAAACACACACACATAACGTATGCGATATAAACAAAATTTTATAAAATCACATATGCGTTTAAATCTAACCCAATTGGTTTTGTAAGAGGAGACAGACACTTAAGCCTGTCAATATTATTGAAATCCAACTAATTGCTGTACAACATGTTGCCATCGAACAGGTATGAAACCAACTGAAGCAGTTATAATAAAATTTAATATCAGCTCAATTATGAATAAAAATAGGCCTTTAATCTTAAAAAACAGATGAAGTGATTCCTTTCGAAAAGCTAAAAAAGTCACTTTTAACCACGTATGATATGCGATTTTGAGTCACTAACTTTAATTCAATAATCATACAAAATTAAGCATAACCTGTTTGATGTTAGCAAAACTGTCACCCAGTATTGCTGCATTATATAGCTTCTTTGACAAGCATTTTATTCAGTGAAAAGTTTTCAAAATAGAACAATTTTTTTTAATTAATATGGCTATTTTATTAAGCTTGAGGTCTTATTTTATAAAAAAAATTTTTTTTTTTTATATAAAAATAAATTTATATATTAATTAAAAACAAAAAAGTCAAATAAACTAACAAATGAACATCTTTTTTTTAATGTTAAATTCATAGGTTTTTGTTTCAGAAGTAGAAGCACATTCAGGTTGCAATATTTCACTTTTTTCTGCCTTCTAATGAATCACATGTGTAACTTTTTTATTATAGAAAATTCTCTGATTTAGGGAACGTTTTTCACAAAAGCCATTTATTATTTAGGATAAAATTTCACTATAGCTGAAAAGGACTATTTAACTTCCCAAAAAAAAGGCTATTGGAGAGACGTAAAGGCATGCGGCAGACAAGGAGACTCTTTAACCCTGAAAACATTAGGCTTAAGCCTCAGCAAAACTGACATCAAACTCTACGTTGAAATGCTAACAGGACTTAACTACCACATGAGTAAAATTGTGTGGTTTTGAAAGACAAGAAACTTTAGGAGGGCTACTCTGTATTGTGATGCGAAATCAGTTGCGATGCGAAACCTAAATGTTTTGCGTTGGCCCTTTAGTTAAGGCAAGATATTTGTGTATTTGTGTGTAAAAAAAAGACATTGTCATGCGCTAATGCATTACAGACCGGGGTACTACTAGACAAGTGCAAAAAGTAAACGATTAAACACATTAAAGTTTCGATTTCGTGACGCTTTTTTTTTTGCACCGCAATGCAGAATAATCCCTCAGAACATACTTTATGCGTTTACCCAGCACTGGATAGAGAGAGAGAATTAGCTACTTAGGCTGTGGGATACTGACCCCAAAAGACTTAAGTAAAATGAATGCCAGAGTTGTGAAAAGGCTTGAATTATTTTGGTTGGGAATTGGGCTGCACAATAGATATTACAGATAGTGGTTCAATTACAACAGATAATAAAAAAAAATAAATAATAAAATCTCTACATCTTTTCTCAACTGAGATAATTTCTCCACACCTACAATCATCAGCAATATCTGAACTGTTATATTTTAAAGAGTCCACTTAAAAAAATAATGAGTTAGCGGTGATTTTAGTAAGCTAAAAACGCAATCTGATTAGAATTATAATGGCTTATTTTAAAATTAAATGAACCTATACCACTTGCAAACATAACAGCTCAAAGTCTGTTTGATATCCTACAGCAAAGTATGCAATCATACAAAATACTCATACACGACCAAGGCGCTTGATTCGGCATAAATACTGCTAATGCAAAAATTGATAGCAAAACTAACTGCCAACAAAAATGCTTAATTATTGCTTGTGCTACTCAAACTTAATTAAAAAAATTTGAACATAATAGAACAATTATTTAAAAATTTTTTTTAAATTGTTGCAACAGTTTTAGGACGAGTGTGTGTGACAGCATGTTTGATAGAGAGCTTGAAATCAGGTTTGACAGCATGATGGAAAGGTTGTAACAAAATCAATTCAATGCAAAGCATTTGTTTAACTCATGAGCAGCTGGTTAATTTTATAAAATCATGTATGTACGCATGTAGTTTTATATACATAAGTAAGTGCGTTAATGTTTGCACATGCATTTAAATAAATTTTACTATGTTGTTGTTTGTATGAACAACATTGTCATCATTTTAATAAATAATAAAATAAGTTGACAATCATAAAAATGAAAATGTATTCATTGAAGAGGAACAAAAAATATTGAATACAAGAAAAAAAAACTATAAATTTTATAACAATATTATTGCAGTTTCTTCCACAACAATTAAAAATATTAATTTGTAAAGTTTATTTAAGCAACAAAAAAATAAAAAATTAAATGTCAACTTCACAATGAGAGTGGAGGTGTCAATGTTGTATTAAAAAATTATTTTATTTTATTTATTTTTCTTAATAAATTAAAACTACTGCTGCTGAGGTGTTTTAAAGGGTGTGTGAAATAATTCTCTTTTTTAAAAAAATAATTATTATGGCAATCTTTAATTTATATACATATTAAATGAACTGTTGTTTTTGAAAGTGGTATAAGTCTACTTTTTTAAAAAAAATTAGTTATCACAACTTTTATTTAAAAAGTGCCTAAATTTTACTACAATTAATGTGTTAAAATGTTCTACAAAAATATTCTTCTTGAAAATCTACTATAAATTTATGTAAAACACTAAGAGAAATATTTTTTTGGAACATTTTAACCCTCTAACTCTTCCATTAAAAAGACTTTTTTGATTACCAACTAAATCTTTTTAGCCATTTTTGTTCAACAGATAACAAAACTCTGTAAGGATAATACAAAATTCACAAAATAAAAAAAAAATAAACGAAAACTAGTTTCCTTTCTGTTTCTTTGGCCCAGCATTTAGCATAAATAAAATATAAATAAGCCAAAGCAACAACTTTTTTTTTGAAAATGGACTTATACCACTTTCAAAAAGAGCAGCTCATTTATTAAAAAATTTTAAGTAAAAGTTATGCAATTATTAAAGTTTTGTAAATAAAATTAATATGAAAATAAAATAATTTATTAAATGAAATTTATAGGAAATAAAATTATTAAAATATTAAATTTACTTTTCTACTATTATTACACTGTACAACAACAACAAAAATAATAACAAGGTCTCGACCACAAATTATGGTAGGGAGTACAAAAAAAAACCTGTAAGTCAAATTGCTGTTTAAAGTTTCCCTTTTTTCAAATTTTAATTGTGTAACGCGATAGATTTTTTCATTTTAGGTTTATGAAATATTCAGCAAACTTATGTAAAACACTGTGAGGAATAATTTTGTGGAACATCTAACTTTTCAATCAAATATAATTTTTGGCAGATATTAAACAAAAAACAAAAAAGATTTTTTAGTTTAGGTGTTAGAGGGTTAAAATGTTCTACAAAAATATTCTTCTTGAAAATCTATTATAAATTTATGTAAAACACTTTAAGAAATATTTTTTTGGAACATTTTCAACCTCTAACTCTTCCATTAAAAAGACTTTTTTGATTGCTTTTACAAGAAAGCTTTAAAAGACCCATAAGTTGAAGAGTAGTTCTCTAACTCTGTTCTACCAAATTATCTCTCATTAACACTGACATATTTTTCTCCCACCACTTACAAAAATGACACCCCAATTTTTTTAATTTTTGCTATGCGATAGTATCATCGCAGAAATTTTTTTTTTAAATTTTAGAAAACAAATTTGTATTTTCGTTTTTTTTTTTTAATTTGTTTTTTAAAGTTTAATAATTTTACTTTTATTTACAAAGAAGTTCCTTTAAGAAATCCTTTCTTTTTTTTAAACAGCACAATCAACCAACTAAATCTTTTTAGCCATTTTTGTTCAACAGATAACAAAACTCTGTAAGGATAATACAAAATTCACAAAAAAAAAAGAAATAAACGAAAACTAGTTTCCTTTCTGTTTCTTTGGCCCAGCATTTAGCATAAATAAAATAGAAATAAGCCAAAGCAACAACTATTTAAAGCATCATTTGCATATCATCGATTAGAAAATATTGTGCTGAGAAGAAATGAGCTTTTAAAGGACCAAAAAAAAGTTACAAAATGTAAAAAACAAAAATAAATAAAAATGCAAGCCACTAGTATGTAGATAAAACAACTAAGGATAAAATCAATTTTACAAAATAAAAAATATAATAAAACACACACTCGCACTTGCTCCTACAAACACGCATTAACATACTCGCATGTAAAAGCAAATGTATTCTAAGTGCTTGGCATTTGCAAGTATCAGGTGTAGGTGTAGGTGTGTGCATGCGTGTATGTAAAGCAAGCCAAACACTAAAATAAAATAAAAATAAATTTTTTTAAAGTAAAGCATGTTGTTGTATCCCTGTTTCCCAAAAAAAAAAATTCTTATTTGGCTGCTTCAAACACCATTTTGTTTTATAAATTAAAAATAAAATAAAAATTATTTTTGTGCACACGGCCGGGATAATTTTGTATAGATTTTAAAAAAAATTGAAGAGTCCCTCACTTGATGGGAACAATTTTGCAAAATTGATAAGCCGAACAAACAGACTTATTCTCTACAAACTAGTTCTTTAGAAGCCTATGCCGGTAAGAAATGGGTTAAATGAAAAAATGTGTTCAAATCAAAACTACAACCAAACTTTTTAGCAGCTCATAGACTCTAGCTAACCACACTTGCTCGAACATTTTATCACAAACGAAATGGTGTTTCACATTTCAATATTTATTTTACATTCTTTTTTTTCTAATTTCATTTCTCTACAATTTTTGAATAAAAAAAAAAAAAAAAAAAACAAGTAGACTTTCTTATAAACCAATAACATTTGTATTTGTAAAACACTAGCATATGCTAAACTACATAATAGATTTTAGTTACACAAACACATGTGCTCAAATCTATGCATGCACGCTTACACACATGCTTCTATTTGTAGTATGCTTTCTACATGTGACTGAATGTATGTGTAAGCATAAAGTTGCTATCTAAACAGTAAGTGTCTTCTGCCAAGAATTCCTTTAAATATTAAAAAAAAAAAAAAAAATTATAAAAAAAGCAAAACAATGTAAATGGCATAAAGGAAATTGTAGAAAATTTAGAAGAAAATAAAACAGAAAATGCAATTGCAACATTTTAAGTATTTTAAAGCTTTTCTAAATGGGAAAATGGTGAAATACTTGAGACGGTGTTGCAAAACTGTAAAAGAACTGACTGCTGAAGTTCTACTTATAATTTTAATATTGTGCAGTGAGTTTATGGCTTCAAACTCTTAAGGTTGTATCGAACTAGTTTTCAAACTCGTACACGAACTGGTTCGCAAACTTTTTCTCAAACTTCCTAGCAAACTTGATCTCATGCTTGTACTCCAACTTGATCTCTTACTTAATCTTAAACTTATACTCAAATTTGATTTTAAACTTGTATTCGACCTTCATTTCAAACTTGATCTCAAAATTGTAATGGAACTTGTTGTCAACCTCACAGTCAAACTTATACTGAAACTTTTCTCAATCTTATACTCGAACTTGATATCAAATTTGTACTCGAACTTTATTTCCAACTTATTCTCAAGCTTGTACTCGAACTTGATATTAAATTTATATTCGAATTTGTTCGCAGCTTCTGCCGGAAGTTGATTTCAAACTTGTACTTCAGCTTGATTTCAAACTTGTACTCAAACTTCAATTCAAACTTGTTATCAAACTTGTATTAAAACTTGATATTACATTTATACTCCAACTCGATGGCAAATTGATTTCAAAGTTTTACTCGAACTTGATCTCAAACTTAAAACTAAAATTAATCTAAAGTTGTACTCAAATTTGACCTTAAACTTGTACTCAAACTTCAATTCAAACTTGTTATCAAACTTGTATTAAAACTTGATATTTAATTTATACTCGAACTTGTTCGCAACTTGATTTTAAAGTTTCACTCGAATTTGATCTCAAACTTAAACTAAAATTAAAATTTGATTTCAAACTTGGAATGGAATTAGTTGTCAAGCTTATAGTCAAACTTATAATTAAACTTATTTTCAAGCTTGTACTAGAATTTGATATATTTGTATTTGAACTTGTTCGCAAGCTTGTACTTTATAATCTAAAACTTGTACTCGAACTTGATTTCAAACTTGTACTCCAACTTTTTCTCAAAGTTCACTTCAAACTTAAACTGGAACTTGCGCTCGAACAAGATTTATTTTTATTAAAATTAGGTACATGGGTAGGCTAGGCTCTACTCAAGTTGTTTTTTAACTACAAGATATTTTGGAAATTTTACAAAGGTGCAACAAAACGATATAAAATTTCATGAGGTTCAAAAGTCGCCTTTACTTCCCTTTTTTCCAGAAAAATCGCAAAATATTTATATGAAAGTATCCAATAGCTCCTGCAAACAAGAAAAACACACACACACACACACACACACACACATACATTCACAGAAAAATAAATAAAAATGTAAACAAAAAGTCTTTAGGTAAACGTTTAAATTATTTCCAAACACATAAGAAAATAAATTTTCTTGGCTTACCAATGCCAGCGACTAAACGAGACTTGTAACCAGCAAACAATTCATAGCAACAATTCAAATAACAATTCTAAGGATTTCAGAAAGGTATGACTGTCCTTAAAGGAAAAAACACTTAGCAAACGTACAACATGTGAAAATAATTTAACAATAAATCGAAGAATTCAAATACATTTTCCCATTTATTGAAATTGCTTTAAATTATTTGCTAGACTAGCAAACTTGCTTTTTGTGTTTGCTGGGTTACTAGCAAGTGAGCACTGTGTGTTTTTTTCTTGTGGCTCCATTAAAAGAAGCTACACTTGTAGCAGCTCTATTCATAACAAAATGCATTAAATTTAAAACAAAGTACAAAATGAAAAATGGAAATGGTAACTGAGAATTTGTTCTCACTTGTAAATGCGTTCAATTCAAAATTAAATTATATTTTAAGTGTAATAAATAAATTTTGAAAATATAATCGCAATAATTTATCTTTAATATTTCAATTGATCATTTTATTGTCTATTTATTGAGATAAATTAATTTTAATATTTATGAGGATTTAAATGTAAAATTATTTAAATTAAAGTAAACAAGGAGAAAAACTTGAATTACAAAATACACACAGCAACAAAAAAGTATGCTTCAATTAGAGACTTTAGTTTAGAAAATGACAAAATCAATAAAATATTTTTCAAATCACAAATTTACTTAAAAAAAAAAAAAATCAAATTTATTTTCTAGATAATATTTTCTAAATTTTTTGGAAAACAAATAAAAGGTCTTGAAAAAATCCTTTTTTAGCATGGGATTGTTGTGCTACTAAAATTTTCCTGCTGTTTTTTTATATTTTTTTTTCTGTTTATCTAAAAAATTTTATTTTTATCAATATTTTACAATAACAAAAAATGAAGCCAATTAAAAATAATCCCACTTAAACAGCAAACAACATTTCATTAGCATTGTCAACTTAGTGCTTTTTTCACTAGTGGATTTTTAGTTTTAGTTTTTTTTTAATTCATCATTGACACTATCCAAAGTTTCCTGATTACAAGTATCATTGTCGGGACGAAAACATTGTTACAAGGCAACAACGGCTATATGTTTTATATTCAGTCTTATTAAGAGTGTCGTTGTCGTAGTCGAATTCACGACAAACCCATATAAAACATATGGCCGCGGTGTTACCACATAACACTGTTTTCGTCAAGCCTATTAGATTGACTTAAATACGACTACGAGAATGACACTCGTAATAAGGTGCAATTTAAAAACAGGCATGTAAATTTTTAAAATATTTCCTCAAACAATTTTTAATGGAATTTATGGGCTGTGAATAAGATACGAGAAACCAAATTTGCTTAAAATATGTGAGTTGGAAATTTTTTAGTTCTAGTTAGAAAAAAATCTGAGGCAATACGAAAAAACAGCTTATGTCATTTTAGAGAAAGCTCTAAAATTATTTTAGAGAACAACAATTTTTAAAGCTTTAAATTTTTGTTTTAGTAAACAGATATATCTGTTTTCATTGCATTCTTGTTAATTGTAGAATATCTCGCCTAACCATCTTTGATCTACAATGAATAAAGTTATTGAGTTAATTGTAACAACAAGTAAATTTTTACATAACTCCAAATTTAATTAATTAGTACCGAAATACTAAACTAAACTTTTAAGTAACATAAAAATTTTGTATTTGAGTTTTTTTCAATTTTAGTGTTTTTTTTTTAATCTTTTTTTCTCGGTTTCAGTGCTTTTTTAAATTCAAAAGTTGACAACTTTGCATTTTACAGACTTTTTTTTAAATCTTCTCATACACTTTCATTTATTTTTTTTCTCTCTTGTTCTCGTTTCGCTAATTCTTTTACATTTGTTAACATCTATCAAAAGCAATAAATAAATAAATAAAAACAAAAAGAAAAATTTTACTGAAAATGAAAACAATAACATGGCTGATAGTGCTAGTTAAGCTACAAATAAGGCTATTCAGGGTTTGACAAAAATGCTATTTGAGTAAAGCAAATATATGTAAAATTGTGTAACTTTTCTATAGAGAACCATAGCCAGTCATTTTGGGAATAATTTTCAAAGTTTTAGATGGTGGAGTCTTAGTAAACATCATTCGATAGCAAAGTTAATTTTTTAATGAGCATAGACAAATCAATAAGTTTGAAAAGATATAAGTTTCGATTATTTCAGGCGCTGTGTGCCAGATGCTGCCTTCTTCCAATATCTATCATTATTTTTTATTTTTATATCAAATTAAAAAAGTACACTCTTATTGGGACACCCTATATAAAAAATATTTTACAAAATAAAATATTATTAAAAGAATCTTTTTAATTTTTTTCGTTTTTACAAAAATTCACCCCAAGACAAAATATGGTTGAGCCAACCATAATTTAATACATAATATTTTAAAATCAAAATTATTAAAAATGGAGATCTATAGGTTCAATTCCTGGTCATGTTTTTTAATAAATTAAAAAAAAAATTTTTAATAATTTTTTTTAAATAAATTTTATTTAACAATTTTAATTGAATAAATTTTTTTAAATAAATTTTTTTAAACAATTTTAATTGAATAAACTTTTTTAAATAAATTTTTTGGAATAGTTTTTTTTAATAAATTTTTTGGAATAGTTTCTTTTAATAAATTTTTTTAAATAAATTTTTGTAATAAAATTTTTGGTAATAAAATTTTTTTAATAAAATTTTTTTTAATTATCTTTTTTATGTGCTTTTTATTACTCGTTTTTCATAGTGAATACTGTTAATACTTTTTATTTTAAATGTTGTACAGTTAGAGCTGCTGCTGATTTTTTTTTTATGTCTGGTTGGTTGTGTATTTATCGCTTTTTTTTTTACAAAATTGCTTGCAGGTTGTATGTGACAGAATTGTCTGGCTTATCTTTGTATTGTCATGATTTTTATATTTGTTTTTAAACAACAAATATAATTTAATAATTTTTTTTTGCAAAGGGAAATGAAGTAGAATTAAATCAGTAACAAAAAGAAAGGTTGAGTTAAATATGAATGAATTTTACAGTGAAAATTTTAAGTTTGTAAATTGAGGCCAAAATCAAGATGTATAAGGTTTCATTTAATAGTAGGTTTGAAAGCTACTGAAATGCAGATCTCAAAATTAAAATTTGGTGAATTTTACTCAAAATAGAACGAAAAAACGGAATTAATTTCACTGACTTTAATTTAAGAGCTTAATTTTTATTATTTTTAAAGCCAATCTGATTTTATGGATTTATTTTGTTCTCTTGCTTCCATGTTGTAAGACGTAACTGATAAAATAAATAAAAAAAATTTAAACACTTGGCAAGATATGCAAGACAAAGAACTTACTTTAAGAAATCTTCTCTAAATACTGAACCGTAGACGTATACGCAATATTTATGCAACATAAAAATTAATTATACCGATGCCTACAAAAGAAGCTCGCAAACATACCATCAAACTGGTACAATATTTAATGCATTTAAAGCAAATTACTAAAAGGATTCTTAGGAAAATTCAAATTTTTTACATTGAATTGTTAAATAACTCAAATATTTATGAATAAATGAAAAATAACAAGGCTTAAATTTAAATTTAAAAAATTTGGTGAGATTCCTAACAATTTTTTTTTTCAATTAAAGTAATTCTGCCATACACAACATCAGCCATTACCAAAATATCAAAATTTTAGATCAAATCGACTCACTCAATATCGATGAAATTTTCCAAAAAAAAAAAAAAAAAAAAAAAAAAAATTAATGCGATGATATCGAGCAACCTTAAATCACTCTCACAAGCACTTGACTGCTGCCACATAAAGGCTGCTTTACTCTATCTTTTAATTTCTAATCAAGAAAATTCCAATTCCCAATTTCATTGCCGTGACGAAAGCAGTGATAAGTAAGTGTAAATGCCCGACATACAGATGTATTCTACTTAGTAGCGTATTCCACTATGAAAACGATACTCTTAAAAATTTATGCCTTAAAAAAATCATATTTGTTCTGCTCTTTTAGTCTTTTTCTTAGAAGATAAAAAAAAGTGCTCTAGTTGTTGCAGTTGGTGTACTTTTAAATTACCAATGTCAAACACCTTTTTAAGTGAATAATTTCTTAGCTTAAAGCTTATTGGAAACTAATTTCTATTGGCAACGAACTTCTTGTATAGACATTAATAATTTGAGAAAATTATGTTACAAATTTCCTTAAACAAATTTTAAACCAAAAGTCAATTTGCAACTTTAGCCATTGTAAGGCTAAAGTAAATATTTGCTTAAGCAAAAGCTAAACCTAAAGCAAAATTGCAAGCATACACACACACATACACTCAGTCTCACATACAATTTTACACACAAGTTAAATTCTAAAATTTGTGCAAGTGTAAGTGGGTTAGTGTGTACTAAAGATAAAATTAATTTTTGTATGTAATTATGTGTTTAATGCAAAAGCACAAATAAACTTGTACTATCGCATGTACGAGTAAATAAATGTCAAAGACAATGACAATGGCACTTGATAATTGAGTAAACCAGTGTTACAAGTAAAGAAAAAAAAATTTACAAAAAAAAAAAAATTACAAAAAAAAAAATGTTTTCAACTTAACATGTTTGCTTAGAAAGAATGTTTTCTTTTTCTTATACTTCGGCTTTTTGCTTTTATTTTGTAAACTCATCTCAGAGACAACAACAACAAGACAGTTGGTTAAATGTTATAAAACCTCCACTGCTAAGGAGAATACAATGCCACCAACACCCCCGCCTAAGCAAATTTTTCTTTCAAGTTTTTGTTTGTGTTTGTTCAGTTCAAACTTAGAAAATTTGTTAAATCTACTACTTTGGTTTAGTCAAGCATGTTCATGACAAATTATGTTTGCCACAAGCATACAAAAGGCATTGGAAAGGCATACACACACGCATTTAGGAGAGCACACACACAGCCATTCATATTGTAACTACATACACGATTTATTAAAAGCAAGGCAGTTTCAAGGAAGAATTTCACAAAAAAAAAATTATTCAAAAAGTACTTGTCCTGCTACCAGTTTTCCGTTTCATTAAATTTTAATTTGCGCAGCTTTTTGGCAGAAAAAATTATAAAAAATTTTTTTTTGCAAGGAAGTCTATTTTCAAAATGAAGAAGGGCTAGGAAAAAAAACTAGAGGCTAAATGCGAGAAATAAAGGCTAAATCTAGCCTAAAAAGGCTAAAATGACAACGCTGCTAGCCAGTATTGTTGCGGTTTAATAGAGCTCCAAGACAGTGCCCTGTGTAAACTATCTGGAGTATCTCAGTGACACAGGCTTCTCTGGGCGAGTAGGTGTTTTAAAACAGAATCTTGGGATTTTAATTGATGGCCACTTAAAACCAACTAAAAAAATGTTTTGCTTAAGCCACTAGGACGAATTTCTAGGCCTGAAACACCAAAGAAAGGACATGTTATGTTCATGGTGGCATTTTGCTCTGGGAAAATCACTAGTTTCAGCTAAAATACCTTGAGAAAGAGACGATTTAACAAATTAAGTGACTTAATGGAAGCACCTCCTTTTTATGTATAACTAACTGAAGCAAAATTTACACGCTTTTAAGTGAGTTTGACAAGAAAAGCCAACAGTAATTGTAACCAACCATTGTGTAATCTCGTCAATATTGATAGAGTAGTAAGAAAACCACACGAATTAGTAGCAAAACTTTAAAATTTCTTTTTCATGGCTACAAATTAAGACATAACCAAATTAATATAAATATATAATGATCTCTTAGAGTTAGAAGCTGTAAGGAACAGCCCAAGGATATAAATGAGTATGAGCAAACCAATTTTGTTAGACATTGAAAATTCTTTTAAAACAAAGAAAAAAATTTTTAAATGCTTTAAAAGAATATGAATACTAAAAAAAAAACATACACTGAGAGAAAAAAAATAAATTTGTAAGGAGCAAATCCAAATTAGTTGAAATTTTGTAGAACAATTTATCTCACACTAAGAGATTGTCAAAAAATATTAAACAAAAAAAACAGTCATAAAAAAGCAATAAATTTAATTGCAACTCAACTGTGGTAAATTGTGAGCCGGAATAGGGACAGAACATTAAACTGAAAATTAAAAATTGTATCTGCACGTAGCAAAATACTTTTTATGTGTTAGAAGCAGATCAAAGGCTTTTCTGTTAAATTCAAATAACGAGAAAAAATTGTTTAACATTTGCCTCATGACTTTATTGCCTTAATTTACAAAAATTTGTTCTATGATCAGGCTTTTCAAGACATAAACAGCCATAAATATCGACATAAACAACAGAATTTCTTTGTTTAATATGCAGGCTGAGCAGGCGAACGAGTATATTCCATATCATGGGTGTGGCTCTTAAAAAAATCTCACTCCTTTTGAAAAATTCCTTTAAAAGCATAAAGGAAAAAAAGTTTATGAGTTGACCCTTTAAAAAAAGTGTTAAAACTCATTAAACAATTTGTTCACTTTAGCTTAATTATGGAAAAACAAAACCCCAGTCACGTAAATGTACTAAATTAGCCAAAATTAACATGAAGTCATTAAACAGAAAACCTTTGCCCTGCCGCCTTTATTTGCCTTTAAAAAAAATGAAATGAAATAAAATATATTAAAAAAGCCATAAGGAATTTCAAATAATTTACCACAATTTGTACGAAAACAAAATATTTAACAACATTTTAGACTAATTAGCGCAAGAAGACTCCATTAAAATGTAATAAAAAACCCACAACATTAACAGAATGTCTCTCGTCATTGTCATGAGTCATATCCTCTGGCATAAAAATCAACATCTTCACTGAGCCACCAACCTGAATTTTAAGTGTTTCACCTGTACCTGTTTAAATGAACGTGTGAGCATTTATTTATTTAGTAAACGAAAACCAACACAATAAAAAAAAAAATGTTTCATTTCAGCTTTTTCATAAATTTGTTCTGTACGTTAATCCAACCGGCTTTTTGTTTTACAATTTACAACATTTCAACATTTTCATTGTCAGATTGTTACAATATTTTCGCTTGCAGTGACCTTTTTTTTAATTAATTTTGTGCTCAGTTAATGTTGGGAATTTTAATTAATTTTTTTTTTCAGTTTCATTATATTAAGCTGAATATTTCATATTAAATTTAAACAGAAATTTTAACTGTCACTTGCATTCAGAATGATTTACACTTCTTATTTGTGTCATAGCTTATCATACTTTCTCTGTTGAGCCCAATATCTTATAAAAGTGGTGAAAACTTCAAAGGAAATTGCTTATTTTAATTTCATTCTTTTTGTTGATATTAATACAAACAAACAAATGTGTTTGTGTTCATGTGCATGTCTATGTTCATGTTCGTCATTTTATATTTAGTGTTTATATTCATGTTTATTTTTATTTTTGGAATCATGGTTATGTTCATGTTCATACGCATCTTCATGTTCATGTATATCTTCAATTCAAGTTCATAACTATTTCCATACCGATTACCATGTTTAATGTTGATATTAATATTCGTGTTTGTGTTTATGTTCATGTTTATGTTTATGTGCAGACTTATTTTCGTATTTATATTCGTGTTTATGCTTATTTAAAGATTTTCATGTTAAATGTTATTGGTATTTGTGGTCCCGTTCATGCTCAGATTTATTATCATATTTATATTCCTGTTTCGCATTCGCGCGTGTTCGTATTCGCGCGTGTTCGTATTTCTGTTCTTTTTCAAGTTCAAGCTGCTTTTCATGTTACTGTTCGTGTTTATGTTTAAGTTCATACTCAGATTTATTTTCATGCTCGTCATGTTTTTGTTCAGGTTTATTTTCGTATCCATATACGTTTTTATGTTCATTTTCATGTTAAAGTTTATGGTCATGTTCATGTTCATGTTCATTTTAATATTAGAGTTCGTATTTGTGTTAATATTCAATTTCACGTATCTTTTTTTATTAATGTTCATATTTGTTTTTAAGTTCATGCTCAGATTTTTTTTTGTACTCATGTTCATGTTCGTGTTATATTTAAGATTTATTTTTTTACTCATGTTCATGTTGGTGTTTATAATTTTATCCAATATTTATTTAACACGTTTCCTTTAGAGATTTCAAGTAATGTTTCGTTTACTAGTGATTATTAAATTAATATAAACTTTTAACTGTATAAATTAATTAAGGAATAATTAAAATTGTATAATAATATTTGTGGTATGAAATTTGCTGCATATATTTTGCAATAATTTAAATTCCTAATTTAAATTGCTAAAATGAACGAAAAATTTTAAGTAGAAGAATCTATTACATTTTAGGACTCAAAATCAATAACAATTTATTAAATGTAGTCGGTCAGGCCAGTCAAAATGTTGAAAGTAGAATGTTACAACGGCAAACGAGAAAAGAAAAAATATTATGACCACAAATTGACCCCTAGCAATGAAATTCTATGTGAATTAACATTTATGGGTGTCAAACAAAAACACTATTTTTCATGAAAACACTAATCAAACAAAAACAATCAACAGCACACAAAATCTACAAACAATATTCATTTATAACATTGTTGGTGGTGTTTGTTTACTATATTGTTGGTGCAAAGGATGGAATATGAAATGTGTACACAAAAAACACATACGCATAATGTTAACAAGTCAGGAAAAATGAGAAAGTTTGCTTTAGGTACACATACTCGTACATTGTTGTTGGTTATATTAGTTATGAAAACACAAACTGTAACTTGTTTTTATAAAAACTGCCCACAGACATTTTTAAATAATTCATTTTATTGCTTTTTACGCACACATTGTAACACTGTCCTCGTGTAGCCTGCTCATTTAGCAACAAACAAACGCACAATGGAATTTACTTTCACACACTGCAAGTGTAGGGATGGTCAACAAGGAAATTTTAAAACTACAAACTGCTACTAATATTTGATATAGAAAAATTAAAGGTTTTACACTTGTTTTAATAACACACTAGTATAAAAAGTTTATTATTGAGTTATAAAATGTTAACGAAACAATTATTAAAAGAAAATTTGATTAAGAGAAATTTTATTAAATAGAGAATTGAAATTACATCAACATATCATGTTATAACATACGTAGCATTAACATGGAAATGAAGATGAAAATGAATATGGAAAGGAACATGAATATGAACATGTTCATGTTGAACATGAATATCAACACAAAAATGAATATAAATATGAGCATACACAAGAACATGAACATGTAAATAAACACAACTACGAAAATAAATCTGAGCATAAACTTGAAATTCAAATTCAATTTGAACTTGAGTATGATCATTAAACATGATAATCATCGTGAACATGAATCTAAACATGAAATTAAATATAAACATTAACATGAACAAGAACATGAAAGTAAATATGAACCTAAACACAAATGTAAACATGAATATGAACTTGAAAATGAATTTACACATGATATTAAACACAAACATATAACATAAAACATGAACATTAAAAATTATAATCATCAAAAACATAGAAGGCACATGAACACAAGCACAAATATAAACATGAACATGAAAATGAACATGAACTTGAAAATAAGCGTAGAAATCAACCTAAACATAAGCATGAGCATGAATATGAACTTGAACATATACCTAAACATGTGAAACTAAACACAAACATGTAACATAAAACATGACCATTAAAAATTATAAACAGCAAGAACATAGACAAACACAAATATGAACATGAGCATAATCTAGAACACCAACACGAATATGAACATGAACAAAAACAACAAATATGACATGATCATGAGTACAAACACACTTGTTCGTGTTTATATATGAAAAAAAGACATGAAATTTATTTTTGATATGAACATAAACATGACCATGAACATGAAACATGACTATGAACATTAACATTAAACAAGATAAGAAAATGAAGATGATACTTGATATAAACACAAAAGTTAATGTAAGCATTAACATTAAGTTGAAGCTGATTTTAGGATTCAATAGCCATATTAATATTTCTATCAAAATTAGAATATTAACCCTAAAAAATTATGTTTTTCCGTGCTTTTGTATAAGGAAAAAGTGATTTATATTGACAGACAACTGCAAGGGCAGCAATTGCTGTATGTTTTATATAACATCGCCATTATAATCTTAATTAATTTAAACACAAAGTTTTAATAAATTATAAATTTTTTTGCGTATGTCGCAAATTAATCTCTCTCTTTCGTTCTGTAAATCCTTAACCAAGACTCTGCATCTTCACTTTGTGTCCTCATGTTCAGTGGCTTAGCACCATTAGGTTTGTGTGGTATCTCAAATAGTACGTAAAGGTCATTAAATATTCATAACTTTAGTGTCTGCAGGGAAATTGTTAAAAGGCTCTTGACTTGAAAATTGCTGATTTAAGTTTTTTTTTGTTTTTGTTTCATCTTCATTATGATACTCTACCAAAGCCATTAATACAAGCAACTACTTTTTTTTTTGTTTTTGCACAGGAGGGAAAGTGTGTTTTGAAAAAAACCACTTGATTACCTGACTGTTGTTTCTTACTATTTTGTAATACAGGATGAGGTTGTATGTAGTAGCAGACTGTTAACTAGACATAATTTTCTTCAAGTCAAGTTAAATGACCTAAGGTAACATATTACTATGAATTGCTACCAAAATAGACAAACTTAAATGGTTTAAATAAAAATGATTTATGAAGATAAATACCTGAATAACAAACAGCAGCAAAAGTTTGCTTGTTGGTATGCAGGTTCATTCATTTATATTTCTAAAAAGCAACACAATTTTTAAGTTTTCAAGGAAATGAGACCAGCAATTTTAAGTCTAACAAGTCAGTTGAGGTAAATATTTATTATTAGGAAAGGTATTAATTAAATTTTTAAATAAAAAAAAATTAATGTGGATTTTTATAAAAATTTTGTGTTATTGCTTTAAGTAAATTTATGTGTGAATAATAAATTTTATGAGTTAACAGTTAATACAATTTGAAATTGTAAAGTCTAACAAGGATCAGTCCATCTTAATAGTTTAGCGGGACTCGTACCAGGCAAATGCAAAAAGTAAATGATCACAAAGGGACCACATCAGAGGGCCCAAGTAAGCCCCCTTCTATTTATTTTAGTTTTTTATTAAAACGCTCTGTTCAAAGTAATTATAATCTCATTAACCGCCGTTAAAATTTTCGAAAAAATCTTAAAAAAAATTTTTTTTTTAAACCGGGTACTGATACTTTAATGGGAATATAATCAGTATTTACCAATGGATTTTGATATTTTATAGTTCAGAAGAATAATAAGTGCGCTAAAGTATGATGTTAAAATAAATGAAAGCCAATTATAAAAATAAATTAAATAAAAAATAATAATTTAAATAAAAAAAAATAGTCATATTATTTAAAAAAAAATTATTTATAGAATTTGAAATACTTATTGTTTTAATAAGGAAAAAGCGCTTAAGTCGACTTAAGTAAAAAGTAGCTTGTCGCAATTAACCCAACAACTTCACTACTTTGGTTCAGAGATGGTGGGGCACAATACAATTTGCTAGAATCAAAATCATTTTATAAGCAAAACATTTAAGTCTTTTAAAGTTGGAGTCCTGTAAAATAACTTAATACCACGTAAACGGTTTGTCCAACATGTAAAAAATATTTCAAGAAATTTAAAGTTATGATTTGACTGGCTTTTGGCCTATTACATTTCCAAATGTATTTCCTTATAGGAAATTTTTTAAATGGTGAAAACAAACTTAAAAAAATTTATTTCGACTTAATTTTAATTTTTTCTTTCAACACTTTTTACTATGTCTGGCTGATGTTATTTTGATGTCACCGCATAATTCAAACTCATATACCCATGCATACATATTTCTCACACACACTACTAAACATACAATGCGAACGTATGAAACTGCCTGCTTACAGGCTCATACATGAACACTATCAATGCTGAGTGAGTCGAGTGAAAAGAGGTTGCAGCAGAGTTTCAATAAATCTAAATATAAATATAAATATTGATTTAACTGTCATCATCATGTAAATATATTTCTTTCCTTTTTTTTTTTTTTTTTTTGTTGTAGGGTGTTTGAATAATAAGTGATAAAATGCTTGACACATTGACAGCACTGACGCTTAAAATTTATGCATTTTCACGATTCAAATGATAGACAAGTAAATAAAATAAATAAAATAAAATAAAAATATTTTCATATTGACACTTTTTTTTAAAATTAAAATAAATTGTATGTGTGTGTATTTTTTTTTTATATTTTCTTTACGTTTTACATTAAGCTGTATTTGAGTGATGTGTTGATATTTTATGTGCAAAGGTAAGCGACTACATTATCTCAGATCACAGTTCAGACGTCTGGCTGACATTTTTAGCTGCAAAAATATGAATTGTAGAAAATGACAATAAAAAGGTTTTGTGAGTTTAAAATTCTCAAAATAAATTTTGCAAATTGAATGACATTTTACACAAATTTAAATATTTGAAAGGAAAAAAAATTTAGAAAAAGAAATTCAAAAAAATTTATATCTAAGCAGGATTGGAACCTGTCGACTTCAGATTGCCAGGTTAATATACTACCCCCTAATGTACTAGGGCGCGGCCATCAATTAAAATCTCAAGGTTGGGTTTTGTACTACCCAACCCTATGAAAAAGTTTATTTAAAATTTTTTATAAAAAAAAATTAGCGCATATTTTTTTTTTAAATTAAGGAACTTGTGATTTAGTAAAATTGTTAACTGTCTGCTGGGTGGTTAAATAAAGGCCAGAATTTTTAATAGATAAATAATTTATTTTTGGTTGTTGTACATGGAATTTGTAGTCTTTGTGGTTGTTGTCTACGGTATTCATATCACTGGTGAATTTTTAGCTCCTAAAGTTAACCAAAAATTACTGAATGGAGTTAAAAATAACACCATTTTGGAACAATTACAAGTTACTGAAGCACACTACAGAACTTGGTTTCGAGTAGCTGTATTTGTTATTTAATAAAAATGGTGGAATTTAAAAATTATAAAAAAAAATTTCTCCATATTTAGAGCCTCAATTTGGCCTCTGTTGTTTGTGTTTGTATAAACAGTCAGCAATACAGCAGGCTATGTTCTGCTACAGAAAGGGCAGTAGTCGTTCTGTACCACACCGATTTTTTACTTATAAAGTAGTTGTATTGAACTCAGTTTATGGTATGGGTTAATGAGTCTTTGTGACATACACACCCTGTATAAATTAAACACCTTAAAAGTGTTTTTTTTTTTAAAAACTTTTTTATAGATTTTTGACAAGTAATAAAACTTTGCCTGTAGTTTAAGTTGAGCGTGCAAAAATACAAAATATGGTGACACATTAACAATTTGGGCTTTTTAATTTTTTTTTTTTTAGATATGACAGTCTGCTATTTGCTAATAAACAAATATTAATTTATTTAGCATTACTCATATACACACAAACACACGTGAGTGGTTTCATATGAATTATTGAACAAACAGTGCTTGCGTGAAATAAACATAAAAAATTTTTATTTGGCAGTTGCTGCATTCAACCAAAAAGTTATAAAATATTTGTTTGATTTTATTAAAGTAAAATTCATAAATAAATAAAATTATGTGAGCATGTGAGTTGGAAAAGACAATACTAAAAGCACGCACGGTTATACAATTGATATTCAAATTCAGGCGCTGAAATAACTCACACATTAGGAGTCTCACAAAAAAAAAAAAAAAAAAAAAAAAAAAAAAAAAAAAAAAAAAAAAAAAAAAAAAAAAAAAAAAAAAAAAAAAAAAAAAAAAAAAAAAAAAAAATGAAGATAATCTGACAAATTTTTAATTTTAGTTGTCAAGTTATTGCTTAGAAGAATTTCAAATAAAAACAAAAAACTTACGTTTACAAAAATAAATTTAAATAAAACTTTAAAAAACTTTTTTTAAAAGCTCTTACAGCAAAATAATTTTTTTGAAAGATATTTATAGCAAAATGGACACAAAACTAAATTCTGAAATTAACAAAAAAAATTTTGAACTAAATAATTTCTAAAAAGAATTAAAAACAGCCAAAAATTATAAACATAAAGTTTATATGTCATACTTACCCAAAAAAAAAAATATATAAAAAAATATTCATATATAAATTAAATTAAAACAAAAAATATTCGTTAGGGTTTTTTTGAAAAAATTTTATATTTTTTTTTTTTATTTTTGAGGGAAGGCTTGAGTGGCCTCTTTAACATTTTAATACTTGAAAGAAAAAAAATTATTTAAGATTTATTTTAATTTTTTTTTTCAACCAAGTTACTTTTAATAACACTGTATTTTTTTTATTTTTTATTTGTTAAAATTGTTTGTTATTTAAACTCAATTACCATTTAAAGTAGACATACTTTCACAAGCCTTTAACCAAATATTTAAGTAGCATAATTAACTCAATTACATTTACAAGAGACACTCATCATCATCACCATCATCAGCATCATCAGAGTACAGAGAGTGTGAAAGTTGTAATTAACGAAGTTAAGTTTCATTTTTTTTTATTTGCACTTGCACTTGTTTAATGATCGTATTACACATGTTGTTAACATTAAGACAGCACATGAATGCAGAAAACAAAAAAAAATAAAAACAATAAAAAAAGAACAAGCAGGCAGGCAAGCAGACATTAAACGACTTAAATGGAAAAGGCGTATATATTGATTGCTTCAATGGAAATACATTTAAAGCTTAAATGAATTTAAAATTTATATTAAATACATACTAACTGTTTTTACACAGTCTCATATGGCCAGTACAAATTAGCAACCAACTGACCCGTCTAAAAATGGGCGTGGCCAATACAAAAATATTTAGATACTTTTCTTGGTATATAGTGATTTTATGTAAAAAATTCCGTTGTAAAATATAATTTTAATTTTATGGGTAGCATAATGGGCACAAATAAATTAAAAATAAAATATTAAAAATAAAAAAAATGAAATAATAAAAATAAAATTAATAAGATAAAATAATCAAAACAAATTCATAAAAAAAAAATAGAATGATAAAAAATATTATAAAAATAAAAGAGGGTAAGGTTAGATTCAGGGTAGAGCACTAACCTAACAATCTAGAGGTCACAGTTTCGATACCTGCCCAGACCCTAAGAGGCAATAGTTAAAATTATCAGTGCTCATTAACAAATTTATTCTTAGAATTAAAAAAAAATTGTAGCTGATGATGCAGCTTTATATTGGTGAAAAATTTGTTATATTGGTGCTAAAGGAATATTTATTTATTTTTAAACTATTTTAATAAACTTAACCTGAATTATTGCTATTTGTTAAAAGAAGCAAATTCTTTACAAATTCATTGCAGTAAATTTGATTTACAAAAATTTTTCTACACAACTAAACAATTTAAAAAAATCTAAAATATATTTATTTGCTTTCTACCACAATTGCTATTTCATATTGATGTATTGTTTGCAAAAAAAAATTTCAAATACATTTCTGAAAGGATTACACAACTGCGGTTAGAGTATTTTGTGTTCTCGTTTCAGTTTTATTTTAATTTTTATTTTTGAATAGTTTTAGTTTATTTTACAACATTCATCATTTGCTTGTAGTTTTCGTTTTGTTTAACACAAAATATCTTTTAATATTTATTCATAAATATACCAGTAAATATTTGTACAGTTTCTATAGATTGAATTCAAGTACCAAAAAAAAAACAAAAAATCTTTTTCATACAAATAAATAAGATAACTAAGCAATAGAAAATAAATTTTGAAAACTAAAAATCTGAACTGAGAAGAGAAATTTTTGTATTAGAAAGTTTCTAAAAAAAAAAATTTTTTTTCTTCAACAAATTTCAATTGAAAAAAACAACCAGACAGCTAATTTTGCTTTCCTAAACCCTTTTTGTAACAATTAACTTGGTTATTTCCTTATGCGGCAAACACAGTAACAATTACTAAATAGCAAAAGTGCATAAAAAAAATATTAAAATAAAACAAATAAAATAAAGAAAATCAAGCCTAAAAGTATACAATATTTTTGAGTGGTTTTTCATGTCCTTTTGTGTAATAAATTTCTATTGTTTTGCATGCTGTATTTGGTTATTATAGAAAAACGTTTCAAATATGCTTGAAAAAAAAAGAAGAAATGAATTTATACAAAATAAACATTTTCTATATTAAAAAACTTTTCAACAAACAATTTAAGGAATTTTTATTTTAATATTAAAATATCTTTTTTTTTTTTAATTTAAAAAATTTAGATCTTAAATTTTGTTTTTTAAATATTTTTTTAATAGTTTACAAAACAATCTCTAGCATGTAAATAAAACCGATTTTATAATAGAAATTTTTAAAGCAACATCTACAGACACAAAAATTAATATAAGTTTAGGCCGGTAAAGCTACAATTAAAATTATGTAACCGGAAGTAACACCATATTGAGTGGCTGATTAAGAGTTGTGTGCATATCACTCTGTTTCTTTCTCTCTTTCTCTCTCTCTAGCACTCTTGCAGTGGGCATAAAAAGGAAAAAATTCATTTAAAAAAACTTTTTCTCCATCTCTTTCCTCTAGCTTGCTTTTTCTTAAGCAGTGCACACAAAAAAAGAAAAAATTTCTTTAAAAATTATTTTAATTTCCAATCTTCATAAGAGCTGTAGAAGTCCTTTTTTTTTAAATTAGTCAGCATAATTTCTAGTTAGGGAGTCTTTATCTTGCTAAAATTAAATGGACTTGTAGCAGTTTCAAATAAACAAATACCGGTACACAAATTTCCCTTAAAAACTACTAGTTTGCATGTGTGTATGTATTTAGTATGAGTTTATTAAAGTTTATATTTTAATACTGTAGCAAATTGGTTAAGATTTTTGTCGCTCTTTTTGTGTTGAAAACGTGATAAATAAACCATGTTTGCTTAAGTCTCTTGTAAACTTTTAAAGCAATTCCAGCAAAAAGAAAAAAGTAAAAAAGAACTCTGTCAACTAAAGTAAACTTTTAGCTTGAATAAGATTATATCACTTACCCCAGCAAGTGCGTGACTAAAATTGTTGAAACAACACCGAAATCATTAGCAAATGAAATGAACTCTAAAGGAATATAACACAATTGCCAATGGCATACGCACATAATATATCTGGTACCTGCAAGTTAACATCTCAGACAAAACATTAGAGAGCAAAGCACGATAACGCATATGCAATCACATGCTTTTGTAAATGTAAATGTAAATGTATCATTTTCTTACTTGCTTAAACTTGGTTGACTTTTAAAACAACAGACAGGTGAAAAGGTAGCTAATGTATTAGAAAATATTTAAAATAAAATACAGAAATTCGTGCTGAAGTCAACTAAACCGAACAACATTTACATTTTACAAGTTACATGTGTATCACCATTATTTCCGCTACTATTTCCGTTTCTGCTTGTGGTTGGTACTTGTTTACATCTCAAAGGATTTGTTTAACTTTATTTTTCAGGTTCTAGATTTTTCACTATTTCGTGAAAGTGCTTAGATTTTCTTTGTTTTTCTTTAAACAAAAAATTTAAAAAATTGTATTTTTTTTTTATTTTATTTAGTGGTTCAAGGTCTTACAAAAAAAAATTTTTTTTTTCTTTAATTTTTTTTTAATTATTTTTTAATTTTTTTTTAATTTTTTCTTTAATTTTTTTTTTTAATTTTTTTTTAATATTTTTTTAAATTTATTTTAATTTTTTTTTTAATTTTTTTTTTAATTTTTTTTTTAATTTATTTTAATTTTTTTTAACTTTTTTTTGTAAATATTTTTTCTTAACACTTTTTAGCTATTCCCCTGTAGACTTTGGTTTGATTTGAACATGACTAACATGTTAAGGAAATATTGGCATTGAACTCAATCAAGTGTAATGCCTTTGAATATCTAAACACACGCTCACACACAAGTAACTATTGTTATAATAAATGCGTTTGTACGTACATACATACATTTGTTTATTAAAAAGTCATGTTTTTTTTTGCCACCAACTAAAGTTTACAACATTAAGAGGAGTTCTCAGCCAACAACTGAGAAAATAAAATCGTAATTCCTCTACGCCCCAAAAAGTGTGCTAGTAAACACAAGACAGGCATGCCTCGTTAGCGATCTTTTAAAATTTTTGAAAAAAAAAATATTTTAAGATGAAAAGGAATGTTATGAGGCGAATTTAGAACGATAAACGACAGTCCGAAGTGTCTTAGCCAACACCTCTTTTTACGCTGCTACTGATAACGCTCAAATTTTCAGAAACGCCATATGAGCGCTAAACGAGGTATGACTGTATTAACATAAAAAAAGGTTTTTTATTTTGCACAAAAAAAAAAAAACGAATACAAGAGACGAGCACTTACAGCATAACATGCTCGTTTATACTCGTTTAGGGAATTATATACATTTTCCCATACATATTGACAGCAAGTTTGCTAACCTGAAAATTTGAAACAAATCCAGGGCAGCTATATGATTTTCTCTCTATAATTTTTATACCAACCATTAAATTTTAAAACGACATGTAGCAGACTGCTCGTACGTTGCCTTTCCCTTAGCTATGTTGGCTTTTTCAAATAGTTTTTGATGAATTAAACACAAGTTTATCCAGCAATTACAACAGCCTTTAATTTAAATAGTTTTGGTTTTTCGCAAGAAATAAATTTTTGTTTGAATTGTTTGTATGTGCTGTTTCCATATTACAAGCGATCAACTCCTCTACAAAGTTTTGTATCAAAAAGAGCCATACCCAAAATGGCGCGGCAATTATTTTTTATCTGTTAAGAAATTCTTATGCCCCTACAAAATGTGGGTAGCAGTGGCTACCCTGAGCTGTTGAAAAATTAAATATTTACACCGCGTTTTATATTGAAGTTGGTAGCGTTGTGATGGTCATAACAGCGATATGTGGCAACACTGGCCATACGTTTGGTATTAGTTTGTCGAAACTTCGACAAGCTACACTCGTAATAAGGCTGACTATTTTCTTTTACTATTTTATACTTTTGCTTGTAATAAAATGCAGAAAAAATTGGTTTTAATCTTTAATTATCAGTTTCATTTTGGCGCTTAGTGGGTTAATATGATTACTGTATTTTTAAGGTCTCTAAAGAAACTTTATTGTAAAAAAAATAAACAATAATAGGGCTGATTATGAGTGTCGTTGTCGTAATAAAAACAGTGATATGTGGCATCACTGGCCATAAGTTTTATATATAAGTCAATCCTTAGCAAAGAATTAAAGCTCTACAACTTTTTTTATTTGATTAATGATTATAAATTATATTTACCAATTTTATTTGTTTTTAGTTCTCCTGCCAAAAGAAAACTATTTACGAATAGCAAACATCTGGATATGGAAATTCACTTACCTAAAAAACAAAAGAAAAATGATTTAGTTAGTAAATTCAATTTAAATTTTGGTTTTATTTCTTTTTTAAATAAAAAAAAATTATAAAATAAGATGTTTTAATTGAAAAGAAAAAGGTCAAATAAATTAAGAAATAAATACAAAGAAAAATATTACCCATCAATTAAATATTTACATTAAAAAAAATGTGTCATATTAATTAGCCATCTAATTAAAAAAAAATAAGTCAGACTTCAAAGTCAAAATTCTAAATTTTTTTTATTATAAATTTTTCCATTCTTTTTAAATAAAAGGGCAAATGCTTAATTAAATAAGGAATCAATACGATTATTGTTTTAATAAAGCTAAAATATTCTCATTTGGTTTAAATATTTAATTGGAGAATTAAAAATTTGTCAGCTTATTTAAATATTAAAACGATTCAATTTAGTGAAGTGGCTTTTTCATAGACTCGGGTTGTGCAGTAGTGTCCAGACGCAGAACCTTAAATTAAAAATTATTTGTTTTAAACTTTCTGGGGTCTTTCTTTCTTTTTTTAAAGCACATATTTTGAATTCGGTATGTTTTCATTGCCTTAAAAAGCAGTGGATTCAACCCCGTATAAAGACTAAACGGAATGTGCATTCAAACATCCAAAAGCATAGATTTAAAATCTGCACTTTGCTTTTTATTTTTTAAATTTCGCTGTGTAAGATTTATTTAAAAAAGGTTTGTTGTATTTGATTATAACAAAAATCAGAAATTTCAAATTAAAATTTTTTTTTTAATTATTTTAAAATTGGCCCACTTGTTTTTAAGATAAAAGTAGAAATTGTCACCCAGAAAAAAAGTTTTTTTAAGCAAAATTTAAGTTTTTAATTCTCTAAAAATATTTAAAACAGAAAAAGACAAAAATAAAACCAGCCATACTTTATTAAAATCGTTAAACAACTTTTGTTTTCACAGACAATTACATGTTTTTGCCCGCTCCTTTATAACATGAGTGGATATCCTGACAATATAGTGAGCGCATGTACCAATTTTTAGATAAAAAAACCAATTCACTACTTTATAAAGTGGTTTTTGCCTTTGCTAGCATTATTAGCACAGGAGGCACTTTAAGTGATAAATAAAATATTTCAAAGGATAATTTCCAGCTTAGTGAAAATCGTTGAAAAGTTAAAGCAAAAATTTGTACACAACAAGCAGAAAATTAATTTTATTTATGCGGTTCAATGTAAAAAAAAACACTGCCTCATGAGTACAGCTGTACTACACCCGTTAGTTTAAAAAGAAAAAATTGCTTAAGTTGCCTTGGTACAAATTGACTTGTTATCGCAATTAACTCAATAACAATTAGTTTATAATTTTTTATTGAAAAGTCCACTTTTTAATTATTTTCTTTACTAAAATAACTGGCTACACTTTTTAATGTTATCAAATGCAACACCATCACAATAGGCTTTTCATTCACTTTCCTTCAAAGGGTCTCATAAAAAACTCTATAAAAATAATCAAAAATTCTGATTTGTTAATCATAAAAGAAAAATTTTAAAGAAATTTTAAACACTTACTTAACTTTCAGCTAGATACTTTTTAGTTGTTTTGAATTTCAATGGAAATGAAATGAAAAGTTCTTGTAAATAATAGGCTGCTAAACAAGTAAGTAATAAAAAGTAAGAGGAGAAAACAAAAACAATAAAACCACAAACTTCAGTAATCTAGCAAATGTTGATTTAAGATTTTTTTTTTATTTTCATTTTGTTTAATTCATTTCTTGCCATAAAATTCACTCACTGCACTTACTATTTCAAATTTATTTGTTAAATAAACAAATATTAAATGAACATTTTAAGTGAATATAGAACAACAAAAGGAGATTATAATCATCAAGGCGAGATATTCATAAAATTTCTCTATTCATAAAAATTCTTTACAAGTAACAAAAACAAAATTAAAACCTGACTTGTGTTTTTTTTTTCCTTGACCAATCCTTTTATCTTTTATGAACAAAGTAGGGTGACAAAAATTATTCCTCCTTGAGAGCACAAGTTCACTCAAGTATAAAACTTAAATTAAAATGTAAAAATGAATGAATGGAATGAAGGAATTATTCACAGAAAGCAAAAAAAAAAAGAAAAGAAAATTTGTGTTTCTGTTTTTAAATAAAAATGTTTTGCAACCTTATGCTTTGTTAAGCTTAAAAAAACATTTTTGTATCTCGACCAAAAAAAAAAAAAAAAAAAAAAAAAAAATAGTTGAAATAAAGAAAAGGAAAAAATTAAACAAGAAATGAGCCTAGAAAAGTGAAATGAAATAGCAAAAGTACAGTAACCTTTCAAGCAGTTTACTTCTTTTGAGGAAGAACAAAATTAGAATTCAGACCAGAAGTTAGTTTTGGCTTTTGAAGCCAAACAGCTTTTTTGATTAAAAATTTTATTTAAACAGGAAAAAGCTAGAAAACTGAGGAAGTTGAGTTGTTGTTAACAGCTCTAAACCTAAAGCAAAATTCAATTCTCAGTGTAGTAACGTGATTAGTGTGCTGTTTTCAAAATACAAGCGATTAAATGATTCCCTATTTTGACCAGTAATTTTATTGTGGATAAAAATCTTGAGAAAAAACTTTGCATTTTTTAATAATTCAAGTAGCGTTTCTTTTAGACCTACTTATGACAGACTGCTGTAAATTTTCTTTATTTTATTTTTTTTTTTATAGTCAAAAAGGAATTTCATTCAAATTTTTTTTTTGTCTGTTATTTTTAATAATTTTGCTCGGTTTATAATGATGTTGATGACGTTCAGGATAATGATGATGGTTATGGTTTTTAATTAAAAGCCATCAAAGTCATTTAGATATTAAATAAACTTATGCTTTTGTTTTATTCTCTATTCAATGTCATTCTTTATATTTTAGAGACAAATTAAAATCAAGAAAACGAAAATTGTATTTAAAAAACAACAAAAAGTTTTTACTTTAATTTTGTAAGAAGATTCTTAAGCAGTAATAAAAAGCAAAAATTAAGAAAAAAGAAAGTTTCTGTTTATAAAATGATACAAAATTAAAGTGCTTGAAAATGTTATTTAAATGAGAACATTTTCCATGGAAATGGAAATAAAATGAATAATTTTTTTGTTTTTTAAACCAAAAATAAAAAAATATTTGAAATAGAAATTAGAGTAACTGAAAAGAAATAACAAATTATTATTTTTTATTTAAAAAAAAAAAAAAAAAAAAAAAAAAAAAAAAAAAAAAAAAAAAAAAAAAAAAAAAATTATAATAATAAATTTTAAATATAATGTTCATTTAGTTTATACTATTACAAAAATAATAATGTAACAAAAACAAATTCTTTTGTAATAATTTTGTTTTTTTTTTTTTTTATAATAAAAATAATCTTAAAAAACTAGCAGCAGGCCAAGTGGCTAATTTTTGCTTAACAAAAAAAAAAATATAAAAAAATTTTTTAAGCTTTTGTTTTTCATTAAACGTAGAAAAAAATATATATAAAATAAAATAACTAGATAAAAAACAAGTAACAAATTTCTACAACTTTGAAAAACTTTGCTGTTGCCATGATTTTATTTTTTTTTTATCTTGGTGCCTTGTTAGCAGGTAGTCTGTTCCTTCGCCTTTGTAAGAGACACATAACATACTCGTGCATACTGGACAAAAGGGACATTAAAAAGCAAATAAAAAAAAAAACAAAAGAGAAACAAAGTTAAACTACAATTGTTGCAATAGCTTGGATAAAATACCTGAGAGTTTAGTTGGGTAAGTTTGAGTGTGAGTAAGTTGAAAAATTATTGCAATTGTGAATACTTTGTTGTTTTTTTAATAAAAGCATTGATTGTTCAAAGGAGTTTGTTTAGGGTTTTCTCAGCTTTAAAGCGGGCGTTTTTTTTTTAAATAAAGCAGTGGAATTTGTAGAATTCAGCCAGGAGTTAGAGAAGACTTTATGGTATAAGAACAATTAATGCTTAAACTAAAATATTTATAAAAATTGTTTTCTAAATACAGTAACCAATTGAGACCTTTTCTAGCTAATTCGTCTGCTGCTCGTTCGTTGCTTATATACCCACCCTTACTAGACTGACCCTGATGTTAGATACTAATTTCTTTAGAAGTGTTTGGCACTTTCTAAATAAATAAATTTAGTGATTACATCTTCCAGTTATGATCTTATTTCAAAGCTATGGAGTATCTGCCACGCCCCTTTGCTGTCAAAATGAATACATAGGGGTTACTCTGTATTCCGATGCGGAAAAACCCGTACAAAATCGAATCTTTAATTTGTTTGATCTTTAATTTTTTGCATTTGTCTGGTGGTACCCCCTTCTGTAATGGTTAAATGCATGTCAACGTCGATTTCTACACACAAATATCTTGCGATAACCGAAGAATAAAGCTTTCGCAACGCAATACAGAGTAGCCCTCCAGATGTGACTATAGTTGCTGTTGCTTTATAATTTTTTTCTTAGCCAAAGTTTGATAGCATGTAATTTAGTTCTTTTGACCCATACTGACAAATCAGCTTTTCCTAGGATTTAGACTAAATAGTTTTGCTCCAACACCTTTTCTTTCATACCAAAATACTTAATAACTGCCCACATACAATTAAAGCAAACACCCTTTAACAAATGCTTACTTAAAAACACAATAAAACTTTAATATGGAAAAATTGGCTACAACAAAGAATAGTTTTCTAAATTTTCCAACAATAATTTTACATCATTTAGTGCAACGAAATAAAGGAAGTTGTAAGAAAAATATTTTCATATTCACTTTTCTAGTGTTTATTGTTGTGAATCCATTTATTTATATCTAGATTTGGGAAATAAATTTTAAATGCTTTGAAAACACACAAACGTTTTATATTCTTTTGCTTCATTAAAAGCAGAAACTTTAAGCCAGAATATTTTTTTTTAATAAAAACTATTTTAAAAAAAAACCTTTTTAACTTTTACGTTTATTTATGCCCTAATGACTGCTTTTAGTGTTCCCAAAGGAATAAATCTGATAAACGGTAAACTCCTTAAAAAGCTTGGTGAATTGCAGAATTTCCAACAAAAAATGTTTTTTTTGTTTGCATAAACTATTGATCACTCGTAAATTTATCTAAATGTTTAGAAATATTTGAAGCTTATAAAAGTAAAAGAAAAAAAAGGTAGGAAATAGCAGTTGAAACTGTTTAAGTTGGGCAAATCTTTGAGGTGAAATAAAAAAAAAATAAATAAATACTGGTGGGGGTAGTAGCAGTGGCTGTGGTGGTGCTAGTATTGGTGGTAGTGGTAGTGGTGGTAGTAGTAGTTGTGGTGATGTTGGTGGGTTTATGAGTCTTTGACTGTTGCCCGGTCCAACCTCCAGCAGTCTTGTAGACTCTGTTTCTCTTTCTTGCATAGTAGGCCACTAGTGAAGTTGTTTTTCATCCCGCAGAAGAAGCAGTCGCACCCTTTTTAGCACTGGTATTCATTATAAGGTAACCTTATTGCAATCTGCCTAATT
Organism: Thelaira solivaga; assembly: GCA_947397855.1. NCBI lineage: Eukaryota > Metazoa > Arthropoda > Insecta > Diptera > Tachinidae > Thelaira > Thelaira solivaga. Next base: position 78,186,040 of record OX377611.1, on the reverse strand, counting down.
TCATTCATTACAATGGCTGAACTAAGCTCATATGAGCGTAAGGCTAGCAGTGCAGCCTGAATGTTTGACATCAAGTATATAGTCTGCCCTTTAGTCTTTCTTTTGAAACATTCAATAGATGCTGAGGCACTTTCATCTGTAATTCCTTAAATGGCAATGAAAACAATAGCCGTTTTCTACAATCAAAATAATTTTGTAAGCAAAACTTTTAGGGCTTTTAAAGTTGTAGTCTTCTTAAATAACTTAATACAGCAGAGACAGTTTAATCCGTATTTCCAGAGAAATAGTGACAAATATATTCTGTGAAATGCTTGCAGAAATTACTTTAGGTAAATAAACACCAAAAAATACTAGTTAGCTTTAGTTAAAACATGAGACCTCATTTATAATTCTTTACAATTTGAAAAAAAAAAAAAAAAAAAAAAAAAAAAAAAAAAAAAAAAAAAACCGTAAGCCAATTAATCATTTTTCTTTTTCCTTGGACCTCGACTAAGCAAATTGTTTTGTCAATTTAAAATTAAAAAAGTTTAAGCCAATTATTAATTAATATTTTTTTTGTTCTTGTGAGCTCCGCTAAACAAATTGTTTTGTCAATTTAAAATTTAAATAAAAAACCAAAAATCACTTGCTTTTTTTAAACTGACACAACCGTCCCTAAAGGCTAAGACAGGCTACTTACAGGCATCAAACATAACCTTCTTAAGATGCCAGTTCAAGATAAACACAACTTATCATGTTGTTATAAGGTAACACAAGTGTTTAACACAATATCCTTGGGTTGAAAAAAAAATTGCTTAGAATCCTTAACAGGCTGCGAGTAACAAAAGAAAAAAAGGAAATAAATAATGTTTAAAGTCTTTAGACAAAATGTATTAAAGCATGAATGTATTACTTAAGGGCAAAAAGTTAAGTGGGGCTCATTTCTTAAGGCCGCTGGGTATAATTCCAAATGAGCCGGGATGTTAAATAATATAAAACCTACATGAACAATACAAATACTTAAGCACACATGCCCACAAACATACATAAAGGCTATAAAAAAAGAAATATAAAAAAATGCGAGGGATGTTTGTTAAGTGCATAACAAAAAAAAAAAAACAAAAAACCCGTAAAACATTTTAATTTAAATATTTTTATTTTTAAATATTTAATATTCAACATTAAGTCCAAGGCGCCTATTAGACGATCATGAGTGGCATGTTTTTTAAGATTGCATTCCCCAAAAAAAAAACACTTACACTTAGCAAACAACCCTCGCATTAACAGGTTTATTTTAATTTTGCCTACGACGTTGCTTTTTAATAATAAACAAAATCTTTAAACATAAAGATAGACTGAGAGAAAAAAATCATTTACCCAGTTGACCAAACTGCAGGTAGTAAGACATCATGGAGGCTAAGGGTTAAATAACCAATTTTTTTCTATTTCAAACATTTAGTTTCCATTTACACAATGAAATTAATAATAAAGTTTGTTTACGCGTAGCACAATTTTCTTCCATGAACTTTCATTGTCACTCTCTGACAGCCCAAGTCTTAATGCTGAATTATTGTGCATGTTTTGTTGCTAACGCATGAGAGCACAAAACTAAATTCCAAGCAAATGCAAGTCTGTATTGTGTTTCTTTACTCTTACAACGACAAACAGCAAATTTAAGCAAAAAGTTATTCATAGTGAAGATTTAAAGGAAATCTGACTGGACTCAGACAAGCGAAGCAGACAATAAATCCAAGCTATTAACGACATGATTGATTGAGCATTATGACTACCCGGCCTTAGAGTACCGTAAGACAAGGCTGTCAGAAAGGTAAGCAAGCTCTCACAGAGCAAGAAATTTGTCTTCACTCGAGGTCTTTTTCTAGAATAATGAAACCATAGACTAAGTCCCAGTATATGTGGTCTAGTAATAATAAAAGCTTATTTTGAGTTTAGTCTAGTCATGTTTTGAATTGCTTTCTCTGACGGACTGAAAGTCGTTAGATAAATATTTATTTCATGAACTTATTGTCAGCTGTTTTTGTTATTTTTTAGTTCGTATGCAAAAATTCAACCAACCCTGATTTAATTAAAAGCTTTTTCTAAAAATACTGAGAGCCATACGACTGTCAAATTTCTATTTCATACTATGCTACTTTTTCAGTAGATTTCAATTTTAGACACGTCGTTTTACTCAGTATTACAGTGAAAAAAAGCCCTTATAGCACATCAGTGTCTGGCAAAATAGTAGGAAATTTTGTTTACACAGTTTTCTTGCTTCATTTGAAGTTTGCCTTAGAATCATGGCTAATTGGGCTGCGTTTACCTACACACCTATTCCTCTATATATTCCAAAAGTATGTGTGTCAACGGTATGTGTAAGTAAAACATATTTTGTGGTCTTATAATGCAGTATTTTTGGTATTCGTTACTTTGTCTGTAGCTCCTAACAGTCCTTGCTATGTCGTGAGTATGTAGCTGTTGTGTCATAAATTTATGAGGGTTTTACTTACATTTTTGTGTGTCTAGATATGTGTGTGTAAATGTGGTTCTTTCTTTTTTTTGGCAGCAAATCTTAACAAAATTGTTTTAATAACAAAAAAAAAATTATGGAACAAAGTTTATTTAATATTATTGTGCGTGTGTGTGTGTTTAAATGTTTACGTGTGAAGAAATTTATGTTATAAAAATAAAAAAAGTCTTTTGGCCAATTTAATAAATTTCATAAATTGTTACTTTTCTCTAAAGGATGGCCATTTAGAGATTTTTATTTTATTCTTTTGGTGATGAACAATTACTTAGGTGTAGCTGGGCTGGTTTGGTGACAAATAAAATAATAATTTATGGGCGCGCGTTGGTGTTAAAGTAATAATTTTAGAAAAAAATAAAAGAAAAAAGGTTTGGCTTGTAAAAATTTAAAGGAAAATTTATGGAAATGATTTTTAATGGCATTAAATTATTATTCAGTGTATTATTGGAAGCCATTACTTGGTAATTAAAGTTATTATTTTAAATGGCTTTCTAGCTTTTAATTAACAAAAAACCACTTCAGGTAAATAAACATGAAAGCCAAAAATGAAGAAGCGTGCGTTACATATTTTTTTTTTAATTAATTAAATTAAGACTTTTGACTCCTACAAAAAAGAATACCTTTTGAGGAGTTAGAGGCTTCATTTGCAGTACAAAAATATTTTTTGTACAATTAAATAAATTTTTTTAAATAGTTCAAAATAACTTCTGTGTATTTAGGCGGTAGATTACAAATCTAGATGACCTCCCCTTTAAAATAATATATGTCCTATCTGGCAATCTTCTATGGTTCGTCCGGAAGTTACTTCGGATTATTTTGAACTTTTTTTCTTTTATTTTATATACCCCAAAGATGATAGAGAGACTTTGGGTTTTTTTTGGAATTTGTTTTATTTAATTTTTATTAATCTATTAAATTTAAATTATCAAGAAATTATTTACAATATTTTTTGCGTTATTTAGTAGCTGCTGAATGAATATCTCCAAATAATTTTTGCCGATATCATACGTTTTCAGGAGTAGGTGAATACAAAAAACTTATGTACACATTTAATACAAAAATTCTTAAATAATTAATTTAAAAAATAATATTATTTAATAAAAAATTAAGTATTTTATGAATTATGAAGGGTTTCGGTAATTCCATGTTATTTATTTAAGGCCAGCAATAATGGGAGGGTGTGCATATCGTTCAATATATTTAAATTTAACTTTTTTTAATCCATTTAAAAAATGCACAGCATAACCTTGAGTTAAAATTACTGCAAAAACTAGTTAAGTAGCTTTCTGCAAGTTGCTTATTAAAATATACAGGATATGTACTCTCCTGTATATTCAGGCTCATAGTGATAGCAAAGGAATATTAAAAAGTAAATATGTAAATGCATTCATTAATTTCATTTATTAAATGTTATAAAAAAAAAAAAAAAAAAAAAAAAAAAAAAAAAAACAGCAAATGTGGTAATTTTTTATTCCATTTACAAACATTTCCTGCCAATACAAAATTTTCACTCGCATGTGCGTTATTAAAATTCAAATGTAAATACTTATTTCCTGATGAATATGAGAAAAAAAAGGAAGAAAATTAATTTTAATTCAGCGAAAAAGTAGAAACAAAAAAATATTTTCTTTTTTAATTTAACTTATTTTAAATTGAAAAAAATTATTAAAAAAAAAAAAAAAACCTTCGACTTAAGGAATTATAAAAAAAAAATTCTTGTAAATACTTTTGAAAAAGTTTTGGGGAATTTAGTTAAAGGAAATGTTGACGATATAAAATTATAAAAATTTAATTCAATTTTCATATCATGCATAATTTATAAACAAAAAGAATGTTTGTGCTTTCAAGTCATTTATGGAAACGGCACAATAACAACAAAAAAGGAGGCACTTTAAACGGCATGAAATAAAATGTATGAAAGTGTGTGTAGGCATATGTATTTCAAATATGAGTACACTCCTGCATATTCGAACAGAAATTGATATGACCCAGCAGAGCAGCTAGAGCACGATATCAGGCCAACATAAAAAAAGGTTTTTAAAATCACTTTAGTTTTTAAAGCCTTGCGTATTTTTCAAGCTGATTTTTTCTGAGCAAAGCATGACAATATGAATGACATTGTCTTGCACGTTGTCGTCAATAAAAAAAAAAAAAAGGAAACCCAGAAATTGCCTTCCAATAAATTACGAAAATGTCTTGAAGACAACATGTATGACATTGCCGACAACACTGATGACACTGTCTTGCACGTTGTCATCAATTAAAAAAAGAAACCAGAAATTGGCTTTCGGCAAATTACGAAAATGTCTTGAAGACAATATGTATGATATTGTCTTGCACGTTGTCGTCATTTAAAAATAAAAGAAAACATAACGAAAATGTCTTAAAAATAACATGAAATACACATTGAACACTTTTCTAGCTAATTTTTTTTTTTTCAGTAAAACATGGCAACATTGATGACATTGTCTTGCACGTTGTCGTCAAATAAAAAAAAAAAAAAAGAAAAGATAAACCAGAAATTACCTTCCAATAAATTACGGAAATGTCTTGAAGACAATATGATGACATTTTCTTTTTAAATTTTTTTTTGTAAAACATGACAACATAGACGACATTATCATCGTCAGCTAATTTTTTGAGATTGTTTCAGAACAACAAATTACAAAATTATGGATGAAAAATTCCTGTTGGGTGTGTGTAAGTGCACATACAAATTTATAAATAAATGTTGGTTCTTAAGAATGTGGGCAAGTATGTTTTAAAAAGGATTTTATTGCCAGCAATTTATATGAAAAATTACCTGTGCCTTTTAAAATCACAAAAGGCGTAGCAAAAACTGGGATTATTTGCAATCAATGTTTATTTTTCATTAGACCAATGACAACATATCATTAATTCAATGAAATATTTTATAAATTATGTGAATTAATGAATAAAATTTCATTGAATTAATGAAATATTCCTTGCTTTTATGAAATGTTTCATTACATTACGAAATACTTGCTTGAATTAATGATGGATTTTGTTAGTCCAATGAAACATTGATGTTGATTGAAAAATAAAGAATTTATAATTATTTGAATGAAAAAAATTTTTTCCGTGTAATAGACATGAAACAAATAGTAAAAAAAGGATTAATTCTAGAACCGGTTTTAGTAGTATCAATAAAACATTCAAGATTAAAACAAAAAATGGCATCAAAATATCCTTTTTAATGGCCCTAAAACTGCATGTTTTCAATTAAAAAGAACATACACTGGCCCCCGTTTTTATTGCTAAAGGCAGTGTGCCTTTTACTTTGAAACTTTTACGAGTGTGCTTATGCTAGCTGTGCTTGAAAGCATTAGTACCGAGTATGTTTTTGTAACAACTACTAAAAGTTAGTGTTTCTGAATGGCTGTTATTGTTGTTTATAAATAATTTAGGTGTGAAGATTATATGCCGCGATATGGTTAAATTGTTGACAGCTTAATTTGTATTGCATGGCAAGAAGCCAAAAAAAAATTATATTTAAAAAAAGGCAGACTACTAAATTATAGATACACACACAAATGAACCGGCAAGGTATTCCCTCCATATTAATACACACTGAACGAGTACATTCAAATAATTGTAAAACATAAATTGTATGTACAAGTAAGTATGAGTAAGTAGCAACGTGGCAAGGAAGGAAGGAAGTCTGGCATGCCAAGTCAAACGTTAATAGAGATTAAATTTGTTTTTAAAAAAAAGTTATAAAGTAGCGTACGTAGGTAATTTTATATTTTTAATAGACGTGAGAGTTTATGTGTAGGATTGTTTGATTTTTTTTTTCAAGTGTTGATTATAGTGCTTGGTAGTGGGAAAAATCAATTTGAAAAAAAGGAAGAAAAGAAAGAAATACCTACAATTCAAATAAAATTAATATCTAAACATTAATTAGCTTTTTCTTTATTTTTTTACGAAGGAAGCTGAAGATTATTTTCAATCATTATTTTTTTATAATTTTAGTAAAAAAAAATATTTTTTATTTTACTTTCCAAATATGCACTTTTTTCCCTCCTTTTTTTATTATTTTTGTTTCAACAACATAATTAAAATTCATTTATCACACATTGTATCATAATAATTTATAGCCTTGTTTTTCGTTGTATCGTTGGTGTTGAATATTCAAATATCAAGTGGCCTATAAAAGTGTTATAAATTAATTGCCTTTAGGGAAATTGGAATTAATACTGTGTATACACACATTTGTGCTTTCTCTCTATCTCTCTCTCTCTCTCTCTCTCTCTCGCACTCAAAAATAGCAGAATGTTAATGAGCAACAAAATAAATATTATTTGACAAAATGTGAATGGGATAAAGCTGTAATGAGCGGCAAAAGTGCCATTATTTTTTTTTTAATACAGACGATATTAAAGGGTATTGTGGCCATTTAAATATTAATCCATTTCAAATTAATTGCAGAAATTAGTGGAATTATTTTGTAAACATTTAAAGTAAATGAGTTTTAAATATTTAAAATAAAAACATAATACAGTTTTTTTAATTGATATTCTTTTTTAAAGAAAAAATATTAAATTATTTTAAGTAATTTGAAATTACTTTCAAAAATAATGAAACATTAAATTCAATACACAGACAGTTCAATAAAATATAAAGAAAAAAATATATAATAAAAAAAATTATATAAAATTGAAAAAGAAATACATTATAAACAAAAAGAATATATTAATATATAAAAAAAAATATATTAAATATTAAAAAAACAATATTAAATAAATAAAAAAAATAAATTATTATAAAAAAAAAAATAAATTATTATAAAAAAAAAAATAAATGAAAAATATATAAATTAAAAAAAATTAAATGGAAGAAAAAAAATTAAAAAAAAAATTAAATGCAAGAATAATAAAATAAAAAAATTTAATTGAAAAATAAAATATAATAAAATAGATAAAAAATTAATTTAAAAAAAGTAAAAACAAATAAAATATAAAGAATATATTCTTAATTTATTAACATAAACAATTAATAACAGAAAATCAGGGACCGCAAATAACAGTTATCGATATAATAAAATAATTTCAGATAACACTGAAGAGAGTTTTATATTGCCGTCAGAATATATTCTTAATTTATTAATATAAAAAATTAATAACAGAAAATAAAATATAATTTAATAAAACCGAAAACCATTTGGAAATAAAAATTAAGAATTCTTAAAAAACAAAATTAAATTTCCTTGAAGAAGACTTTCAAAAGAAAGTCGAAATATTGGAAAATTAAAAATAAAACAATTTTTATTGACATTTTATTCAAAAATAAGTAATAACAAAATTGGAAAGACACTAACATTACATTAAAAAAAAAAAAAAAAAAAAAAAAAAAAAAAACCCATACATTTAAAAATGAATAAAAATAATATATGAGCCGATAGCCTATGTAGCCTATGCTCTCCTCATTTATATTTAGTCCTAGAATTTTTTCTAATGATTACATAAATTATACATAAAATAAATTAAAAAAAAAATATATATAAAAAGCATTAGACTGTATCCATTAAAAAAAAAAAAATATTGTATTTAGTAAAAATATTGTATTTAGTAAAAAATATTAATTAATATGGCTGTTTTATTAAGCTTGAGGTCTTATTTTACAAATTTCTGTATATATCGATATTTCACTCCAACTTCGTTCTATTAGAATTTAAAAATTTTCTTAACAAAACTAAATTAGGGTGTACAATAATAAGGTTACACCAAACAAAATTCAAAAATTATTATTATATTTTAAAGCAGCTACAACAATTGGATCGCAATAACGATTTAAAAATAAATTATAAAATAAAAAATCAACTTTAATAAAATAGCCACTTTAATAAAATAGAAAAAGGTCAAAGAAACTAAGAAATAAAATACATCAACTTAAAAAGTAAAGAAAATTTTTATTTTTTTTTGAGGTCTTCTTGTGTGTTGCTGCTTTAAAATATAATCATGTTTTAAATTAATCAAAAAAAAATATTTTTTTGTATAAAATTAATTAAATCTTAATTTAATTAATAAATTGATTTTTGATTTTACTTTTTGTATAAAAAATTAAATTTTTATAAAATAAAGACAATTTAATTAATTAAAAAAAGACACGCCTTGCTATACAGGCGTTTCAATAAATTAAAAAAAATTCTTTGAGTATCACATGCACTATTTTCTTTTTATTATTAGAGTTAGGAAGTGCTTAAAGAACGACTTACTTTTTTTATTTTTTTGTATAGAATTAAATTTCTATATTTTTTTAACAATTTTATTTTAGATATTTTTTTGGAAACATTAATTTTTTTTTTTCAATTTATTTTACTTTCTTAAATTCTTATGTTGACTTCCTGATTTTTTGTGTATAAAAAAATGTTGGCGAAAATCTTGAATAAAAGAAAAATGATATAAAAATAAGGAAATTTCCACAATAAGTATCACACATCATACTGTTAAATTAAGTGATAATCTTTTAAAAATAAAGTATGTACATGTAGATGCTTAGTACCGTCAACAGCAAGAAGAGCAAATAATTATTTGCTACAAATTGTATAATAAAAATTACGACATCATTATGAGCATTGCTATTAAAATCGACATTATAATGAACTTCATAGTCATCATTAAGTACCGGCAGCATCTTTAACAAAAAAAAAAAAAAAAAACATCGAAACCAACAGCAACAGTAAAAGAGTGAAGTGTAGTTAACGATTTCCATACGAATAATAGCAATTACAATAGCTACTCATTGAAGCAAATTACGCGAGTATAAAAGGGCATTATTTTTAATACGCATTGGCAAACACACACGCACACAAGCGCGCATTTTCACTTGTTAACAAGCTGCCAGAATTTTATAAAAAAAAATTTTTTTGGTTGTGCTTTTACAGCGCACACAAGCAACTTACTTTTATATAGGCAACCTGTCATTCAGTCAGTCAGACTGACACACTTACACAAGTAAAAGTCATGCAGTTTTGTAAGAAAAAAAAGGAATGTTTAATAAAATGTATACAAAAATTTACATAAAATAACACACACACATGGAAGATTTTTCATTACTTGCCGCTTGCTGTGCTTGTGTGCTTGATCTCCTTTAGCTTTTGTTCATTTAATGCTGCAGGCTTTTTATGGCAAATGAGCATGTTTTCCACTTCTTTTCCTTTTTGTTAACGTAATGTTGCCTTTTTTCCGTAATTCATTTTATACTCAAGTAGGCTTTCTTCTATAAACATTTTATAAGCACTTACACGTATGATTTATCTTTAATATTTAACAAACCCAAACGCACACACAGAAATAAATAAATAAATTTGAATTGTTTACACTTTTTAATGCAGCCAATTACACTCTACAGAGTGCAACACTTTAAAACAAAAGACTCTTTTTTTTATTTTATTTTTTTTATAAAAAAAAATTTCTTTGAATGGAATCGAAAAGTTTTGTTTTATTAAAAGCAAAAAAAAAAACTTTATGTATTTTCAATTTATAGCCGGCTTTATATTTATGTAAATGCTGTAAACTAACAAGTAATCGACCTTAACCCACTTGCAAGATTCTTGCAATTTTATTTCTTTATAAATAAAATTTCCATATAAATGGTTTAATACTTTGACTACATGAGCTTTAAAATTAACATATAAATAAATATAAAAGACTCTACAACATACGAGTACATGAATGAAAATGCTTGGCTGAATGGTTGATTGCTTGAGTGTAAAAATTGCTAAAGCTAAAGCTTAAAAATAACGGAGCCCTAACACAAGGCCTTTTGGAATATTTCCACAAAAAATATTAAAAAATAAAACTGCTTAAATTATTTAGCCTTATTCCATTAGGCGTCATCAACACAATAAGTAAAGTCACTTTTTATTATTTATGCTAAATCGGTATTAGAGTTCTCAATATTAACAAATAGCAAACACAGTCGATACTAATTTGATATTATATAAGAGCAAACGTTCTTGGGAATGCCGTGTACTGAGAATGTATTTGCCAACGACTTAAAGAAAACAAAATTGGAGAAGGTTTTTTTTAAGGAATACTAAATTATAATTGAATTGATGACAATCTTGCTTACGCCAAATGGCATAAGGCTCACTTTTGGAGAATGTCAATTTACTTTAGCTGCAGAAGAGCTGAACAAAGAGTTGATATGAATTCTCTACAAAATTGACAGGAAAAGTTGAGTAAGTACCAGACTCAATTTTTGTTATCACTTTTGTAACCTGAGATAAAATTCTTGAACTCGATATCAAGCAACTTTTACTTAAATTTTTTAATTCGATGCTGTTTATATCAAGAAAAATAATATTTTATTTGAATGTCAAGTAGAACAGGAAACTTCAGAACATTGTCTGAGCAAAAGCCCAGCGGTGGCAAGGCACAGAATGAGCTGCTTAAGTAGTAGAACAATGATCCCAGCAGACCTAGGCACGATTAATTCTGTAGCAATTATGAGATTTGTAAAGAGTCTGAAAATAGGGCTGCACAATAAATCTTAAAGGTGGAGATTTGGTTATGATAATAATAATTTTATTTGAAAGTATAAAATTTAACATCTGGCGGCTGTTTCGTTTTATTCCCAATTTAGTTTCTTTAATTTTCCATTTATTTTGGATGTGAAAAAACACACTTAAATCTGCTCGTTTTAATTTAATACGTAACACAGAACAAGATCTATATTTTTATACAAGAAGACTAAATTTGACTCAATTTTAGGCGATATTTAATGCAACCTTATTAATCAGAGGACTTATTCAATTTTATTTCAAGTAAAATGCCTAAAAGATAACAAATTTTAAAGAAAGTTTATTTAGTTAAGGAACTCATAAGGCAATTTTAGTTGCGCAACTCTTAAGTTTATAGAAGAAAGAAAACAGGGACAGACTTGCTTGTACTCGGCAAATCTCTATTCGTACCTTGTAAAACTGTAAAAAAAGACGTTTACGCTAAAACTGATTTAAAAAAAAACACAAGAAAAAATTGCTTCACTAAAATTTCCATATGTGTTACCGGACTTATTAAACTGACGCCTTGATTCCCCACCAGTTCATTTTAAATTTCTCTTTGCTTTCAATTTACTACAGCAAACTTTTTTTATTTGCATATTAAAGTGAACAAGTCAAATAGTTTTTTTTAAGTTCATGAGCACACATTTCCTTGAGAATGTGACTTAATCAACAACACAAGATATTTTTGTTTATACAGAAATTTATGCAAACAACTGATAATTTTATAATTAAGCTAATGACTAAACTAATAAATTAAATGAATTTTTATATTAAATAAACACCTGGTTTAAAGAAGTAAAATGAAAAAGAAATTAAATTATTTGAAAGGACACTATGCTTGGAAAAAATTCCTTTGTAATTACACACAAAGCAAGGCAAAATTTAATTAAGCGAAATACAAAAAATTTAATTTACATAACTAAAAATTCTAATTTTTAGATAAAAAATTTGTTTTCGTTAAATTAATTCTTTTTTTTATTTATAAAAATATTTAAATTGTTGAAATACGTTAAACAAAAACTAAGTTAAAAACAATAATCCAAAGTAGCTTCCGAGTATTTGCGCTATAAATTACTAATCTCCTTCAATATGATATATGTCCCATCCAGTAATCTTCTATGGTTCATCCGGAAAGCTCTCTAAACTTGAAGGTTGTGTTTTAATTATACTTCTAAGAAATTACACTCATAGGGTAAAAAATAGCTATTTAATTTATAAAAATTTCATTAAAAAATATTTTTATTTTAAAAATTATTATGTGCACACGACACAACCGATCAATTCGTCTAAAACAAATTTATGGAAAACACCACTTTTCATATAAAATTTCCTAGACAAATTGGTTGCTTGTGCTATAGAAACAGCACATAAATTTTTTTAAAAATTTTATTTTATTTTATTTTTTTTATTTTAGTTTTTTATTTTATTATTAATTTTTTTTATTTAATTTTTTTTTAATTTAATTTTTTTTATTTAATTTTTTTTATTTAATTTTTTTTAATAAAATTTTTTTTAATTAAATTTTTTTTTAATTTAATTTATTTTATTATTTTTTTTATTTTTATTTTTTTAATTTTATTTTTTTTTTATTTTTTTTTTAATTTAATTTTTTTTAATTTAATTTATTTTATTAATTTTTTTTATTTAATAAAAATTGTTTTGTATGAGAGAAATTTTTTTTTTTTTTTGACTTGATATTTCCTAAGTTTGTTTTTACCATTTCCTTCTTTCATGTGAATCATTTAATCCTTTTCTTTTCTTTTTTTTAATTTAGTTTAACATTTTTGTCACGATGTCACTTTTAGTGTGATAGGTTTGCATTTTAGTAATTTGATTTGTTTAAATCTACAAACCCAAAGCAAAATAAATAAATAAAAAAAGCTATTGCAAATAATATTTAAAATCTATTGTTAAAATCAAACCGGAAATGTTTCACATATGAAAAGGGTGGTAGAAAAAAAAATAAATTAAATTAAAAAAAAGAAGCAAACAGAGAGAGAGAAAACAGGAAATAAAACATGTTAAATGAAATGTATTTTATGACAATTTTTGTCCAAATATGTAACATCCGTTTTATTTGATTTACAGTTAAAATGATAAGCAGAAGTCTGAGAAGAGCACGTTTTTTTAAGAGAAACAAAATGGTTAAAAAACTATTGTTTAAATTCGATTTAGATGGAAGTTTGATTGTTTTTGATAAGCTAAATGAATTAAAGTGAAACAATTCAGACCGTGTTTCACTATTCATTTTAAAAATATTTTCTTATTTTATTTATTATATTTGAGAAAAATTTTATTTAAAAAAAAAGTTTATCAAAAATTCTTCTGTTTAATTAAAATCTCTCTTTTTTAAGTGAATTTGAATGGACTTCAAACCAATTTAGTGAACTAATTTTTAAACTAAATTTTAGTTCAAACTTTTCGGTGCAGCCATTTTGAAACGATTTTTAAAAATAGGAAAAAATTAAAAAAAAAATAAGTCGTACGATTGTGCAGGATATATAATCAATCACACCCTTTAATTAAATCATTCAAATTTGAGTAACAAGCGAGACTTGAAAGATGACAGAAGAGCGCTATAATCTGAATGAAAAACAAGGCTTACAGAAGAGCTAACGTAGTCGCAAAGATTTATTAGCGGCGAACATATTAAAATAAAGATTAGTCTGAATCTCAGCAGAAATTACATGGAAACTTTTCACTGAATTGTTAACAAAACATGGTAAACTCAACTACATGAGTAAAATTCGCATGCTAGTCATTATAGAGTTATTACTGAGTTTCAGTCAAAAAATTTGGCAGTCCGTTTTGTAAGTTTAAAGATACAAACTGAGCTCTATCTAGGCAGAGGCATATTGACCCTAAAAATGACGGGTAAATTGAAGGCTACAACAACTAAGACAGTCTTAAGCAATCTAGAATTATTTTAGTTGTTTTATTATCATGATACAAATGAAATCTATTGAAATTTCAGTCATAAAATAATTTAATCGGTTTGACTTTAGTTTTGGTTTAAAAAACATATTCGTTTTGTTTTATTTATTTATTAATTTGCTTCATAATTAATGTTGTTAATTCCCAAATATCAGATTTTTTATTTTTTTCAAAACAATTAAATTAAATGGCTTATTATTCAATTTAAATAAAATTTTATTATTTAAACAAACAACATTAATAAATATCAGTTTTGCAGCAATTGTGTTTAACATGCTTTATCTCATATTTCCGTTTAAGCAAATATGTTTTGAATAATTATATTAGCGGAAAATTGCAATGGTGTTTTTTTGTTAAATGAAGCATTTTATAATAATAAAAAAAAGAAATAAAATAAATAAAACTTTCAATTTAATAAATTTTTTTTTTTAATAATTTTAATTAAGAAAAAATTATTATGAAATTGTGAAAATCGTGATTGGAAATTAAAAATGTTGTTTATTAAAACAGAAGTGGAGGTGTAAGCAATTAAAACCACAAATTGTTTAGCACAGTAGCAGACAGGGCGGTTTGATAGGCTTCAATTGCCATTACAAGATTAAATTTTGAACCAAAAAAATTTTGGTTTAAAATAATTTTTTAAAAACTTAAATCTTTTCTTTTCTAAATGAATTTTTTAATTTAAAAAACTATAACAACCTAAACACTTTCATGATTTTATTTAACTTGAAATATTGGTGGCGCCAAACAAGTACTTATATAAAGACATTTAAGTGAACAGAAATAAATTTATTAGCTTTTGTACTTTTCATGATTCAATTTAGGCTTATTTAATCTAAACAAATAAAATTTATGTTTGGTTTGTTTGTTCACTATAAAATTTTTGTTTTCCAACGGAAATTGTCCAACATATAGCCTTTTAAACCGGCCACACCCATTTTTACGCCCACTTTTTAACGATTTTCACCCGCCACTGTTCCAACTGCTTGGGTTGGCACCTCTGCTAATAATGCTAGCAAAAACATAAGCTACTTTATTAAGTAGTGAATTGTTGTACACCTAATTCTCTTTTTACACGAAAAATATGTTCTAAAAAAATTCGTGTAAAAAAGTTTGTATGAAAAGAGAATTATTAAAAATTTTTGTTAAAACTCCCTTCATTTATTAAGTGCTTACACAGAAATTAAATTTGGATAAAAAAGGAATATCTGTGATATCACCAGAATAATTTTGTTCATCATCATGTGAAATTATCTAAATTTCATAAAAATCGTGTTAAAGCAAAACAATTCGTATGAAATGAGAATTTGTTTTTCTTTTTAACTCGTGGTAAGAAATTCGTGTTAAAAGAGAATTAGGTGTATTTATTTGAAAGGGTTTTCAACACACAAGAATTATTGCTCTTTATACTAGGACATTGCAGAACTAAATTTAATTTAGTTACGCAAAAAAAAAAAAAAAAAAAAAAAAAAAAAAAAAAAAAAAAAAAAAAAAAAAAAAAAAAAAAAAAAAAAAAAAAAAAAAAAAAAAAATAGGCGTTTGGGACAACATTACTATCTTATGGCCACTAAGAACCTTTAAGAATTGTCTTCAGCTTACAAATATGCTTACAAATATGCTTACTGGCAAGGCATCTTGACTCTTATAAATTCTACAATGCTACGTTTACTCAAGTCCATATTACAATTATAATTAAAAGCGAGAACAAGTCGCCTCGCCACTAAGGCCAGCATAAATCTGTTGTGACAAATACTCCTCAAGTCTAGTATTCACTAAAAATTCAAAGACTTAATTGGGGAATTTGTTCACCAATTACGGTTGTAACTGGTGATGTCTTAAGTAACGAAAATAAAATGTATACTCTTTCAATGACATGGTATATGTCTCTTCATCAATCAATCAATAATATAAAGCTGTGAACAAATTTAATTAACCTGTCAAGTCATAAAGTTTAACGCTCAAGAGCAAGTAAATCACATCATTTGCTATTGATTTAAATTGAACTTCAAAGCGAAACACACAAAACAAAAAATCTACTCCACTCCTCCTGCTCTAAGAAATAAACATAATTTTCGTTATCAGACTTTAGGCATTTGCGAAAGAGTGTTATTTTTCTAAGCGGATTCACACAATAACAACAAGAGGTTCTAGCAAAAAGGTCATAATTTAACACTTGTGAAAACAAAAAAATTTTGTTACTGGCATAAAAATATGCCGTACATACACACAAACATACACAGATGTTGTTGTCACATGCAAGAAGCAAAAAAAATATGTTTCAAGTTATAAAAATCTATACAGAAAAAAACAAAACAAAAAACGTAAATATTGAAAAAAAAAAAAAAATTAAATAAATAAAAGCAAGAAAACTCCAAAAGTATACAATATAATAGGTGGGTTGTTTTCCTTTCAACAAAAGAGGCTTAACAGTGGACAGTGGAAAGAAAGAAATTTTTTAATTTGTTAACATTCTTCAGTTGAATTTAAATTTAAAAAAAAAAGATATTACAGAGACAGTTCAAAGGTTAGGCAGCTGGAAAAACAATGACAGGTCTGATTTTTTAGGTCGTGAAGAAGCTTGTGAAATTCCAAGCCGGTTTTTTTAATATGTTTACAAAAAACATTTTATTAAAAAAATTTTTTTAAATTTACACAATATTTTTTTAAAAAAAAAATCATTTTTATTAAAAAAGAAATCATTTTGATTAAAAAAAATTTCTTTTATTGCAAAATTTTTTTTTTATTTTTTACGAAAACATTTTTTATTAAAAAAATATTTATCTAGCAAAAAAAATATTTACAAAAAAAAATTTTACTATAAAATTATTTACTAAAAAAAGATATTAAAAAATTTGAGCCAAAAAAAAATTTTTTTTTGTTAATTTTTTAACAAATTTAAAAAAATTTATTTTAAATTTTATTTGAAAAAAAAAACTTTTTATTGAAATTTTTAGCAAAAAATTTAAATTTAATACAATAAAAATTGTTAATAAATATTTAATAAAATTAAAAAAAAATTTATAAAATTATTTTTAAAACAGATTCTTTTAATAAAAAGAGCTTTTTTTTAATAAAAATAAATTTTAAATTTTATTAAAAGAAGAATGATTTTAAATTGCACATCCCAGCTCGTTCATAAAATAAAAATTTTTATTTAATTTATTTTAATTAAATTTTTTTATTTTTTTTTTTTTTTTTTTTTTTCTATAAAAATTTTTTTTTTGTAATTTTATTAATTTTTATTTAATTTTTTTCAATAATTTTATTAAATTATTCGATCTTATAAATTTATTATTATTTAATATTAATCAAAAAATAAATTTCCCTGAAGAAGACCTTCAAAAGAAAGTCGAAATATCGGAAAATTTAAATAAAAACATTTTTTTAAGATCTTAAGCTTAATTAATATTAAATTTTTTTCTTTTAAAATTTTTTCTGATTTTACTATTTTCTAGTATTTTAAGATAAATATTAACTTTGCCGTCAGATAATTTTTCAAAAATTATTTTCCTAAATGTTTTTAGATTTATAGCTAAAATTTTAAAACTATTAACCTTAAGTTTCCCAATGAAATTCTTTTAAAAATTATTACTTTAGAGAAATGTTAATTATTTGTAAAAATTTAGCACCTAGCCCCGTGCACTGTAAAACTGTATTTACTTAGCGCGCTTTATTGTATGTCAAAATTTTTTATTATTTTTTTTTCTAGTTTTTCCTCTTGTTGACTACCGAACAAAACCTTAAAAAATTATGTTCAATATTTTTTAAGATTTTTTATTTCTCTAAATTTATGTACTCGCAAAAAAAAATAAATTTAATAATGTTGGTGTTCAATAGAGTACAACACGTATGCAAGCATAAAAAATATATTAGGGAAATTTCGTCAATTTGATTTTGTACACAAAACAAAGAATGAAAAAAAAAGAAACCTCTTATGAACACACAATCAAAAAGAAAAAGATGGTAACAGCCAGCAATAATACAACAGAGCATAAAGCATAAAGGATAATAATTTTCCTATTTACACACACACACAGAGACACACAGACAGACGTGATTACAAAACCTCTTTATCGTTTATGTTGTATTGGAATGATATATTGAGTGCTCATTCATAAAAATTAACAGCAGCTACTACAATTGGCATATAGCAGAGCAACAGCAGGAACAATATTAAATGTATACGCGAGTGCTTACAGTAAAACCCAAAAAATAGCACTCATTATATTTACAATAGATGAGAATTTTGTTTTTTTTTTTAATAAAAAAATATTTTGTTGAACAAAAAATTTATGAAAAAAAAATTAAAAAAAATAATTTTTTTTCTTATAAATTTGGAAACTGAAATTGTTAGAAGATTTCCTGATGAATGTCATGGGATTAGGGAAAATCTCTATAAGTAATTTAAATATGCAGTTACAATTTCTGATTAGAAACGTAAACTCAATCTGAGAGATACTTGGCCATAATCATAATGACAAAAAGTAGGCTTTTGTTAAGACCTTAGACTAACTAGTAAGTGGGTAGTAACTTCACAATCCAGGGGTTGCAGGTGCAATTCCTTCTTCGATCCTGGGTGGCCACTTTTCTTGCTTCTCCAATTCCTTAAGGTTAGTGTTGTCTACTTAAATAAGTTAACTATGAAACCCATTTCCAAGTCTCATAAGACTTTTTCAAGGTTTGTTTAGTATCGAATAGCCTGCCTGAAATATTTTTTTTACATTAAAAAATTGTCTGTTAAAAGCCTACATTTTTTGTGCTTCACTGTTACTTACAAGAATATATGGCTTTAATCTGTAAAAGCAGAAGGATTTTACTTTTTTTTATAGCACAACAAATACTACGATATTTGAATTTTACCAATTTTCAAACATTATGGCAAAACGTTGATTTATTTGAACATTTATTTTCTGGGAGCAAGAAAAATCTCGAGAAGAAAAAACACACACTCTTAGTGAAAGTAATCGCAAAAAGGCAGCTACGTGAGTACAAGTATGTTAAAATGATGAAGGCAGAGGTTGTCAATGAGCCACGTAGGTGGCAAATGTTGTTAATGGTTTGAAATTTTCTTTGATTTTTGCAAGTTCTTTTTTGATTTGGTTAAATAAAACATGAATTACATACGTTTACGCTTCCCTTGCTAAAGTTTCGAATGTAGAGGAAGTAAAAATAGCAACAGCAGCAGCTTGTTAGCTTTTCTTTTCTTTTTCTTTTATTTTTTTATTAAAAAAAAATTATTAAACATAATAAAAGTTAATCCTGTTGAGAGGTTTTTAAAAAAATAAGCAGCAAAATTAGCTTCACATTTTTGTAAGTTAGTTTTTGTAGCAGAAAAATTTCGTTAAATTAATTATTTAATAATTCACATTAAAATTATTTTTAAAGTTTACAAGCTTGAAAATTGATTTTAAGAAAATTTTAAATTTTAAACTAGAATTAGACGAAAATACTAAAAAAAATTACTGAAAAAATACAATTCTTATCACAAGAAAATACGTTTAAGGGGGATTATAGGGAAATTGTTTTTCATTTTAGATTATTTCGATTTAATGCATTTAAATAAAAAATCAATAGCATTGATAGCGTTGACAAGTAAGTGGATTATCACTTGAAAAGTCAATTGGAACAACAAGAAAATAAAATAAGAAAAACAACAAGATTTCCCAAATGATGCTGCTTCAATTATTTTTCAAATGATAAAAGAAAATAAGAAAAGGCATTATAGAGAGAAGAGATGGTATTCATTACAATAGCAAAGCTGGCAAACAGTAATAAAAATTAATGACATGAAAACATTAAAAACAACAACATAAGACGAAAAACAAATTATCATAATCTAGCATTTAAAACACATCATCATCATCATCATCATCATCTTGATCATTATTAAAATAAAAAGGCAGTTAATGATAATTTTGTTTAGAATTAAGACTGCAAAAATCAATATTGAGAAATATTTAAACAGACAGTTACTTGTTAGTTCTTTTGTTTTGCCAGGAATTATCTTTTACAATGTTTTTGCTTTATTATTTAATTTGTATTTGTAAACAAACACTTTTATGTTTGTTTGATGTGACAGAAATTTTATTTCAAAAATTGATAAAAATTTCAGACTTTAACCCATCATGTTTTCAATGATTTTTTCCCTTTTTTGATATAAATACTGCAAAACAATTAGTTCACATAATATTAGTTACTTTTCTTTACTCCTTGTAAGAGCTGTTGCTTTCAAGTACTTTAATTTTTAAATTAATTGTATATTAAGTAGTTATTAGTAGGCAATTATATTTTGGATTTATTGCCACTCTTTAGCTACTTGTTATAAATTAATTATTTTTCATTTTATGTAAACCTGGCGAGAGCGGAGAAAACCATAAAAAAATATATCTCAAAAGTAGTGTCCTTGTAGGCGCTTTATTTAATATATTTTAAGCACTTACAAGACACTACTATTAAGAATATGTTTTTAAAGCAGTTTTTCTTAAATTTTTAATTAAAAATAAAAAACAATGTCGTTTGGTGTGAAAAAAAAAAAAAAAAAAATATTTTTTTAACATTTTATTCAAATCTCTTCGTCTGTTCTGCTTTGATACACGTGCTCATAAAAGTGTTTTATTTTTCATAAAAATCTTCAAGTTCAACACTTTCATTTTATTTTAATTTTGATCTAACACTTAATTTAATTTTTTTTATATTTAGTGTTAATGGCTTTAATCCTACTTGATTAATTAAGTAGTTTTCTTCTTTTTTAATTACATATTTTCTGTATAGTGTTTATTATTTTAATCTACAGAAAACCACCTTTTTCTATTAACACAATTTTCGTTTACCGGAAATCCTTTTTTTGAACATTTTAATCCTCTTTACTACTTTTGTCCAGTTTTGTATTTAAGTTTGTATACTTTTCATCTGTTATAACACTAATTAAATAACATCACCATTCCACCCACTCTGACTATTACTGACCGTAAGTGGCATTTTGTCAAAACTTGACTGATTTTTTTTTTTTTTTCAAGTTAAATAAGTTGTTTAAATAAATGACTGCGAGCGAATGTTGACAGAATTATAAAAATTACAAATTTAATTATATTTAATCAAGCTAAAGCTGTTAATGAGTTTACTTTATGCAAGAGCGTGTTGCAAAAAGAAGAGTATATATTTATAAAAAAAATTTTTAATGAGACTTTGCAGTTGTTCAGAGCGGTTCATGAAAACAATAATATAAAAATTATAAAAAAAAATTATTTCTAATTTTTAATAATTTAGGAAACACATACTTTATTAAAAGTTCCCAGCAACGTTAAATTAATTAACCATTCTTATCAAAAAAAAAAAAAAAAAAAAAAAAAAAAAAAAAAAAAATTTACGTAGACTTTAAAGTAAAATTTATGAAAAAATTATAAGAAAAATTTCGATACATGAAGAATTTCATATTGGCCACACAATATTCTAACTTTAACTATTTAAAACTTGTAATAAAAAAGCATTGATATACTTACAAAATAAATAAAATAAAAAATAAATACAAATAAAAAAAAATATAAATAAAAAATATGTATTAAATTTAAAAAGTAAAATATATATAAATATAAAATTTTAAAAATAAAAATTTAAAAAAAAATTAAATTAAAATTAAAAAATAACTTTTTAATTAAATAAAATTAAAAAACTAATTTAACAAAATATATAGAATTAAAAAAAAAAAAATTGCGTAGTAAAAGTTTAAGAAAAGCGATAATATCAACACAAACACTAAACCAAGCAAGTGCTCTTACCCAAAACTCTAACACAATACAAGGACAACAGACATCAAAATAATGACAACTAGTAGCCAAAGGCATATAAAGACAATAACACGCCTTAGTCATAAAAAAAATTTACTAAATGAGCAGCACAGCATGCTTATTACTATTTCAATGAAAATAACAACAACCACATCAGTCAACTATAAAACTAATACAGGAGGGATTATGGGTGGACTTTAGGCTCTGTAATCATCAGTCAGCAAAACAAACATTAGCTGGTATGAGACCTTCAAAAGCAAACAATAGACAATAAATAAGAGAAAGAAAAATAAAACGAATTTAACTATGAAGTAGCAAAAAAAGAAATCTTTCTTTATTGTTGTCTATTATTGAAAATAGATTTAAAAAAATATACGAGTATACACAAAGCCTTTTACTTGTCTGTCTACCTTTGAGATTTTTGCTATGAAAAAGCAAAATCTCTACTGAACTGAGATTATCCTTAAGTAGATATTTTTCTGGGTTTAATGGTACACAAAAATCTCATAGAAATTTAGAGCCAATAAACATTTTGATTTAAATACATGAGAGTATGTACGAATTATGAGTTGGAAATTAAAATGGAAACCTATAATTGTGCTTAGAAAAGTAAATTTTATGTTATTGCCTTCAATTCAAATTGAACACATTTAAGTTTTAAATGAAAGAAAGCTTCTGAAACTAAAACAGAAGTGAAAACTGCAACTGAAGGAATTTAACATCCAGTTACGTTACGAAATAAAAATTTATTTCAATATAAAAAACCCACTTTTGGAATAAGTATTCCTCTGAAAAAGATATTTAAAGAATCGTGGAAATATTGGATAATATAATTTACATATTTTTTGAAAAATATTAATTAATGTAACATTTTTAAAATAGGTCATATTATTTAATAAAATATTTTTAATTGTATGTGCTTCATTTAACTATATATTAGTCAGTCTACATAGCGACTTTCTATAAATTAAATTTTACTTTCTATTACCCAAAAGTTTATTTCTATATCCTTACTAAACGCTTCAAAAAGATCATGATGTTACGTAACGTAAAGCTTTAAATCACAAAAGCATTACATTACAAATTAATGTTAAATTTGAAATACGCTATGTTAGTTTTTATAAAATAATATGAAAATTACCATAATGATGTTACGTAACGTAAAATTATATATCGTTAAAGTATTACATAATTTTAAGCAACAATGTTATATTATTACGGTACTTCAGTTTTCATAAAATTTTGTAAAAATTACCGTAATGACGCTACGTTACGTTAAGACAGAAATACATTAGTTGATATTTTAGCTAAAAGAACATGTTACGTTTTTCTTTAAATTTTTAAAAACGTAGATTTATATATCACTAAAGCATTGCATTATTTTAGGCTTTAAAGCCATGTTACTTTTTATGTAAGTTTTTACAAAAATTTATAGAAATTACCGTAATGTAAAAGTTATGCAACAAACACATTTCAAAATATTTCACTAACATGTTATAAATATGTTAAGTTTAAAATGAGTTACATTGTTTTTAGAGATTATGTGAAAATTAAAAAAATGATGCTACGTAACGTAGAGGTTATGTAGCAAATGCATTTCGTCATATTTCACTAGCGTAGTCGTATTAGGTTTGCAGTGCGCTATATTATTTTTCATAAGTTGTGTCAAAATTACTATAATGATGTTACGTAACGTAGAGATATACGTCATTACGTTATATTTCAGTATGAAAATCATGTTACGTTTAAGATGTGCTATGTTAATTTTTATAAAATTTTGTAAAAATTATGTTAATTATGTTACATAACGTAAGGTTACTTTGATTGATAATGTTTTTATAAAATCATTACTTTTTTGATATGGCACAGAAACGTTTAATAAGAAGGTACGCCATATAATGGATTTACTTTCTACAAAAGACTTAGGACATCTAGGATATAGACTAACTATATATAGACTAGCAATGCCCTCTTTTTTTCTCCCATTAAAATTTTCTGTCTTTTACTAATCGATTTAATTTTGATGTTTATTTGTTTATTTATTTTAGTTTTCTATATTGTTTTATATGTTATGTATTTTAATTTACTAAAACATTTTGTAATTTATTATTAATAAACAATTTAAAAAAGAATTTAAAAAAATGTAGTGAATATTAATGCATGTGACATGACATTATAATCTATCTAGCTGTGTCAATAACCATAAAGTGATGACAATAAATAGTTTTAGTTAGTAAATATTGTTGACATTTTAGTTAAAACAAATTAAATATTAATTTTATTCAACAAACAGCAAAAATAAAAAAGCCATGTAGTACAAATTTATAAAATAAAGCTAAAGAAATTTCTAAAATTAGGCTACAAAATAAACTTTTCAGCTTTACAAAATGATTAGCTGACATATTCACTTGTTTTTATTAAAAAAAATTATTTTCCAAGCCTTTTTTGTTGCTCCCTTAAGCATTTACTATGCAAACAAATTAAAAACTTTTTAACAATAATATTAAATCTTTTGAAATCATACGCACACACATGCAACTCACACACCCACTCACTCACATACTAGATAAATAATTCATACAGTTTAACATTCAACATAAAAATATCTATAAAAGAGTAGAAAACCTTTTATATTCATTCATTCCTGATAAACCGTTGTAAACAGAGAACAAGTTAAAGACAGACCGAATATTTTCCTCATTTTTTCTTTCCATCTAGTCTCTATTTCTCTTAGGTTTTTTTGTGTTCTTTTCTATACATAAATAAAACTATCATCATTCATTTTAAATTAAAATGATTTATAAAGAAATTAAGTATAAACAGAAGTAAGTATAAACAGAAATGTTGGCAGGGAGTTGTTGAATACTTTTTTGTAATTCATATCAATAGGAAAAGTACTTTTTAAAAATTGAAAAATATTGTGAGCTTTTTAAATAATTTCACAGGCTTTATTTTTAATTTTGTTCATCAGGGAATTTTGCATGATTTAAACTCACTTGAGTTGAAGAAAATTACTAACTTTCAAAGAGAATTTCACAGATTCTTATTTTAATTCTGATCATCAGGGAATTTAACCCCATCAAAGTGGAGTTAAAAACAAAAGTTTTGATTTTTTAACATTCATCAGGGAATTTTACTTTATTAAAATTGAGTCGAATCGAATTATATAAAAAAAAAATCTTTAAAAAGATTTTCTCTGGAATTTATTTTATTTTTAATCTAAACTGAGCTGAGGTAAAGAAATTTTTTTTAAAATTCCACTGCCTTTAATTTTAATTCTGTCATTAGGGAATTTTGTATGATAGACATCAAGTTGAGTTGAAACAATTGCTGACTTTGCTACAGAATATCACTGATTTTTATTTTAACCCTGATCATCAGGGAATTCAGCCCTATCAAAATTGAGCTGAGCTTAAAAAAAGTTTTAATTTTGAGAAAAAATTTTCCAACGGCTTTAATGCATTGGATTTTATTTTATTTTTGATCATTAGAAAATTTTAGTTAAAAAATTGTCACAGATCGTTATTTTAATTCTGATCATCAGGGAATTCTGCCCTATCAAAATTGATTTGATCTTAAAAAAGTTTTGATTTTAAAAAGAAATTTTACTTTATCCAAATTGAGTTGAATTGAATAAAGTAAAAATTAAAGAGTTTCCCTGAATTTGATTTTATTTTTGATCATCAGGAAATTTTTAATGATTTAAACTGAGTTGGGTTGAAGAAAATTGCTGATTTTTTAAAAGAATTCCCATAATCTAATTCCCATAATGATTGAAAAAAAAATTTCACTGACTCTCATTTTATTACTGATCATTAGGAAATTTAAACCGAATTAAATTTAATTTTTATTTTATTTTTGATTATCAGGAAATTTTTCATGATTTCAACTCATTTGAGTAGAAGAAAATTTATGATTTTCAGCAGAGTTCCACTGATTATTATTTTACTTTTGATCACCAGCGAACTTTGCAATTATAGTTTTTCATAGAATGTTATTTAAATAATGTGCTATAGAAATTGAGTTGAGTAAAAAAAATTTATGATTTTAAAAAAATTTCACAGGCTTTCATTTTATTACTGCTACTCAATTCAGGGAATTTGGATTTGTCTGAATTGAGATGAGTTGAATAAATTTACTTAATAACCTTTAATATAAATAGTGAAGATTCAGCAATACAAATTTAATAAAAATTTAATAAAATTATTTACTCTGAAAAAGAATTTCAATTCTGATCAACAGAGAATTGAGAATTGTCTTAAATGAATTGAGTGAAATAAAATTTATGTAATTCTGATGGTCAGGGAATTTTACATTATTTTTTTTTAATAAAAAATAAAAACATGTTGGATCAGAAATTCTTAAAAATTAATTTTGTTTGGTGAACAATTAAATAAAAATGTTTCTTTATTTGCATATTTAACGTTCACTTAGTCATTTACTCATTTAATCATCTCTATTGTATAAACACTCTGCACAGGTACACAATATTGTACCACAATTGAGAAACTATTTTTTTTATATAGAAAAACCTCGGCATAAAAAATTCAAACTGCTTTAATAAAGCGTATAAAGTATTTTATTCACAAGACTATCATAATGAAAACGTGGCGTTTTCATGCCACTAGAATTCTATGCAAAATATGTACGGAAAATATAAAGAAAAAAAATCCGTGAGAGGTGGTAGCAACTTTTTTGTTTGCTTAACTTTAGCATGCTGCACACATTTGCATAAAATGCTGCTGCTTCTGCAGGAGGGGTTTTTTCTATTCTTTTTGTTGTTGCTGTTGAATGATTTATATACTCAACTTAGCACCGGCAAGTCATTTTTCTAATGTTTGATGTTGCATGCCATAAAATGGATTTTGATATGTAAAATAGACAAAAATCTACGTAAATCCGCAAGGTAAAATGAAAGTTTGAAAGGAAAGAAATGACCGAACAAAAAAAAAACCCAGAAATAACCTCGTCGTTATATTAACTTGAAACAGCAAATATGGTTTCTGTATGAGGAAGTAAATTATCTATAAGGTTTTAAAGCAAAATAATATTCCTTTTTTTATTTAAAGTAAAATTTAAATTTCAATGAAGAAGCTTAAAGGTACCAGGTACAATCAAATAAATTTAAAAAGTTCTTTCAAGAAGGAATTTCCAACTTTACTAATCCATGTTAAAGAGTAATATTTAAGTCAATTTTTTTTATCAGGTATCAAACTGATTAAAATTTCTTTTTAAAGACACTAAGTTTCTATAAAACATCTTCAATGCTTTAATTATAAGAAGCTCTTCACAAAATAAGTTGTTATTGTGATAGACTGCAAAACTGATTACATTTCACCATAAACCACTAAATGCTATTTTAATCAAATTCATATACAGATTGAAACATCACAAATTCAAAAAACAAAACATAAAATGAAAAACACAACATGGCAGTGCTAATAAGGAATGCATTATGAGCATGTAAGAAAATTATTTTTAATTTAAATAAATCATTAAACAAAACTAGAATTTTGGGTTGCTTATACGAGTATCTTGCTTAATAGGCTGTTCAGACATACACGTTAATTGAGCAATTAAGCATTTTACGCAATTATCGCCTTAATTGAGCTCAATTTACCATACAAATTTCCATTCAATAATTGCGCAATTAAAAATTGATTGCACGTTAATGAAGTCAAAATCAAAATGCAACTCTTTCTTGAGCCATTAAATATCATCTCAAAAGTGAGCAAAGTTGATATTTTCAGTACTAAAAAAAGAAAACGTAAATAAATTTAAAAATAAATGTCATAAAAAAGAAATGGCAGCCGAAGTAACCGGTAAATAAATTTTATAAAATTGTTATTGAAAATAATTTTTAAATAACTAATTTCTTTTAATCAATAGCTTGCCTTCAAAACATTTTTTTTTTTAAATTTGACTTTCTTTTCGTTTTATATTTTATAAATACTCAAACATATTTTCAAAAAAAAAACCGTCAATATTTTCAGTTGTCAAATGCTTAATTGCGTAAACTTAATTGAATATGTGTGAACACCCAAATCAGTCACACAATTTAAAACTTAATTGACTTCATTAACTTTTATGTCTGAACAGAGTATAAAGCTCTTCGCAAAAGAGCAAAATTTAAAAAAAAATATTTTTCAAATAACTGGCAACTAAATCTTTACTTCTCTTAATGCTCTGCTTAATAGATTGCTATTCATGCAGGTATGTATGTACATTAATTAAATGTACATAATAATTACATTAAATGTCAAATCACACATCAATTTTGACATTAACATCATGACAAGTGAAACTAAAAAAGCAAGGGTATAGAAAAGTTTAATTAAACAAAGTGAAAAACAAATAAGTTTGTACAAATCGAATACGTCATTATGCTATCACAATTGGAAGTAATATTTTTAAAAAAAAATCAATTATGTGGTAGAAAAAGTGAAACTAGTAAAAGGAAAATTAGTAGCAAGAAAAGCAACAGTAGTAGCAATAGCAAAAGCAAAAGTAGTAATCTTGGTTATAGAGGTAGTCGAGTAATTAAAGCAGAGGAATAACAGTAGCAGTGGCAATGTTCAAGTAGCACGCAGTAGCATATCATACTATCATAGTAATAGAAAAATAGGACACTATATCTACCTAAGTTTTCAAGTACAGCAATAGCAAAATATTGCAATAAAAAAAGAGAGAACTAGACAATATTTTTTAAGTGCTACGGCCAAAAATCCCGAATTAAAGCAATATCTGGAAGGAATAAAATTTAAATTATGAATTATATTTAATAACTAAATTTTAATGTAATAATAATACACGAATAAAATTTATTACAATATAATCAAAGGATTAACTGAAAGTAAATTAGAAATGGTAGTAGAGCATAAACGATAGTAGTATTCAGATTGTTAGCAATAGATGCACTGAAAGATATGGCAGTAGCAAAAGCAAATCATAAAAGTAGCAGAAGCAATATTTATGCCAGTAGCAAAAGTAATACTCATGAGTGTAGAAAAGGCTATAATTATGACAGCAGCAGCAGTATCAGAAGCTGCAGTAAACACTATTTGCAGTAGCAAAGTAGTCATCAAAACTTTTTTTGAATATTTTCTATTGCCTTTAAATTTATTCAAGTTTGCTACAAAATTAAATTTGAGCGAATGGTAAGGTGTGTATTATTAAATTATTTAATAATTTTATTAAGTTAGATATAAAAACGTTTCATAATAAAAATTAATTTTTGTAGTATAAAAAAAAAAAAGATCAATGGTCTTGCTATTATTACTAGCAATAAATTTATTACATATAATCATTAGTACTGCAGCAGCGGTAGAAATGGCAATAGCAGAGTAGTAGCAGTAGTCACAGAAATATTAGTGATAGTATTAATAGCCGCAGTAATAGCAGCAATAGCAGATGTATTAGTCGCAATTAAAGTAATAGCAGTTGAAGCAGCCATCAGAGTAGCAATAGCATTTTTCAAAAACTTTTCTTTTTTATGCTCTCCAATTTTGAAGAACCTTTTGATATATTTTATTTAGAAAAAATTAAATAAATTTTTTATTAGCAAAAACTAAACCTAAAACACATGTTAAATTACTGTTTCATTTAATAAACTTTATTGCAGTAAACAAATTAAAATGCAAAAATTTAATTTAATTAGCAAAAAATACTTTCAATTAAAACTAAATCAAAATATAAATAAAAAATATTTTTACTTTACAATAAACTTCATTAATTTTTTTTATCAACAATAACAAAACACAAGCACGCGCACACACATAATTTTTTTTTTTTTTTTTTTGTAGCAATTGTTAATTATTTTTTTATTGTGAAATAACTTGACATAATTTACCACACATGTACGTTTATTTACGTTTGCCATGTTTACTATCAATTCATGATATTTTAAAATATGCCTGCATGTGAGTGAAATCAACAATGTTTTTATGCATACACGACACAGTCGTATGTTTATGAATGCGTTTTTATATGCAAATGAAATCCCTGTTTGTCACAGTTCCACAGAAATCATCTGCATACAATATTTGCCAGAGACACAATTTAAGCCTCCAAAATATGTCATTGTTAACTAGGGAATATTTAAAAGCATCTACATCTACTTGCACACATGCATACTCCAAACACCATGACACCAAGTCTGCGTAGCATTTTGTTGTTTGTAGCTCGTCTCCTGCCAATTTTTTTTTTCTTTTTCTTAATTTTTGTTTTTGTCTGTTGCTATAGCTGCTGCTGTTGCAACAAATTTAGTTTACTATTCGTGTATATTTACAAAATTGCCAATGTAATGTTTAATGATACAAACTTAATTTTCACAATGAAATTACCAATTGTTGTAACCAGCAAACGATTTGGTTGCAGACATTCATACAAGTTTTAAAATGCCAATACAATTGTGACAGTAGCAATCACAATACGAGTATGACTATTGAAAGTGTGTATGTAAACATAAACTCATGCATCTAAATGCATGTACCAGGATATATGAGTGTGTGTTTGTTGATACTAGTTGCCTACATTTACTTATTTATACATACAAATCCATACATAAATATGTAAATAAGCAGTTACATATTGACAATATGCAGATAAAGGTGCTTATTGTACATTCATATGAGTGCTTACACATGTAGCATTTGGTTGTCAACTTATTTATGCTTGTGTATAATAGTATTCAAGGCAAATTTCCTTTGTTTTGTATTCTTATTTACATTTGTTTCATTTTTGTAACACTGCATACGAATGCAACAGGATACAGGGACGTCCGATGAATAAAATTATTGAATATTTGAAAAATATATGATATGAGACTACACTTTTATCATTTTTTCTATTTCAGGAAGTTTGCGTGCAAAAAAAGAAAAACAATATATAGAAAAATATGAAAGAATTTAAAAGACTTCGAGGTTATTTTATTTAATAATTAAAATTTATATTTTTTGAGAAAATTATAATAGCAGCAGCTGCTGCGTTAGCCGTGTTAGTTATAGGAACGGTTGAATAGCAGTAGCAAATTTGTTATTAGCGTTAATATAGTAGTAGCAGTATTTTTAATAGCTAAAGTATTTAATACAAAAATAATAGAAATGTAACAATAGTGTGTAGTTGATGTACAAAATAGAAAAAGTTTAAAAATAGCAGCAAAAAGTAAAATAAATTGAGAGCTGCAAAAGTAGTCTTGAAAAATATATAGTAGCAAAAGTAGTATTAATGAAAAAGCCAGCAGTAATATAAAAAAACAGTAGTAATATTGCAAGCAAATGTGTTAAGTGTAGCAAAACTAACGTTACCTAAAGTAGCAAAAGTAGTCTTAGAGGAAAAAGCAATTTTGTAGTTGTTAGACCAAGCCAAAAGAAAAAAAATTTTAGTAGCAAAAATAAAACTTATTGTAGTAGCAAAACCAGTTGTACCACTAGTAAAACTAGTATTAGTCGAAAAAGTGGTATTAAAGTTGGTAATGCAAGTACTATTTAAGACAAAAGAATTTGGAGTAGCAAAATTAATACTCATTGTAGTAGCAAAACCAGTTGTAGTACTAGTAAAACTAGTATTAGTAGAAAAAGTGGTATTAAAGATGGTAATGCAAGTACTATTTAAGACAAAAGAATTTGTAGTAGCAAAATTAATACTCATTGTAGTAGCAAAACCAGTTGTAGCACTATTAAAACTAGTATTAGTAGAAAAAGTGGTATTAAAGATGGTAATGCAAGTACTATTTAAGACAAAAGAATTTGGAGTAGCAAAATTAATACTTATTGTAGTAGCATAATCAGTTGTAGCACTAGTAAAACTAGTATTAGTCGAAAAAGTAATATTAA
Organism: Thelaira solivaga; assembly: GCA_947397855.1. Taxonomy (NCBI): domain Eukaryota; kingdom Metazoa; phylum Arthropoda; class Insecta; order Diptera; family Tachinidae; genus Thelaira; species Thelaira solivaga. The sequence goes on along the minus strand of OX377611.1, from coordinate 78,154,456 downwards.
AGATGGTTATGCAAGCACTATTTAAGACAAAAGCAGTAAAATAGCAAGAATATTGCTAATAGCAGGTGTGTCCATCAGTAGTATAGCAAGAGTGCTAATAGTTGCAGTAGTAATACATACCAGCAATTTTAGTAATACCAAGGGTAATTTCCATAGCCGTCGTAGTCTTTTAATAATAAATAATTTAAATTGAATATGCTACTCACGTTTTACAAAAAAAATTGTTATTGCTACGTATTTTACAGTCGCTCATTTTAGGTCAATCAGAAAATTTCACTTTTAATTAGAGGCTACACAAAACCCAGTTAAACGAAACATCTTCGATAACTATTATTGACTACTGCGCTCATGATTATTGTTGTTTAGTGACTCCTTTTTAACCATACCAAAATCAAGCGTTGCATGACATACAGGACAATATGTTTTTTTATATCCAGACATGAATTGCAATCAGCAATTGTTTCAAATACATCGGTTCATTATATGCGGTTTAGCTAAACTTTGTGCATTAAATTTAAACTGCTATTTTGTTTTCCACCCACAAATTAAATTAAGCATGTTTTTAAAGAGCTGAAATAATATCTTTGAGTTAATCTGTCCAAATTTAAATTTATTTGACTTTTTAACCGACACTCACACAAAAATTCTATTACAAAATTGTTTGTAATTTTTTTTAGTAAGAAAATAAGAAGGCCCAAAAACAAAATATATTTTAAGCCATTAATTTAAAGCTTAGTCAGTTGTTGAAGATTTATTAAATTAACTCAATATGTCATTTAAGTTTTAGTCAACCTAAACAAAAAACGAAAGAAAATAAATGAAATGAAATGAAATAGTATTGATTTTGAAGAAGTAACTAACTTTCTTTTTGTCTTTGTAATAAAAGATGTTTAAGAAAATAGAGCAAAATTGTTTGGAAAACAAAGTTGAAGGCTAAAGAAAATAAGCTCAAGAAAACTTAAACAAAAAAGAAAACAATACGTACAAAGAAAAACAAAATAACATAAAGAAAGAGTTTTTACATGATTTCCAAAATGAATGATAAATAATTTTGCTAGAAATTGTAGAAAAAAATTTGTAAGAAAACTGAAAAATATGAAAAATTGTTATGGGATTTTAGTCCTCTCTAGTATATGGTAGGCCGGATTTGATCTGATTGGAATCTAGTTAATGTCTAGTAAAAACTTTTTAAATGGCACCTTTAAACTTTAAGCCAAATTACATATGTTTCTCCAAATACCTTTATTTTCAAAAATTTGATTTTAACCAAAATTGTAACCGAAATGCATAAAAAACGTTGTTTATTAATTTCAGAAACACAATATTAAGCTTTGCGGTAAATTTCATTCATATCTAAGTTTACCTCCCGCATGTCCTTTATTTTAAAAAATTATTTTTTAAAAAAATTTTAAACAAAATTTTAGTTTTTTATAAAATTTTCATTTTTTATTAAATTTTTTACAAGGAAAGTTTTTTTCTTTTATTAGAAATTAAAAAAAAAAAAATTTTTTTTGTATTGGAAATGGTGTTATCAATGTAAATACATGAAGTGTGTATAACTTTTACTGTTTAAGTGTGTAAAAAACGAGTGGAACTTAAATCAACCAACCATAAAGGCAGAAAAAATATGGAAAAGCTACTTAAAGTCAAATGAAGTTGATGTTATGGAACGCAACACGAAAAAAAAGGAATTTAAACTTTAGCTTTGGTTGGCCAGACAGTTGAACTAAATAAAAATCTAACCAAATTTTTGTTATCTCTTAAGGTAAAGAAAGAAACAGAAACAAACGGAAAGTTTGCAAGTTAAATCAAAGAAAAAATATTTTTTTTTGTTGTTTTCTTGCTTTAAAAAATGTTTAGTAAACTAAAATTAAAGCAGTTCAGGGCAGTAAAAAAATTTACTTCTGAATCTATTTTTGTCTATTTAAGTTTCTAGTTGTAATTTATTCTGCAATCAAAAAATCTTAACTTTACAATTTGTAATTTCATTAACCAACCATTAATTTCTAAACAACAATTTAAGTCCTGCGTAAAATTGCACAAGCACCCAACCTTAAGCATTTCAGTTTTTTTTTTTTTTTTTTGTTCTTCTTACTTGCTTTACTGCCATAATTTGCTTTCAACCATTTAAAATTATGTTTTTCTCCATATTTACGTAGTAATTAGATTTCCATCGCACAACTCAATTAATAAACAATGCAATTTTCAGTGCAAATTATATTTACGATGATAAAGCATTTTGCAACACATTCACTGATAATATAATCAAATCATCTTTCATTTTGGTTTTGTTTTTGCCAAAGTAAACGTGTTGGCACCGTTAAAACTTGTTGTTGAAGCTACTGCTGCTGTGCTTACTGAACAGAGTAACAATTAACAAGTGTATATCAGCAGTAATAGTGTAACAGCAGTAGAAAGCAGTAAAAAACCAGAACGTTGAGGATATGAAACGAATCTTAAAGACCCTTTAGAAAACAAGTTATCTGCTAAGATATATGAAATAAAAAATTTATAAAAAAAAGTTATAAAACTTTTTCATCACAATTTTTCACGGATATAAAATCTCTATCTATGTATATGTATATATATATATATCTTTGTCTATCACAATCTCTCTCCGTCTCTATATATCGCTGTCTCTATCTCTTTTTGCTTCTATATTTCTATCACTCTCTTTTCTTCTCTCTCTTTCTCTCTTTATAACTCTTTATATCTCTATCTCTATCTCTATCTCTATCTCTATCTCTATCTCTATCTCTATCTTTATCACTATCTCCATCTCCAATTCCAACTCCAACTCCATCTCCATCTCCATCTCCAACTCTATCTCTATCTCCAACTCTATCTCCATCTGTATCTTTCTCGATCTCTATCACTATTTCTCTCGATCACTATCACTATTTCTCTCGATCTCTATCACTATTTCTCTCGATCTCTCACTATTTCTCTCGATCTCTATCATTATCTCTCTCATTGCATCTAGCTCTCTCCATATTTCCGTCCCTCTCTATATATCTCTATCTCTTTCTATCTGTCTATCTCTCTCTATCTGTCTATCTCTCTCTATCTGTCTATCTCTCTCTATCTGTCTATCTCTCTCTATCTGTCTATCTCTCTCTATCTGTCTATCTCTCTCTATCTGTCTATCTCTCTCTATCTGTCTATCTCTCTCTATATCTCTAACTTTTTCTATCACTCTGTATATCACTCTCAATCGCCCTCTCTATCTCTCTCTTTATCACTTTTCATCTCTCTGTATTCATATCTTCCTTTGTCTCAATCTCTCTCTTTGTCTTTGTTTTTCTCTCTATCTCCCTTAATTTTTCTTCCATATCTCTTTCTATTTATCTCTACTTCTCTTCCCTCTAATCTCTCCATAGCTTTATCTCTGTTTTCTGGTATCGCTCTTTCTTTATTGTTATAGAAAATTTTCCATCTTTTCTAATTATGGATTTTTTTCCAGAGAAATTTTTGTTTTTGGAAGAAAATTAACCGAAAATATTTTTTTTTAATTACTCCTATCTGTATCTCTCGCAATCTTTACTTTTTTGTAGCTATTTTAATAAACAAAAGAAATCAATTACCAGGCCATTATTTACTGAAGCCTTAAATATGTGGTTCGAAGGACCATTAAAATTTATAGAAATAAAACGGATCATAAATTAATATGTCGAATAAATTTTTCTTTTTTTAAATTACCAAAGACAGTAACAAGTTCACCAACTATTAAAAATTAATTTTTATTATGGTGCAGAGTACAGCAATTTAGTTTTAAATCTAATAACAAAAAATAAGAGGAACTGTTAAAAATGTTGTTGATAATGCTTTGAAGATAATACAATTTCAATTTTTAGCATCCCCATGCTAAACAGTTAAGAATGTTGCTGTTGCTGTTTATTGTAACCAAACGATGCCAAAGTTTTTTAACTCAATTTTTAGATTTTTCTTATGGCAAAAAGATGTTTATTTTTATTATGACATTTAAGTAAAGGAAGAAAATTACCAAAGCTAGAGATGCAACTTTACTAAAAATAATTATGTGATGATTAATATGAGGCATCACTAGGAACTTCTTAGTTAGTGGAAACTTTATGCTCTAGAAACTTTGCGACTATTGTATTTTTATTTTTATTTTTTTTTGTTAAATGAGCAACATTACGCTCTAAATGATTTATGAGTGTTAATATTTATAATTTGTGACTGTGCATATTCTTAGTTTGCAAAGTAATATTTAAGGACATTCTGTTTGGCATCCAATTTAATACAAATTTTAATACTTACTGTCGCTTAAAGCGACTTTTAAACTTTATCTTACTTGCAGACATCTAAAACCATTAGTCAATTTTTATTTAAAAGACAATAACAACAACAAGAAAAGAGGAAAACACATTTTTTAAATAAAAATCCAGTGATAACAACACTTAACCCAGACATATGCATTAAAGCTAAACAGCAAAATAAGAATTTCATTCAAATGGCTGAAAACCACTACCAGAGACAGGGCATAAAAGGGAAAACATTCAACTTTTAATTTACCAAGAAAAAAAAAATTGATTTAAGGTGGTGAACCATTTAAAAAAAAAAATCTGTTAAAACTATTTTAATTTTTTAATTACTACAACACTGTCTCCCTTTAATAAAAACACATTTATCAAAATTTTGTTAGCTAGACCATCAACAAGGTGTTGATGGTTGTAACTCATACCAAGCACACACATACACACAAATAGATACAGCAATACAAACAAAATACCTTTAGAATGTTTTTAACATGTGTAGCAGTAACAAACAATATAAAATAATAAATAAACACACACACACATACACAACACTCATGCTTACAAACGTAATCACACATACATTTACCTTGCCACTTCGCCTTAACTCTTGTTGCACACACACAAATGACACTTATTTTAACACAAACAATGTTGGCAACATTTAGCCTCAAATATGATAGATGATCGGATGTGTTAGCATTTGTTATTGTTGCTGATGCTGTCGTTTGTTGTTGTTGATGTTATTTTTTCTGTTGCTGTTCAACCAGTTAAGTTTTGCTATTGCTGCTGCTGGTATATTATGACGAGAAGAGTAACTAACACCGATTTTTATTTATATTGTTTTTATAGAATTTATGTCTGCTGCAACAATAGCTGAAAACACGTTTAAAGGGTAAATGCAGACATTGTGTTATTTTAAAATAATTTAAAGATTTAAAAAAAATCACACAATATTAATATAAGGGAGTTCATTTTTGAAATTTTCACTTAAAAAAAAAATTATTTCAAAAAACTGTTAATACATAACTTTCTGTTTATTATTTTAAAAGGAAAATGCATCAAAACAAAATTTCATAACCCTTTTTTTTTTATTAAAAAAAAAAAAATCCACCCAACTTGTAGCATTACAAGTATATAAAATATGATTGTAAGTTAACTTTCCTCTCGACTCAACACAGTGCAATTTACACTCTACTGTTGCTGCTGTTGTTGACAGTTTTGTTTCATTCATTTCATACCCTCAACTCAGTCAACTAGCGTTCTATAGTTTGTAGCGTTGTTCTTTCAAATAGTATTTTATTATTCAATCTATTGTTGAATAAACCATATGAGTTTGTATGTACATGCAAAAGCTTGTGTGTGTGTGTATGTGTGTTCAAAAGCAAATGTTACAACATTCATATGGTGTATTGTTTACCGCGTATAAATGTGATTATTTTGTAAAATATTTTCATTCATATTGTGTCAACAGCAATATTGCCAGGAATAAGCAAACAAACAATGCATTTTACCAAAACAATAACCTGACAAAAACAACAACAAGTAAGCAACCAACCAACCGACAAAGAAAATGCATAAAATAATGCTTAAATAAAAATGAAGCAAATTGTTTTTATTTCCTTTTTTTTTCTCTCTCTGTTTTTCGAGCAGATTTAACACAAATGTGTCTGATTTTTTTTTTTTTTTTTTGTTGTGGCCATATAACAGGCAATTCTTTTGGTACCTAGTTTAAAGCCATAATGCCTCATCATTGTGTAAATGCAATTTACAATGCATTTTATTGTTACAACTTGTTACCCGTGATTTTTATTATGCCACATAAAAATCGAAATAAATCTATGAACTTTATGCACACAAATCCAAACAAGAAAAAAATATTTATTGTCAACAGGAAATTAATTTCAAATGCTAAGCATAAATTAAAATGTAAAATCGTTGCCTACATTTAAGAGCTTATAAAAAAACATACATACGTGTGCCATACACGCCATACGGCATTTCGTTTTAATGACTTTTTTCTTCTTCCTTTTTATAATTAATGCCTGGATTTGATATTTGAAAAGTTTTGTTAGAATTGTGGAAAAGCCTACTTTTTATTAACAATTTGTAATATTGTTGTGCTGATAGTGTCATTAAGGAAGAATATCAATAGAAATAGTGAAATTCCCTGAAATTCATCATTGAATAGAAGGAATTTCTTGCAGTTTTACTGACACAGAATTAAAGCATTTTTAATTTAAAAAATATTGTTAGTTTAATTTATTAAATAGTTGATTAAATTTTTAGTTTAATTTATTAAATAGTTAATCAATATGACAAATTTTTAATTGAGTCAATTAAATATTTACAATTTTGGATATAAATAAAAAAAATATTTTTTAACCTTTTAGGTCTTTTTATATGTTTTAATTATTATTAAATTAATTTACAATGTTGTTCAAAAAAAATTTTAAGAAAAATTTCGATTACATTTACTTTTTAAAGTCTATGTTACTTTTTTTGGATAAAAGGGTTAATCAATATGACAATTTTTTTTTAATTGCTTTAATTAAAAATTTAATTCAATATGAAAAATGTTTCTTAATTAAAATAAGTGAATGATATATACTGTTATTCTTTGCATTAATAAGCTGTTATTCTTAAAAGTGGTATAAGTCCACTTTTAATTTCAGTAAGATGTAGACACTATCTTACTAAAATTAACTCTAACTTATTTTTTTAAGGGGACTTATGCCACTTTCAAAAAAATAGCTCAAATATATTTTTTTTCTCATATCAGATTAAGGGTTGAATAATATTTTTGTAGTTAAGGCCAAAAACAACTAAATTTCACTACGTTACGTAACCAAGTATTGAATTATGAGGCCCATACGTTTAAAAATTCAATACAATTTTAGTGCAAAATTACATTAGCATTCGGCAAGTTTATTTGATTCATCAATTATTTGAAGTAAATTAAAATTTTTCACGGTTCACGGACTTGAGCTTTTAAATTGCGTCGTATTAATTTTTAAAACAAATTTCTTTAATTTTTTTGTATTATAACACAAATTTTAAATAAAAATACTAAAGCGATAAAAGGCGTAATAACGCTAGGCGTTATAAAAATATGTTACGTTACGTAACAATTTTTAAAATGAAATGCAATATAATTTGCCCACAAAAAATATATTACACAAACTGCTGAAACCGTTAAGGTTTAAATATACAAACAAATAGAAAAAGCGATATGACGTAACAAAAGAAAACATTTTCTTAAAGTTGGCTATTTCTTTAAACAAAAAAAAAATTTTTTTAATAAAAATAACGGTTCACAAATTCTCATCAACAAAAAATATGACTTCGAGTTTATGCAAAAAATTTCGTTAACGTTTATCTGAAAGTCAACATAAAATTTTTTTATAGGAAAATTGTAAAAAAAAAAAAGAAAATTTTTCGAAATAAAAAAAAATCTTTTTTAAAAACACTTTTTCACCTTTAAAGAATTACAACCATTAAATTTTGCAGTTGCTTTTTATTTTAATGCATATTACACCGTAACACCACAATTAAAAAATTTCTTAGTGACCACTAAATGCTTGGTTGTTGTTATAAAATCATCAATTTTAATTAACAATGTAGACATAACCCCTTTAACAAATTGCATAAGGAATATGTTTGCTCTGCAAAATATTAGCTAAGCATAACCACTTAGAAAAAATTTATATAAATCCAATTGGCTTTTTAATCATTGGACTTATTTCATTGATTCAATGAAATTGAGTGAATCAAGGAAATTATTTCATTGAATTAATGAAATTGTTTCATTAAAATAATGAAATTATATTCTAAAATCAATGAATTATTTACATTAAATTAATACAATTATATCATAAAATTAATGAAATTATTTCATTATATTAATTAAGTATTTAATCTAATGAAACGTGATTGAAAAATAATTTTTTTCACTGAATTAATGAAATTAAATGAATTCATAATTAATTGCAACAATGAAATATTTCATTAAGTTAATAAAATATTTCATTAAATTAATGAAATATCATACATTAAAAATATATTTGTTCATTAATCTAATGAAAAAATTAATTATTTTTCAACCAATGATAGCGTTTCATTAAAATAATGAAATATTCGTTCATATAGTAAAATAAAATAATAAATTTCATGAAATATTCATTAATTTAATGAACTATTTCATTAATTCAATGAAAAATTAGTGCATTAAATAAAATATTTCATTGAAATATTCATTCATTTTATGAAATAATCATTCATTTTATGAAATAATCATTCATTGAATGAAATATTCCATTGAATTAATGAAATGTTGTCATAAGTCTAAAGAAACGTTAACATTGACTGAAAAGTAATGAGTTATTCTTGCAACGTAAGCGGAAAAACAATGAATTTTTCATTGGATTTATGAACAAAGTTTTCTTAGTAAACAAAGTTTCTAATTTATGAGAGAATATCTAGCAAATAGTCAATGTAGCTTGTAAAAACAAGCAAATACTTGTTAAACTCAGTTATGAATCTACTTTATGCCCTAAACGTACAGTATGAAGGCCAATACAAACACTGCTGAACAGCTTCTACCTTAATTTCCTTATGGTGGTTATATATTAGAGCTAAATTCCTTTAGGGGGTTATTGTTTTTCCACACTTTTTTTTTTTTTTTTTTTTGTAATAACAAAATGTAGTTTCCAGCAATGCTTTTATGTTTATAAGAATGTGTGTGTGTGTGTTTGTGTGTAGGTATGTGTTAAAGTACATATAATTATGTGAATACTATTTTAGATATTCTGTCTGTAGTTGGCTGTTAGCGAAAATAAATAATGTGAGCATAAACAGCTCATACAATACCTGTTAGAATGCATCAACAACGGAAATGCACATGAATGAAGGCGTGTAGATAAAATTTATATTCTATTTATCACAAACACACACACACACACACTCATATTTACATAAATACATTTATGCTTATAAACAGCTAGAATGTAATAACTTAAAGCAACCGCCATATTTTAATATGAGTGGCCCTGTTAGCAAAATATTTAGTGTAAAAAAATTATTTAAGAAATTTTAATTAAATTTTTTTTCTTAAAATTTTAAAATAATCTTGATTTCAGAGTTTATAATCTGCTTTCTAGGAGAAGTAACTTTCAAGTCAAGAATTTTAAAAAGAAAATGGAAAGGATCTTACGTTTACAAAGTCATATTTTTAAATTAATTTTTTTAATTAATTTCTTATTTAAAAAAAAAAAAAATTTATAAAAAAAATTTTCATAAAAAAATTTTTTTTTTATTAAAATGACTATTTTATTAAGCTTGAGGTCTTATTTTATAAATCTATTTTTATATCGGTATTTGCTAAACATTTCATAAACCTAAAATGAAAGATTCTTATGATTATTTATGCAAAATAAATTAGAAATTTTAAACTCCAATTTGACGTGTTTATTTTTTTTTTTTTTTTTTTTGGTGATCAGATCCCTGTTATTTTAAAAAGAAAAAAATTCAATTTTGTCGTACTTTGTTGCTTAAATATAAAACTCTAAATTCAATATTGAGTATTTATTGTCTATTGGGCTGTTGGCACACATTTAACACAATCACTTTACGCATTTTAAAATATTGTCGATGTTAGTTAAGCTTAGCAAAAAACACTTACTGCCACCCTGAACACTAAAACACTACACACATATCTGCTTAATATCCTATTAAAATACCTTTTTGTTAAATGCTGATTGAAAATAAATAAATTCAACTGGCATTATGATGGCAAGCAACAACAACTAAACTTCCATTTTAATCAGCACAACACATGCAATATTGTAACACTGAAACAAAGACAACATAAACACTAAAACAACAACCAGATACAGCTATTCTAACACTACTACTGCAACAACAAGAAAAATCATCATAATACTGTTATAAAACCACCAGCAACGCAGACAAACTAAAATTAAAACTGCAAGCAAAACAAACAATAACACATACATACACATATATGGAGACACATACAGAAAAAGGCATATCCCAAGGGGTCTTTGCTTTCCTTTTCAACATTTCAAATGCTTAGAATTTTATAAAAAACTTGTGTTCACTTGGACACAACTAAAAGGGATCTTTTTTTGTTTTTGTTTGTATTTTCAAAAGCTACTAAACTATAGAGAAAATGTCCTACTAGGGGCCTTAATTTTCCAACTAGGTTTTTTTTTTAATTAGTTAAATTAGCAGTCAAATTTGTAATAGAAATTCTTAAACTTCACTGTACAAAGATTATAAGAACGTTCAATTGAAGGCTACTTAAGTAATTATGATCAGTAAGCAAAGCTGAAGCAGTTCCTGTATAAGAGAAAATGAAAAAGGATAGTAATAGAGATAGAAAAGTGAAAGCAATAGATGAAGATGATTTCCTATTTTTCCAATTAAATAATAATTTAAAAATTTTTAAGCAAATGCCAGCCAACACCTTTCAATTTTCCCATATCAATAATAACAACATGCCCCATGATAAATCTTCAACTGATACATCAATGTCTGAGAATTAATTTTATTTTATGACAGCATTAGCATTAGCTCTCATCAAACTAAAATTTTTCCTTAAATCATATTTTTACTATCATACTTTCAACACACTCCCAATCATTCCCTTTCAATAAATTATTTTCTAAAAAAAGAAAAAAAAATACTTCAAGCATAATAATGTTTAAGTACTCGTATATTTCTTCTTTTATGTTAAACCATCATCATTCAAAATTAATGGGAAAAATGGCAGGGGAACCTTTTAAATGGGCACTAATGATCAACCGAACCAAAATTACTCAAACAACAAAACTGTCCTCAATTAATACAGACATACAAGAGTTTAGAGCTCTATGGCGTATACAATTTGTATTTAGAAAAATGTCATATTGACCAGCAATCCAACTACAAACAACAATATTTCATCATGTTGCTACACATCCATCATACGAAACATATTTCTTCAGACTTTGCTGTTGCCGCTGCTGATGTTTTCATAAACAATGTGATGAGTGAATACTAGTGCTGATGATGATTATGATGGTGATGGTGATGGCGTAGATGAACTATTGTTTGCTTCATTTCATCATCATCATCAGTCTGTCTAGCTGGTCTGTCCCTTTGACAATTTTACTGTGACAGTGTTTTTGTCATTATTTGCGTCTGTCTTGTTTAAAAAAAAAAAATTACATTTTTAGTTTAATACTCGTACAAAAACATTTTCATTTTCATTTCTTTTTTTATTTTTATTTTAGTTCTTTCACTTGCTCATAAATCATAAATTGCATTTGTATGTTTTGTCTGTAGCAGATTGTCATGATGAACATGTTACGACATTGTATGCTAAAGATTGAGGTAGCAGTGACAATAATTTAATAGTTTTTCCTTTTGAAATCTTGTTTTTGTGTTAAACAAACATCAAAGCAATATATATATTTTTTTGATTTTGTAATGTCAACAAATATTTGAATAATTTAACAGGTTCAGTGGTTAAAAGATGTTCGAGTTTAAAAGCATTAACGTACAAGTTGGTTACAAGTATTAAGTCCACAACTTCTTCTATAAATAAATTTAGTTGTTCTGTTTCGCTGTCAGAGTCAAAGTCTTGAACATGGTTTCAAAATAAAAAAGGGGTGCAATTTGAACGACTTAAAAAAATTATTTAGTGATAATTTAAATACTCTCTCACTAAAATTACCGCTAACTCACTTTTTTTTTTTAAGTGATCTTATACCGAATAAAATTGTAATAAAATTATGAATTAATTTGCAAATTGCATCACCCTTCGAACCAAGTTTGAGATTGTTTGAGATCGTCTGAACTATTTGAATCAAGTCTAACGTACTTTTTTATCGCTTGCATGCTTGCTGCATCAAACCTTTTGTTTGGCAGACAAGTTTGAAGCTACAATTTTAAGCTTTATGAAGAAAAATGTTTATATTTAAATTGTACTTAATTCTAGACTTGGGTACAAGTCATTCAAACGATTTCACACTTGGTCTCAAGCAAGTTTGAGATTATTTGAGATCGTCTGAACGATGCCATACAGTAGTCCCTCTGTATCATTGCTACTCTATTGGCAAAATTATTTAATTTTTATAAAAAACAGGAATATTTAATAAATTTTATTTAAATGAAAAAAAAAGTCTTTTAATTTGCAATCGATTTGTAAATATCATTTAAGCAAATGTTACAAGCAACAATAACATCAGCAAATAAATAAATAAAAACTGCAGCTACTTAGTAAATATTGCGGTTGTTATTTTCGATTTCAACCAGTTTGTGTTTATTTTGTTTCATATTTTCATTTAATTTAAAACCAAAACGAGTTTAAGCGTAAATTTTCATTTCGTTTATAAAATTTGTTACAATTATTTTCAAAAATTCCATTTGCTTTAAATATTTTACTTTTACCACCGCCACACTCACTCATATAATTACAAATTCTTATATGTTGCTGTTGTTGTTGTTGTTAATGTTAAATACATTGCAGTGGGTATACTAAAATTAAATGCTGTTTTAGAAACGTAAAAAAAATATAAATAAAAAAAAAATAACAATTGCGGTTTTACATTGATTTTTCGATTTAATTTGTTTTTAGGCTTAAATATAAATGAGTAAATAAATAAATGGAAGCTGCAACAAAAGCTTTACTTTTTATACGCAAGTCTTTGCTCTCGTTAGAAATATTTGTATTTTAACCCATTTGTGACACTAGTAAAGACTGAAATTCCCTTATACCCCAGTGTTATTGCTCTGAGGGATTGTAGCAAATTTTAAATTTTTTTAAACAAAGGATATACCAGAGCTCCGCATGTCTTTGAACTAAATTTCACTAAATAATTAATCAGCATAGTTTTTGTTAATATTTAAATATTTTCGTTAAAAAAATTAATATTTGCAAATCAATTTTTGATTTTCACAAAAAGGATATATAGCAAAATGAAGAGTCTTGGTACTAATTTAAACAGAATTCATTATAGAAATAAATAAAAAAGCTTTGCAACTATATTGAAGGGTTTAAGGTATTCCCAACATAAATGTAGCTAAAATTTTATATTTCAAATAAAGGATGTAGCAAAGTAGGGAATTTTATTAAAATTACTTTAACCAAATAGCTAATCCAAATAATTTTTTAGAAGTAAATTAATATTTGTACACAAATTTAAAATTTTCAAATAAAGGATATATAAGAGAAGCAGAAATCCTTGAACCGATTTAAATAAAATTCATTAATGAGAAACAAAGCTTAGCTATGCCACCATATTGAAGAATTTAAGGTATTCCAAACATAAATACAGCGAAAATTTAATATTTAAAATAAAGGATATACTAAAAGCAGTTATTGTCCTTCAAATATAATTCACTAAATAGCTTTTTAGTATAATTTCGTTAACATTTGAATGTTTTTGTTAAGCTAAAATAAAATTTTTCAAATAAATTTTTAATTTTCAAATAAAGGACATATAGCGGAGGGAGTAGTTCTGGCACGGATATAAACCAAATTCTTTCTAGAAGTAAATAGCATAGAATTGCAACTATATTGAAGTTTTGAAGGCATTTGAAAGAATACTAAAGCGAAATTTTTTTTAATTCAAATAAAGGCTATATGAAAAAAGCAGTAGGAAAAACATATATAAAAAACCTCTTTAGTAGTGTTTTGTAGAACAAGAGTAATATATTGAAATTTTCAAATTTGCTTTTCAAGGATACACTGGAGTTTTTCATGTCCTTGTATAGTTTTCAAAAAAATTCTTTGCAGAAATTACTATTACAACTGTCTAATTATGCTAAATTTTTTAAGGTTTTTTAAATAGTACTTAAGCAAAATTTAATTTTTTTCAAATAAAGGATATATGGCAGCTAGTTTTATTTTTCAAGCAATTTAAATGAAACTTAGCAGTATGACTAACAGCATTATATGTTAAATAGTTAAAAGGTTTTAACTCAAATTCGAGCTGAAATTAAATTATTTAATGAAAATTTATATGAGAGCTTAACAACTTTCAAAACCATTTGTTATGAGATTTATTAACATTATAATTTTCTTGTTATTTAAGAAATTTAGCTGAATTTTTAACACAATTGTAACAACAACTTTAATTTAAAACTAAAAATTTAATTTTTTTTATTTAAATTTGCAGCTACTTAAATCTAAGGAAAAGGGTTAAATTATATTTATACGCATTTTTAGGTAGCTGTATTAGTAATTGATTTATTTGTATGTGTGTGTGTGTGTGTGTGTTTATACTAGTTTATATTATGGTGGTGCATATCTTCTCTGTGCTGTGTTTGCTTTTATATTGTAATTTTAATTGGATTAGAATATTTAGTGGTACAATTGTATTTTTATTAAATTTCCTACAATTAAAAACGTTTGTTTGTTTAAGTTTTTACAATTTTTTGTTGTTGCTTTTTTTTATAGTTGTGTTGATTATTACTGAAAATTGTGGTTAATTAAAAATCCAAATATATAAAAACAGTTTTAAAATTAATGAAATCTTTTTGTTGTTTAAATAGAAACTTAAACAAATGGTTTTCCATTTTTTTTTTAATGAAACAATTAGTAGAGCTGAACAAAAAAAGAAAAAAACGAAAGCGGAAAAAGGGAAGTGAGTGTTTGAAGCCACAAAATGTGGTTTTAAATATTAGAGAAATTTTTTTTGCTTTTAATTATTTTAACAACAAAAAATTTTTTTTTGATTGCAGTATTAGTTTAAGCTTAAGCCAACAAATGGTTTTGTAACGCTTACCTTTCTTTTTTCAAATGCTTAACATGCCCGCTCGTCTATTTTAATTTGAATTCATTGCACATTTAAAACAATTGTGTTAAAGTTTATGCTACTTCCTTAGTTTTCTACACTTTTTTTTTTACTTCAAATTTAATTTAATTTTCTTAAGTTTTTCTACGTTGGTAATAGAAACTAATAGCCATTGACTTTGTGTTGGCCAAGTTTTCTTAAACAAAAGTAGAAGAGAGAATTAAAAAGAAACTTACAAATACTTGCAATAAAATAGAAAAGTGCACTGATGGTTTTAAGACCTTGATAACTTTTGTTAAATGTTTTTTGGTTTTTTTTCTATGGTTTTTGCTTTGCTGCAGCTTCTTTATTATTTTTTTTTATTTGCTGCAGCTCATCGTGCTAATTTAATTTTTATCAAGGAAAATAAATGAAAAACTTTTGATTTCATTGCAAGTTTTATGCTTGTGTATAAAATTTATTATTAATAATGTAAGTCTTTTCCTTTTGCTGGGTGTGCTGCAAAAGTAAAAGTGCTAAAACAAAAAATATTAATTTTCTTTAATTTCAATTATTACCAACAACTAAAGAAAGTTGTAAAATAATTTATATTGAATTAAAAGTGAAACTGAACAACTTTTTATTAAAAGCATTTTAATGCTTGAAAAATTCCTTAAATTAACTCATCACATATAAAATGTTCACCAATTCTTAACAGCATAAATCTTATTTTCTTTCATTCTGTTAACCAAAACTAAAATTATGAAATAAAGGATATACAGCAGGTGCATTTAAACTTGCACCGATTTAAATAAAATTCATTACAAATATTAAGGACATAATTACGCAACTATATTGAAAATTTTAAAGGATTCTATAAAGCATAAATAAAGCTAAAATGTATTATTTAAAATAAACTTTTCCCAGAACATAAGCGTTACAAAGCATGTAAAAATATAATTATACAACTAGCTTGTATATCTAACATGAAATAATATAGTGAGTGAAAATAAATCTAAAAATTTAAATGTTTTAACGTAACCTAAAACGTTTTTTAGTATTTATAAATATATTTTCAGTATTTATGACATTTTATAAATATGTGTAGGAGAAATATAAATACGTTGATTTCTCAAAAAGATAACAGGATGGGAGGTCCTCTAGATTTGTAATCTACCGCCCAAATACTCAGAAGTTACCTTGGACTATTTTTAAAATTGTTAAATGTTTTCCAAACATTTTCACTACATTTTTTGGCTTAAAATTTGTAGTAAAAATAAAGAATATATATAAAAGCTGCTTATATCCTTCAAGCAATTTAAATTAAAATCATAAGGATAAGTTAGCTATAGTATTTTACAAATAGTTATTAAAATTTTTTAGCTTTTTAAAACAATTAATTTAAATCAAGCTAAACAATTTTTTGTTTAAATTAAAGTTTTCTTAATATTACAAACAAAAATTGTGCTAAAAATTTTCCCTTTAAAACAAAAGCTTTTTTCAGCTTTGTTGTCTTTTTTTCTACAATAAATAATTACAAATTCATGGTGAATAGTTTACCCATTTTATTGAAGATACAAAATCTTATACCTCCGGCACAACCCACACGATTTATTTTCTCATGCATGCTGGAGGAACACAAGTTAAATATAAAATTCATAAGTAGATTAAGTCAAGTTGTTTTAGAAGGCAACAACAACAACAACAAAAAGCAAAAACACAAAATAGCAATAAATATTTTATTGTCATAAACAAGCATACATTTTACACACGTAAAACTTTTCCACTGAAAAACTTTGAAAAGTTTTATGAGTCTCAAAAATATGTATGTGTGTATGTGTGTGTGTGCGTGTGTGCTTTTGTGTGGGTTAAATATGTTGAAGATTTTAAAAAGTTAAATATCTCTTTCTATACAACGTAAGAATTTAAACATCATAAAAGTTCACACAAAAAATTATTTGGCAGCAAGATAAACAATGAAAAAATTAAGGTGGTGCGTAATTAAAATAATAAAAAAATAAAGGCAGAGAAAGGATTCTTGAAAACTACCCAAAAAAAACAGCCAGATACCACATGGCAAGGTCTCAAGAAGTGCAAGGGTCTACTTCAAATATGGCTTCACTATGATGGTAAACGCTGCCTTCAGCTGTTGAACAGGAATAAAAAGCATATTTTCAGACTGGTGGCTGTGATATTAAAAGTCCCGCCCACAGTTTGGGACTGCAGATTAATGTAAACTGAGAGTTAGGAGACAGTTTTCCAGCTTCTTTACGAGTAACCAACTCTTTTGACTGCAAACACAAGACATTTTTTGCAGGGCCAACTAGGCTAGATTACTTTAGTAGGTGGTGCAAACCAGAATCTTGAGATTCGAATTAATGCTTTTCAGGCCGCTAAGCAAGCCAACCGATTCACAGAATTAATTATTCAAAGATAAATTGTTGAATAATTATTAAAATAAAAGTTTTAATTTATATATCTTTATATTTTTTATTAAATTTTATTATTTAAACTATATATATTCGTATTGTTTTATATTAGTAATAAATATATGAATTTAATTCTATTAATATAAATTATCAATTGAATTTTTTTATTAAAAAATATTTTCTGACAAAAATGTAAAAGAATATTATACAAAAAAATAATACAGTGAAAATATATATGAATTAACAATGTAAGTACATAATAACAGTAAGTATATTATATACGAGTATAATATAGTTATATATATGTATTTATATCAAATATGTAATTTCCCCACCCTTTAATGACACATTACTCCTGGAATGTGGAACAATAATATGAAAATTTTTTAATATACAAAAATATTTTAACAATTTTCTTAGAATTTAGAATAATTTCTTCCAGTTATATTTCTTTGAAATTTTATATTCGGTATTTCTTTTTGGTATTTAAAAATTCTTTTAACTAACTGCCTATCCCTTTTGCAACCATTTTCATCTAAAAAATTTGTATCATTTTTCTTTTTGACTTCTTTTATTATGTATTTAGGTTTTTGTTTTAAATTATAAAACC
This sequence comes from Thelaira solivaga, assembly GCA_947397855.1. Classification (NCBI taxonomy): domain Eukaryota; kingdom Metazoa; phylum Arthropoda; class Insecta; order Diptera; family Tachinidae; genus Thelaira; species Thelaira solivaga. Next base: position 78,136,359 of record OX377611.1, on the reverse strand, counting down.
CTAGATTTTTTACAAATTCTCTCTCATTATAATCATGACAATTATCCCTTCCTTCATTTATCTTTTTTGTTCTATTAATTTTGTTAGTATGAATTTTATCATGCAACATATTCCAAATAGATTTGTCCACCTTATTATGTAGTAAATCATTAGGCTTATATCCTGTTGTACTATGAATTGAATCATTATATATTTGAACTGATTTTAAGACGAGGCTTTTATCATCAAAATCTTTGTGTTTTTGATCCAATTTTAATAATCTAATATGTTCGTTGAGTGTTAGATGGAATCTCTCTATGTCTGCATTACCAGTATGTGTATTTGGAGCAGTGAAATGAAAATTTATTTCTTCACAATTTAAAAAATTTTTAATATAAATTGTATTAAATTCATTGTCTGCAATTATCTTTTTTGGTTTTCCCAAAATAGCGAATCTTTCCTTTAATTTTTCTACTATAGTCAAAGAATTTTTGTCATTTAAATAATGAACTGAAACATGTTTGGAAAGTTTATCAATGCATGTTAAAAATGTTGTTTGTTTATTTATAAACCAAATATCAATATGAATTACTTCATTAGATTGAAATGGTGTTTCTGTTACGCATAATTTTGGTTTTATTGGCCGTCTATCAAATTTACACATATTACAAATAACACAATTATTAATGAATTTATTAATTTCTTTCTTTAAATTTGGATAATATATCTTATCTTTTAATTCTAAATATGTCTCTTCTATTCCTCTATGATTTTTATCATTGTGATATTTTTCTATCACTTCCAAAAGATTTTCTTCATCAAAAATATCTTTTATAAACTTAGAACATTTTAAAAATTTATTTTCTTCTGAATTTGAAAAGTATTGAATTAAAGTTTGTTGAAGCTTTCTGAATATATCAAAATTTTCACAAAAAATTGCTAAAGTTGATTTTATAGGTAGAATTTGCTGTAAATAATTTAATATTTTTTCTTCAAAATATTCTTTAATGGTTATAATATGTCTAATTTTTCTTTCATATAAAATTTTCTTCTCATATTTATAGTTTTTTCCTAAGGTAATAATAAGTTGATTTTTAAATATATTTACTGGTGATTCTGAAATATATAAGTGATCATTTAGGTTTTCTTCTCCACTATGTATTGTAGCTATATCTGAATTTATTTGTTGATTATTATCTTCTAAGTGGTTTACATCTAAGCGACTAAGAAAATCTGCAACCTGATTTGTTTTTCCTTTAATATACTCAATATCAAAGTCGTATTCATTTAATTGTATTTTCCATCTCTGTAGTTTCATATTAGGTTCTTTTAATGAATTTAACCATATAAGTGGTCGATGATCAGTCTCTATTTTAAATTTTCTACCAAATAAATAAGGTCTAAAATATTTTGTAGACCATACAATGGCTAACAATTCTTTTTCAATTGTACTATAATTATGTTCATGTTGATTTAAAGTTCGCGAAGTAAAAGCTATTGGATGCCCATTTTGTGATAATACTGCACCTAATGCTTCATTACTAGCATCTGTGGTTAAAATGAACATTTTATCAAACTTTGGATACGCCAAAACTGGTGTAGAACATAAAATTGTTTTTAATTTATTAAAAGAGTCAATATAATTTTGATTATGTATATTAATATGAGATCCTTTCTTAAGATATGCAATCATTGGTAACGCTATTCTGCCATAATCTTTAATAAATTTTCTATAAAAACCTGTTAAGCCTAGAAATGATCTTATTTCTTTAATTGTCTTTGGTAAAGGAATTTTTTGTATAATATCAATTTTATTTGGATTAGGTTTTATACCATTAGGCGTTATAATATGTCCAAGATATTCTGATTCTCTTTTGAAAAAATTACATTTATCTACTTGAACTTTCATATTATATTCAGACAACCTTTGAAAAATTTTTGTTAATGACAAGATATGTTCTTGAAGAGACGTAGAAAATACTAATATATCATCTAGATAAACTACACATATGTTATTAATATAATCCTGTAATACTTCGTTCATCATTCTCTGGAATGAAGCTGGAGCATTTTTTAAACCAAAAGGCATTCTTGTGAATTCATAATGTCCAGTTGAAGTTGAAAAAGCTGTTTTATGTCTATCTTCAATCAATAAAGGAATTTGATGAAATCCTTTAGCTAAGTCAATAGTACTAAAGTATTGAGAATTTCCTAATTTAGAAAATAAATCTTCCATATTTGGAATAGGAAATTTATCTTCTATTGTAATATCATTTAATTTTCTATAATCAATTACTACTCTAAATTTCTGTTTCTCTGAATTATCAATTTTTTTAGGAACAACCCAAATTGGTGCGTTATACGGACTAGATGATTTAGTTATGATTCCTGAGTGTAGCATTTCATTTATTTGTTTATTTACTTCTTCTTTATAAATTTCTGGAAATCTATATACTTTTGAATATACTGGAATTTCATTAATTGTTGGTATTTTATGCCTGTATTTAACAACTGTTGACAAATTTTCACTTTCTATATAAAATATATTCTGAAACTTTTTAATTAATGCATTTAATTCATTAATTTCTTCATTATTTAAATTTTCAGTCTTTAATTTTTTGTTTAAGTATTCTATTTTTGGCATATTAAAGTTTACATTAATTAATATTGATTCAAAATATGAGATATCCTTTTCATTGTATACATTAAACGAATCATATATTAATGGAATTTTTGCATTTTCAGTTATTAAAAAATTATCTTTTAAATTTATTTTTGCTCCTAAAGGTTTAAGTATATTACAACCTAAAATTCCGTCAAAATCATTGAATAATTCCGTTTCTAACATTTCAATTTTAGATCCAGGTAAATTAAATTCTTTGAAAAGAGGTATTGTTATTTTGGTAGATGTTAGAGTGTTCGAACAGATAGTATTAAGAATTATTGGTTTTTCAAGAGTTGTTCTAAAAGATTTATGAAATAAATTTTTTTTTGATGAGAGAAGTTCCAGATCCTGTATCAATTAATAATTTTATGGGGGTAGTTTTTGTTTGTACTATTATACAGGGTAAAGATTTAAGGCCTGTAATTGAAAATTTGAGGTTTGTATATTATCAACTTCCATTCTATTTGAATTATTTGAGTTTACTCGAGATATATTTGAATAATTTCTATTATGAGAAACATTATCATTTCTTAATGTATTTTCATTATGAAAATTTCTTTGATTGTCGTACGAGTTTTGAGAATTTAAAAAATTATGTTTATTTGGCTGAAAGTTTCTAAATGTATTTGGGATATGTTGATTTTTATAATTAGAATCATATCTGTTTTGATTACAAATATGGGATGGACCAGATATGTTAGTATTTTTATTATATGAAATTGATCTATTATTATTTTCTAAATTTTTATTATAATTATAATTAGGATTTGATTGAGAATTGTAAAATTTATAATTGTTGTAGGTATTATTTGAATTAAATTGAAAATTTGAGGTTTTTGTATAAAAGAAATCTGTTTCTAGTAGAATTTCCTTTGCTTTTAATAATGAATGTGGATTTCTTGCATTTAATATTAATCTTGGCTCATTAGGCAGTTTAGATATAAAAATTTTTAAAACCATTACTTCGTTATTTCTACAGGTGTACCATTGTTCGCTTGTCTTATCTATACTTGTCTTTAAATTTAATTTAGTTAATAATCCTGACATATATTCGAATAAATTGCTAACACTATTTCTAAGCTCTGAAGTTTTAATTTGGTTTATAATAGATTCTATGCTTTCGGATATATTAAAATTAATTCTTAAAATTACTTTAACTTGATTCCAATCTATAGGATTATTATTGTTTATAAGTACTATGTTAGCTTTAAAAATTATTTTATTTCTTACTCTTAAATCAAACAAGGATAAAAGGGATGAATCAGCATGCTTACGTATTTCCTCTACGTGCATTATAAAAATTTCCAATTCTTCTGCTTTACCATCGAATTGTGGAAGACCATCTAATAAGTTGAAAATATCGAGAGCCATGTTTGATTTTTAATTTCGATCTTGATTGAAGTTTTCTTTCGCTTCAAGTCAAACTAAATATTTACTCAATTTCTTCAAATTCAATTCCAGTAGTGTAAAGGCAGATCACTTCCGTTTCCTTTGAAATTCTGGTAGTTCGTAAACCGACTGCGCCAATTAATTATTCAAAGATAAATTGTTGAATAATTATTAAAATAAAAGTTTTAATTTATATATCTTTATATTTTTTATTAAATTTTATTATTTAAACTATATATATTCGTATTGTTTTATATTAGTAATAAATATATGAATTTAATTCTATTAATATAAATTATCAATTGAATTTTTTTTATTAAAAAATATTTTCTGACAAAAATGTAAAAGAATATTATACAAAAAAATAATACAGTGAAAATATATATGAATTAACAATGTAAGTACATAATAACAGTAAGTATATTATATACGAGTATAATATAGTTATATATATGTATTTATATCAAATATGTAATTACAGGCACAATAAGATCACATGTGGGTGCAAATTACAGCTTTCCCCACACAAATAAAACAACTTTATTCGATTCTCACAAGCAAAGTTGTTTGCTTAGCAGAGAATTAATATTTTTAAAAACTTTCACGTCTTTCATGTTATAAATTAAATCCTTTGCTTTGCACTAGCAGCAAGAATTAATTATAATTTTCTTGTTGTTGTCAAGCATCAACAAAAAGAAGATAAAAACCCACTATAAAATCCATTAATTTGCTAAAAACTGCTTTTCAACTACTTCACTAACAAGCACATTTATCTGTCTATACAAACATTCACTCATTCATTGAATCTCTTACTTTCATTCATTCTAAATCACTTCTTTAATATCACATTAAATATTTATAAATATAGAGATAACATGTCAATTTAAGCATTTACATACTTAAAATTAAATAAAACTGGTATGAACAGAACAAAGGCAAAAGGGAAAAGAAGAGAAAACTCAATTTATGTATGCAGATTTCATGTGACACATTATATTTAGTAGCAGCAGCAGTAAAAGGGAAATAATCAAACCAAAATAAGTTAGCAGCAGCCAAAGAATTTGCTCCTACAACAAACACAACATTTACAGCAATGCAATTGCCAACTGAATAAAAATTGCTGTGAATGTACAAAGAGAATAATGAAAAGGAATTGATGTTATATGGAAAACATATATAAAAAAACACAGAATATAAATGCCATGGAAAACTTATTCATATGTAAATCAAGTATAAAATAAAAAAAAAAAAACAAAAAAACAACAAACATTTCCACACTTAATACACTCACTAACTCACTCAGTTATTCGTATCATAGTGAATAGAAAGAAATCAATGTACTTAAAATCAGTTTTGAAATAATAAAAAAAAAAAAAAAAAATTAAATAAAAAAAGCGTAAATTGAGCAAGAAAAAAATTGAACATCATTTAAGTGGAGTGAGTAAATGTTAAACGCATACACGAGAACAACTTGTTGATAGAAAATCATGTTGAAATGTTAAACGCTGTCAAGAGATTTAATATTTTAAAGTAGTAAAATGGAAAAAGCATAAAAATATTTGATGAAAGAAAACATGCTACAACGGGTTTCCTAAGGGTATTTAGAAATTATAATCAGGAAATTAAATAGAATGAAATGAATATAAATTTAGTTAAGCCTTTTCCAATTCTGTCATGACAAAAAAAAAAAAAAAAAAAAAAAAAAAAAAAAAAAAAAAAAAAAAAAAAAAAAAAAAAAAAAAAAAAAAAAAAAAAAAAAAAAAAAAAAAAAAAAAAAAAACCCATATATATAAATACATGTCCTTTTATATTCCAGATTTATAAAAAAAAAAAATTTGTACAGACAGAGAAAGAAAAATTCTATTTAAGGGTCTTTTAGGATTAACAAGGAGAAATGTAATCGTAAACTGCAGGCCTATTCATCTTCTTAAAAAAACTCTATAGCTCCTGTCACATTATATTACATATTAAAACAAATGTATTCATATCAATTTCATATCAATATTATGTCCCTGTCATGTCATATTACCCCAATGTTATGTTAATGTCTTCTTAATATTGCATTTATATAAAAAAAAATACAAAGTTAACATTAATGTTATGACATTATATTCATATGTCATGTCTATATTGTATCCCTGGCATGCCAATAGCATTTCATTATCATGTCCTTGATTTCAAGTTCATATCAATACAATTTTAATGCCATGTTAATGTTATGACAACATAATATCCATGTCATGTCTATATTTATCCCTGGCATGCCAATAGCATTTCATTATCATGTCGTTGATATTTCAATTTTGTTTCAATACAATTTTAATGCCATGTCAGTGTCATGATAACATTATATTCATGTCATATCCATATATCAATATTATGCCAATGTCATGTCAATGTTAAATTATGATCATATCAACAGCATTTCAATGTCATATCAATATAGTCTCAACGTCTATATCAATGTTAGGCCAATACCAAGTCTAAGTCATGTTTATGTCTTGCCAATGCCATACCAAAGTCATATCTATAGCAGAAAAATGTTATCCCTATATCTCTTCTTTCTTTTCTACCTTTTTTTTAATTATCAAAAATTATTTATTAAATAATTTCTAAAAATTTAAATTAAACTTTTAATGTTCTTCTGTTATATAGCAAATAAATATATTGAACTGACAAATAAATACTTCTAGAAATTAATTAACTAAAAGAATATTTTCTTGGCAACCTAAAATATCTGTTTTACAAAAATATTTTGTAAACGAATTGCTTAGCAACAACTTGTTAAGTATATTACAGAGATATAAATTGATTTACTAAAGATAAAAACAAATTTTACACCATTTTATTAAAATGTTACGTAAGAAACTCACAATAATAAACAATTGTCAATGACAATTGATGTCCGGTAACTAAAATAACAAAGGTGCTAAATGTTTTGATAACTAGCATACCAACGAAACAAAACGAAACAAAAATACAAACGAAAAAGGAAATGTAAAAATACCATTTGAAAACAAAAGAAACAAGCAAACAAAAATAAAAGGCACACACACTGGGATGTTTAATAACACACACGGTAAACTCTGCTCGCATTCGTACACACTAAATACAATAACACAGTAGGGAAGTTGTAAAGCAGCAAGTAAAAATCTTTTAAAGCGAAAAGGAAAAGTCCTACTGGAAAAAGCAAGCAACAATAATAATCGCAGTAGTAAACATGGGAAACGACAAACCAAAGCAACAGGAAATTTAATAGTGAATAGTTAAGAAGAAGAATTTCAAAAAAAAGGCATGCAGAGAGTGTACCATAATTTGAGCAAAGACTAAATTTTACTAAATACGAAACATAAATTTAAGGCTAAAAAAGGAAAGCAGTTTTAAACTACTGCAGAGATATACACGAATTCGATGTTATAAAAAAAATTTTTATTTAAATTCACTTCAACTTTTACTTGATTATTATTTTTTCCAAACACTTAAATTCTAAAGGATTTTAATTTACACGACCAATAACACAAATCTCTTATTTTCTTAGACCTCTCTGTGCAAATTTGAAACCACTGTAACCGATTTAACAATCCCACTAAACACCATATATCCTTCATACAAAACAACTATGCGTTGAGGTTTACTTGGAAGGTGTCTAAAGAGGTAAAGTGTTAAAACGGTCAATTAATGAGAATTGTTCAAGCATTTGGCTTTGTAACAAATATCCACCTTAAACTCACACTGGACAGGAGGATATTGTACACATTTCATGTGATAGTTTGTCTAATTGTCTTGCTTGGCTTGCTGGTATGTATTTATGCTTGTTGTAAGGACAACTAGATAAGTTACCAGAGAATACAAAGTTAAGCTATCAACTGCAGTTAAGAATAAATACACAAAATCCAAAAGGAAAAATCAACAAAATAAGCAGGCCTTATGGAGAGCCTATTTAATAAAAGAAAAAATTAAAAAAAATTTTTTACACATAATTTTTTCAAAAATATTATAAATAATTTTGGGCAAATGCTTAAACCCATACACACTCTCTAATTTAACAATATATTTCAGCAAAGACAGACGAGCCTAAAGAGCTGTTATTCAATTGGTGTGAGATTGAAAGCAAAATATTATTTTTTTTTAATTAAGGATATATGGAACAAACGCAAATCCTTGCAGGAATTAAAATGAAATATTTTTTAAAAAAGTCATGGTGCAGTTTTTGTTGCATTCTAATAAAAGCTACAACTTGTTTTAAATTTATTGAAAAAAAGGATATATGGGACAAGCATAAATAATGCTAGAATAATGCTAAATAATCTTTTAATGACTTTGATTTTAGCGAAAATTTCATTTTTAAAAATAAGGATCTTTAGAAAGCAAACAAGTCCTGGCACTGAAATTATAAAATTTTTAACAAAAATCAAGCTTTTAAATTTTCATAAAATTTCAATTAAAAAAAAAAAATTTTTTGCCTTTAAATTAAATAAATAAATTAAAGGATATGCGAAAAGTTGGCTATTTTTCACTAATATACAAAGAATCTTTATTTTTAAGATTAATATGGTATTTAAAAAAATTCTTTAGTGGATTTCTGAGGGGAACTGAAAATAAAACTTAATTTTTGAAATAAAGGATATATGGCAGGAAAACGTGTTCTGCCTATGATACTAATGAAACTTAGCAGAAAGGTTAAGTACACAGTTTTACAAATAGTTAGCAAAGCTTTTCTGCATTTCAATTTTAATTAAAGGTGGAAATGAATTTTTAAGGTCAACGGCCAAATTTATAAAAAAAAAATATTGTTAACAAAAAGTTTTTTCGCTTTAAGTTATCTTAGTAAATTCAAGGACATGTGCTATATCGCCTATTTTGTAACTAGAATAAAAAGGAAATTTATTTTTAAAATTAATATCGTATTAAAAAAAATATTTTGGTTTATTTCCGAGAGAATTGAAAATAAAAATTAATTTTTCAAATAAAGGATATATGGCAGGTAGATGTGTTCAGACTTAGATACTAATAAAACTTGCCAGAAAGTTTAATTGCACAGTTTTACAAATACTTAGAAAATTAAAAGTTTTTTTCGTTTTAAATTAAATTAGTAAATTCAAGGATATGCGCTTATTCAAACATTTTATTCTTTAAGATTATTATCGTATTTTAAAAAATACTTTTGTTGATTTCTGAGGGGAATTGAAAATAAAAATTATTTTTCAAATAAAGGATATATGGCAGCTAAGCGTATTATAACTCAGATACTAATGAAACTTGGCAGAAAGGTGAAATACATAGTTTTACAAATGTTTAGTTAGAAATATGGTTTACATTTTATAGACACTTAAGACTGGCAAGAAATTTTTAAAATTAACAGCTAATTTGTTAAAAAATATATTCCTTTAATAAGGATGTATTAAACAATTAGAAATAAGGACTTATTAAATACATTTAATATTTTTTTTTAATAAGGATTTTTTAAGGATGTTGGAGAACTTCAGTTAATTTTGTAGTAATACCAAAAGAAATTAAGAAGAAAAATTATGTACATAAAAATTAATTTTCTTAATTAAAAATTTAATTGTAAAATTAAAGGATATATGGGACATAAGCTACAGCTTTTATCGAGGGTACTTAAACTGGCTACAAAAACTATTAGCTGAGTTTTACAAGTTTTAAGTAGAATTTTGCTAAATTCTAATTACAATTTACAATTAAAATTAGAAAAGCATTTTATGAAAACAATACAATTTTTTTCATAAATTTTATTTAAAAAAACAATAAAGGAATTCCTAAATTTAAAAAAAAAATTGACAGTGCTACTGTCAATGCATGGGTTTACAAAAGTATTCTTTTTTATTTTTTTATTTATTTTCTGTTTTTTTTTAATATTATTGAGGACAAAGCCTAATAACATATTTATCATTATGGCTTAGCTTTAAAAGAAATTAAGACCATTAGTGATAAAAAGACATGTTCAACCAAAAGTGGACCTCAATACGAAATTCAGTATAAAATAAATTTTAATTTTAATTTTAAGTGCCTCATAAATGTTTTTGCTCTGCTTTACAAATTGCCATTTCATTTTGATTGAGGTGATGTAAGCATTGAATTGAACTTAAAAGAAATTTACGATTACAAGCAATTTAAAATAAAAATAAAAAACCAGCTTTTTAACAGCCATAAATTGTGATTGTAGAGATTTGTAAGGATTTATAGATATAAACGTCTTTGCCGCAGTAAAATATTTAAAACCAAAAGGTTGGTGTGGAATTGTAAAAGATGTATGACTATTTAAATGATGACAATTTCTGTTGCAGGTTTCAAAGCTAAATTTTATGGGCTTTAAAGACAGAGAAGTTAGAGCTAGAAAAAGAGAAATGTTGTTGAAGAAAAGCATTATTTATTAAATCAACTAAATTTGTTTTGAAATATTTATAAAACAAGCAATCAGATCAGTGTGTTTATTTTTAGCCTTAATTTTTTTTTTTTTTTATTTTCTCTCTAAAAGCTTTTATATAATTCCTCGACCTACTTTCGTTTGTCTTCTGTTATCAACTTAAAACATGTTTATGGACATTTTTTTAATTCAATTGTTCGAATGCGTATTAAAAATTTTATTTTTTATATTTTTTTGTTTATTCATATTTTTTTTGTCAATAGCTTTAAGTGAGCATTATTTGCTTCAAGTCCTATTTTTTTCCTAGTGTCACTCATACACACACCAAATGGAACGTTTGTCAACATTAAAAATATTCGTTTTTTTCCTGCTTTTAAGCAACAACAAACAAAAAATATATTTTCGTATTTAAAAAAAAAATAGAATAGAAAACATAAAGCAAAAATATGTAGATTTTATTCTTAGTTGTGTCCAACTTTTTATCCACTCTGCTTAAGTATTTTTTTTTTCTTTTTTCTAAAATGTACTCTTAAATCTCTTTCGCTTTTTTTTAAAGGTTTTTATGCAAATGTACAGCATACACATTAAGTAAGTAGTTCATTTTGCCTTTGTTAGTATTGTTTCGTTAATGTCATTCAATTTTTTTGTTTGTTTTATTTTTGAAACGATAATCGAGCAAAAAAAATAAGAAAAAAAAAACACTTAAGATTCAATATTTAAACTACTATCCAATATTTTTTTTAAATTTGAAGGCAAATAAAGCAAAATGCTTTAGCTCTCAACCAATTTTTTTTTCTTTTATGCTTTAACTAAATCATTGTTACTTAAAAAAAAATTTAAAGGAAGCCAGCCACCACAATATTGAATTTGATAGTTTATTTTTTTCAAAGTCTCAAAAAAAAATTAATTTATTTACACTCTATTAATTACTTTAGTGAAGGTTTAATTTTGCCCAGCTCAACAAAATGGAGTTTAAAAAAATTATAGCGTTTCAAATGGTATTACTTCCTTTTAAGAAACAGCTTAACTAGTTATAAAATGAAATACATAATTAAAAAAAATCTATATATATTTTTTAATTAAGGTATAGGAAAAAATTTTTTCGTACATTTCCATTAAAATTTTCTTATTTTATTTTTGCTTTCAATACAAATGTAAGAAATGAAGTGAAACTCTACAACTATTTCCAACATTATGCACTTAACTGTTTTATTAAGTTTTACTTAAATCATTTCCTTTATTTGAAAAACTAAAGTCACATACGTGCTCAGATTATAAAAAACCTTATAAATATTTCTAAAATTATTCATTTTAACTTTTCAACTAAGTAATCTTGTCATATGTGCCAGGACGAAATTGTTTCCCATATATCCTTTATTAACAAAAAAAAATCAATAACACAGAAAATAAAGCAAAAGTCCTTAACTTTATTTTTAGAAGAGCTATATTAGATTTACGTTTACTTTTAATAACATCAGTGAAAGGACACAACATCTCTCTCTCACACATTCCTTTTTTTTATTCTAAATTGTCATCCATATCCAAAAAAAAATCAACTACTATTTTCTTAATAAAAATACTGAAAATTCAAGACAAGTTTCGTTTTGATCACGTGAAAAATCAGGAAACCCGAATTATATCCTTTATTTAAAAAAAATAACTTCTTTTACACACAACCAGACTAAAGTGAAATAAATTTTTTCTTTTTCTTTAATTCATAAAAAAAAAAAATTTTTAACTACCTCCTACATATCCTTTATCCTGAAATTAGCTACAAATTCAACTAAAATAAATTGTAACTGAGCCACTATTTCTAAAATTAGGTCAACTTATGAATCTACTAAGATTCATTAGTATCTGAACAAAATCAAGTCTACCTGCCACATATCCTTTATATTAAAATTACAATTTTAGCTACAATTTCCATCAAAATAAAGTGTAACTAATCAATTATTCTTAAAATTATGCTACTAAATTTGTATGCTTAGATTCATCAGTATCTGTGTAAAAACAAGAGTACCTGCCACATATCCTTTATATTAAAATTTCATTTTTAGCCACAATTTCATTAAAATAAAGTGTAACTGGGCTAATATATTTAGCATTATGTCTCTAAAATTGTGTGCTTTGATTCATTAGAATCAGTGCAAGAACAATTCTACTTGCTATATATCCTTTACATTAAAAATTGATTTTTAGCTACAATTTCAATCAAAATAAAGTGTAACTGGGCTACTATTTCTTAAATTAGGCTACTAATTTATGCGCTAAGATTGATATGTGTCAGTACAAAAATAAGGCTACCTGTCATATATCCTTTTTATTAAAGTTTAATTTTTAGCTAAAATTATAATCAAAATAAGATATAACTGGGCTACTATTTTTACCATTCGGCCTACTAATTTCTGTGCTAAGATTGATTTGTGTCTGTGCACTAACCAGCCTACTTGCCATATATCCTTTTTATTAAAAATTGATTTTTAACTGCAATTTCAATCAACTGGGCTACTATTTCTAAAATTAGGCTACTAATTTATGCGCTAAGATTCATTAGTGTCAATACAAAAATAAGGCTACCTGCCATATGTCCTTTATTTTAACTATCAATTCCTTGAAAATTTTAAAATTAAAGCAAAGAACCACACTACGTTAAAGAAATTAATTGAATTCAAACTTTAAAATGACCGCAATATTAGAAGCTTTTATTTGAACTAAATCTTAAAAAAAAATGAACGGCATGTGTTAAATCCTTTTTTAAAATTTCTTAGTAAATGACTGACTTGTGCACCAAGCAACGTAATACTTGTCAACCCCACAATAAAATAAAAAGCTCAAATCATGTTCATTAATATTGCTTAAATTGCTTAACATTTTGATTTATTATAATTGTATCATGATAGTTTACGCTGAACTAAAAAAAAAAAAAAATTCAGAAAAAAAAAGAAACTTAAGAAACCAACAAAAGAAAACTTTATCATTCATTTTCATCTCATGTTTTCTAGCTTGGTCGTTCATTAATACCCTGCGGTTATTAACACTCATAATTTTATTACAAAACTTTTTATGCACTATAAAAAATTAAGAAACATATAAATTATATTATCTTGTTCTTTTTTATTTTTAAGCTAAACCACATTATTATTATGAGAAAGTTGTCTAACAAAAGATATGAAAGCAAAAGGAGGGAGCTGATGTACAGATTTAACGAGGTTGGCTTTAAAAATAAACAAAAGCAAAAACTTTATAATACTTATGATGAGTTTACCAAAATACTATTGTGAAAACTAAAAAGTTTGGTTATAACAACAAAATTAGGTACTCACAACCAAAGTTATAATTTTTGTTATTTTTTTTTAATTAAATGATAACGCAGAGATAAAAAATTACAATAAAAATTGGCAAAATAAAATTGAGTTAGTTGTGACAACCGATTTTTTTTTTTTTTGGATGTAAAAGCAATCCACTTCAATAAATTCCGGCTAAATTGTTCAATTGGTTTTGCGCTAACAAGTGAATAATTTTTAGTAGTAGCTTTTGACTACTTATTTCTGTTTTTATTACACATCACCCTCGTTGAAAAAGGAAAACTTTCATTTAAGCAGATATTTATTTATACACAATAAGAACAACAAGAAAGAAAAAAAGTTTTGTTTATTGTTATGCATGACACCAACTTCATTGGCAATGTTAAAAATTGTCAGAAAATACGAGCGAGCAGAAAAAATAGCAACAAAATAATACTTTTTTAGTACTTTTGGCAAAAAAAAAAAAAAGCAGAAGAAAGAAATACTCAGAAGATTTGCGCATAATTTACTCGTTTGTTGATACGAAGATTACAATTTGACATTTAAGTATTATTTAGTTTGAATAAACAAGTAATGGAAGAAATCTCTAACAACAGCAGCTACTCGTGCTCAAAATAAGAAATAATAATAGCAGCACCAGCAGTAGTAGCGCTAACTAAATAAAAATAAAATAAAACAAAATCAAGGAAATCTGTTGAAAAGTTTTTGTTTTTTTTTTTATAGTTTTTATGTGGTGAAAAATTATCTAAAAGACGTTTTATGATTGCTGAGTGTTATGAATTTGGGTTATTAATCTGAAAGAAAGTTCTTTTCATTTTAAAGTTTATTTTATGAATACAATTTGAGGGAAAAAAAGGTCCTGTGCGCTAAGCAGCTACATATAAAACCAAAATATTTTTTTTTTAATTTACATAAGAGGAATGAAACTTTATTGTTAACCTAAAGCGAAATGGTGTATTCTACAACAAAAAACATCATTCGAATTTCTAAGTTTTAGGGCGTGTCAAAAAAAAGTGGAATTTTAACATTTTAATAAAAAAAATTATGATATAAAAATAACAATTGTATTTGTCTTTTCTAAAATAAAATTGTTGGTTTAACAATTTCGAAAACTTTTGCTAATTTATTAAAATCCCAAATCCTTGATTAACATATTTTTAATTGTTTTCTTAACGAAAGATGGTAACAAAAATATAAAATATCATTTCCTGCTAAACTAAAAAAGGAAAAACTTTCTTTAACATCCCTTTTCTTTTAAATTTTATTTTGCTATGGCACTCACAGTTCATTAACAATTAAACTGAAAGCTTTTTCAAAGCAATTAAAGTTCTAACAAAATTAGTTCAGAATTAAATAAAAACACAATTAAAAAATTGGGAGAAAGAAAATATTTGAATTTTTTTAGCAAAAATAGAAATCTTATCGAATTTCACATAAATACAGTGGGCTAACTTTTATTTGGTGTTTTCTAAAAAAATATTTTAGATAATCAGATTATTCATATCCTTCATAAACAACAAATTAATTTTTGTTACTACATAAATTTGTTAATTTTAAAAACACTGACAAGTACAGACTCTATCTTATTTAAGCTAATTTTTCCCCTTTTATTTTTTAAGCCAATAAAGCTTAAGTAGCAAACTCTTCAAGAAACTCAAACTGTTCCTCACAAAATATACAAAAAAAAATCTTTGAAAACAACTTGCCATGATTAATTTTAACACTTTAACACAATAAAAACCGCAAAATGAAAAATACAGCAGTCAAAAAACAGCAAAACTTTTTCCTTTATCCCTTTCTCATTTCAGTCTTTATGTTAATTAACAAATTAATACTTTAAAGCTGTTGGTAAAAAAAAAAAAAAAATTTTTTAATAAAATAAAGCCCAACAATATCAACGCAAGTTGATAAAAAGTCTGTAATAAAAGTAAATTTACTACTAATTAGCATTGAAAAAAGGCAAAAATATCAGGCAGTTAATAAAGTTTAAGGTTGAATAAATAAAGGGCTTAAAAGCATTAATAATTTCAAGGACAAAAATTGTTGAGACAATCAAAAGCCCTACAATTAATGACACTTTTTAGTAATTTTTTTTTTTTTCAATGAAAAGAAAATTAGTAAATAAAGCAGGTGCTAAGTAAACTGTAAATAATGAATATTGAATTATTTTATGATTTTGAAAATGTAATCGATAAATAAAAATCGTAAGAGTGAAAGAAAAATGCGACAACTAATAAGTTAAAGGCGGATTTATTCAAATGAAATGTTGGATAAAAATCTCATATATGAGCTGCTATATTTGAAAGTGGTATAAGTCCACTTTAAAAAAAAAAGAGTCAGCATTAATTCTAGTTAAAATCACCGCTAATTTACTATATTTTTTTTAAAAGGATTAAAAAAGAAAGGCTCTTCGTGAGATTTTTAGAATCTCATCTCTTTCTTTTATTCTAACAACAGCTACAAGGCACTGAATAAGAAAACATTATTTATTTGGTGTGTTTTATAACATAAATACTCAAGTTTAAAAAAAAAAAATTATTAAAAAAAAATATTGAAATTAAAAAAAATAATAAAAAATTCAAAAAAAAAAGTTTTAAGCAAAATGTTTAGGCATCAAATTATTGATTTAATCATTTGTTTTGTTTCAAAATATTAGCAAAATATGTAGTTTTTATATGAAAAGTTACCTGTTATATTAAGTTTACAAGAAAGCTCATTGTGACACATGTGCGTGCAGATAGCTCCGTCAGTTAGCTTCGTTTTTAACATTGTACTGTTAAATATTTATTTTACATTTCTCTCTCTCACAAACTGAAAAAATAACAGAATAACTTCTGTAAAATCAATTAATTCTGTAAAACTAACAAAATATTAAAATTTTGTATGCGAACACTTAACATGGCCACAAAAATTTTACATTTTGAAAAATTTTCTTTGCGTTCGTAGAGGAAATTGATAAAAAAAAAAAATTAAATTAAAACAAATTTGCACAAATTGTACAATATGGCACAACAAGAAAAGTTAGAGATTTTAGACCTGCATAATATTCCTAAACATTGCCGGAATCAAGTAATAGGGTGTGAAATTGTAAAATTGTTAAGGTTGCGAAAAAAGGATATACTGGAAAATTCCGGGGGAATCATATTAATGTTGGCCAACAGAGGAGCGTTCAGAGATTTTAGCACGCTTTCACTCATATTCAGAAAGTACACCTGAATGGAGTTATAGGGTGTCAAAATTTAACATAGTGAGAAATTGCGAAGGTCACTATACAAAATCGCGAAAAAAGGATATACTGGAAAATTCCGGGGGAATCATATTAATGTTGGCCAACAGAGGAGCGTTCAGAGATTTTAGCACGCTTTCACTCATATTCAGAAAGTACACCTGAATGGAGTTATAGGGTGTCAAAATTTAACATAGTGAGAAATTGCGAAGGTCACTATACAAAATCGCGAAAAAAGGATATACTGGAAAATTCCGGGGGAATCATATTAATGTTGGCCAACAGAGGAGCGATCAGAGATTTTAGCACGCTTTCACTCTTATTCAGAAAGTACACCTGAATGGAGTTATAGGGTGTCAAAATTTAACATAGTGAGAAATTGCGAAGGTCACTATACAAAATCGCGAAAAAAGGATATACTGGAAAATTCCGGGGGAATCATATTAATGTTGGCCAACAGAGGAGCGTTCAGAGATTTTAGCACGCTTTCACTCTTATTCAGAAAGTACACCTGAATGGAGTTATAGGGTGTCAAAATTTAACATAGTGAGAAATTGCGAAGGTCACTATACAAAATCGCGAAAAAAGATATACTGGAAAATTCCAGGGGAATCATATTAATGTTGGCCAACAGAGGAGCGTTCAGAGATTTTAGCACGCTTTCACTCATATTCAGAAAGTACACCTGAATGGAGTTATAGGGTGTCAAAATTTAACATAGTGAGAAATTGCGAAGGTCACTATACAAAATCGCGAAAAAAGGATATACTGGAAAATTCCGGGGGAATCATATTAATGTTGGCCAACAGAGGAGCGATCAGAGATTTTAGCACGCTTTCACTCATATTCAGAAAGTACACCTGAATGGAGTTATAGGGTGTCAAAATTTAACATAGTGAGAAATTGCGAAGGTCACTATACAAAATCGCGAAAAAAGGATATACTGGAAAATTCCGGGGGAATCATATTAATGTTGGCCAACAGAGGAGCGTTCAGAGATTTTAGCACGCTTTCACTCATATTCAGAAAGTACACCTGAATGGAGTTATAGGGTGTCAAAATTTAACATAGTGAGAAATTGCGAAGGTCACTATACAAAATCGCGAAAAAAGGATATACTGGAAAATTCCGGGGGAATCATATTAATGTTGGCCAACAGAGGAGCGTTCAGAGATTTTAGCACGCTTTCACTCATATTCAGAAAGTACACCTGAATGGAGTTATAGGGTGTCAAAATTTAACATAGTGAGAAATTGCGAAGGTCACTATACAAAATCGCGAAAAAAGGATATACTGGAAAATTCCGGGGGAATCATATTAATGTTGGCCAACAGAGGAGCGTTCAGAGATTTTAGCACGCTTTCACTCATATTCAGAAAGTACACCTGAATGGAGTTATAGGGTGTCAAAATTTAACATAGTGAGAAATTGCGAAGGTCACTATACAAAATCGCGAAAAAAGGATATACTGGAAAATTCCGGGGGAATCATATTAATGTTGGCCAACAGAGGAGCGATCAGAGATTTTAGCACGCTTTCACTCTTATTCAGAAAGTACACCTGAATGGAGTTATAGGGTGTCAAAATTTAACATAGTGAGAAATTGCGAAGGTCACTATACAAAATCGCGAAAAAAGGATATACTGGAAAATTCCGGGGGAATCATATTAATGTTGGCCAACAGAGGAGCGTTCAGAGATTTTAGCACGCTTTCACTCTTATTCAGAAAGTACACCTGAATGGAGTTATAGGGTGTCAAAATTTAACATAGTGAGAAATTGCGAAGGTCACTATACAAAATCGCGAAAAAAGGATATACTGGAAAATTCCGGGGGAATCATATTAATGTTGGCCAACAGAGGAGCGATCAGAGATTTTAGCACGCTTTCACTCATATTCAGAAAGTACACCTGAATGGAGTTATAGGGTGTCAAAATTTAACATAGTGAGAAATTGCGAAGGTCACTATACAAAATCGCGAAAAAAGGATATACTGGAAAATTCCGGGGGAATCATATTAATGTTGGCCAACAGAGGAGCGTTCAGAGATTTTAGCACGCTTTCACTCTTATTCAGAAAGTACACCTGAATGGAATTATAGGGTGTCAAAATTTAACATAGTGAGAAATTGCGAAGGTCACTATACAAAATCGCGAAAAAAGGATATACTGGAAAATTCCGGGGGAATCATATTAATGTTGGCCAACAGAGGAGCGTTCAGAGATTTTAGCACGCTTTCACTCATATTCAGAAAGTACACCTGAATGGAGTTATAGGGTGTCAAAATTTAACATAGTGAGAAATTGCGAAGGTCACTATACAAAATCGCGAAAAAAGGATATACTGGAAAATTCCGGGGGAATCATATTAATGTTGGCCAACAGAGGAGCGTTCAGAGATTTTAGCACGCTTTCACTCATATTCAGAAAGTACACCTGAATGGAGTTATAGGGTGTCAAAATTTAACATAGTGAGAAATTGCGAAGGTCACTATACAAAATCGCGAAAAAAGGATATACTGGAAAATTCCGGGGGAATCATATTAATGTTGGCCAACAGAGGAGCGATCAGAGATTTTAGCACGCTTTCACTCTTATTCAGAAAGTACACCTGAATGGAGTTATAGGGTGTCAAAATTTAACATAGTGAGAAATTGCGAAGGTCACTATACAAAATCGCGAAAAAAGGATATACTGGAAAATTCCGGGGGAATCATATTAATGTTGGCCAACAGAGGAGCGTTCAGAGATTTTAGCACGCTTTCACTCATATTCAGAAAGTACACCTGAATGGAGTTATAGGGTGTCAAAATTTAACATAGTGAGAAATTGCGAAGGTCACTATACAAAATCGCGAAAAAAGGATATACTGGAAAATTCCGGGGGAATCATATTAATGTTGGCCAACAGAGGAGCGATCAGAGATTTTAGCACGCTTTCACTCTTATTCAGAAAGTACACCTGAATGGAGTTATAGGGTGTCAAAATTTAACATAGTGAGAAATTGCGAAGGTCACTATACAAAATCGCGAAAAAAGGATATACTGGAAAATTCCGGGGGAATCATATTAATGTTGGCCAACAGAGGAGCGATCAGAGATTTTAGCACGCTTTCACTCTTATTCAGAAAGTACACCTGAATGGAGTTATAGGGTGTCAAAATTTAACATAGTGAGAAATTGCGAAGGTCACTATACAAAATCGCGAAAAAAGATATACTGGAAAATTCCGGGGGAATCATATTAATGTTGGCCAACAGAGGAGCGTTCAGAGATTTTAGCACGCTTTCACTCATATTCAGAAAGTACACCTGAATGGAGTTATAGGGTGTCAAAATTTAACATAGTGAGAAATTGCGAAGGTCACTATACAAAATCGCGAAAAAAGGATATACTGGAAAATTCCGGGGGAATCATATTAATGTTGGCCAACAGAGGAGCGATCAGAGATTTTAGCACGCTTTCACTCTTATTCAGAAAGTACACCTGAATGGAATTATAGGGTGTCAAAATTTAACATAGTGAGAAATTGCGAAGGTCACTATACAAAATCGCGAAAAAAGGATATACTGGAAAATTCCGGGGGAATCATATTAATGTTGGCCAACAGAGGAGCGATCAGAGATTTTAGCACGCTTTCACTCATATTCAGAAAGTACACCTGAATGGAGTTATAGGGTGTCAAAATTTAACATAGTGAGAAATTGCGAAGGTCACTATACAAAATCGCGAAAAAAGGGTATACTGGAAAATTCCGGGGGAATCATATTAATGTTGGCCAACAGAGGAGCGTTCAGAGATTTTAGCACGCTTTCACTCATATTCAGAAAGTACACCTGAATGGAGTTATAGGGTGTCAAAATTTAACATAGTGAGAAATTGCGAAGGTCACTATACAAAATCGCGAAAAAAGGATATACTGGAAAATTCCGGGGGAATCATATTAATGTTGGCCAACAGAGGAGCGTTCAGAGATTTTAGCACGCTTTCACTCATATTCAGAAAGTACACCTGAATGGAGTTATAGGGTGTCAAAATTTAACATAGTGAGAAATTGCGAAGGTCACTATACAAAATCGCGAAAAAAGGATATACTGGAAAATTCCGGGGGAATCATATTAATGTTGGCCAACAGAGGAGCGTTCAGAGATTTTAGCACGCTTTCACTCATATTCAGAAAGTACACCTGAATGGAGTTATAGGGTGTCAAAATTTAACATAGTGAGAAATTGCGAAGGTCACTATACAAAATCGCGAAAAAAGGATATACTGGAAAATTCCGGGGGAATCATATTAATGTTGGCCAACAGAGGAGCGATCAGAGATTTTAGCACGCTTTCACTCTTATTCAGAAAGTACACCTGAATGGAGTTATAGGGTGTCAAAATTTAACATAGTGAGAAATTGCGAAGGTCACTATACAAAATCGCGAAAAAAGGATATACTGGAAAATTCCGGGGGAATCATATTAA
Organism: Thelaira solivaga; assembly: GCA_947397855.1. Taxonomy (NCBI): domain Eukaryota; kingdom Metazoa; phylum Arthropoda; class Insecta; order Diptera; family Tachinidae; genus Thelaira; species Thelaira solivaga. The sequence continues at coordinate 78,114,940 of OX377611.1, read as the reverse complement.
TGTTGGCCAACAGAGGAGCGATCAGAGATTTTAGCACGCTTTCACTCATATTCAGAAAGTACACCTGAATGGAGTTATAGGGTGTCAAAATTTAACATAGTGAGAAATTGCGAAGGTCACTATACAAAATCGCGAAAAAAGGATATACTGGAAAATTCCGGGGGAATCATATTAATGTTGGCCAACAGAGGAGCGTTCAGAGATTTTAGCACGCTTTCACTCATATTCAGAAAGTACACCTGAATGGAGTTATAGGGTGTCAAAATTTAACATAGTGAGAAATTGCGAAGGTCACTATACAAAATCGCGAAAAAAGGATATACTGGAAAATTCCGGGGGAATCATATTAATGTTGGCCAACAGAGGAGCGTTCAGAGATTTTAGCACGCTTTCACTCATATTCAGAAAGTACACCTGAATGGAGTTATAGGGTGTCAAAATTTAACATAGTGAGAAATTGCGAAGGTCACTATACAAAATCGCGAAAAAAGGATATACTGGAAAATTCCGGGGGAATCATATTAATGTTGGCCAACAGAGGAGCGATCAGAGATTTTAGCACGCTTTCACTCTTATTCAGAAAGTACACCTGAATGGAGTTATAGGGTGTCAAAATTTAACATAGTGAGAAATTGCGAAGGTCACTATACAAAATCGCGAAAAAAGATATACTGGAAAATTCCGGGGGAATCATATTAATGTTGGCCAACAGAGGAGCGTTCAGAGATTTTAGCACGCTTTCACTCATATTCAGAAAGTACACCTGAATGGAGTTATAGGGTGTCAAAATTTAACATAGTGAGAAATTGCGAAGGTCACTATACAAAATCGCGAAAAAAGGATATACTGGAAAATTCCGGGGGAATCATATTAATGTTGGCCAACAGAGGAGCGATCAGAGATTTTAGCACGCTTTCACTCTTATTCAGAAAGTACACCTGAATGGAATTATAGGGTGTCAAAATTTAACATAGTGAGAAATTGCGAAGGTCACTATACAAAATCGCGAAAAAAGGATATACTGGAAAATTCCGGGGGAATCATATTAATGTTGGCCAACAGAGGAGCGATCAGAGATTTTAGCACGCTTTCACTCATATTCAGAAAGTACACCTGAATGGAGTTATAGGGTGTCAAAATTTAACATAGTGAGAAATTGCGAAGGTCACTATACAAAATCGCGAAAAAAGGATATACTGGAAAATTCCGGGGGAATCATATTAATGTTGGCCAACAGAGGAGCGTTCAGAGATTTTAGCACGCTTTCACTCATATTCAGAAAGTACACCTGAATGGAGTTATAGGGTGTCAAAATTTAACATAGTGAGAAATTGCGAAGGTCACTATACAAAATCGCGAAAAAAGGATATACTGGAAAATTCCGGGGGAATCATATTAATGTTGGCCAACAGAGGAGCGATCAGAGATTTTAGCACGCTTTCACTCTTATTCAGAAAGTACACCTGAATGGAGTTATAGGGTGTCAAAATTTAACATAGTGAGAAATTGCGAAGGTCACTATACAAAATCGCGAAAAAAGATATACTGGAAAATTCCGGGGGAATCATATTAATGTTGGCCAACAGAGGAGCGTTCAGAGATTTTAGCACGCTTTCACTCATATTCAGAAAGTACACCTGAATGGAGTTATAGGGTGTCAAAATTTAACATAGTGAGAAATTGCGAAGGTCACTATACAAAATCGCGAAAAAAGGATATACTGGAAAATTCCGGGGGAATCATATTAATGTTGGCCAACAGAGGAGCGATCAGAGATTTTAGCACGCTTTCACTCTTATTCAGAAAGTACACCTGAATGGAATTATAGGGTGTCAAAATTTAACATAGTGAGAAATTGCGAAGGTCACTATACAAAATCGCGAAAAAAGGATATACTGGAAAATTCCGGGGGAATCATATTAATGTTGGCCAACAGAGGAGCGTTCAGATATTTTAGCACGCTTTCACTCATATTCAGAAAGTACACCTGAATGGAGTTATAGGGTGTCAAAATTTAACATAGTGAAAAATTCTTTAAGAAAATATATCAAAGTTGGGGGACAACTTTTAAAGGCAGTTTGCAGATTTACATAATAAGAACTAAATAAAAAAAAAATTCATACAAATTTTTAGAGTTAATATAAAATCATAGGAAATTTAGTTCAAAATTGTTTTGACTGAACAATTAAAAAATTAATTTGAGGATAGTGTAAAACTCCATTCAGGTGTACTTTCTGAATATGAGTGAAAGCGTGCTAAAATCTCTGAACGCTCCTCTGTTGGCCAACATTAATATGATTCCCCCGGAATTTTCCAGTATATCTTTTTTCGCGATTTTGTATAGTGACCTTCGCAATTTCTCACTATGTTAAATTTTGACACCCTATAACTCCATTCAGGTGTACTTTCTGAATAAGAGTGAAAGCGTGCTAAAATCTCTGATCGCTCCTCTGTTGGCCAACATTAATATGATTCCCCCGGAATTTTCCAGTATATCCTTTTTTCGCGATTTTGTATAGTGACCTTCGCAATTTCTCACTATGTTAAATTTTGACACCCTATAACTCCATTCAGGTGTACTTTCTGAATATGAGTGAAAGCGTGCTAAAATATCTGAACGCTCCTCTGTTGGCCAACATTAATATGATTCCCCCGGAATTTTCCAGTATATCCTTTTTTCGCGATTTTGTATAGTGACCTTCGCAATTTCTCACTATGTTAAATTTTGACACCCTATAACTCCATTCAGGTGTACTTTCTGAATATGAGTGAAAGCGTGCTAAAATCTCTGAACGCTCCTCTGTTGGCCAACATTAATATGATTCCCCCGGAATTTTCCAGTATATCCTTTTTTCGCGATTTTGTATAGTGACCTTCGCAATTTCTCACTATGTTAAATTTTGACACCCTATAATTCCATTCAGGTGTACTTTCTGAATAAGAGTGAAAGCGTGCTAAAATCTCTGAACGCTCCTCTGTTGGCCAACATTAATATGATTCCCCCGGAATTTTCCAGTATATCCTTTTTTCGCGATTTTGTATAGTGACCTTCGCAATTTCTCACTATGTTAAATTTTGACACCCTATAACTCCATTCAGGTGTACTTTCTGAATATGAGTGAAAGCGTGCTAAAATCTCTGATCGCTCCTCTGTTGGCCAACATTAATATGATTCCCCCGGAATTTTCCAGTATATCCTTTTTTCGCGATTTTGTATAGTGACCTTCGCAATTTCTCACTATGTTAAATTTTGACACCCTATAACTCCATTCAGGTGTACTTTCTGAATAAGAGTGAAAGCGTGCTAAAATCTCTGAACGCTCCTCTGTTGGCCAACATTAATATGATTCCCCCGGAATTTTCCAGTATATCCTTTTTTCGCGATTTTGTATAGTGACCTTCGCAATTTCTCACTATGTTAAATTTTGACACCCTATAACTCCATTCAGGTGTACTTTCTGAATAAGAGTGAAAGCGTGCTAAAATCTCTGATCGCTCCTCTGTTGGCCAACATTAATATGATTCCCCCGGAATTTTCCAGTATATCCTTTTTTCGCGATTTTGTATAGTGACCTTCGCAATTTCTCACTATGTTAAATTTTGACACCCTATAACTCCATTCAGGTGTACTTTCTGAATATGAGTGAAAGCGTGCTAAAATCTCTGAACGCTCCTCTGTTGGCCAACATTAATATGATTCCCCCGGAATTTTCCAGTATATCCTTTTTTCGCGATTTTGTATAGTGACCTTCGCAATTTCTCACTATGTTAAATTTTGACACCCTATAACTCCATTCAGGTGTACTTTCTGAATAAGAGTGAAAGCGTGCTAAAATCTCTGATCGCTCCTCTGTTGGCCAACATTAATATGATTCCCCCGGAATTTTCCAGTATATCCTTTTTTCGCGATTTTGTATAGTGACCTTCGCAATTTCTCACTATGTTAAATTTTGACACCCTATAACTCCATTCAGGTGTACTTTCTGAATATGAGTGAAAGCGTGCTAAAATCTCTGATCGCTCCTCTGTTGGCCAACATTAATATGATTCCCCCGGAATTTTCCAGTATATCCTTTTTTCGCGATTTTGTATAGTGACCTTCGCAATTTCTCACTATGTTAAATTTTGACACCCTATAATTCCATTCAGGTGTACTTTCTGAATATGAGTGAAAGCGTGCTAAAATCTCTGATCGCTCCTCTGTTGGCCAACATTAATATGATTCCCCCGGAATTTTCCAGTATATCCTTTTTTCGCGATTTTGTATAGTGACCTTCGCAATTTCTCACTATGTTAAATTTTGACACCCTATAATTCCATTCAGGTGTACTTTCTGAATAAGAGTGAAAGCGTGCTAAAATCTCTGATCGCTCCTCTGTTGGCCAACATTAATATGATTCCCCCGGAATTTTCCAGTATATCCTTTTTTCGCGATTTTGTATAGTGACCTTCGCAATTTCTCACTATGTTAAATTTTGACACCCTATAACTCCATTCAGGTGTACTTTCTGAATATGAGTGAAAGCGTGCTAAAATCTCTGAACGCTCCTCTGTTGGCCAACATTAATATGATTCCCCCGGAATTTTCCAGTATATCCTTTTTTCGCAACCTTAACAATTTTACAATTTCACACCCTATTACTTGATTCCGGCAATGTTTAGGAATATTATGCAGGTCTAAAATCTCTAACTTTTCTTGTTGTGCCATATTGTACAATTTGTGCAAATTTGTTTTAATTTAATTTTTTTTTTTTATCAATTTCCTCTACGAACGCAAAGAAAATTTTTCAAAATGTAAAATTTTTGTGGCCATGTTAAGTGTTCGCATACAAAATTTTAACATTTTGTTAGTTTTACAGAATTAATTGATTTTACAGAAGTTATTCTGTTATTTTTTCAGTTTGTGAGAGAGAGAAATGTAAAATAAATATTTAACAGTACAATGTTAAAAACGAAGCTAACTGACGGAGCTATCTGCACGCACATTTGTGACACTCACCTGAAAAAAAGAAAAGAAAAAATAAATAAAAAAAAATTTATTACAAATTTTTTTATGAAATATTTAATAAAAGAGATGGACGTAGTAGTAAAAACTTTTATCTTTTAAATATCAAGTACTCAAGTACTATAATAAAATAAATTGAATTGAAGAAAAAAGTAGTAACAGTAGCAGTAATATTATTAGCATATGAAGTAGTAGCAATAGTATTAACGGTATATAAAATAATTTTTTTTTTATTGTTAAATAAAAATAACAGTAATAGTAGTTGTAGCAGTAGTATTACACAGGTGGTCGTAGCAATAGCAGTAATTGTACCAGTAGTAATACAGTAATAGTAATATGAGTAGTATCAGTATAATAAAATGTTGTAACAGAAGTAATAAACATATTAGCGGTAGTAGCATGTAGTCTTATCAGTAGCAAAAGCAGTAACAGTAGTAGCAGCATTACTAGACAGTAGTAGCAGTAGTATAAATAGAATAGCAGTAACGTGCGTGAAAATAGCTCCATCAGTTTGCTTCGTTTTTAAAACAGTACTTGACATATTATTCAATTTTAATTTGTAGCAATCAAAAAAAGCAGTTAAACTAGTATTTTAAATAGCAAAAAAGTTAAACTAATAATAAAATTGTATTAATTTGGCAGTGAAAACAGTCGACACTTATTAAAAAATTTAGCTGGCTTAAAAAAAAAAAGTAGCATGCAGCCTCATCAGTAGCATTAACAGTGGCTGCTGTGTAAGTGGCACAAGCAGTAGTAGCAGCAGTAGTATTAAAAATATATTAAGCCTTATTACAAGTGTAGTTTTCGTTGTCGAATTTCCGACAAGCCACTGTTTTCGCCATGACAACGACACTCATAATTAGCCCTATTTTCGAACCATTCCTACTACCAAAAGCTTAAGCTTGATTAAATTCAATTGTTTATTCAAAGAAAAATAGTTTAAAACATGTTACTACTTTTTTTTATTATTTTTTAAGCTAAACTATTGCTATAAAATTTGCTACGCCTTAGAAAAGATGTTTTCTATTCATTTTTTATTTCGAGTGCATAAAATTGATATTCTCTGCAAACTGAAAATTATTATAACTGGTTTTTTATATGTAGAAAAAAATTATTTAAAATTGTCTAAAGAAAGAAAAGAGATTTTAACAACATTTAAATCAGATAAAATGTAGTTCCTCAATTGCATACACACACTTGCAGCACAATGTGAAATGATTTACCAAAATGACAGCTGGATTTTTTGCATGAAATTGTTGAGCAAAAAAAAAAAAAGTTGAAACAGAAGAGATCTCTGCCATATACTTTGTTGCCACTTTAAACACACAAAGTTATTGCAACATTTTCTATGATTGTCATGTTCAGCATTATGTTACAATTGTGGAATAAAAGAGTTTAAATAGCAACAGAATGTTTTGCACAAAAAAAAAGTAAAAAAGAAAAGGAACAAGTTAAAAAAAACTAAGCAGTTGCTACAGGAAAACACAAAGCCTACCACAATAATAAATGGCAGCAGACACAACATTTTTCTTTAAAAAAAATATCAATTAAGAAATTTGCTATAATTAAAGTGAACTGAATAAATTAAGAAATTAGAAACAAATTTATTTACTCTAAATTGGTTTTGTTAACTTTGTGTTTCAGTTTCTTTTTTTAGAATTATTTTTATCTTATAATTGAGATTTATTTTCAGTTTAAGTTTTCTCCCTCTTTTTCAATAAGGAAATACCCTGTAACTTTATCTATTCCGTAACACATAATCGAATTTCCTTATTAGATTTCCAGCTACACAACAGCAGTAGCAAAATGAATTTTATGTTAAACAAAAACAAAAAAACACATACAAGCACTTTCATAGCTGTTCTTAGTAAGCCAACCACCATTCCAAACAAAAAAAAAAAAAAAACTTAAAATTAGTTTTAATAAAAAAAGCAAAGGGGATGACATTTTTATAGCAACGTTTAGCACAAAACTACTGTTCTGGATATGATTATCAAAAACAAATTAACCCAGAATAAAAGTGGCACAAATAATGAAAGAAATACAAGTAGGAAACAGTAGAAAAGCACAAGCCTGCACGCCAAAAGGAAACAACAACAACAACAGTCTTATCTCTCTTTCTCTCTGTCTCTCCCTCATCTATTTATTAACCAACTAAATTTAACAATTGCATGATTGTGTTGTTGTGCGCTGGTGTTTTTGTGTGTATGTAAAAGGAAACGTTAGAAAATGTACCGTTTAATAAAATTTCTTGCTTGCAGCGTTTTGATTTCCTTTACTTCTTCGTTTTTTTTAATTTTGCTAGAGTTCATATGCAGCAAATTGCTATGCCACACCAGCACGTTTAGTTTTGCAAGAAATACTTTTTTTTAGCAGCAAGCAACTAAATGCACACAAAGGAAGTGATTAGTAATTGTGAAATATGAGAGGGGCGGCAAGGAAGAGAGAGCGAAAAAAAACAGGATATCAAAAACATAAATCGTTATAGAATTTTACAGAAATTTTAAATAATTAATAAAATTATTTGCATAAACCTGACTCTCAATTACATTAAAGTTATTTTTAATAAAGTGAAGTGTTTTAGTTTTTGTTTTTATAATAAAAAAAATTTCATTAGAATTTTTGTTATTTAATTTAGTTCATCACATTTCTATTCTTTATAGTTATTAATTATTTAAAAAATCATTCATCAATTACGGGCTAGTTTTTAGCAGCTACAAATGCCAGAAATTAAACAAACTGCATCTGCATAAAAATAATATTAAATTACGTTACGAAAAAATCGAAATAAATAATAAAACAAAAAAGTGACATAACTGGTGAGAAAACAAATGCATCATTCGTAAAATATTTTAACACTCAAATGATGACAATATTTAAAAAAAAAATTTTAATATTAAAGCAAAATACAGAAGTTTAAAAAAAGAATTTCATGTTTTTACGAATATTTTTTTTCAGATTTTGAATTTAACGTTTTATTTTAGTTTCTCTCTTCGTTTTAATTTTTATTATATTTATTTTTTTTAACTATTTTTACTTAAAAAAATTTATTTTTTAATTATTTTTTTTTAGTTTTTAATTTTTTTTTTATTTTTTTTTTTTATTTTTTTGCATATTTATTTTATTTTATTTACGTTTTTTATTTTATAATTTATTTTACTCAAGTTTTCCTTTTTCGTTTTATTTAATTTGTTTTTTTTTTACTTCTTAATTTTTATCTCAATTTTTTTTTTAATTTTTTAGCAAATGAAAAAAATAAAACATTATTTTTTCCTATTTTTAATTTTACGTTTTATTTTATTTATTTGACCTTTTTATTTTTAATTAGAATGGCTACTTTATTAAGCTTGAATTCGTATAATTTATAATTATATCCTGATGAAGCTACGCAAGTTGGAGCGAAGTATCGATATAAAAATAATTTTTTTTTTTAAATAAGACCTCAAGCTTAATAAAATAGTAATATTATTTTAAAAAAAAAGGTCAAAAAAAACTATATATAAATAAGAGATTATTTAGTTATTTATTTTAATTGATTTTTTTTTTGATTTATATTATTTTTTTTTTTTTTTATTTATATTATTTGATTATTTATATTTATTTAATTATTTTTATTTATTTAATTATTTTTATTTATTTAATTATTTTTATTTATTTAATTATTTTTATTTATTATTATTTATTTAATTATTTTTATTTATTTATTTAATTATTTTTATTTATTTAATTATTTTTATTTATTTAATTATTTTTTTTTATTTAATTATTTTTATTTATTATTATTTATTTTTTTATTTATTTATTTATTTTTTTATTTATTTATTTATTTAATTATTTTTATTTATTTAATTATTTTTATTTATTTAATTATTTTTATTTATTTAATTATTTTTATTTATTTAATTATTTTTATTTATTATTATTTATTTAATTATTTTTATTTATTTATTTAATTATTTTTATTTATTTAATTATTTTTATTTATTTAATTATTTTTATTTATTATTATTTATTTAATTATTTTTATTTATTTATTTAATTATTTTTATTTATTTATTTAATTATTTTTATTTATTGAATTATTTTTATTTATTGAATTATTTTTATTTATTTAATTATTTTTATTTATTTTTATTTCTTTAATTATTTTTATTTATTTACTTATTTTTTTAGTTTCTTAATTTTTTTTATATTATGTAGTTTTTTATTTTTTTTTTATTTTTTTTTTTATTTTTTTTTATTTATGTTTTTATTTATTTTTTTTTTTTTATTTTTTTTTTTATTTATGTTTTTATTTATTTTTTTATTTATTTTTTTTATGTAATAATTTCTATTTGGAATTTAAAATTTTAACAAAATATTAAGCACAAATAAAGATTAATATTTTATTTATTTTTTTTTTTAACTTTTTTTTATTTTAGTTAGTTACCTGCCTTCTGCAAAAAAAATAATATATTTTTAAAGAAAATAAAAAATTTTTCACTCTTTAAATATTTTTTTTTTGCAGAGTATCTTTTACTTGCTAAAATATTTACTGGTTTATAAATGTCATGTTAAAATTGCATTGTAAATTTTTATAAACTCTGCACTCGTATATCAACTTGCATAACAGACCATCTACTCATACAAAAGAATGATGGATGTTGTTGTAATACAGTATATTAGATAAAATGAATTTGTGCTGAACAATATATAGACTGAATATAAAAAAAGGTTATATTGCTTTTAATTCTATTATTTAAATAAAGAATTTTTTTTGTTATAAATTTTTTTGTTTATATCACGAGCACGACTGCTGTGAATATAAAAACAGCAAAATGTTTTTAATTTTTTTGTATTTAAATTTAAACTAATTAAAATTGATGATTATGGTGGTTTTATTTATTCAGGAGCACAAACACAGCAACAACTACATAAATCTTAATTTTTACATTCTCTTTTTTATTTTTTCAATAAATGTAAAATGAATATTAAAAAAATGCATAAATAAATGGTGATGGTAGTAATAATGTAATAAATAATGTTGATACGTCATGTGGGTTTGATGAGCAGCAAAATAAAAAAGGATTCATACATCATGCGGTGCAAAAAAAAAAAAAGGAAAATATGTAATTTATTAAAATATTATTACAGCAAAAATAACAAAACAACAACAACTATAATAACAAGAATAATTTATTTGTAATAGTTTTTTTAAACAAAAAAATTTATTTCTGTACTTGCTTTTAGTTTTGCTGGATTTTTCAGATAAACAAACAAACATTTGTCATCATTAGCGATAAATTATAACAATTTCTTTTGTAACGAACAAAAACAAATACTAGATTTGAAATTTTAAAATATAGAAATGTAACATAAAAAGCTTTTATTGATTTAAATTAATTTTTTATGAAGTCAATATTTTTTTTTAAAACTAAAGTTTTTCATAAGCTATAAATTGTTAAGATCTACACTAAAAAAAATTTTTTGTTGGAAGAAAATTTGTTAGTTGAAAATTTCGGAGGAGTTTTTCAAAACCAAAGTTGTGTTTCAAAAAATATTTTCTAATATAGAAAATAACTTTTGTTGTGAGAATTGAATTTATGAATATTCAAAGAATTGTTTGTTGTAAGTAGCGAAATTTGTTGCTACATAATCATATGTTTTGCTGTACCAGCAAATTTCTGTTGTAACAAAAAAAAAATATTTTTTGATTCTCACAACTAAAAATCGTTTTTTCAGTGTGTAAAACAAAATTATTATAGAATTTTTTTTTTTTTTTTTTTTAATTTAAATTTTTTTTCTCAACCTGCAACACAGTTTCTGAACTAGAACTTGAACTTTGGTTGTGAAAATCAAATTTATTAATATTCAAAAATGTTGTTCTGGCAACCAAGATTTTTTTGTAAGGACCAAAATTTAATGCTACTGTCCAAATTTTTAGTCCAACAACAAATTTCTGTTGTCACAATAAAAAATTTGATTCTCACAACCAAAACCGTTTCCTCTATGTCGATATATAACAAAATTATTTTTGTATTTTGTTTTCTTATACTTAAATTTGCAATATAGTTTCCTAACTGGAACTTGATGCTTTCGTCCAAAAATCTCTAGCAGAATTTTTGTGCTTGAAATAAAAAAATTTTTAGTTCTTTCTTTTTTTATATATTGCAATTTAACAAATTTTCTTCTTTGCAAAACTCCCATTATAATGCATATTCAATAAGTAAACTTTAATTTTATCTAAAGCTAAACAACAGCTAACGAATGCAATTAATAATTAATATGCCAAACAAATGTTGGGACACAAAGTGATAATCTGACTAGGCTTTAAACATTAATTAGAACAATTTTGTTACAAAGCAACAAAAAAATAATAAGAACGTAAATGTATGGGAGATAAGAAGAACACAGTTGTGGATGGCATTAAAACCACAACAATTTTCAAATACACAAAACAAAAAAATAAATTTAACGAACACAGCACACACATCATGGCACATCCTGTAGCCAAAAACGTTTATCAGGCTCGGTTTGATGCATGCAGAAGATTAACAGCATGTATGTAAGAAAATGTTTATAAAATAAGACAAAATCGTAACTAAAGACAAAAAGGATAACAACGACTGAAACTATCAAAAAAAAAAATCAGCAAACATGTATTGCATACGTAATGATTGTCACGTAAAAATGACGCTAGCAATTTAATATGGAACAAATGAACGATTTTCAAAATGTACAAGCACTGAAACACACACACGAACACATACAACCACACACTCGCAAAGACTTTTAAGGAAGCTAGCAAAAGTAAGCACAAGAAATGGCAAACAAGTTTTTTAAAACTAAAACCTTAAGAAAAATAGAAAAGCTTGTGAAAAATATTCCCAGATGACAACGAACTTGAAGCACCTTTAATGGCTCGTATTAAAGTTGTTGCAGACGTAAATGAAATTCGACAGTGTTGTCACATTTCTTTGTTAGTATAACGACTTCGAAGAACACCAAGAGAAAAAAATAGTCAGTTTTGGTTGGTTTAGCACGCATTAATTAGAAACGCAGGATTTCTTTTTTTTAGGACATACTAGCCAAGATAATGAATTTTGAAGTGATTTAAACCTGGATTGTGCCTTTAAAATATTTGATAAGATACCCTAAGCATATCCCCGATATTCCAGGTAAGCCGCCCATAAAATAGGCAATTTCGAATACAGAAAAATTTCTGCTCCCGTTAGCTGCGGCAGTTTACGTTGACCAGCAGTCCCAGCCTGTTCTTGAGAGCGCTTATCGTCCGACTGACCAATTAGCTAGAATTACAACGACTGCGGTTCTCGTAGTTAAAGTTACATATGGCCGACGTTGCCAGATAAAACTATTTATATGACGCCAAAGACACTTATAATTAAGGACCAAATTACGGCACTCGATTTAAATGGATATTTCGATCGGCATTCTCCCCTTTTCACTAATGTAACATACTAGTCATGAAAATCTACACAACCAATAGAGTGTATAAAATACAATCAGACACGCCAGGACAAGTGGCAATGACTATGTAAGATTTTTTTTTTTTTTTTTTTTTTGTTATTTCATTTTCTACATTTCCAGCTATTGAAAGCTGGTTGAAAAAAGAAAAATGTTAAAAATAAAATTAGAAAAGATTTCATGTAAGAAACTAAAAGAAATCGTTATCTTTGTCATTGTCACTGTTGCTGCTGCTGCTGTTGTCGCCATCATACTCATCGACATTGTCAAACAATAAAAATTTTTGCAACATTTACGCCACCATTTGAAAATCGATTTTGAATTTTACAGCATTTGTTGTGACAATTTTCATTACTGTTACAAACAAATGCTTTTTACTGCATGTTTCTGTCTACAAAAACCCGTTCGTTCATGCTTAACGATTTTAAAAATCGTTAAGTGTGTGAAAATATATTTTGTTTTCTTTGCAAAAGGCAGTGATGTAAAGGAAGAAAATTTATTAAACATGGGAAACATAAAAAATAAATCAATTAAAATAGACGCTGCACTGCAGTCTTATCAATTTAAAAGAATAATTTTTTTCGTTTCTTGTTTCGTTTTTTTTTTATTTTACTTTATTAAAAATAAGATTTAATTCTTTCATTAGCTCAGGCCAGGCCCAGGCTGTACTTTGTCAGCTATTAAAAAATAAAAAACAACATTTTAACTTTTCTTAATTTTGCTGATTTCGTAACTCTTCTTTTTTGCCTTGTATTTTATTTATTTATTTTTTTTTTTGTGTTTATGCTCAACTCGAGCATTGACTTGGCTATAAAAATCATGACATCGTAAGGTAGAAATGTAATGATTTTTATTTGTTACAATTTGCAAAAAAAAAAATTTCCAAATAATTCCTTTTCTTTTACCGTTGAAATATCTTTAGCTCCTCTAGAATTGCAAGTCGTAAAAGAAATCTATAACTTAAGCAAAAAAGAAAAGGAAAAACTCTTTTATCTAAAGAAAAAGTAGAAAAACACAAGTAAAATCTCAAGTGTTATCGACATTTTTTTCTTGTATTTTTATTATTATTCATTCATTCGTTCCTTACTTCAACCATTGTTAAGAAAACTATCATCAAGTAAATTTTGTTCATTTTCAAGTAAAATGGGAATTATAATAAAAATAGATAAATAATATCAGCTACAATAGCAACAAAAAAAAACCACCTAAACACACGCAAAAACACATGAAATCTATAATCTTAAAGGTTCAATAAAATGCAAGTAAGTACTAGAAAGCAAGATATTAGATATTCCCATTGAATTTGCTTTTATTTCCAACACAAAAAAGACAAGAAAAAAAATTATATAAAAATAAAATTAAAAAAAAAACCAAAAATACCAGCAATTTATATAGACAAAAGTACATACTTATCGTAGATCTAAGCAAAGCTTTCTTACTAATTTGGTACTAAATGAATGTAGCTTTTATTGCAATACTAAACTAGCGATAGAAATAACAATTTCCAAAAGGATTTACTTTTTCCAAAAACCCACAAAAAATAAACACAAGTGTGCATTAATACTTAACACACACACATGCATCACACAAACACAGCCATACATGCATACGAGCAGCTACCTACGTACACATGGAGTTGTACTCATATGAATAAAAATTATAAGAGTAATCGCATAAACGGCTCGTTTAAAATTCGGTGGCATAAATTTTTATTTCAAAATACGTTTTTCTAATTATTATCAATTGTAATAAAAAATTTTATTTGAGAAAATTTTTTATTTTAATAAAAAAAAAATTTTAATATTTTTTTTTTAATAATTTCTGTTAATAATTTTTTTTTTCAATAATTTTTTTTTATAATTTTTTTTATAATTTTCTTAATGATTTTTTTTTATAATTTTTTTTAATAAAAATTTTTTTTTAATAATATTTTTAATAAAAAACATTTTTTAATAATTTTTTTTAATAATTTTTTTTTTAATAAAAATTTTTTTTAATAATTTTTTTAATAAAAAAATTTTTTAATAATTTTTTTTAATAAAAAAATTTTTTTAATAATTTTTTTTAATAAAAAAATTTTTTTAATAATTTTTTTTAATAAAAAACATTTTTTAATAATTTTTTTTAATAAAAATTTTTTTTTAATAAAAATTTTTTTTTAATAAAAATTTTTTTTTAATAAAAATTTTTTTTTAATAAAAATTTTTTTTTAATAAAAATTTTTTTTTAATAAAAATTTTTTTTTAATAATTTTTTTTAATAAAAAAATTTATTTAATAATTTTATTTTAATAAATTTTTTTATTCTTTTCAAATTTTCTATTTGATTAGTGTCAAAAAAAAATATTTTATATAATAATTCTTTTACTGCATTATTGATTATTCCAATTAAAAATATTTCTTTAGTTGCTTTTTATTCAACTAAAATAAATTATATTTTGTTTAAATATTTACCTAATAGTTTTTAACCACAAATTTTCCTTTCAATTTTTTTTACTTCATATTTTTATTCTAGTTGAGATTTTCAATGAACCCTGAACACTTGGAATGAAAGCATAGAACTTATGAAAACCAAAATAATTCCATTAATACAAGTAATCGAAAAAAAAAAGAAATAATAACGAACAAATCCATAGAATATATTAAGATATAAAATCACCAGATGTATTTGTAGTAGCAGCAGAATGAGTTGAATGAGAGAAAACAAAAATAGAAATTTGAATTTGCAGTGCTTTTAACTTTAAGCCACTTTGAATATGAATATGTTGCCATTAAACGAAGGATGTACTTAATTATGTAAAATATGAAATAAAATATAAACATTGAGGTTGTTGTAAGAAACAAATAGTTTTAAAAATGAAGTAATTTTCCAGGAATTTTTCTAAGAATTCTTTAAAAATTGAGAAGACCAGTAAAATAAATTGAAAGTTTTGAAATCAGAAAAAAAAAAGAAAAGCTCTAAAGAAAAGCGAACTGCTTAAATGTAAGTAACGAGGAGGTAGACAAACTCCCCATAAAATGTGGGGCTGGTATCTTCAGTGGCCCAAAAACATTCTGCAGACTGTCTTGCAGCTCTAAGATTACGGAAAGGTGGGAAAGCAAATCACAATATTATTGATTAGAAACAAGGGCAGAATGCGAAAACATTCATGTCATTCCGTTTATGAGGAAAAGTGTGGATAGTAGTTTCAATGTGTCAGGAGTTTTCTGGAAATAAGATCGAAACTTGTGTGGGATTCTCTAACACTTCTGTAGAGACTAGCATCTAAATAATAACAGGGAGTAACTGATATAAGTGCCAGGTCATAGTGGATACATACGAAGCCAATGAAAAGACAGATGAGAAGTGCGGCTAAGCCTGACAAGGATTCATGACTAAGCAAAAATGAGGACCACTCGCTCTTAATTCTAGTTCTAAACTACTTAAAGAGAGCAAACATGCATATCGTACAGTTTTTATGACATTTTTTGCCATGTTTTTTCCAAAATAAAAAATGTTTTATATGAAATTTAAAATTTTTTTTAGTTCCATTTAAAGTAATAAAACTAAATTAAATGTTTTGCTTAAATCCTATTGAAAATTTAAAGCCCATTCGTTGGGATTGAAACAAACTGTTACTATTAATGTGATTTAAAATGTGTTAACATTTAATACTTGTGTAAGTTCATATACTGCGCACACATACTTATACCTACATATACATGCATTTAACCCATTGCCCTGCAATAAAGGACTAAATGCTTTTACATATTTTTAGAAAAAAAAAAAAATACACACAAAATAAAGTCGTATGCATGCAAATAATAAAACTAAAAGTGGCATTTAACAATATTAAAATATTCTCATGCATGTGTGTAAGCTGAGAATGTGTTGGTATGCAAGTAAATTTATGAATGTGTGTTGTCACATCAGCAGCTGTTGGAGAACAGCAGCATATTTCTGAGACGACACACAAAAGATCACATCTACATTTTACATGTCTGCCTTCTTTCTTTTTTTCAAATTTATTTCTTTAACATTTGCCTTTAAGATTATAATGTCGACTTGTGTACAAAAAAGTTTTAAAGATGCTTTAGTTCCACATGTGAATCCTTTTTTCATTTTTTGCTTTATTATTCTCATAACAAAAATAAATTTATCTCTCTTCAGCACTGAAAAGCAGTCAACCAAAAATACAAAATCAAAAAAAATAAAATCATAGAAAAATTTCACATACTGGTGTAACAGTTGTTGCATTATTACACAGCCACCACTACCATCAACAACAGCAAGCAGATGTGGCATTAAGCAGATCTGCAGCACACTTTTGTGTACTTACTTCTTTTCATTTTTCATAATATACCAAGACAAACTTGCAGCTCTGAATTAGAAACAGACTACAAACTCGTGCACTCTCTGCAGTCATAGTGATAGTAATAATAGTAACAGGCACCACAATATCAACTAGAATTTAGCATTGCACTTCATCATATTTATTTATGATGTTACAAGTGCAAGCAGGCTCAACTATGAATGCTGAAATATTTTTTTATTTTTTTATTTTTTTTTTTTTTTTGTTTTTTTTGTTCACTTGCAGCCCAACACTTTATTAACTACAGCCACCCGCTTTAAATTGGCAAAAGAAAATCAAGTTCTTAATTGAGATGAGGCAAGAGATTTTTTTTGATTGTAAATTAAAAAGTACTTTTGAAGGATCTTGAAAACAAGCAGTTAAATTTTATTAATGAAAGCCAACGATGCTTGGGACAATTTTCTCATAAATGAGAGAACGTTAAACTAAGATTTTAAATTATCCTTAGATAATAAATTATTGGCAATCAAAACGAGAACAACTATTTTGCCAGAGTTGTTTTAAGCAGTTTTTTTTTTAAACAGCAACTTAAATCTATTTTAATATTCAGGCTGTCTTCTTCCACATCTTTTGTTTTGCAATGCAACAACTCAACATATTGCTAAACGCAACTGAGGAAACTTTGACAAGTATGGCATTCTTAGTTATATTTTTAGCAAAAAAAAAAAAAAATTGCAAATAAACGCAGCTTTGGAAACATTTAAAATGGCCAGCCAGTAATTGTGCGACAATGTCTTCGATATTCAGTGCTACCCACTCTATTGTTAACACAGGCAAGAATTACAGAGTTTCCTAGACAGTTTGTATGTTTTAGAGAAAAATCACTCATTTGAGAAAATAAAATTTATTTTAAAAAAACTGGCAGCAAAACACTTTTAAACAAAAAATTATAAAAACAACGAGGGCCAGTATGAGTTCTAAATGAACCTTCTTAACTAAAAAAAAAAAAGTTAAAATTATAAAAAAAAAAAAATTTTTGTGAAATATTTTATCTAACGTTTACTTTAAAGTCTACGTTAATTTTTTTTTTTTTTTTTGGTCATACGATACGATAAAAAATATACGATCTCTAAAAAAAAACTATGGATCCCTACAACTTAACAATTCATCTAAATGTATTTACATTTTCTATAACTACTAAAAATTTCTTTATAAAAATCTGCTTAAATATTATATAATAAAAAACCCAACACACATGCTCTACTACAAGATACATCATCTTCTTAAACAATCTGTTTTTTTCTCTCCTTCTTCTTCTAATACTGCAACAAGTATATTAGTGTGTGCTTGTATTTGTATTTATATTTTATTGTTTAAAAGTTTCCGAATAGCAGCTCAACGTAAGCTGCCTAAAGTGCATGTGTTTGTACTTAAAATTTTATAAAATCCTTCATAAACCAGACATGAAGTGTCAAGTAAAAATTTCTCATTCATATTGTGTGTTGTTTTAGAAAAGATATTAAAAAAGAAAATACTGCAGAATTTAGGTAAAAGCAAAATAAAAATTAAATAAAAAAAGGTTTTAGCAAGATAATTAAGCTCATTGGGATTCTTAGACATTTCATATTAAAAAAAGAAATATTTAATATTATTTATTTATTTTATTTTTTATTATAATATATTTTGTTTTTTAATTTATTTAGTTTATTTTATTTTACATTTTTTAATTTTTATTTCGATTTGTTATTTTAATTTTTTTTATTCGTTTATATTTTGTTTTATTATTTAATTATTTACTTTTTTTTATATTTTAATTTTTTATTTTATTTTTATATTTTATTTTTATATTTTAATTTTTTATATTATTTTTATATTTTAATTTTTTATTTTATTTTTATATTTTAATTTTTTATTTTATTTTTATATTTTAATTTTTTATTTTATTTTTATATTTTTATATTTTAATTTTTTTTTATTTTTATATTTTAATTTTTTATTTTATTTTTATATTTAAACATTTTTTATTTAAATTTTTACTTTTTAATTTTTTTATTTAAATTGAGCAAAAACTTCTATTTTATGACGTCAAAATAAAACTATTTTTACGCTAAAAAATAAATCTTAACTTTAGAGAACTCATCAATACGGTTTTATTGGTATATGACAATATAGAACTCCGTTGACTCTATGAGAGTTTTTGAGTTTAATTTTTTTCGATAACTATATACGGTCTCTGGCAATTTCATATAGAAATGCTTACGTTATTGTTTGATTTTGTTTTCATAAGAATTGTTGTTTAAAAAATTTTTAGGGAGCCGCAAATCAGCTATTTGTGTTCTTCATAGGGAGCCCGGCTGTTCTTTTTTTATTTTATATAATTTTTTATTAATTTTATTTTATTTTATTTTATTTTATTTTATTTTATTTTATTTTATTTTATTTTATTTTATTTTATTTTATTTTATTTTATTTTATTTTATTTTATTTTATTAACTTTAAAGCCTAAAGTTAATATTTAAAAAAAATTTTTGATTTGAAATTAGTGGCTCAAAATATTATTTCAGCAGTTTTCAGTTTCTCTTGTGTAAAAGTTAAGTTGCCTTTAAAATGTATTGTTCTATAGCCAGTACAGTACGTATGAGTATTATTAATGAAAACTATATATTCAACATTCATACGTCCAGGAATAAAAATCTGTTAAAACAAATTTTAAAGAAATTAAAGGTTTAAGCATTTTACTTACTAAAATTTCTTTTATAAAATTTATGAAGTCACTTAAAGTAACTAATGGAACACATTTAACCATATTGACCTTTGGTACATTATGAGTTTGTGGATTTTTCTAATTCTTTTTCTTTCTTATTTTTTTATTTTGGTGCCAGAAGTTGCTTGGAAAGAAAGTTGAATGCATATTAACACATGAACAAGATAAGAACGAGAGAGGAAGAGAGGGGACCAAATGTGACCAGTGTAGTGCTTTATGAAAAATTATTAAAAATGTGTATCAAAAAGTACACAAAAAAGAAACATTTAAAAACTTTACTCAATGGAATTAAAATTTAAGACAAAAGTTTTTTATAACAACAAAAAATGGGAAGAAATGTATTGGTTTAAATATTAAAAATGGTTTTAGTTGAGGTAAAAATTTTGTATAGTACTTTTGTTGGAACCTTGAAAAATTTAAATTGATTACAAAAGTCATGAAATTTATTTAAACAAATAAATAAAGCTTAAAAATTACTATTTTTGAAAGAGATATTTTTGAATATTTTTTGTACAACAAAAGCAGTTCTTAAAAAGGACTGACATAATTTTAAAAAATTAACCACAGGCTTAGGAGTTTGCTCCAGTAAGTATGGATGCACTTTGCCAAAAACATTGGCTGAAATTACCCTATTAATTTTCAATTTTATTTGTATTAAAATTTTAGGGCACTAATAGTTTTCTGAAAGCTCATTTCTAGTTACAATAGGTCTATTCTGGGCGCAGTGACCAGATGCTAATTCTAACCAGCATAATAACTATTTTTAATGGTTAAACCTGAGTTAACAATTTTTTAAATTGAACTGAGCTGTTAACTGGTAACAACTGCTATTCTCACATTTAAAGTTGCTTTTTGAGCAAGTGGAGTTCATTATAAGAAAATAAATATGTATGGAAAAAACGTAAAAAGTTGTTGAAAAAATATTCACAAAAATTGTATATAAACACCCTTTTATTTCCCTTTCTGTAAAGCACGAATTATTAAATGAATTGATTGCTTTTGACTGTAAGTATGTCAGCGTGACAACATAAATTATTATTATTTTCTTAAGCAACTGCACTATATACAATTACAAATTGAAAACAAATACATTCTATAGCTTCATCTGCTCCGCTAATGATATTGTTTGTCTTGCTGTGTAGTTGCTTTTTTAATAACAACTACAATTACAATTTACTGTTGATATTTTACATGAGCTCAGAGAAAAAAAAGGAGTAAAAATTAATGAAATAATAAAGTATTTACAGTTTTTTAATAGTGTTAATAAATTAAGCTTAAAGGCAAAGTGTAAAGATTTAATAAAATCATAAAAAAAATCATTTATTATTCACCGTATGACATTTACAATTTTACAAGCACAGAATTAATAATAAATAAGTTTTTACTTCCGCAGTGTGCGTTGAGTGATATTAAAAATATTTATTAAAAAAATTTATTTTATTTTTGTGCGTTGCGATTAATAAAATTTATTTTACTCTTTTTTTATTTATATTTTATTGTGCTGCAAAAAATATCTCATTTATTATTTTAATTGTTTAATTAAAATAATTTTTATTTTACGTAACAAAAGCAAATTTTAAGGCCCTTTCAAATTCACCAGTTAAATCTACAGGGCCTTCTGGAATAAGTGAGTGAAGATAAATATAAATATAAATATAAATAAGTGAAGTTAAAAATGTTTTAACGTAACCCGTTACGTTTTTTAACAGTTTTAAAGCTTTTCAGTACTTATAGAAAATTAACTAATACGCCTTATGCCATTAAAGATTTCTAAATATGTTTTTAGTATTTATGACATTTTATAAATATGTTTAGTTTCTCAAGAATATTACGTAATAGGACACATCATTTTAAATAACAGGCCGTACCACCCAAATTGTTAAAAGTTACTTTGGGTTATTTTGATTTTTTTTTTTTAATTTTTATATACCCCAGTGCTGTCGCCCTGAGTCATTTTAACAACTTCCTAATGGGATGGGACATATATCATTTTAAAGGGGAGATTGTCTAGATTCGTAATCTACCACCCAAATACTCAGAAAATACTTTGAACTATTTTTAAAATATTTTTGAAATTGCCATATACCGCAGAACTGTTGTTCTCAAGGATTTTGGCAGTTTCCGTTTTGCATCATAAAATAAAAATTATTAAGTTTCCAATGTTAAAACACAGAAAGTTTTCATTTTGGAAATTTTCATGGGCAAAATCGGGAATGATACCTCGGCAAAGTGGGGGGTATATGGAAATTTCAAAAAATATTTAAAAATAGTTCAAAGTAATTTGTAAGTATTTAGGCGGTAGATTACAAATCTAGATGGCTTCCCCTTTAAAACGATGTATGTCTTATCCAGTAATCTTCTATGGTTCGTCCGGAAGTTACTTTAAAATTTTTTTTGAAATTTCAGTATACACCAGTACTATTGCTCTAAAAAATTTTAGCGACTTTCGCATGAACCATAAAAGCTTGGGGGTTGGGAATTCAGATGTGTAATCTACCACTTAAATAGTCAAAAGTTACTTTGGATTATATTTAAAAAATTTTTCAAATTTCCATATAGCCCAGTGCTATTGCCCTGCAGGATTTTAGCAACTTCCTGACGAAATATCGAAAATTACAAGATGGAACATATATCATTTTTAAGGAAAGGTCGTCTGGATTTGTAATCTACTGCCTAAGCATTCAGAAATTACTTTGGATTATCAAAAAAAAATCTTGGAATTTTAATTTTTTATTTTATTTTTTGATAAAAAATTTTAATTTAATTTTTTTAATTAATTTTTTTTTAAATTTTTTTTTAATTTTTTTTTTAATTTTTTTTTTAATTTTTTTTTTAATTTTTTTTTTAATTTTTTTTTTAATTTTTTTTAAATTTTTTTTTTAATTTTTTTTTTAATTTTTTTTTTTAATTTTTTTTTTACTTTTTTTTTAACTTTTTTTTTTTTTAATTTTAAAAAAAATTTTTTTTTTTAATTTTATTTATTCTTGTTTAGTTTTTTTTTTTTTAGTTAAAAAAAAAAAATTTCAAGTTATTTCAATTATTTTTCGTTTCTTCCACCACTACAAAATGTTATTAAAAAATAAAATTACTTTTAAATGAAATTACTTTTATACATGTGACAGTATTTAAATTAATTTTTTTTTTTTTTTGGCTTAGACTTTGTAACTCCTAACTTCATTTATAAATATCTCTAAATCCATCGGTTTGCCTAAACTAAATTGAAACTATTTTATACAAGTATTTGGTAGCAATTTTGTATAACTAGATTATGTTTAAAAACAACAACAACAACAAAATCTAACAATGTTTGTTTATTTTATATTATGTTGACATTATTTTACCAAAAACACTGTAACTTTTTTTAGAAGAGAACAAAAAAAACAAAGATAAAATATATAGAACATGTGTCCTTAGCATGTTTGTCACGTTTTTTGTTAAAATTTAGTATTTTGTTACTTGTAGCCAATACAAATATTGTTAGAGAGTGTGTTTAGAGAAGCACAGCAAATATTCAAAACCCCATATAACAACCAATACATTTGACTGGAAAATCATGCTCATTTTAAATATCATTGATGATAATGATGATGATGTTGTATTGCGGTTGCTAGATTGGTCTTTGCAAATACAGATCCTTTGGCCCTATAGACAGATAGATGACTGCTTTTAGATGAATGAACGTGAAAAGCAGGTTGCATAGAAATGGTGGTTTTGGTATATTTTTTTATTTTATTTTATTGAGAATCTATAGCTAATTTTATTTTTTTAAATTTTTTAAAAACAATAAAACAAACTTTAAATGTCATTTAATTTAGTTGCTATTGTTACGAGTATTATGCAAGCTTCTACTATTGAAACAAATACAAATAAAGTAGCATGTGACAACTAATGAACTTTAGAAAAGTAAATAAAAAAAGTCTCGTTACCAAATTTTCTTTTTACTTCATTTATATTGACTTTAACTTGCAACTATTTTAAATTCCAGCATAAATTAACTTGATGCCAAAGTAATTTTATTTTTTTTTTTTTTGTTCTAGTTTGAAGCCTTTTAATGAGTATTAAATTTTAAGCTGAATTACTTTTCTCTTGCTTTTTAGTTTAATTATGTTGTGTGTGAGGGTATCTTTATTTTAATTTAATTAGCTGTCTGAGTTTCTTTAATCATAATTTTATTTGTAGTAATTTTCTTTTTCGCCTTTGGTGGTTTTTTTTTTTTTTTTCAACAGAAAAGTGGCGACAATAATGATGAAAATGTTTAAAGTTTTGGCATAATAATGAAAAGTACAAAGTTAGTGAGCCCCTTTGTCAGTCGAAATTGAGTGACTAGTTTTCTTTCGCCTTCGCTTCGCATCGAAAGAGGGAACCAAGAGGGTTAATTTTGCAAAATATTTTTTTTTTTTTTTGTGTAAAAACCAGCCTTTAATAAATAACTTGTAAAATAAATTTATAAATCGTATTTTATAACAATATATTTAACTTTAATAAATATAATTTTACCATAATTCATGACAATTTCACACTTGGAAACATTTTGATTTACAAAATGGCAAAAATATTATTTTCAAGGAAAATTTTATTAAAAAAAACGATTATGGTTAATTTGTCATTTTAATTAAACTAATTATTTATAATGGCACAGAAAAACATTGTATTAAAGAATTAAAGTAAAATAAAATACAAACTACACGTCATAAATTTTAAAAGACTTAAAAAACAAATATATGTAGGCAACAGTAAAACCTACATAAATGAAACAATCAACAGAAGCTATAAAATGTTAACAAGTAATTTTTAAGACTTCGCTACATTCAACTTTTACTGCTACACTGAAAGAATTTTGTTGCTTAATCAAGCCTTTGAAAAAATTCATTATTTTTTCATAGGCTCATGGAAAATATTTCATTGAATCAATGAAATGATATCATTAGTCTAAGTAAACTTTATCATTCAGAAAAAAAAATTTTTTTTTGATCCTTAAATTATCCCTTCAATTTAAAGATCAAAAAAAAATTTTTTTCTAAATGACAACGTTTACTTAAACTAATGACAATATTTCATTGATTTAATGAAATATTCAGTAAATTTGCTTTAGTTAAATTAATGTTATT
This sequence comes from Thelaira solivaga, assembly GCA_947397855.1. Lineage (NCBI taxonomy): Eukaryota > Metazoa > Arthropoda > Insecta > Diptera > Tachinidae > Thelaira > Thelaira solivaga. Next base: position 78,090,308 of record OX377611.1, on the reverse strand, counting down.
GTCGTCATGCTATTTCTAACAGTTTTAACAACTAAGTAGAAAAGTTGTTTTCTATAAAGCTTTTTCTTTACAACAACAAAAATATTTTCTAAGTGTACTGAATAAAGCTTTTACTGTATAACAACAACAACTACAAGAAATTTCCAAATAAATGGCTCAATATTTCAATAAAACCAAAATAAAATAAAATTTTTTTATTCATTTGACATTTTTTTTTCTCATAAATATAAAATGCAGGCGAAATAAGTCATTATGTGCCTTTTACACAAAAAAATATGAAAACAACAAAATTAATAAATTAATTGTTGTAAATATGTTATATAAGCCATTCAGAGAAACCTTTAAATGAGAATTTTGCACTTAACACACTTTTGTAATTAATACTGCAAACGAAATTAATAACAAGTAAAATGAAAATAAAAAACTAAATTTGATTTATCTGAGCTGAAGCTTAAATGCGCTTGCACGCTACACTAGTAAGCGACATACACACAAACAAAATATAAAAGCAGCCAAAGTTGGATGTGTTAATGTCAGCTTGAAAGTGATATGTGTGACAGACAAGTCTATTACGACTTTGTTTATGATTTTTCTAAAACTGCTAACATTCATTACAAGCACATATGTAATATTTTATACTTGAAAGTGCAGGTAAGCCATTTCAAATAGGCTTGTGCAGCCCTTTAGTTTTTACATCTTCCTTATGCGACAATATGCCCTTAAACATACATTTTGTTATGATTTTTTTCCAACTACATTAAAAATTCTATAGGATAGTGTAACATAGATTTAATCGTGCATCTACACGGATTTGAAAAAATGTGGAATTACATTTTTGTCCTCTTATTAAATGAAAACTTGTATGTTTTTTAATTCTACCAATAAGTTCACACCAAAAATAAAGCAAAAACAAAATTTTAAAGATCTTAAAATGGACCACAGTTATGAAGTGCTGAATTTTTCAATTCCGAATAAAATATTCGGATTCGGAATACAGAACTGCACTGATAAACTAATTTATAAAAAAAAATTTTAATTCATTTTTTAGAAATTTATTTTAGCATGCAATTTAATAGTTTAAATAAAATTCACACATTTTAACTTAATTTTTCATTTAACATCAATTGCTGGTTTGCGTGTGTATGTGTGTGTTTTTTTTTTAAGCCATATTTTTATTTATTCAAATTTAATTGCCATTATAACCAAAACACACACCCATAATTTATTGATTTGAGTGTTTGTTTTTATTGTAAAGCAAAATTCTTTGTGTGTTTATTAATTAATTTTATTTCTTTGTTATAGCAGTACGAGTAACTTATGTTCATAATTGAGCTGTTGGTGTTAAAAGTGGTTTAAGTCCACTTAAAAAAAAACATTAGTTGGCGGTCATTTTAATGAGACACCAAAGACATGTCACTAAAATTACCGTTGAGAATTATTTTTTTTTAAAAAGTGGACTTGTACCACTTTCAAAAATATTAGCTAATTTATTACAGAGATTTTATTTATTAAAAAAATTTTTTATTTAATTATTTTAATAAAATTATGCTGTATCAACATCAGTCCCTTAGTGGGTCATGACTTTATTATAAATTTTTTTTAAATGCGATACTAAGGGGTAAAACTATATATTGTTAGTTAATTTTTTATTGCAAGCAGCTCCTAGCAATTTTTTAAAAATTTATTAAATCATCTGAAAACTGTAAATGAATATGAAGATCAACAAAGAGAAAAAATTTTCTTACTGCATCACTATCTACAACCACCTGATATAAAAGATAAACCCATCAAATCCCTGAATTTTTAATGAATTTTTTGCAACTTAAAGCTTTTACAAAATCGTATGACAAACAAAGACTTTCATTAAATAGCACAGATACATTAACTTTTTTATATAAAAACTAACCTGTTTTGTTTTTATATTGTTGTCACGGTGAAGGTTGATAAATTGTTTGATGACATTCATTCACTTTTTTTTTAACACACGTTCAGTTTATAAAAATTGTGGTGATATGTATTGAATACACTTCTGAAGTCTGCGTGGGCACACAAACAACCACAATTTTGGAGTCTATTTATGCTTGAGTATATTACTCACCCGACACTCCCGACATTCATATGATCCTGAAGTCATGGAAATTCAACAGTTTATAAAAATTGTGGTGATATGTATTGAATACACTCCTGAAGACTGCGTGGGTACACAGCCAACCACAATTTTAGAGTCTATTTGTTATTACCCGACACTCCCGAGATAAAACCCGCACACGCGTGACAGTTTTTTTAACCATCATGATCACTTACGAACGCGTACTACTACCACGATTTAAATATTTCGAATTACGCATTTTCGGTCACTGCAGTCTTTTTAGTACTTCAAGATCATTCAATTAAAATAATACCCGTTCACGTTCACGCATGACAGCACTTAATGCTGTTACAATAACTTACGTACGCGCACTCGTTAACGTTTCCGCATGACAGCTGCTTAACGCCATCATGATTATTTACGATCCCGTATTCCTTGAGATTTACGCTTGATAGCTTTCTTAAGCCTACACGAACGCAAACACTATATTTCGATTAACACACTTTCGGTCACTGTAGTCTATTTGTTCTGAAATTAAAAGAAAAAACAGTAAAAATCAATTTGTTTTTAAAAAGGATACGTAAGCTAAATACTAAATTAATGCACGAGCAATCCAATGCTATAAAAATTTAAATGAAAAACAATAAAAAAAATATTAAAAACTTGAGTGTTTTCCATAAAAACACCAGATACATTTGGTTAAGAAACATTTGTAACGTAAATTTTTATTAAAAAATAAAAATAAATTTTATTTCATTGTTGTTGTTTTGCTAATTTGAAGCTTTCCTTGAAGATAGTGTTTAACTTAATTTATTTTTAATTTTTAATAAAAAAAAAGGGTTTTTTAAACTAATTTTTTTATTAACAATAAATATGGGGAATTAAGTTAGCAGTCCTGTGGGACATATATAACTAATAAATTTTTCTTCATATCCTTAAATTTTTTTTGGAAATCCCCCTAATAAATATCTTTAGCATTCAGACAGAGAAGCAAGTATTTTCCAAAAAAAAAGTTTAAACCTTATCACAGACCTAAACCAGTTAATGCTACTTCCATTGTGAATTCTAATTTAGTTTTTGTAACAATAATATTAAGCAAACATCTGAATTGAATAAATACCCTTAAATAACTTGAACTTCCGAGCTTTCATGAAAGCTTGCAAAAATTTGTTTAACCGGAAATGAAGAATAGGGATAATAGTAATAAGTTAAAATTGTTATCCAAGGATAAAGTCATATAAATTTATTTTTTTTATTTTTTTTTTCTAACAAGTAAAAATAAATAAAACTTTTATAATGCAAAAATAATTTTTATTATAAAGTTGGAAGTAAATTTACATTTTCCCACTTGTTTACTGCTTTTTGGGGATTGTTGAACTTCTCTAAAAAGAGCCCTTTTTTTATTTTAAACCCGCGCAAAACACATTTTTTTTTTTTTGCTAAGAAATAAAAATAAAATCCTTCAGAGCAACAGTACTGGGGCATTAAAGAATTTGAAAAATTTATTAAAAATAATCCTAAGTAACTTCTAGTTATTTGCGCCATAGATTACAAATCTAGACAGTCTCCTCTTTAAAATGATATGCGTCCCATCCCACAATCTTTATAAGTTCGTTGGCAAGTTGCTAAAATCACTTAGAGCAACAGCACTGGGATATATGGAAATTTCAACGAACCTATAAATATTGTGGGATGGGACACAAATCATTTTAAAGAGGAGACTGTCTAGATTTGTAGTCTAGCGCCCAAATACTCAGAAGTTACTTTAGACTATTTTTAAAAAAATTTTTTAATTTCCATATACCCCAGTGCTGTTGCTTTGAGTGGTTTTCACCATTTCCCACTTTACCGAGGTATCATTTCCGATTTTGCCCAGGAAAATTATCAAAATAAAAAAGCAATTTAATCTGTAGGCTCTAAACTTTCTGGAAGTGTTTTAAGATTTTCGGAAAAAATCGTAGTTTTTATTTTATGATGTAAAATCTGGAAATTTAAAAAATTTTTTAAAAATATTCCAAAGCAACTTTTGAGTATTTGGGCGGTAGATAATTTCCCCTTTAAAATGATATGTGTTCCATTCTGAAACCTTTAATGGTTCGTCCGGAAAATTCTAAAACCCCTCAGAGCAAGATTGCTGAGATCTATGGGGTATCATATTGAAATTTCGATTGCTATTGACCAATGTAATTTGGCCGGAGCTATTCTTACCCAATTCATTCAGAATCAGCTATTTTGTTTGAATTTCTACTTAAGCAACAATTTGTCTGTATAATAAATTTAAATGCCAACCAATTACGCTTTAAAAAACTATTATGATTGTTAAGTTTGATTTGTTTTTCCACTTACTAATTACGGATTTTTTTCTTTTGCAATGAATTTAGCTTCGTAATGTTAAGAAAAAGAAAATTGCATATTAAGCATAAAAGTCAATTTTATTCCCATGTGTGGTATGATGTTACACCAACTGCTTTAACGTAATAAAAATAAATACAAAAACCAAGTCGAAAGAAAGAAATTAATACTTAAATTTTGATGATGGTGATTTAAATATTTTCCAAAGTAAATACATAATTGTTTACAAATACAAACACAATTGTAGCAAACAAAATTTTTATAAGGGGTTAGAAAAATAAATGTTATAAAATAAAGTATTTTGAATTTGGTAAAAACAAGGGAAGTACGACGTAAAACCTCTTTAAATAAAAATTGGAATTCTGGGAATAGCTAAAAACTCGTTACCGACCAGGACTTCAGAAACAATAAGTTAATTTAAATTTTTAAAATAATTTTATATCCTTTAAACAATTATTAGTGATAGACTTCCCTTAATATTTTCATGTTTTTTTTTACACAAAATCTTATCTACAGAAGGTGTGTAGAGTAAATTAAAAGGTCAAATGATATTTTAGCTCTCATACAATTATACCCATTCATATTCACTTATGAAGCTTTTCCTTTATACTACCTTACAGTGCATTTAGAGTATATTAAGTTTTTTGTGGCATTTGTAGCGCATTAAAGTTTTAAATGAAAAGTTATTTATGAGAACCAGAAAAATTTCTTTTAAAAGAAAAATTAGAAATTATTTTGAGTGAAAGGAAACACAAGCTTTGGTTTAGATTGACTGAAACTGACTCGAACAGAACTACATGACCGGACATAGCAGAGTATTAAAACACTTGGCTATACAACAGGGCTACCACAGACTTAAGAACATACTGACACTGTAATGGACTTTTTTAGATCCATTTTCCTTACTTACACCATCACTAACTGCAACAGTCTGACATAGCGAAAAAATAGCCCAAGGAAATCTCTCAATTCTTAAAGAATACTAGACTTAGGAAGTACATATTTGTAACATGACACTAGTGTCACAATAGCTTAATTCTGGCATTAATAACCAGGTGACTTGTTCTTAATTCCCGATTCTAATTTTAGTTCCACTTAATACAATCTTTCATGTTAAGTAGAATTAGAATTAGAATCAATCCAGCCTCGTTTTATATGAATTTCTGTGTATGCCTTTGGGTTACGCCTTGGCAGATTTAGCGTTACAAATCCGTCCGGGAGATGGCGCTGCAGTCGGTATCTGGCTTATTTATCTACTACATGTTTTTACCCGGCCTCGCACGGTTCTTTACTCTATGAGTAAAATTTCTTAGAGTAAGAAGAGCGAATAAGCAAAAATTTGCAGGCAAATTAACTTTTGCTGAGTCAGCTAGCATGAAATAAATATTTTATATCGATTTTATGTCAATGTCCTCTAGTCAGCGTCATGTCAGTGTCATGAAAATATGAAATAATGAGTCTAACAATTTTTGTGATGAAGCAAAATTTGCAATTATTCATTTCGTTGCTGAGTTATACTACCGCAGTTGCGTTATCATTTCTACCGTGGCCATATTGCCATATTATTGATACAGCAATAAACAAGTTCGGTTGTGAGAACTAAATGTTTTAATCAATCAACAATTCAGTTACGACCGTCGAATTTTTTAATCATGACAATAGAAAATCGGTCTTACAGCTCAAAATATTATTAGGAGAACTAAATTTTGGTCTGTAATATGGAATTTCGGTTACTAAAACCAAAAAATTTAATATGACAGCTGAATTTTTGATTGGAAACGAACTTAGTTCTCACAACGGAATTTGTTTTCTGTTTGTAGATAAATTTCGCTTTCTAACGGAAAGATTAAAAATGTAAGAGAGAGTAAAAAATTTGCTAAAAATAAAATGTATTTTAGCTTAATGAGTTTTACAAAATGTAATCGTGTGTAATTCTAATTTATTGATATTCTAATGGAAAATTTTTCGAAAAATTGTTTACTTAGTACAATACGTACTAAGAGCTGTTTTATTAGACGCCAGTCTGAATCATCAGTGATTTACTTCCAAGTCTTGTTAAATTAATTGAATTAAGCACAAATAAAGGTTACTTTTTGTTAAACTTTATGAGTTATATGTTTATATGTTTTAATTTATTTTTATTTTATTTGTTGAATATTTTCTTTTTGTTTATTTAAATTTTATTTTTATGGTAAAAAATGAGTAGTGTAACACTATTCATTCACAATAGACCACTTTTTAATTCACAATTAAATGAAACCATTCAAAATAAAAGATAATTCTGCAGAAATGAATAATAGCAATTTGCAAATCGATATATATTTCTCTCCGCTAAATTTTCCTTTCCTAATACCAACCAATATTTTTCTAATTATTTTTTAATTTTAAACTTTAGATTAAAAACGTTACTTTTAATTGTAGGAGTTTCTTAAACTTAGGGCTTTCTAGAAATCATAAGACGACATGTGTGTAATAAAGATAAGTGAATTTTTCTATAAAGAATATGTTAAACTAACCTGTTTTCTTTTTATATTGTTGTCACGGTGAAAGTTGATAAATCTTTCATTTTCAAAACACGTTCAGTTTATAAAAATTGTGGTGATATGTATTGAATACACTTCTGAAGTCTGCGTGGGCACACAAACAACCACAATTTTGGAGTTTATTTATGCTTGAGTATATTACTCACCCGACACTCCCGACATTCATATGATCCTGAAGTCATTGAAATTCAACAGTTTATAAAAATTGTGGTGATATGTATTGAATACACTCCTGAAGACTGCGTGGGTACACAGCCAACCACAATTTTAGAGTCTATTTGTTATTACCCGACACTCGCGACATAAAACCGGCACACGCATGACAGTCTTTTATAACCATCATGATCACTTACGAACGCGTACTACTACCACGATTTAAATATTTCGAATTACGCATTTTCGGTCACTGCAGTCTTTTTAGTACTTCAAGATCATTCAATTAAAATAATACCCGTTCACGTTCACGCATGACAGCACTTAATGCTGTTACAATAACTTACGTTCGCGCACTCGTTAACGTTACCGCATGACAGCTGCTTAACGCCATTATGATTATTTACGATCCCGTATTCCTTGAGATTTACGCTTGATAGCTTTTTTCAGCTTTAACGAATGCAAAACAAAATATTTCGTATTACGCACTTTCGGTCACTGCAGTTTATTAGTTCTTCAGGATAATAAAAATCTGAAATTTAAAATAAAAAACAATACAAATTAATTATTTTATAAAAAGTAAACTAAATTTATGGACTGTTTCTTTCGCGTATTAATCTAAAGAAAACTTATTTTGATTTTTTTCATACGAACGCTGAGTCGAAGGCAAAACTCTGATTTTACTATGAAAAACACTGTAAAAGCAAGTGTCAAAATCAGATTATATGAAAAGCAGTGACATTGTGAACTACAAATTGACTTTCTTTAATTTAAATTTAAATTTTCTTTTGCACTTGTGATTCCCTTATTGTTTGTTACGTGATACTTGTTTCGCCATGAAATTAATTAAATAATTTAGCTAGAAAAATTTTTAATTTTTAGCAAAGTTCGAAATTCTGCATTTCTTCAGAAGGACTATATAAATAAACCCAATGAAAGAATCTACTAAATGCTTAACTAGAGGGTTCACCAGGCATAGTGGGCAGCCAATGCAGCTTTTATAGTCTCAATGATAAAATCTCCTCTCTTGCCTGACAACAAGGCAAGAGTTTTTCTGATTGACTTCCGGTACGTAATTCAGCTCCTCTTAAAAAACAAATAATTGGCTACATTGGAGGCCTGACTATCAAACTAAGCTTATGACAGTACCAGAAAAGTAGATTACGCTTTCAGCAAGTTATTTTTCAGTTTAAAAAAAAAATTTGCTGAAGCTGTATTATTACAAAATCTCTACCAAAAAATCAATGTAGGGTGCATATCAATTCGTCTTAAACAAATTAAAGCTTTAGCTTATAACACACTCCTCCAACATCTTGTAGTAAACAACAAACAAGAAATACTCTTGAAGCAGTAAACATTTTTATGCTTAATAAGCACAAACAAATTTTGTCTAAAAACTTTCCAAAAATTTTCGAATCAGAAGGTGTAAAAGAGGGATTTAAAAATTTCTAAAGGGGGAGAATAAAAAAGGAGTATAAACAAAAAAAAATAAAATAAAATGAAACTGCTCTTCATGTAAGTGTGTTAACAAGGCAATAATTATTTTATTTTGTGTCTTAAAAATTCCTCATCATAAAAATACCTGAAGCATGAAAATTGTTATGATGTGCTACTTCAACCAACAACAACAACAGCAGCATGAGGAAAAAAAAAAGGAAGCAACCACGTGTGCACGCGACTAAAATGTTAAAACGAAACCAAAAGGAAGAATTTATTAGAACAAAACTAAAAATTAAAATTTGTATTCATTTTGTTATGAATGAAAAACTTTCAATTGCATCAGTTTATTTGTTTAATAAACTCTACAAATCTCCAGAGGAGTTTTGGCGATAGTAAAAATCGTTTCTTTATATCCTTTTTCCTTTCAAGTTTTTATTACACTAAACATGCGCCCTGGTAAGCATCTTTTCCTTATTCGGCTTATTTTATATTTTGCAGGTGTAAACAAACGTGCTAGGGTATTTTGTTGTTGTTGCAACCATTTGGCGGTTTGATTTTTTTTTTTTTTGGTATTTGTGCTGTGTGTTACTTAAATTACACTTTCAAATATTGTAAATTCGTGTTTCTTTCGGTGTGTTTTCTTTGCTTGCTTTTATTTCGGTTACATTTTGTATAAAGTTTGTTTGCTAGCTGCTGTTTTAGTTTTATATCTTGAATCTTTTGTCAGTCTTGATTGTTTAGTTCTAACGTTTGGTTGTTTTCTTTAAGCGTTAAGCGGGTAAACGGTGTTTTAGGCAATTACCTAAAAACCTTAAAAAATTTATTGAAACTAGTCGGTTGGTTGATTTATGGAGTTTCAAATTTATTATGCAATTTCTGAAAAGTAAATTCTTATTTTTCCAATTGTTTCGAGTACTGATGGCCACTATAACAGAATTAAATAATTGTAAGTATTAATGAAATTTTATTTAAATAAAATTTTTCACTGATTGAAGGATGTAAATATTAGATTTTTGCACAAATCAAAAATATTTTTTTTTAAGAAACTAAAAATATTATTTATGAATATCTGCCGTATGCACCATTTCACGGAAACTACTTTGATCTTCAGTGCATTAATTTTAAATAAAATGGCTATTTTATTAAGCTTGAGCTCTTATTGTATAAATTTATTTTTATATTGATATTGATATTTCGCCCCAACTTGCGTAGCAGGATATAATAAAATAGCCATTTTAATTTAAAAAAAAAACTCAAACTAAATAAATTTTTAATTTTAATTAATTAAAAAAAATTTTTTTCAATTTTTTTTTAATTTTTAAAAAATTTTTTTTTAAATTTTTTTTAATTTTTTTAATTTTTTTTTTTAATTTTCTAAATTTTTTTTTAATTTTAATTTCTTTTATTTTAAAAAAAATTTAAATTTCTTTTATTTAAAAAAAAAAATTAATTTTTTTAAATTAAATTGAATTAAATTTTAATTTAAAAAAAATTATTTATTTTTTTTTTAATTAAAAAAAGTTTTAATTTTTTTTTTTTTTTTTTTATAAAATTACATTTTAAATAATAAAAATATAGAAAAACGTTAAAAAAGTATTTATAATTTCAATTGTCGTTTTTAAATTAAAAAAAAATATTTTTTTTTATAAAATCAAAACTATATAAAAAAACAAAAAAAATATTCATAATTAAAACTTTTTTTTTATTTAATTTTATAAAATCTCATTTTAAATAATAAAAATATAGAAAAACGTTAAAAAATATTTAAAATTTTAATTGTTTTTTTTAAGCCACAAAATATTTTTTTTTTAATTTATATATTTTAAATTAAAAAAAAAACATTAAAATATATTTATAATTTCAATTGTTACACAACATATTTTTTTTATTCATTTCAATGTCTATTATGCTCATGCCAACAATATTTATGTATTAAAACAAAAATAAAAATTGTGAAATTGAAAGTGGTTTTCCTGTACGAGTACTTTTAGTTGATGTGTTTGCATGTCAACATATTGCAACTGTCTGCAGGTGACTAAAAAAAAAGAAAAACTCCAAACGGAAGTCTATATTGTCTACTTCCAGATAAAATGTTGAAAAAATAAAACAGCAACATTTCACAACTCCAGCCAGTAGTAACATTTTAAGACAAAATTTAAATTTATATACGAAAAAAATAAATGTGCGAGTAGAAAAAAAATATATTTTTCATAATATTACAGCAAAATTTGATTTTTATCTAAAAATATTCATTTTGCACAGTGAGCAATTTTGTTGTTTTTGATTTCAGTTTAAGTTTAATAAAGTTTTTAAAGTCATCATCTGGCTTTAAAAAACTGCTGGACGCAGAAATGAAGCAGATTTTTCTAAGTAAATATTTCTGTGGTAATTTCTATATTATCTAATGTCTTAAGTTATTTTAAAAATACTAAAAGGTTTTTTCATTAAATTATTTTAACTCCAACAAACGGTATTGTTAGAGTTAGAGCAACAGCACTGCGGTATTAGGGAATTTCAAAAAAGTTTTTTTAAGTAATTCAAAGTATTTTCTGAGTATTTGGGCGGTAGATGACCTCCCCTTTAAAATGATACGTGTCGCATCCCGTAATCTTCTTGAGAAGTCAACGTATTTATGCATATTTGTACCCATGCACTTATATTTCTCTTAAACATACTTATAAATATGTCATAAATACTGAAAATATATTTACAGATACTAAAAAACGTAACGGGTTACGTTAAAACATATTTATAAAGCCTCTCTAAGAGCCATAGTTCGTAACCATAACTCACATTACAGCATGAGCTGTGATCCTTACTAATAAAAGTCATAAATGATGATATCCTATTGGCTACCTCCACTTATAGTACCATCGACTTAAACTGCAATAGCGCAAAACAACTGTAATTTTGAATTACTTTTAGAACCTCCAAAAGTTTCTCACCTACATTTTCCACTAAGTATACACTTAGACTTTTATTTAACACTGCAAAACTTTTCTCTACCCTCTCCTGTTGTTATTACTTTAAAAATAAACAATTCATGTTTATAGACTTTCTTTCAGTTTTTTCTTTTTTTTAATAAAATGGTTGCACATTATTTTATTTCTTTTCACCTACACCTTCATAAAAACGGATGTTCAACAGCATTTTTCTTATGCATACCACTGCAGACCGTTTAACAACTTCCGCTTCGAAGTCAATTTTAAAATAATAAATTTGTTTAGTTAATTTCATTGTAATGAGAAGTTGAGTTTTGTAAAGTGTTAAATAATATAAAAATGAGCAAAATTTTTTAGGTAAAATATTGAAAAACAAATTGTAGCAATTATGGGCTTACAAAAAAATGTGCGAGTACACAGTGGTTTGATTAGTATTTAAAAATGTTAACATAATTAACATTTTTGTATATTATACACAGAAAACAATGCAAAAATTAAAAATTTTCATGAAAAATGTTTGTCATTTTAATGGAATAAATTAAATGTTAGAATAATCCCATACAGAAAATGCGAACCTGGCCAAAATTAATACAAAAAAGCTACGTTCTCCTTTGAGTGTGGGCATAACGGAAGTACAATGTTTGGTTTACGTTAGTACCACCTAGATAAACGGTTTGTTAACGTTGAAATTTTAATGAAACAAACAAAATTTTAATTAAATGAACAGAAAATTTAATTGAACTAAAATCAAATTTTAATTGAATCAAATAATTTATTTATTGAAACAAATAAAATTTTAATTAAATCAAAAAAAAATTAATTAAACTAAAATAAAATTTTAATTAAATCAAATAAAATGTTAATGAAATCAAATAAAATTTTACTTAAATGAAAAAAAAAAATTAATTGAACTAAAATCAAATTTTAATTGATTCAAATAAAATTTTAATTCAGTCAAATCAAATTTTATTTGAATCAAATACATTTTTAATTGAATCACATAAAAAAAATTTTATTAAATCAAATAAATTTTTAATTGTCACATAAAAAAAATTTAATTAAATCAAATAAAATTTTAATTCAATCAAATCAAATTTTAATTAAATAAAATAAAATTTTTATTTAATTACATACATATATAAAATTTTAATTAAATCAAATAATTGTTTTATTGAAACAAATACATTTTTAATGGATTCAAATAAAATTTTAATTCAATCAAATCAAATTTTATTTGAATCCAATAAATTTTTAATTGAATCAAATAAAAAAAATTTTAATTGAATCAAATAAAAAAATTTTAATGAAATCAAATAAAATTTTAATTAAATGAAAAAAAAAAAACTTTAATTGAACTAAAATCAAATTTTAATTGAATATAATATAACTTCAATTAAATCAAATAAAATTTTAATTGAATTAAATAAAATTTTGATTGAATCAAATAAAAATGTTTAACCAGAAAAAATCATTATATTCATGAAATATTTATTTAATTCAATTAAACAAGTTTATTTAATACATTTTTCCATTAAAAACTAAAACAAAATTCAAATAAAAAGTTTAGTTGGTGCATAATTTTTTTTATGTAAAAAATAACTTCAGTGGGTGTATATTTTTTTAACCAACTAACTTTGGTACCAAGCAGCCCCTGTCTAGACTTAAAAAAAATGTCAAAAAATTTCACAAATCAGTGTGGTTATATAACCATGTGTCACAGAAAATATAACCAACAAACTACCCAAATAAATGAAATATTTCTATTCGTATTATATTTTACGTCTTTACTTCCTGCACACTTCAATATAAAGTCACTCGTACTCATTGTAAATGACAAGAAATATTTTTTAGACAAAACATACACACTAGAAGAAGTCAGAAATTAAATGCAACGAAAAAAAACAAAACCTGTAAAATTTCAAAAATTTCATTTTATTGTTTTTCATTTCTAATCACATACCAGAATGCCAAAAATACAATAGATGGCTATTTTGGTGCATGTACTTTACGGCTATTTAGCAAATTTTATTGTAGTTTATGGAATATGAAGGCAAATATTTTATAATTTGTTTATTGCATGATAACCATAACCGCCAGGTCTCCTTTTAAAAAAAAAAACAAAAAAAATTTATGACTGTCACTGTTTTTAGTGCTTAAGAAATAAATTTTTCGTTTATTAAATTTTAAATGGTAGAAAAGTGGCAGAAAAATTAAAGTAAAAGGCTTGAATAAAAAAAATATGAAAAAAAATTTGTTTTTTAAAAAAATTTTTCCCAAAAAAAAATCCTGAAAAATATTTATAATTGCGCTGTATGAACGTATGAACACTAGTTGAGTGCAAATTTACATTATTGAAAAATAAAAAGTAAAATTTCCTGATGATCATACGTAGTAGGCAACAGTAAACAAAATTTACTGGTGGAGGAGCGGCAAGCAAAAACTTTTATAAAGAAATTGAACAATAGCATGTCAGCTTTAAAAAAACCAAACTTAATTTGTGATATGATTGAAATTTTTTTGAAAGCCAATCATGGGAACTTTTTCCCAAGCAAAGAATTCCCCAAATCAAAAAACTTTCTATGTTAAAAAAGGGGTTTTTTTTATAAGAGAAAAGCGAAAAAACTTCCGATGTATTCTTATTCGTAATAGGACTGTATGATGTCTAAGAAGCAGAGAGGTTGCCAATGCAAGTCCTTATAGAAAAACATAATTTTTACATCCTCATTTCTTTTAATAGACCATATGTACCACGACCGAAAGGATCTTATGTACAGCCAAACATCCAGTGTCTAGGCAGGAATCTAACCTGCCTAGTTTGTAGTCTACCCACAAATCCAGGCAGCCTTGCACTTATTTTTCCTGAGCTACAACTTATTCAAACTATAATTTTTATTTTCTTTTCTTTTTAATGTCAGTTTTCTTGGGCAATCTCACTTATCCTTTAAAATTTTTAATTTGGCCACAACAAGCATCAATTCGTTTTATTTTATTTACTAAACAAATTTGTTTGTCCCCCTTTCACTTACTTTTTTTCTAGCCAAATATTATTAGTTAAAGTGCTTATTATCACTTAATTTATTAGTCATTTTCTTAAATCCTAAGAAATGTCTCCACAATTGTTACGCATTTAATTTGCCTAAATGCGTAAAATATTTTTTTAATAATTAAGAATCTGTTTAATGTGGACTGTTTTGCTATTTATTAATAAGCGTTAATGGTTTTTCGGCTTAAATTTAAAAGAGCCATGTGGTTTTCTGGCTTGATGGTGAATTTTAATTTAATTTTTTTTTTATATTTAAATGACCACATAATTTTGGTCTCTTTTTGTGTCTTTCAAAGTACATATATTTTAAATGAACTTTAATTTAGAGTGGGCTGTGATGTTTAATTTTAAGCCACAGTAAACAATTTGGGCCATAACCATAGTCACAAAAAAGTATAAGAATATAAAATCATTTTTAAAAAAATACCGACTTTACTGTGACTATGGCATAACGGGACAGAAATCGAAGGAAAAACTTAGATTTTCTATTCACTTTTGTTTTAACTAACTATTTTACTTTTTTTGTTTTAGCTGATCCAAAATTTAGCGGCCCCATAAATAACGTAACAGTACCAGTTGGACGTGATGGTACCTTAACATGTGTCGTACATGACTTGTTGGCTTTTAAGGTAAATTATAAAAGAACTCTTTATAAAGGCCAGACAAACTAGCTGTTCTATGAAACACTTACACCTCCCAAATATGAATATGCCCGCTGATCTCAGCTCTAAGTGCTTGAGAATGATGTTTCGTTATAAAAAATAATAACTAAAATATCTATAAATTAAAGCAACTTATTAATCCTTTAAGGTTTAAAGGTGTCCCAAGCCAAAAATTTGATAAAAAGTAAATTGTGCAAGATTTTTGTAGATTTTAAGTTGTTATATTGAGTTATCGGTTGTGTCCATGGGGTCACGGCCCAAAATTTAATTTTTAAGACAAAAAAAAAAATTCTTTTTATTTTTCTCCAAAACCCTTTTTTAGACTTATAGTATTTATGACTAATTTAACTGTTTTGTATTCAGTACTTTTATGGTCCCGACAGGGTTAAACAAATCTTCTTCAGTAAATTTGTTTAATGCAATCAATTATTATTTATAAAAGCCCAAGACCCTCACTGACTACATTATTGTCCTAAAAAAAAAGATATAAAAAATTATTTGAACTGTTATATTTGAAAGTGGTATAAGTCCACTTTAAAATATAATGAATTAGCGGTAATTTCTAACTAGAATTAATGCCGACTAATTTAAAAAAAAAAAGTGGACTTATACCACTTTCAAACACTAGTTCATTTAAGAAAATCTAAGTACCTTCATCTTTTTTAGGTAGCCTGGCTACGTGTTGACACCCAAACAATATTAAGCATACAAAATCATGTGATCACTAAAAATCACCGCATTAGCATTAGCCATACAGAGCATCGTATATGGCAGCTACGTGTGCATGATGTTCAGGAGTCAGATCGTGGTTGGTACATGTGCCAAATAAATACTGATCCCATGAAATCGCAGGTGGGCTATTTAGATGTTGTTGTGCCACCCGATATCATAGATTATCACAGTAGCAATGATATGGTGGTGGAAAGTGGAAAAAATTTAAGTTTATGCTGTACAGCCACAGGACTACCAAAGCCCACAATAACGTGGCGACGTGAAAAGGATTTACCATTATACATAGAAAAAGGCAAATTGATTTATAGTTTTGAGGGACCAACTTTAGCAATGCAGCAAGTGAATAGAGCCACTACAGGAGCTTATATGTGTATAGCCTCAAATGGAGTACCGCCCACAGTTAGTAAAAGAATTTTAGTGGTAGTCAATTGTAAGTTAAAATATTCTTAAAGTTTTTTTTTATTGAATTTTAATTTTTAATTTTAGTTCTACCCATTATCTGGACTCGTTACCCTGCCATTTATGCGGGCTTTGGTCAAAAAGTTGTGTTAGAATGCACTTCTGAGTCCCATCCTACTTCTGTTAATTATTGGCTTAAGGACAAAGAGTTTTTACAAGGAGGCTCTTATGAAACAGTTTTGCAAAATAATGTTTACAAAATTATTATGCGTTTAGCTGTGTGCCCAACAAAATTCCATGATTATGGTGAATATAAATGTGTGGCCAAGAATATGTTGGGGCAAATGGAACAAGCAATAACACTGCATTGTAAGTAATTAGACTATTTTCAAGAAAAAAGCAAAACAATCCTATTTCCACCTTTTTTCTTTGTAGATAAAACAAATAAAAACCAACAGCATGCCTATCAAGCTAACAACAAAGGGAATCAACTGCTATTTATAGAAGGCAAGTTGAATAAAATAAGAAAAACAGTTTACAGAATATAATTTTAGCAATAGAATCTTTTTCCATGAAACTTTTTTAATAAGAAACATAGAGAGAGCAAATTTCTTCTAACCCATTTGCTTTTTTTTCCAGAATATATAACCGGCCACAAGGAAATTTTGCAGCCCAATCTATGGCATTTATTGTTAATCACACTAACAACAATATTGACAGCAAAATTTTAACTAAATGAATTCGTTGCAGGTTTCAAATTAAGCATTTTTGTATACAAACTTCTGTTTGAACACCTTCAAGTGTGTTTTATTATAATTTTGCATTTTGATTTCATGTATTTATTTCTTTCTTCCAATTACCATAAGTTTTATTTAAATTAAGCTAAATAGTCGGTCATATTTTGTAATAAAAGTAATAAAAAAGCAGCATCTTGGAAGTGTTACTTTGGCAAATTGTTTTAAAAAAATTACAAGTTATAACTTTTGTAAGAAGAAAATTGGAAAACCTACTTGCTTTAAAACAGTATAAAGGAAGTTTTTCGAACAAACATGAATTTAGCACAGAATTTCATTTTGCTTTAGCTTCTAATTCTAATTATAATACTTGATCTTGCACATATGCAAACGCTACCCCGTAAAGGGGACAAACAAGTTTTCTTTGCAAGTTCTTTCAAATCCTCAGTTAGTGCTTACTAAATTAATCAAAGTAAACGTTCCTTTGTTAACGTAGTGTATATAAATATCTAAACATATTATCCTTACATTGACTATACACAAATGCTTTCATTTGGCATACAAAAAAATCAAGCATTTACTCTGGTGTGAAGCTTTTACCAGCACTGATCTTAAGAGAGGAAGAGAAGAACAAATTTTCCTTACTAAAATTGCAGTCTTCAAAGACAAAAGTTTTTGATACAAAACCATCATCTTTAGAAGCTTGAAGCCCCTTTCTTTACTAATTGTTATAGGGTAATCTTTTCTTATGATTGACCTGAAATGCATGTCTCCCTCAGAACAATACCACAGCTACATACTTAATATTTTTTTAATATTATTTAAGGCTACTTAAAATAAAAGATTTAAAGCACTCACCAAAGTATCCTGCACTTGATCACACATCCTTTTGTGTCTCAATGTGTCTTTCGTCTAGGTGCCAGCAAGAAAAGTACAAGATCACAATAACTTACTAACTTTATTTGCACAACTATAACTTTACCATATTTCCAACATATTGTGAGTTCTATTGCAAGTTTTTAATACATTTGCAAGTTTTTCCTAAATATTTAAATTTTTTCCGTCCCGTGACAAATTACTATATGAAATGAAAAATTTTCTGTATACTTATTTTCAATTTTCTAATTTATACTCATTCTTTTTCAATAAGAGTACCATACTGTGCGTTTTTCTAAGTAATCTTACACACTTGGACGTTTTTATTGGTGTGGCAACCTAGAATTTGGTGGAAATTGGCAAGGCGAATTCACCTTTTGGTATTAACCTGAAATACATGTCTCCCTCAAACAGAACAATATCACAGCTACATACTTAATAATTTATTAATGTTATTTTTAGCAATTTAAAATAAAATATTTAAAAACACTCACCAAAACATCCTGCACTTATATGACACACCTTTTTGTTTCTGAATGTGTCTTTCGTCTGAGTGTCAGCAAGAAAAGCAGAAGACCACAATAACTTACTAACTTTATTTGCACAACTATAACTTTACCATATTTTAAACATATTGTGAGTTCTATTGTAATTTTTTAACACATTTGTATTAAACTTAAAGTTTTTCCTAAATATTTTAAACTTCTTCCGTCCCGTGATAAGTTACTTGTTGCAAAGAAAAACTTTCTGTATACTTTTTTTCAATTTTCTAATTTTCACTCATTCGTTATCAGTACGAATACCATACTGTGCGTTTTTCAAAGTAATCTTACACACTTTGACGTTTTTTTTTTTAAAGTTAGTGATTTATTTGTCAATTATTGGTGTGGTAGCCTTTGAATTCACCTTTTGGTATTAACCTGAAATGCATATCTCACTCAAATAGAACAACACCACAGCTACATACTTAACAATTTATTAATATTGCTTAAAGCAACTTAAAATAAAAGATTTTAAAATACTTACCAAAGTATCCTGCATTTATATCACACATCCTTGTGTTTACCATATTGTGAGTTCTATTGTTATTTTTTAATACATTTGCATTAAACTGGAAGTTTTTCCTAAATATTTTAAACTTCTTCCGTCCCGTCACCGAGCAACCAGTGGTGTCAGAGTGCAGATATAGTATACATTTTCTTTCTGTCTTTTTTGCACGAACTCAAAATTTTTATTTTGTTTTGCTCAGGTATTTCTAAAAAATTTACACTTTCATTATTTACATTTCTTAAACATGAATTTTAAAACATGAAAATTTGTGTTTGTTATCACTTTTACATTAAATTCCATACTTCATAACAAAAAAAAGTAGATGTAAGTATTACGGAAATAACTTTTTAATTAATGTTTTTTAAAACAAAAAATTTTTCATTTTGCTTATTTTCTCTTATTCGTAATATTAAAACACTATATCTGTCTCTTACATACAAACCCCAAATAAAAAGCTGAGTTTTTTAAAATTCTAACCTCAAAAGTTTCATCTCTGGTTGCTTAGTAGTCCCGTGATAAATTACTGCATGAAAAGAAAAATTTTTTATATACTTATTTTCAATTTTCCAATTTACACTCATTCGTTCTCAGTTCGAGTATCATGTGCGTACCAAATCAAAGGTGAAAACGCTTAAATGGTTAAAAAAACACTACAAAGTATTATTTAAATTAAAGTAAAAAAGAAAGTTAAACACGTCACACTAGTATACATAAAATCATTTGAGCCAGAAAAATTGTGTGATTGCGTAATTAACAAGTGGAAAATTATTAATAATTAATAATGTGTTAGTACAATTATTGCTTGCGTTTAACAAGTGTTAAAATTGTTAGCAATATTAATAAATCGCTTGAAAAGATAAAACTTACAAGGATACAAATGGTTGTAAATTCGTCCTATTAAGGACGATGGTCCTTATACTATAAAAAATGGTAATTTACCACAAATTTAAAAGAATTTTTGTGAAACACGTTAAATTTAAGAAGTAAATTACAAAGAAAGAAAAACATGTGCTTGAAAAGAAATTTCTAGTACAAAAGAAAATGTTTTAATTTAAATAATCTTAAAGGTAATACTAAATATACTCTTTTTAAATTTGCAAATGTGTTTGTCTAAAAAAAATAAGTGAAAATTAGAATAATTAAATACCCATCAGCAGCCCTCTTTTTATAATAATGTGCACTCGTGCAGGATAATATGGTGAGTTTGTTTGAAATTTTATTTTCTACTTTTATAACTGGCAATATGTGCTAAAGGCTATTAAACTGCGCATTAAATTTACCAGCCCCCTGCGCCACAACCTTATAGGAAAAGTCACTGGATGCTTATTTATGTACAAACAAAGATACCTACTAAAGGGCTGCACAAGCATACTTCAAGGCCACACACCACTACCATATTTAAAAAAAAATGCTTGTAAGCCTTTTCAAATATATTTGTGTAGCCTTTTAATGGCTACCTACAGTTCAATTTCAATTTAATTGTTTTGTTTAAATAGAAGAGCTATTGTGATAATTTTTATAACAAAGTCCTCTTTAAGTAATTTGGGGATACATATTTATACAATATTAAGGTTACGAAATCCCTTTGTTGTAAACAGGACTACTTGTGTGTTTTAACTGTGGCGTTTAAAGCAAGAAACATCCTTATGCTTCTTATATCAAGCCACTAAAACAATTTCAAAGTATAGATTTTTCCAATTGGAAGTTATTTGTCAACCATACATCTTGGCTAAGAAGTAAAACACAGGTTTTTTACAATTATAAAAAATCCCTTGCCTCTAAATTATTTGCCAAATTTCAAAAGGATTGTCCATCAGTTCTACTATTTTTCATAATGAAAAGCATTTTAAAAATTATTTAAATAAATTGATTTTAATGACTTCCTTTAATGAGTTCTCAAGTTGTTTCCTTCCCAACTTCTTTCTTTATCCTGGAAAATTTTTAAATGAAACACTTGTGCTAGAGGTTAGTGATTGAAGACATTTTTCAGTGTGTTTATTTTAGTTATTTCAGTTTTGCGTATAAATTGTTAGATTCTTTTCATCCAAATATTTTTATTTTAGTTTTATAATATTTTTATTTTAGTTTTATAATATTTTTATTTACCTAAACTTATGTTTAGAGTTCATATTTTTTAAATAAACTATATGAAACAAACAAGTTATAAAAGAACTTGTAAGTTTTTCTTATTTTTATTGAATGAAATAAAATTTTGCTAAAAGTATTGATTTTATTTTTAAAGCTACAAGTGGTAGCAAAAACTTTTTTTTTAAAGAAAAGCAAAGGTAAATTCCAGAAAAAACCTTTTTATAGCTTGAACAAATTTTTAAATAATATTTTAGTTAAATTTAGTTATTTTAAATTGCTTTTAACTAGTCATACACAATTGCATGCCCTTTTTAATATAGTAAGTGAGCAACTTTTCTATTGTAATTTTCTGATTAATAACTTTGTCGTCAAGTAGTGGTTTATATGCTCAGGAGTATGTCCTACTCTTCGAACATAATATTTCACAGCTTCAAAAGATAGCAGAAATGCAAGTTTAACATTGTAAAGTCAGAAATAACAGCAACTAAGTTGTGTAAGATTTTGCTTTACAATAAAATTCTTTACAGAAAAAGCAATTAAAGGAGTATTGTAATAATAAAGAGTTTATTTAAACAAAAACTAAAACAAAACTTTGGTAACTTTTCAAATACATTTACAAATCAACTAAACAGAATATATAAATTAATGTTTAAGCGAGGTAAAACAAAATACTCCACACTGTTTTTCAAACAATAGTTAGATCTGCAATGTAGTGAATTATTTTGTTTAAAAATTTATTAAAAGATCTTTCATCTTGGAACTGTTAGCTAAGATTTTTGTTTTAGTTTAATTTATACAATAAAAAAACTTGACATTTCTTTTTTAATAATTTAACAAATTAAATAAAATCTTAAAACAAGTAAAACAATAAAAAAATAATAGTAATTTAAAAACATATCTTAAATTCTATAGTAATTACATAAATGTTTTATAATTTGTTATCTTGTTTTAGTTATTTGTTTATGTGAGTGTAGAATTTATCTACTACTAACTAGAGTCTTAAAATGATAATAGCAAATAACTAGGACCACACTAAACCACTTTCTATCATTGCAACTATCCTGTCTTCTGGCATTTCTACTAAGTGTTTTTGTTTTTTTTTTATTTATTATTTATATAATTAATGTTTTTTACTGTTCTTATAAAAATAAAGGCCTCCTTTTTATCAACTTGATTTTGTTGGTTTATTATTAGTCTTTTCTGTAGTCTCTGCTGTAGCACAATGACCGTTAGTGGAGTTATTATCCATGTTGGGTACCTCAATCTTTGGTGGTGGCACTGCACCTTTAGCTTTAGCCAATTTATTGCGTTGTTCATAGATTTCATTGACTAATGTTTTAACAAATGGATGATTAAATTTGCCTTCAGTAGAGTCAAAGAACTCTTGGTGTTTGAGCAGACAATCATCTCTTTTCTCATATTCAAAGGCTTGCATAACCATATCCAAGCGATCTAAATCTTTAACAAATTTTGATTCAGCACTTTCACCATGTTCGTATTCCTATTTTTGGAGTAGCAAGTCAATAACGCTTAACATGGTTTTAAATCAAGCAAACTAACTTACCTCAAATAATTCCATCATACGTTTGCCTCTTGGTTCAATCAATTTGCATATATCTTCCATGGCCTTAAGCTCCATATTTTTCTTTTCTTCTTTTGAAATACCACAGAAGGGTGTAATATCGCCCACTAAACTTTCAGCCAAATCATGAACCAAAGCCAATTCCATGCATCGGATTTGATTAAGGCCCTCTGTGCCATCCAATAAAAATGTCAAAATACTCATGCGATACATGTGGCCCGATATGGACTCACAATTGTGAACATCGCGCAATACCCAACCCGTACGTTTAGTGTGCTGAAAGAAAAATTATTATAAAGTCTTAGATTTTTATAAAATGTAGTATTTTTATAAATAAATCTTAAAAAGGTCCCGAGCTTCAAACATCTTTTTACAAATAATATTTTTTAAACAAGGCACATACGCCAAGCTTCTTGGTTTATCTGCAGAAAATACCAGGTTCTAGCCAAGAATAGAACCTGCAATCCCCACATTAGCCACCAATCAATATTCTAACTTAGTTGAAGGCCATTTCTCTCTAAATTAAATCAATTTATTGATCTAATTGTTTTTTTTAGTATAGTTTATGCAATTATTCTAATTAGCTCAAAGTTTATTTAGTTTCATCTCCTGTTGTATTATTGTAAACAATTTAAATTTGTATTTAATTATAACACTTGAAAGTTTACAATTGTATGTAATTTATTTGCAATTCCTAATGCTGTTGCGTTGACAATTTATAAAACAATTTAAACTTTAATTGATACAGTCATTTTTTATTTATTTTATAATAAAGAAAATGAAAATTTTACAATACAAAACCAGTCTTGTGGTTGAAATTAAATTATATGGTATTTTAGCCATTTATTTCCAAAGCATTCCAAGTCTAATTATGTAAAAAAAGCAAACAATTTTATGACGACATGAAATTCTAATTTATAGTTTAAGTGAGAAAAAATTGTTTTGAGATTTTATTATAGTAAAAAAGAAATATATCGTGTTTTAATTAAAAAATTTATTTTTCTATTTATTCTTCGTAAAGTTTTATAATAATTTAAAACTACAAAATTATTATTAATTTATTTTCATTATGTAAATCCTGTGAAAATGGTTGTTTGTGTTTTATATACAATTTATCGATCAAATAGTTCATTAAAGCTTTTAAGAAATGTTAAAGGCACGCAATTACAATATGATTTTCTATCTAAACTTTTTTTTTTATTAATAAATCTACCTTAAAAAGTGGTTTTAATATGAAAAAAAAAAAAACTAAAACACAACCCTTCAATTTCTTTTGCTTAAGCCAGCATTTTTTTAACTGCAATTGTTAAGAACACAGCTACTAAAATAAGCATTATGTACATACGTATGTATCTAAATAATAAATAATTTTTTAAATGTAATCCTATAGAATTTTTTTTTTTAAATCCCACATAAATAAATTAACCACTAGTTGAGTAGCTATATAATAAGTGACAATGATCTTGGCCTTGACTGCAAAAATGGCCAAACGAACGTAAAACATTGAATAGAACAAAGAAAGAAACGCACACAAAAAAACTCGTTACGCAGTTCATTTTTATAAACTAAATTTATATATTTTTGCAAAAGAAAAAAATTAAATCGAATTTTAGGTTTTATTTAGCTTTAGTAAATAATTTCTTAGGATCAATCAAATTAAATGCCTTTAAAAATCATAATAAATAAAAATTAAAAATGAGTAACAAAATTAATAAAATGTATTCCGAATCCGAACAATTTATGCGAAAGTGAACAATAATCTCATAACTCATCTGTGGTTCATTTTCATTATTAAAAATTTATTTTTACTTTATTTGGTTGGGAAAAGATTGGTGAAAGTAAAAAAAAACACTAAATTTTTTTCGCATCTTAAAAAAGCTGCAAATTTCATGCATCTAACAATTAAAAAAAATAAAACAAGAATATTTGGTTTAAAAATTTAGACAATTTGAAAGAAAATAATGAGTTAATTACCAATGCGCCCACCTTTTATAGATTTGCCTTGACTTGACTTGACTTTCAGAAACATTTTTTATTATTTCTTAATATCTTTTTTTTTGACTTAGTAGCTGAAAGGTTTCTAGCAGCTATTTGGCCACAGTTTAGAATGTGCATAATGAATAAACTCTGTGCTAACAAGCAGCAATTTTTTGTGTAACGAATAAAGCAGCTAGAGTCCAAAGCTTAGTAAAATCTGTTGGCATGTTATGGTTACCTCATGTCCTTTTAAAGAGATTTATTTAATTTTTTTTTAAAACAACACAAATCGGCGAAGCTTCTTGGCTTTTCTGCAGAAAACACCCAAAGTCTAGGCAGATATCGAACCTGCGACCCCGTGTTATTTATGAAAATACGTGTTCCAATAATATAATATTAATCTTTATTTGTGCTTAATTCCAGAAATTGTAATGGTTTTTAAATTTATTTTTTTACTCATGAGTTATTTTTATTCAGTACAATAAGTATAGAAAGGGATAGCTTATCTACATATATAGAGCCTTTCATCAGACGCTACTCTGAATCCTCAGTAGATATGCTATCCCCTTTGGTAGTTATTGTACTGAATAAATAACTCAAGAGAATATCATGAGGAAAATAATAAATTACAAATAACCCAACCCAATTCTGGAATTAAGCACAAATAAAGATTAATGTTTTGTTAAACTTTTAAATTCCAAATAAAATTATTACATATGCTCAAATAATTTTAAAAACAAATTAAATCATGCTCTAAACATTTTTGTAATGTAATGGAAAGCCGTAAACTAAAAATACATAAAGCTCTGCCCAACAAACACCTTTTCTTATAAAACATTATGTATGAGACATTCAAAACGTCTTGCGCAACTATTTAACACTTACATATCAGTTCTTATTTTTGAAAGTAGTACAAGTCCATTTAAAAAAAATAGTTGGAAGTAATTTTAGTAAGATATAGACAGACAACATCTTAGTAAAACTATCGCTGACTCATTTTTTTTTTAAATTGAACTTATACCACTTTTAAACAGCTCATATTTATATTAAAAAAATCATGACTTAAGTTATCTTATAAATGCCTTATTAACATGTTTTAAATAATTACCATTTTTTCAACTAAATTTTCTTAAATTTTCCGCTGCCTCATAAACATACATGAAGTCATAAATGTGTACACCTTAAATTAAAATTTTAATTTAAAAAAAAAATGAAATGACCTTCATTTCATTTCGTTTAAATTTTACTTTTATATTAAACAATATGGCTAAATGAAAAATATTTTTTTTACAAAACAAAACAATTTTTTTTAATATTATTTAATACGTTCATTGACACTTTAAAAACACTTTTTTATACAAAAAAAAACCTAATATTAGTGTGTTATGAAAATTAAATTTTATATTTAAAATTTTAAATTTCAGCCAAATTGAAAGTAAGAGAGTGAGAGGTTGAGAGAAAAGAAATTTGAAATACGTGTGTTGTATATACATTTGGCGAACATATTTTACATTGAGAATATTTGTTTTATACATAAGTCAGTTTAGAATAATAAATTCGTATAAACAATTTTGTTGACTTCATTTCCCCGCATCGTATAGTATTTACACAGCAATATTGCATAATATTTATTTTTGAGACTTTAAGTTATTTATTATTTAAAAATTGTTTGTCTTCTATTTCAATAAAATTCGTTTTTGTTTTTTTTTTAACTACATAAGTGTTAAGTAACTAAATTAATTTAGTATTTAGTTTACCCAAGATTTTTATAAAACAATTAATTTTTTTTAAACTCACGTTTTGATTATCTTGAAGAACTAATAGACTGCAGTGACCGAAAGTGCGCTATTCGAAATAAGTTGTTTGCGTTCGTATGTAAAAAATCAAAATGAGTTGCGACACAGGCCATAAATTTAGTTTACTTTTTATAAAATAATTAATTTGTATTGTTTTTTCTTTCAATTTCAGGCTTTTATTATCCTGAAGAACAAATAGACTACAGTGACCGAAAGTGTGTTAATCGAAATATAGTGTTTGCGTTCGTGTAGGCTTAAGAAAGCTATCAAGCGTAAATCTCAAGGAATACGGGATCGTAAATAATCATGATGGCGTTAAGCAGCTGTCATGCGGTAACGTTAACGAGTGCGCGAACGTAAGTTATTGTAACAGCATTAAGTGCTGTCATGCGTGAACGTGAACGGGTATTATTTTAATTGAATGATCTTGAAGTACTAAAAAGACTGCAGTGACCGAAAATGCGTAATTCGAAATATTTAAATCGTGGTAGTAGTACGCGTTCGTAAGTGATCATGATGGTTAAAAAAAACTGTCACGCGTGTGCGGGTTTTATCTCGGGAGTGTCGGGTAATAACAAATAGACTCTAAAATTGTGGTTGGCTGTGTACCCACGCAGTCTTCAGGAGTGTATTCAATACATATCACCACAATTTTTATAAACTGTTGAATTTCAATGACTTCAGGATCATATGAATGTCGGGAGTGTCGGGTGAGTAATATACTCAAGCATAAATAAACTCCAAAATTGTGGTTGTTTGTGTGCCCACGCAGACATCAGAAGTGTATTCAATACATATCACCACAATTTTTATAAACTGAACGTGTATTAAAAAAAAAGTGAATGAATGTCAAGGATGTCATCAAACAATTTATCAACCTTCACCGTGACAACAATATAAAAACAAAACAGGTTAGTAAAACACACATTTTTTATAGAAAAATTAATTAATTAAAGCTTTAAGTTACCAAAAAAAATTCAAATTTGACTTTTAATTGATTAAGAAGGCCGTTGCAAAATTTTGCCACTCCTATAAATAAAAATAGCTGAAACTTAAAATGAAAAATTAGTTTAAAAAGTATTGATGATTAATTCTACTAAAATTAACATCAAGAGCGTTAACAAGTCACCTGGCAAAAAACGTTTCTATTGTGCATGCCAAAGCTCTAAATTAAATTACTACTTTTATAATTTAAAAAAAGCGAGCTTAACGAGTTCAGTGCTTTATATCCCTAACTTGTCTCAACAACTCGAATTTTTTTCACCCAGGAATGCTCGTTACATATGCTTGGTTCGGTCAGGCGTACTTTTACTAGGGCCAGTTAAAACCGAGTTAAAAACACAGCTAATCCAAATTTTAAACAGATTGTTCTGAACATTTTTATATATAAAATCTACTTAGTCTAAGAATTTCTACACATAGATAAAAGGACGGACCGATACCTATTTTTTTAATAATTTGAGAGATAAACATTAAAGAAATTTAACAAATTTATAGAATTAAAAAGCAATTACAAAACCATAAATAAACAAAAATAATTCATGGTTATTGTTACTCTTGAATGACTAGTCAGGAAATTACCATTGAAATGATAAAAATTTATTTAAATACCTTCCTTTGAAAAAGCATATTATGAAATTAAACAAAAAAACTATAGAACTGATAAAAACAATGTTATTAAATCTCTATTTTATATGCAGAATGAACTAGAGATGTGTGAGTGACCGCTTGTGAGTAGATTTGATTATTAATTCAGTGAATTATGTTTTAGTTTTAATGGGACTTTTTTTTAGTGAAAAATATAATTCATTAGAAGTAGAAAATCCTAAAAAAATAATTAAAATATTTGGTTAGCTAATAATAATGGTTTGGGCCATAGAAGACTCATACGGACTATACAACCGACTTACATATAATCAGCCCAATCATGAACATTCCCTAGGAATTTTTTTACCAAGGAAAATTGCTTTTTGGGAGAAATTTTTTTATTTTTTTGATAAGAGGAAAGGGAAAACTGAAAGTACTCTCGGGGAATTTTAATTCATAATTGGGTAAATATGTTTTTTAATAGTTTACACAAGCAAGCGTTCATTCTGGCGACAAAATTAAAAGAGATAGGTCACAAGAATAATAGAACTTCACAAGAGTAATACGCCTTCAGCAATTTATTTCTCTGTTTTTAAAATTCAGCTGTCTAGAGACACTTTACATGTAGACGAAGAACTATAGATGTGAAGTGAATCTAGACAGTTGAACTTTATTTAACAGAGAAACAACTAACTGAAGAAGTAATCTTCTTTTCTCTAATTCTTGTGTAAACCTATAGATCTAGTGTCTTTTTTTGTTTTTCTTCAGAATTGACGGTTGGAGTTGTGCTATTAACTTGAACAAGCCCAGCTATAACAAAGTGTACTCTATATAAAAGAAAATTGTTTCAATTCGTAGCTCTTATACATTGTATATTAAATATGATTTTAGAATACAGAATAAACCTCCCCAGTCCTGAGCATCATCTGCATTTTAATTATTATTCTAGCGGAATTCACTAGGAAGTATTTTTACAATCAAAGTATATTTGCGGGAAATTTTAATTACAAACCATGATCGACTATTTTCTAATACTAAAACTAATAAAATGTAAACAACTGTGATGCTAAAATACACACTTTTCAAGCCGATAAGCTTGTTTCCAGCACTTCACACCTAAACAACACATTTTATCTTAAAACTAAAGGTGGCACCATTTAGCGATAGCTGTTCTACACAGTTTTAGAACGTATTTACATTGGGTTTTTACATTGTAATTCTGAAGTGTTGTAGCAAATAGTAAGATAGTGCATTTTGTTGTTGTGTGCAAAAAAAAAATTTCTACATTTGTACAATCGATACTCGTGACGTTACACTGAAATATGAACTTTGCTATTGTATTTCTGAAGTGTTATACAAAAGTTGTAAGATACACAATTCATTTTTTTGTTGTGTACAAAAAAAAAGTTCATTTTTACAATTTTACACTTCATATAAGGGGGGACTTTACCATGAATTCCGCTTCTATATATAATTTGGCAAAAAAAAAAGACTTCAATAAAATTTGGCATATAAAAAATTAAACTGCAAGTTGGTGTGACTCAAAGCAAATACAAAAATAAATAAGATTAGATTCATCAATAACAAAATATTTAACGCTCTTTGTGTAAAAGAACCGACTTGTTTGATATCGAGCAATTTCAATCGAAATTTTCAAATTCTTTAATACAAAAAAAAAAAAAAAACTAAAATTTAGATCGCTTTCATTGGATGTCGTATATGAAAATTTTGCCCCAGATTTTATAATTTAGCCACAAACACCAACAAACTGAGTAAAACTTGTTGAAAACTGCACTATAAATTGAATTGTCTAACAATTATAGTTTTATGGAACAACAAATAGCGAGCACAGAAGTAACAAAAATACTAAAAAACTCAATAAATATGGAACGCTTGCATATTTATGTAAATATCATTTTTTTTGTTTGGAACATACTCGTATTAAGTATGTATTTCCATAAAGATTATGGGTTTTTGTCAGTATTTTAATTTTATAAATAAATAAACACATAAAATTAATGTTTAAGCACATGTTTTCAACTGCCCTATGGCAGCTTATAAACAAAAAAAAAACTGATAAATTAAATAAAGTACGTGTAAGTAGTGGCTGGGTTAAAATCGATTTTTATTACAACATATTGTTTGTACAGCACATGTGAGTGCCGCAAAAGCAAACAAATAAAAAAATAAGAAATCACAGACAATTGTAACACACTGAAAGAAGTTATTGATAAATAACAAAATATCACGTATCAAAACTGTATTACAATTTAAAAACGCATTTATTTCCATAAATTTGTTGTTACTTGTTAAATTTGTTTCAATTATAGAACCTTTAAAAACTCTGACTCAGATGCAGGTTTAGGTAATACACACACATACCTTTAAATTGCCAATTAACTCCATGAATTGCAAAATATCTGCAAGGCCTGTATTGAAACAGGGTTTTCCAGTTGGGGAATTTTGTTGTTTGGCATCTGGACATGATGCTGATGACGACGATGATGATTCATTGTCTATGGTTTCAGGATTATCTTTTTTGCCATTTGTTTCTTGCAGAGTTAAAGGATCTGCAGCTAAAGAAGACATGGCAAATTGTGTTTGCTTTTGTTTGGTATTTAAATTTTGATTATGTTGCGTATGGAATTGATGAAAAATTTGCTGCTGATAGAAAGTCTGTATGCGTTGACTACGTTGTAATTGTTGTTGTTGTTGTAAATGATTATTGGAAGTTGTAATGTTTGTATTATAATTCACTGCTGCTTTATTTAAAAACGAATCTTGCGTAGTAGCATCAGCCTTTTCTCTATCGCATTCAATTTTCGAACTTTCAGTGTTCAGCGACGAATACAAACTAAAACATTTGCTATGACTAGCATGAAAATTTGATTGTGTTTGCTGCTTCAATGGCAGCTGACTAGAATTGTAAGTACTGGCATGAGTAGAGTTGTTATTGATGTTGTTGTTATTTGTTTGTTGCTGCTGTTGCTCTGACAATAAACTAAAATTTACTGATGACGTACTAGCTGCCTTGAAATCTTCAATTTCATCATTAGTATCACTTAAAGATGTCACTAATGTTGTTCCCAATGGTATAATAGTGTTGGTTTCATTCAATTTATTCTTCTCACCCACTGCCATATACTTCATACTCTTTATAAATTCCTCACCAGCTACAGTATTTCTCTGTAGCTTTTTCAATGCTTTTATTAATTGCTGAATAGAGAACATTATGTCTTTGGGGTTTCTATGATTTGTAAGCAAAAAGAGCTCTATTAGTATAATGTGTGTGAGTACAGAGTAATTTTAGACTAAGAGACACCACCAGACGTTTTGATCTACACATAAATAAACAATGAAAAACAAAAATTAAAATTAATAAAGAACGTGAGCAAAAATAGTGTATGCCAATTTGTAAAGAATATCAATATGCTCTCCTCTAACCCGTGCATATACAAATAACTAACTTAGTAACAGACTAGCTAGATATATTTTTTTTTATTAACAAACAGTTTTTGTTTATTTAAAGTTTTTATTGTTACTATTTAGTGCTTCTTGATAACAGCAGAGCAACTTTTTCTTAATACAATTCAAGTGAAAAATTTCAATTTCATTATTTGGAAATAAAATAGGCTTTCAACAAATTATAAACTAAATAATGATAGTAATTTGTTTATGCATACAAAATTAAGATTACTGATTAGATTATTATATAAAGACGTACAGTTTCAGGCAATACTGCTCAGCGTTATTTGGTTTTGCTCTATATCTTGCAAAAGTTGTATTATTTCAATTAATTTAAAATAATACAAGTCATGTTAGACAATAAAAGTATTTGCCAATTATTTGTCTTATGTGACCGTTGTTAACAGCAACATGTGTCTGTGGATCAATTGACTTTTCTATTTAATGAATTTTATTTACTTAATCAAAATTGCTGAGATCTGTATCAAACCATATCAGTATTTCGAATAATAAATTTAATACAAAATTCCCCGAATTCCAAGTTTTATCAATTTTCTTATGAAATTTTAAAACAATTTTGAAAGTTAAAATATTTTTGTTTGGAAAATTCAAAAGAGCGCTATAGCCAAACAGCATTAAAAGAGATATCTTGCTTTAAACAAGGTATGCCTGTACACAGAAACCCTTTTAAGTGAGTGCTTTTAAAAATGCTAAAGAATAGGATATACCACCCCTAAAGCAAGAATGTAGATGTGGCAAATTTAAGTCTTCGTGTGATTTAGAGAACCAAAGTGACATATAAAAATCACTACTCAGCATAGTAAATTATTTCCTAAAGAGGAAATGCTTTTATGTATTTATTGTTGTCTGCCCTACAATATTCAATATATACCTAAGACTTACCGTTTTTTTGTGGTATCCTATCAAATAGGTTAACAAATTTTGATTTTACTCGCACTTCTTGAGTTTGCTCTTTGGTTTTTTTAAATTCACAGACTTTTTGACGTTATGTACTATTCAAAATGGAATATACCCGAGTATGTGTTTTTGTTTTCCTTGTAATAAAAACGTTCTTGTATTTTACATTGAAAATAAAATTTTATTTGATTACTGCTTCCAAATAAGATGTATAAAGATATGTGTGTGCAAGGGGGATGGATGGCAAAAACCAAACGTCAAGGCGGCAAATATAATCTTAATGATAATACTACTCGTAATACAATTTTGTATTTAACAAAAAATAAAATAAAATAATTAAATAAAAAAGAATGACTGGTTGTAGTCGTTGTAAGTAAATTTATTTCCGATGAGATGGTGGCTATATAAAAGAAAATTTATTTTTGTTATTGTTTACACATGCATATAGAGATGCTTTTACTATATACATAACAATACAAATATACATACATACATATACTGTATGTATAAACATGTGTATGGGTATACTATTTGCAAAATTATTTAGCACTACTGTTTTGTTTTAATTTAATTTGCCCGAGTGACAAAAATTCATGTGACTGCAATTTTATTTGTTGTTTTCTTAGAAATGAAAGGCAAAAAATGTTCACACTTTTTTAATTCATTTAACTTTATGGCATTTTATTATTAATTTTTTTCACTTAATTTAACTGCTTTTATTAAGCCACAACTTCCCGTTCTCTTGGTTATTTCACGTATCAAGTCTTCCTATTGTAAAAGTTCACACAAGTTTACTGTTATGAAGAAATCAGTAAAAAATTTTTTCTTCATTTTATTTTCAATATAAATTACGTTAACACACAAGAGCTTCCACCACCAATAAACATACAAACACAAAACTATGTATGTAAATGAATGTTTCATTTGGATAACCAACAAAATAATGTTGTTTGCCTCAGTATGTTCATTTGTGTGTGCATATATTATTGTTATTAGTTTATTGCCACGCGCGGAGGGAGTTTTTCTCTTCTCTTTTCCTTACTTGTTTTGTAATCAAGTACAATTACCAAAACAAAACAGCTGTTGTTTTATTTAATTTCGTTTTTTTTTAATTGTAGCTTTTTAACTAAATGCTTTATTGCTTCTTTCACTTTTTTTCGTTTTGGTTAATATTTTCAATTCGCTTGTCCTAAGTTCTAATATAATTATTTTAAATAGCAAAAGCAGCTAACAAAAATTTATAATTTTAATTTTTAATGTGAACCGTGCACAAACGGTGTGTTGGAAAATAATTTTAATTTACCTTGAGAATCGTCTAAAATATTGCCACATGTATGGGCACAATAAACGTCAACTATTGCTTTTCAGTTCGTGATAAGGTAACACTAAAAAGTTTAGTAATGGCAATGCCAGCTTAAATTTTGAAAAGCGTTGCTTTTGAACAATTTTTTGTAGCTGGGTTTTATATATTTTTTTTTTAATTTGTAAAGTTAAATAAATTAGCCGCTACTGAAGAAGCTACGCCAATATCGCTATAAAAATAAATTTTAATAATACGACCTCAAGCTTAAAAAGAACCAGGTGAAAGTAACTTACAACTATATAAAATTATTTCGAATTTAATTTTTAAAATAAAAATTACTATTTATAATTTAAATAGCACAGGCATGCTAAATGTAAAAAAAAAACTTTATTTCAAACACATAAGATTATTCTGTCCTTTTTATAACAATTAAAAACACTTAGTGAAAATTTATCTTTCGAGAGGAATCCTTGAAATCACAATTTTAAATAAAGAAACGTATTTTTATAAGAAAAAATTTATGAAAATAGAAAAGCAAAATACTTTAAGATATACTTGCTAGCAATTCATTCATTTCAGAGTCATTAATTTCGATTTGTGTGGCTGCAATCTTCTTAGAGGAACTTTCATTACCACTAAGTTCCAAACTATAGAATTCTTTCTCTTTAATCTGTTCATCTAAAGATGGTTCCCCAATAAAGCATAAGCCCAATTCATTGTTCACAATAACATCTTGCCAAAATTGCATCATACGACGGTTTACTACCTCAGTTTTAATTGATGAAATCCAGGTATTATAATCATCAAATGCATTAAAGGCAAAACAGTGCTTACGATACACTTTCAGTGCTGAAGTAATTTTATCAAAATTACTACCTTCACATGATGTCGATTTAAACATTAAATCCTTTATAACCGTGCGTATTTGTGCAGCATAATGATTAAATTTTACATCACGTTGTGTACTATTTGCAATGGGAAATACACGAACTTTAAGCAGTTGCTCAAAATCACTAGCGGGTGTTGAATTACGTACATGATCAAAAGTTAGCTGAGTGTTTGATGTTGAGGACTCATTATCATCAACTGTTTGAGTAAGTTTTGCAATTTTCGCGCTTTCTTCAGCTTTCACTTTTTCCAACCAATTATTGGTAACTTTTAGTGGGAATAATTTTTTTACTTCTTTAGCAGCATCTTTAGCCTTTTGCTCAATTTCTTCAGGTACTCTCCAAAATATTTCTGCGAAATTTTTGTCTTTTAAAATTTCTTCAAAAAATTCATCATCCTCGCTGGCCTTGCAGAGAATCTTGCGTTCCATTAAATCCATAAAATTTTTCTCGAAAACATGTGGCAGATTATTAAATGGTAATAAATCTTTTTGACGCCTGTCTCTCGGATCTTGAGGATCCACATTTTCCATAGTTAAATCCATGCTGTCTATTAAATTATCAATTGCTTGTAATTGTTCCTCAGAGCACTCGGTATTTTTAGAAACTAATTTAGGAAATTGATAAAATTGATATTGATCATAAAACGCCATTTCATACATGTAGAAAGAAGCTGGAGAATCGTCTTTGATCTTTGCAAAATAAACAAATTTTTATGTAATTGTAATTGTAATAAACGTATATTGATTTACCTCATTTGGAATTAAAGTTACTATCTTTGGGATGTTAAAGTTTTCGCTGTACACCTTCCAACATAACATAACTCTTTTAGTTTTAATTAGAGCCTTCACCAAAGCATCAATTATTCTTGCTGATCTTGTATGTCCTTTTTTATGTAAAACTAAATACACGGAATTGCCACTAAAGTATTCATCAAGCACAGATTCTTTAGGTATAAAGCCCATAAACGTTAAACCGGGTTTTAGTTTAAACTTATCTTCATTGTCATCAGTCGATTCATCAAAAGGTATAGGTGTTCCGCCCAGCATATAACCATCAATTAGATCATCTTCTTGTAGAGTAATTCGGTTACCATCTATGAAATATCCCCATTCTTTTGTGAGTTTTTCATCTGGTTCATGCCATACTTTTTTCAATTTAATTGTGCACTCATTTTTCGCTGCAATAATTCCTGAAATTTTAATGGTAATTTCGGTACCAATTCGTAATTCACTATTCCAAGCCCAAGGGCATTTGTTATCAGTTTTATTTATAAATAACTCAGCCTCCTTTAAATTACATAATTTTGCATTGCATTCTGATACCAGTCGTAATGCATATTTTTCATTTTCCACTTGTTGTTGAGACCTTTTGCCACCATTAAAAATAGCTTGAGGTATATTGTTATTGGCTGCATTATCAATATAAGCAATATTTGGTGAACTATAAAAGATACACATATATTTAGTAAAAGTATGTAGGTTTACATATGAAATCGTTACATCACTATTAAATCTACTTCATGTTCTAATAAATCCTTGGATACTTCATCAAAGCAATTATATGAATTAATGCCATCGTTGAACTCATAAAATAATACCAGGCGCAACCGCTTGATTTTCTTGCAACTGTAAAGAAATAGATATTAATATTCTGTGTAGATTTGTATTGTGATTTTATATCCTACTCTAAGCCAGCTTTCAACATTTCTAAAGCAACTGTTACAGCATCTAGCCATTCGCCTTTATCTGCAGCTGTTTCATTGACAAATTGATAAAAATTCATTAGTAATTGCCAAGACGGTAATTCCATTTCCCCGCCATATTGAACAATATTTAAGCAACTATCACTCGTACTTATATCGTTCAAAGTTTGCTCAGTGCCCACTAATACAAATGAGAAAAAATCTTTCTTGGCACAACAGATCTTAAAGAAATTTTAATTTAAAATTAAAAAAGGCGGTCCCCAAAAATATTGTTTATATGTCAGATAAGACTTACCTTGCGCTTCATAATCTCTGCACAGCATTTTATTGATTTTTGTTTAAACTCTTCCTGTGTACTCTGACGTACATCTAAAACGAATATAGTATACTCCTGCAAAAAGTACACATATAAATATATATATATATATCAAATTTGGTATATCTATACTAGATTTTAGAGTTATCCTTTATGGAAGGAAACACTTGTTTTATAACTTGTTCTTTCCCGTGAGCAAGCAGTATGACTCAATTGCGTCAAGTAAAACAATTTCTGCCGCTCTTTTCTTTCTTTTACAGTTTTATAAGAGCAAATTTCACCGGTGGAGGAGCTATTATGTCTTATTATTTACCTTATTATAAGCCATTCTTAAAGGCTTTTTTTTCCAAATTTTTTGCTTGATTATTAAAATATAAAAACTATTATTTTATATATCACAACTTGTGAAATTATTCAAAACATTTAAAGAAATACAGTTCTACCAGACTGCTAAAAAGACAAACAACTCAAAACAGCTGTGTTTTAGAAGTGATGCCATTTTAAAGAAACGGCAAGCTAAGCCGCCGCCACTAAAACTTGCCTATGTTTATTATTATTTATTTATTTAGTCTAAAAGAATTTAGTTTTAAGATTAAATTTTTAACGAGCTCTGACAGCTATGATCATCGGCTCTTTAAATAGTTAAGATATAGTAATTTAATACAAAAATAAATAAATAATAAATTTTCTAAAAAGAAGAAAAGTAGAGCTGTGCTCGTGTCGCGGATTTTGTTTATCACGTGTGAATGTGAAATAAATAATATTTTATTTTTGCACAATATGAAACGAAAACTTTATTTGATAAGAAATATTAACAACAAAAAGTCTGATTTAATTTTTGAAAGTATAAGTCCTTAGAAATATTTTGCTAAAAATATTAAAAATATTACGAATCTGATCGTGAGAATTGGTAAGCAATAAGCGTAAATATCAACACACACACAAATCTCTTATCACTGTAATATATAACGGTTAATTGTAGAATATTCTTTTTAATAACAAACATGGCGTGGGTAATTAAACAAAACAAAATATTGATATGTAAATTATAACGGAATAAGTAATAAACTAAATTGTTTATAATATGTGAGTCGCCGTTATAGAAAACTGTCGGCAAAGTTGTTTTGTGATTCATCAACATTCCTTAACAAATTTTTAGTACAACGTAATAATCCAGGAACTACAACGCTTTCCATATTTACATACATTATCAAGAAACTAAAATGAGCCAAAGAATTGTTGATGCTGAATTTGCAAATTTTGTGGCGAAAATAGATCCTGAAAACGCCTATGAGGACTATGTCTGTCTAATTAATGATATCATTAAGGCTGATGTCATAATGCCTCCAGAAGTTTTTGATATTTGTTGGAAAAAGATATCAACAGCAGTTAGAGAAATTTTATGGGAAATGATATTCGGTGAGAATCCACAATTAGAAAAAGCATCGGATTTGATGAGGGTGCACAAAGAGGATGCATGTTTCTATAATGCTAAAGAATATAATGAATGGATCGTTTTGGTAAGAGATGAATTATTGAAAAGAAACATGTTAGATTTTTGGAAAAATGAAATTGTAAAAAAGGAATTGGGACTTTGTTGGGCGAGAGATTCTGATCTCTTCGACAACTCTGATGACCCTGCACCGGCAGAATTTTATAATCATGGTGGTTGTGAGGCACATTGGCTGGCAGAAGATGATAATGATGATATACGAAGTGCAGGAACGATTGCAAATCTCGCGGCAACTTCAATAGTAGATAATCTG
This sequence comes from Thelaira solivaga, assembly GCA_947397855.1. Taxonomy (NCBI): domain Eukaryota; kingdom Metazoa; phylum Arthropoda; class Insecta; order Diptera; family Tachinidae; genus Thelaira; species Thelaira solivaga. The sequence goes on along the minus strand of OX377611.1, from coordinate 78,051,903 downwards.
AAGGCAGACACCAGAACTCCTATAAGAAAATTAAATCCAGATACAGCACTATCAGATTATACATATAACATGAACCTTTTAGGTGAATATGCTTACGAGGAAGATGAAGAATTCCAGGAAGCGTTTGAGGACGTTAGAAAAATGATATGGTATTATTTATTTAACGAAAATCAATTATCTGATGAAAATTATGAAAAGGCGTCTGCACTTTTAGAAGAGTATAAACTAGATGCTTGTTTCTATAACCCGTGGGACTATAATGAATGGATAGTAAAAGTAAAAGAAGAAATAGAGAAAAGAAAATATTATGAATTCTGGAAAAATGTTATAGTGGAAAAACACTTAGGATTGTGTTGGGCTGGAGATTCAGACTATTTTGAAAATGATGACGGTCCTGATCCAGAAGAATTTTATAAGTTAAGTGTGGAAGCAATGTCAGAAGATGAAGATACGGAGGAGGCATTATAAATATAGATTTGTCTAGCCATAATTTTTTTTCTTATTACAATTTAAACAACAATTAATTTGTTGACCCAAATTTACAAAATTTACAGACGGTCAATATGATGTATCTTGGAAGCTTTTTTCTCTTTTTAATTTTATTTTTCAAATACAACTTGTATTATAAAATCGCTTCTAGGCGATTAAAAATAAATCTAAATAGAATTTTGTAAAAATTATAATAAACTGGAATTCGTAAATTTGGAAAAAAAAACCAATATTTTATGAAGTTTAAATATAAAAAATTACACGTGTTAAAAAAGAAGCAAATATGTTATTTTTGTAAAGAATTTATAATAAAATGAATTTTATAGAAAACGATTTCAGATGTAGCTACTTGTTTTAATTTTTTTCAGTGAGTCTTGAATTTATACGTTTGTTGCTTTTTTACTACCTGCTCCAGACAGGTAATTTCTTTAAAATTTTCACCTTTAGAAATTTAAGTAATCGATGGTTTGCAACGTTTGAAAAAAATATATGCTCTTAATTTTTGTAGCGAGGAAAATGCTTTTGTCGTATGTACGTTTCTTTGGAATTTGTTTAGTTCTATAATTTCTTCACTTTCTCATAGAAAGCCTTTGGCCACCTTGAAAGTAATAATATGCAACTCACCACTTACTGTTTTAACATTAATTTGAGGCTGCCAGATCTAATAATTTGTAACCATAATGATGTTTTCTTTATTTTGAATATTAATTTATGCATTAATGTTGGATTTAGTTTAGCTTTTGCTTTTACAACTAAATTAGTTAACTTGACTGCATCTCAACTAATAATTTCTTTTGTAGTCCTGTTTTTTGAATGAGTTTCGAAACTTAAATAGGCGTTTTTGTATTCATCGCTAATTGGCGATTTTCTTTCCATACCATCTGGCAGTCCTTTAGAATTCTAGGCGAATGCAATTGTTCTCAGATGTTTTTGTCTTATTATTGTAATTGACACGAGCGCACGTAAAAGCGCTAAAATTTACGCAAAATTGGTAATTAAGCATAAAAAATTAAACAAAACTACAATCGGCTTTAAATTTAATAAAATTGCTATAGTAAAAAATATTGTGTACATAATAATTCTAAAGTATATAAAGTTAATTATAAGAAAATATAAATAGTGAACGAAAAATTAGCACGTGTTTTTTTTAAGTAACTTTTGTTTGTTAAAAAAAAAGAAAATAAAGTAAAACGACAAAACCATACATAAGTACAATAAAAATATTACAACAACAACTGTATAAAGAAAAGTTTATTTTTTGTGTTTTCTCTTTCTGCTGACTGTGTGTTTACTAAAGAAAAAGAATATAAAAAAACAACCACAAAAAGCTTATTAAATCATAAATAAAGTGAATTTAAGAAATTTTAATGAAGTGCATAAAATAGAAATTAGAAACTTTTTGTTTTTTTACAAAGAGCAGAATATGCGTGTAAAGTTTAAGAATTTGTTTTAAAGAAAATTATCTTTAGTGAAGTTTTCACATACCTATTTTTGGCAACATTTGCTTAGATACAATTATATATATAAACTTTGTTTATAAGAGGACGGCACGTGTATGTTAAAACGTCATTATTTATCAACAATTAAAAGAGTTTAACTAAAATATTAATAAAAAAAAAAATACAAAATGGTGCAGGTGAGTTCTTTTTGTAAATATTTTAAGTACCTGCAAGTATGATACTTTACTTATGGTAGTTGACAAAAACAATCACTAGTTATACTACATACATGCATACCTACTGCATACCCTACAAGTCAGTAACACTGGCAGTGTTGATAGAAAGCCTATAATCAAACTTGCCTGCGACCCCCAAATTGTGAGGTTAGCACACTACCCCTAACCCCTAGTCTAAACTGTCATTGTCACATTAAGTGAGTTCGAATAGATATAACTTTTTTTTGTAGCAAATTTTTTAAGCATTTTGATTAGATCAGGCTTTATTTTTACATTAAAGAATCAATAAAAAAATAACCAACTATTTCAATAAGGAGCGCTCAATAAAAAGATACTTTAAATATAAAAAAATTATTTGAAATGAAAAAGTAAAAAACATATATTTTTTTGGGGCTAAATTGCAATTATGTTGGTTTGCTAAATGCATTATTTTCCATGATAATCTCTTGGGAAATTTAAAAATTGTTTTTCTCGGGAATATGAGAAACTGCAGAGAGTAATTCACTGAAGATCGGAGTAGCTTTCCTGAAATAGTGAATATGTTTACGCCATCCTTCTTAGTATTTATTCTGCTAAGTAAATTTTAAATTTTTTATATGCATTTAGCAAATCCAACATAATTGGTATTTAGCACCAAAAAAAAATGTGTTTTTATGAAAAATGCTTTTATGTATTTTCTTCATATTGTTACTTTTAAAATAATTCTTGTCAACGCTTTGAGATTCGGCTTAATGCCCTTAAAACTTTTAATACTTCAAAGGGTTTTTGGACGTAAAAAAGGCTACCGATGCTATGAAAATTTATTTTCATAAATCTTGCTTAATAAGCCTTTATTCAACAGAACAATTTTTTTTGTTATAAAAATGATTTTGCCCATGAAAATTACTAAAATCAAAAAGGAATTTAATCTGTAGGCTCTAAACTTTCTGGAAGTGTTTTAACATTTTCGGAAAATTTCCTTGGGAGCAACAGTACTGGGGTATGAGGGAATTTCCAAAAATTTTTTTAAAATATTTAGAAGTTATTTCTGGGTATAGGGCGGTAGATTACAAATCTAGAAGACCTCCCCTTTAAAATGGTGTGTGCCTCACCTCTTAATCTTCTATGGTTCGTTTGAAAATTGCCAAAATTCCTGAAAGCCACAGTAGTGGGGTATGAGGAAATTTAAAAAAAAATTTTTAAATATTTGGAAGTTATTTCTGGGTATAGGGCGGTAGATTACGAATCTGGAAGACCCCCCTCCCCCCTTTAAAATAATATGTGTCCCATCCCGTAATCTTCTATGGTTAATTTGGAAATTGCCAAAATTTTTCAGAGCCAGAGTAGTCGAGTAGGAGGGCATTTCCAAAATTTTTTTAAAATACTACAAAGTAATTTCTGGGAATTAGGGCGGTAGATTACAAATCTGGAAGACCCTCCCTTTAAAATGGTGTGCGCCTCACCTCTTAATCTTCTATGGTTCGTTTGGAAATTGCCAGAGTAGTGGATTAAGAGGGAATTTCAAAAAAAATGTAAAGTAATTTCTGGGTATTTCGGTGGTAGGTTACAAATCTAGAGGAGCTCCCCTTTAACATGGTATGTGCCCCTTCCCGTAATCTTCTATGGTCGCGGCAGTATGACGGCCTTAATTTAGAATCGTAAGATACCATTTGGAACCAAGAAGACAGTGGAATAAATAACAGATCAAGAAAAACCCTGTGGCATTAAGATAACTAAAATGATATCCTAAGCCTATCCTCTATTTCTCAGATAGGCCGTCCATAAAATGTGCAGCAACAAATCTGTGTCTCGAAGTCAGAAGAGCCGATGAAGAACTGGGGGGTTACTCTCTATTGCGATGAGAAAGAAAATGCATCGCAACTCAATATAAAAATCATACAGATGCGAATGGTTTTTCTTTTGCATCGCAATAGAGAGTAACCCCCCTGCTTTTCTGCTCTCGGGTGCCAAGAACTTGTGGCAGTTGACATTACAGGTCAGTCAAAGTTTGCCAGCGTGTGTGTCGATCGCCCAGTTAACTGTAATCATAGCCACCAGCCTTGAAAATATCCTTGCTATTCCTGCTGGGCTGATATATTGTATAGCACTCGTTTCTCTTCTTTTATTATGGAAACCATGTGATAGTAGAGATAATGAAGTTTTTTCTTTTAAAAAATAAACCTAAAAAAATTGTTTTTAAATTTAGCTCTTCAAATGACAAATAGGCTCTTAAAAATCCTATTTATTGCTCCATTACTTTGATTAATTTTCAAAGCCTAACAAAAATACACATTTACTGTCCTGCTGCCATTAAACTCTAATTGAAGTGAATAAAAAAAAAATTAAATTTTAAAATTGTTTATGTGGTTGAAACAAACAATATCAAAAAAGCAACAACAATAGCAGAGACAAACAACTAAAAAGGACATACGCACATTATCTAAATTATTTAATACCAGAAACACCAACATCAACACCAACACCTGCACCATAACCAACTGCCTTAAATATTGTATGAAATTAATTTTTATTTTTAATCATTGAATTCGATCATTAATGGCCATAATGGCAAAAGGCACCTAACGCTGCAATCACTGGTAAAGTGCAAAGCAACAGAAGAGGGAGCCTGTGCAGGAGACAATGGTTGAAACCTATTGTTGTTGGTTTTGTTATTAGGGAAATGGGTTGATGGTGTATGTGTGTGTGTGTGGACAAAAATGTTGTGGCGATTTTATTCGCTGATAATTAGATAAAACGGTATTTCACGACCACACCTAGAAATTGTTTTACACATTTTCGCACACAAAAATTTTGCCATAACATTTTTTTAATGTTCATTTTTAGCATAAAATATGTTGGAATAAAATATAGAATGTGTTGCTGCATTTCATAATATCAAAGATATTTTATTTTAATCAGCCAGCAAAATGAAATATTTTTAAAATGCTTTTTTTGCAGACGCTTATAAAGGATGTTTCTTTTTTTAGCTGCACAAGACAAAAATATTGTTTGAATGACATTTTTTTTAATAAAACATTTCTGGCATATGAACCATTTGATCAGTTAACTTTTTGATTTATTTTTCCCATCAATCTGATCGTAGTGCTGACTTCAAAGCCCCATAAAAATTAATCCAGAGGGGTTAAAACTCACGAATGAAAGAATTATTTTTTGAAATAAATTAGTCATCAAATTGATTTCGCAATAAGTCGATTTAGAAGCGCTTTATATGGTAAGTTGCGCATTTTGTTGGTATCAAATGTCGTTGATTAATATTTGATAACAAAAATTCAGCCAATATAACTCGATAGCGCTGGCCATTCACCATAACGGCTGCTTATAGCTCATTTCCAAACAAATGATGCCGCCAGTGATGAAAGAGTATCAAAGAGTTACTTTTAATGGCTCTAATGATGATATTTTTATGATTTGAGGATTACCTTTGCTCTAAATACGGCAATTATTGATGAAGCCATTTAGCCACAAATGACTTTCATTAATAAACACAACTATTGGCTAAATAAAAACGCTCTATGAAGTTTGAGAACAGATTTATTATTAATTTTTTTTTTAAGAATTTCCGGGCAAAATTTGATTCCCTAATAGCCAGTTTGAAACCTGCCAAAGCTGGTCACACTGTTGTATTTATTTTCTCTTTTTTATTCAATCCATTTCTTTCAAAAAAATCTTTAGGCAGACAGGCAATAGGCTTCCAAACATAATTTTAATTAGTTGGGGAGCATTAAGTTCACCGAACATTCAGTGAACTTAATACTCCCAACTGATTGAACATATGCTAAAGAATCATATTTCCTGCCTGGCTATCATTAATCAGATTAATGTAGTTTCATAGATGCCAAATAATCTGCACTAGCCTTTCAATTATTTTTATTAATAAATAAAATAAAATTCATTTTCTATTGGTTTGTTTGGTTGTGCGCCATAAAATTTTTTTCCACGCCCATTTTCAAGCCCACTTTTCAAGGATGTTCACTCAAACTTGTCAAAAAGTTGGATGCCCGCACTTAATTTAAGCCTGAAATTATGCTTTGAAATATTTTATTTAATATTTTAGTAGAAGCCTCTGCTAATAATGACAGCAAAAGTTTTAAGCCACTTCAAAAAGTAGTATTTATTTGGATATTTTTTTAAGAATTAAAATTCTATTTGTCCAGGGATATTTAAAAAAATCATGTAAAAAATAGAAACCATCTAGTACTAAAAAATCGCTGTTATCTTATGAGTGTAAAATTTTTGCGCCTAAAGTTATGCTTTTTATTAATGATCTCTTGATCCTTGATAAGTGGTGGTGGTTGCAATGCATTTCTTTTTGTTCATTTTAATTTGCTGTTTCTTTGCTTCTCTTATAAAAATATAACCCCCACCGTCATCAGCAAATTTTGTTGGCTTGAAAGCAATCCGCTTAAAACACCATCACTTTTAATTCCATAAATACGAGTATTGAAAATAAAAGTTGAAAATTTACCCCCAACTAATCGTATTGAATGTGAAACACACAGGCATACATTTTCATTTCATTTCAGTTCAGTTCATTTTTTATTACTTAACTAGTCGTACTTTTGAGTTAATACCGCTTAGTGCAAGTGCTTGTTTCTTTTGCTTGGAATAGTCACGGAAATCAATCATTCATGGTTAAATGTCCCAAACTAGAATTAGCTTATTTTAACCTCTAAAAAGGGCATTAAGGGAAAATTTTGATTTTTTTTAAGCATCAGTTTTGACTGTTTTTTTACACTCTTTTTTTCAGCTCCTTTTTTATTTTCTTTTGCGATTAGAAATATTTAAAAAAAGTAAATAAAAACATAAAATTTGCAATTGGAAGTGAGTGATTTTTTTTCCTTTTATGCAGCCCTTCGTTAATGGTTGGTACCCATTAGCCAGGCATGTCCTTGCTATTGTTGCTGTAGTGGTTTTATGTTGTTTTGCTAAGTTTATGATGTGACTTTTTTTTTTCTTTTTGCTGGCAGCCGTATTTGTGTTTCTATGACTTGTTGTTATGATTTTAACTTGAATATTCTTTTAGTTTGATGTTATTTTTTTCACAGAATATGAGCCTGTACACACATATGCAAGTGTGTCCTTTTTTTGCAATACAAATTTCGTAGTATTTATTTGTTTCCGTAAGTGTGTATTTATTGAAGTAGCGTATGTGCGTGTATGTTTTTTGTTGAACTGAACAAGTTTCATGTTTATTTCAATATGGGCTTCGTTATTTGTAATTGAACAAAGTTTTCTCTTCTTTTCTTTTTCCTTTGGCTTTTGGAATAGAATTCGTAAATAATTCTGCTTGTATTTTCTGCTTTTATTCTTCCTGTATCCATACGCATTCTTAATTGGTACACTTAAAATTTATATGATTCTTTCTTTAAAAAAAACTGTTTTTTTTTGATAGAATTTTGAAAAATGTTCTACATTTGAAAGGAAAATAAATATTTTTTAATTTTGAAATATTTTTTAAAATTTTTCTTAAATTAAAAAAAAATATTGACCATAATTATAATAGTCATTATGATTTATTAAGAACGGACTTTTGTTCTTAAGAATTATATGAATTTAAAGTCATTTTTAAAAAGATACCGACTTTAGTGTGTCTCTGATTATGGCTAATTATTTTTAATTTAAGAAATATTGTAAAAAATATTTCAAAATTAAAAAAATATTTTAAAATAAAAAATTAAAATTTTTTTGTTGACAAAAAAAATTTTTTTTTTTAATTAAATAACAATTAAAAAAAATTATTTTTCAACTAAATTTTTATTTTAACAAAAAATAATTTGGTAATTAATTTTTAAATATTTTTTTAATTAAAATCTTTTTTTTATTAAAATAAAAATTTAGCTTAAAAATAATGGGCCATAATCATAGTCATAAAAAAAGTAGGCTTTTATTAAGAGCTGACTCTTGGTCATATGAATTTAAAGTCGTTTTTAAAAAGATACCGACTTTAGTGTGACTATGATTATGGCCCAATATCTTTAAATAAAATTGTGTTATTTAATTAAAAAAAATTTTTGTTAGCAAAAAAATATTTATTTTTATTTTAAAATATTTTTTTTTATTTTAAAATAATTTTTTTTTTTAATTTTGAAATATTTTTTTTAAATTTTTCTTAACAAAAAAAAATATTTTTTTTTTAATAAAAAATTTTTTCAATATATTAAAAAAAATTATTTTTGAATGTAACACAAAAAAAAATGTAGGCTGGTATTTAAAATGAAGTAGAAATTATGACAAATTTTTCATACAAATTTGTTACAATATCGATTTCAAATTTACTTTAATTTTCTATGAATACAAGCATTAATCTTTATTCGTGCTTTATTTTCCATGATATTCTTATGAAAAATTTTTTTTGAAAAATTCTTTACAATTATTATTGAGAGTGGGTTTACTCCCAAGTCTTGTTTTATTTTATTAACTTAAATACTCATTTGATAGTCAATCCACTGATGATAGTAATCCACTGATGATTCAGAGTAGCGTCTGATGAAACAGCTGTACGAATATGCTTTCCCTCTTAGTACTTATTGTACTAAGTAAACAATTTTTAAAAAATTTTCCAAGAGAATATCATGTTGAGAATTTTTAACACCAACTAAATTGAAATAAAAAGTATATGAAAATTTTAAAAAAATTTTTAAAAATAGTTCAAAGTAACTTCTGAATATTTCGGCGATAGAATACAAATCTAGACAGTCTCCCCTTTAAAATGATATGTGTCCCATCCCACAATCTTTAATGGTTCGTTGCTGTAATTTGTCTTCCTCTACTCTTATTTTAATAAATTAAATTGAAAACCCATCTAATTTTGTTTTCTTATTTATTATACATATAAAACACCGCCTTAAAATACGTATTAAATATTTTATTATGAATGCATTTTTCAAGTGCATTCTAACACAAAAATGATGCATTAAAACGTTTTGGTTATCAAACCAAAAAATAAAAAATTTACATAAAAATTTTATAGAAAACCTCATGAAAATTATACCAGCTTTTATTGAAAACACAAAATAAAAACAAAAAACACAATGAAAAACTGCTAACCACATTTTTCATTTCAAAATTATATTTGCATTCGTATGCACAGCATCATTATCATCACTCGTTGATGAAAAAAAAAAGAAAAAATATTTTTTTCTCTTGTGCTGTTGGAAAAATTGAAAGCATTGATTATTTTGCTGTGCGTTCCGTTCCGTTCCCTTTTTTTGTGTGTTGGTTGAAATAAATAACACGAATGCATACGCACACATGCCAACAAATGTGAATGTGAAAATTTAATGCGTAGCAGGTAGCAGCAAAAATATGTGTGTTGGGGTGGCGGGTGATTGAGTCAACCTGCTGACACAATGTTTTGTGTGAATGTTGCATAGGAAAATGCGTGAGCATCATAAATGCAAACAAACAACAATTTTGAATGGAGTATGCCGACAACAACAATAATACTAGTGCACGTACATAGAGAGAGAGAGAGAGCAAGAGAGAAAGCATAAAAAGCAACGTTAAAAGCCTACATGCTAGAAATAGTAAGAAAAGAAAACCAAAATAAAAAAAAAAAACAAAAAATAACCAACTACTACCGAGGGCTGATTTTCCTTGCCCAGAAAACATTTCTACCACATCAAGACTAAAAAGCAATTGCTTGGTAGTCCTTTAGCTTCTTTTTCTTTACTCCCTTACAAGTATCCCAAAGTCACCATATCAGAGTACCCAAATAAGAGCCATTTCGATTCTCTTTTTATGTTTGGAATGTCCCTCTCGCCTAACAGCTTTTCCGAAAAAATGCAAAAACCTGGGCCGGGAGGATCTTCTTAGGAAAGAGAAAGGAGTGTTTTTAATGGAAACACTAAATGACTTAGTAGTGCGAAGGCAATTTCAACCCTACTTTCACTTTCAGAACATTTTTGAAAGATTGCAAAGGACATTCCAACATGAAAATACAAAAAATTCATACTGCCTGGGTTTTAAAGTCATGGCTACGCCATCAAAATATTAATGTGGTCGATCGGCTCATTTACTAACCGGACCTTAACATCATTGCAAGTGTTTGGGGATGGCTACCTCGTAAAGTATATGCGTATTGAACCCATAAATCATTGTAAACTTGTGATTCAGAAAAATGTCAACTGTCAGCTGTGCGGTTAAATAAGCGCCAGTACATTTTGTGTTGTTTATTTAATCATAAAATACAAGTAAAAGACTTAAATAAACAAAAAGTATAATATAATAAAAAAAAGCTTTTTTTTGGATTGTTGTATTTAATATGTGTAGGCTTTTTGGTTGTTGTACGCGGTAGTGAAAGCAGTGCTGAATTTTTAACTGCTAGAATTAATCAAGAATTACTGAATCACACATTCGCTAGTGCAAACAGCCAAATATGGAGTCAAAAAGAACATCGTATCGAATAATTAAAAGTTACTGAAATGCACTACTGTGTTACTTCTCAATTACTATGAAGACAAGTGCTTACTTTATTGCTTTAGTCACTCTATTAAATAAAAGTTTTGCTGCAGTGTTTTTGAAGTTTCTTAAAGTCTTAATTTGTGTTTAATAACAATTCAGTAAATTTGTGTTTGCTGGGTTATATTAAATGGAAATAAGTACAGGGCACTTGCAGTAGTTTTTTGTTGGTAATTTTTGCAACATTATTGTTGTGCAGGCATTAAGAAGACTGTGAAATACATTTGGTAGGACACTGACAGGCAGCATTGTTTGTTTGTATGGGGCTTTGAAAGGGTATTATTGTAAATGTAGGTAAAAAGAAATTTTGTCATTTAATTAAATTGTAATTTGGATGTTAATAAAGCCTAAAGTCGAGCTCTACACTGAGAAGACTATTTCAGTGGTGAGATCTAAATTTGTTGCTTAACAAAGCTCGAAATATTTTGGTTTATGTTACCGAATTCTGATTACTAAAACTAAAAACTTTGATTATCATAACTAATTTTTGATTGGTATTAAAAAAATTTAGTGCTCACAACCGAAGTTGTGGGTAGCTTACTAAACTACCCATCTATGGGTTGCAGGTTCGATAACTGGCTAGACCCTGCAAACAAACAAAAAAATTTTTTTTAATAAAATAAAATTTAATATTTTAAAGCCTCTAAAAGTGGCTTTTTATGAAAAACTTACTCCAGTTGCTAAAAAGTTTTTTAATTTTAAACTTTTAAAATTATTTCTTAGCAGCAAGACTTAAATGGTGTTGGGCTTTTATTCAATCACACAGGTCACAATTGGAGCTCCACTCTAAATCTGCTTAGCAAAGTATAGCTCAAGAAGGTGTTCAAAATTATCCTAGTAGTACTTGGTTGGACTGATTTCCTATTGGCCTTTCATATCAAAAGTCTAGGCTTTAATAAATCCAAATGAGAATTCGATTTATGATGGATACACAAACACAATTCGCACTATACATGTAGTTGTTGAAATTATATGTACAAGTGAGTACGTGTATGTGTGTACCTTTTAACTTGTATTTTGTTGGCAATATTCAATAACAACAACGACTAGCAGGCCCTGCCAAGCACTTATTGTTTATGTGGTATTGAGACAGAGAGTGAGAAAGAGAGATACAGCAACAGGGTGAAGAGGCAGCCGAGTAAATAATAAAATTGCATTTATTGTATGTGTGGGTGTTAGTTGGGTGTATGTGTGTTCTTAACTCTGTGCATGAAGCTACTCAGCATTTCGGGACAAAAAAAAATTTTCTAGCATGTAGGGATGTATACGTATGTTGCAACTACTAGCAGGGCTGTTGTTGTTGGTTTTTTTTTGCTGTATTGTTGTTGCCTTTCATTTCTGCGAAAAGTATTTTTGCTGCCAGCGCTATTTTGCGTTATTTTAAAATTTTTCACAACCACTTCTTTTTTTTTGCTTGTTTCATTATTAGGGTAGTTCCTCATTTTATAGACAATATTTTGAAAGCTATTTCTGTACCCCGAAATAATCATTTGTTCCTTTTAAGTTTTTTAAATACTTTTCATACAAAATTGCTAGACGAATTGCGCGCTAGTTGTATGGAAAGTTTTTGATTTGCAATTCGATTTATAATTCTCACTTGAGTTTTTTTTTTTTATAAAAATTGGCAGAGTGGAGAGATTTTTTGTTATTAAATTCTTGTTTTCTTTAAGCATATGAACTGGTTTTTTAATCCTTTCACTACAATAAATTTTTCTTAGGAAATTAAAAAAAAAATTGTTTAAAAATTTTTACTCACAAATGCAACATTTCAGCAGAAAAATCATAGGACATATGTGTTCCAAACGTCGTCAAAGGCGTAATGAGCATCTTGATAGGGACATTTTTGGCTTTAAAGCAACTGTGAATTAATATAAAAACGGTGAGTAAAAATCAGTCGTTACCTAGTCAGTCTTAAAGTGCTTCTTCACTGGCTTAGATACTTCACAATGAGAGATTTTAACCATTTACATTTTTAATTTTTTTTGCAAATAAATTTTTTTGCAAATAAAATTTTTTTTGCAAAATAAATTATTTTCGAAATAATTTTTTTTGCAAATAAATTTTTTTGCAAATAAATTTTTTTGCAAATAGATTTTCTCCTTTTAGCAGTAAAATCATGTGACATATGTATGTACTCCTATGTGTCCTATTCATTGTAAAAGGGTTAATAAAAATTTAAATAAGTTTTGGCAGGACCTTTGGACTTGTAAAATTTTGTGTGGGGCCATTCTAATACACACGTTATATTTACACGTAGCTATATGTATTTATATGTATGTGTGTATACATATGTAAATGGGTTTGTGTGATGCATGTGTGTGCGTGTGTGTACTTAGTGTAAATTATGCAACGATGCGCAACGATTTTTGTATTGAATTTTGAACGTTCGATTGGGTTTTATATCATCATACCAACCAGGCCATGAAGAATTGAACAAACCAACAAAAAAAAAATCATGAGGAGGATGGTAATATTATCGTACTCAATACCAACGTTTTTCATTTTCAGCACACAGCACTACACTCCAGCCATTTCAATAGTGTCCACTTTCCACCGAAATGACAAAAAGCAGCAAAAAAAAATATCAACATGGAATCTGCTACATACGAGTGCACAGTTATTAAATGAGTATTTATGTTTGTATGTGAGTGTGTGTGCCATCGTTCATTATTTCATTTTTATTTTCGGGTTTTGTTTTGGTCCACTGAATTTTTGCTCTTTTCTTTTCAATTTTTATCATAAATATTTTGTTTATGTTTGTCATAAGGATGCTGATGAAGTGCACTACTTTATTTAGAATTTATTTTTATTTTAATTCTTAGAAATTAAAATTTATAATTTTATTAAATTCAAATAGATTTTTATGCTGAACATTCATTTGGCATTTTATGAAAGAAAACAGCGATCTGTCTCCTTCTCTCATTGTCTTTCCCTCTCTCACCTCTCACTCTATCCAAGTCTCTATTTATATTTATCCTCCTACCTCTCGTTCTCTCTTTCTCTCGCTCTCCCACATTATTTCTCTTTTCCTCTCTCATTCTCTCTAACATTATCAATCTCGCCCTCTGTTATTATATCTCTCCCTCTCTTTATATCCCTCCCTTTCTCATTATCTTTCCTTCTCTCACTATCTCTCTCCCTCTCTCACTATCTCTCCCTCTCTTTTTTATCTCTCTTTATCTTTCTCTCCCTCTCTCTTTTATCTCTCTTTATCTTTCTCTCCCTCTCTCTTTATCTCTCTCCTTCTCTCATTATCTCTCTCTCCTTCTCTCATTATCTCTCTCTCCTTCTCTCATTATCTCTGTCTAACACTTTTATTATCTCTCTCTCACTCAAATTATCTCTCTTTATCTCTCTCACCCTCTCTCAGGATCTATCTCCCTCTTTCATTATCTCTCTCCCTCTCCCATTAGCTCTTTCTCCCTCTCTCTTTATCTTTCTCTCCCTCTCTCATTATCTCTCTGTCTCTCTCACTCTATTATCCCTCCTTCTCTCATTAACTTTTTCCCCCATTCTCTCTCTCGAGCTCCTTAAATGAATCTAAATATCTTTGCTTGTTAGTGTATTTCATATTCATTAACGCCTGACTAGTTAGTTATTGTTGAAACATTTTATTTCCAACAAATTTTTCATCAATTTCAATGCATATGTGCGCTAAAAAGCAGCCATATGTATCGTGTGTTTGAAAAAAAAATAATTTTATTTTTTTAAATTCATAACTACGCAACAAGAACACTATGACAACCATCATAATATATCCTGCAGGTTTTGTTTATATATACATTTAATACTTTGGAATTAAAAAAAAATAAATTGTTTCTGCTATTTCTCTACTTTTCTCACATGTTATAGTGGCAACTCCGCCGTAAACACGTACATACGAATATACTCGCTTTAAATTTTTTTGTTAGTATTTTTTAATTCATATAAATTCACTGCTCCTTCACATTCACTTGCGTTCATGTAAATTTTAAAATGTATATAAAGCTGTATCCGTTTCTGAGTGTGTAGGTATGTTGGTCTGTACTGGTTTTTGCCATTTCATGTACAAATCCTTTCTACTCGCATTCATATTGCAGCCATTGCAGCAGTCTATTCTTGTTTAAGTGTATAAATATTTAATTATAATTTGAATGAAATATTTTTTATGGCGTAGGCACGGTTTGTTAGACACTGGGTGGCCAAATTTGCAATGGGGTAATAAAATATGGCTTAAAAACCCGTGTTGTGGTAAGCGAAAGCGGAGCGGGCGGTTGGGTAATAATTGCAAATATAAGCGCTGGCTTGGAATGGTTGAAATTGGTTACGCGGTATTTTGCAGAGCGAGTGCATTATTATTATTATTTTATTTTTTTTGCTTTTGGTTTTTTGCAACACAAAATATTCTTAAATATTTTCACTAGAGGCGTTATTTGTCGTTAATTCGGTTTTATTTATTTATTTTTTTTTTTTATAAATTTTTTAAAAAAAGTTTTTTTAAATAATTTTTTTTAAACACAAAATTCAGTTTTCTACACACCACCCTAAAGTAATTACAGATGAAAGAAGCTTCAGGGCTTAAGCGCCAATTTACCAAGTTTATTGACAATATAACTGCAAACTCGAATGCCAAATTCAATAATAATTTTGTGGTTTCTACACAGAAAACCATTTCAACTATGAGAACAGAAAAATATTTCAGTTGTGGTAATTGAATTTTTTTTTTCATTAAAACGACCTCAGTTCCATAAATAAATTTTTATTAATAGTATACTTGGCTTGTCACAATAATAAAAAAAAGAACTATTCTCACAACCAAAATTGTGCTCTCAGTGTAAATTATTTTATTTTTCCTTTTGTCATTCAATCCATACAAAGAGATAAAAACTGAAGGCAAAAACTATTAAATAAAATTTGTTGTTAGTTGACAATTTGGTTGTGATAGTCGAGTTTTTTAGTTGTAATGATTAAAATTCGTTTTATTAATTTTTTTTAAGTAATATAATTTGCTGTAGTACTTAATTTTTTTTCCCACAACTAAACAAAAAAAAAAAAAGATTCGGTTATCACAACTGAATTTTTAAATGGTAACAACTTTGATTCTTACAACCAAAGTATAAATATTTTTTTTTCTTTTTTGCAAACAAACATCGAGTTAAAAACAGAACACAAAATTTGTTGACAGTTAGAAAATCTAGTTATGATAAACGATTTTTTTAGTTGTAATAACCAAAATTCGATAATTAAATTTTTTTCTAATTAAAAATTTTTTTCTAATTAAAAATTTTTTTTTTTTTTGATTGTCACAGCCAATTTTGATTGATAAACTAAAATCAAATCAAATTTTTTTATATGCAATGACCAAAATTCGATAATAGATACAAAAATTTAATCCTCTTAAATATATTGTTGGCTGCATCTTGCAATTTGTTTTATTTGATTTTTTTTTTAATTTATCTAATAAATTTAAACATAAATTTGTTGGGAGTTGAAAATTTAGTTGCGATAACCTATTTTTGTTGTTGTAGTAACCAAAATTTTAATTGTGCCAATAATATTTTTGCCTGCATTTTGCAATTTCCAGTGTCACAACTAAAAAATATAATCATTCTCTGATTTTAAATGCTAAAAGTGACTTTAATCTTACAGTAAATGAATTTATTGAACTTCTTTCATGGATCTTCTCAAAATAAAAAATTCTTTTAATTTTTTTTTTGCCTAAATGTCATTTCTTATTGTTTTCTTTTTGCTGTTTTATTCAAATTTTTTATTTTACTGACCCACTGCCTAAAAAAGAATTTCTGTTTACACAAAGGAAAACGATTCGAACTATCCACCATGAAAATTCATGTTCTCTTGCATTTCTTTCTTTCTTTGCTTCATTTTGTTTTCATGTCTTTTTTTTGATAGTACAAGCAGTTTTTCGCACATTTTCACACAAACTTATCACAAACCTGCTGTTAGAAAAATGCGTTTTGTAGTGCGTATAACACACAGAAGTCCTATATTTTGTATTAAAGTTTTTTTTTTGCTGATTTAACAGTGTGTGTGTGTGTTTTTTTTATTTTATTTACTTTTAGTCATTCATTTTTATAGTTTTTAGCAAGAGTTTTCATTTAACAGAGAGCACTGGGAAAAATAAATGCAAATAAGTAACAATAGTTGAAATTATCTTTCAAGTCACAGTGGAAGGAAGCGCTTTTGCTCATTGAAAATATTTGCAATTAATTAAGAATTTGCATCCATTTGCCTGATTTTTGGGTTTTGAAAAAATTTCATTTGCAGTAAAAGTGTACTACGCTTGGCTAATGATTGTAGTAGCATCAGCTGTCAAAACTTGAAATTAATTTTGTTTGGGTGAAAGACTGAACTAAATATTTTAGAGTGGCTTTTGCTTTTACCAATTGTGCTCTTTATGTAACCACTACTGTGCTTATTCACATGCACATACTGTGTACGAATTCAATGATTTATTTTCACTTATTTTACTATTTTCTTTGAATGTGCATAAGCCTTGCAATACTAAAGCCTCTACTTAGCAACATTTTGTAGTTGGCTTAGAAAAATGCGTGTGTGTAGAGTACAGAGATATTACTGTATGGGCACAGTAGCAATTTTCAATTGTTTATGTGTGTGCCAATACAAAACTTAATGTTCATTATTGTCATTGAGCTTTATTGACCACCAACACTACCAGCTGCATCATTTGCTCTTTATTTTCTTGCTGTACCCTTTAACTAAGATTTCATTAGTTTGTCTTTCTTTTCCCTTTTTCCCTCACTCTTTTACTGTTTCTCTCTCTCTTTATATTTCCCTTTTTGTTACTTGAGTCCTTTATTTATGGCATTTGCTTTTGTGTATTGCTTAAAATATGGTCTTGCTTAAATTTTGTTTTCAGGCAGTTTGGTTTTTATTCTGTCTTTTGAAACCATTTCTGCTGCAAATTCACGGATTTTGAAGTTGTTGCTACCATTAAGTGTTCAATTCAATTCAATTCATTCCATTCCATTTGAGTTTTGCAACATCATTGGGGACTATTTAATGTAGTTTACCGAACAAAAAAAAGTAAGAAAGAAAAAAGAAATCAAAAAGCTTAAAGGGTGTAAGGGGAGGAAGGGGTAAGGGTTGTTTGACAATTCAAAAAAAATTATAGTTTTTGATGGTTATCCTTTTTTTTTGTTTTTGTCAAAAGTCATTGTTTTAGTTTGAATTGACTTATCATTCACTTACTAAAGTTTTAACAAATAAAGTATTTTGTTTTAAAAAATATTTTTTTGTGTTGAAAATTAATCATAATATTTATTAGTACAACAAAAAAATTCGATTATCACAGCCAAGTTTTTAATTGCTCACCAATTTTAGTTCTCACAACCAAATTTTTACATTTTTAACATACAATATTTCAAAATATTTTACCGAATATTTATTAGTACAAAAAAAAAATTTTGATTATCACAGCCAAGTTTTTGATTGCTAACAAATTTAGTTCTCACAACCGAAGTTGTTGTTGTCAGTGTAGAACTAAAATTAATTACAATCAAATATTCACTTCTGATAATAAATTTTTTTTAGTTTCAGCAACCAGAATTCCGTAACACAATCCAAAATTGAGTGTTCTTGAAAATATTTCGATCAGTATCTTCGATTTTTTATCCTCATATTAAAAAAAATTTAATTAGCACAATTGAAGTTTAAAATTGATAACAGATTTAGCTGTCACAACCGAAGTTGTTTTCTGTTTATTTAAAAACCTATACATTACAGCTGTGGCTCTGATAGCCGGTCGGCACGCAAGCCAGCAGGCTGCCATTGCCCTGTAACGAAAACTGATACAGCTACTGTGCGAGTACTCAAAACTTCTAGGTTCGAGGCATAAATTTGTTGGTGCACATCTTATGGACGAATTACCTGAGATATCGGGAATAAGTTTAAGAGATCTTTTCTAATATCTCAATGCGACAGGCTAGGTCTAGGTCACTTGTAATTATGTTGTCTTGGCAGGTGGATGGCTCAAAGCGGAATATTGCGATTATACTTGAAGGGCTACAGGCCGCTACTCAAACCAACTAGCAACTTAACTTTATGCCCCTATTATGGTTCACAAATCAACTCAATGGAGTTGTAATTGAAACAATTGCTATTTACGAGTTGTAATTTTTTTTAGGTTTTTGTCAACCGCACTAACGCCAAGTTGTAATCGGTATTACCACGAAAAGGTTGTAATATCCAAATTTCAACTAAAGTAGAGTTGAGTTTTGAACCATAATATTAAGTTTTAAAGATTCAAATCTTAAGAACACAACTCCGATTGTCAGGATCGTATTTGTTACCAATCTCTCTCTTGGCTTATTTTATTTTGTTAAGAATATTTATTAATTTTGCCTGTACTGGTATATGAACAAAAAGTGCAAAGATTTTATTTTTATGTATCATATAAATATTAAAAAAAATATATATTTATGCCATATTACGTTAACAATACTGTTCTTTAACAGTGTGAACAAAATTATTGCCTACAAAAATTTAAATTTTTTATAAACCAGACAAACTCGTCAAAATCACAATATCGTTTCATACTCGAGTTATATTTTTTAATATTTCAAACAACACACACTCACTCTTAACGTTTCAACTATTTCTATTCACTTGGTATGCACACAAACTAGTGTTGTTTATGCTGGGCGCAAACTCTTCTCCCTGCCGACAATAAACAGAAATTATTAAAATAAAAAATAAAGTTTAACACAAACATTTTTACATATTTTCCGCCGTTTTTTTTTTTAAGGAACAACAAATATTAAAAATTGGGCGTTTTCTCTTTAAAGTGAACATATTTTTTCATGTATGTCAAAGCAATACAAAAATTGTTTTTGTTTATTAATGAAAAAAAAATAACACACACACGCAGGACATCGTTACTGATATGCTTTTCTAAAAAAAATAAAAAATAAATTTTAGCAAAACACTTAACCTCTCTTTAATTTAATGTTTTTTTTTACTACACCATCTTGTTACATAAAAGTTCATCATCATCATTTTCTCCTTTAGTTACTCCTGCTCTTGTTTAACTTTGACTGTCTTTTAAAATGCATTTCCATTTCCATTTCCATTTCTGTATTTGTATTGCTGTTTGTAAGAGCTTTTCATTTTAGTAAAACTCTCTTCCCTGCTACTGTGTTTCCTGTTTCTTTAAATTTGTTTTTCTTTTGTAAAGTTTTCTATTTCGCTTTTAGTCCTACAATGTTAATCCATTTAACTCAATCTTTCCTCAAATAGTCCTGCACATTTCTAGTGCCGGTGTTACAAAGTATATTTCTACTACTACTATTTACTATCAAACACGGTTATAATGAATCTTGGCCATAAACTAAAAATAAAAGCTTAAATAAGCAGCATCTTGCTATATAATTGTGTTTTTAAAATAAAATAAATTTCATTGTAAAATTCAATAATTTTTTAAAAGAAAATTAATCTTTCATTATAATCAAATTCGTCTATTTAGAACTTTTTCTTTACCTTTTTCTTTGGCTAAATTTGTTTGGCATTTGTTGCCACAAAGACAGAGTTAATATGCTCCACTTCTATATCCATTAATCTAACAAAGTAACGTTACAATTTGCTTTTGAAATTACAGAAAAAACCTTGTTTTTTTCTTCTTCCCAACTTTCTCATAGAGTATCTTGATATAAAAAAAAGATAGTGTTTGCACATGCACAGCATCTCTGTACGTTTCTCTATTGTGTAATTACATTTGCAAAGTTTCATTAAAGGCTGCTTTCTATTGTGTCATTTTAGTTCTGGCTCTAGAGTTATCTCATTGACTCCTTTTAGTTCTATGATTTTCTTTGGTGAAGTTTACTCAAAATATATTTGTTTATTTAGTAAACAATTTAGAGAAAATTATTATATTAAGGTTAAAGATTTAAGAAATGAAAGTGCATGTTAACCTAAAGCTTTAGTGTAAGGCTAAAACTAGAATCTTAATAAAGTTTTATATTAAGCCCAAATTTTATATACTAAGACTAAAATATTGCACTAAAGACTTATACTAAGAAGAAAGTCTTATATCGTCACTAAAGTCTTATACTAAGACTAAACTCTCGTAGTAAGTTTTATATAAAAACTAACGTTTTTTACCAAATCTTAAACTAAGAAAGAAATCTTATTCTAAGACTAAAGTTTTATATTAAGAATAAAGTCTTATACAAGCCCAAAGTCTTGTACTGAAACTAAAGTCTTATAATAAGTCTTAAACTAAGCCTAATGGGTAATACTAAGCCCAAAGTCTTATATTTAGCCAGAAGTCTTTTATTTAGCCTAAAGTTGTATACTAAGGTCAAAGTCCTACACTGAGATTAAAGTCTCATTCAAAGACCAAAAGTGTTATACTTAACTAAACTCTTATAGTACGAGCAAAGTCTTATATCGACACTAAAGTCTTGTACTAAAACTAAAATTTTGTAATTAACCCAGAGTTTTATACTGCAACTAAAGTCTTTTGACTAAAACTAAAGTCAAAAGTTTTATACTAAAACTAAAGCTCAAAGCCTTATTCTAAAACTAAAGTCTTGTAAAGGACTAAAGTTTTATATTATGCCCACAATCTTACTGTAAGATTAAAGTTTTATATTCAGACTAAAGTCTCGTGCTGAGATCAAAATCTTATACTGAAACTACATTTCTTTAATAAGTCTTAAACTAAGAATAAAGTTTTATTCTAAGATTTAGGTCTTATACGTACTGAAAAGTCTTATACTAAGACTAAAGCTGTATACTAAGGTCAAGGTGTTATACTGAAATTAGGGTTTTATACTAAAACTAAAGTCTTATATTGGAACCAAAAGTCTTATACTGAAACTAAAATCCTATATTCAAACTAAAGTCTTATACTAAGGCCAAATACTTACTCAAAATACTACTACTACTAAGAATAAGGTCTTATACTAAGACTAATGTTTTATACTAAGACTAATGTTTTATACTAAATCCAAAGTCTTATACAAAAACTAATAAATTTAAACTGTAATAAGTCTTAAACTAAGAATAAAGTCTTGTACTAAGACTAAAGTTTTATACTTACTCTAAAGTCTTATACTGAAACTAAAGCCTTATATTGGAACCAAAAGTCTTATACTAAAACTCAAATCTTGTATTCAAACTAAAGTCTTATACTAAAGCCAAAGTATTATACTTACTCAGAATACTACTACTACTAAGAATAAGGTCTTATACTAAAACTAATGTCTTATACTAAGGATTAAGTCTTATACTTACTCAGAATACAATGTTTTATATTAAATCCAAAGTCTTATACTAAAACTAATAAATTTAAAAATGTAATAAGGCTTAGTAACTAAAGTTTTATACGTACTCAAATGTTTTATACTAAGACTGAAATCTTGGACTGTAACTAAAGTTGTATACTAAAGTCTAAGTTTTATACTAAAACTTATACTGGAACCAAAAGCCTTATACTAAAACTCAAATGTTATATTCAACCTAAAGTCTTATACTAAAGCCAAAGTCTTATACTTAGCCCAAAATCTTATACTAACCCCAAATATTATACTCAAACTAAAATCTTATAATAAGTCTTCCACTAAAATTAAAGTTTTATACGAAGTTAATTGACATTTTATGCTGTCTTACACAAAAAGTGCCATCTTGTACTTAAACTCTCATCTTTTGCTACTTTAAATTTAATTTTTAAAATGTTTTAATTTCCTTAAATGTTGATAAATACATTTTAAACGTTTAAATTAAATTATTTCTAAATGACATAAAATTCTAAAATTTCTAGGTCATGTATTTTATTATTTTTTGGTTCGTTTGGTTTTTTTTATTTGTAGAAATGATAAAGTTTTATGCATAATTTTTGTACTTGACCTTCATTTATATGTACTTACATACACACATCACACAAGCTGGTAAATGTGGAAATGAGAATCCAGACTGCTACTACTTGAGAACAGACACAAAATGTTTTCAAACTTTAATAAAAAGTGAGAAAAATAACAATTCTCTAGACATTAGAGCAGACATTTATTAGAATATATTTTTAAACATACACTTTCATAAGTATTTACTATGTATTCTACATATATTTTATGAAAGTATGTGTAACTTTGTTAAGTGGAATTAGGATGTGAATATGAGATGCTATGAACAAGTAAATTTGTATTTTTATGCATACAAGTTTAGGTATGTAATTTATTTACATTTAATTGTAGAAAGTGTGAATCTTGTTAAATTAAATTAAAGCAAGCAGATGGAATAAAATGAAATATTTTTGAAATTTTTTTTCAGTGTAAAGAAGGCTTTTTAAATTAACTTAACTTAAGTTTCTTGGAGTGCAAGTTATTAGTTTGCAAGTTTAAGGCCCAATAAATAAATTAGATAAAATTGAATACCTGTTTCAGTACTGCTGCTTAAGTGACCTACAAAATCCAATTTTTTCTTTCTTTTGTTTTCTGGTAATTACACAAAACTTTTGTACACAAAATGAAATTACATAAAAAGGAAAAAGACATTTGAACTAAATTTTATTTAAGGATTTTCTAAATTAAAATAAAATAAACTTATTGGCACCCACATCAAATCTTACATTAGCCTGCATAAACGCACATGCTGTGTGTGCAGCATCATCAGAGAGTAAATTAAACAAAAGTTTTTAAAAAGATTTGCTTTTTTCAGCACACAGTCGTAGGTAACCAGATGAAAAAGACTCCCACTTGGAAATACAAGCACAAACACAAGCTCATTTTAAAATATCTTTTGCCTTAAAGGTGGAAAAATGTATCTCCTTTTGTTTTCATGGGCGGCTGTAGCCATCCAGTTGTGTGTGTGTGTGGGTTTATATAAAATTTTATGCAAGGATGTTATATTTAAAATTGTTTTTGTTGCTATTGTTTACAAGGTTTTTAAAATATCGGTGTGTTGAGAGGGATAGTAGAAGGAAGTTAATTCTTGCTGATGGCTTTGTTGTTAATTTTTTTTATATTTTAGCTGTTGTTGTTGTTAGAGGCCATTTAATGAAGGTGAAAGTCAAACAAAAGCAACAATTTTATGTGGTGAATGTACTGCAATTTACTCTTTAGAGTAAATTGTGTAATGGAGTGGGTTATAATTTTGTTTAAATATTATTTTAAAATATTGCTTGCATTTCATGTGATTTCTGGTCAATTTGTGTTTGTGTTATCAAGTTCAAAGACCGGAGAATAATTGTGAATTTAAAAAGTGTGCGTGTGTGTTTAAGGTCAAGGTTATTTAAGTCTTTTTTCCCTTTTCTTTGGCTTAACATTTTTGTAAGCAAGGACGCTCACTCACTTACGAGTGCTTACTTTGTACTGCATACTTTTAGGCTTAAAAAAAAAACAAAAAAATAAATTTCCTTGTTTAGATTTTTAAGCAAAAAATTTTATTAAAAAAAAAAATTTATTTTTGGCTTTCGCTTTATACACTTGAGCTTAACTTAAAAATAAATTGCAATTACCGTTTTATATCCTTCTTTTTATTTTTTATCATACAAATATTTTCGTGTTTTACATATTATATTATAAATAATGAAATAAATTTTGAAAACATGACAAAATTATACTTTTCTACCATTCAGTGTGTTAAACCAATTTAGCTTAATTATAAAAAAAAGTGTAAACATAGAAAAAATAAATGATTTTTGAATTTAATTTTTTTTTTAATGATAGTGTTTTGTGTATGTACAGCTATTGAACTTTCGCATAAATAATTTTAATGATGTAATTAACTAAAAACTAATAGGCTTTTGAAAAGAAAAATTCAATTGAAAAATTATCTATTAACAGAAAAAAAAATTATTTAATAATTAAATTTTTTAATTAAAAAAAATCATGATTTTTAATTAAATTTTTA
Source organism: Thelaira solivaga (assembly GCA_947397855.1). Taxonomy (NCBI): domain Eukaryota; kingdom Metazoa; phylum Arthropoda; class Insecta; order Diptera; family Tachinidae; genus Thelaira; species Thelaira solivaga. Next base: position 78,027,413 of record OX377611.1, on the reverse strand, counting down.
ATGAAATCAATTAAATAAATTGATTAAAATTTTTAATATGTTAAATAAAAATTGTAATTTTCTTTAATACTCAATCAATATGTGAGCCGCTATTTTTGAAAGAGGTGTAAATCCACTTTTTAAAAAATTAAATCAATTGTAATTTTACTAAAACTTACAGCTAACAAATTAAAAAAAAGGCTTAAAGCACTTTAAAAAATAACGGCTTATTCAACTTTAAAAGTGTCTTACTTTTTTTAAAAAAAATGGACTTGTACCACTTTAGAAAATAACGGCTCATATATCTTTTTTTAAATATTTCAGTGAGTCCTTTAAAACTATTTGAGTGATTTTTACTATATTTGAGCTTTTATTTTTGAAAGTAGTACAACTCCATATAAAAAAAAATTATAATTTAAAGTAATGTTAATTAGATGGTGTCTATAACTTACTAAAATTACCGCTGGCTCATTTTTTTTATAATGGACTTATATCACTTGCAAAAATAACATTTTATTTAATTAACTTAATAAAAATTTTAATCAATATGTTCACCAAATTTATTTTTTTTTTAATTAAATTAAATAAATTTTTTTCTGCATTTAATAGAAATACAAGCCCTCTTAAATTTTATGTTAAAGAAGAAAATAATTTAAACTACGCTTTTCTCTTAATGCCAATCATACATAATGTAAAGAATATAACAATCCAGCCCAGCATTACCAAAAAACCATTGTATACCTGAACATTGGTAATGCTCCAACCTTTTTCTAAAATATTACGTGCCGATATGGAGGGCAAAGTGAAAGGAAAATACATCACCACATCTTGTAAAGATTTTGGCATGCCCTCCAAAGGCCACAGCAAACCTATAAAAATTAAACAAAAAATGGAATTAATTTTTTTTTTCTTTTATCAACCATTTAAACACACTTACCGCACAATATAATCATGGGATAAAATGCACCAGTGGCTATAAAATTTGCCTCTGTATGAGATTTACAATACACCGAGATCAATAAACCTTGAATATAATATTTATTATTGATATTAATTTAATTAAAAAAAAAAAATTCCAGTAGCTGCTTACCAAATAACATGCCACAAAATGAGGTCAATGTTAATAAAAATATTAAGGTGGCCGTATCACCCTTATTATAAGTATCAAACACCAAGCCAATATACATAATCACTTCAAAACTTTGCACCACCATGATAATAAATTGTGTCAACAGATGAGCCCATAACATTTGTGTTGCTGATACACCAGCCACTAATGTACGATCCCATATACCTTCCACTCGTTCCTCAATAAATACGGCAGCTGTCATTAAAGTGGCCAAAAAGAAAACCATGCTATATTAAAGGCAAAAACCAAAGAAAAATAAAAGATTAAACAAAATAAAGAAAACAATAAATAGAATTTTACTTACGTCATTATAACACCGGGTGCTACATACTGTTGAAATTCCATTTGTTCCGTACCATAAATGGGCTCTTTTATATTTATGGGTATAGTGCCAATGCCTGGTGGAAAATTGCAATCTATTAAAATGTCTTGTATGAAGCTGCTGTAATGTTCGCGTAATTTCTTTTCTACAAAATAAGCAATTTGACGATCTGTGAAATAAACAAAGAAATTTTAAAATATTTAATTTTTTTACTCAAAAGAAAGACTTAACCAAATGGTAATTGTGCGTTACAGACAAACTTAAATAAAAACATTAAGCGCTAAGCGTTTGAAAAAAACCGAAATAATAAGCCTTATTATGGGTGTCGCTGTCGTGACGAAAACTTGAACTATTTAAAATTTTTTTTTTTTGAAATAAAAACATACCAGTCATATCAATATGTACAGCCAGCTCAGCATTATCTACGGCATAATCATCAGCAAAACGACCATCTTCCATTAAAGATTGCATAGAGGTAGAGAAGTTGCCAGGAAAGAAAATGTAACCCAAAATATCGGTGGTTCTTGCATCACGATAAGCATCTTCTTCTTTGTCATAGAAAACCTTTAACAAGCAAATGAAACATTAAAACAGACAAGACAAAAATGATGTGCAAATTAAAATGTAAACTTTTAAAAATTGCGATGCATAAGCAGTAACCAGAACCTTGTTATTATTTGTATTATTTTTCAATACCTTTTTTATATAATCATTATCCTCTAAACTCGTCACAAATCTGCATGATATCAAATTAAAATTACAAGTATCATTATGAGCTTTAACAGTTATTAAGTCGGGATTATAGCAAGTGTCCCATTTGCTGATCTCATTGCTAACAATCCCTAGTTTCATATTGTGCGGTGTTTTACCAATGGCCATATAAAAACAGGATAATTGTATTATGGGAAACAGTAACATGAAAATAATACCGCTGAAAAGGGAAAATATTTAAAAAAAAACATATTTTGTTTCAATTGATTAACACAAACCTGGGTTGTCGAAATAATTGTACAAAATTTTTGGTCATTAATGCTTTTATTCTGCCCTTGGTGGTAAAGAAACATTTTTTTAAATTATCATTTTCTTCCGGTAGGGTCTCCTTAATCATATTCGTTTCTAAATTGATTTTTTCATTGGTTTGTGTTAAGCTGGTGGCATCTATTACTTCAACGGCATTGCATATGGCGTTTGAGGCATGTTGTTGATTGGAGGGCAATTGGGCCAATGAAGCTTCTATAACATCATTATCACCTTGTTTTTGACTCAATATTAGAAAAGCATCTTCTACAGAATTTACTTCAAATCTTAACATAATATGGGCAGGTGTATCTTCAGCCAATAAAACACCTTTACGCATTAGGCCAATCTAAAGAGTAGAGATCATCATTTTGTATATTTTTAATTTTTTATTTGCTTTAGAAAGTCTACTTACACAATTGGCCTGTTTAGCTTCTTCTATATAATGTGTTGTTATAATCACAGACATTTTACTATTCCTGGTTGATTCTACTAAAAAATCCCAGATTCTAGCAGAACAGAATAAAAACAAAATAAATTTTAATTATAAAAAATTGTTTGAATTTAAATTAATTATGTTTTTTTCTTTATTAATTTTTGTTTTATTTTCTTATTTCATTTCAGGTATGTTGGAGCTTTTGTTAATGATATTTTTAAAAACATATAAAATTTTCTTTTTGGGTAAGTTTGCATATTATTGAATACACTGATCATGCAACAAAATTAGAAGCGAAATTATGGCGACTTCTATTGATATCAAATGCCTTAATTTGTTTGCAGATTTTCATACCAAAATAATAAAGTTCCCTCTAACTCTAATTTTTTAATCGGTTTTTGATCATAAAACAAATTTGCAAAAAATTTTAAATTTTTTACTATTTCGTCTAAAACTTTTACTCACTTTTCTCTTAGCATTGGATCCAAGCCCACTGTAGGCTCATCCAATATCAACAATTCTGGATCATGTATCATGGCACAGGCAAAAGATACACGCCTCTGTTGACCGCCACTACATTTTTTTATCAATTGCTTTGCTGGGGGTAACTGTAAAAGATCACGTAAAATTTTAAATTTTTCACGAATCTTCTCATCTGTCATGCCATAAATACGGCCAAAATAATAAACCGTCTCCTTTACAGTCATTTCTTCAACCAAAGCAATTTCCTAAAAAAAAAAAATCAATACAATTAAAAAATAAAATTAAAAAAAAAACAAAAAAATTTTATAAAAATTTTTTTATAAAATTTAGAAAATACAAAATCTACAATACAACAAAAACCTTTTATTTTTTAAATATAAAATTTTGATTAAAAAAATATTCATATTCATTAAATTTTTAATTAAAAAATTTTACTTAAAAAAATGATTGATTAAACTATATTGGTTAAAAACTTTTCATTTTGATAAAATATTTATTTAAAAAAATTACTGTTTCAATAAAATTTTTAATTAAAACATAATAAATAAAAAAAAGCTTGTTTCAATTAAATTTTTAATTAAAAAACGCTCGTTTTGATTAAATTTTTAATAAAAAAATTTTAATTACAAAAATAATAGCTTTAATTAAATTTTATTTAAAAAATGTTAATAAAAAAATTTAAATTGTAATGAAAATAATAAAAATATTTAATTAAAAAATAAAACGGTAATTTTGAATAAATTTTTAATAAAAAAAAATTTAAATTTTGAATAAATTTTTAATTAAAAAAACGCTCGTTTTCATAAAATTTTAATTGAAAAAATTTTTAATTACAAAATTGTTAAATTGACTACATTTAAAATTTAAAGATTTTAATTAAAAATTTGTCAATTTAATTAAAGTTTTAATTGGAAAATTTAATTTTGATAAAATTTTTAATTGCAAAATTTTAATTAGAAAATAGTAATTTTGATTTCATTTTTAATTATAACTATTTCGATTAAATTTTTCATTAAAAAATTTTTATAAAAAAATGGTCATTTTGACAAAATTTTTAATTTAAATTAATTTAAATTAAATTTTAATTTAAAAAATTTTAAATTTCAAAATTGTTAAATTGACTAGATTTTTAATTAAAAAATGGTCATTTGGATTAAATTTTTAATTGAAAAATCTTAATAAAAAAAATGCTCGTTTAAATTAAATTTTAAATTTCAAAATTGTTAAATTTACTAGATTTTTAATTGAAAATTTTTGAATGAAAAATTTTCATTTTAATTAAATTTTTAATTGAAACATTTTAATAAAAAGAAATGGTTATTTTGGTAGAATTTTTAATTTAAGAAAATTTAAGTTTGATTTAATTTTTATTTTAAAAATTTTAATTTAATAAATGCTTGATTGATAAATTTTTTAATTAAAAAATCTTAAATTACAAAATTGTTAAATTGGCCAGATCTTTAATTGAAAATTTTTAATTAAAAATTTTAATTTTGAGTAAATTTTTAATTGAAAAAATTTCATTTTAATTTTTAAACACGCTCGTTTTTATTAAATTTTTTAATTACAAAATTGTTAAATTGAATAAATTTTTAATTGAAAAATTAAAAATTTTAAGAAAAATTTTTTAAAAAAATTTCATGTTGATTAAATTTTTAATCAAAAAGTTAACATTTTAATTAAAAAATTTGCTATTTTCATAACATTTTTATTTGAAAAAAAAAAAAAAAAAAGAAATGGCATTTTAATTACATTTTTAATTGAAATTTTTATATGCGGCATAAGTTATTTCCCTAATTTTTTTCTTGTGAACTTACCTGAGGCATGTAGCCGATACGTGAGCCAGGTATACCACTACCGGGTGCACCAGGCTTTAAACCCAATACACGCACTTCACCACTATTGAACTCTCTTTGACCCACTATACATGAAAGCAAAGTGGTCTTGCCACAGCCAGAGGCACCCAATAAGCCATATCTAAAACGAGAGGTATATTTTTGCGCAGTTGAATTGCTTTCTATACAACAAATGCTAAATACTTATGTTGTCTTATTTGAATTCTTATCACATGCTTCTAAACAAAACAAGTTTTACGTGTTTTGTTTGTTTGTTTGTAATTTGTTTCTATTGAAAGTCTGATTCATTTCAATTTCGTTTTTCATTACCATAATTAATTTGATTTTATTCTACTCACATGGATCCTCGTTGTACACTCATATTCAGATAGTTGAGTATAATTTTTGGTTTCGATTTGCTTCCATAATATTTATAGCCATTTCGTACTTCTACTGCGGATGCCGCCATTGTATTTTTATATTGTATTTTTGTTTTTTTTTTTTTTTTTTTTAAGAAAAAAAAGGAAAAGAATGTTTTTTTTTTTATTTTAAATCGCCCGCGATTTTGTCTTGCCGCTTAGCTGTTTGTTGAAGCCAAACTTGTTAATACAATTTTGTTGCTGGACTTTAAGCCTCTGTTTAGATTTTTAACACCCTTTTGCGAATGGGTTGATGTTGCTTTTTGGTTAAAGTTTTACCCTTTGCCCCAACATGTGTCAACGTCTCAAATTGTCTCTATTCTCTCTTTCTTTTTGTTGTTGTGCCGTTGCTGTTTTTCTATTTTAAGATCTTCTCAGTCTGGTTTTGTTGTGTTGAAAAAATCAAGAAAAAAAAACTTTTTAAAGTTTTTTTTTGAGTTGTGCTCTAAAGTTCTCTTTAATAAGTTTGTAACTTGTTTAGCTTTATTTTATATTTTGCGTATAATTCTTGAGCAGCTTTATGAAAAAAAAGCAAAAAAACAAATAGAAAAAAAAGAAAAGAAAACGAATTAAAATTCATGATGGCTATTGTAAAATTTATTTATAAAAATCATTATTGTCGCTGGTTATGGCTAAACACTGACAGACAACCTGTTACGTTAAGCTTTTTAATGCATTCGAAAAGGAAAAGGATGCTTGCTGGGTAAATAGCTAAATGATAATGATTTTAATAAAAGTATTTTAAAATGGGGTTTAAAAGAATTTAAATTTTTTAAAAATGATATCATTTTGTCAAAGTGTATTTAGAATTTTAATAGCAAAATTACTTAAGACATTTGGAAATAGTAAGGCTCATAAAAAAACAACAAAATTTCTTACCCAAAATGTCACTAAAAATTATTAAATTAGCGGACTATTTGTGCTAGAAAAAATTATTTTTTTAAATTAATTTTTTTAATAACAAAATTTAAATTTCAAACTAATTTTATCTATTAATTTTTATGAATTATAACTAAGAAAGAGAACAAGTCGACTGCTTAATGTGTGAATACAAAGTTTATTATACAATTACCAGTCAGTTTTTAATTGTTTAAAAACTATTTTCAGACATTGTAAAATGTAAATTTGATTTTACAATTGATTAATTATAATTTTTTTTTTTATATTAATAATTCATTGAGTTGTTTGATTTTATTTGCTTAACATGAAAATTACCTGAACAGTTTAAACTAATTAAATTTTAAATAATAATTAAGCTTAATTAAGCATAACAGAAAAAAGGCATAACAATTTTTTATTCTAAAGGTAGAGGGTGTTTTTTTTAAAGATAACATATTCCTATACCGTTCTTAAAGCCATGATCCCCAATTTTTAAGTAGCCAAGTTTTAATTTGCTAAAGAAAAATGTCGTGTTCTTGATTGGCTTTGGTATCACATCCCGGCATTTAACATTTATGGTTGGTTTTTCCAGTCTGCAAGTGTTTTTTTTTTAATTTTTTTTTTCACAAATTTAGTTAAAAATTCAATAACCTTTTTTAGCAACAAGCAACTCACGCCATTATAATGTATTTTAATAATAAACTATGCAAAATGGGTTAATTTATTGCCAAGATATGTAAAGAATTTTTTATTAAATATTTCAATTTACTTAGTTATTGTGGGACAATAAAAATATTTGCATTTATTTCGGTATTTTAAGATTTATTATAGTTTCTACTGCTGACATGAATGATAAATAATTTTTTTCGTTAATTCATTTTGGGTTCTTTCTTTATCAAATGACAAAAAAAATTTTAAAATTAAATTTCGGTGAATGGCAGTTGAAAATAAAAATTCGTTACTTTAGGTTGCCGATTAGCATTTGTTACTAAAATAAAACTTTTTTTAATTTATTAAAACAAATAGATTTTTTTTTGAATATTTCGTGCATTGATCTCGATCTTGTATTTTTTTTGTTGCTTGCTTTTGTTTAGTTCTAGTTTTTGCCCAAAAGCATGTTTTAAAAACTTGTTATTTGTCTGTATTTAATTCTATAATTTTGTTTTTACATTTATTATGGTTTATTTAGCTTTTTTTATTTATTTATGAATTTAAATGTAAAATAAAAACTTGATTGTGGCTTGGCGTGTCAATTGAATGACGCGTTTGTTTTACAAGAATAACTGGAAATTATAGAATTTTATTTAAATAAAAAATAAATATTAAAATTGTTGTGTAAAAAAAAAAATAAAAAAAAATAAAAAAAAATAAAAAAAAAAATAAAAAAAAAAAATAAAAAAAAAACGGTTTTTCCGTTTTCTCACAGACTTATAAAGTTCTTTTTTTTTCCTATTAAAATTTAAATTTTTGTTTACATTTCACCTTGAAGTTCAATTATGATTTTTTAAATATTTTAAAACGCAGTTGTTTTACACACCTAAAACTTTTTTGCTTTAAGCTCATCCTTTACTAACGTAAACAAAATTTTTTTTGTTGTTGTCATACACTTCATGCTTTTTTCTGGGAACAACTAAAACCGTTAAGAGTTGAACTAAAAACCAGTTAATGGCAACCTTGGGTATTTTAAAGCGGCGGCAAAATGCAACCATTAAACTAAAGTTGATTTTTGTATAACTACAATTAAACAACAATTGCCACAACTACAAAAATAATAAAACAATAGCAACAACAACAACATGCTACATTAAATGTTGTAACAGAAATAAAAACAGGTTGTCGTTTTTTTTGAGTCTAAGCACCAAATTATAAACTAAAAATTAAAAAAAGTATTTTTTTTTGTCATTAGCACACATTTTTTCCAAGCCATTTGGCACTATTCTTCTTCTTTTTTTTTTTGTAGCAACAAATCTTAATAAAATTAGCCGTAAATAATTTGCGTGAATTTGAAGGCCACAGGTGGAAAGGTCATATTGTAGTGACTTATTTACTTGATTCGCTTATAAATTTCATATTTTGAAAGAATTTTGTGTATCCCATAAATTATTCGGTAGCTGTCAATCTGGGGATTGCAGGTTTGAATCTTGAAAGTTTTCTTCAGACGAACCAAGCAGCTTCGCTGACGGGCAAGGCCCGCCCTTTACTGTATAAGTTGGTTTTCTTTAAAAAAAAAATAGACACTTTGAATCAAATTTTATTGAAATATAAAATTATTCTCTAAAAATTTCATTTAAAGTACTTTGTAAAAAAGTGGGCGTGGCCTGTATTATTATATGTACAAATTTTGATTTAAAAAAATCCAAAAAAAAATAAAAAAAAAATCCAAAAAAAAAAATCCAAAAAAAAAAAAAAATCCAAAAAAAAAATCAAAAAAAAAAAACATCCAAAAAAAATTAAATTAAAATAAATAAAACAAATTAAAAAAAAATCCCAAAAAAAAAATTAAATTAAAATAAATAAAAAAAAATTCCAAAAAAGAGTGTTCCAGTAGCTTTCGGTTCCACTACTCTATGAAATCATCTCGATTTTGGCCGATTTGTTGAATGCAAAAAATATTCATTTTGATATTCTGAGTAAAATTGTTTAAAATCTGTACACTTTCTGTATAAAAATTAAATAGTTCTGAAATCTACATTTCGGTAGCTTTCAATTTTATGCGTTTTTATGTACTTTTTTTTTTGAAATTATACTTTTTACAGATTATGTTACAAGGTTAAACAACGGAGCTTTTTTTAATACCCGTTTTAGTGATTTTTGAAATTGAAAAGTTGACAACGCTGTCTATTAGCTAAGAAGAATTGCAATGTCAAAAATTGCTTAGTATAAACCGGGTTTGTTATTTTTTTGCTATAAAAAACAGAAAAAAATTAACTGTTTGTTATTAAAGCTTTTGTCAGGAAAACAAAAACATTTAAATGATTTAAAATGAGGTTAATTACGGTTACAACGTTTAATTGTGCTAAAGTAATTTTTAATATTTTTATGTTATTGTCTTTAGTGTTGTTGTTAATGCTGTGTTGCTTGTCATTAATGCTACATAATTTGCTAAGTGTGTGTGCCTGCTAAACTCTGAGTGTAAGCAAGTGTATGCAATAAGACTTGGAAAGGTCATACGCCTTAAAATAGCATTCAATGATGATGAATAGCTTATAGCTCTTGTTGTCATTTTGTTTTATGTTTTAAAAAGAGCCTTAAAATTTTGTTTCTACTAAAAAAAAACTGTTTCTAATACTGAAAAAAAAAACACAAATGATTTTGTTTAAAATCAAAATGTTAATTTATTTCAAGTAATTGTAAGCATGTGTGTTAACACGTAAAAGTGTCACTTTTTATTAATTTCGTTTGTTTGTCCTTCCTGCTTTTATGGTCCATAAAAAAAATTCATGTTTTTTTTCCACTTAAGCGTGTTAAAAGTTCATTTATTTGCTTATGGCTAAAACAAATATTACAAAGCAAACAATTGCCTGCTTGTTTAACAATATTAAAATTAATCTTTCATCTTCTTGATAATGTCACTAATCACAATGATGATAAGCTAGAATTCGTTTGTATTTTCAAGAGGTTTTTTTTTTTTTTTTTCTAATGTACGAAATGTAATTAAAGGTTTTTAAGCTAGAATATTCAATTCATTAAATTTCTATTGGTTATCGCTTAATCAGTCACCAATAAAACAAATTGGTTTTGTTACGTGCCTCAAATTTATTAAAATGGCTTAAGGTAAACGAAAACTAAAAAAAATTGCTTAAAAATTCCATTTAATTTGAATACAAATTAAAAAAAAAAAAAAATTTGTGGTGCAAATGCTGCCGATGAATAAAAAGTATGTTTTCCGAAAGTGTTTGCGTGACATGGCGGACAAATTAGCCAAAGAATTCTTTGAATTCTTAATAAATACTAGAGAGTAGTGTGAGAATAGGTCTATTGTAGCCACATTGATTTGGTGATTTTTAGTCGCTCCAAATTCTTATTCTATATTTAAAAAATTTTCTTTAATCATATTTAGCTGCCTTCTAAATAATCAGTAATTGTAGCGAAATTTTTGAAAAGTAAAAAAAAAAATTAAATAAAACGCCCGACATTAATTATAAGAAAAATCAAATCAAAAACCTAATCAAATATTTTCAGTTAAAAAAAATTCAAAGCTGTTCTCTAAAGCACGAAGGCCACGGCAGCCAGTTCCTATAATGTTATTAATATGTAAATTTATTTACTATTAATAAATAAAAATAAATAAATAAATCAACGCTGTTCTGCTTGCTGAGACCCTAAAAGACAACTTCTTAATGCTGGTTGCCCATTAAATATGCAAAGAAATATCGATTTATACAAAAGTAAAAAAAATAAAAAAAAATAAAAATTGTTTTTTTTTATAATTATGTCAACATTAAGAAAATTAAAAAAAATATTAAACTTAAATATTGTCGTACATGAAGGCATTATATCTGTAAGGGATTTCGGTCAATGTGAACAAATAAGGACTTGACATCAAATACCTATATATGTGCAGTGGACACCAGGGATACCACTAATGAAGTATATAAATGAGTTCCTTAATAGAAATTTTGGGAATTTTTTTTTTTAGAAATTTTTAAAAAATGCAACTTTTGCCCTGTAAGGGATTTTGGTCAATGTGGAGCACTTTTTGGGGTGCTTTAAAATGACATGAAAAATAGGCAACTTGAGTTTTGAAAAGTTTGCCGCGTACTTTGGACCGCCCACTTTTACGCCTACTTTTGAGACCAGTTAAAAACAGCTAAATATTTAATTAAATCAATGAAATGTTGTCTTTATTGGTTAAAAAAATGATTTACTTAATTTTTTAAACAATAATTTCCTATCACCGCTTGTTGCTTAATGGGTTAAATATAATTTTTCTTATTTCGATTTCCAAATAGTTTTTTCTTTTCTTAATCCAAAAACAAATAAAAAAAAAATAATAGTAAAATTGCTATTGCAACATACAGAGACATACTGATGGCGTCATTATGTGGTTTAAAATTTATACACATGACTAGTTACACTTTTGTTTCTTTCTTTCAGTTTTATTATTTCTTAATAAATTAAAAAAATAAAATACAACTACTAACTAACAAAAAAAAGGGGGCTTTTTCCAAGACTTTTCCTTTCCTCTTTGTAAAGAGTGGCAAACAAATGCTAAAGCCAAAGACACAGTGAAATAAAAACGAGAAAAAAAACTGGGTATTTGGTATAGATTTTTTTATTGTAACACTTCCTTTAAATTTAAAAAAAAAAGAATTGGTTAAAAACAGGCAGACAAAATAAAATATAAAGCTTTTTTACTATTCAGTTTATATTTTTGTGCTGTTAGTGTGCAAGAAAAATTATTAATTTTTTTTTTTAAAATTGGGTTTTACAAACATTTCGATGTAAAAAAAATAAAAAAAAAAAATAAAAAAAATAAAAAAAAAAAAAAAAAAATAAAAAAAAAATAAAAAAAAAATAAAAAAATAAAAATAAAAAAAATTACAAAGAGTTTTGCAACTGTTTTAAGAGATTTTCCAACAGGTTCCACATTAACTGAAAATCAATATATGCACTCCAGGCTGGCTTTTGTTTTTTCTTTTTTTTTTAAATATTTTATTTGTTTATTTTAGTTTTCTTAACTGCGTCACTGCGGTGTTTATTTGCAGTTGATTATATAACAAATTTTTCTTGAGCAGCAGCTTTTATCTAAACATTAAAAAATTTTTGTGTTTAAAAAAAAAGCCAAAAGCTTTTGTCATGAAAGAATTTTGTGTCTTAAAAAATTAAAATAAAAAGGTTTTTTGAAGATTAAAGAAATCATCTTTAAAGTGACTTGGCTTGTGTGCAGCCAATAGCTAAAGCTTAGACCTGTGATTAAAGAGGAGTCTAGGATTGTTTTAGTTGTGTTTTAGGCTTTGTAGTAGATTTTGCAGGTTCAGGTTCTAAACGAATTAAAGTGTCTGGGCGTAATTATACCTTTTTGTACTGAACTTTGGCACAATTTAGAAAAAAAAAAAATTTTAATTGTTTTATGGTAATTAATTTCGCATAAAATTATTTATCTATTAATTAATTCTGCCATTTTGTTCTATTTCTAAATTGATATTAAAAATAAATTAAATGAAAAGTAATTTTAAAACAAGTTATGTTAATTGCACTTGAAACTAAATATTTAATAAAACAAGATTTCTTACTAAGTATAACAATCAGGAAATTCTGTAACTTGAAGTTAAAGGTTTTGATCTTACAACTTTTTATCAACTAAAACATCATGCTGCAACGAGTAGCAATAATTTATGTAACTGAGTTTGTGTAAAATTGATATTTTTTGAATTTGTTTATTTTGAATTAAAAAAAAAATAAAGTTGCTTTTCATTCGCTAGCGTTTCTTTGGCTTGGCGTGTTTGCTGGCAGCTGTAATACTCTTGTACACATATGACACTTTTTGTCACAATGAAGTAGCTTCACTTAATCTATATAAATAAAATTCATTTTCTGCTTGTTTGTTTGAAATTTTTTTACATATACACAAAGAAAATTAAAGTAAAATTTAAATCGATATTGTGACTAATTTGTATGAAAAATTTGTCATAACTTCTACTTGAAGTCGTTATTAGTCATTTTGATTACCAACCATAGTCTCTGTACTCCAAGAAAGGAACTTTTGTACCGGTCGCGCCTTTGTTACCGCCCACTTTTCAACAATTTTCACTTGCCACTGTACAAAAAGATGTAAGCCCGTACTTAATTTAACCCTTAACTTATGCTTTGAAATATTTTATTTAGCACTTTGGTTGGTGCCTCTGATAATATTGATAACAAAAACAAGAGCAACTTTATAAAATATTGAAAAGCTGTATTTATTAAATTAAAATTCTATTTGCAAAAGGATTTTTGTCTGACAATTAGAATACGACTCACATAATGAAGGACCGGGACGGGTGAGAGCAGTCAAACTCATCTACATAGTTACAAATAAAATGGAAAGTTATTTAAAGTTTCTTTGAAACTTATAATGTGGCTCATTTTGAAAATTTTCTAGAAGAGACTGTTCTTTAGTTCAGTTTGTGCATCAATTTGTGAAGTGAGTTCATGAAAATTGAACAAAACAACCCGTTCTCATCCAGTGCTGCTGTGGCTGAGAATGTACAAGAACGCCATCATTCTCAGCAATTGAAAATTTTTCGCACTTAGAGAAGAATTTTGCATAAAGAATTCGGTATGAAGGCTTACAAAGATGAATTGGTTCAATAACTGAAGCCTGATGACCATTATGACCCATATGGTTTGTTTGTTTTTTTCTATTTTAAATAATTTTTTTTTATAAATCTTGATTATTTGACCTTTTCTATCTGAAAATAAATATTTTTTAAGCTTTTAGGTCTTTTTATATATTTGAATTATTATTAAATTAATTTCCAATATTTTTTTAAATTAAAAATTTTGTTTTGAAGTTTTGCTTCAACAACTTTTTTTTTGTGTCACAAGTTGTACGATATGTTGGTACGAAATTTTCTTTATAATGAAATTTTTAAGTAAATTTTATATGTATCCTGTTACCTCTTAAATTTAGAAAATAACTTTTATTACGAACATTCGTAACGAAAAATCATTTATAACGATATTTTATCGAATTCGGTATTCAGTAGCTTTGGGACGAAGTTAACAGCTCATAATAATCATCGCAAATAACGATTTCTATCGTGCCGAATACTGAATTCGATAAAATATCGTTATAATTGTTTTTTCGTTACGAATCTTCGTAATAAAAGTTACTGAATCGCACTATTGTTTAACTAGAGGCAATTTTATAAAAAAAAAAAACAAAGTGCAGATTTGAAATCAGGGCTGCCAAATGCTTTCAGTTAATCTAGTCCAAAACCGCCTTGAGTTATTTATTAGTATTTCGATTTAATATGTCAAAAAAAAAGTATTTAAACAAATTTTTATGGTTTTCGCTTTGTGTTTCTTTGTTATATCTGCTCTCTATTACTCAATTTGTTTTTCTGTTTCCACCTACCTTCTTTCATATATTTTTTTTCGCACCACAATAAAATTTATAATTCGCACTAGTAAAATACTTTAGTTGCTTAATTCATTAACACTTGCTTAACTTTAGCCTATTGCTGTCTTTCTGCTTGTTCAACCACTACGAATAGGTAATGCTTAAAAACGAAAAAAGAGCTTTACCAAAAATTTAAAGTTTTTTGTTTATTTTTTTTTTAATTTGTTACATTAAGCGTTTTATTTTTAAAGAATATAAAAATAATTTCAGTAGTTATTCTCTAAATATTTCGTTTAAAGACTGACGGTGTCTTTACACGAGCTATTTTAATATGTATAGGGTAAATTTTCTTTTTGTCTAATTACTAGCTTAGTGAAGAATAGTTGGAGTTAAAGTAAGAGAAAATTTCAGTATTCTTTTTCAGAATATAAGGCTGTTTAAACTGCCTTATGACAAAGAAATTTTTTGAAAAGCGATAGATTATAAAGAAAATATTTGAAATGTCATTTCTGGTCAAGAATAACTTTAAAAAAAATAAAAAATTGTTTTGCAGCCAACTTCACTAGCTAACGCGCTCTCAAAATTGCAGTGCCATCGCTTTATTTCGATATGCTTCATACATTTTAGACTGATGAAAAACACTTGCCACTTTGATTTCTGTTAGAAAACAACTTCGGCTGTGAGAATTTTTTAATTTATAATTAATTTATATCTTAAGAAACGGTGCAGTGACATGCTCACTGACTAGTTTTTTTTCCCCTAGAAAAATTAAAATAAAATGTTTTTATTAAATAAATTTTTAATTGAGGTAATTAAATATTTAATTGTTTATTTCTTATATTCAATAGATTTTATTATTTTATATTAGAAATTAATAAAAAGATTAAAATTTTTAAGGTGAGTTTGACCATTTGCTCCCAGGGCTTAGCTAGGAATCGAATCCGCTTTACCCACCCCAAAAAAGAACTCAATAGATTTTAATTTAATTAAAAATTGGTGCTTATTTTTTTCTGTCTTGCAAGTTTACAAACATAAAGAGAATTTAAAAAACCTAAAAATGTCTACATGAAAATTCTTTCAAACTTCGCAATTTTTTTTTGTTGTTTTGGTATTTCTGCTTTAACCAAACACTTGAAAAATCAGTTTGTAAATGAAACTAAATTCGAAGGTTTCTTTTATTTTTGTTTTAAATCGATTTTTTTTTGTTGTTGTTTAACTCAAGTTCGTTGCTTAAGTCTTTTGTTTTTGAGCTGCTTGTGTCAGCTCATGCTCTAGTGTTTGTGTTTTTAATGCAATTTTTTTTTTGAAAAGTTATTAACATTTTTGTAATATTTTGCTAGTAGCTTGTGTGCTGGTTTTGTTTTTCTATTTATAGTTTTTTTTTTTTATTTTAAATTAGGGTTTTTAAAAAAATTTTATAAGTCACTTGATGTTTGCTTGGCTGTTTGGTTTCTTTTGTTTTAATGTTTGTTTATTTTTAAAAAGTAAATTAAAGTCTGAAAAGTTAACATTTTTTTCTTTGTTTGTTTTTGTTTAATTATAATTTTTTGTTTAAATTATTTAAGTTTAATTGTTTTTTTTTATAGTTTTCTTCTTGCCTTAATGCACTTATTTACCCCTCTTAGCCTTTTATTTAAATGTTTGCATAACCTGCATTAAAGGTTTACAAAATTAATTTCATATTCTTTACGAAATGTATTTTTTTATGCGGCAATTAAGTAGAAGTTAAATGTATTAGCAGACAAATGACAAATTGCAATGAAACAAGATTTGTTTCTATTTTTTAAGGTATCATTTTATGAAATTCCATGAAATGTTTGTTATATTTTATTAAAGTAGTTTTGAAAGGTGCTATTTTCTTTGTAATTTAATTTTCTTTTATTAAACTAGTTTTAGGCAAGTATTTTTTATATACGAGTATTTTAATTGCACGATTTTTATACTTAAAAAAGCATAAATTAGCTAATCGCATTACTATGTAGTGGTTGATAAATGAGCTGTTATTTTTGAAAATGGCATGAGTCCACTTTAAAAAAAAATGAGTCACTAGTAATTTTAGTAAGATGGTGTTTATAATTCATATTTTTTTTCTTAAAAAGTAGACTATTGACACTTAAAAAGAACAGCTCAAATTGTAGACTAATAATATTAACAAAAAATAAAGTAAATAAATAAACGACTAAAGGAGAATATTTTAAGTGGTCGATACACGACAGCAGCAAGTGCTCGAATTTTTTATTCAGGAATTGAACCTGCTACACTATCCACTAACTTAAGGCGGCACCCTATAAAAATCTTAATAATCAGCTCAAGTGCCAATAAAAACTTCTCGATAGCCTTTATAATCTATATGTACTTTGAAAAAAAGGCTTTCCAGAACAGTTTTAAGTAAATTTGGCTTTTTCAAAATAGAAAGCGTTTTGCCAATCGCTTGTTGGCCATTAGTACGTCATTTGATATCTATCGAAATTTCCATTTAACTTGTATTGAAATTTTGATCGCTATCGAGTGTCATTTTTTGGCCCCTAATTATGAGTGCCATTTAGCTGACGAAAATAGTGATATTTCGTAACGTCGTTCTATAGTAGCTTGGCATGAATTCGACTACGACAACGACTCACGTATAAAATTTTTTTACTGGAACTATTTAAACAAATTTTTTTTCTTATTAAAAAAACCTATTTTTATATATAAAAATTAAATTTTTTTAATTAATTTACTTAAATATTTAATTTAATTTTAATTTTTGTTCTCTTCTAATATTTTTTTCTTGCCATCTATTTTCATTATTAACACAATGTACGTATTTTAAATTAATTTTTACTACATTTTTATGGATTTGTTGACAATTTTAGATTTATATAATTATCATGAATTCTAATATTTATTAAATTGAATAAAAAAACCTTCAGTTTAGTTAATTTATTTTTATTGTGTTTGGCATTTTATAAACAGTGTATAGAACAAGTTAATACGAGTACTCGAGATGCTTACAATTTTTTTATTTTTTTATTAATTTTTTAATTACAAATTTAATAAAAGTCAAATTAATATATTTTTCTTAATTGAATTTGAAATTATCAGGCTTCTAACACAAATTACAACTTTATGAAAGTTAAAATTAAATTTTTTCTGCATTAAATTGGAAATTATAAAGGGCTAACAATAATACTCAGTTTTCAAGCTGGAACCAATATCTAAAAAAATTGTTAAAATGTTACATTCGTTATGACTGCAAAAATTGAGTTGTCTAAAGAAAACTTTTAAATTAAGAAGTTGTTATTTAGTACAGATTTCATAAATTTTTTTTCTTCTTTTTAATGCGCAAGCCATATGAAAGCTGGATTTTTCCACATAGACCAGGTGACAGAGGCTCTTAAATTTATAAAAGCCTAAGGCTAGTATTCAAAATACTTAATAAAGACTTGATTTGATTAGGGTGCCCCCATATCAATCTGGAGGTGGCAGATTTAATTCCTGTCTTGACTCTGGTTGTTTTCTGCAGACAAGCAAAAAAGCTTATACTCGTACATATATTAAAAAAAAACTTATATTATAATTGCCTCCAGCAGTCAAAAAAAAATTTAAAACAATTAAAAAAAATTTAAAAAAAATTTAAAAAAAATTAAAAAAAAATTTAAAAAAATTTAAAAAAATTAAAAAAAAAAAATTAAAAAATATATAAAAATAAATTTAAAAAAAAGGATAATAAATTTTTCCTACAAATTTGTCATAATCAATACTGTTTTATATTCCGAAATTAATTTATTATTCTTATTTTTAAATTCTCCCACTTTTTCCCACCCAAAAAATAAATATAAAAAAATCGGCGAAAGGAACAATGATTATTTTTGAAATGCTTAAGTTTTCACTTCCAAACAGAAAAAAATATATATTTGGATTCTAAATACAGAACAGCCAACACTGCAGAATATCTACTTCAAGTCACTCATGAATTTTTACAAAGTAAATAATTTTTTTAACCACAACCACTTCCCCTTAGAGCATATTATTTTATTTAAGGAAATTTCGTTTAGAAAAAATTTCAACTGAAATATTTATCAGCTTCAATTAACTGTCCATCCCGCATTAGTGAATGTAAGCTTTCCTTTAAACCGATTTTCCAATTTAATCCATAAAAATTAACAAAAAATTAAAGAGAACAAAAAAAATATGAATTTTTTGGTAAACAAATATTTTTTTAATATAAAAATTGTGTCTATAAAACACCAAAAATTTGTTTTTTTTTTTTGTAAAACTTTTTTATAAAATTTTTTTTTATTAAAAAAAATTACTGCTAACAGTAAGTATTCCAAAAAAAATTATTTCTAGCAATTTAGAGTTGCTAATAAAATATTTTAGCTTTTGCTCACGTCCTTAAGAATTTTCTGTTATTTTTTATATTATTTTATACTTGCAACTTGGTCGCTGGGTTAAAAGAAAAACTTCCTTGTTTGAAAGCAGTATTTCTGAGTTTTCTTATTTTACTTCCTTTTGTTGCATGTTATCCAAAATTATATGGAATAAAGTTAACGCTTCACTATTTTTTTTTTGTTTGTTTGCATTTTCTTTATTTTATTTTTTTGCTTTTTAATTTCAATATTCAACTTCCTTTTATGTAATTTTTTTGGTGGCTTAATTTGGCCAACAAATTTTACTTTTACATTTTTTTGCTGTTGCAATAATTGTAGATGAAAATCAAAAAATATTTGTTTTTGGTTTTAATTTTTCATTAAAATTTTTTTACTGGTTTTTTTTTATTATATATCTTTTTTTTAATTTTTCTCTTCAATTCTTTTTAATATTTATTTGCTATTACTTTCGTACCACAAAAAACCAGATGATTTAACAAATTTTACTCCACTACCAAAACAGAAATTGGCGGCTTTCGCACCGTCTATAACAAAAAAACTCAAGTGACGCGACCAAACTAAATAATGAAACTGATTTTAGTTTAGCTTTTTAACAAGCTTTAGTGAGCTGAAATCAAAAAAAAACTATTTTAGTGCTTAACTGCAACACTCTTAAACAAAATCATTAAAAATCAAAATATTTATTTTATAAATCAAATAAAATACACAGTCGCACAGTTACATACTCACCAAACTCTTCCAACACATTCAATTCAATAAGGGGGCCAAGAGTTTAAAAGCTTCAGTTCCAGAGCTAGTTTTTAACAGCTTACAAAAAATAAAACTTAAAAAAGCTTTCCCTCTCTCTCGTTACATTTCTCTTTTAGTACTTGTAAGCAGGATCTTGTTGCTGAGATTAGCTTAAACTGAGCCGCCATAAATTTAACTTTTTAGTGGTAAATTTTCTGTTGCTTTGTCATTGGACAAGTGAGCACAAGCGCTCAGTTTAATTAAAATCTCAAATAATTTATTTTTTCGTTTTGTTAAAAAAAAAAAAGAAAAAAACATTATAAATGTCGCTAGATGTTAAAAGGTGTCATGCAATGCAGGTACACATTGCAATAATTCTATTTGCGCTTGTATTTAACTTTATAGTTTTATATTTATTACCCATCAAAAAAAGTATTTAGATACTTCATAATAATAAAATTAATTGTTAAATGTGTTCTATTGTTTAAAATATTTCATTATATATTTTAATAATGTTAAAATTGTATTAACAGCGTAAGATCTTCCTGGTAATTGCCTTATTTTTTTTTATAAAAAATGGTTGAAGAAAAATTTTAAAACAAATTTCACTTCACACAGATACACACGTACAAAATTTAAAGTAGGCTACTTATACAGTAAAAAGAATTATAAAATATAAAATATTAATTAAATTTTTAATTCAAAAATTTTCATATTTATTAAAGTTTTAATTAAAAAAATTGTATAATAACATTGATTATAATTATATCCTGAAGAAGCTACAAAAATTGGAGCGAAATATTGATATAAAAATAAATATTTGAAAAATAAGACCTCAAGCTTAATAAAATAGCCATTTTGATTAAATTTTTAATTGAAAAATTTTAAGAAAAAAATTATCATGAATAAATTTTTAATAGAAAAATTTTATTACAAAAAAAAAAATATAAATATTGATTATTTGACCTTTTTATCTGAAAGTAAAGAAAAAAATATTTATTTATTTATTTAAAAAAAAAAAAAAAAAAAAAAAAAAAAAAAAAAAAAAAAAAATTCCACATTGACAAATTTTTAATTAAAAAAATTTTTATATACACTAAATTTTTAAATTAATTAATTAATAAGAAAAATTTTACTGACTGAAATTTTAAATTAAAAAAATTAAGGGTAAAACAAAATTTTTAATTGAAACAATTACTTAAATTTTTTATTAATTAATTAATTAATAAGAAAAAATTTACTGAATAAAATTTTTAATAAAATAAAAAAAAAAAAAAACTTAATGGTAAAATAATTGAAAAAATTAAGCAATCAATTTTTCATATCGATTAAATTTTTAATTAAAAAAAATTAAATAAAATTTTTTTTGTAATTGAAAAATTTTAATTAACAAATTTTTTATATCAATTAAACTTTTAATTAAAAAATTTTAGTTAAGAAATCGTCTTTTAACTAAATTTTTAATTAAAAAATTATTCATATTGGTTAAAAATTTAATGAAAAAATTAAATTAAATTAAATAAAAAAAATTTTAATTAACAAATTTTAATCACATAATTTTTATTAAAAAAATTTGAAAAAATTTAAGGAAAAAAAATTAAATTAAAATAATAAATAAAATAAATTAAATTAAAATTAATGAAACTAAAAAGAAATTAAAAAAATTTAATTTCAAATAAAAAAATTTTAAAGCTTAATAAAAAAATTTTAATTAAAAAAATTTATTCTGGTTAAATTTTTAAATAAATAATGTTAGTTACAAAAAATCTTCATTTTGGTTAAATTTATTATCAAAATATTTTTTCTTAAATTTTTTTTTTAAATTTGTAATGAAATAATTTTTCTTTTACTTAAATTAACTTTTACAAATTAACTTTCTAATTATTAAAGTTTTTTATTGAAAAATTTTGAATAAGAAATTTGTCAATTTTATTAAATTTTTAATTCAAAAATGGTAATTATATAAGTTTCTTATATTGATTAATTTAATCAATATGGCAATTTTTATATATTAATTGTTTAATAGGTACATACTTTTTTTGTATGCTTAGTTAAAGTGTGTGTGGGTATAATTTCTTAAATTCCTGCCTAAAACAATCTTGTGTGTTTTGAGCAGACAAGCCTAAAATTTTGATAGATTTGTTTTGTCTTGAAAAGTAAAAAGATTCTCACATGATCATGTTAAATTTAATTTACCTATAAAAATTTTTATTTATATTTTTTTTTTTTGCGTAATGTCAAAGGAATTTATATTTCGAAAGAAAGGCATTAGAGGTATGGGTTTCGCGAAAAAGTTTGTATGTAGAATATGCGTTTCCTGTTTACTTGAAAAATTAAAAAGTTACATTTTGTCTTTGGAACGCTGCAATAAAAAGCCATTTGCAATTATGTGAAGTAAGAAAGAAAAACACAATTTTTGCTACAAGTTTCTCGTGTAGTATTTGGCTAACTCTAGCATTAAGCGCTTAACGTTTTTATTTACTTTTTTTTGTTCAATATTTATTTTCTTTACTATTATTGCTTTATTAATTTGCGTCGTGTTTAATTTTTATTAGAATTTTTGTTGTTGTTATAATTAGGAAACCTGACCTTGAACATTTGAATTCTATTTATATATAAGAAGAACTTTTGATTCCATTTAAAAAACCAATGTATTTATAAACACTTGAAAAGTATGGCTGATTAACATTTCGCGCTATCAAATCATTTGTAATTTAAAGTGATTTCGTCCATTGTTAAGCAAACTGCTGTCCAATTAAGATTGAATGAATATCGTTCAAGCTGCAAATACCCACAAATCATGCGAAAGTGGATTAAAAGTACCCAAGAGTACTAAAATAATCGGCTGGCTAGTTTAGTTGTCTGCTAACTTGATTACTTTAGCTGGTTGCATAGTTGAAGTTTAGAGTACGAGGGCAGTTGTCTTTTTAATTAAGACAGAAAGGAATTCTGTTTTTTTTTAACAGAATTTGTTTTATAGTTTAAGAGTGTCCATAATTTTAACGAACTAATTTATATAATTTATGAACTATTTCATTTAATCAATGATATGTTTCATTAGTCTAAGGAAATATATCATTCTTTGGCAAATAATGAATTTTCTATAAGATTAATGACGAAATTCATTGTATATATGAAGAAAATTCTTTCAGTGGGGCCTGCCTCAGGGCCAATTGCTTTGGCAATGTGACAATTTTTTATGAAAGTTTTAATTGCCAAATTAACTAAACCGAGTTAAAGAAAGGATTGTGGCAGTTTCCGTTTAGAGCCTGCAGATTAAATTAATTTTTGATTTTGGAAGGGTTTAACTAAACCTTGTTTGTCCAAAGCCAGTTTAACTATTCTTAGTTTAATTAAGCCGAGTTTAACTGATTCTAGTTGAAATAAGTCGATTTTAACTAAACTGAGTTTAAGCAAACCGAGTTTGAGTAAACTGAGTTTAAGTAAACCGAGTTTAAGTAAACCGAGTCTAAGTAAACCGAGTTTAAGTAAATTGATTTTTAAGTAAACCTAGTTTAACTAAACTTTGTTTGACGAAAGCCAGTTTAACTAAACTTAGTTTTTACTAAGCCGAATTTAACTATTCTTAGTTTAATTAAGCCGAGTTTAACTGATTCTAGTTGAAATAAGTCGATCTTAACTAAACTGAGTTTCAGTGAACCGAGTTTGAGTAAACCGAGTTTGAGTAAACCGAGTTTAAGTAAACCGAGTTTAAGTAAACCGAGTTGAAGTAAACCGAGTCTAAGTAAACCGAGTCTAAGTAAACAGAGTTTAAGTATATTGGTTTTTAAGTAAACCAACTTTAACTAAACTTTGTTTGACTAAAACCAGTTTATCTAAACTTAGTTTAACTAAGCCGAGTTTATATTAACCGAACTTAACTATTCTTAGTTTAATCAAACCGAGTTTAACTAAACCGAGTTTATATAAACCGAGTTTAGCTGCAGCTAGCTTAACTAAGCCGAGTTTATCTCACGGCTATTGGCAAACACAGACGAACTGTTGTTAAAATTTCCTAGAAAAAATCGTCATGCAGTAACTTAGTTGTCAGTTAATAACTTCAAATACTGCCTAACATGTTAACAAAGCCAGCTGATACAATAAATAATTTAGCTATTGAGGTCAATGACCTTGACGTGATTTGTTAGTCAACACACGTGAATTTTTGTTAAAAAAAAGATTCTTAATTTTTTTTTTCTATAAATTTTGTAACTGTTAGAAAATTAAATTTTAGTTAATTCTGGAACTGCCCACATGGCAACAGTATTTGCAAATGAAAGCAAAAAACGTTTAATGTTTATACTTTAAGCTGTTTTAGTTTAAAACAAAGCCAGAAAAAAAGATAAATGGCCAATTTCTTGTAGCGATATTAACCCATTTAAAAAAAATTAGAAGAAAAAACGAACAACAAAACAAAACAAGCATAGAGTTGCGTTATTGGCTGGTCAAAAAAAAGAAAAACAGCGATAGTAACATCAACAGCATCTAAAACAATATCGGCAGCATCAGTAATGGTTACAGTACTCGTTTGTAAGTGGAGTAGTCGTTTCTTTTTTTTTCTTAGTCAGTTGTTTATTGAGAGACTGTTTGTCTAACCTGGTGTGCGTGTGTATCAGGGGGATTTTTATGAGATTTCAACTTTAGCGCCAGTCCAGCTAAGCATCAGCCATTTAAACAATTTTTGTTTTGTCTCAGGCATTAAAAGTTTTAACTGTTTTTCGCTATACATGTATTCAGTTGCAGCATTACAATTGATTGAGTTCAAAGTTTAAATTCGCTTCATGTGTGGATTATTTACTTTTAAAGCCCTATGCAAAAACCAAAGCACAACACAACAAACGCCTGAAATTAGCCCCAGTTGTTGCTTTTGACATCACAAATCAAAATTGTTTTACTCTCGTTATTGGAGCATTTTTAAAGTTTTTTGTTGATAATGAGGATGCTGTGGCTGGCTTGTGTCTCTTGCTTTTTTAAACTTTTATTTCTTTTAGTTTGCTAAACATGAAAATTATGTTGCAATTATTTCGCAAAATTTCATCATAAAGTGAATAATAAAAAAAAAACTTAAAGTAAAAAACAAAAGGCAAGTGTAAACTTCAGCTAATTTAAACAGATAAAATCTCGTTTAACATATTAAATATTTGTTAATAATACTTGTCTATACAACAAGGAACAAAACACTTGTTGCTTATTTTTCTTAAGTTTTATACAAAATTGTTTGCCAAGTGTAAACAAAAAAAAAAAAAAATTAAAAATAACTAAAAACTATTTGCTAATAAATAAAATAACAAAATTTGCGACATTAGTTATATGCCCACTAAACAAATTTAATATTTAAAATGGCCGCTGTCATGCATTCACTGAGTGAGAACTTTCAAAATGTGTGTGCTTTTTCTATAGAATAATGATGTCATTGCTGAAGTTTATTGCTTTAGATTTTCTAAAAAATTATTTATACAACAATTTCAGTACGAACATTTGCATGACGACATCATCCGTTTGTCATCAGAATGTGAAGACAATATCATAACAATGCAAGGATATTGAAAATATCAAGTCAACGTCATAACACGTCATATAAATGTCTTGACAATATAAATGTTATTGTGAGGACTTTGACATGACAAGGTCATTAGACTGTCATAAGAATATCATCACAATATGAAGTCAACGATCATAACAATGTCATGACATTGTCATGTAAATGTCTTGACAATATAAATGCAATTGTGAGGACTGGACCTTGACATGACAACATCATTAGAATGTCATAAGAATATCACCACAATATGAAGTCAACGTCATGACAGTGTCATGACATGTCATGAAAATATCAAGTCAACGTCCTGTCAATGGGATGAGATATTTATTGTCTGAATGTAGTGGCTTCTATTTTTGCTTACAGTCTGAGTTTTTTTTTACAGACTAGATGACATGTCATGTCAAAATAGACTTGTACACTTTGGCATCTCAATGTCGTATTAATGGCACATCATAAGCGTGCTGTAGTTCACTACCAAAGCTATTGTTTAGGGTTGATATAAATTTTACCGTTTTTAAATTAATAAAAAAATTGTCATATTTGAAAGATTCGTTGATTTTATAGAAATAAAATAAAATAAATTTTAGATGCAAAGTAGCAAATTATTAATAGCATTTGCTTCTTCTGTTGTAAAGATTTTATTTAGTTAAATGAGATAACATTTTGTTTTATTTATTTAATTGAAAACTATTTTAAAACAAAATTAGGTCATGCTAGTTATAATTTTATATTCACACTTACAACTTTAAGCCCACTGTGCAACATACTTCAAAATTTTTTGACTGATCGACCTTGATGTATTTTTTTTAATGCTCAAATCGTATGTTTTTCAATAAAAGTCTTTTAAATAAACTTATTTTACGAGTTTGGTTGTTTGGCTTGGTCGGTCGTTGTACGATAAACGTTTTAGTTTTGGTAAAAATATTGCATAATTTCTCTGCTTTTACGTTTTTTTTTGTCTGTTTTTTATGTATTTCAATCATATTAAAATACAAGAATTACTGTGGAATGAGTAAAAATGTGTGGCTTTGTAAAACCCGCCAAAACAGCTTTTGTTTTGGGTACATGCTCACCTGCTGCTGGCTTGCAAGCTGAATGTAATGGCTGGCCAGGCATGGCATACTCTCTAACCAGTTGCTAGTCGTCAAAGTTTATATTCATACTCGCTTAATTAACTTAATTATTTAGGCTGGCTGACTCTTTGTTTTGCTTTTTGTTGTTGGTTGAAGGCACGTGAGTGCTAGAGATTCTTACAAAAAAAATTTTAATTACAGATAACCTAACCATGTTTAATTAAAGAACGAACGTTGCTGTTACCAGGGTTAACCCACAAAAAAAAAAAAAAAAAAAAAAAAAAAAAGCTTGGCCTTTTAAAAGTACTTCTTGGGTATTTCCCTTTATCAAAGTTGTTTGTTAATAATATTTCTTTTTTGCTCTTTAAATGCTTTTAAATAATATTTATGTCATAAAGAATATCTTCATCAATAATTATTTACGCATTTATTTTTTTAAGATTGACTAACAAATACAAAATTCTTAGGTCACTTGATTTAATTTTTTCTAGTTTTATTTTATTTTATTTTATTTTTTTTTTAATTTAATTTAATTTTTTTTTTAATTTATTTAATTTTATTTAATTATATTTTATTTTATTTTATTTTATTTAATTTTATTTTATATTATTATATTTTATTTTTTTAATTTAATTTTATTTTATTATATTTTAATTTAATTTTATTTTATTTTTTTTTTTGTTTAATTTTATTTTATTTTATTTTTTTTTTTAATTTATTTAATTTTATTTTATTTTATTATATTTTATTTTATTTTATTATATTTTATTTTATTTAATTTTATTTTATTTTATATTATTATATTTTATTTTTTTAATTTTATTTTATTTTATTATATTTTATTTTTTTTAATTTTTTTTTATTTTATTTTATTTTATTTTTTTTGTTTAATTTAATTTTATTTTATTTTATTTTTTTTTTAATTTAATTTTATTTTATTTTATTATATATTATTTTACTTTATTTTATTTTATTTTTTAATATTATATTATTTAATATTATTTAATTTAATTTTATATTTTAATATTATTTTATTTAATTTTAGCTTAGTTTATTTTATTTTTATTTGGTTTTTATTTATATTTATTCGGAAGTTTATTTGACCTTTTATTTATTGAAACAATTAGTTTATTAAGTTACGCAAACTTGGAGCGAAATAACAGCATAAAAATTATATAATACGACCTTAAGCTTAATAAACTGTCGTTTCAATTTCATTTTTATTTTATTAACTTTAATTAATTTATTTTCTTTTTTATTAATTTCTTTTCTTTTTTTGTTTTTTTATTAATTTTTTTTTCTCTTTTCTTTTTATATATTTTTTACATAATTTTTGTTTTTTATTCTTTTATATATAATTTTTTTATTTAATTTTTTTGTATGTATTTTATTTTGTTAATTTATTTGGCCACCTCATTTTACAAGCACGTAAAAAAGCTTTTTCTGAATCGTCAATAAATAAATTAAAATTTGAGTAAAAGATCGTAAGCAAAGCTTTGAGTTTATGTAAATAATTTTCAAACCATGAATTAAAATAAACTTTATAATCATGTAATGGCAACAATGTTTATAAACATTTGTTTACATGCGATTATATTACAAAATATTATATTATATTTTTAAAAGCAATTTTGCTGAAACTGAAACTTCTTGTTAAAAAACAAATCGGAAACTCCTTAACAAAATTTTTCAAAGAATTGGACCTTTTTTGCTATAATTAAAATTACTAGTTTTCCAGTTTTTTATTTTTACTATTTAAATTTTTCGTTTTTCCTTAGTATTTCTTTTTAATAATTTTTTTAAATATTCGATTTGAACTTATAAATGCAGTTTGCTATAAAAAGCAAAGAAAACACCCCAAGAAAAACTGGCCTTAAAATTTTTTTGCTCTTTTTTGTGTGTATCCCTGCAAAGAATTATGTTAACAAAGCAAAAACCACAAAAAACACCCTCCAACATGCAGTTACAGCAGCCCACAATTTCAATTTTGCTGCTACACGCCTTACAATGAAATGTGTGTTCGAGGCATTAAAGGTTTTTTTTTGTTTTCATTTTTTATTTTTGTAATTTTTAGTCTACTCGTACGTAACATCTAATGTTGCTTTGTTGCCCCTCTCCCAAACAGTAGCTTGAAAAAAAAAAAAATGGTAGCAAAACTAAATACGATAATGAAGCTGCATGGAAATGCATGCTTTAAATGATTTTGTTGATAATATCGCTTTTATTCGTTTTCCACAAACTGCAGCTGTGTGGCACAATAAACCACAACATTTTGTATGTATCTACATGATTAGGAAAATGCAATTTTTGGTACATTCCAAATAACGAGTGCAACATTAAAAAAATGCATACAGATAAACCCAACATATGCAGAAACACATGCAGATAAAAATATAAGGGCTTCCATTAAATAAATAAAGTATACTTTTTTTTAAATAAATGTTTTATAAAAATTAATTAAATAAGCTTTTATTTAATTAAAAAAAATAAAAGAATTCGGAGTAGCGTCTGATGAAATGGTCCATATAGGTATGCTCTCCCCTTCAGTACTTATTGTACTGAATAAATAACTCATGAGAATATCATGAGTAAAAGAATAAATTTTAAAACCAACACAATTTCTGGAATTAAGCACAAATAAAGATTAATATTTTGTTAAACTTTTAAATTCCAAATAGAAATTATTACATATTAAAAAAAATATTTTTTTTAAAAATTATACAAAAATTTTTACATAATTTTTTAACTCATAATATTCTGTATTTTTCTTCTTTTTTTTTAGGTAAGAAAACTTTCAAAAAATAAAATTTTTTAAGGTATTTATAAATTTAATTAATAAATTTTTGTTTGTTTTAAAATTCATTCAATAATTTTTTTTATTAATTTTTTTTTTAATTTTAAGTTTTTTTTATTTAACTTTTTTAATATAAAACTTTTTCATCTTTTAAAATTGTTTTGTTTTAAATTTTTATATTAATATTTTTTTTCTTTAATTTTTTTTTCATAATATTTAAAAAAATATTTTTTTTATTTTAATTTTTCAACATTTTTTCTTTAATTTGTTATTTAAATTTTTTTATTGAAAAGTTTTTTTTTTTATTATATTCTTTTTTTTTATTTTAGATATAAAATTTTAGTTTTTTACTCAAGTTTTTATTAGACATTTTTTTATCTTAAATACTTAAAATTTTTTTCTTTCAATTATATTTTTTATAAAATTTAACAAAATATTAATCTTTATTTGTGCTTAATTCCAGAAATTGTGTTGGTTTTAAAATTTATTCTTTTACTCATGATATTCTCATGAGTTATTTATTCAGTACAATATTCCAGAAATTGTATTGGTTTTAAAATTTATTCTTTTACTCATGATATTCTCATATAAGCACAAATAAAGATTAATATTTTGTTAAACTTTTAAATTCCAAATAGAAATTATTTTTTATAAAATTTTTTTCAATAAAAATTTTATTTTATTTAAGTTTTTTATTTAATATTTTTATTATAATTTTTATAATATAATTTTTTTTTTAATTTTAGATAAATATTTTATTTTTTACAAATATGATTTTATTTAAAACTTTTTTGTTTCAAAATAATTTGTTTTCTTAATATTTTCATTATGTTTTTTTTTATAAGCATTTTTATTATTTACAAGTTTTCATTTATATTTTTTATACATTTTATTTAAAAATTTTTTATTAGAAATTTTTGTTTAAATTTTTTTTAATCCTAAATTTTTAATACACATTTTTATTATTAAAAATTTTTTTAATGTTATTTTAAAAATTTTTTCTTTTAAAAATTTTTTAGTAAAAATTTTTTGTTTTTAATATTTATATATTTTTTTTATTTACAATTTTTTTTTATACATTTTATTTAAAAATTGTTTATTATACATTTTTTAGCTTAAATTTTTTTTTTCGTTTTAATATATAGTTTTTTTATTGTTTATATAATTTTTTTATTTAAAAAAATTTTTATTAAAATTTTTTATATAAATAATTTTTTTTATTTTTATTTAAAATTTTCTTTATACATATTTTATTTAAAAATGTTTTTGATAAATTTTTTTTTAGCTTAAATATTTTTATTTTAATTGTTTTATAAATATTTTTGTTATTTAATTTTTTATACATTTTATTTAATTAAAAATTTTTTATTAAACATTTTTTTAGTTTAACATTTTTTTATATTGTATATTTTTATTAGAATTTTTTTTTTATATAAATATTTTTCTTGTAATTTTTATTTTTAATTATGTACATTTATTTTTTAGCCCCCTATATAATTTCTGTGGCTCCTTTTTTAAACTTTTATGAGGGGCCCAGAAAAAATGAGAAAAAATTGCAAGTTTAAAGAGGGGTCTGTTTAATGTTTGTTTTTTGTGTATAAAATATACAAAATTTTATTATTTTTATTCAAATAATTTTTTTTTCTATTTAACACACTTTCACTTTTTATATAAGAACAATTGTGTGTGTTTGATTGTGCTCATGTTCATGCACAGACAATGCAAACTTGACCTTTCTTAACAATTTAAACAAAAAGAAAATTAAATTCATAGAATTTAAGAGAGAGAAGCAATAAATGTGTTTCTTTAGGTTATCAACAAAAAAATTTTGCAGCAAAAACACACATTTATAAAAACATGCTTTTGGGGATTGCAAATAGGAAAGTATGCACATTATATACCTTCAACACATTTACGCATATACTCTCTCTCACATATGCATGTACATGCTAATTTTTCTGCATACCAAAGTTTATTTGGTTAAATATTCGTGCATGATGCATGTAGAGAATACTCGTATCATCATCACCTTCACCTAGAATGCACTCACACTGTTTAACTTTAACTCTAAAAATGCCAACAAATAAATATAAAAAGAAATTTCAACATCTGCTTTATTTAACTTACACACTCACATCCACCCAAACTTTTATTTGCATGCATACAATGGCAGACAAGTTTCTTTATAAAAAGCACAAGTTGCACATACACACATAGTGTATCAGGGAGGGGATAAAGCAAACATTGCAAAATAATTCCAACACACTTACTCCCCCTTAAGCACATAAAGAAATTTTCAAAATAACCATGCTCTATGCCAACAACAAAAATACACACACGTGTGTGTCTATATGTGTTTTCATGTATAATACATATGTGTTTGTTTGCACTCTTGTGTATTTTGTTTTCATGATTGTGTTCATTCCCACAAGTAAACTTGGCAGACATTTAAATAAAAATTTTATAACACATACAAGCAAACCTACAGGCATTAAATATGGAGAAAAAATATATGTAACAACAACAAACTAGATTGCTTGGAGAATATTTCCTTCAAAAAAAATTACAAAATTTACCAGCAATAAACGAAAATAACGAAAATAATTTAAAAAGTTTGAATGCATGAATGTAAGTGTATAAGTAAATAAACAAACGAATGCATATTTAGTTTATACGATTTAGAAAACAAACAATAAATGTAAACAATGATGCCAAATCTCTAAAAATACACGGAAAAAAAAAGAAAAATTTTTAATTGAAATTTAATTAATTTTAAAAACATCAAGCAATATTATGATTTTTTCAAACGAATTAGATAAATTGGCTTTTCGTGTGTGCTTTTAAATTTTTATTCAAGGCTTGGCAGAGCGAATAAAAAAAAATTAAAAATAACGAGGTTTTTATTTGAAAAAAAAAAAAAAGAATTTTTTTTTACTCCCGTATTTAAAAATATTGAATAGCATGAAGTTTTCTAGGATTTCAAAAGAAATTTTTGAAAAATAAAATTGAGAAATTAAATTAAAAAACTACAATATCCTAAGATTAAAAAAATATTTAATTTTCCAATAATTAATTATAATTTTTGCATAATGAGAATGAAATACGTATTAGAATTTTTAAAAATGAAATTTTCGAATATTAAAAACAAAATTCGTTATTATTGTAAAAAATATAAATTCCGAAAAATCGAATATCGAAAATTATATTTTCGAAAAATTTTAATTATATAAGTATTCGAATTTTATAAATAAAATTTTCTATTATTGCAAAAAAGATGTAAATATCGAATTTTACAATATTGAAAATTATATTTTCTAATAATCAAAATGAAATAATAATTTAAAATTTTAAAAATGCATTTTTCGAATATTAAGAACTATATTCTCGATTATTGTAGAACAATACAAATTTCGAATTAAAAAATAAATAGGGGAATTTCAATTTTCTAATATTGAAAATAAATTTTTCCAGTAACTAAAATTATTTTATTTTTAAATTCGATATTATAATTTGTTTTTGAGTATTTTTCTGTTGTTTATTTGTTTTCTTTTACATCTGGCAACGCTTTGTACAAGAAATATTATAAAGATAAAATTTATCCAAGCTGCTGTTCGTCTTTTACTTTTTATTATTAAAAATAAAATCTATAGAGAGACAAAAGTTGAATGGCATGAAATTGTAGTAGAACTGCAATACTAACTAGCCAAAGCAAGCAAACGAGCAGCATAAACAAATTGCAATTGTGTTAGTGACTGCAAAAATACTCTTTATGTTGGTAGCAACAGCACTGGCTCTGCTCTTGATATTCAAGGTTAAAAACCGCATTTGTCTGCATAAAATAACAAGACATATAAAAAGGAAGACATTTTTGTAGAGACGTACGTACGTAATTTAAATGCAACTGCTATTGAAAAACCGGAAGGGGTGGGTAGTCTCTATCCCAAAGGGGTTGAATATATGTATGGAAGTTGTTGTTTATGTATCGTTGGGTTGTTGGTGTATTATTTTGCTTTTCTTGTTTTTTGTATAAGTTAACTGGTCTAGTATAGCAAGTTTGTGTTGTGTGTGTGTGTAGTATTATATTTATAAAATCTTTAACCTAATGCTCTACTTTTCTTGTGAAAGATAAACAAAAAGAAAAAAAACAGAGCAGACAAAGTTTAATTAAAATGTATTTAATACAAACTTACTTGTTTGGAAATAAAGTTTATATAGAAAAGAAAGTGGTGGCAGTTGGAAGAATTTTATAACACAAAAAAAGATGCTAAATGAAGATGAAACATTGTAAATGAAATGTTTTCGGTTAATTAATTTTTAAATGAAATGAAATTTTATGTTCTTTCCCACGTGTGAGCAATAACAAAGCATTGAATTTTTTTTTAATTTAATTTTATGTGTGTGCCATGCATTTATAAGAGTGAAAGTGGGGGCGTGAATAGAATTTTATAAGTGATAGTTGTTTTTTTTTTAATTTCTACCTTAATCAATTTTAATGAAGTTAATTATTTTTAATTAAAAAAAAAAAAATAAATTAATTTAATTAAATAATGAATTAATTTAATTTAATTAATTAATTAAGTTAAAATAATTAATTAATTAAATAAATTAATTAGTCTTTTTATAAATAATTTATTTTATTTAATTAATAAAATTATCTGATTTAAATAATTAATTTAATTTATATAAATAATTAATTACAAACAGTGTTCATTGAAAGGTAAACACTATGTTTGCTAAAAATAAATTAAATTAAATTAATTAAATATAAATTAATTAAATATAAATTAATTAAATATAAATTAATTAAATATAAATTAATTAAATGTAAATTAATGAAATAAAAATTAATTAAATAAACATTAATTAAATATAAATTTATTAAATATAAATTAATTAAATATAAATTAATTAAATGTAAATTAATTAAATATCAATTAATCAAATATAAATTAAATTCAATAATTAAATAAAATAAATTAATTAAATTATTTATAAAAAATAACAAAAAACTAAAAAAAATTAAAAAAAAATTAAAAAAAAAAATTAAAAAAAAAAATTAAAAAAAAAATTTAAAAAAAAATTAAAAAAAAATAAAACAAAAATTAAAAAATTTAAAAAATTAAAAAAAATAATTAAATATATATTTTTTTAATTTTTTTATAAATCATTTATTTAATTTAATTTATATAATTAATTATATTTTATAAATTAATTATTTTTTATTAATGAATTAATTTAATTTTATTAATTATTTAATTAAATTTATAAAAAAGTAATTGAATTAAATTTATTATTTTAAAACATTAAAAAAATTAAAAAAAAAATAATTAAATTAATTATTTAAAATTTTTTTTAGAAATCATTTAATTCATTTAATTTATATGAGTAATTAATTAATTTAATTTTATTTAATTAATTTTATTTTATTAATTAATTAATTAAATTGTAAAAAAAAATTAATAGAATTAATTAATTAATTTTTATGTAATGAAAATTTTGTGTTCTACTGATTTTTTTTTCGTTTCTGTTAATTTATATTTATTTATTTCGAATTTGTTTGATAATTTATTTGCCTTATCATAATTCGAACGGGAACATATGCATTTTAAAAGCTTTAAATCTTCATTCAAACCACTTCAGCCACAATGCTCAATTGAGTTTGAACGATTAACTTTTTATTTTATTTATATGGTTGCAGAAGACACAAAATGTAAAACAATTTGCTATCAATGATATTTTTTTTCATTAAATTAAACAAATTATGTTTATGGTAACCACAATACGTTTACTATAAACATAGTTATGGTTGCAGTTAAAATTTTATTAAAAATAAGATGATGCTTAAAAGTAACTAGTAACATCTTTAACGTGAACAAAATAATTTATAAATGCTTCTAATTAAAAATAACATTTTTCGCGGAGAACAAGTTATGTTTGGGGTGACCATATTCAATCATATCGTATATATTATTTATCAGAAAGACTTGTGTATGCTCTCTACAAAATGATCACTTCTTTAATGCTTCTGTGGAAGCTTTAAAATTAATTTAAAAAAAAATTTTTATTTAGTGAGAATGTGTTGCAGAATGTCATCTTTTCTGTGGTTAGCCATAAAGGCAGTTGTAATGTCACTTGTTCAACGGAACTCAATGCAAATGCACATGCTAGTTTTTGTTGTGCTTAATTTGTTAGTAAATATATTGTTTAGCTTTCAATGAACACTGTAATTTATTCCATACTTAGCATTGTTCGGTATTCGGTATGAACTTGAACTTCAGAAATGAAACTGAGAGGAAAAAAAACTTGTTTTTTTACAATTTTATTTTTATTCTTTCAAACCTTGTATCAAGTGCATGAATTGCTGATATTAATTGCAAAACAATTTTAATTAGAATAAAACTTAGTTTTTTTTTTTTTTATTAAATTCAAACACTTAAATGTAATGAGATGCTGACAGCTACAGCTATTTTTTAAACAAATCAGTTGACTATAAAACGTTAGAAAGTCTGAATACTTAACGGGAGAATTAAATTGGGAAAAAAAAACTTTTTCTCCATAAAAATTTTTTTTTTAATTTTAATAACAAAAAAAATGTTTTCCTACTTTTGGTTATTATATATGTTGGCTTTTAGTTTTCAACTTCCTTTACATATAAAAGGCCAAGAAACTGCAGCCACAAAATATTTTCAGAAAAAGTTAAATATACAAGTCAAACCGTTCAATCCAGCATTGGCCCACAATGGCAATTTGCTGGTCTCTAGTGCGGATATCTTTCGTGATTTAATTGCTTCAACAAAATATTTTCAAACACAAGAATACGAGCGTAATTACCAACAGAATTACAAACACGTTGCTGCAAGCGGTAAATTACAAAAGCAAATAAGTCCTGCTGTACCTTTTCCCTGTGCACTAAATAACAGCCGCTCCCCGGTAACACCCAGCAGTGTGCATAAATTAAGACCCGGTGATATTGATATAATAGGTGCCATGGGTGATTCATTGACAGCCGGCACAGCCATGATGGCCAACACTTTAATACAACTTCCCATAGAATTTCGTGGACAAACAACTTTGGGTGGAGGTGTAAGAGATTGGCGCACAGCTTTAACTATACCCAACATCTTGAAAGAATTTAATCCTAATTTGTATGGCTATGCAATAGCAAATACTTTGGCAAAATTTCGTAATGCCCGTTTTAATGTGGCTGAACCATTTGCCGTAATGCGTGATATGCCCTACATGGCTGAGGTTTTAGTTAAACGTATTCAAACAGATCCCCATGTTAATATGACGCATCATTGGAAAATGATTTCATTATTTGTGGGGGGAAATGATGTTTGTAATGACATGTGTCACTATGATACCATAGAAAGATTTTTGGAAACTCACCGCCAAGATTTAAAGAGAACTTTAAATATCCTTAAGCAGAACATACCACGCTTAATGGTTAATATGATTATTTTACCAGACTTATACGAATTATTACATAAATTTGTTAAGATACCCGAGCAATGCAGAGTTTTGCATAAAATAGAGTGTTTCTGCCTTGTAGGAAATTCGCTGGACTCAACACAGCGGGCGCAGAGGCAAAAAGCTATACTTCAGATGCAACAAATTGATATAGAGGTTGCTGCTTTAGCAGAATTTCAACAGGAAGAGTTTGCTGTTGTATCACGTACATTTTCTCTCAACAAATCTTTAAGAAAGTTGAAAAATGGTGCTACGGACTTAAACATTGTGGCCATTGATTGTTTTCATTTCAGTCAATATGGCAATGCTGCTTTGACGACCATGTTGTGGAATGAAATGTTGAACATTCAACCAATCTCACAGAGTGATAAATTTCTAAGGCCATTTGAAGGGTTTGGCTGTCCCACTGCAGACAAACCGTATATAAGCACTTTAAAAAATAAAAATTAAAAAGTGAAGGGAAGAAACAAAATAAAAAGAAAATTAATAAAAGATGTGAGCAAAAGTTGTTTTACTGATGAGCTGCATAAGCACTAGTGAAATGTATTATAACTAAAGTTTTTGAGTGAAAATGTTTAGTTTTTCAAAATGGTTTCTTTGTAAACAAAAAATTGTATTTGCTTGCGTCATGCGCGCTGGGATTTTCTGCTCTAAAACAGGACTTATATGTTTTCACGAATGGCTGGAAGAATAGTTCTGGAGATGGCTAAGTAGTTTGAGGCTATTACTTCCCTGAGGCTCCTAAATCAATGCAGCTATAAGAAAATCAGCAGATTGGCTATGGTACTATCAAATATTTGGCAGGAATACTAATATTTAGGGCTATTATTATAACTTTCGATAGTTAAAGTTAAGATTTTGTGCAGCAAATAATCAAATTTGGGTGGATACTTAAGCATACACCATCCGATATTTGAATTCTCGATATTTTTAGTTTAATGTCCTACCAAAAGCTTGATGTTTGACTTCCTAAACTGCCAAAAATTAATAATTTTTTTTTCTAACCACTCATCCTAGTCTTTTGAAGTCTTTGCTTTTTTAAATCAATATAAAAGACTTTTAACCAACATTTTTGTTTGAGTGTTAATTTTTTTTAATCACTTGCAGCTTAAAAAGAGGGCTTGGATTGAATGTCATATTAAACAAAAAAAAAAAAAAAAAATATCCATGAATTTTTTTTCATTTTCTTCTGTTTAAATATTATTTCTGCTTTGTTGTTGTTGTTGTTGTTGTTGAATATTTGTTTGCAATCATCATATTATATTTTCATGTATTATTCAACATAAATATGACACACACCTTTTTGCAGACACACTCACACATCTATCTTAAGGATCTGTTCGTTGGATTAATTTAAAAAAAAAAAAAAAAAAAAAAAAAAAAAAAAAAAAACAATAAAATAAAAAGAAATAAAAAAAATTAAATTTTGTTGGTAATGGAAAAATTGAAATTTTTATGCTCGAAAACAACACAGAAAAAAATTTAAAAGAAATGGGGAAAATTTGTATGGCTGATCATCAATCTTCTACCTTTAATATTTTATTATTGTACTCGTAAGCCTAAACACACATTTTTTAGATCATACAAAACACCTTACAAGCTCTCATACTTAATTAAAAAAAAAAAACTAATACTACAAATATTGCTAGTTGTGTTTAGTTCTAAAAGAGAGAGGGAAAGAGAGCTTTAGGTAACCATTGATAAGGAAAGTTGTTCTTAGCAAAAGCTTGTTTTTTTATAATGCACTTCCATAATATTTTTTCTAACCAAATACTTATATGAAAGTGTTACAAACACAACGTTAAACCTATTTTATTGTCCTCGTTTAAATAGAGTACAATAGCACTTTTGCGTAAGTAAAAAAATTTGTTTTATTTGGTTGTGATTTGTGCTGACAATTATTTGTTGGATTTGTCTGTGAAGTGAATTTGTTTTCCTTTTTTTTTTTTTTTGTGTTCCTCGTTGATAAGGATTTTTTTACTTTTTTTAATTTTTATTTGAGTACGTTCGCATATAAATTTTTTAATAAAAAAAAAAAATAGCGGATGTAGAAATTTATACTTTTCGTTAGCTGAAAAATATTGTCCCCACTTGCTTTTTGCAAAAGTTTCCTTTTTTAAATTAAATATTGAAAATAAATAAATAAATGAAGAAAAAGCTAGAAAATTTTATGATATTTTTACTTTTTTAAAGGAGAATATTTTGTAGTTTGAATTTTGGCTTCATCTGTAGGAATTTCGATGATATCAGAAGTTATATTCTTACCCTTTTCGAGTTTCCACAAATTACTAAATTTTTTATCTATATTTTGTTATATAATTTTTTTCAAATAAATTTTTATTTAATTTTTTTTTCAAGTGAGTGAAGATAAATCTGCCGAGTTAAATATGTTTTAACGTAACCCGTTACGTTTTTTAGTTGTTGAAAATATCTTTTTAGTATTTATGGCATATTTCTCCTAAACATATTTATAAAATGTCATAAATACTAAAAATATATTCAGAAATATTTAATGACGTAGCAAGTATTTGATAAATATGCCATAAATACTGGAAAGATATTTACAAATGCTAAAAAACGTAACGGGTTGCGTTAAAACAAATTTAACTCGGCATATTCATCTTCACTCACTTAATATTTTCAAATATTTAATTTGTTTTTATATAAATTTTTTATATAAATTTTTTATATAAATTTTTTTTAAATAAATTTTTTGTATAAATTTTTTATATAAATTTTTTGTATAAATAAAATTTTTTATTCCTATTAATTTTTCGTTTCTATTAAAAAGGCTATCATCCCGTGAACAGAGGAAATTTTTTCACTTAGCCCTATCCATTGTGGTTGTTTTCCATCAAGTTCCATTCCTTGAGATAGAAGGGTTTGGCCACAGTAGCCTTCATCCCTCAGAGACCACATTTACGCTATTTTTGTACTAAGTGGATTTTTCAACGTTTTCTAAAAAATTTCACAAATACAATTGGGAGAAACTGTGTTCCCAGGATAATAGCCCTATCTATTGTGGTTGTTTTCCATTAGGTCCCATTCCTTGAGATAAAAATAATTAACCAGAAAGGCTTTATCTCTCAATAAGCCTTTTGTAATTCTGTGCTCATGTGAAGAATATGTTTTTATTTTTATTTTTAAAAAAGTGGACTTATACCACTTTCAAAAATAACAGCTCTTATGGACTCAGCTTTTTGTTGCTTAGTTGCAATTTTTATTTAAAATAATTAATGTTCACTAAAAGCTCAAGTTTTGCTATTCCCCTCCATCCCTTTTTTAGCACACTATGTTGTTTTTGTTGATGGGACACCTTGCTGTGGTGTAGTGTTTTTTTTGTATAATAAATATTTTTGTAGCTTCTGTGTGTCCCTTTATGGTTTTTAATCATTCTGTTTAACAAGCGCGTAAAAATGCACCCTTTTAACTTTATTATTTGCCCAGCGTTAAAGGAGAGAGAAAAAATTATTTTAATTCAGTTTTTTAATTTTTTTTTTTATTATTTTTAAATCCTTTTATGGTTGGGCTAATGTAGTTTTTATTAAAAACACCGCCCTTTTTCGGACACTTTTTTTTCTCCACCATGCGCATTCCTGTTTTAAAGGAAACAAAAAAAATTCATTTTATTTATTTTTTTTTTACGTCATATCATTGCATTTTTAAAATGGGATATTTGTTTGCAATTGTTGTTTTATTTCAAGCATTTTTTAAAACCCTGTTATAACAAAATAAAAATAAAAAAACTTATTTTTGATGAGGCAAACAACCATGTGTATGTGCGGGCAGGGTAGCATGTATTTGTGTGTGTGGCAAATTTTAGCTCATACTATTTTTATTTGCTGCCACTGTTAACGTTGAGCTGTCCCACGAAAACATTTTTGTTGTTTTTAAAACGTGTGTAAATGGGTGGGTGGTGATAAATTGGATGAGCCATAAGCGTATTTAAAAAATGATGCAGGCACATCATTATGTATGCAATCATATGCGAAGTTGAGTCTTTTAATATTTTTTCATTGTTTTTTTTTTATATAGAAAAAATTGTTTTTAGTTTGGTAAATGTGTCCGGTAACGGAGAGCTCTTGTCTTTTTTTATGTCGAGCTGATTTAAATTTTGCATGATAAATTGAAGCCTCTTCACTGCTTTTACACAAGGATAAACATTTTTGGGGAGTTTTGCTTTTTATTTAAATTCTCCCCTCCCTCGTAAATTAAATTATTTTTTTTAATATCATTTTGTCTCCATCCGTTTTGCATTTGTGCAATTTTTAATTTATTTTTATTAATTAATAAATTGTATAAATTTTATCTTTTACATAAAGTTTTTGTGACTTAATTAATTTAAACATGGAAACCTTTGGAATCTTCAGTTTTTTTTATAATAAAGATTAATTTTTTTTAGAAATAAAATTACTTTTTAGATTGAAATTTTTATGCATTAAAATTATTAACAAAATTAATAAATATTTTTTTCTTTTTTTTCAGGTAAGTGCCACAAGATTTTTAAAATGTTATAACAGTAAATAAATATCAGGAATTTATATCAGGTTAGTGTTTTTAAGAAGTAATTACATTAATCATTTGTATTCTCTAGAAGATAAAACAAAAAATGCCTAGACCAGGGTTTTTTTTCTTCATAACAAAATAAGTTTATACTGTAAAGTTCACTTATTAACAGTGAAAAGATTTTAAAAAATTAAACGAATAAAAGTATGTATTAAAATTTGTTGGTTTTTGCATAAAATAAAAAAAATAACACCGATGAACAGATCTCCACTTTATAAAATTTTTCAACCTGTTTGTATTCGTAGTTTTTTTTTTTTTGGGTGCCATCATAGATTAGTAAGTAATCTGACGGTGGCAGATTCGATTCCAGTCTGAACCCTTGCTGTTTTCTGCAGAAAGCAAATTTTAAAAATATTACTCTCGTTAACACATTCTTGTTCGAAATATTCACACAATATTCCATAACAACCTTGGGATACATACAAAATACAGTATCTGGCTATGTGTGTATTATAATTTATTTAGTATACTAATAAATAAAAAGTTATCGATAACTTATTCGAAACTTTTATAATAATTTTTTTAGAAAGTTAAAAAACAGGCTGTTATTTCCTTACAAAATTAAAGCTATCGATAACTTTCAGTTGTAAAGAAAAGTAATCGATAAATTTAACTAAAATTTTTTTTTTAATTTTTTTCAGAAAATTAAAAACCATCAATTTTTTTTAAGCAATTAAAAAAAATTACACAGTCTGCTTATTACTTTCTTTTGCAAATTATACATTATCGATAACTTTTGTGTTTATTTCGTATCGATAAACAAACCTAACACTTTTTTATTTATATTTTCTTAGGAATATAAAAATTGTCTAAATATCTGTTTAATTTTTTTTTTCTTAAAAAAATAACTTTTGAGTTTACAATTGTATTTATGTATATGGAAACAGTTTTGATAAACTTAACATTTTAATTTTTTTCTTTTTTTAAACTAGAGCCATCCATGTATTTTTAAAAATCTACAAAAATAAAAGTTGAAAAAAGTTGCTGCAAAATATTTTGTGCTTTTAAATGTCATTGTTAAGGGAATTTCGCGTTTTTTTGTTTTCTTTTGTTTTTTTTTTCTCCTATTGCTGTAAAGCGCCAAAGTAAAAGTTATTTTTTTTATTTTATTGTGCGCGAAAGTGAGATTACGCTGACCTCTGTTATAAAGTCGTTAAGGTTTGGGTTGTTGAAACTACCTCTAAACAGCACTTCCTCTTGAAAAAAAGTAATAAAAATACTGAAGAGTAGTGCTTCTAATGCTAGACAAATGTTGTTAACTTGTAAAAAGCAAAAGCAATAAAAAAAAAAAAAAAACCCAACACTAGATTTTTAACATCCCCATCCCCGCCTGCTACACTTTTTTTATAAGCAACAGCAAAAAAATTTAAAGTAAAAGGTTGCCAAACATGTGACACAGAGCCGCTGAAAAGAAAATGCTTCTACTGAAAAATATCGCGCATTTTCAGCTTTAACTTTTTTGTTTTTGTTAAGTTTTGTTTTTAAAAACGGCAATTTTTAAATTGAACTTTGTAGCACAACTTAAAATATAAAGACAAAGAATGACGGAAATACTCGTACACATGCACATAAATGACTACTAGTCGTTTGTTCGTTTGTTGTATGTATCCAATGCCAATGGAATGTGGCACTATTGGCAGCAGTTAAATGTTTGATGTTTTGGGGTATTGGAGGAGGTGGTGTTCTTTTTGCATTAATGGTGGTTAAAATAAGAACTAAAAAAAAAGAAACCCACGCCAAGCACAAAGTAGACATGATGGTTGTTTATATATTTTTTTTCTTTCTACATTAAACTCATTGTACTTAGAACTCATACTTCAATTTTGACAGATTGGTATTATGTTTAACAAAATGGGTTAGTAACGATGAACGCGACTTGGTTACGTTTATAATAGATTTTCTATACTTTTTTCTGTTGGCTAATAATGTAAAATGTAAGGCTCAACAAGGCTGTCTAAATACCCTGCAAATTTAAAACCAACATAATTAAAGTATTTAGAGGCCATTTGGTGTGTTTCTAAAATTTTCAATTTCTTTGGATAATTTTCTTTCTGTGTCTAGACTTGATGTTAAACTTGTTCTCGTTAATTCAGTCCAAAAGACTTGTTATTCTTTAGCCTTGGTTTCCTTAAATTCTACATAAGCGTTTTGAAAAACCTATCTTTAAGAGATTTTTTTGATATCAACACCCAATACATGTCATCAGTTTCCTGATTAATTGCACAAACGTTGTCAAAAGTGTATCAGTTTGTCATGTACTTGTAGTACAAATAAAATTTCATCAAAAATTGATGATGGTGTCAGCATACAGTGGCGATACCGCCATTTGCCACGATATATTGTTAGCGTCCTCATCTCATCTCATCTCATCCCATCTCCTTATGCAACAGAGCACACTCGCACATAAAAACTTTTTGTTTTTTAATATTTTTTTTTTATATAAATGTTTAATGGAAATGTATTTGACGGCTGGCTTATACAAATGTTCACGAGTTGTTGTACAAACATTTTATTGTTGCCTTTTGCTGTTGTTGTAGTTGTAGTTGTTATTTTTGCCAGTAACATTCGCATATTTTTTTTCCTTCTAGCTTTTCCATTTTGCTATGTTGTAGTATTGGCAGTTGTTGTTGTTATTGTCATTGTTTTTATTCAATTTTTCTATTGTTTAGTTTGTTTGCTCTTAAAATAAGAATGAGTTACAATCTATTGATTCATTTATTCCACTTCAACCCATCGAAAACAAGTACCCACCAACAACATTAAACGAAATTTTCAATATTTGCAAATGCAACAAAACAAAAGCAAGAATAGGCAAATAAATCGAAATAAAAATTGTAAAATTGTTACAGAATAACAAATGAAATACTAGAAAAGGTGTAGCTACTAAGCTGTTGTCGGCTGTGCTACAAATTACAAAATTTAAAGTGAAACTTAACTTATTTTATTTCTGATCCTTAATTATTTTTAAATTCTTGTTTTTATTAAAAAAAAAAAACCGAGTGTTTTAAATACTTAAATAGCAAAAACTTTTCTTCCTTAACCTCTTTTTCTCATGACAGCTTATCATTTCTTCGCAAAACTAAACGTTTATGTAAATTTATGCTTTAATTTGTTGTAAATAAAATTTTCTCCAAAAAAACGTTATCAATAATTTTACTTTCTTTAAATAGTTACTTTTATTCCTTCTTTAAAAAT
Organism: Thelaira solivaga; assembly: GCA_947397855.1. Classification (NCBI taxonomy): domain Eukaryota; kingdom Metazoa; phylum Arthropoda; class Insecta; order Diptera; family Tachinidae; genus Thelaira; species Thelaira solivaga. The sequence goes on along the minus strand of OX377611.1, from coordinate 77,983,125 downwards.
TATTGCTAGTAATATTCTATATAAAATGTTATCGATATACTTTTTACATATGTATATATAAAAACTGTTCAGTAGATCCTATTAAATAAAAAATTTGTCGATAACTATATATATCGAAATAAGTTATCGATATAAAAAGTTATCGAACGTAAGCATTAAAGTTATCCTCTATGCAAAAATTATCGAAATTTTTTTAAATATCGATAACTTATTTATAGCATGTGTACATACTCGTACATATGTACATATGTGTAGCATATGTATGTATAAAATTTGTCAAATTACCTTATTACACCAAAAGTCATCGAAGCTGACATCTAAATAAGTTACAAATATACTTCTGTATAAAAATTTATCAAAACTTTTTGCTTAAAGCATAAGCGATTGATTCCCTATTCAAAAATTATCAAATTTTTTTTATATCGATAGTTTATATAAAGATTTGTATATATAGTTATCGCAAAAAACTTCTTATTCTCAATATGTATATTTAAAAATATATATGTATATATAAAAATTTTTCTAGCTACATTATACTATAAGTCATCGATAACTTTAAATCTCTAAATAAATTACCAATAAGTTTTTTCTGTATAAAAAAATTTTGAATTTTTTTTTGGTCAAAAACGTGAAATATAAATTCATTCTCTAACCAAAAATTATCTAAAATTTTTTGGTATATCGATAACTTATGTAAAACTAATTTATATGTAGTTATCGATAAACTTTTTATATATGTATAAAATTAATCAGTGTTCTTTATTATACAAAAAGTTATCGTACATCTCTATAAAGTTATCGTTAATTCTTCTCTATATAAGAAGTTGTTAAAACGTTTGTATTATTTTTTGCTCTTAGACATAAGTTATAAGTCATAACTTATTTTCAGTACAATTACAGTTATCGATAACTTCTTTTGAGTACAATTTCAGTTATCGATAACTTTTTTTGAGTACAAGATTTGTGGAATAATTTTTATGTACCTAAATACATATGTATACAAGACATTGACCGATAAAATTTTGTAAAAAAGGTATCGATAAATAAATTTTAATAAGTCATCGTTAAATTAATTATATGCATATATAAATATGTTTGTTTTTTTTTTTGTTTAAACATTATCGATGTCGAATATTCCTTTTTTTATAAAGTTATACTTCTAATCCAAAAGTTGTCGACAAGATTTATGCAAAGATGTGTTTTATTAAAATACACACTCACCAATCTACGGGACATACAATCAAGTTTAATTTTACTGCGTTATTTTTGTATCAATAATTCTTCTATTCTTTTGAATAGTTATAATGAAACTTACTTACGTTTTATTAAAAAGTTTAAGCTTTTAAAGTGATACAATTTATTGAATATACCTTCCTATCCTGACTCTATGCCATAAATTCCATCTATTATTTCTTTTATTAGATTTGGTATGGCTTTTTTTATTAACAAACTATACACTTATGTGTAAGTGTGTGTGTGTGTGTGTGTGTATATGTTGAAGTGTGTATGGCTAGTAAAGTAAATAAATTGTGTTTCCCTTTTCCTGACTTTATTGACAGTAAAATAAAAATTCTATTTGTGTCCCGTAGTGCGTATACTTGATTTTTTTTATTATTTTTTTTGACAATATCCGTTTGTCTAAAGCTAGGGATTTTTTAAAAGTGCTGCTCTTCATAATTTTTTTTTTCATTGAAATAAAAAACCAAAAGAAAGATTTATATGTATGAGAATATCTTGTTAGTTTAGCTGGAATGATTCCTGTGTGCTGAAATACAGGCAACATCCGTGTGGAAAAAAAGGAGGAAGAGAAAATGTGATGGACTAGGAAATAAAAATGAAATTCTGTTGACGTTTGTTATAAAATGTGTTTTCAGCAAAAAAAAACATTTTTTCCGCTTTTATTTATTTTTTGGGTTTTTTGTTTTTTAATATTTAAAGTCCATCCCATATTTGGATATTAAAAATTCTTTACCGGGGTTTGTTTTGTAAGCAATGAAATTATAATGAAGTTTCGTTTAGCTAAAAATGTATGTTTGTATTTTTTTTTTATTATTACGACTTGCATGGGACAGTTGAAAATATGCGCAAAAAAAAGAGAATCCTGTTAATGAAAAAAAGATATTTATGCATAAATATAAAAAGCAAATGTAATTTTCCGCTAATGTTGTTTTTCATAAAAATAATGTGTGTATTTAATTTATGAAATTTATATCATTCTAATCACTAGATCAGTCTCTTTCTGCTGTGCTCTTGCTTCCCTTGCAATGTGTTGTTTGCTAAAACTTTTTTTGTTGCTGTTTTGCTGTGTGTGTGATAAGGTTGGTTGTTGGTAAACATATGAAAAAAAAAAAGAAATGTATTAAAACAGGATAAAAATCCTTTATGTTTAGTCAGTTGTACTTTTTTTGTGCACTTTTTTTCTTTTTTCTTTTTTTTGTCCCGTATTAATAAACAAAAATTTGATTAATAAATCATAACAATTGCTGTGTAAAGAATATGTTTTTTGTGGTTGTTTTTTTGCGCTTAATTATTTTGGAGATTTAAAATTCCACATGGTTAAATTTGTATTTCGAAATTAAATAAAAATAATCTTTTACTGCGTAAATGAAAGGGATTTAAAATGTTCAATTTATGAAATTTGTGGCAAGATATTAGCTTATGCGCATCGAGGTGTGGGAAAGAAATATTTACAACATAAGCTTTTTCAACTATTAAAGCGGATTTAGTTCACATGTAAAATGTTCATAATTTATAGGGATTTTGTAGGCAATTGTTTGCTGAAATTAAAATTAAATTGAATTGAACTTGATTTTATATAATTTTGATGACGGTGTTATATGTTGTTTTCCCAAAAAGTTTAGAAAATAATAAAATAAGGAATTCAGCTGTCACTGAATTGTATTAATATTAGATGCCCCCCAATAGTGCCCTTTGTTTTCTGTTGTCAAACCTACAGCAGAATGTTTTCAGGGAGTCAAAGGAATTTCCTTAGTATGAAAACTGCCTGGTATGAATTCGTAACTATAAAATTTGCTCTACCGCTTATAAAAATGTGTTAAATTTGTAATTAATGTCCACATCTTATATATCAACTTAACACTCAAATAAGAATTGATAGTAATTGAAAAAAAAAATATATAATTTTTATTTTGGACTACGACTAGTACTAGTTTGTGGTGAAAAGTAATGGATAAATTTATTTCGCATAGAAAATATTTTTTTTTTTTTTTTTAATAAAAATTTATATTTTATATCGATAATATTAAAAATTTTTTAAATAAGTTATTAATAAATGTATTTATTTTTATATTTTATACAACATTTTTCAGTTAATTGTCTTTAAAATAATATTAATAATAATTAGATTTATTTTATGGATAATTTTGTTTTTAAATAAGTTATCGATAAATAAATTTTTTTTTATTTTCTTATAAAACATTGTCCAGTTAATTATCTTTAAATTATTATTGATAATTTTTTTTTCATAAAATCGTTATCGATGATTTGTTTTTTAATTAATCTATGCTTTTAATCATTTAGTTATCGAGGAGTTATTTGTATATGTACATATTTTTTAAAAATAAGTTATCGATAAATACATTTTTTTCTTTTTTATTAAACATTATTCAGTTAATAGTTTTTAAAATATTATCGATAAATTTTTTTTATATATCGATAATTTTTTTCTAATGAATTTATGTTTTTAATCACATAGTTGCCGAAAAGCTATTTGAAAATGTATTTATTTAAAAATATTTTTTTAATATGTAATAAATTAAAATATTTAGGTAATTATTTTTAAAATATCGATAAATATTTTAGGCTCAAGTTAAGTTATCGATAAATAATTTTTTACATTTCTAATACCTAATTCAGTTCGTTCAGTTAATTGTCTCTAAAATTTTTGTCTCAAAAATGTTATCCATAATTTCATAAGTTATCGATAAATTTTTATCATAGAGTTATCGAAGAGGGCTTTCTTATAAATTAATTTTTTTAAATAAGTTATCGATAAATGTATTCTTTATTTTTTTATTTTAAATTATTTTCAAAGTTATTTATTTAAAATAAAAAGTTACATGTTTTAAGTTTGTTTTCAATACTTAAAGAATTTTCTATGAGAAAAAAGTTAATCGAATTTTTTTTTTTACAGAAAAAAGAAGAAAATTTTAAAAATTGCTAAAAAAATTTGTATTCAAGTTTTGATTAAAAAATTTCCACAATTTCTTTTTTATTTAAAAAAAATGTTTGCTAAACAAAGTTCTATGGAAAATTTTTGCCATTAATATTGTTAAAAAAAACTAAGTTTAAGCTAAATTTCAGTCATATTTATAAATTAAAAATATGGCAGCTAAGATAAAGTCCGCCTCCCTAAACATTTGCTGCTTGGCAGTGCATCAGTTTCAAATGTTTTTGAACACAACTGTAGATAACGCTCAGGTTTTCGGCAGTAATAGAACTCACGATCCTTCAGTTGAATACTCTACCCAGCTAAAATAATGCAAATGTTGTTTGCTTGATATTAACTAAAACTTTTGAAGCGAATATCCCACTGCCTAGGGAGCTCATTTTGAGTCTTCTCAACACTAGTCAAACGCTTATAATGTGTTATTATTTTTGTTCTGCTTGTCAGGCACTACAATAATTTTATTCATGTGGTAATGGAGTCTACTACTTCCTAACCTGTCCCGTTAAGTGTAGACTTTGATGTCATTTCTGCCTGAACTAAAATTCAATTTTCCATCTCTGGCATAGGCATAAAACTCAATTAACTATAGCAATATTTTATTTATTTTTTTAATTTTATATTTTTTATTTTGTTTTTTTTTATGATGAAAAACTTTATATTTTATTCTGTGGTCAGCATTTTTTTTCTCCCGGTTTGTGCTTTTATCACACGTCTCGTTATAAATAAACACAACAGTATAAATTCATGTGGATCTAAGTATGTTTGTGTATGTGGAATACACCATTTTTTTTCTGTGTTGTTATTTTATGTATTTTGGTGTGTATTTACACACATGCACATTTCATATGATTGTTTTAAAATTAAAAAAAAAAAAAAAAAAACGTTTTCAATCTGGCTCTCTCACTTACTCCTTTATATTGACAACCAAAAAGGTGGCCAAATTTTTTCTTTTTTTATGTGCTTGCCAGTAAAAAAATATTTTCATGGTGGGCCAATTTGGGTTCAAAATTTTATTAAAAGCAGAGTTTGAGTGCGCACACGCTGCAAATGTTGAAAATGCAGCAGAAAACACAGAAACAAAAAAAAAAATAAACTGATCAGAGGACACAATTTAAATGCACGAGTACTGTTGCTAAAAAAAAGTGCATGTTGCTTGTGTGGGTTTGTTAATAACAACAACTGCAACAAAAAACAAAAAATAAATATTATTAAACTAAAGTCCTCATTCCTTTTAGTTAGTGATGCATGAAAAATCCATGTTTATGCTGTGTTTTATTAGTGTAATTTTTTATATGAAGGTTCATGTGAATTGAGGAGTATGCCTGTATGCCTCTGCATTTGTATTGATGATTTTTAAATATTTATTTATTACTTTTGAATTAAATTTTTTTTTATTTTGAAATATATAACAGAACCTTAATTAAATATGTTATAAGCTGGATTAAAAAAAAAGACACGGGCGGAATGTTAAACATAAAAGTACAGTTGTTACAAAACTCTAATAATAAAATTGAATGTTACATAAAATATTATGAGATTAAAATTTAAATGTAAAAAAGGGAAAAACACATTACGTATAATATAAAAAATTATTATAGCAGCGAACTTAATTCTTTATTTGAATAGAAAAGGAAGTGGAATAGAATATTCAAAAAATATATTTAACTGAAAGAAAAATATTTATTATTATTTGATATTGGAAATTAATTCTATCATTAAATTTTTTAACAAGAACGGGTGATTAGGACCATTTGTTCCCAGCGTCTAGGCAGGAATTGAACCTGCCAACCCCAGATTGATACGTTAGCGCGCTACCCAGCAGCAATCTACAGAGCACCCAGAAAAATATTTATTTTTTCAAAAAATTAATGTAAAAAAAAAAAATTTTAGATAACGTTGAGTTTAAAGTCTACATTAATTTTTTAGGTCTCGGCCTTTGTTTTTTATTAAGAGATATTCTCCCGCTAAAAAAAATTATTTTAAATCCACCAAATTTTTTGTGAAGAAAAATAAGCCTACTTTGTTCTGACTAAGATTAGACCCCTTTATATCTATCACTGGTGTTCTGTATTCCAAATCCGAATATTTTATTCGAAATTGAAAAATTCAGCTCCTCATAACTACTCTGTGGTCCATTTAAAAATTTTTTAAATTTTATTTTTGCGCAATTATTGAAAGAACTAAAAAATTATAAAAGTTTTCATTTAATAAGAAGAAAAAAATTTAATTTCATCCAGTTTTGTAGAATATGCTTACATTAATTCTTATTACGAACAAATTAACCCTTAAACTTATTTTAAGTTTTGACTTATTTCTGCTAGTAAAAACTTACAGTTTCATTATTAAATGGCTCTTCTCTAGTAAATATTTTACGTGACATGTTTTTGTAAAACATTTTAATCCTCTAACTCTTCAACTTGAAGGCCATTATTGTTCTAGTTTAATTAGAAGTCAAAAAAGTGTTTTTAAGTGAAGTGCTAAAAAAGTAAATATTCCTCATAGGGTTTTACATAAATTCATAGTAAAACTTCACGAGCAACATTTTTACCCCCTAACTATTCAACTTAAAGGCCTTTTTTGTGCTATTTTAATTAGGAGTCAAAAAAGTCCCATTAATTGAAGTGCTAGAGGGTTAAAAGCTGCTACAAAAAATATTTGTTTTTATGTTTTACATAAATTTATAATAAAACTTCACTTAGAATTTTTTTGTAAAACATTCAACTCTTCAGCTAAGGCTTTTTTGTTGTTCCTTTTTTACTTAGAATTGAAGAGTTGGAAGGTTAAAAGGTATCACAAAAATGTTCTTTGAAGTGTTTCACATACATATGCCAAAGAATTCTTAAAGCTAAAATGACAGATTCACATTAAAAATTTGTAAAAAGGGACACAACTGGATGAAAACTTTGAAATCGCCTAACATGTGCACGCTTTTCTAATCACAATCAGTGTTCATTACAAAAACCAATTTTGTCCTACAGTGTTACTAATCGAAATTGGCAATTGATAAATCTTTATTTATATTTTTGATAAAAATAAAAATTTTAAAATAATTCTAAACAGAGAGCAAAAATGCCTGGCTCTGGCAAGAATTCTTATTTTTACGGGTGTTTCAGAAATGAAAATAAAATTTTATTTACAAGATTAACATCTAACAGGCATAATACCATAGTATTCCTTTTATAAATTAATCTCAATTCTAGGTTCTGTCCGCAATGACCTTATGATTCTAACTCTAAAAAAATCTCAGACAGTTGTTTAGTGAAGTGATCAGTTTCGTAAAATATCCCATAACCTCAGCGGCTACATTTTTAAACGTTTTCTCACTCATCTTACTGGCATTTCTTTTCTTTCAAAATTTATGTTTAACCTTAGAAGTCTTAAAGGGCATCTACTTTAAATTTATCTTTAATTAAAAAAAATTAGATTTGACAAGTTTTTCTCTCATTAAACCCCTGGGTCTGTAACTCAAAATTTTTTTTCCCTTTAATTTTTATTGATTAGATAACAATTCATTTCATTTTAGTTAAATACAATTTTTTATCTAACAGACAGACGTGTTAAGAGTGAGAGAAACCAGTGGTAGAGTGAGTTAGCCAATGATATAGACAGACTTGGTGGTGTAAACTTGATTATATTGAAAAACTGTAGCCTTCAATTTTAAATAAATAATAATGAAAGATAAAAAATTGCAATATTTATATAAAATTTAACTATAATTGCGCCAAGCTTACTAGTATGAGTACCTACAGATTTATTTATATAAAAACAAAAAATTACTTTTTTTGTGTATAGTGAGCGTGTATGTATGTGTTATTTAACCAACCACAGTCATCATCATACAATTTATTTTTTCATTTATTTTAAAATGTTGTTGTTGGTGTCGTAATATGATTTTATTTTTCCATTAATTTTGTTGCAGTGGGTGTTTTTGAAATTCATGCCCACCTCCCTTCTTGCTTCTTTTCAATTATATTGTCAATATAAAAATATTTACATTCATTCCTGTTGTTACTTTGCTTTAAAAAAATTTTTTTTAATAAATAAATAAATAAATTTCAACAAAAAAGTGTCAATATTGGTTTTTTTTATCATACCTACCCTCCCAGTGGTAAACAATTGTGCTGTACATCGCTGAAATATAAAAGTGCATACAAAGTATATAACGAAAACCAAATTTAAAAAGGAAAAAAAAGGTGGGGAAATAATATTCACACCAATATATACATGATTGTTAAATTTTTATGTTAAATATTTTGTGTTCAATTAAATTTTCAGAGCCAAAAAAAAATTATTTTTTTTTGTAAGGGAGTGGCTACATTAAACTGGAAAGGCTTAATGGATTTTATTTAAAATTAAATACATGCAAACATGGATTAAATAAAATTTTCTCTTTTTTAAACAAATTTGTAAGCTAAATTATTTACCTAAATTTAAGGCTGACTCAGAAGGAGCCTTGAATTATTTGATTTATGATTGTCACATACAATTTAATAATTCAAATTAATTTTAGAATATAAAAAAATTAAGTAGAGAAAAAAATTTTTTTTTTACTTCGCTTTTTTGGCATAATTGGTACCAATGTGCAGCGAAACCTTCATTACAATTTGTAAAAAAAGGCCTTTAAAATTTTACTATAATTTATATTTCATTTAGTATTGAAATATGCTTAGCTCCCATATATCCTTTTATTTATTAAATAAAATTTTGTTTGTTTTAATGGTTTAGAATGTAGAAAAAAAACTTATTTATAATTTCTAATATCGTAAATTTAAATTTGGTATACAAAATTTAATTCAAATTGTTTAAGGGCATATCTAACTTTTACATATCCTTTATTTTTTAAAACAAACTAATATAGTTGTCACACACAATTTCATAATTCTAATTGATATTCGAATTAAAAAAAAATTAAGTAAAAAATTTTTTTTCTTAACTTCGCTTTTTTGACATAATCGGTACCAATGTGCAGCAAAAAATACATTACAATTTGTGAAAACAGCCCTTTAAAATTTTGCTATATTTTATACATTATTTAGTATTGAAATATTCTTAGCTCCCATATATCCTTTATTTTATTAAATAAAATTTTTAGAATGTAGGGAAAAACTAATTTACAGTTTCTAATACCATAAAATTTAATTTTATATAAAAAATTTAATGTCAATTGCTTAAGGACATGTCTATTTTTCATATATCCTTTATTTTTAAAAGTGCAAGAAAAGTAATGAAATATAATATTTTTTTTAATTAAAAGTTAGAAATTAAAGTTTTGTTTAAAATTGCATAACAGCTGGTTCAAGGATATGTCCTTTGGCATGTATGCTTCAAATTATAATTTTAAAACTAAAATTTTTACTTAATTTTGTAGCTAGAATGCCACAGCTCAATATTTTTTTAAAGTTTTGCTTAAATTGTCAGTGCAGTTTCTTCAAGGACCTGCCTTTTGCCATATATCTTTTGTAAAAAATAATTATTTTTTGCTTATAAATTTTGTCCAGAATTTTTGTTTAAAATTGCTTTCCTATTAATTCATGATTCCTTAAATTAAATTTTTTTGAAATTGTAATCAAAATGAAACGAAGAGAACAAGTTTGTAGTAAATTTATTACAATAAATTGGTGGCAGCACATGTTAGCCTCTCACAGGTCCTATTAGTAATTTACTAAATAAATAAAATAATTTTTACTAAAGCAGAAAATATATGTAGCCCTCCTACTTTTGCTGTTTTTTTAATATTAGTTTTGTTCATTTAAGTTTAACAATCGTATCAAATGAAATGTCATTTATTGACAACAATTAAACGAAAAAAAGTAAACAGACATCTTCAACGAATGTCTTTTTTTATGCTCTCTTGCTTGCAATTTTATTTGTAAATAAAGTTTGTTTGAAAGCGTTTTGTTTTGTTTCATTTCGAATCACCATCGTCATCATCATAAACCCCTCAACACCGCCCAACAATCAATATAAACAGAGACAAACAGACTGTCAACTGGACATCAAACGGAACCTATAAACGGATGTGTTGCATGTCATTAAGGGAAAAAACATGTCTGCAAACTACATACACACACATACAAAAAACTAAAAAAAAAAATAAAAAAAAAATGCCAACACAATACCCTGCTCCATTACAACCATTATAAAACCGTGAAAAAACTCAACAGCCAACAAAGTTAAAAAAAAAATTGTATGTAAATGGAAAATTAAAAAAAAGAAAGGAAATTATGGAAATAAAGAAAAACTTTACACAGCTATTGACAATCATATGTTGCATTTAAGTGTTGAACACTTAAACCTTCAAACATGCGAGGATGATGATGGTACAGACTATAAAAAGAAGTTGATACTGCTGCAGAGTTGCTGATAAGTCAGGGTCACTTGTAGGCCTATAACATATAAAACAACAACAACAACAACTTTTTTTACTCAATTATGAATAAATAAACGGCTACAAAGAAGAAACAAATAAAAGAAAAATAGTTTATGTGATGATACTCTTGTTGTCCTTAAAATAAAGCAAAAGAAAGCAACACAATTTAAAATTAAGAGGCAAACACAAAAACATAAAATAAAAACTTCACATTGTGGTGTTCTAGCGCTAAGGCCAGCAAGCATAGTGAGAGTTATTGACAGACTTAGCATATGCATATTTACTCTCAACTCAAAATATTCCTTTTTAAAAGCCGGATATAAAGTATGAGTTATTTAGTTCTTCTTAAAGTAAAAAAAATTCAGCATCCTTTTGTAACTTGTGTAACTAATTTCCAAAAACAAGTTTTAGTTTCAAAAAACAAAAACTAATTTTTTTTAATGTGCAAATGCGTAATTTTTTTTTTTTTTGCTTTCTTTCTGTACTGGTGTTTGCGAATAAGAAGTTTGTAGTTCAGGAGAAGAAGCATTTAATTTCTTTTTTGTTTTAGCTGAAAACTTAGAAACAATAATTAGTTTATGTTGATGTTTGAAAGTATTCTTTTTTATTATTTTCATTTCCAACAAAAGCTGGAGCTAATAAAAATTTCTTCTTTATGATTTTTGAAAACCAAACAAGTCATTTTTGTCTAAATGCAAAGAAATTAAATTTCATGTGCTGTTTATAGAAAATTTTTATGAAAAAACTCAAAAATATTTTAAACATTGAGTGGTTTCCTTAAAAATTCTTTAGGCTTTTTTTTTTCCTTTTGCTTTAAAAAGGCCTACCATTTTGCTGTGTATGAGTGCTTCCAACAAAAGCTTTGAAATTTCATTAAGCAATTTTTTTTTAAAGAGTTCTAGGAAATCACCTCTGGATAATTCTAAACAATTATTCCAAAAACTCTTGTCAACAAAATTGAGTTCTTCTGAAAATATTTTTGACAGTATTACCAAATTGCTATTGTTGCAACTAAAAAATTGGCATAATTGAATTTTTGAACTGTGAAAAAACAGGAAAAAAATTTCGTTTGTGCTAACCGATTTATTTAGTTGTAACTACCGAACTTTCTGAATAGACAAAAAATTTAGTTCTTCTGAAAACATTCTTGACAGTATTACCAAATTTCTATTGCTGCAACTAAAAAATTCTATTAACATAATTGTATTTTTGAGCTGTAAAAATCATTAAGAAAATTTCGTTTGTGCTAATCGAATTTTTCAATTGTAGCTACCGAAGTTCTTTAATAAACATCAAAATTTAGTTCTTCTGAAAATATTCTTGACTGTTTTATAGAACTACTATTGTCACAATCAAAAAATTCTATTAGCACAACTCAATTTTTGAGCTGTAAACAACCAGTAAAACAATGTCGGTTGTGCTAATGAATTTTTTTTAGTTTTAACAAAATCAATTCTTTAATAAACAACAAAATTTTGTTCTGGTAAAAATTTTTTCAAAGTTTTCACTAAAAAAAATGTGGTTGTTAGTACTGAATGTTTATTATTATTATCACTCTGGGCTATAGCCCAGACCGCGACCTTTAAGATCTATTGTGCAGCCCAGTTCCTAACTGAATGTTTAGATGGTACCGAATTTTGTTTCTCATAACCTTTTTTCTCGGGGTAAATCAATTAAGTTTTTTTCTGCTTTTACTGCTGTCCTTGAACAAAATTACTTTTATAATTATAGTTTTCCATTACCATTTCTTGTTATAATTTTTTTCTTTTTTGAAAAGATGTGCGAGTTACTTTTTTTAACTATAAATAAATTTGTTTAGTTACATCATAAATCCCCTAAAGTATAAACAATAATTTGCACAACAACGCTAATTGAATTGTAGCTAAAAAAAGAAAGAAAAACATGGATAAACGAGTATTCAATCAATATGTTTAAATTCGTACTTACTGTTTGTGCAACCCCTAGCTGTACAATTATTTTCTAAGTTTCATACTCGTAACTCTCTCTCTCTCTCTCTCTCTCTCTCTCTAGCACCCATATAGCCATCATCATTTCAATACTATTTTACTTTAAATTAGTTGTTTTTCTTGTGTTAGGTTCTGCTGTTCATGTCTTTTGTCCTTATTTTGTAAAGAAATTTTTTTCATTATTAATAGAACGAAAATTAAATCATTTGCCAAGTTGTTGTATTTTGGGTATGAGTGCAGAGATTATAGTGCGTGAGTTGTAAACTTTGTAACTGTAAAAAAGGGGTAAAATTACGCTAAAAAAATTTTCTGCTACACACAGACTTTGGCACTTCAAAACTATAGTTGCAAGAAGAAATGTTTACTAATACACTCTAACTCCTTTTCATATCCGCTCGTTATTGCACAAAAATGGCAGTTTTTTTTAATGTAGCTGGTGTTTGTTGTCAACAAGCATACGCACGTCCGGTATGCAAATTTTCTAGTGCACTAACTGCGTATGTTCTGTTGTGCTCTTGTAGTTGTTTATGTTTTTGTGTAGGTGTATATGTGTGTGTGTTATTGTGTTATTTGCATTAAGGGAACTTAAATTTTTTTTTTTTAATTTTACTATTGAAACATGCACACGCTCTTATACACCCACAGAGTGTTGCCTAGCAAAATACACTATCCTGTTACGCACTTTTTCTATGTGTGCAAGTGTGTGTGTGCATCAAATTATTTGCAGCTATTAGGGTGGTACTAATTTGTGGGCAGATAAAAATTTATTCACTAAAAAACATTTATTTTCAAGCTCTTTTAAACTCAGGCTGTAAATGACGAATGATACGAAAAATGTTGGTTTTTTTACGTGGCCTGACTTCCTTCAATTAGGATCGCAAGATTCCGTTTTGAAGTACCTACTCGCCAAGAGTATGTAGTGCTAAATGACCGAGATCCTCTCTGTGACATTAAGATATCTGAAGGGGCCTTCCCCAAAACCTTACTCCCGATACCTCAGGTAGTCCGTTCATGAGATGTGCAGTGAGAAATCTGTGCACTGCAAAAGTTTATGGTTGTCCTACAAATAACAAATTTAATTAGACTAATGAAATATTTCATTAATTCAATGACATATTTCATAAATTCGATGAAGTTTTCATGTTTTTAATGAAAAGATTCATTATTTAAATAAAATATTCAGGCATTCAGTGAAATATTTCATTAATTCAATGAAGTTTTCATGTTTTCAATGAAATTTTTCATTAATTCAATGAAATATTCAGGCATTCAGTGAAATATTTCATAAATTCAATGAAGTTTTCATGTTTTTAATGAAATTTTTCATTAATTCAATGAAATATTCAGGCATTCAGTGAAATATTTCATAAATTCAATGAAGTTTTCATGTTTTTAATGAAATTTTTCATTAATTCAATGAAATATTCAGGCATTCAGTGAAATATTTCATTAATTCAATGAAGTTTTCATGTTTTCAATGAAATTTTTCATTAATTCAATGAAATATTCAGGCATTCAGTGAAATATTTCATAAATTCAATGAAGTTTTCATGTTTTTAATGAAATGATTCATTATTTAAATGAAATATTCAGGCATTCAGTGAAATATTTCATAAATTCAATGAAGTTTTCAGGTTTTTAATGAAATGATTTATTAATTCAATGAAATTTCATAAATTCATGATGTTAATGTCATTCATTAATTTAATGAAATATTTCATCAAATGAAATAATGAATTATACTTGCAATGCATCATATTGCATCTTCTTTCACGCTATCGTGTGCCGCTTTAGTTCGTTTATACGTAAGTTGGGCAAACCTGTAACGCCTTAATGCGCGTTACAAAGGCGTAGTTCTAAAAACTAACTATTTTTGCCATGAAATTGTTTTTTGTGCAAAAATACAAATGTCGTTTTGTGGTCAACATTAAAATTGGTAGCAACAACAACAACAACAATAACAGTGAAAGGTTGTTTCAACCACACTAATGCTTCAATTGCAAAATTGCTAAAATACATACACAAATACAGCATGTACGAATACGTGTGTCATATTTCATGCAAACGTAGCAAAACATTTAGTACTAACGTTGTCGATTAGCCCATATTTTTGGGGGAGCATAAGGCAAGGGGAAATTTTGTATCATTCATGCTGTATTTGGTTGCAAAAATGAAATCATAGAGCCAACAACAGCACACAAACACTGCAAATGCTGAGTTGAATTTTGGCTTATAATCTCTAATCAATATTTTTGGTTATTGGCAAAAAGTTAGAGCAAAAAGAAAACTGAATAGAGAGGATAGGATAGAGGTAAACAGAGAGCCAGAGTATAATGCAAGTGTTGTGCACAAATATGGGTCTATATAATTTGAGAGGTGCACACATGTGTGTGTGCAAGTATTTAATTTTTGTTCTCTGTGTGTTTTTTTTCTATATAACGCGAAATTTTGTGTATATGCACTCCCATGAATTATTTTTCTAGCCATAATAAATACAAAAATTCATTCGCTACGTGCTCGATATAAAAATGGCTTCAGGTAAAAATTTGTTTACACAAAGCTGAACCCAACATTTTGTTTTCTTTTATATTTTTATCAAAACCAATTTTTTTTTTTTTTTTTTTTGTTGAGCAGTTGTTGCTAATTTGATTTTCATTTCTTCGGTTTAATTTTTGGTGTTGAGGAATTTTTATCACAGCTTTAACAGACAAATAATATCATGTTATTGCCATTTCTAATCTCATTTTCAAATGATAATTTTGTGCCTCTAGTTAACAAAAACAGAAAAATAATTTTTAATGTATTTTAGCTACGCTTGTTTAAAAACTAAACAGGATTTTTCTTTAATGCACTAAAAAATATTTTATTTAAATAAACATTAAATTCTCTTGCTTTAAAGCTGCTATAATTCCCAACTAAAAAAAATATTTTAAATTTCATAAATATCCTTAAAAAGGAAACAACTTTAAGTAATATTTTTTCAAAAGTCTTTATATAATTTTTTTCGTTTTATTTTAAAATCAAATAAAAAATAATTTTTTTAAATAATAATTTTTTTTTTGGAATTTAAATTTTTCAACAACAATTTTTTTTTCTCTTTCTTCTCTTAATCTTTCTGGCTCTACGAAGCACTGGATTTGGCTAACATAATTTGTGTCAAGCTTTGGGAAGTTATTAAGTGTCTGTTATTCTTAAAACAAGAGAAAATTACCATTTAGCGCTAAATACCATCGGCATTATGCATGAAAAATATTAAACAAAAAGTATTTCTCATGAATAATATGGCCTGTAACCTAATCCATTATATTTTCTTGTGATCTATTGTAGTTTTTTACACTCTGTTCTACTCTACTCATAATAGAGTTATAAATAGAGTTAAAAAAAAAAAATTAAACCACATTTGCATCTTTTACATGCAACATGTTGAGAAAGTAAAGAGATTTTCATTTTAACTATAAAATTTCTAGACAATAGAACAGAAACATGCTTGGATGGCAGAATATATGCAACATTTTATAAATACTGCCCTTTATGCTACTCTGTTTTGCTGTAGTTTTTGCTATTCCACTCTTTATTGAACTCTGGTCTACTCTGCTCTGCTTTTTATTTTACATTATCCTTTCAAAAATACAACTGAGTTCCTAAATCGCCGCATTTATTGTCAAGCCAAACATGTAATGAAAAATTATTTTATAAAAAAAAAATTGAAATTTCAAACAATTTCATTCGATTTGGTTACTGATTGGTAAACAAATTCTTTTTAAATTTTATTAATTCATTTAAAACTCAAAAACTTTTTAAAACTGATTTGTGTTCACCAACGTTGACACACGTAGGTGATTTAAAATTTCTATTCCTGCTCTTACACACGAAAACACATCATCAGTAACACGGCTTCACACTAATAAGAGCAGAGCAGTGATTGTGGCAAACGCTATTGGCTGTTGTAGAAAAAAAAGTAGATTTAGTGAGATTATTTTTTTTTTTTTTAATTTTATTTTATTTCCTTTTTATGTGTTCAATATTGTCCTTTCGCTGTTGTTATATTTTTAATTGTACAAGCTGTTATTGATGGCATTCATGTTGTTCTTTCCCCTACACCAAAGTGGTTGTTTAAATGTTTGTCTAGCACACTCACAGGTACATGCATACACATATTTACGAGTACGTATGCAAATGCATGTTATACATTTACCTTTCTATGTTTGAGTGTGTGTTACGTATGAATGCTATTGCATTTTATTTGCTAAAATATGCAATTGTTTAAATTTAATTTAAAACACAATTTTCGCACTCACTAAGAGCCATTTAGTATGTAGAATGCGAATTTTTAAGTGATAAAATTTCTATGTAAAACAGATAAAATCGCAGCAGTCGATAGCGAACAACTTTCATCGAAATTTTAATATTTTGCGATGACTTGGGTCTGCCCAAAGATAACACATAAATCCACAACTCAACAATCTTATTGCTAATTGCTGAAATTTCGACTAAAAATGTTCCTCATTATGGAGTACAGCATTTCGGACCCAGAGGCCCATCTGTTGCAAACAAAACCTATAACACAATTTTACAAGGAATATTTTTCACCTTTAAACTTTTCAATTTTTTTTTTTTTTTTTAGGAATCAAAAAAGTCATTAATTTTAGATTCCACAAAAATATTCCTGTTCCATACATAAATTTATAGTAGGACTTAACGAGAAACTTGTTTGTAGAACATTTAAACCCTCTAACTCAAGCTGCATGCAATTTCACCGCAAAAGTAGGGCAATCTCTTGTTGATTGATGACAATCATTTTACTATTACGTCCATATTTCACGTTGCCAGACTTTAGCATTTAACTTATTTTGAAATTGCGTACGTATGGCCCGCATTAATTAAAGTTTGAAAGCTTTTGATATGCGATATTTGAGTGTATTTTTTTTTTGTTTTATTCTATTTGATATTTTTGAGAAAAATATCGATCTTGCATAAATTTTTCAGCGCCTTTTCAAATTGATTTATAATAGTTTAAAGGAAATTCATGTTTTAAATAGATTTTTTTTGTTGTTCGCTTTGTTAGCTTTATATATCAATATGGTTGTTTCAATTATAGTTTTATGTCGTTGTTGTTATTCCAATTTTTTTTTTTTTTTTTCAATATGTGTGCTTTTCCGCAGTTGTGCATAAATGCAAACTCAATAGAGAGGGTGGGTGTGTTGGTCTCACAGCACTCAAACTAGAAAAAATATTTTCGTTAAAATTCTTAATGGTAGAGTGGATTAGATACACACACCAATTGCAAACAACAAATGATTTTAAATTCCAATGTGTTGTTGCTTGGTGTTGGAAAATTTCTATATAGAAAAACAAAAAGGAAGTAGAAGAAAAAAATCCAAATATATTCTGGTGTGTTCAATGTATGATAAAATAAACGTCAAACAAATATTTTATGGGTAAAAACATTATGTGAACTCAGTCACCCTCTACAATTTAAATTTTAAAATGGCAATTTTAAAATTGATCACAATGAAAGAGAAGAAAGAGACAAAAAAAGAGAGAGTGAGAGAAAGAAAAAAAGAGAGAGAACGAAATTAATTAATAAATTGAAGGGGTATAAAAATAATAAAAATATAAATAAATTAATAAGCTTACAAATAATTTTTAAAAGACATTTTTTTCTAATTAAAAATATTTGATTAAACAATTTTTTTTGCTAAAAATTTTTTTTTTTTTTTTTAATAAAATAAAATCAAAAATCTGAGCTGCTAAATATTTAATAGATTCAATGAAATATTTTATTGAATTAATTAAATCAATTAAATATTTAATAAATTACATTTTTAATTAAACCAATTAAACATTTAATTAAATCAATTAAAAATTTTAATTAAATAAATGAATAATTTAATTTATTCAAATAAATATTTAATTGAATAAATTAAATCAATTAAAAAATTTAATTGAATCAATTAAACATTTAATGAAACCAAAGAAATATTTCATTAAATTAATTAAAAATTTAATTAAATAAATTAAACGTTTAAGTGAACCAATTTAAAAAAATTAATAATTTAATTGAATCAATTAAACATTTAATTAAATCAAGGAAACATTTTATTAAACTAATGAAACATTTAATTAAATTAATTAAATCAGTTAAACATTTAATTAAATAAATTAAACGTTTAAGTGAACCAATTAAAAATTTAATTTAAAAAATTAATAATTTAATTGCATCAATTAAATATATAATTGAAGCAATGAACCAAATAAATAAAAGATTTATTCAAATAAATTAAACTTTCATATGAAGCAATTAATAATAGTTATAATCAATTAAAAATTTAATTGAATAAATTAATCATTTATTCGACGAATGAAACATTTAATTGAATTAATTAAATAAATTAAAACATTTAATTAACTTAATTAAATCAATTAAACATTAATTTAAATAAATTAATAATTTAATTGAACCAATAAAATATTTAATTGCATCAATTAATTCAATTAAAATATTTAATTGAAATAATTAAACCCTTAATTGAAGCAATTAAATATTTAATTGTGTTAATTAAACACTTAATGGAAGCAATGAAATATTTAATTAAATCAATTAAAAATTTAATTAAATAAATTAATCAATTAATTAAATAAATTAAGCATTTAATTAAATAATCTAAAAAATTTATTGAATAAATTAATCATTTAATTAAATAAGTTAAACATTTAATAATTATAAATAATCTATAAAATTTGTTGAAAAAATTAAACATTAATGTGATTATTTTTTTTAATTAAAATTATTTAAAAAAATATTAATTGATTCAATCAAATGCATTTAATTAAATTGTTTAACTTGAGAATAATTTTCTTCAGCTTAACAATTTTTATGTTTGCAGATTTTTTTAATTTTTGGTAATTTTTCTATTAATTATATTGTGTATATAATATCCTAGCCTTTAAATGTTTAATCTATGGACAAATTGTGTTAAGGCTCTTTGCTTTTAAATAGTACAAAATTAATTTCTATTGTAAAATTATGACCTACTGCGAGTGCATTAATGTTTTTGAAGAAACAATGCTTCTGCCTTGATTGCTGGCTGTTTATAAGGATAACTTAGTAAACGTAATGACAATTAGTTTGGTTGTGCTTTGAAAAATTTACTTACCGCCTGCAACGAATCATCAAATCATCATAAATAATAACACTAGGCAACACACTGTTAACTTGCCTACTTCATTTTGTGTTTGAAATTGAAAAGTTTTGTCTCAATAAAAACCGTACTAGCTGATATTAAATTTTAACTCATACTGAACCTAAATGTAGGCTACAAAATCTTTGAATTTTAATGCTCAACTTTCTGTTATTTCTCATATGATTGGAAGAGCTGAGATTTCCAAAAATAAAACTTAATTTTAGTAGTTAAATAAAAAGTTTTTTAATGCAAATTCAAATTTACTTTTCTTTAAGAAAAATCATAACGCTTGTTTTTTGTTTTATTAAATTTGCCTTTGAAACCACTGCTCCTTCTATAACTCTTTAGATTTTTTAGGCTCAGCAATTTCTTTTATTTAGTTCTGAAAATTCTGTGAGCTTTAAGCCATTAACTAAAATTTATAACGCGATTCTAAATTAAATGCTTTGGCTGTTTCACATTATTTTCTTTGGTGTTTTTGTGTTGCATACTTTTAGTTGTTGCTGCATTTAATTGCATATTTATTGGTCATCAAAAAGTGGTTGTTTGCTTTTTTTAACATCCTTGTTTTTAGCCATAGAAACAAAGTTTGTATTAGATGTATTGGTTGCATTGCATTGTTATTTTGTTAAGTGACGCATCTGTTTTTCCTGTATCGATAATTAGTTTTTGCATAATAAATCCCAAATGCATAATTAATGGTTTTAAATTAAACGCTTAACTTTGATGTATTTCAAATTATTGTTTTTTTTTGCTGCTAATTTTATTTCTAATTGTGATTTCGTTTCTACTGAAAGAACTTTCTTATTTTATTTTGCCTTTTTTGCTTAAAAAAAAAGTGCAGACCATGACAGACGGACTAGAGCTTCAGATAAAGAAATCCAAATAAGTAAAATGGTCTTGGTTAGAATTTTTTTTATTGTTACAGGCCATTTTTACTTTTTATAATTTAAATAAATTTAGTTGAGCTTGAGATAGATCATTTTTATTATTTTTATATTGATATTTCGTTACCTCTTTGTCCATGTTAATCAGGGCTTAGTCCCAGATTAATAGGTTAGTGTGGCAACACATTAAATCCCAGGACACTGCCTATCAAAAAAAAAAAAAAAATTCCTAAAGCTTTTTTTAGAGTGTTTCACCATAAAAAAAATGGAATTAAAACAAACAGTTTTCCCTTATGGAAAAATTTCGACTTGTCACAACAAATTAAAATAATGTCCTTCCTTCCTCTCTAAAATAAAATTAAAAATGCATTCATTTTAAACCCAGAGAAAAAAAATCAAAACCACAAGTTTTATGCGACTTAAAACAGAAACGAGAAAAAACATTTTAAAATAAAATTTTAATATAAATAAATAATTAAAAGCCACCAATCATGACTGTGCTTTTTTATGTTGATTATAAATTGTATTGGTTAGAAATAATAATGGCAAAATTTAACAAAAAAAAAAAAAAAAATAAAATAAAACTCATGGCAGGATATATGGACTCATAAACAGACACACGTACCAGGCCATTATATAACACATAGAGTCTTACACATGCATATATTGTGAATACATATTGTTTATTATAAATTCTATACATTTATAACAACTAACGGTAAAATAGAAATAAATAAAAGCAACAACAACAACCACAACATATTTATTTATGCATTTTTCATAGAAAATTTAATTTCCTGGGCATAAAATGTTGCAAATTTTCAAAAATATGTACTTGTACTTGTGCTCATAAATAGTTCATATATATTACATATGTACATACAACTGAATGCATACATACTCATACTAGTATGTATGCACTTTGTAAATGGCCATTAATGTAGGCTGAACTGTATATTTGTGTGTGTGTGTGTGTGTTTGTACAATCGACATGTAATAAAAACCACAATAATAATTTCTACGCTTTTGTTAAACAAATCATTTGCTTACGCATACGCTCATACGGATGCCAAATACATGCACTATACAGATAAACACATTTAAAAATGCATGAGTGTTTATTTCCTTTCGTGTTGTAACACCCTGTCTCACTTCCTGTCGCTTATACTCCCTTTAAACAACTATTTTGTTAATTGCAATCATTGCATATTTAGCGGGGTCTTATTTATGTTGTGTGAGTGTGTGTGTGTGTATGCTTAAATAAATGCGTGTGTTCTCAATTTTTTTTTTTACACTCACTCACTCTTTCACCCTGTGATCAGCAAATATAGAAAACACATTGAAATAAATATTGCCTTTTTAGTTGCCAGAGACTAGAAAGTATGAGTTGGGAGTTGGGGCTGTAAGGTAACTCTCCCCCTGCCCATCACACACCCATGCACATTTTAAGCTAACACTCACCCTTATACGAATACGCATACTACATGCGTAATTAGTTTGTTAAATGCATGTTGATTTGTTATATAAAATTTATACTGTAAATGCATTAGCTGGCCTGTGTGTGTATGTGTGTGTTTAACTCATTTTATTTATCATTTTCTGTTTTTATTTTTATTTTTTTCTAAATGTATTAAAAAGACTACAAATGTTTGCATTTAATTACAAGTATTTAAACTGGTTAGAACTTTTAAGCTCCACTGCCACCATTCCCCTTGTTACCCATTACTAAGTTGGGCAATTGGTTTATAGCATTTGTACTGTGCTAGTACTTTGTTACTATTAAATTAATTCTTCCTACTATTTATTTTTTTATGTGAATAATATATTTAAAATGACCACTCAAAATGTAATTATTGCATATGAAATGCACTCAATACAAAATGCCATACACAGTCAGTTGTTAATAGGAAACTAATTAAATATTTTAAATGGCTGCATAAAAAACAAATTAAATAGAAAGAAATAATAAAACAACAATAGCATTGCATGCATAATAAATGTTATTATTTACAAAAGATAAAATAGACAGGAAACAAGAGGCTCGATGTAGAAAAGGTACAGTTGCAAACTTTAAAATTAATTTAAAATTTTTCAGCAAAAAACAATTTTTTTTATTTAATTTAATAGATTTTTAAAAATCTATTGTTAAATATGGTCACCCCAAACATAGTTTGTTCTTCACAAATTAATTTGAAGCAAGTAAACATTATTTTGATCACGATAAACGCGTTTCTAGTTATTTTTAACCATATTATGTTTAGCGTCTTCTATCATATTATTTTTAATCGAATGTTAACTGAAACCATAAATATGTTTATAGCAAACATAATAATGAGAAAAATATGATGGAAAGAAAATTGCTTGCTATTTGTCTCTTCCATAATTATAAATATAAAGAAAGTGAGTATAAAACAAAATTTCAATCATTAAAACTCAATTGAGATTTATGGCTGAAGGGGTTTAGTGGCGAGTGAATGCGAGTGAACTAAATGTTCGAATCCTGGTAGAGTCAAATAAAATAATTCCGCTGAATAATACAGGGTGGGCCAAAAGAAACCAAGGGGTGTAAAAGTTTAATAACTTTTTTGTTTATTAACTTTTTTTTATTTTTTCTTTCAGATTATATAATATACAAAATGGAAATTTTTTTACACTAAGTATGAAAAATGATGTCTCTTAAATGACCACCGTTTTCAGCTTCGCACTGATGGGCTCTTTTTAGAGCATTTTCCATAACATCTTTCAAAACTTGTGGCTGTAGCGTTCGAATTTCTGCAACAATGTTTTGCCTTGAGTTCAAGGATTGTCTCTGGCTTGTTCACATACACTCGCTCCTTCAAAAAACCCCAAAGAAAATAGTCGGGTGCTGTCAAATCTGGCGATCGCGCTGGCCAAATAATTTCATTTCTGGCCAACTCTTGAAATTTAACTGCAAAATTTAGACGTTGCCGATGATCTGCGGGTTTTAATTCTTTGACCAATTGCACCTTATATGGGTATAACTGTAAATCTTTTTTTAAAATGCGCCGTAGTGACGTACGAGACATTTCTAGCTGAGCAGAACGCCTTCTGCCAGATGTTTCTGGTGCTTCGTTAACACTTTGCTGTACTCGTTCAATATTTTCCGCAGTGCGACTTAAACGTGGTCTACCGGTTCGAGGCAAATCTCTTACGCTGCCATGTTGGTGATGACGATTAACTAAGCAACGAATCATCGCTTCAGAGGGCGAAATTCTGACGTTAAAATGTCGACGATATGCTCTTTGCGTTAATATAATTGATCTCTGGTTTAAATAATAAAATTCTATTGTTCTGGTTCTCTGTTCAGTTGTGAACCTCTCCATTATAAATTCTCCAAGTGTTGTCTATATAATCTGAAAGAAAAAATAAAAAAAAAATTAATAAACAAAAAAGTTATTAAACTTTTACACCCCTTGATTTCTTTTGGCCCACCCTGTATAATAAATAAATAAAAATTAATATAGAAACGCGGCAAAGTCGTCAATAGAATAGAAAATTTTTTTTATAAAGGGTGGTTAAATTTTAAGGGCCGATGTTGATTTTGAATAAGACACAAATTATTTAGGAAATTATTGTCATTTCTTTTTATTATGATAATAGGGTATGGTTCAATTATGTATGAAACAAAATATATGTATGGAGACACACCTGCATCCGATGGTCCAAATTTTCGATGACGCTGAGGCATAATTGTGGTTCTATGCCGTTAATGTGCCGAATTATCTCATCCTTTAGCCCTTGAATTGTTGCTGGCTTATCGAGGTATGCCTTTTCTTTCAAATAACCCCAAAGAAAGAAGTCCAACGGCATCGCCACCACGTCCAATTGACATGGCCACCAAGTGAGATAACACGACCATTGAATTTGTGGCAGAAAGGAGCCATTGTTTCATTAGCTGTGTGGCAAGTGGCACCGTCCTGTTAAAACCACATATCGTCCACATCCTTATCTTCCAATTCGGGTCATAAAAAGTTCTTTAGCATTCACAGTAACTGCCTGACCGACCTCATTTTGGAAAAAATACGGCCGGATGATACTGCCAGCCCATAAACCGCACCAAACAGTTACTCTTTGTGGGTGCATTGGTTTATCGACAATCATTCGCCCAAATGCGGCAATTCTGCTTATTGACGAATTCACTGAGGTGAAAATGTGCCTCATCACTGAAGATGATTTTCTTCGAAAATTGATCATCCACTGTTGCCATTTCTTGCCACCATTCTGACCATTGACGACGTTTGGAAGCGTGTAAATGCAAGTCTTTATGCATAATGTTCATCAACGACGAGCGTGCGACGTGCAATTGTTGGGCACGATGACGAGTTGAGGTGGACGGCTCTTCAGCCACACTATCGCGAACAGAAGCAATATTTTCTGCAGTACGAGCTGTACAAGCATGCATAGGTGTTTTCACATCTCCTACAGACCCAGCTTGCTCAAATTTTTGCACGAAGTGCACGATATGCATTTTGATTTGAACGCTCATTTTCATAATAAGCCTGAATAACTTTAAAGCGTTGCTCGATAGTGTATCTTTCCATGGTTCAAATTGAGTTAGTCTCAAATTGAGATATGTCAAATGAAATGCAGGAAAAAACCTGACGTTTAGGTGTGGTTCACATTCAATATCGGCCCTTAAAATTTAGCCACCCTTTACATACGCTTACCCATAAGTCTCGATGTGACGTGTAACTAGACTTTTTTTTATGATTTTTTTTTTTTTTAAATACTTTAATTAATTTCAAATTTATAATTTATTATTTTGATTTTTCTCATTAATTTTACTTCTCATAAAAATGATTCCTTTTTTTTGTGCTGTGGTTTCCAAATAAAATTCCATTAAATACTTGTGAAAGAAAAATTTAATTAATTTTCCAATAAATATTAATAATACTCGTATTTGCAAACATTTTTGTTGTAAAAAAAGAAATTTATTATTTTTTCGGCTTACAGCATTATGTAAATTAATGTGCATTAATATTTGCTTGCATCCTTTTTTTCACATTTGGTTTTTGTGGTTTTATACTTCATGCGCAAAAAAATTTATTTTATAATTGCCAATTTTAATGTTTGTTCAGTGTGTGTTCTTTATATTCATATTCAAATTATAATTATTGTTATATTATTATAGTTATTTTGTTTAGCCAGAATCAAGCAGAGCCACTTTTACCCGTGGCCATTTTCATCCTAAAAATAGGCTGTGTTTGCTTATGACATTCATTTGCCCCTGTGGTATAGGCTGTAATAATT
This sequence comes from Thelaira solivaga, assembly GCA_947397855.1. Lineage (NCBI taxonomy): Eukaryota > Metazoa > Arthropoda > Insecta > Diptera > Tachinidae > Thelaira > Thelaira solivaga. The sequence continues at coordinate 77,957,257 of OX377611.1, read as the reverse complement.
TGTTTGTTTGTTTTGTTTGCAAATTCAAAAGCATATGCATTATTTGCATTAATATGTGCATTTGTGGTTTTATAAAATTATTTTTTTTTTTTCAGGAAATTTTATTTTTCATTATTTGCTTGTTATTTATAATTTAGTTAATTTTTTTTTTAATTTATCATGCATAAATTTCTAATTTATTTTATTTCCCAAACAGCGTAATGTAAAATTAAATTTCATTTAATAAATAAATGTATTTCTGTAGTGCGATTCAGTAACTTTTATTACGAAAATTCGTATTGAAAAAACAAGTATAACGATATTTTATCGAATTCGGTATTCAGTACAGATAGCTGTGCTTGAAGTAAAGCTCGCGTTAATCCTTCACTGCCGGACAAAGCCAGAGATATTGTTGCACAGTGGCGATTGGAGATTTTCTAGTTACAGCATAATGACTCGTGCTATTATTTTGAATAATGTTTTAGTTAAAGGTTGCTATGTAACATTTTTTTTTTTTTTGCCATTAAATAACATCACACGCCCACTCTTTGTAAGGATTCGTCATACTTCGTTGCCATGACGAATTTATGAAAATGAATCAAGGCTTAATTTAGACTTTCAGTTAACTTTGCCTAAAAGGAATGAAGTGTGGAAGGAGGAAGAACAAGTTAATTCATTAGTTTATATATTTTATTTTACTTTGTGTCAACTATTAGCTCTTACACTGTTTTTTTTCGAGTTTGGGCTTGGGCTTGTATTTAATTTCAAAATATATTTATTTTTAATTTATGCAAATTCCTTATAAAAGGAAGTGTGTGTTTGTTGCTGCTGTCTGTCTGTAGTCATGTTGTTTAGTTCCAGCGTAATTTATTTATTTATTTATTTTTAATATTAATTAATTCCCTTTTCAATTTATTTCAGCCATAATTAGATAACTATTTATAATACTCGGATTATAAATTTAATTTTATAAAGTTTATATATTATTAAATCCTTAATTTAAATAAAATTTAAATTTATTCCTTTTTTTTTTAATATGCTTTTTTGTAGGCTCTCGATTATGATTGTGAAGTACAAGAGCAACAGGACATACCGCAGGCCATACAATTGCTGGGCGAAATGAACAGTAACGTGAAGCAAGTAACGGATTTAGTTGAAGGCATGTTGCAACGCGTTAAACGCGGTGAATTGACCACAGAATACGGTTTAAGTTTTTTGGAAGTTAAATATCACATGCTGCTCGACTATCTTATCAATCTAACGTATGTGGTGTTGCGTAAATGTTCCGGCGAAACAATTGAAGGTGATCCATCCATAGAACGTTTAATAGAGATACGCACAGTTTTAGAGAAAATACGACCAATTGATTATAAATTACGCTATCAAATAGATAAATTGGTGAAAACGGCCACAACGGGTGTATCCTCAGCCTCAGATCCTAGTTTATTTAAGGTAAGCAAATGTGCTCAATCAGTTTTCTTTTGTATTTCCTAAATTTAAAAATTGATTTTATAGCCAAATCCTGAAAACATGTTAACTACTAATGCTGGCGAAGACGACAGTGTTTCGGAATCGGATGAAGATGATGAAGATGAGGAGGATGCTGAGGAAAAGGGTATCAAAAAGCCTAAAAAGGCTGCCACAGCGGGCAAACCTGGTATTTATGTACCGCCTAAAATTAAGCCCATGTACTATGATGGCGATGACAAACCTGAAGACAAAGAAAAGAAATTACTTGAAAGAGCCAAGAAACGTGCCATAACGTAATTAATTTTTTTTTTTTTATATTTAAAATCTGAATACACAAAAATTTAAAAATATTTTTATTTTTATAGATCTTCCATGTTGCAAGATTTGAAAGAAGAATATTTGGATGCTCCCACTGAAATATCTTCAGGCTCAAGAGCCCAACAAATATTATCGAAATCACAAAAAGAGAAACAAGAATACGAAGAAACCTACCTAGTCCGTTTGCCTGTAACCAAAGCGGAAAAACATCGCCAACGTCAACTCACTACATTGGGTAAGTTCAACAAACAAATTTTTTTTTCTACAAACTTTTGCACACAAACAGAAAAGTTCCATGCACTTTTTTACATAAAAACCTATAAACATTAGTCAAATTACCATGTTATCCACACTCCTTCACCACGCTTTATATCACCTTGCCTTGCATGTTAGCAACCGCTTAAGCAAACACAAAAAAAAATAATTCTGAACAAAAATAAAAATTTCCTTTTAGGCACTTTGGGTGATGAAATTTTAGGTGAAATTAATCGTGATGCCTCTCTACGTGGTGACTCTTTAGGCGGCTCAAGCAAAAAGCGTAAAGCTAAATCAGCTAAAGGCAAAAAGAAAGGTGGCAAAAAACGTAAATTCCATTAAAATTGTTTTTTTTTTTTAATCGTTTGCCTTTTGCCACCAAACGTCCCGGATATTATCACTTAACATTAAACAAAACACGTGTAAGATTTTTTGTTTGTTTTCATTATTAAATTAATTTTAAAAAGAATTTAAGTAAAAAAAAAATTAAAAACCATTAAATAGCAGCATAATTCAGTAAAAAAAAGTAAGAAAATATTTAAAAAAAATTTTATTTCAAATTAATAAACAAACAAAAATTAAAAGTGTGAAAGAAACTCTCACGAAATATTTTATTTAAGCAAAATGAATATTTTTTTAAGCTTAAAAAATAAAAATAAATATTAAGAAGATATTTTTAATAACTTGAAAACAATTTTTTATTAAAAAAATTTAATTTTTTTTTAAATAAATGAAATAATTTAATTTTTTTCAAATAATTGTTCTTGTAAATTTTTAAAAATAATTTCTTTTAATCTAAAATTTTCAAATTATTTCTTTTTATATGTAATATTTCAAAAAAAATTTTTTTAATCAAAATTTTTTTTAATTTCATTAAAAATTAAATTATTTTTAATGTTTCCAAAAAAGTTTTTTTAATTTTTTAAATAACTTTTTATTTTTAAAATTAATTTTATTCTAATTTTAAAAATTATTTTTTTAATTCTTGAAATTAATTTTATTTTAATTTTTAAAATTATTTTTTTTTTAATTTTTGAAATTATTTTTTATTATAATTTTTTGAATTATTTAAGTTTTTCAAACCATTTTTTATATTTTAAAAAAAGTTTTTTTAGTTTTACTTTTTTAATTTTTTAAATTAATTTTTTTATTTTTAAAATTATTTTTTTTTAACTTTGAAGTTGTTTCTTTAATTTTTCAAATTATTTTTTATTATAGGTATTTTTCAAACCATTTTTTCGTTAAAATAATCTAAATTATATATTTTAAAAAAAGTTTTTTTAATTTTACTTTTTTAATTTTTTAAATTAATTTTTTTATTTTTAAAATTATTTTTTTTTTAACTTTAGAGTTGTTTCTTTAATTTTTTAAATTATTTTTTATTATAGGTATCTTTCAAACCATTTTTTTGATAAAATAATCTTAATTATTTTTAATTTTTTAAAAAAGGTTTTTTAGTTTTACTTTTTTAATTTTTTAAATTAATTTTTTTATTTTTAAAATTATTTTTTTTTAACTTTAGAGTTATTTCTTTAATTTTTTAAATTATTTTTTATTATAGGTATCTTTCAAACCATTTTTTTGATAAAATAATCTTAATTATTTTTAATTTTTTAAAAAAGGTTTTTTTAGTTTTACTTTTTTAATTTTTTATAATAAATTAATTTTTTTTATTTTTCAAATAAATTTTTTTTTTAATATTTAAAGTTTTTTTTTTTTTAATTTTTCAAATTATTTTTTATTATAATTTTTAAAATTATTCAAGTTTTTCAAAAAAGAATTTTTTTCATACAATCTAAATTATTTAAAAAAAATTTTTTTTTTTAATTTTTTTTCTTTTTATTTTCCTTTTTTAATTTTTTCAAATTATTTTTGTATGCACTTACATTTGTTAATAATAATTAACTTTTATAAAACTTTGTTTCTATTTTATGAGAGTTTCTTTTTCATAATTTTAATGTTCTTAAGTTTAAAAACATTTTATTAAATATTTCGCCGTTTTTACACGTCCGCTCCCCAACTGTTTTGTTTTTTCCTAAAAATTAAATTTTGTTAAGGCTCTTTATTAAAAACTTTCTTATATCGTTTATTTTGGATTTATTTTGTATAAAATTTATTAAATAATTATTTTTTTTAAATAAAGAAATCTATAATTTGAATTATTTTTTAACTTAACAGTTTTAATTAATTATTTTAGTTTAGTAAAGAAAGCCAAGTTAATTTGACTTAAACTTTTTAGTTTAAATTTAAAACCTTGCAAATATTTGTTTCCGTACGTGAATGCTACGAATGACACTCTATCGAAATAAATTTCGATTTACAAGTTAATTTTATTACAAGTGGCACAATAAAACTATTAATTTACAAGGATAAATTAAAAGTCTATCAAGTGTACAGATAATTTTATGCAATTGTGTAACTGTCATACTAAGATCACTTTTTGAGCATTTATGGTGAGTAGATTTTGGCAGTCAGCTTAAGTAGATTGAAGCCTCAGTGGTGATGCCAAAATACTTTGGCATTTAATCCAAAATCAATCAATAATTCGCGCAACTTTGGGGTACCCCTGCAGGAATTACTATTGTATTAACTTCTCAATCGGTGTAAGGTTCGATCGATACCTGCCTAAATCCTGGATGCTTAACGGCTTTAAAAAATGTGTGGGTGACTTAAAATAAATTATAAATGAAGAGAATATCGGGATGTAAAAGAAACGTAAAAAAGATTCAAATTGAAGCCAACATTGATGGTGTTTTTTGGGACATAAGGACGTTAATGCGTGAAAAATAAGGTTAAAGTTGGACCTTAGAAAGAGCTTGGTCAGGAACAGCTGTTATGGAAAATATTAGTGTCATGTATTAATTTATTAAATAAAAAATTTATTTTTTAAATAAAATTTTAGTCTTTGTTTTAATTTTTTTTTTATTTTAAATTCGAAAGGGATTAAAAAGACACTTTTTAGTAAATAAGGGAACACAATTATTCAACGGAACAAACTGAATTTACGTCTGTTGTGCTTTTGTATTTAATAAAACACTTTTTAAATAAATTGTCTTTTTTTCAAGTAACAAAAGAAATTATTTATTTAAGTGTCATTTTGTAAAAATTTATTCAACGAAATTTATTTCACACTGATCAAATTTAATTTTTAATTAATTTTTATTAATTTTTGTTGTTAAACTAAATTATGTGTAGTAAAATATTTTTATAATTTAACATTTCATTTAAGGAATTTTTTTTTATTTAATTTTTTTATTAAAATAGTTTTATATTAAAAATTGTTATTTATTTTATTTCTTTTATAAATTGTTTTTATTTATTATGTATCAATATTTTTAATTATTTATTTATTATTATTTTTTTTTTTTTTTTTATAAAATATTTTTTCACTCAATTTATTTTTTATTTTTTTTAATTAATGAAACAATCACAAACTAAAATTTTTTACTCTAAACGAAATTGTAAATTATTAATTATGAAAACAAAAATTACAAAGTCTCGATATAAAATTACAAACATAAAAAATTTTTAAGATTAATTATGTTGTTTTTAGGAGTCAAAAATATAAAGCAAATTTTATTAGTATCAAAAAAAGATAAATAAATAAAACTTTTGTTTGAATTTAAACACCTTTTGGCAGCCACTAAACCAACAAACCAAACCATAAATACAACAATGCAGTTTACAACAAATACAAAACAATTTTAAAGAAAAGCAAACAAGAAACTACATTTTAAATACCTTAAAAGAAAACTAACAAACAAACTAAAACAAAGCACAAAATGTAAAATTTACAAAATTTTTACAAAAACAAAAAATGGAAAAAAAACATTTTGAGAAATAAAAAAAAAACACAACAAAGTATACAAAAACCAAACAAAAAATAAATAAAATAAAAATAAATAAATTGCAGTTGCCTTATTATACAAGAAAAACAAATAAATTTAAAAAGAAGTTCAACAAAAGTGAAGAAAAAACGTTTTATAATAAAATCCAAAATAAATAAATAATAACGAAAATTTATATAAAAAATAAATATTTTTAAATGCAAATAAATAAAGAGAGTAAATAAATTTAACAAAACCAAAAAATATTCAACAATATTTCAACTGGTATACAAAAGAAAATTAAATACAAAAAGACAAAAAAAATTTATTTACATAAAACACTTTTAGTTCAATTGTTTTTAAGTTTAAACAAGTTATAAAAAAGAAACCCCACCCAAAATTAATAATTAAAAAAAAAATATATATAAAAACACTGGGGCTAAAATATTATATTAAAGCGCTTTATGAAAAGTCAACTAAAAGTAAAAAATTAGAATTTTGTAGGTCACACAACCAGCAGCCAAATCGTAGCATTCGATATCGTTTAAAACGATTAAACAAATTTTAAAATTTCGAGAGAAATCCATGAATGGGCCTCAGTTTTTGGTTACTTAAACCTAAACAAAATATACCCACATATGAAAAATCTTGTTTGTGTGTCACAAAATCCTAATTTTAACTGTTAGTAACTTGAGCTTAAAGGGCCTAGAGGTGCAATTTTACTTTCGCTTTGTTTTAATAAAAATTCAAGGCTGCTAAAAAACGTTAAACAATTCAGGAAATATCCCCAGTGCTTGTTGCTTTAAACTTGAGCTTCAAAGAGCTCTAAGGCAATCAGTAGAATAGCCTTGGGCTAATTATTTTACAATTTAATTTCAATTCATTTAATTTAATTTAATTTTTTTGCAAGGCTTCAATCCATTCACTGTTTTTGAGTTATTTTTCAAATTCAAAGAGAAAAATAAAATCAAATTGAATGAAGAGCATTTAGGTGCTCATCAGAAAACCTTTATACTGTTCAAAGGAGCTCTAAAGAGACTTAACTCAACTTTTTTTTTAAACTCTAGCTACACTTTGTTCTGCTTAATTTATTTTATCACAACTTTCAAAGCTTTTAAAACTACTGACAAAAAATTGAAGGCAATCGATTTTTCATAAAATTTGAAAAGAAATTTTGCTCAATATCGAATGCCGTAATTTAATTCTTGATCTCTATTCCATTTTTTTTTAATAAAAATTAGCGCCTTAAGTCAAAACGACTTCATCCAATTTTGTAGTGACATTTAAAACTAGCGAAATTAAAATTGTTCATCTATTAGTACACTTAGAAGTATTTTTTTTCTTTTTTAAAATTTTTATTTTAAATAATTAAAATGTTTATCAAGACGAACAAAAGCAACTCCTAAAAACAACTGAAACTTTTAGATGTAAAAAATATTTAAATATACTTTTGAATTAAATAAAAAAAAAAAAATTAAAACTAAAACAAAAACAACTAATTTAGAAATACAATTTTAAGGCAATTTTAACAAGGAAAAATTTCAAAAGAAAAAGAATTTCATGAAATCTACAAGGAATTTGGTTAGCAAAGCTGTTAAAAAATTAATTTAAAAAAATGTCAACAAAATTCCTTTACAGTAAAAAGCAAACGTGTTTTATAAAACTGAAATAAAAAAAAATATTTTTTTTATTTTCGATTTTCCAATCACTCGTTTGCTTTTTCTTGTATTTAAATGGCGAAAAATGTAACAGGAAATTCTTGTAAAAATTAACTATTTCGAACGTCCAAATATTATAAATTTAACATAAACTAAAGTAAACTTGAATATATTCGGCTCTGCCGAATCTTTTATATCTTCCACTTCAACCAAATGAAAAAAGAAAAATATTTCAGATAGAAATTATCAGTTTTTCAAAACAAGCAACTCATTTAATTAAATTTCATGCGAATAACTTTCTTGTTATTCAATTAAATCTTTAATCGATTTATATTTTATTTCAGTTATTTTAACGATATTTTTCTTTATTCAAAAAATTTTTTAATCCCATATATTTTTTACTCAAATAAATAAATAAAATTAAAGTTTTTCAGTTATTCGAATAACATTTTTATTCGTTTAATTTTTTTAACTAATGATTTTTAGTTCATAAATTTTTTTATGCCAAAAATTTTTTAATCGCACAATTTTTCCTTTATTCGAAAAAAAATATTCCTTTAATTTTTTAAAAGATTAATTTTTATTCCATTAGTTTTTATTAGCATAATTTTTTGTTCAATACATATTTCATTTTATTTTTTTCTTTATTCGAATAACATTTTAATTCGTTTAAAATTTATAAGTGACTATTTTCTAATCGATTAATTTTTTATTGGTTCAATTTTTTTCTTTAATTGAATTAAATTTTTATTTGTTTAATTTTTAAGAGAATATTTTTATTCTAATAATTTTTATTCGATTAATTTTTTATTCGGTTAATTTTTTTCACGCAATTTTTTGGTTTTAAATTTTTAAGCGTATATTTTATTCGATTAAAACTTTATTCGACAATTTTTTTTTAAACAAACTTTATAAAAATTTCATATTCGAATAATTTTTCATTTGACTGCTTTCTTTATTCGACTAAGCTTTTAAGTGAATAAATGTATTCGACTAATTTTTAAATCCATTTTTTATTAGATTTTCTATAAGGAAAACCTTTTAATTCTTTTAAATATTTTTAAGCAAATATTTTAATCGAATAATATTTTATACAATTAATTTCTTTATTTGGCTAAAATTTTTAATTGAATAATTTTTATTTGACTGTTTTCTGTGATCGAATTAAATTTTAAGCCAATAAATTTATTCGTATAATTTTTCATTATATTAAGATTACGGAAAATCTTTTAAATTATTAAATATTTTTAAGCGAATATTTTATGCGATTAATGGTTTTATTTGTCAAAAATTTTTAAGTGAATAAAATTTAAGCAATTTTTTCAAATATCAGTTTATAAAAATAATTTTTGTCTTATTTTAATATCATTTCAATGGCTTCTTTAATTCGCATAACATTTTAATTTTTTTTAACATATAAAATGACTATTTTTATTCAAATATTTTTGAACAAATAATTTACTTCCAAACAGTGGAGGATATAAAAAAAAATATATAAAAAAAGAGAATTAATTCTCTTTTTTTTTAATTATTAAAAATTCTTTTAATTTGCTTTAAGCAACATTTTCCAATTTAACCTTAAGTTAACAACTAACAAATATAATCAATATAAGTATTAATAAATAAATACCCAAATATATTTAAAGAAAAAAGAATATTTTGGTATGGCAACGCAAACTTTTCGGCAAACATCATACATACATACAATGAGACTTTTAAGCTCTCAAACCATTTTGGCAAAGAAAAAAAATCTACAAAAAAGAAACTCCAAATTTTTCTAAATTCAAAATTTATTTGTAAACAATTTTTTGGCTAAAATTATTTCGGCATAAACATAAGTTTAGGTATACACACATAGATTTTTATATAATAAGAAGAAAAACTCGTAACTTTTTGGCTATAAAACATTAAGAAAAGAAAACTAACCACATAAACAGCAATAGTTTTCAAAATTTTACAGTGCAGTAATGAAACCCAAAAAGAAAATTTGGTAAATAATGAAACCAAATTTCTTTACAACCAAACCAACCAAAAATAAACTTTTTTTTTAATAGAGTTGGATTAATTAATTTTTGTTTTTAAGAAGCAACTTTAGTTAAAAGCAAATTTTTTTAATAAATTAATTAAATTAATTTATTAAAATATTTAATAGTAAAAAAAATAAAAGAGAATTATAAAAAAAAAATACTGAAAGACTGAATCTGTTATTTATTGTAAAACAAAATAATTTTTTTTTGTGTCCTAAATAAATCATTTTTTTTTTAGTTAAAGAAAGAGTATTTATTTTAACAAAAGACTAAAAATGTAGCTGAATTTTTGATTTAATTTTTAATAGAAAAATACTTTTTTTTTTATTATCAAAAACTTTAACAAAAAGAATATCTTTTGTGGGTGGCAGGTAATTTGCCTGGCCTTACAATAAAACGTTATTTATTTTTAAATATTTTTGTTTTAAATGACAAATTCATTTTAATTTATGTTTCGATTTATAAAAAAAATAAAAAACATTTTATAAGAAAACTCCTTTTGTAATTTTTTTTCAAGAATATTTCAATTAATACAGAAATTTTTTAAATAAAATAAATAAATAAATAAAAAAAAATATTTTTTAATAAAAAAATTTAAAAAAAATTATTTTTAAATAAGATAACAAAATTTTATTTGAAATAAAATAATTTTTTTTTTAATAAAAAAATTTTTTTTGAAATAAAATTTTGTTTTAAATAAAATTTTGTTTTTAAATTTTTTTTAAATTAAAATTTTTTTTAAATAAAAAATTTTTTTAATAAAATTATTTTCTTAAATAAAAAAATTTGTTTTTAAAAAAATTTATTTTAATATAATTTTTTAAATAAATTTTTTTAAATAAAAAAAAGTTTTTTTAAATAAAATTATATAAATAAAAAAATAATTTTTTTAATAAAATTTTTTTCTTAAATAAAAAAATTTGTTTTTAAAAAAAAATTTTTTTAATTTAATTTTTTAAATGAAAATTTTATTTAATTTTATTTTTTAAATGAAAATATTTTTAATTTAATTTTTTAAATAAAAATTTTTTTTTAATTTAATTTTTTGAATAAATTTTTTTTTATATAAAAAAAATAAATCACATGAATTGATATGCAAAAAATAGTTCAAACTTTTAAACAAAAATTAAACAAACATCTTGTTAGAGAGATGGATGTCAAAAAAAATTTATTTAAAAAAAATCTAAAATAACCTAAATTAATTCTTTAATTTTTATAGCCAAAAAAAAAACAACAATAATTAATTTCTTAATTTTAAATTTTATTAATTAAGCATTATCTAAGTATAATTATTTATATTAAATATTAAACACAAACAAACAATATTTGTAATATTAACAAAACCAAAGAAATTAATTGTAACTTTTTTCTTTTTGGTATTACAAAAAATGCATTTAATCATTAAAAATATTTTCGAGCTTAAAACTTTAAAATTAAAAAAAAAAAAAAAAAAAAAAAAGTACAGCAAAACTTTGCGGAAGAGTAAGGTCGTTTAAAAAAATGACTGTATGAAAACAAACGAAACTTTTCATAAACGTTTGCTGCAACATCCTAAACTTTTCAAAACTTTTATATAATTTTTTTTTGTACATAAGCAAAACCAAAACAAAAACGTTTTAAGCACAAATAAAATTAAATGGCTTTTTGTTTTATCTTACATTTCAGATAACTACAAAAATCGCATTTTTATTATTAAACATTTTTATGTATAATCAATCACACCTCACAAACGAACAATTTAAGTAAAAATCGTGCACAACATTTGATGAAATCATGTTCTAAATACAAAATAAATCAGAGCAAATGTTTGCAAACGTTTCGCTTTGTTTCTTTTCCAACATTGGCTTAAATTAATAGTACAGTTTGTTGTCAAAGTTATCGGCACAATATGTTTTGTTTATTTTGATTTGGATTTACTAATTGAAAAGCAAACGTTTCGTCCTACTCTGTGAAAAAATGAATTTTATCTAACTTCTTTACTCTTTCTGGCCTTCTACCTCTCCCACAAAAGGAAAGAAAACATTTTGCTTAACCTTTGACGACAATAGGGTTACATATGTCTCAGAATTTTTGTTCTAAAAAGTCACAATTGTAAAACTATAACACCACTTTGGTTTTGAAATATTGCATTTCTGAATTTAAATAAAAAACAATTTTTTTTGTAAGGAAAATTCTTCGTCGTTAAAGAGTTAAGGGGTAAAGGAGATTTAGGTGCAGCGTATAATTTCAAAATTGTAAAATATTAAAGAATTAAAAATGAAAATTAAAAATTGTATAAAAAACAAAATCTACTCCATTTTAACACAAAAGAAAACACACAATTTTTAAATATTAATTGAAACAAGAAAAAAAATTATAAAATAAATTAAATTAAAGTAAATAAAATTATCATGATTATCATTTTCGTAAAAGAAGAAACTTAAAAAAAATTATTTATAGATTAAACTAAAACAAAAAAATCTTAACACACAAAAATTTAAATCAACAAAAAAAATGTGTAAAAAAAATCAAGTGACAAGAAAAATTTTATTAAAATACGAGTACATATATGATTAATATTCATTATTCTATAAAACTAATAAATAAAATAAAATAAAATAATGGAAAAAGACAGAATAATTTAAAAAGAAAAATTAATAATAATTAATACGACACAGAAACCAGAAAACCAAATTATATTATTAAAAAAAAAACAGCAACAACAACCATTAAATTAAGAGAAAAAAACAAAAAATTTATGCATATAAAAAATAATTTGAAAAAAAAATATAAAAACCGGTTTTTCTTATTTAATATTAAAATATGTACTCCAAATGTCTATTCCCCTATGACTTTGACGGCTGAGTTTTATATAAAAAACCAATTCCTTTAGCAGAAAGCCTACACAAATGTTTACAAGTGGAGTAAGTGGGTTTACGTGGCGGCCTAATGGCCCTCAATTAGAGTCGCAAGACTCCGTTTTGAACGGAGTAAGTGGGTAAACAATAAAATTTCAGTTTCGAAAAAACTCAACTTTAATTGTGCGGTCAGGTAATTTTGCTAGGCAGTACACTATTTTGCCCTACATCAACTGAAAACTGTTACCATAGTACTTTGGAGTGCGCTGATTCCAAATCTTGCCTTCTTTTTTTTGAAATGCTTTTAATAATCGAGATATACTTTTATAACCTAATTTAAAGAGGTGGTCTGATCTATATAAGCTTTACTCGACAACATTTGATTATATTTAATTAAAAAGAAAAACCGAAATTCCGTCTTAAAATTTCCTTTAAGACGTACCTACATTGTTGTTCTATCTGCTGCCTAATTTCAAAGATGTCATAGAAGTTTTAAAGTAAAAAAAAAAAATTTGTTATCAAATTTCGAATTTAATTTTTCAATCGTTTTCAATTAAATAATCGTATATACCACGTTACCTGCTTCACTTAGCAGTTAATAGTGTAGCTCGAACACCAGAGTAAATTTCAAATAAAAACAAACTACAGGTTTAAAATAATCACTTCGAAATACTGGCTGCGATCCAAAAGCTTGTGTTGTAAGAAATTAATTAAAATTTTCATTTCAGCCTTAACTATATTCTGCTAGTGAATTGTAATTATAAAGTCATTTCATTGTTAATTTTATATAATTAATTTTTATTTAAAATCCATTTGTTAACAAAAAAAAAAACAGTGTTTGTAGAGAAAACTTAATTCTTTCTCTGCTTCTTGTCCTTCAAACGTGCATAACACTCAGGTATATTACGATAGAAATCACATAATTTTGTGTCAGGATTAAAGGCCAAATAACGGCCACAATTGTACAAACGTGGATGACCATTTACGCACACAAAATATTTCTTGCAGCTGTCTGGATGTGGAAAATATTGTAAATCACCTTCAGGCGTAACATCAACATTCACTTTAACACCATCGACCAGTTCAACGGGTGGGCAAGTGAAACCCAAAAACGCCTCTGAATTGCATTCCTCAACTAGATCTGGCCAATCGCATTGATAGCTATTGACATTGAAGGCTAAACCTTCAGGGCATTTACTAATTGTAACCACACCATGAGCACAATTGCGATAAACATTACAATTGGCCGGATCGTCTGTATTATAGAAACCAAATTGTCGGGGACATTCTGCTGTGGCATTGGCTGGTTGTAGTAAAGCTCTTTCCCTGCAGGAAGCAAAAGGCGCATAAGTGCAATCACCGGCAGTCTTGGAGCGCTGTTGGAATACCAAACCATCAGGGCACAGTTTTTCTTCAGCCACACCGTCTTGGCATTGTATGTACGCATCACATTGTTCATCACTGGCAAAACGGCCATCTCTATCAGGGCATGTAAAGGCTAAAGCTGGTTGAGATACACAGAAAAGAAAAAAAAAAACAATTAATAAAAATTTTATTAGAATTTATGTTGTGGGAGAAAAATTAATCCTAAACTGAGAAAACAACTTCGATTGTGAGAACTAAATTTATTTCCAAACGAAAATTCAGTTGTGAAAGTTGAATTTTTTAATCGTGACAATTGATAATCCATTTTACAGCACGAAATATTTTTAAGAAAACAAAGTTTTTAACTGCAGTATCAAATTCTGATTGCTACAATTAAAATATTTGATTATCACAATTGAATTTTTGATTAGAAACAAATTTAGTTCTCATAACCGAAGTTTTTTTCTATTCAAATATGGCTACTTCACTGAGCTTTAAAATAATTTAAAAATTTCAAAGTTTTATAAGTCTAAGAATTTTATATGAAAAGCACATACGTTTTCTACACACCGAAAACAACTTCGGTTGTAAGAATTGAATTTTTTACCAGTCAATATTTCAGTTATGGTTACTTGTGGTTATAAAAGTTTAAAAACAAACCCAAAAATTAACTATATTTTGGTCTGTAAACTTTAGAACTGTTAACAAATTCAGTTGTCGCCACCGTAATAGTTTTCGCTGGTGTTATGAACTGCATATGAAAATCATTTTTTAAGTGAGTCCACAATATTAACCGAATGAACGAGTTTTTTTCGTATTCATTTGAGCCAATTTCTTTATTAACAAATTAAAAATACATTTTTTCTTTTACACATTTTCACTAACGACTAGAAATGTATTTCTTAAACAAAACAAAAAGAAAACAGCAAGACTTTTAAATTAAAAGAACTTCTGTATCACTTTAAATGCGTTTCTTTTGGCCAGCCTTAGCCTGAGCAGCAGCCAAACGTGCATTTTTAATTTCAACACCGCGCTGTTTAACATCCGCACTACAGTTATTGGCATTTTCAATATCATCGCACTGTTTCAATTCTTCATTAAAAGCCTGATCTTCGCCGCAGGAAATGCGTCGAGGGCGTCCTTCAATGCATAAATAATATTGTTGGCAGTTATTGGGGCTGGGATAGAAAATGTATTCCTCTTCGGGTGCGCCTAATAAAGATGATCTGGCTGGCAAAGGAGGGCATTTGAAACCCAAAAAAGTCTCAGCATCACAGTCCTCTACCTGATCGGGCCAGTCACAACGATAAGTCTCTGGATTCCAAGCCAAGCCATCAGGACAATCAAAAATGTAACCACGCCCAGAAGCACAATTCTTGAATTGACCACAGTTTTTGCTATCACCCATACGATAGTAACCAAATTGATGGGGACACTCATCGGTAGGCTGTGCAGTTTGTAAACGGGCCTGGCCCTGAGTACATTCTACATCAATGGGATAACCGCACGGATAGCCAGTTGACTTCTCATTAAACAACAAACCATCCGGACATAATTTTTCTTCAGCCACACCATTGTGACATTCAATGTAGGCATCACATGATCCGGACACCGGGTAAGTGCCATTAGCTTGTGGACAAGAACCAGCTGCCAAGGCTGTAAGTAAATGCAATTAAAAAGAGAAATAAAAAGGAAAAAAATTAATAAATCTTATAAAGTTAATCTTACCTATCAGAAATGTATGTGTTTGTGTGGGTGGTAGTAGTAAATGAAAGAAGTACTTGGCAGCGAACTTTTTTTTTATGTTTTCTTTTTGTTTTATTCTTTAAACAAATTTTAAAAATTCAAAAAAACACTGAAGTCGTTATATGAAAATGTTATTTTTGAAAATGTCATAAGTCCACTTTTTAAAAAAAATATTAAACCATAATTTTAGTAAGTTATAGACACCATCTTACTAAAATTACCGCTAACTAATTTTTTTTTCTTAAATGAACTTATACCACTATGAAAAATAACAGCTCATGTATTTGTGAGCTGCTTTTTATGTAACAAGCTGCTAAAATCATGCTTAGATTTTTGTATGAAAACTATTGATTGAATGAAAAACATGATGATATGATTAAAAATTTAATTGATTTAATTTTAGTTAAATTTTTTACTTGATTTAATTAAATTTTTAATTCACTTAAATAAATTTTTAATTGAATTGATTAAATTTTCAATTCAATTAATTAAATTTAATTAAAATTTTTAATTAAAATAATAAAATAATTAAAATTTTTAATTGCATTAATTAAATTTTTAATTAAAATAATTAAATTTTTAATTCAATTCGTTAAATGTTTAATTCATTTAATTAAATTTTTAATTAAAATAATTAAATTTTTAATTCATTTTATTAAATTTTTAATTCAATTAATTAAAATAATTAAATTTATTATTAAAATAATTTAATTTTGAATTCAATTAATTAAATTTTTAATTAATTCAATTAAAAATTTAATTAATTTTAATAAAAATTTATTCAATTCAATTAAAAATTTAATTAATTGAATAAAAAATTGATTGATTAATAAAATTTTTATTTAAATTAATTAAAAATTAATTTTGTAGTGAAAACGCGTCCAAATTGGACCATTTCTACGTCTTCGTTATATAACTTTGCAGAGGTTTTTTCGACTTATCCTCCTCGAATTAACCCTTAAAAATATTTTAAGTTTTGACTTAAATACTTCTGCTTGTTAAGTTAAATTTTCAATATTAAAGTATTTCCAGAATTGCAGTAGAATTTCACAAGAAATATTTTCGCAGAACATTTTAAACTTGTAACTCTTCAAATCAAATGTAATTTTTTGTCCTTTTTTAATTAAATTGAATTGAATAAAATTGGATTTTGTTGGTTTAATTTTAATTGAATCAATTAAACCATTTTATCAGCGTTAATTGTTTTTTTTTTTAATAATTTATTTAATTGGCGCAAAATCTTTTCTATGTAATATAAGTCCCAACAGGGTGGGTGTAGTTCAGATCACTTTATTATTGTGCTGTCTTGGCGACTAGGTGGTTCAAAACGGCATCTTGCTATTCTATTTAAAGGCCATCAAGGCGCCACTTAAACCAATTTGTATAGCAATAATAACTCAAAGAAATTTAAAAAATCCGAGTGCTTTGCTTTACAATTTTCTAAAAAAATTTTTGAAGTTATAAAAAAACTAATAAAAATTTATTCATTTATTATTTGCTTTGAAACGAACCATAAGCTTAAATTAAAAATGGGAGTGAGAGTGCTTCTGTCACTTTTATTACCATTTCTAGTCATTAGCAGCAAAATATTTAAATCAATCACACACACACACACCCGATGTGATTTAAATTCCATATAATTATTTTAATTACAAAATAATTTTCCCTTTTGCCAGACTCTCTGCACAATTTAAAGCAGCTTCAATTAATCAAACACTGATGACCTTTATTTTCAATAACAAATATGTAAAATAAAACAATAGATCAATGATTCATATGAAAAAAAAAAAAAAACTTACTACAGCCATACCCATACACACACACTTGCTGTAGCCCTCAAAATTTAGATGAGTTTTGTTAGTCTTTTTTTTAATATTTTATTATGCACTCGCATTCGTAAATAAAAGATTTAAGTGTAGGAATTAAAATCAACAAACAAACAAGAGAGCTAAACAATCACTAATTTACTCATAAATAACTTTGCATTTTGCTCTGAAGATTATTTAAATTGGTTTTGATGTTTAGTTTTGAAATATTTGAAACTGAAATCTGAGATTGAAGTAGATTTTTCTAATGAGAGGCTGTAACGAAATTTATGCTTCAATTTTTAAACAAATCGTAATTTAATTTATTAAATAAAAATCATCATCTTATTTCCTTGTTACTTAAGCAGCTCATGTAAAAATATTTTGTTTTTTTACGGTTTACTCTTCACTTAAGATTGATGGCTGATACCTTTCTTCAACAACGTTTGACATTTCATTGTAAAAAACAAACCACAAGACAGACGTGTTGTCATTTTAATACCAACCAAAAAACAATACTTGTTTTTTTATTTTTTTTTTTATTTAAAATATTATTTTTAACCAGTTTTTTAAATTATTTATTTATTCATATTTAAAATTCTTTGTTTAATTTATGCAGCCACTAAGTTTTAAAAAAATTTATTAGATATTAAATCCCGGCTAATAACTAAAAATCGCGTAAGTAGACTTAAGTAAAAATTGACTTAATGACGCCCTTAGCTTAATGGTGGGGCCATATACAAATCCACAATTAACGATGTGTTAGTAAAAAAAAAATACCCTTTGTTAATATCGAAATAATTTTATAGGAACTTTTAAAGCTTTCAATTTTGTAGTCCTCTTGACTTAATAAGACATAAGCAGTTTTTTCATATTCACAGTAACCTATACTGTGTGTTTAATTTGGCCAACTATTTGTGGCTAAATGTTTTGCGTTGGTCTTTGGTTATCGCAAAAAATTTGTGTTTATAAAACGACGTTGACATGTGCTTCGCATTACAGAGCGGGGTACTACCGGGCAAATGCAAAAACTAAAAGGTCAAATATCGCCTACTTGTGCAGTAAAAAAGTTTTGTCCGAAAAAAGTTTTATTCAAACAAAACTTTTGTCTGAACTAAATTTTTGTGTGAACATAATTTTGTTCGAAACAAAATTTTTGTGAGAAAAATAGTTTGTCGGAACGAAATTTTTTTCAGTAAAAACTGTTTGAACAAAATTTTAGTCACAAAAAATTTTTTGTCTGAATATTTGTTAGAAAAGAATTTTAATCGAAATAAAATTTTTGTCAGAAAAAAAATTTTTGTCGCAAAAGAATTTTTTTCCGAATAAAATTTTTGTTTAAAAAAAATTTTTTTTCAGAAAAAAGCTTCGTTTGAACATAATTTTTGTTCCAACAAAATATTAGTCCGAACAAAATTTTAATTTGAACAAAATTTTTTTCACAAAAGAAATTTTGTCTTAATAAAATTTTTTGTCTGAAAAAAATTTTTATCAGAAAAAAAGCTTCCTTTGAACAAAATTTTTGTGCGCACAAAATTTTTGTCTGAATTTTCATCTAAATAAAATTCTTGCTTGAACAGATTTTTTTTCTGAATAAAATTTTTGTCAGAGAAAAAGTTTCTTCTGAACAAAATTTTGATCAGAAAAGAAGTTTCGTTTGAACAAAAATTTTTAGCAAAAGATTTTTGTCAGAAAAAATTATAGTCGGAACAAAACTTTAGTCAGAAAAAAATTTATGTACCCACAAAATTTTTGTCCGCACAAAATTTATTTCTATATAGAGTTTTTTGTATGCATTTAGGTGAACAAGCCAAGCCAGGTCGTGTTTTTTATTTAATATATTTTCTAAAGCTTTTTAATACTACGAATTATTTTTTTTTATTTATAAAACACAGTAAATAATGCAAAGTTTCTTTTTAGAAAAGAATTTCTTACACATAAGTCTTTCCAAGTCAGCATTTCTAACTATAAGACAAGACATGAATTGAAACTCCAGAGAGGAGTATAAAAAGTAGCCTGAATACAACTTATATGCACTGCAGAGAGGCTTATTGCTGTCTAAATGATTCAGAATTGCAACTCTAGCCAGTTTGAAAGTATAAAGAAGACAGAAAGAGTAAAAAGAGTAACCTGATTCAAACTACATACATATATGCGCTCAAGAAATGTCTATTGCTGTCTACATGATTAAATATTGAAAATCTGTTCAGTTTGAAAGTATAAAGGCGACAGGAGAGAAAAAAGTGAAACCTTAGGGATGCTGTTTACATGTTTCTGAAGTAAAGTTTAAAAAGAATAAGACTGAACATGATTAGCACCACCAGTGGGATTATTGCTGTTTCTATTCATTCAACGTTAATGAACCAAAGGTGAGTACAAATCTTTTAAATTCTGTTTTAAATTATTAATCATCCATATTCCGTTTGACGTGGGCCATATCTTCATCAATTTCAAAGCAAGCATAACTTGTAATCACTGTCGATAAGAAGCTAGAACATATGTTCTAGTAACAATAATAATCGCTGTTGACATCAATTTAATTATTATTTGTCATTCGGTTATTTTTCTACAAGCAGAAAATATTAATTATGTTTTCAACACAACTGTAGAAAAGGAGCTTAAATTCGCTGCGACCGATATCAGCAGTGAGCTAAAAAAAATTTCATAAATCAAATCGCTATAAAAAAAACCTGTGATAAAAAAAAAAGTATTTGAGTTTCAAAACTTTTCCTACACAAAATCAAATTAGTGTCGATAGTCAACCATAAGGGTCGATATTGTAATATATACCAATTTACCATAAAATAAAAAGTAGCTTCGTTTTGTTTGGATAACGCCAAATGGAATAAGGATGATTAAAAAATTATTTTTTAAGGAGAAAGTAAGTTTAAGGTGATTTCGTTTCTACAAAAAAGGGCGTTGCGCTATCTTAACTACACAGATAAAACAATTTCTGCCTCTATTACGGTTCACAACTCAACTCACATATGGCGCAAACTCTCCCAAGATTATAACTAAACAATTCATAGAAATAAACAAGAGAGAATAAGAGAGAAATAAGAAAAGCGAGAGTTACAATATGTTTGAAGCTTCAGATCTAAACCTGATTTTTGAGGATAACTAGACCCAAGAATTTAAATTTTCTGCGCACTAAGCACAAATGACGTCATTTAACGGAAAATCATGCGCATGGCGTATTTTTGTATTTCTCTCATTCTTGACTAAACCGCTTGCACAACTTACTCAATTGAGCTGAAATTAAAAAAACTGCTGTTGATGAGTTGTAATAACACAATAAGGTGATAATTTAGAGTCGAGTTGTAAAACGTAATAGAGGCTAATTTGTTAAAGAATACACACAGAAAACCACTTCGATTGTGATAACTGAAATTTTCACCAATCAAAAAATTTATTAAAATAATAAAAATTCGCTAATACAGCTTTAAATATTATACAGATAACTAAATAGCGAATTTTGATATCTTCAGCTAAAAAATTCGATTATCACAACTGAATTTTTGTCTAGTGACAAATTCAGTTCTCCCAACCAAAGTTATTTTCTGACCATATTTTTAACAAATTTGAGGTCTTTGAATACAATAAAATAAAATTCATATTTTTTTAAGTGCTAGAACCAGTATTGGGCAACAAGTGCAGTGCCCTTTTGGTAGAAATATAATCACAGGCCAAAATTTTGCATTTGGTGTCGAAAAATTTCTAAGGAAATTTTATAATTATTAAATTATTAAAAAAAAATTATAAATATCATTAAAAAATAATTAGATTATTAAAAAAAATTTTTTAATTATTAAAAAATTAAAATTTTTAAAAAGAAATATTAAAAAAAATTATTGAAAAAAAATCATTAAAAATATTAGTAAAAATTAAAATTATTAAAAAAAATATTAAAAAAAATTATTGAAAAAAAGAAACAAAATTTTAAAAATTATTAAAATTTCCATCTTAAGATAAAGGTTTAAGAAATAAAAATAGTTAGTTAATATTACTGAAAATAACAAGAAAACCAAAAAAAAAATAAACCAAAAAAGTCTCTTAAATTTCATTTAATTCTAATATTTACAAACGAAAGACTTAAGCAGCAAACTTGTTTATTGTGAATCTGTGCCCACCCAGTTGTGTGTCCGATTTTTTAAAATAATTTTTTTCTTCAAGGCCACTCAGTGTTAGCATCTTTATTTATTTTATTTTATTTTTTTACTTTTTCTGATTTTAAAGTTAATTTATTTAAGTGGCTTGTCGTGTGGTTGTGTGTGTTTAAGCGACAGCTTCTTCAGCACAAAACAAATTGTAACATTTAAATGTTGATTTTATTGCATAATATATAGACACGTTGTTGTTAAACACATTTTTTAATTTAATCAACATGTTATTTTGCTTTGTTGTTGTGGTATTTTTGCTGGTTTCTTTTTGTTGAGTGATTTTGTAATTTTTGGGGAATTTTAAAATTATTTCGCCGAAATTTGCAAGCCGGTTTCTTTATTTAAAAAAAAATGTTTCTTTTTAATATTTTTTTTTGCCTATACATACATACTTACGAGTACAGCTTGTGGCTTATAAATTTCTATGCATGACAATTCTTTTTTTTTTTTTTCAAATAATATTTTGAAACTCTGGGTATTAAATTTTTAAGCATTGCGTTTAGAAGCCACTACGCTGGGTATGTGCAAATATTTCTGTAATAAAATTTAATTGAATTTTTTTAAAGTCATTTTAAACCTTTAGCCAGCTTCCCACCACAATTCTTATTTTTATTAATGTAACGATAGGCAAATTCATATTGCAAAAGCTGTTTAATTGGTAAAATAGATTTAATTGTGATACCCAGTAGTCTTGCAATTGAACAAAAAACTTTAAAATATCGGAGTGGCTTTGCTAAAAAATTACACTTTAGTATCACTTTAAGGCTTTTTCACCTAAAAAATTAACTAATTTTGTTTAAAATTTCCTGTTCAAAAACTTCAGCTGATACTGCAGCGAATTAAAAGCTTAACTTGTTGTTTGCCTTGTCGAAATGTGTGTTTCAGTAAAAAAAAAAAAGGTACCAGATTAGCGAAAACATTCAGGTCATTGCGATCTCATAAGAAAACGAATGAATTAGTTGGCTTGACTGGATGTTATAGAGTATGGAAACATTTGGCAAATATGAGAATCAGACTAAATAACCTTTTGCAGGTTATGTAACCAAGATGAAGAGACAGTAGAGCACATATTGTGTAACTGTAATGGTATAATTTGTACCAGTAGGCATCATTACCTACAATCTTCGGACATGCCAAGAAAGTCTTTGAATTCTTAATCAACACTAGACTCAGGGAGAATTTGTAACTTGAGAGTAGTTTCACAAGAGGTCTTTGTTGGTCTTAAGGAAGAGGTGACTTGTTTCCGCTCCTCATTCTAATTCTAATTCAGTAAATTTATGTTAAGTTACTCGTTAAAATATGCAATCATTAAAAAAAAGCAATTCAATCGTCTAAACAATTTGTATGTAAAGCACTCAAAAAATTGACGTAGACTTTAAAGTAAAATTTAAAAATAAAATTGTATGAAAAGTAACAATAACGTCTATTAACAATGTTTAAATTCAGCAACATAAAAAAAAATTATTTTTAATATTAAATTAATTTTTTGTTCAGCTAAATGCTAACGAAAGCTTCGTTTCGTGTATTGTTTTTCTTTAACGAAACTTTCTTTCACATTTAGCTGAACTGGCCCTTAATTTTTAAAATAAAAATAAAAAGTTGACTTAGACTTCAAAATAAAATTTAAAAAAAAAATTATACGAAAAACTACGATAACGTTATTTTCGCGCGTGTTCTGTATTCCACACGGATTTGAAAAAATGTGAAATTAAATTTTTTTCTTCTTATTAAATGAAAACTTTTATGTTTTTTTAATTCTATCAATAATTTCGCACCCAAAATAAAGTAAAAATAAAATTTCAAAATGAACCACAGACTAGTTACGAGGTGCTGAATTTTTCAATTCCAAATAAAATATTCGAATTCGGAATACAAAATAAGAGAGTTATGCTATTATCAAAAAAAAAAAAAAAAAAAATAACGTAGACTTTAAAGTAAATTTGTTAAAAAAATTATATGAAAAATTTCGTTAACGTTGACATTAATAAGTGTTTTTCATAAATTTTTTTAAACGATTGGATTGTTTGCTTCATGTAAGAATAATACAAAAACAAAATTTATTTTCAAAATTAAAAATAATTTTTTTATAATTTGAAATTGTTGTGTTGTTTAAGTAAGCAACTTCAGTTAATTACTTTTTAGACAACAATGTTTAAAATTTTCCTAAAGTGACATATTTCTTGTCAATTGTTTTAACAATACGATTTTAGTTTGAATAATTGTTGCCAGTTATTTTTTTTTTTATATAATTTATTTTATTCCTAATATTTTTTTTACTATATCTTTTGTTTTTTATTTTACTATTTTTTTTTTATTTTTTTTTTAATATTTTTTATTAATTTTGTATTTTTTTATTTATTTTTAATTTAAAAGAAATGTTTGTGTTTTAAATCTTTAATTTTAACACTTTTGCAAGTTTGCGGTTGAAGTCTTTTTTATACTTAGAAAATTAAAAAAAAAGCATTCCAGCTTGTTGCTTAAGTCTTTTGTTGTCTTTACAAATTCAAACACTTTACAAGTTTGCTGCTTCAGTTTTTCGTTTTCCTTAAGAATGCAAATAAAATGTTCTTTTTTTTCTTACGTCTTCTTTTCAAATTTTTGTTTAATTATTTGCTTAGAAAATAAATTACTATCAATAAAATAACAATAATACGAACCCATTGTGCCAAACATGGCTAAACACAGCACAAAACTAATTATAATTTTTGTCATTTTAAATTTAATAAACTAAAATATTTAATTAGTCCTTTTTTTTAAATTCTGTTTAAGCGCTTCCTTAAACTTAACGTTGTTTAGGTGACGACTTTATATCTCAAACTGATGCTGAGTAAAAAACGCCCGCTATATGAGAGACGCGAAAAAAAACACAAGCAGAATTATTTAGCCACATGCATACAAACGTCTATAAACAAGAAGATTTTTTTTTTTTTAACTACACAGGTTTTGTACACATTTTTTGTTTCGTTTTTGTGAAATATTTTAGAAGATGCTTTAAGTTAATGTGTGATTAAATATGTTTTAAATAAAAAAAAATTATTACAACTCTATGACATATTGGTGTTGTTTTATTTGTATATTTCCAACATTTAATTCAAGTATGTTGGCACAGACTATCTAATTTTATTAAATTATAAAATGTGAATTAATGGATTTGAGTATTCAAAAGTTATGTTTGGAATTAAAATAAAATTGCCAATTTGTATTATTCAACTATAAAATATTTAATTAAAAACTCACGAATGAAACACTTTAGTCGAAAACCAAAATGTATTGCAAAAAAAATTCTAATGAAAGTGAAACAACTCATAAATTTTGCCCTGAAAAAATTTTACACTTTACCACTAAAGAAAAATATAAACATAAAATAACGAATGGCTTGTAATTTGTTTTATAATATTAAAATAAAGGGTCTATACATTTTGCCATAGCCAAAAAAAAGTTTTCTTCTTTTTTTATTGTTTGTGTTTCGAAACACAGAAAATGTCAAGGCTTTTGTGCGTATTGCCTCGTTGTGTGCTCTTTTTAAATTCTTGTCACCAGGCGGTACCAAGCCTTTGGATCATAACACGATACAAGTTGATGTTTGCTTGATTTCAGCTCTAAATATTTAACTGGTTTAGAAAAGATTAAATTAAGATTCAAAACAACAAAACAATTTTTTTATAAAAAAAAGTGACTCATGAGAAAAGCAAAGAATTAAAATTTCATCGCAGTGCAATCTTATTAATTGAAAAATATTATTATATTATTGAGTGCAAAAAACAATAATAACTTTTTTGGGGTTAGAATGATTTAAAAAAAAAGTTCGAAACAAAGGTTCCACTAAAATGTAACCCATTTCCCACTCTAAAACAAAGTGAAAAAATTAATACAATCAAAAGTTATAAAAATTGTTCACCCGGTACTTACAACATACTATTTTTGTATTATTTTCCCTTTTTTTGCTACAACTTTTAAACGGTTCAATATTTTTAAATTAAACTTTCACTAGATTATAGAGCGCGAAATGCGTTAGAGCGTTAGAGCGATTTAAAAAAAATTATTAGTGGAACAGTAGCCCACTTCCCGCGTTTTTCTAATTAAAACGCTTTTTATTTACAGTGGATGTGGCATGTGGCAACATAAGTGGCATGTGGCAGATAGCCAATTTCCCACTCTACCACATGGTGAAAGTTTCATTCAAAAATATTCATCCATTCCAGAGTTATTTCGAAAACACAAAATTCTATTCAAAATGTAACCGTCGCTCTGTCCAAAAATTGAATTAAAAAATTTGGGAAAAAAAAGTGAAACACCAGGCCAACAGAACCAGCAGTAGGTGGATTTTACGGAATTGATTTTTGTTTTTTTATTACAACTTTTGAACGGCTAAATATTTTCGCATGGGACTTGCACCATGTTGTAGAGCAAGAAATGGGCTATTTGCCACATGCAACTATTGTTGCCACATGCCACAAATAAGTTGCATAGAAAGCGTTTTAATAGAAAAAACGCTTATAACTTTCTTAGCGTTAGAGCGATTTAAAAAAAATGTTCGGTGGAACAGTAGCCCACTTCCCGCTCTATCATCTAGTGAAAGTTTCATTCAAAAATATTGAGCCGTTCAAAAGTTGTAGCAAAAAAAGGGAAAAGATTACGAAAAAAGAATGTTGCAAGTTCCGGTTGATCTAGTTTTTGGCTTTTGCCCTATAACTTTTGAATGGGTTAAGATATCATAACAAAACTTGCACCATGTGGCAGGGTGGGAAATGGGCTACATTTCAGTTGAACATTTTTTTGAAATCGCTCTAACGCTAAAAAAGTTATAAGCGTTTTTCTAATTAAAACGCTTTTTATTTACAGTGGATGTGGCATGTGGCAACATAAGTGGCATGTGACAGATAGCCAATTTCCCACTCTACCACATGGTGAAAGTTTCATTCAAAAATATTCATCCATTCCAGAGTTATTTCGAAAACACAAAATTCTATTCAAAATGTAACCGTCGCTCTGTCCAAAAATTGAATTTAAAAAATTTGGGAAAAAAAAGTGAAACACCAGGCCAACAGAACCAGCAGTAGGTGGATTTTATGGAATTGATTTTTGTTTTTTTGTTACAACTTTTGAACGGCTAAATATTTTCGCATGGGACTTGCACCATGTTGTAGAGCAAGAAATGGGCTATTTGCCACATGCAACTATTGTTGCCACATGCCACAAATAAGTTGCATAGAAAGCGTTTTAATAGAAAAAACGCTTATAACTTTCTTAGCGTTAGAGCGATTTAAAAAAAATGTTCGGTGGAACAGTAGCCCACTTCCCGCTCTATCATCTAGTGAAAGTTTCATTCAAAAATATTGAGCCGTTCAAAAGTTGTAGCAAAAAAAGGGAAAAGATTACGAAAAAAGAATGTTGCAAGTTCCGGTTGATCTAGTTTTTGGCTTTTGCCCTATAACTTTTGAATGGGTTAAGATATCATAACAAAACTTGCACCATGTGGCAGGGTGGGAAATGGGCTACATTTCAGTTGAACATTTTTTTGAAATCGCTCTAACGCTAAAAAAGTTATAAGCGTTTTTCTAATTAAAACGCTTTTTATTTACAGTGGATGTGGCATGTGGCAACATAAGTGGCATGTGGCAGATAGCCAATTTCCCACTCTACCACATGGTGAAAGTTTCATTCAAAAATATTCATCCATTCCAGAGTTATTTCGAAAACACAAAATTCTATTCAAAATGTAACCGTCGCTCTGTCCAAAAATTGAATTTAAAAAATTTGGGAAAAAAAAGTGAAACACCAGGCCAACAGAACCAGCAGTAGGTGGATTTTATGGAATTGATTTTTGTTTTTTTGTTACAACTTTTGAACGGCTAAATATTTTCGCATGGGACTTGCACCATGTTGTAGAGCAAGAAATGGGCTATTTGCCACATGCAACTATTGTTGCCACATGCCACAAATAAGTTGCATAGAAAGCGTTTTAAAAGAAAAAACGCTTATAACTTTCTTAGCGTTAGAGCGATTTAAAAAAATGTTCGGTGGAACAGTAGCCCACTTCCCGCTCTATCATCTAGTGAAAGTTTCATTCAAAAATATTGAGCCGTTCAAAAGTTGTAGCAAAAAAAGGGAAAAGATTACGAAAAAAGAATGTTGCAAGTTCCGGTTGATCTAGTTTTTGGCTTTTGCCCTATAACTTTTGAATGGGTTAATATATCATAACAAAACTTGCACCATGTGGCAGGGTGGGAAATGGGCTACATTTCAGTTGAACATTTTTTTGAAATCGCTCTAACGCTAAAAAAGTTATAAGCGTTTTTCTAATTAAAACGCTTTTTATTTACAGTGGATGTGGCATGTGGCAACATAAGTGGCATGTGGCAGATAGCCAATTTCCCACTCTACCACATGGTGAAAGTTTCATTCAAAAATATTCATCCCTCCCAGAGTTATTTCGAAAACACAAAATTCTATTCAAAATGTAACCGTCGCTCTGTCCAAAAATTGAATTTAAAAAATTTGGGAAAAAAAAAGTGAAACACCAGGCCAACAGAACCAGCAGTAGGTGGATTTTACGGAATTGATTTTTGTTTTTTTGTTACAACTTTTGAACGGCTAAATATTTTCGCATGGGACTTGCACCATGTTGTAGAGCAAGAAATGGGCTATTTGCCACATGCAACTATTGTTGCCACATGCCACAAATAAGTTGCATAGAAAGCGTTTTAATAGAAAAAACCCTTATAACTTTCTTAGCGTTAGAGCGATTTAAAAAAAAATGTTCGGTGGAACAGTAGCCCACTTCCCGTTCTATCATCTAGTGAAAGTTTCATTCAAAAATATTGAGCCGTTCAAAAGTTGTAGCAAAAAAAGGGAAAAGATTACGAAAAAAGAATGTTGCAAGTTCCGGTTGATCTAGTTTTTGGCTTTTGCCCTACAACTTTTGAATGGGTTAAGATATCATAACAAAACTTGCACCATGTGGCAGGGTGGGAAATGGGCTACATTTCAGTTGAACATTTTTTTGAAATCGCTCTAACGCTAAAAAAGTTATAAGCGTTTTTCTAATTAAAACGCTTTTTATTTACAGTGGATGTGGCATGTGGCAACATCAGTGGCATGTGTGCAGATAGCCAATTTCCCACTCTACCACATGGTGAAAGTTTCATTCAAAAATATTCATCCATTCCAGAGTTATTTCGAAAACACAAAATTCTATTCAAAATGTAACCGTCGCTCTGTCCAAAAATTGAATTTAAAAAATTTGGGAAAAAAAAGTGAAACACCAGGCCAACAGAACCAGCAGTAGGTGGATTTTATGGAATTGATTTTTGTTTTTTTGTTACAACTTTTGAACGGCTAAATATTTTCGCATGGGACTTGCACCATGTTGTAGAGCAAGAAATGGGCTATTTGCCACATGCAACTATTGTTGCCACATGCCACAAATAAGTTGCATAGAAAGCGTTTTAATAGAAAAAACGCTTATAACTTTCTTAGCGTTAGAGCGATTTAAAAAAAATGTTCGGTGGAACAGTAGCCCACTTCCCGCTCTATCATCTAGTGAAAGTTTCATTCAAAAATATTGAGCCGTTCAAAAGTTGTAGCAAAAAAAGGGAAAAGATTACGAAAAAAGAATGTTGCAAGTTCCGGTTGATCTAGTTTTTGGCTTTTGCCCTACAACTTTTGAATGGGTTAAGATATCATAACAAAACTTGCACCATGTGGCAGGGTGGGAAATGGGCTACATTTCAGTTGAACATTTTTTTGAAATCGCTCTAACGCTAAAAAAGTTATAAGCGTTTTTCTAATTAAAACGCTTTTTATTTACAGTGGATGTGGCATGTGGCAACGTAAGTGGCATGTGGCAGATAGCCAATTTCCCACTCTACCACATGGTGAAAGTTTCATTCAAAAATATTCATCCATTCCAGAGTTATTTCGAAAACACAAAATTCTATTCAAAATGTAACCGTCGCTCTGTCCAAAAATTGAATTTAAAAAATTTGGGAAAAAAAAGTGAAACACCAGGCCAACAGAACCAGCAGTAGGTGGATTTTATGGAATTGATTTTTGTTTTTTTTGTTACAACTTTTGAACGGCTAAATATTTTCGCATGGGACTTGCACCATGTTGTAGAGCAAGAAATGGGCTATTTGCCACATGCAACTATTGTTGCCACATGCCACAAATAAGTTGCATAGAAAGCGTTTTAATAGAAAAAACGCTTATAACTTTCTTAGCGTTAGAGCGATTTAAAAAAATGTTCGGTGGAACAGTAGCCCACTTCCCGCTCTATCATCTAGTGAAAGTTTCATTCAAAAATATTGAGCCGTTCAAAAGTTGTAGCAAAAAAAGGGAAAAGATTACGAAAAAAGAATGTTGCAAGTTCCGGTTGATCTAGTTTTTGGCTTTTGCCCTATAACTTTTGAATGGGTTAAGATATCATAACAAAACTTGCACCATGTGGCAGGGTGGGAAATGGACTTCATTTCAGTTGAACATTTTTTTGAAATCGCTCTAACGCTAAAAAAGTTATAAGCGTTTTTCTAATTAAAACGCTTTTTATTTACAGTGGATGTGGCATGTGGCAACATAAGTGGCATGTGACAGATAGCCAATTTCCCACTCTACCACATGGTGAAAGTTTCATTCAAAAATATTCATCCCTCCCAGAGTTATTTCGAAAACACAAAATTCTATTCAAAATGTAACCGTCGCTCTGTCCAAAAATTGAATTTAAAAAATTTGGGAAAAAAAAGTGAAACACCAGGCCAACAGAACCAGCAGTAGGTGGATTTTATGGAATTGATTTTTGTTTTTTTGTTACAACTTTTGAACGGCTAAATATTTTCGCATGGGACTTGCACCATGTTGTAGAGCAAGAAATGGGCTATTTGCCACATGCAACTATTGTTGCCACATGCCACAAATAAGTTGCATAGAAAGCGTTTTAATAGAAAAAACGCTTATAACTTTCTTAGCGTTAGAGCGATTTAAAAAAAATGTTCGGTGGAACAGTAGCCCACTTCCCGCTCTATCATCTAGTGAAAGTTTCATTCAAATATATTGAGCCGTTCAAAAGTTGTAGCAAAAAAAGGGAAAAGATTACGAAAAAAGAATGTTGCAAGTTCCGGTTGATCTAGTTTTTGGCTTTTGCCCTATAACTTTTGAATGGGTTAAGATATCATAACAAAACTTGCACCATGTGGCAGGGTGGGAAATGGGCTACATTTCAGTTGAACATTTTTTTGAAATCGCTCTAACGCTAAAAAAGTTATAAGCGTTTTTCTAATTAAAACGCTTTTTATTTACAGTGGATGTGGCATGTGGCAACGTAAGTGGCATGTGGCAGATAGCCAATTTCCCACTCTACCACATGGTGAAAGTTTCGTTCAAAAATATTCATCCATTCCAGAGTTATTTCGAAAACACAAAATTCTATTCAAAATGTAACCGTCGCTCTGTCCAAAAATTGAATTTAAAAAATTTGGGAAAAAAAAGTGAAACACCAGGCCAACAGAACCAGCAGTAGGTGGATTTTATGGAATTGATTTTTGTTTTTTTGTTACAACTTTTGAACGGCTAAATATTTTCGCATGGGACTTGCACCATGTTGTAGAGCAAGAAATGGGCTATTTGCCACATGCAACTATTGTTGCCACATGCCACAAATAAGTTGCATAGAAAGCGTTTTAATAGAAAAAACGCTTATAACTTTCTTAGCGTTAGAGCGATTTAAAAAAAATGTTCGGTGGAACAGTAGCCCACTTCCCGCTCTATCATCTAGTGAAAGTTTCATTCAAAAATATTGAGCCGTTCAAAAGTTGTAGCAAAAAAAGGGAAAAGATTACGAAAAAAGAATGTTGCAAGTTCCGGTTGATCTAGTTTTTGGCTTTTGCCCTATAACTTTTGAATGGGTTAAGATATCATAACAAAACTTGCACCATGTGGCAGGGTGGGAAATGGGCTACATTTCAGTTGAACAT
Source organism: Thelaira solivaga (assembly GCA_947397855.1). Lineage (NCBI taxonomy): Eukaryota > Metazoa > Arthropoda > Insecta > Diptera > Tachinidae > Thelaira > Thelaira solivaga. The sequence goes on along the minus strand of OX377611.1, from coordinate 77,925,842 downwards.
TTTTTTGAAATCGCTCTAACGCTAAAAAAGTTATAAGCGTTTTTCTAATTAAAACGCTTTTTATTTACAGTGGATGTGGCATGTGGCAACGTAAGTGGCATGTGGCAGATAGCCAATTTCCCACTCTACCACATGGTGAAAGTTTCGTTCAAAAATATTCATCCATTCCAGAGTTATTTCGAAAACACAAAATTCTATTCAAAATGTAACCGTCGCTCTGTCCAAAAATTGAATTTAAAAAATTTGGGAAAAAAAAGTGAAACACCAGGCCAACAGAACCAGCAGTAGGTGGATTTTATGGAATTGATTTTTGTTTTTTTGTTACAACTTTTAAACGGCTAAATATTTTCGCATGGGACTTGCACCATGTTGTAGAGCAAGAAATGGGCTATTTGCCACATGCAACTATTGTTGCCACATGCCACAAATAAGTTGCATAGAAAGCGTTTTAATAGAAAAAACGCTTATAACTTTCTTAGCGTTAGAGCGATTTAAAAAAAATGTTCGGTGGAACAGTAGCCCACTTCCCGCTCTATCATCTAGTGAAAGTTTCATTCAAAAATATTGAGCCGTTCAAAAGTTGTAGCAAAAAAAGGGAAAAGATTACGAAAAAAGAATGTTGCAAGTTCCGGTTGATCTAGTTTTTGGCTTTTGCCCTATAACTTTTGAATGGATTAAGATATCATAACAAAACTTGCACCATGTGGCAGGGTGGGAAATGGGCTACATTTCAGTTGAACATTTTTTTGAAATCGCTCTAACGCTAAAAAAGTTATAAGCGTTTTTCTAATTAAAACGCTTTTTATTTACAGTGGATGTGGCATGTGGCAACATAAGTGGCATGTGGCAGATAGCCAATTTCCCACTCTACCACATGGTGAAAGTTTCATTCAAAAATATTCATCCATTCCAGAGTTATTTCGAAAACACAAAATTCTATTCAAAATGTAACCGTCGCTCTGTCCAAAAATTGAATTTAAAAAATTTGGGAAAAAAAAGTGAAACACCAGGCCAACAGAACCAGCAGTAGGTGGATTTTATGGAATTGATTTTTGTTTTTTTGTTACAACTTTTGAACGGCTAAATATTTTCGCATGGGACTTGCACCATGTTGTAGAGCAAGAAATGGGCTATTTGCCACATGCAACTATTGTTGCCACATGCCACAAATAAGTTGCATAGAAAGCGTTTTAATAGAAAAAACGCTTATAACTTTCTTAGCGTTAGAGCGATTTAAAAAAAATGTTCGGTGGAACAGTAGCCCACTTCCCGCTCTATCATCTAGTGAAAGTTTCATTCAAAAATATTGAGCCGTTCAAAAGTTGTAGCAAAAAAAGGGAAAAGATTACGAAAAAAGAATGTTGCAAGTTCCGGTTGATCTAGTTTTTGGCTTTTGCCCTATAACTTTTGAATGGGTTAAGATATCATAACAAAACTTGCACCATGTGGCAGGGTGGGAAATGGGCTACATTTCAGTTGAACATTTTTTTGAAATCGCTCTAACGCTAAAAAAGTTATAAGCGTTTTTCTAATTAAAACGCTTTTTATTTACAGTGGATGTGGCATGTGGCAACGTAAGTGGCATGTGGCAGATAGCCAATTTCCCACTCTACCACATGGTGAAAGTTTCATTCAAAAATATTCATCCATTCCAGAGTTATTTCGAAAACACAAAATTCTATTCAAAATGTAACCGTCGCTCTGTCCAAAAATTGAATTTAAAAAATTTGGGAAAAAAAAGTGAAACACCAGGCCAACAGAACCAGCAGTAGGTGGATTTTATGGAATTGATTTTTGTTTTTTTGTTACAACTTTTGAACGGCTAAATATTTTCGCATGGGACTTGCACCATGTTGTAGAGCAAGAAATGGGCTATTTGCCACATGCAACTATTGTTGCCACATGCCACAAATAAGTTGCATAGAAAGCGTTTTAATAGAAAAAACGCTTATAACTTTCTTAGCGTTAGAGCGATTTAAAAAAAATGTTCGGTGGAATAGTAGCCCACTTCCCGCTCTATCATCTAGTGAAAGTTTCATTCAAAAATATTGAGCCGTTCAAAAGTTGTAGCAAAAAAAGGGAAAAGATTACGAAAAAAGAATGTTGCAAGTTCCGGTTGATCTAGTTTTTGGCTTTTGCCCTATAACTTTTGAATGGATTAAGATATCATAACAAAACTTGCACCATGTGGCAGGGTGGGAAATGGGCTACATTTCAGTTGAACATTTTTTTGAAATCGCTCTAACGCTAAAAAAGTTATAAGCGTTTTTCTAATTAAAACGCTTTTTATTTACAGTGGATGTGGCATGTGGCAACATAAGTGGCATGTGGCAGATAGCCAATTTCCCACTCTACCACATGGTGAAAGTTTCATTCAAAAATATTCATCCATTCCAGAGTTATTTCGAAAACACAAAATTCTATTCAAAATGTAACCGTCGCTCTGTCCAAAAATTGAATTTAAAAAATTTGGGAAAAAAAAGTGAAACACCAGGCCAACAGAACCAGCAGTAGGTGGATTTTATGGAATTGATTTTTGTTTTTTTGTTACAACTTTTGAACGGCTAAATATTTTCGCATGGGACTTGCACCATGTTGTAGAGCAAGAAATGGGCTATTTGCCACATGCAACTATTGTTGCCACATGCCACAAATAAGTTGCATAGAAAGCGTTTTAATAGAAAAAACGCTTATAACTTTCTTAGCGTTAGAGCGATTTAAAAAAAATGTTCGGTGGAACAGTAGCCCACTTCCCGCTCTATCATCTAGTGAAAGTTTCATTCAAAAATATTGAGCCGTTCAAAAGTTGTAGCAAAAAAAGGGAAAAGATTACGAAAAAAGAATGTTGCAAGTTCCGGTTGATCTAGTTTTTGGCTTTTGCCCTATAACTTTTGAATGGGTTAAGATATCATAACAAAACTTGCACCATGTGGCAGGGTGGGAAATGGGCTACATTTCAGTTGAACATTTTTTTGAAATCGCTCTAACGCTAAAAAAGTTATAAGCGTTTTTCTAATTAAAACGCTTTTTATTTACAGTGGATGTGGCATGTGGCAACGTAAGTGGCATGTGGCAGATAGCCAATTTCCCACTCTACCACATGGTGAAAGTTTCATTCAAAAATATTCATCCATTCCAGAGTTATTTCGAAAACACAAAATTCTATTCAAAATGTAACCGTCGCTCTGTCCAAAAATTGAATTTAAAAAATTTGGGAAAAAAAAGTGAAACACCAGGCCAACAGAACCAGCAGTAGGTGGATTTTATGGAATTGATTTTTGTTTTTTTGTTACAACTTTTGAACGGCTAAATATTTTCGCATGGGACTTGCACCATGTTGTAGAGCAAGAAATGGGCTATTTGCCACATGCAACTATTGTTGCCACATGCCACAAATAAGTTGCATAGAAAGCGTTTTAATAGAAAAAACGCTTATAACTTTCTTAGCGTTAGAGCGATTTAAAAAAAATGTTCGGTGGAACAGTAGCCCACTTCCCGCTCTATCATCTAGTGAAAGTTTCATTCAAAAATATTGAGCCGTTCAAAAGTTGTAGCAAAAAAAGGGAAAAGATTACGAAAAAAGAATGTTGCAAGTTCCGGTTGATCTAGTTTTTGGCTTTTGCCCTATAACTTTTGAATGGGTTAAGATATCATAACAAAACTTGCACCATGTGGCAGGGTGGGAAATGGGCTACATTTCAGTTGAACATTTTTTTGAAATCGCTCTAACGCTAAAAAAGTTATAAGCGTTTTTCTAATTAAAACGCTTTTTATTTACAGTGGATGTGGCATGTGGCAACATAAGTGGCATGTGGCAGATAGCCAATTTCCCACTCTACCACATGGTGAAAGTTTCATTCAAAAATATTCATCCATTCCAGAGTTATTTCGAAAACACAAAATTCTATTCAAAATGTAACCGTCGCTCTGTCCAAAAATTGAATTTAAAAAATTTGGGAAAAAAAAGTGAAACACCAGGCCAACAGAACCAGCAGTAGGTGGATTTTATGGAATTGATTTTTGTTTTTTTGTTACAACTTTTGAACGGCTAAATATTTTCGCATGGGACTTGCACCATGTTGTAGAGCAAGAAATGGGCTATTTGCCACATGCAACTATTGTTGCCACATGCCACAAATAAGTTGCATAGAAAGCGTTTTAAAAGAAAAAACGCTTATAACTTTCTTAGCGTTAGAGCGATTTAAAAAAATGTTCGGTGGAACAGTAGCCCACTTCCCGCTCTATCATCTAGTGAAAGTTTCATTCAAAAATATGGAGCCGTTCAAAAGTTGTAGCAAAAAAGGGAAAAGATTACGAAAAAAGAATGTTGCAAGTTCCGGTTGATCTAGTTTTTGGCTTTTGCCCTATAACTTTTGAATGGGTTAATATATCATAACAAAACTTGCACCATGTGGCAGGGTGGGAAATGGGCTACATTTCAGTTGAACATTTTTTTGAAATCGCTCTAACGCTAAAAAAGTTATAAGCGTTTTTCTAATTAAAACGCTTTTTATTTACAGTGGATGTGGCATGTGGCAACATAAGTGGCATGTGGCAGATAGCCAATTTCCCACTCTACCACATGGTGAAAGTTTCATTCAAAAATATTCATCCCTCCCAGAGTTATTTCGAAAACACAAAATTCTATTCAAAATGTAACCGTCGCTCTGTCCAAAAATTGAATTTAAAAAATTTGGGAAAAAAAAAGTGAAACACCAGGCCAACAGAACCAGCAGTAGGTGGATTTTACGGAATTGATTTTTGTTTTTTTGTTACAACTTTTGAACGGCTAAATATTTTCGCATGGGACTTGCACCATGTTGTAGAGCAAGAAATGGGCTATTTGCCACATGCAACTATTGTTGCCACATGCCACAAATAAGTTGCATAGAAAGCGTTTTAATAGAAAAAACCCTTATAACTTTCTTAGCGTTAGAGCGATTTAAAAAAATATTCGGTGGAACAGTAGCCCACTTCCCGTTCTATCATCTAGTGAAAGTTTCATTCAAAAATATTGAGCCGTTCAAAAGTTGTAGCAAAAAAAGGGAAAAGATTACGAAAAAAGAATGTTGCAAGTTCCGGTTGATCTAGTTTTTGGCTTTTGCCCTACAACTTTTGAATGGGTTAAGATATCATAACAAAACTTGCACCATGTGGCAGGGTGGGAAATGGGCTACATTTCAGTTGAACATTTTTTTGAAATCGCTCTAACGCTAAAAAAGTTATAAGCGTTTTTCTAATTAAAACGCTTTTTATTTACAGTGGATGTGGCATGTGGCAACATCAGTGGCATGTGGCAGATAGCCAATTTCCCACTCTACCACATGGTGAAAGTTTCATTCAAAAATATTCATCCATTCCAGAGTTATTTCGAAAACACAAAATTCTATTCAAAATGTAACCGTCGCTCTGTCCAAAAATTGAATTTAAAAAATTTGGGAAAAAAAAGTGAAACACCAGGCCAACAGAACCAGCAGTAGGTGGATTTTATGGAATTGATTTTTGTTTTTTTGTTACAACTTTTGAACGGCTAAATATTTTCGCATGGGACTTGCACCATGTTGTAGAGCAAGAAATGGGCTATTTGCCACATGCAACTATTGTTGCCACATGCCACAAATAAGTTGCATAGAAAGCGTTTTAATAGAAAAAACGCTTATAACTTTCTTAGCGTTAGAGCGATTTAAAAAAAATGTTCGGTGGAATAGTAGCCCACTTCCCGCTCTATCATCTAGTGAAAGTTTCATTCAAAAATATTGAGCCGTTCAAAAGTTGTAGCAAAAAAAGGGAAAAGATTACGAAAAAAGAATGTTGCAAGTTCCGGTTGATCTAGTTTTTGGCTTTTGCCCTATAACTTTTGAATGGATTAAGATATCATAACAAAACTTGCACCATGTGGCAGGGTGGGAAATGGGCTACATTTCAGTTGAACATTTTTTTGAAATCGCTCTAACGCTAAAAAAGTTATAAGCGTTTTTCTAATTAAAACGCTTTTTATTTACAGTGGATGTGGCATGTGGCAACATAAGTGGCATGTGGCAGATAGCCAATTTCCCACTCTACCACATGGTGAAAGTTTCATTCAAAAATATTCATCCATTCCAGAGTTATTTCGAAAACACAAAATTCTATTCAAAATGTAACCGTCGCTCTGTCCAAAAATTGAATTTAAAAAATTTGGGAAAAAAAAGTGAAACACCAGGCCAACAGAACCAGCAGTAGGTGGATTTTATGGAATTGATTTTTGTTTTTTTGTTACAACTTTTGAACGGCTAAATATTTTCGCATGGGACTTGCACCATGTTGTAGAGCAAGAAATGGGCTATTTGCCACATGCAACTATTGTTGCCACATGCCACAAATAAGTTGCATAGAAAGCGTTTTAATAGAAAAAACGCTTATAACTTTCTTAGCGTTAGAGCGATTTAAAAAAAATGTTCGGTGGAACAGTAGCCCACTTCCCGCTCTATCATCTAGTGAAAGTTTCATTCAAAAATATTGAGCCGTTCAAAAGTTGTAGCAAAAAAAGGGAAAAGATTACGAAAAAAGAATGTTGCAAGTTCCGGTTGATCTAGTTTTTGGCTTTTGCCCTATAACTTTTGAATGGGTTAAGATATCATAACAAAACTTGCACCATGTGGCAGGGTGGGAAATGGGCTACATTTCAGTTGAACATTTTTTTGAAATCGCTCTAACGCTAAAAAAGTTATAAGCGTTTTTCTAATTAAAACGCTTTTTATTTACAGTGGATGTGGCATGTGGCAACGTAAGTGGCATGTGGCAGATAGCCAATTTCCCACTCTACCACATGGTGAAAGTTTCATTCAAAAATATTCATCCATTCCAGAGTTATTTCGAAAACACAAAATTCTATTCAAAATGTAACCGTCGCTCTGTCCAAAAATTGAATTTAAAAAATTTGGGAAAAAAAAGTGAAACACCAGGCCAACAGAACCAGCAGTAGGTGGATTTTATGGAATTGATTTTTGTTTTTTTGTTACAACTTTTGAACGGCTAAATATTTTCGCATGGGACTTGCACCATGTTGTAGAGCAAGAAATGGGCTATTTGCCACATGCAACTATTGTTGCCACATGCCACAAATAAGTTGCATAGAAAGCGTTTTAATAGAAAAAACGCTTATAACTTTCTTAGCGTTAGAGCGATTTAAAAAAAATGTTCGGTGGAACAGTAGCCCACTTCCCGCTCTATCATCTAGTGAAAGTTTCATTCAAAAATATTGAGCCGTTCAAAAGTTGTAGCAAAAAAAGGGAAAAGATTACGAAAAAAGAATGTTGCAAGTTCCGGTTGATCTAGTTTTTGGCTTTTGCCCTATAACTTTTGAATGGGTTAAGATATCATAACAAAACTTGCACCATGTGGCAGGGTGGGAAATGGGCTACATTTCAGTTGAACATTTTTTTGAAATCGCTCTAACGCTAAAAAAGTTATAAGCGTTTTTCTAATTAAAACGCTTTTTATTTACAGTGGATGTGGCATGTGGCAACATAAGTGGCATGTGGCAGATAGCCAATTTCCCACTCTACCACATGGTGAAAGTTTCATTCAAAAATATTCATCCATTCCAGAGTTATTTCGAAAACACAAAATTCTATTCAAAATGTAACCGTCGCTCTGTCCAAAAATTGAATTTAAAAAATTTGGGAAAAAAAAGTGAAACACCAGGCCAACAGAACCAGCAGTAGGTGGATTTTATGGAATTGATTTTTGTTTTTTTGTTACAACTTTTGAACGGCTAAATATTTTCGCATGGGACTTGCACCATGTTGTAGAGCAAGAAATGGGCTATTTGCCACATGCAACTATTGTTGCCACATGCCACAAATAAGTTGCATAGAAAGCGTTTTAAAAGAAAAAACGCTTATAACTTTCTTAGCGTTAGAGCGATTTAAAAAAATGTTCGGTGGAACAGTAGCCCACTTCCCGCTCTATCATCTAGTGAAAGTTTCATTCAAAAATATTGAGCCGTTCAAAAGTTGTAGCAAAAAAGGGAAAAGATTACGAAAAAAGAATGTTGCAAGTTCCGGTTGATCTAGTTTTTGGCTTTTGCCCTATAACTTTTGAATGGGTTAATATATCATAACAAAACTTGCACCATGTGGCAGGGTGGGAAATGGGCTACATTTCAGTTGAACATTTTTTTGAAATCGCTCTAACGCTAAAAAAGTTATAAGCGTTTTTCTAATTAAAACGCTTTTTATTTACAGTGGATGTGGCATGTGGCAACATAAGTGGCATGTGGCAGATAGCCAATTTCCCACTCTACCACATGGTGAAAGTTTCATTCAAAAATATTCATCCCTCCCAGAGTTATTTCGAAAACACAAAATTCTATTCAAAATGTAACCGTCGCTCTGTCCAAAAATTGAATTTAAAAAATTTGGGAAAAAAAAAGTGAAACACCAGGCCAACAGAACCAGCAGTAGGTGGATTTTACGGAATTGATTTTTGTTTTTTTGTTACAACTTTTGAACGGCTAAATATTTTCGCATGGGACTTGCACCATGTTGTAGAGCAAGAAATGGGCTATTTGCCACATGCAACTATTGTTGCCACATGCCACAAATAAGTTGCATAGAAAGCGTTTTAATAGAAAAAACCCTTATAACTTTCTTAGCGTTAGAGCGATTTAAAAAAATATTCGGTGGAACAGTAGCCCACTTCCCGTTCTATCATCTAGTGAAAGTTTCATTCAAAAATATTGAGCCGTTCAAAAGTTGTAGCAAAAAAAGGGAAAAGATTACGAAAAAAGAATGTTGCAAGTTCCGGTTGATCTAGTTTTTGGCTTTTGCCCTACAACTTTTGAATGGGTTAAGATATCATAACAAAACTTGCACCATGTGGCAGGGTGGGAAATGGGCTACATTTCAGTTGAACATTTTTTTGAAATCGCTCTAACGCTAAAAAAGTTATAAGCGTTTTTCTAATTAAAACGCTTTTTATTTACAGTGGATGTGGCATGTGGCAACATCAGTGGCATGTGGCAGATAGCCAATTTCCCACTCTACCACATGGTGAAAGTTTCATTCAAAAATATTCATCCATTCCAGAGTTATTTCGAAAACACAAAATTCTATTCAAAATGTAACCGTCGCTCTGTCCAAAAATTGAATTTAAAAAATTTGGGAAAAAAAAGTGAAACACCAGGCCAACAGAACCAGCAGTAGGTGGATTTTATGGAATTGATTTTTGTTTTTTTGTTACAACTTTTGAACGGCTAAATATTTTCGCATGGGACTTGCACCATGTTGTAGAGCAAGAAATGGGCTATTTGCCACATGCAACTATTGTTGCCACATGCCACAAATAAGTTGCATAGAAAGCGTTTTAATAGAAAAAACGCTTATAACTTTCTTAGCGTTAGAGCGATTTAAAAAAAATGTTCGGTGGAATAGTAGCCCACTTCCCGCTCTATCATCTAGTGAAAGTTTCATTCAAAAATATTGAGCCGTTCAAAAGTTGTAGCAAAAAAAGGGAAAAGATTACGAAAAAAGAATGTTGCAAGTTCCGGTTGATCTAGTTTTTGGCTTTTGCCCTATAACTTTTGAATGGATTAAGATATCATAACAAAACTTGCACCATGTGGCAGGGTGGGAAATGGGCTACATTTCAGTTGAACATTTTTTTGAAATCGCTCTAACGCTAAAAAAGTTATAAGCGTTTTTCTAATTAAAACGCTTTTTATTTACAGTGGATGTGGCATGTGGCAACATAAGTGGCATGTGGCAGATAGCCAATTTCCCACTCTACCACATGGTGAAAGTTTCATTCAAAAATATTCATCCATTCCAGAGTTATTTCGAAAACACAAAATTCTATTCAAAATGTAACCGTCGCTCTGTCCAAAAATTGAATTTAAAAAATTTGGGAAAAAAAAGTGAAACACCAGGCCAACAGAACCAGCAGTAGGTGGATTTTATGGAATTGATTTTTGTTTTTTTGTTACAACTTTTGAACGGCTAAATATTTTCGCATGGGACTTGCACCATGTTGTAGAGCAAGAAATGGGCTATTTGCCACATGCAACTATTGTTGCCACATGCCACAAATAAGTTGCATAGAAAGCGTTTTAATAGAAAAAACGCTTATAACTTTCTTAGCGTTAGAGCGATTTAAAAAAAATGTTCGGTGGAACAGTAGCCCACTTCCCGCTCTATCATCTAGTGAAAGTTTCATTCAAAAATATTGAGCCGTTCAAAAGTTGTAGCAAAAAAAGGGAAAAGATTACGAAAAAAGAATGTTGCAAGTTCCGGTTGATCTAGTTTTTGGCTTTTGCCCTATAACTTTTGAATGGGTTAAGATATCATAACAAAACTTGCACCATGTGGCAGGGTGGGAAATGGGCTACATTTCAGTTGAACATTTTTTTGAAATCGCTCTAACGCTAAAAAAGTTATAAGCGTTTTTCTAATTAAAACGCTTTTTATTTACAGTGGATGTGGCATGTGGCAACGTAAGTGGCATGTGGCAGATAGCCAATTTCCCACTCTACCACATGGTGAAAGTTTCATTCAAAAATATTCATCCATTCCAGAGTTATTTCGAAAACACAAAATTCTATTCAAAATGTAACCGTCGCTCTGTCCAAAAATTGAATTTAAAAAATTTGGGAAAAAAAAGTGAAACACCAGGCCAACAGAACCAGCAGTAGGTGGATTTTATGGAATTGATTTTTGTTTTTTTGTTACAACTTTTGAACGGCTAAATATTTTCGCATGGGACTTGCACCATGTTGTAGAGCAAGAAATGGGCTATTTGCCACATGCAACTATTGTTGCCACATGCCACAAATAAGTTGCATAGAAAGCGTTTTAATAGAAAAAACGCTTATAACTTTCTTAGCGTTAGAGCGATTTAAAAAAAATGTTCGGTGGAACAGTAGCCCACTTCCCGCTCTATCATCTAGTGAAAGTTTCATTCAAAAATATTGAGCCGTTCAAAAGTTGTAGCAAAAAAAGGGAAAAGATTACGAAAAAAGAATGTTGCAAGTTCCGGTTGATCTAGTTTTTGGCTTTTGCCCTATAACTTTTGAATGGGTTAAGATATCATAACAAAACTTGCACCATGTGGCAGGGTGGGAAATGGGCTACATTTCAGTTGAACATTTTTTTGAAATCGCTCTAACGCTAAAAAAGTTATAAGCGTTTTTCTAATTAAAACGCTTTTTATTTACAGTGGATGTGGCATGTGGCAACATAAGTGGCATGTGGCAGATAGCCAATTTCCCACTCTACCACATGGTGAAAGTTTCATTCAAAAATATTCATCCATTCCAGAGTTATTTCGAAAACACAAAATTCTATTCAAAATGTAACCGTCGCTCTGTCCAAAAATTGAATTTAAAAAATTTGGGAAAAAAAAGTGAAACACCAGGCCAACAGAACCAGCAGTAGGTGGATTTTATGGAATTGATTTTTGTTTTTTTGTTACAACTTTTGAACGGCTAAATATTTTCGCATGGGACTTGCACCATGTTGTAGAGCAAGAAATGGGCTATTTGCCACATGCAACTATTGTTGCCACATGCCACAAATAAGTTGCATAGAAAGCGTTTTAAAAGAAAAAACGCTTATAACTTTCTTAGCGTTAGAGCGATTTAAAAAAAATGTTCGGTGGAACAGTAGCCCACTTCCCGCTCTATCATCTAGTGAAAGTTTCATTCAAAAATATTGAGCCGTTCAAAAGTTGTAGCAAAAAAAGGGAAAAGATTACGAAAAAAGAATGTTGCAAGTTCCGGTTGATCTAGTTTTTGGCTTTTGCCCTATAACTTTTGAATGGGTTAATATATCATAACAAAACTTGCACCATGTGGCAGGGTGGGAAATGGGCTACATTTCAGTTGAACATTTTTTTGAAATCGCTCTAACGCTAAAAAAGTTATAAGCGTTTTTCTAATTAAAACGCTTTTTATTTACAGTGGATGTGGCATGTGGCAACATCAGTGGCATGTGTGCAGATAGCCAATTTCCCACTCTACCACATGGTGAAAGTTTCATTCAAAAATATTCATCCATTCCAGAGTTATTTCGAAAACACAAAATTCTATTCAAAATGTAACCGTCGCTCTGTCCAAAAATTGAATTTAAAAAATTTGGGAAAAAAAAGTGAAACACCAGGCCAACAGAACCAGCAGTAGGTGGATTTTATGGAATTGATTTTTGTTTTTTTGTTACAACTTTTGAACGGCTAAATATTTTCGCATGGGACTTGCACCATGTTGTAGAGCAAGAAATGGGCTATTTGCCACATGCAACTATTGTTGCCACATGCCACAAATAAGTTGCATAGAAAGCGTTTTAATAGAAAAAACGCTTATAACTTTCTTAGCGTTAGAGCGATTTAAAAAAAATGTTCGGTGGAACAGTAGCCCACTTCCCGCTCTATCATCTAGTGAAAGTTTCATTCAAAAATATTGAGCCGTTCAAAAGTTGTAGCAAAAAAAGGGAAAAGATTACGAAAAAAGAATGTTGCAAGTTCCGGTTGATCTAGTTTTTGGCTTTTGCCCTACAACTTTTGAATGGGTTAAGATATCATAACAAAACTTGCACCATGTGGCAGGGTGGGAAATGGGCTACATTTCAGTTGAACATTTTTTTGAAATCGCTCTAACGCTAAAAAAGTTATAAGCGTTTTTCTAATTAAAACGCTTTTTATTTACAGTGGATGTGGCATGTGGCAACGTAAGTGGCATGTGGCAGATAGCCAATTTCCCACTCTACCACATGGTGAAAGTTTCATTCAAAAATATTCATCCATTCCAGAGTTATTTCGAAAACACAAAATTCTATTCAAAATGTAACCGTCGCTCTGTCCAAAAATTGAATTTAAAAAATTTGGGAAAAAAAAGTGAAACACCAGGCCAACAGAACCAGCAGTAGGTGGATTTTATGGAATTGATTTTTGTTTTTTTGTTACAACTTTTGAACGGCTAAATATTTTCGCATGGGACTTGCACCATGTTGTAGAGCAAGAAATGGGCTATTTGCCACATGCAACTATTGTTGCCACATGCCACAAATAAGTTGCATAGAAAGCGTTTTAATAGAAAAAACGCTTATAACTTTCTTAGCGTTAGAGCGATTTAAAAAAATGTTCGGTGGAACAGTAGCCCACTTCCCGCTCTATCATCTAGTGAAAGTTTCATTCAAAAATATTGAGCCGTTCAAAAGTTGTAGCAAAAAAAGGGAAAAGATTACGAAAAAAGAATGTTGCAAGTTCCGGTTGATCTAGTTTTTGGCTTTTGCCCTATAACTTTTGAATGGGTTAAGATATCATAACAAAACTTGCACCATGTGGCAGGGTGGGAAATGGACTTCATTTCAGTTGAACATTTTTTTGAAATCGCTCTAACGCTAAAAAAGTTATAAGCGTTTTTCTAATTAAAACGCTTTTTATTTACAGTGGATGTGGCATGTGGCAACATAAGTGGCATGTGACAGATAGCCAATTTCCCACTCTACCACATGGTGAAAGTTTCATTCAAAAATATTCATCCCTCCCAGAGTTATTTCGAAAACACAAAATTCTATTCAAAATGTAACCGTCGCTCTGTCCAAAAATTGAATTTAAAAAATTTGGGAAAAAAAAGTGAAACACCAGGCCAACAGAACCAGCAGTAGGTGGATTTTATGGAATTGATTTTTGTTTTTTTGTTACAACTTTTGAACGGCTAAATATTTTCGCATGGGACTTGCACCATGTTGTAGAGCAAGAAATGGGCTATTTGCCACATGCAACTATTGTTGCCACATGCCACAAATAAGTTGCATAGAAAGCGTTTTAATAGAAAAAACGCTTATAACTTTCTTAGCGTTAGAGCGATTTAAAAAAAATGTTCGGTGGAACAGTAGCCCACTTCCCGCTCTATCATCTAGTGAAAGTTTCATTCAAATATATTGAGCCGTTCAAAAGTTGTAGCAAAAAAAGGGAAAAGATTACGAAAAAAGAATGTTGCAAGTTCCGGTTGATCTAGTTTTTGGCTTTTGCCCTATAACTTTTGAATGGGTTAAGATATCATAACAAAACTTGCACCATGTGGCAGGGTGGGAAATGGGCTACATTTCAGTTGAACATTTTTTTGAAATCGCTCTAACGCTAAAAAAGTTATAAGCGTTTTTCTAATTAAAACGCTTTTTATTTACAGTGGATGTGGCATGTGGCAACGTAAGTGGCATGTGGCAGATAGCCAATTTCCCACTCTACCACATGGTGAAAGTTTCATTCAAAAATATTCATCCATTCCAGAGTTATTTCGAAAACACAAAATTCTATTCAAAATGTAACCGTCGCTCTGTCCAAAAATTGAATTTAAAAAATTTGGGAAAAAAAAGTGAAACACCAGGCCAACAGAACCAGCAGTAGGTGGATTTTATGGAATTGATTTTTGTTTTTTTGTTACAACTTTTGAACGGCTAAATATTTTCGCATGGGACTTGCACCATGTTGTAGAGCAAGAAATGGGCTATTTGCCACATGCAACTATTGTTGCCACATGCCACAAATAAGTTGCATAGAAAGCGTTTTAATAGAAAAAACGCTTATAACTTTCTTAGCGTTAGAGCGATTTAAAAAAAATGTTCGGTGGAACAGTAGCCCACTTCCCGCTCTATCATCTAGTGAAAGTTTCATTCAAAAATATTGAGCCGTTCAAAAGTTGTAGCAAAAAAAGGGAAAAGATTACGAAAAAAGAATGTTGCAAGTTCCGGTTGATCTAGTTTTTGGCTTTTGCCCTATAACTTTTGAATGGGTTAAGATATCATAACAAAACTTGCACCATGTGGCAGGGTGGGAAATGGGCTACATTTCAGTTGAACATTTTTTTGAAATCGCTCTAACGCTAAAAAAGTTATAAGCGTTTTTCTAATTAAAACGCTTTTTATTTACAGTGGATGTGGCATGTGGCAACGTAAGTGGCATGTGGCAGATAGCCAATTTCCCACTCTACCACATGGTGAAAGTTTCGTTCAAAAATATTCATCCATTCCAGAGTTATTTCGAAAACACAAAATTCTATTCAAAATGTAACCGTCGCTCTGTCCAAAAATTGAATTTAAAAAATTTGGGAAAAAAAAGTGAAACACCAGGCCAACAGAACCAGCAGTAGGTGGATTTTATGGAATTGATTTTTGTTTTTTTGTTACAACTTTTAAACGGCTAAATATTTTCGCATGGGACTTGCACCATGTTGTAGAGCAAGAAATGAGCTATTTGCCACATGCAACTATTGTTGCCACATGCCACAAATAAGTTGCATAGAAAGCGTTTTAATAGAAAAAACGCTTATAACTTTCTTAGCGTTAGAGCGATTTAAAAAAAATGTTCGGTGGAACAGTAGCCCACTTCCCGCTCTATCATCTAGTGAAAGTTTCATTCAAAAATATTGAGCCGTTCAAAAGTTGTAGCAAAAAAAGGGAAAAGATTACGAAAAAAGAATGTTGCAAGTTCCGGTTGATCTAGTTTTTGGCTTTTGCCCTATAACTTTTGAATGGGTTAAGATATCATAACAAAACTTGCACCATGTGGCAGGGTGGGAAATGGGCTACATTTCAGTTGAACATTTTTTTGAAATCGCTCTAACGCTAAAAAAGTTATAAGCGTTTTTCTAATTAAAACGCTTTTTATTTACAGTGGATGTGGCATGTGGCAACGTAAGTGGCATGTGGCAGATAGCCAATTTCCCACTCTACCACATGGTGAAAGTTTCATTCAAAAATATTCATCCATTCCAGAGTTATTTCGAAAACACAAAATTCTATTCAAAATGTAACCGTCGCTCTGTCCAAAAATTGAATTTAAAAAATTTGGGAAAAAAAAGTGAAACACCAGGCCAACAGAACCAGCAGTAGGTGGATTTTATGGAATTGATTTTTGTTTTTTTGTTACAACTTTTGAACGGCTAAATATTTTCGCATGGGACTTGCACCATGTTGTAGAGCAAGAAATGGGCTATTTGCCACATGCAACTATTGTTGCCACATGCCACAAATAAGTTGCATAGAAAGCGTTTTAATAGAAAAAACGCTTATAACTTTCTTAGCGTTAGAGCGATTTAAAAAAAATGTTCGGTGGAATAGTAGCCCACTTCCCGCTCTATCATCTAGTGAAAGTTTCATTCAAAAATATTGAGCCGTTCAAAAGTTGTAGCAAAAAAAGGGAAAAGATTACGAAAAAAGAATGTTGCAAGTTCCGGTTGATCTAGTTTTTGGCTTTTGCCCTATAACTTTTGAATGGATTAAGATATCATAACAAAACTTGCACCATGTGGCAGGGTGGGAAATGGGCTACATTTCAGTTGAACATTTTTTTGAAATCGCTCTAACGCTAAAAAAGTTATAAGCGTTTTTCTAATTAAAACGCTTTTTATTTACAGTGGATGTGGCATGTGGCAACATAAGTGGCATGTGGCAGATAGCCAATTTCCCACTCTACCACATGGTGAAAGTTTCATTCAAAAATATTCATCCATTCCAGAGTTATTTCGAAAACACAAAATTCTATTCAAAATGTAACCGTCGCTCTGTCCAAAAATTGAATTTAAAAAATTTGGGAAAAAAAAGTGAAACACCAGGCCAACAGAACCAGCAGTAGGTGGATTTTATGGAATTGATTTTTGTTTTTTTGTTACAACTTTTGAACGGCTAAATATTTTCGCATGGGACTTGCACCATGTTGTAGAGCAAGAAATGGGCTATTTGCCACATGCAACTATTGTTGCCACATGCCACAAATAAGTTGCATAGAAAGCGTTTTAATAGAAAAAACGCTTATAACTTTCTTAGCGATAGAGCGATTTAAAAAAAATGTTCGGTGGAACAGTAGCCCACTTCCCGCTCTATCATCTAGTGAAAGTTTCATTCAAAAATATTGAGCCGTTCAAAAGTTGTAGCAAAAAAAGGGAAAAGATTACGAAAAAAGAATGTTGCAAGTTCCGGTTGATCTAGTTTTTGGCTTTTGCCCTATAACTTTTGAATGGGTTAAGATATCATAACAAAACTTGCACCATGTGGCAGGGTGGGAAATGGGCTACATTTCAGTTGAACATTTTTTTGAAATCGCTCTAACGCTAAAAAAGTTATAAGCGTTTTTCTAATTAAAACGCTTTTTATTTACAGTGGATGTGGCATGTGGCAACGTAAGTGGCATGTGGCAGATAGCCAATTTCCCACTCTACCACATGGTGAAAGTTTCATTCAAAAATATTCATCCATTCCAGAGTTATTTCGAAAACACAAAATTCTATTCAAAATGTAACCGTCGCTCTGTCCAAAAATTGAATTTAAAAAATTTGGGAAAAAAAAGTGAAACACCAGGCCAACAGAACCAGCAGTAGGTGGATTTTATGGAATTGATTTTTGTTTTTTTGTTACAACTTTTGAACGGCTAAATATTTTCGCATGGGACTTGCACCATGTTGTAGAGCAAGAAATGGGCTATTTGCCACATGCAACTATTGTTGCCACATGCCACAAATAAGTTGCATAGAAAGCGTTTTAATAGAAAAAACGCTTATAACTTTCTTAGCGTTAGAGCGATTTAAAAAAAATGTTCGGTGGAATAGTAGCCCACTTCCCGCTCTATCATCTAGTGAAAGTTTCATTCAAAAATATTGAGCCGTTCAAAAGTTGTAGCAAAAAAAGGGAAAAGATTACGAAAAAAGAATGTTGCAAGTTCCGGTTGATCTAGTTTTTGGCTTTTGCCCTATAACTTTTGAATGGATTAAGATATCATAACAAAACTTGCACCATGTGGCAGGGTGGGAAATGGGCTACATTTCAGTTGAACATTTTTTTGAAATCGCTCTAACGCTAAAAAAGTTATAAGCGTTTTTCTAATTAAAACGCTTTTTATTTACAGTGGATGTGGCATGTGGCAACATAAGTGGCATGTGGCAGATAGCCAATTTCCCACTCTACCACATGGTGAAAGTTTCATTCAAAAATATTCATCCATTCCAGAGTTATTTCGAAAACACAAAATTCTATTCAAAATGTAACCGTCGCTCTGTCCAAAAATTGAATTTAAAAAATTTGGGAAAAAAAAGTGAAACACCAGGCCAACAGAACCAGCAGTAGGTGGATTTTATGGAATTGATTTTTGTTTTTTTGTTACAACTTTTGAACGGCTAAATATTTTCGCATGGGACTTGCACCATGTTGTAGAGCAAGAAATGGGCTATTTGCCACATGCAACTATTGTTGCCACATGCCACAAATAAGTTGCATAGAAAGCGTTTTAATAGAAAAAACGCTTATAACTTTCTTAGCGTTAGAGCGATTTAAAAAAAATGTTCGGTGGAACAGTAGCCCACTTCCCGCTCTATCATCTAGTGAAAGTTTCATTCAAAAATATTGAGCCGTTCAAAAGTTGTAGCAAAAAAAGGGAAAAGATTACGAAAAAAGAATGTTGCAAGTTCCGGTTGATCTAGTTTTTGGCTTTTGCCCTATAACTTTTGAATGGGTTAAGATATCATAACAAAACTTGCACCATGTGGCAGGGTGGGAAATGGGCTACATTTCAGTTGAACATTTTTTTGAAATCGCTCTAACGCTAAAAAAGTTATAAGCGTTTTTCTAATTAAAACGCTTTTTATTTACAGTGGATGTGGCATGTGGCAACGTAAGTGGCATGTGGCAGATAGCCAATTTCCCACTCTACCACATGGTGAAAGTTTCATTCAAAAATATTCATCCATTCCAGAGTTATTTCGAAAACACAAAATTCTATTCAAAATGTAACCGTCGCTCTGTCCAAAAATTGAATTTAAAAAATTTGGGAAAAAAAAGTGAAACACCAGGCCAACAGAACCAGCAGTAGGTGGATTTTATGGAATTGATTTTTGTTTTTTTGTTACAACTTTTGAACGGCTAAATATTTTCGCATGGGACTTGCACCATGTTGTAGAGCAAGAAATGGGCTATTTGCCACATGCAACTATTGTTGCCACATGCCACAAATAAGTTGCATAGAAAGCGTTTTAATAGAAAAAACGCTTATAACTTTCTTAGCGTTAGAGCGATTTCAAAAAAATGTTCAACTGAAATGTAGCCCATTTCCCACCCTGCCACATGGTGCAAGTTTTGTTATGATATCTTAATCCATTCAAAAGTTATAGGGAAAAAGCCAAAAACTAGATCAACCGGAACTTGCAACATTCTTTTTTCGTAATCTTTTCCCTTTTTTTGCTACAACTTTTGAACGGCTCAATATTTTTGAATGAAACTTTCACTAGATGATAGAGCGGTAAGTGGGCTACTGTTCCACCGAACATTTTTTTTAAATCGCTCTAACGCTAAGAAAGTTATAAGCGTTTTTTCTATTAAAACGCTTTCTATGCAACTTATTTGTGGCATGTGGCAACAATAGTTGCATGTGGCAAATAGCCCATTTCTTGCTCTACAACATGGTGCAAGTCCCATGCGAAAATATTTAGCCGTTCAAAAGTTGTAACAAAAAAACAAAAATCAATTCCATAAAATCCACCTACTGCTGGTTCTGTTGGCCTGGTGTTTCACTTTTTTTTCCCAAATTTTTTAAATTCAATTTTTGGACAGAGCGACGGTTACATTTTGAATAGAATTTTGTGTTTTCGAAATAACTCTGGAATGGATGAATATTTTTGAATGAAACTTTCACCATGTGGTAGAGTGGGAAATTGGCTATCTGCCACATGCCACTTATGTTGCCACATGCCACATCCACTGTAAATAAAAAGCGTTTTAATTAGAAAAACGCTTATAACTTTTTTAGCGTTAGAGCGATTTCAAAAAAATGTTCAACTGAAATGTAGCCCATTTCCCACCCTGCCACATGGTGCGAGTTTTGTTATGATATCTTAACCCATTCAAAAGTTATAGGGCAAAAGCCAAAAACTAGATCAACCGGAACTTGCAACATTTTTTTTTCGTAATCTTTTCCCTTTTTTTGCTACAACTTTTGAACGGCTCAATATTTTTGAATGAAACTTTCACTAGATGATAGAGCGGGAAGTGGGCTACTGTTCCACCGAACATTTTTTTTAAATCGCTCTAACGCTAAGAAAGTTATAAGCGTTTTTTCTATTAAAACGCTTTCTATGCAACTTATTTGTGGCATGTGGCAACAATAGTTGCATGTGGCAAATAGCCCATTTCTTGCTCTACAACATGGTGCAAGTCCCATGCGAAAATATTTAGCCGTTCAAAAGTTGTAACAAAAAAACAAAAATCAATTCCGTAAAATCCACCTACTGCTGGTTCTGTTGGCCTGGTGTTTCACTTTTTTTTTCCCAAATTTTTTAATTCAATTTTTGGACAGAGCGACGGTTACATTTTGAATAGAATTTTGTGTTTTCGAAATAACTCTGGAATGGATGAATATTTTTGAATGAAACTTTCACCATGTGGTAGAGTGGGAAATTGGCTATCTGCCACATGCCACTTATGTTGCCACATGCCACATCCACTGTAAATAAAAAGCGTTTTAATTAGAAAAACGCTTATAACTTTTTTAGCGTTAGAGCGATTTCAAAAAAATGTTCAACTGAAATGTAGCCCATTTCCCACCCTGCCACATGGTGCAAGTTTTGTTATGATATCTTAATCCATTCAAAAGTTATAGGGCAAAAGCCAAAAACTAGATCAACCGGAACTTGCAACATTCTTTTTTCGTAATCTTTTCCCTTTTTTTGCTACAACTTTTGAACGGCTCAATATTTTTGAATGAAACTTTCACTAGATGATAGAGCGGGAAGTGGGCTACTGTTCCACCGAACATTTTTTTTAAATCGCTCTAACGCTAAGAAAGTTATAAGCGTTTTTTCTATTAAAACGCTTTCTATGCAACTTATTTGTGGCATGTGGCAACAATAGTTGCATGTGGCAAATAGCCCATTTCTTGCTCTACAACATGGTGCAAGTCCCATGCGAAAATATTTAGCCGTTCAAAAGTTGTAACAAAAAAACAAAAATCAATTCCGTAAAATCCACCTACTGCTGGTTCTGTTGGCCTGGTGTTTCACTTTTTTTTCCCAAATTTTTTAAATTCAATTTTTGGACAGAGCGACGGTTACATTTTGAATAGAATTTTGTGTTTTCGAAATAACTCTGGAATGGATGAATATTTTTGAATGAAACTTTCACCATGTGGTAGAGTGGGAAATTGGCTATCTGCCACATGCCACTTATGTTGCCACATGCCACATCCACTGTAAATAAAAAGAGTTTTAATTAGAAAAACGCTTATAACTTTTTTAGCGTTAGAGCGATTTCAAAAAAATGTTCAACTGAAATGTAGCCCATTTCCCACCCTGCCACATGGTGCAAGTTTTGTTATGATATCTTAACCCATTCAAAAGTTATAGGGAACAAACTAAAAATTAGATCAACCGGAACTTGCAACATGCTATTTTTATTATCTTTTCCCTTTTTTTGCTAAAACTTTTAAACGGCTCAATATTTTTGAATGAAACTTTGACTCAATGATAGAGCGGGAAGTGGGCTACTGTTCCACCGAACACTTTTCTAAAATTCGTTAATCGGCTAAGAAGTTAGTTAAGTGTTTTTTCAATTAAAACACTTAGGTGTGGCATATGTCTTTTAGGCTAAAATCATTCTTCTCCTTTTTAAGACGTCCTTCAATGGGTGAATAGAGGATATTTGTGGTACGCACAGTTTATTTTTATTTCTTTTATATATTGAGTACAAAAATCTACCAGATTTTCAATATCATTTCTTAATATAAAACAAGTAATAAATTTATGTTTTTGTTTTTAATTTATTATTATTTATTTTTTTTTGTTTGATTTTTTCATTAAATTTTAAAATTTTTCTTATACTGTTTTGCTTCGTATTTTAATTTACATACAATTTGTTTATATCAGTTTATAATTGATATTTTTAAGAAATGATTTAATTATTTTAGAAATTAGTTTTTCTCTCTGTTTTTATATATATAAAAAAAATAAAACAAAACAAATTAATTTTAATTTTACTTTATTAAATTAGTAGGAATAGAAGTACTTTATTTAAAAACTATTTTCATTACTGTGTTATTTTACTTACTAAATTTTATGAAAGACAAATTTTGTGTTATATATTGCCATCATGAATTTAATACAAATAAAAAGGTAAACTATTGAAATGACTTGTGATGTTTTGTTTAAAAAAAAAATTAATTATAATTATTAATAATAGATAATAAAATATGTATGTCTAATAGTACAAATAAAGGAAAACAAGTACATTGTCATTTGTGTGCTAAATTAAATATTTTTTTCTTTAATTTTTTTTTTTTACAGCGTTATGAAGACTCGACAGATTTGATTTCTTTTAATTAAATTCAGTCATAGAATTAAATGAAATTATTAATTTTTCTCTCAATTTGTTTTATAATTTTGTTTTTTTTTTTTTTATTAATATTAAGTGGAACGTTTTCAAAAAAATATTTTCTTTTAGTTTATTAATTTATTTTTAGGATTTTATTTCGTTTAAGAAATTCTTTTAAAGAATTTTTTTTTTATTTTATTTATGGTTTTTATTTGTGTTTTTAAGTGATAAATTTATTTTTTTTTAATTAATTATCTAAGGCACTTTTAAAATAATTTATGTTGGTTGTGTTTATAACTACAACTTAAATTTGTTTAGTTTATATTTTAGCTTGATTTGTTATTGATATTTTTTTAATTTATTTTGTTTAACTGAAAATCAATTATTTGCGCGTGATTATTTTTTTGAATTTTTTTTTTTTTTCATTTATACTCACAGGCTAATTAAGTTTTTTTTTATTTATAAAATTAAAATGAATTTATTAGCAAAGGTTTGTGAAAGAGAGATCTGTTAAAGCAAGTCCTGAATTTCTGTTTTATAAAAGTAATTAATTCATATAATTTTTTAATAAAGTTTACTTTAATGTATTTCTTTAGAATTATTTTATGTGCTTCGCAATTCATTCACTTAGACATTGTTGAAAGTATAACACATTTTATTTAGAGGCTGTATGTTTTTTTAGAATATTTTATTGGTATTTTATGTTTGTTCTATTACTTTGCTCATTCAGCTGGCTTTCAGTACATTAACACACAGACCTAAATTAGAGCGCCAAGTATTTCTTATCGGTCAAAAATTCTCATGATCATGCAAACAGCCAGGTTCTATAAAAGCGAACGATAGCTTCCTTCGTACACTTATATTGATATTGTTTTTGTTTTCAATACAAAAGTACGAAAGAAGTTGTTTGCTTTTACAGAGCCCGGCCGAAAATGTATGATTAGATAATGCAATTTATATAGTGAAGTTGGCTGCAAAACAATTGTTTTTTATTTGATTAGAAAACTAACGACACATTTTAGTTACTAATAAAGTTTTTCTTTATAGCAGTCTGGCAGTTGAATTTATTATTAGCGTGTATCATTGCAACAAAGTTTTTGTTTTTTAAAACTTTCCACTAAAAAAATGCTTATCTGAAAGGCTCTAAATTGCAAGACTCCTTGACATTTTTGCTAATGTTGTAGAGGTTATGTATTGTTGAAGTGATATAAGAAGAGAATCACTTACATACATTATTTTTGCTAACGTCAGAGCTTGATACTGATACAAATTTCTCTGGTTTAGCACTAAGCTACCAATCTGGGATTCGCAAGTTCAATTCCTGCCTGGATCCTGGGTGTTTTCTGCAGACAAGCCAAGAAGCTTCGTGCATTTGTGTTGTTTTGTTTATAAAACAAAAAAAATTGAATTGAAATGAAAATTTTGATCAATTAAGTTTGCCATTTCAACATAAACGCTTTGTGCTAAAGAAAACGCTATGCTTGACGTGCTAACTTAGTTTGGTCTGTAAAATGTGTTCACTTTTCAAAATGCAATATTTCCGTTTACTAGGAAATTAATATGTGTGTGTGTGTTTAACTTATTTTAAGTGTTATATGAATCGTTATTTTTGAAAGTTTTTTTTAAAGTGCACTTACACCACTTTCAAAAATAACGGTTCATATCACATTTAAAATAAAATTACTGTTACTCTCCTAAACAAACCTCTAGTTTCTTTTCAAAGTTTTCCATTTTAATTTTCACTTGAACTTTTTCATTTAAGCCAAGTTTTGTTGGTATTTTATTTTTCTATTTTATTTATTTTTCTCAATTTTATGGTTTTAGGAAGTTGTTTGATATTATTTTTTTTTCTGTTACTACTTTTTTATTAAAATTTTTTCAATGAAATTTTTTTGTTTTAAGAATTTTTATTCATTTTTTTTCTCTTTAGTTTCTGGTTTTATTTTAAAAGAAACTAATAAAAACTAGGCGCCTAAAAATTGAGAAATTGTTTTTTTTTTGTAAGTTTAAAGAAAAAGCTTTTAATTTAATTAAGTCTTCTGGATAAACGTTTGCTTTAATTTTTTTTAATTGCTTGAATTTTTTTTTAATAAATTTTAATGATTTTTAATTAGTTGGCATTAAAAAAGGAAATTATTAGAAACATAAACCCCTAACCAATTTTTGTTTTGTTTCGTTTTTTTTTCTTTTTTTTTAATTTTTTTTTTACATATAAAGTTTACTTATTTACAAAAATATGTTTTTTTTTTAATTTATAGTTAATTAAAATAAAATATACAAACTACACATGTGCAAAGTTTTTTTTTAATATAATAATCTTAAGTTTTGTATTAAGCTTATTTACCTAAAATCAATATTCTTAGACTTAAAAATGTTAATTAGTTTTTAAGTTGTTTAATTTATTTTTTTTAATAAAAATAATTAAACAATTACTAGTACAAATATCACGGTTTTACAGCTTAAAATCGTAATTTTATCAATTTTTTTTACAATAATTTTCTTTAAATGTTTTAAAACAAAAATGTTATTTTTTTTACCGATTAAAAATTACAACAAAAATAAAAATTATCTAAAAAAAAAGAAAATTTCACTAACAGAAACGCATTTTACAATTTTTGATGGGAATTATAAAAAAAAGGAAAATATAATTAATTCATTTAAAAAAGAAATATTGCAGCAATTGTTTTGAAAATAATATCATACATGCGGGCGAATACGACCACAAGTGATTATTTACAGCCTTATTTACAACAAAAATAAAGCAGCTGGCTACACACTTAGGCTGGTATTCAAAATGACTTCAAGTAGAAATTATGACAAATTTTTCATACAAAATTGTCATATTTTAAATTTCAAGTCTACTTTAATTTTCTTTGAATACAAGTATTACACTAACTGGCAGCTAGTTGGCATAGAGTTTATTCATACACCCACCCATGTTCTGAAAAACTAAAAACGCTTAACTTTGACGATTACGATTTGAAATCGCAAAATAGTTGCTCTGCGAAACGCTTAATTTTAGCATTTTCAAACCGCAGCGAGTTAAAGAGAAAATAAAATTTTGCACAATTCAAATTAAATATGTTTTAATTTTATTTCAAACAAAATTGAAAAAGACAAGATTACGCCATGCTAGATTGTCCACTGCTTGAAAAAAATGCATTTCTCTCCCGTTCTCTCTTATTTAGCTGTACATTATTAGCCAATAGGCACACATCTGTCACATGCGCAGAAAATTTAAATTTTATATACGGGATGGCGAAATCTTGTATTTCTATTATACTTGCTAGAATGTGTATTCTAAAAAAATTCTATGTTAACGAGCTGCCATCTTTTTGTTATCAATAAGGCTGTTAGTGTTCTGCAAATCACTAATTTTGATATCATTCGAAATTAAGTTCAAGTGTTTTTAAATTACTTGTTTTTTTTTTTAACTTAAATGTATTAAATTTTACTAAAATTTATATAAAAAACGTCTTGCAATTTGATGTGCTAATTGCTTTTTTTTTGTCATTTGTATTACAATTATAACCCAAAACTCAATCCATTCGATTTACTTTCGATCAAGTTGGTTTACTAGATTTTAAAATGAATAAAATTATGTGATTTCGCTTTAGAGTACACCAGAAAAAGTAAATTCATTTAAAAACGAATACAGTTTACACAACAGAGCCGATTATTTTCATTTTAACACTTAGAGGCCGAAAATGGACTACTAAAAACATTATTTGGCCATAATCATAGTCACAAAAAAGTAGGCTTTCACCTAGAGTGAACTTTTGCTTAGGCTTTTTAAATAGTTTTTAAAAAGATACTGGGTCCAATTACACATTCTGTTCCGCGATTGTAGAAAGAATTTTTTGTGCGGTAGCAAAATTTATAATTATTCACTCCTTTGCTGCGGTATTGGGTCTAATTAGTCATTCCTTTCCGCGATTGCGAAAATTATTTTTTGTTATAAAATGTGTTTTTGTTTAATTTTTTTTTATTTTTCGAAAATAATGTCGCTTTATTTATTGAAAACTAATTTTCTTTTTGTTTATTTAAAATTTATTTTGATGTTAAAAAATGCAAGTTTTTTCTTATCACCAACAGTGGAAAAATTAACACAATTCATTCACAATAGACAACTTTTTAATTCACAATTAAATGAAACAATTCAAAATAATAAAACGGAATGAATAATAGCAATTTGCATATTGATCAATAATGTGACCTACTTACTGACTTTAGTATGACTATGATTATGGGTTATTATTTTTACAAGTAATTCTAAAATATTATTTCAACTTTTAATAAATGAATAACGACTATTTTTAATAATCAGCCCAATTTTGAATACAAATTCTTTGACAGTTTTTTTTTCACTTATTGTGAATAAAACTTGCAGAAAATTTTCTAATTTGAAGAATGTTTTCCCCAAAAACAAAAAAAAAAAAATTAAATTTTTCTTTGGGAAGAAATTCCTGGGAAATATTCCTGATTGGGCTGAATATAAAACAAAATCTAAATATTTTTTTGCTCTAAAAAGACAAAGGAAAAATTTTAGTTTTTAAATCTGTTCCGGTTGTAATTTAAGTATTATTTCACGATTTTTTACTTTATACTTATGCGACAGCAATTTATCATCATTATATAAATATTGTTTTCTTAGCAAGTTCTTTTTTTTAACATAATTTCTATTGTAAAATACTTTTTCTTTTAATAATTAATTATTAAACTAAGTCTTCTCTCATAGTGATGTTTTCTTTTTATTTTTATGTGTGTAATAAGAATATTATTTAAATTAAAAAAGAAATGCATTGACTTTCATTATTATAAACTTGTAAAAAAAATTAAAGAGTTAATTTCAAACATAAATATGTACATGAAACTGTGATAATTTTGTTTAAAAAAAGCAATTAACTAAAAAGTAAATAAAAATTAAAATAATATTGCTTTCAAAGCTGAGCCCCAATCGTCGCATTCGATACAAATGAGAACTGTAGATTTTCAAATTTCCATAAAAGTTGCCCGATATCGAGTGCGACGATTTGGCCTCTGTTCTAAGTGAGAAAAAAAATAATAATAAATGGGGCTCAAAGGTACACAAATTACAATTTTTACTTTTATTGAATTTAATGCTTATTTTTTGTTGTTATAATTTACATGCTGTTTATAGAAAACGATTGATCAGAACTTCCAGAACTTTTTTAAAGATTTTTTAAGAAATTTCCAGTCGATCAAGTTGTTCGTTTTTTCTAACAGACTTGTAATTTGTAATTTAAAGCTGTGAGCCCCTGGTTTCACAGTGCCATCACATTACCTTGAAACACCACACAAGGCCAACAACATTAGTTGTTTTTTTTTTTTTTTTTTTTTTTTTTTTTTTTTTTTTTTTTTTTTATGAACATTAATGTGTGACAGTATATGTTATAGTTTTTTTTTATTTTCTTAAATTTCTTTCATTGACATCAAATCCTTTTTTTTTAGTAACAAATTACAAAATTTTCTTTATTTCAATTCTAAGAAAATTTTTATTGCATAACATACACCACTCAAGTGCCGTAATTTGTCTTTTGTTTTTCTTTAAATTTTATTTTTTTGTTTTTTACAAAAATATCTTAGTTTCATTTACATTTTATGTATTTTTTTTAATATTTTTTAATTTACTATATTTTTACTTTAAATTAATCTTAAGTCTTTTTTGGGTTAAAATCTTTAAATTAAATTTTATATTTAAACCCTTTAAAATGTATTAGTTTCTTCATAGTTAAACAAACTGAAAGCAAAGGCCTAAATTTGTAAACAGTGTTTAGCCAAAAAGAAAAAGGAAAAGCTTAGCTTTTATTAAAAATTTTAATTGTATAACTTATAATTTAATTTGCTGTTGTTCCCTAAAAAAATTATTAAATTTTAGCATTTCGGCAAAACACTATTATTAATCACTGATGCTATTGTTGGCCTTGTTGTTTTGTTGCTTTTTTTTTTTTATTAATTAATTTTAATTTTAATTACTTACTTACCTTTGCGTAACAATTGATACAAATTGAACCATACGCCGCTTTGATGCCACCATGAAAAATTAAAATTTTTAAGGGCTAAACAGTGTGTCCACAAATTACACTTAGCATGAAAAGTTTTTCAACTTTTATGCTTAAACAACCACTATACGGCGCAACCTTTCCGTGTGCCATACATAATTTTCAATTCCGGATATAT
The DNA here is from genome assembly GCA_947397855.1 of Thelaira solivaga. Taxonomy (NCBI): domain Eukaryota; kingdom Metazoa; phylum Arthropoda; class Insecta; order Diptera; family Tachinidae; genus Thelaira; species Thelaira solivaga. The sequence continues at coordinate 77,897,319 of OX377611.1, read as the reverse complement.
GATTTTACGTATCAGTTGATTTGTTTTGCCCGATAGCATATCACGACGTGTATCCTTTTTTAATACTTTAATGCCCGGTTTATGTACCAAGAAGGCATTGTCTAATATATGAAATTCATAATCTAAGACACACAAGGCATATCCCTGAGAGAATGAAAAATAAAACTTTTTAAATTAAGTCATCCACACAAAATGTATTTGTTTGATGTACCTGTGGCATTTTATCACTTTTACCTTCCCAACTTAAACGCTCATCATAGTGAGGTTCTGCATTGGTGCCAATATAAATGGGTTCCCAATGCACAAAATAGCCCGTTCTCTTTCCAATATGGAAGACGCCTAATTCATCTGTTTCATTGGCAACTATCCATTCTTTGGATTTCGGCACACCATGACAACTGGCACATACACGCTTATGAAATGGTATGGCTTTGCCAGTACGCAGGAACTCTTGTAATTCAGTTTTATCACGTGGCACTGGACTATTTTCATCAACTTCGAAAATGGAAAGCGGGAAGACACTAATGAGGAAAGCAAAACTTGACTTAACAAGCAAAAAAAAAGCAAACTCATTGAAAACTACTTACCGGGGTGCAGTCCTTTGTAAGTATGGCTCATTACGTGCTATCATTTCTAAGAATTTTTTCACCAAACCTGGATTTGGATACAATTCAATATCGGAGGCTAAAATGAAATGTGTGATTGCCGCATCACGTGCTATATTACGACCCACATTAACCGGATATAACAGTTTCTTTTGTGCTTTATACAAATGACCCGATGTTATATTCACATAAGGGGCAGGCAGTGAACAATTGTAGCCTATTTTCAAAGCATCCGCTGGCTTGGGTATTGATTTGGGGATATGTTTTGTGCTAAAGTAAAAGTGAAATGTGACATAGGAGCGCACCAGATTACTTTCGGGTAAACAGTCTCTTAAATATTTGATGGAATCTAAAGTGGGTTGGAAGTCAGTACCGGGTGCATGCATAGCTATGGTAACAGGAGCATTCCATCTGTCAAATTACATAAATTTATGTTTGTAAATAAAAATAACATGTAAAAATTCAATTTAAAATATGGCCTCAAGTTGAAACATTTTTTTAAATACATAATTCAAGTCAGTTATTGCTCAAGCGTTTTTTGTTTGTTTTTAGAATATATCAGACCTAATTAGGCCCTCTTAATTTTCTTTTGCTACTTGTCTTGTTTAATTTTTGCTTTTTTCTTTCTTTCTTAAGCCATATTTTAAATTGTCAAACATACCTTTCTAAAAGGGGTATTAGATTATCTAAAAATGTATAATCTGCATGTGTTGTGTAGGTTATAGATTCATGGCACTTGAGATCACCATGTTCGGCGCGAACATAATTCTTTAATACCCAAAAGTCTCCACGTTGTAGAGTTTCTGGTTCGTAGGGTTTATCATAGCATTTAAGTAAGCTACGTAAACGCTCATCAAAGTCTTTTTCATCACCGGTTACTATAAAACCGACACTAGCTTCGCTTTGAGTATTATTTAGATAACTATTACTGCCGGGTGCAATATTACCAATAACTGTGGCTGGATCACCTATATTTGGGTCCATTTCTGGTGCATCAATGTCTTTGTTAGGAGATTGTACATCTGAGCGTTGTCCTCCACTGTCACTAACAGGCGCTGGTTGTGGCGCCTGCTCAGCGGGGCCCTTGTCATCATTATTTTGAGGTAATTGTTCCTATAAATTAAAATTAATTATGTGTATAGTTTTATGCGTTATACAGATTTTTCAACTTACATTTTTCCCTAACGATTCTCTTAACGTTTTGGCTTGTTGTTGACTTTGTGTTGGCTGTTCCTGCATAAATAGTTGAGAGCCTGTATTAAATGTGTATCTATTACCAATCATCACGTGACTGCATATGTATAAAATCACAGCAATATTTATTAATATACTGCATCTTAGCAGCCAATTTCTTCTCGTAAACATATTTTGCCCCAATGGTTCAAAACGCATGTTTAGTAGTCGAATTTATTTTTCTGTAAGGAATCTCGAAGCTGTTTTTCTGCTACTCCAAGTATTAAAATACGTTGACTTTCTTTTAAATATGAATTTCAAAACTTTTGTTTAAAAAAAATTTCCACAGAAAATAAGATGAGGACTCTGAAATAATAATAAAAAAAAAAAAATAATTAAAAAACATATTTAAATAATGGAAATAAAATAAAGAATTATTAACTTGAGTACCTACCAATAAATAAAGTTTTGATTTATATTGAACAATACAACATCAGACTATTAATTATAAATTTCAATAATTGGAAGCTAGTTCCTTGTTAAAAAGCTGTTAATTATTTTCTTTTCATTTCTTATTACACTTAATCTAATCCCTAAAATTCTAAATTTTTTAAATAATTTGTTTTTTTCATCTGAAATACAAAACACTTTATTTATGTTTTATGATTAAAAATTATTTTTAATAAATACTTCTTTCATTTTTTACTAAAGAAATTCATTATTCCTGCTTGTTTAGTTTTGGCTGTTTGATGTGTAGCTGCTTTAAAATCCTTTTTTAAAGTTGACTTTTTTGTTTCCTTTGTTGGAGTTTTTATAGTCACTGGTGGTATCTTCGGGATTGACTGTGACTTCTTTGTTACTGCTTTCTGTTTTGGTTTTTTTGTAATTACAAAACCGTCTTCATCTAAATAAGTCTCTGCTGCTATTTCTTGCTCTGTTGTTTCGTCTTCTATGTCCATTTTTTCTTGCTTTACTGGTGGATCTTCTTCTTCATCATCGGAATCTAAAATACGTCTTCTTTTGATCGAAGTAGTCTGTTCACTTTCCTTTTCTTCTTCCATTTCTACATCAGAAGCTATAATGTCTCTCTTTAAAGCTTCCAGTTTTTCTTCTTCATCGGAAGAAACTGCTTCCTCTTCTTCTTGTTCGTCATCTTCGAAGAGTTGTATTGAAGTATTGGCAGTTGCTTTAATATTTTCAGTTTTGGCTTTAGGTTGTTCAGCTTGTTTTTTGAAGAAATCTTGCATTTTTTTGGCAGCAGTTGGTTTCAGGGTTCCATTTTCAGTTTTGTTTTCCTTAAGCACTTCTGATTTTTTGGTTGTTGCAGCTGCTGCTGTTGAGGGGGCAAAAAAGTTAACTATCCCCTTTTTAACATCAGCTTTTTTATCTTTGGATGAAATTTCGGCTTTGGGAGAAGTTTTCTTAACTGTTAGGTCCGCTGTAGATGCGTATTTCAGTGGCTCTTTGGCTGATTCTTTTTTAACATTCACAAATTTCTTTTCTTGTTGAACTTCCTGCTTTTTCGTTTCAGTTGATGTGGAAGGGTCCACTATTTCCAGAGTAACATTTTTGGTAGTTCTATGTCTTTTATCACACTCCTTAATACTCATAGGCTTAAAAATTGGGGCACCAGATTTTGCACCACCTGCCACTTCAACTGAGTACAGTGCAGATTTAGCATTCCTAAGCTTGTCTAGCCAATCTTTAAGCTTAGTTTCAGCCACAATTTTATAAACTTCCTTTTTCATTTCACCCTCCTCCTTTGCTTCCTCACCATGAATAAGATATCTTTTATCAAATTTTGTATCATCTTTTTTCTTCTGTTCATTTAAATAATCTTCAACCACTTGGTTAACTTCAACATAAGGACGTTTATACTCATCCGAAAGTTCACTTATTAACACGCGACGATCAAAATTTATTAAACAATTATTTAAGTCTTCTTTTAATTTTATGGAACTCATGACTATGCGTGCACTTTTTTAAAATTTCACAATTTTTTGGTAGAAAAATATTTATTAACAATTAGCTTGCTTTTTCGCGTGCCTACAAAAAAAAAAAAAAAACGGCGGTGCAATTATTGCTGTATACACAAGGAATGAAAGGAATGAAATGGAAACATCAACAGCACAGCTGCTAACAGCGAGTTGTGTTTCATGTGAATAAGAAAACAGTGATGTATTCTGAAACTTAAATTGTTTTTTTTTTAAATTAACGGTTTTCATTACGCATACACAAACACAAACTATAAATACAAAAATAAATATATATATAAATAAATTTAATATGTTGTTATTGTTGTCAAGTATTAAAATTTATGAGTGGTCAAAATTCTCTCTCTTGTTTTTGTTATTGTTGTTATTGTTACGTTTACAATTTACACGAGTTTAAAAAAACGAATGAAACGTACCAAAAAAGTAAAATAAAAACAAAAACAATTGGTTAAGTACTAAAAGCTGCACAAGCATACTTGAAATCTTACAAGCACTTTTTATTATAAAATTTTACACATGTTTGTAGTGATGTGTGGCTTTGAAGTATGCTTGTGCAGCCCTTTATTAAGTAATATGTATATACATTCTTTACCAAGAGCCTATTGTGTGATGATTATGATTGTTGTAATTATGATGATAAGTGTCCAAGGAAGGGCGGAATAAAAGGGGGAGTGGGCTGCCACTAAATATTGCGTGTGTGCGTTTTTATGTTTTAATTTTTTTTAGCTACCCTTTTTCATTAAATGTTATTGTGGTCACTGTGTTGGTGTTCGAGGGTTTGAACCTATCTTGAAGGGCAAGCCACTAACACCAGACCAGACAGAAAAAAATTGCAGGCAACAATAAATTTTGTTTGTATGTATAATACATATATAAAAGTTATTTTGCGTAAATGATCATACAATAGTTTGCTTTCCTTTTAGTAAGAAAAAATTAATTTAAATAATTTGAAGAAAAAAATTTTTAAATTTACCTTCAAAGGAAAATATTTGTTATGTGTTATTTAAATTAAAAATACTAAAGGGGTAATTTAAAAATAAAAAAAAAATTAAAAAAAAATTTTTTTAATTTAAATTAAAGGGAAATAACTATTTAGTTTTTTTTTAAGTAAACACATTTCAAAGCCAACATTTTACTTAATATGTAAATCACATATTTTAAAAATATAAATTGTGTGTTGCATTAAGTTTATATTTAAAATTATAGTTTGTATTTTTTTAATTGTCAACCTAGTTTTATTTTTAAATTAATTAATTTATGACTTACGGCATTGTACATATGTATGTGTACAAAATAATTTTAATCCTCTTAAAAATGTATTAAAATTTAATTTTTAAATGTATTTTTGTGTCATTAATAAAAAGGTTTAAGCAGTGCTTTAAAACAATGCAAACATAAATAAAAAAATTATATTATGCACTGATTGCAAATTACCGCAATTAGTAAGCAACTCAATGATATTAATTTACATTATTTTACTTAAATGTTTAAAAAAAAAATTTTTTGTTAAAGCAAAATATGCACGATTCATTAAAATTGTTTTTGTGCTGTGTATGGCGTTTTTTTTACAAAATATTTCATTCATTTCAATTAGCATAAAATAACAATTTTGTGTATTGAAAAACCACATTTTATTGGCAGAAAGTGCATTAACCACAAATCATGATTCATATTGTTCAGTTACCTCCATCATTTTTACAAAAAAAAAAAGAACTAAAATCAAAAACATTTCAGGCACAAAACACAAAATATTCATTGTGGCGAATTTAAATAATGAAAGAAATATTTTCTTCTCTTTTGTTCATTAATTATGTATTAAAAATATTTTTTTATTGTTAGTTTTAGGTCAGACAAGGGGTGCGGGTGCCATTTAAACCCTTTCCCCAAAAAGTATTTTCATTTTGTTTTATTTTAGCATGTAAGCAGGCAGGCAGGCAGTCATATTTTATTTATTAAAAAGTTTCTAAAGGCCTAATGCAACAACAAAGATACTTATTATGTCGTCGTCATGCTCACTATCAAAAAACCCCCCATTTACTCTAATATGTATTGGCGGGCAACATTTTATTTTTGCCAACCGTCTTTTATTTGTCATTGTGTTTGCCCAGCATGTGCAGGTGTATTTGTTTGAGTATGTGCATGAATGATATTTCATTTATTTAATGTAAATCTTTTTTGTTTTTCATTAATTTTAAAATATATTTTAGGGTGTGTTGAAAGAAAGTGTCAAAAATATGAAAAACACACGCACAAACCCATTCACACACTGCAATGCTGCATTTTTGTCATATTTTTATTTTCAACCAGGGGACCCGCAAAACGTTTTATTTATTTTATTTTATTTATATCGAAATGCATTAAAAATGTAAGTTTTTTTTTTGGAATGTCATGTGTGTGTATGTATATCTTAGTAAAATTAAAAAAAAAATTGATTATTCATAAATGAAATAAATATTACACATGTTTGCTTTCAAGTATGCTTGTGCAATGCTCTAGCCTTAAAGTAGTATGTGTGTGTCTGTATATTTTTATTTGCAGCTTAAACGTGGAAAATTTTCATGACTTTACAAGATAATAATGCTACAGGATACAACTTGTAAGTAAAATAAAACACTAACCCTAACACACACCACACAAACACAATTTTAAATCACAATTACAGTAAAACCTCTTTCAACGCAAATAATAAAAGTATTCCCCAGCTTCAAGAGCTGAGATTGTGGTGGAAATCCTTCAAAATTTGTTTCTTTATAACACACTGTCTCCCTCTCACTTTTTCTCTCTTTTAAACTTTCGATAGATATTATATGATTTAAAAAAAAAAAAAACTTTATCTATTTTCTAGGGCTTTTAGATTTTATTAAAATACTGCTTTCTAACTAATGATTTTTATTATTATTTATGAGCAGGAATAGCATCGTGAGCGACCTACCGCTTGCACTGTCATAAATTTAATAAATTAAAATTCATAAAAATTGTTTTAAATTGCTTCAGGAAATATTTCATAAATAATAAGAATTAATTTCATTAAATTAATGAAATTATTTCATTAAATTAATTAAATCATTTTGTTAAACCAATGAATTCTTCATTGAATTAATTAACTTCTTTCATTAAGTGAATGAATAATTCATTGAATTTATTGATTGGTTCATTAAATGAATGAATACTTCATTAAATTAATGAAATTATTTCATTAAAATTAATGAAATTATTTCATTAAAATTAATGAAATTATTTCATTAAAATTAATGAAATTATTTCATTAAAATAATGAAATTATTTTATTAAATGAATAAAAACTTCATTGAATTGATTAACTTGTTTCATTAAGTGAATGAATACTTCAGTGAATATCTTTGCTTGAGAAAGCAAAATATTTCATTTAATGAAATACTTTATTGAATCAATGAAATGTTTTCATTAGTTTTAGCAAACATTTTAATAGGGAAAAATAATAAATTATTTTTTCATTTTCTTTTTGCTAGCGTTGAGCAAACGTATATTAGATATGTGTTGGGATGTTTTCTCTCTCTTTCCCTCACTCTGTTGACGGAGAAGACACACTAAGGTAAAGGGATTTTCGTGTAAAACCACCCTTATTTTTCTAAGCACTATTGGATAAGGTATTAATTATCATCATGGGCTATAATCGCACCACTACCTTTAAGATCTATTGTTCAGCTAGATAAGCTGTAGTTTTATTGCCTGAAAGAAGCTTTCGCAGTTAGTTTAGGCCAAATCACGGTCAATATCAATATCGAGTTTTTCCTAACAAAATATTCAACGGTTTCATTCGACTAAGAATGTGATGATTTGAATTTTTATTTTGGAAAATTTTTTTTTAAAATTCAAAAGCTAAATTTCTTAGCTGAGTATTTGTGTTTTTCGAGGTTATACTGTTTTTGAAAACCTCCAAAAAAAAATTAAGAAAAAAGAAATTAAATAAAAGGGAAACCACCTCAAAATCTACAACGGAAAACGGAAATATTAAACAGATATGGTGAAGCGGAAGCAGGTAAAAAAAACGAGATAAACGAATAAGAGAAATTTGGTTTTTTACACATCAAGTTAATTTATAAACTTTACAACTTGAATTTAAAATGCACACACATGCAAAGGTGGCTCAGCCCGTATTAATTTTTTTAATTCATATTTTTTTTAAATATTATTAAATTGCACAGAAACTGTTACAAACTTAAAGCTCTTTCCAAGCATGTGCATTTTTTGTTTTTGTTAAACACATTTTTGGAAGGCTTGCTTTTTTTAAAAGCCAGAAGAAAATAATAAAAATTGATTTTGGCAACTGTGAAATTATTATAAATTTTTTAATGGTTCTTCTTTGAGAAATGGAATATTTTGCTAAAGGCTTTTTATTTAAAGTTTGTTTTGTAGCAAAAACAAATACACTGTTTATGTAATTTCGTTGGAAAAGCCATATTCGTTTTAAAATTATTTTATATTCTGTTGTTGCACATTTTAACATTTAACTGTTTTGTTTAATGCAGACACTTTTCCCATATTTTTATTTTCTTAATAACACACTGTGACAATTAAAACCCACAATTGACATTCTTTATGAAGAAATGAAAAGTGTACTAAAGGCATGCAACAGGGTGAAGTTGGAGTGATTGAAAAAGCTTCATCACTTTTTTAAGAAATTTATTTTTATTTTTAAAATTTATGGCACGTATTAAAAAAAAAAAAAAAAAAAAAAAAAACAAGAGAAAAAACCTGCAAAAACATTTTAAATCAAAATAATATTTTGCAAAAATAAAATTAAAAAAAATTTATTTGTTAGTTTATTTTATTTTAATTAAAAAAAGTTAAAAGTTCACAAAAAATTTGTATTAAAAAAAAAAATAATTATAGAACGAGCAGAGGGAAGGTCCAATATTTTCCTAAAGGTAGGTCAGATTAGGTTAGACTGCACAGGACGCTTTGAAAAGAAAAACAAAAGAGTCTTCACGTACGTCGGTCTACTGATGAGGTCTTTTTATAATTTCATTATGTTTATTATTTTAAACACGGCGACCCAGATTATATATATATATAAAAGCCAATTATTTTCTTTAGTGAGAGCCCACTTTTTTGTCTGGGATGCAACAAGAAGTTTCCCAGAAGTCCTGCTCTACGAGACCCTAAGGCCGTACAGTTACAAAGTGCATGGTCTGAGGTTTCGTCAAACAAACCTAGAACTTGTTTTTACCTCACAGGTCCTTTAGATACCTGGCACCACAAATTCTCAAATTATGCCACAAATTAATTATAGAATAAAAGATCCCGTTTCTATCTACTCACTCGGCGATTTGGCTCTTATTTAAAAAAAAATTTAATTATGAAAATAAATTAATTTTTAATTTAATTTTAATGTCACAGATAGAGGTGGCTGTTCGTTGAATACGAATTAAAAAATATATGAGCCAGTCGCTCTTTTTCTAGCGGCAGCAGCACAAAAGAGGCGGCTAATTTAGACACAGCCACACATTTCTTTAGAATTATGTAAAGAACCAAACCCAATGAATTGTTTTCATGGCAGCAACACGAACTAACAATTTATGGTTCTATACATGTTGCGTGATATCTAAAATCACAATACCCAGTCAGCTATTTCGTTTGTAGTTTGACTGCTGCTAGTGCATTCTGGGATGTGCATCTCGAGAGTGTGATAAAGATTTACATTGGTGTAACTCTACTCAGTGCTTAATAAAGTTTTGAGAATTGTGTTTCACTCAAGAACCAGTTTTCTACTTTAATGTATTTGGGAGAGATGCCAAAGTAGGGTTGTGGTCTTCTAAACATACTACACCCCCTCTGTTGTTCAATCAGTCTGGCTTTAATAACCAGGAGATTATTATGGATGTCAAGTTTGTTCAAAGATGACAGACAATCCGTTACAATAGCTGGTCTTAGCTTAGGTTAACGTAAGGCCAGCAGTGTAGCTTGGCTGTCTTCCCTTTAGTTTTTCTCTTGTAATATGCCCTAGCACATTTGAGGATAGCGCAGATATCTATGTTTTTTCCGCAAGCTAATGCTTCTTCTCTAACTGCAGCCTTGTTATACCTGGAGATAACTATGGAAACCTTGACAATACAGCTAAGGTTTTTAGTTAAAACTCGCTTTAGTGTTAAAACCAACATGTCATGTGAACAATATTGATTTACGTTTTTGCTTTTTCAAAATAGATTTTTTTAAGTTTTCCGAATTAGGTAGCCTCGAGCAGTCACTTTTGCTTAATAAAAATATCTAGTACAGAATTTCAATGGATTTTTTATTATTATTATTATTTATTTCTTCATTTTGTTTAATTTACAACACAAAAAAAAAAAATAAATAAAATTGCTAGTAAATTTTTATGTTTTCAAAGTTAATTTAAGAACAAGAAAAAAAAAAAGATAGAAAATCCGCAAACATCACAGCTTAAAAACAAAACACTGAAGGTTAATGTACTAACAACAACAGAAAAAAAAATTAATAAAAATTGTTTGAGAAACATACTTAGAGATGCCAACTATGCAAAGACGAACTTTTTTTTTTTGTTTGTTTTTGGGGAGGAACAATTTCATTTACAATTCTAGGAAATTGATTTAGTGCTTAAACTTTTTGCAAAAGCTTTACTTAGACCATCGGGTATGGCTTACAGAATACCACCAAATGTGAATAGCTCGTTAATGAGTTTATAAAACGATTTTATCTTTATGCATGTTGGCCTGTTTAAAAGTAATTAAAAACAATGACTTTTTAAAGAGTTTTTTGTACAAAATTTAATATAGAAATCAAGAATATGCAAAAATCTCCATTATGAGAAAAGATAACTTTTTTTTTAATTATTTTTTATAAAACTTTTTTTTTTTTTGCTTTTAATGATAGAAGCCATAGCCAAAAGCGACGTGATTTCTTCATGACGCAGCAATTAAAATTTTGTTTGTTTTGTTGGCTTAATTTTTGTAAGCAGCATAACTGAGCTGACTGCCATGTGGAAGTAAAACGAAATAAATTTATTTTTGAACTACACAAATCTGCAAAAGCTGTTTTACTTGTCGGCAGAAAAGAAACAGGGCCTGGCAGAGTCCCGAGACATGCAAGATTGCACGTTCTTTATGGCTTCTCTATGATAGCAAATGCTTTTTTTCAGCTGTTGAGCAGCAACAGCAAGGATATTACCAGATCATATTATGCCGCTATGCTAGCGAGCAGGTGGCTCATAATTCTACTTGATGCCATGTAAAACAAACAACCAATTTAATAAAAAATTTAATTTTTTTTCAACTAATCACACGTTTCATTACTCTATTGACAACATTTTATTGATTCAATGAAATATTTCATTAAATGAATAAATATCTCATTGAATTAGTGACCATATTTCACTGACTCAATGAAATATTTCATTAAATGAATAAATATCTCATTGAATTAGTGACCATATTTTACTAACTCAATGAAATATTTCATTAAGTGAATGAATGTTTCAATAAATTAAAGACATTTCATTGATTCAATGAAATATTTCATTAAATGAATAAATATTTCATTGAATTAGTGGCAACATTTCATTGATTCAATGAAATATTTCATTTAATGAATAAATATCTCATTGAGTTAGTGACAAAATTTCATTGATTCAATGAAATATTTCATTTAATGAATAAATATCTCATTGAGTTAGTGAGAAAATTTCATTGATTCAATGAAATATTTCATTAAGTGAATGAATGTTTGAATAAATTAATGTCTTCATTAATGTTTCATTAAGTGACTGAATATTTCATTAAATGAATCACAATATTTCATTGGTTCAATGAAATATTTCATTAAATGAATAAATATCTCATTGAATTAGTGACCATATTTTACTAACTCAATGAAATATTTCATTAAGTGAATGAATGTTTCAATAAATTAAAGACATTTCATTGATTCAATGAAATATTTCATTAAGTGAATGAATGTTTCAATGAAATATTCCATTCAATGAATGACAATATTTCATTGACTTAATGATAAATTTATTTTGACATTGATGGGGAAAAAATGAATTTTTTCATGGGATTAATGAATAAAATTCTTTGACTGTAATATAAAAAAAACTTTAATAAAAAAAAATGTCTGATTTTTCTTTTGTATCGTAAATAAAGATTTTAAAAGTTTATTTATCAAAAACAAAATTATTATTTATTCTGCACAAACAATTTCTAAAGCAACTTTCAATTTTGAATTTTAATATTTTTTTATATATGTTGCTGTTATTGTTGTTGTAATCAACACACAAAACTTATTAAAAAGTAGAGAAAGTATTTGAAATAAAAGAAAAATTAAAACACGCAAATTTTAGCGTATGATGGTTTTGAAATTGAAAAGCTTAAAAGAGTTTTAACGTGTTTTTAATGGAAAAATTTACGATTTTCAAATCAATGCAAATATTTTTATAAAATAGATTTGCTTAAAGAAAATTTTGTACTGTGGGGCTGCTCGGTATTGCGATTCGAAAGTAGTTGCGATGCGAAAGCTAAATGTTTTGCGTTTGCTCTTTAGTTATCTCAAGATTTTTTTGGGTATAAACACCTGAAAGAGCGGGGTACTACCAGACAAATGCAAAATGTAAACTTTCAATCACATTAAAGATTCAATTAGTTAAAACGTTTCTCCGACCATAAAAATCTCCTGGCAAAGTTCAAAATGTGCTACTCACACATAAAATATTTCTTAAAATCCACAAGTAATTTTGAAAGAAAATTTTCATCCAAAATCCCCTATAGAGCTAAATTCTTGCTATAGAAATCCTAATAGAAGCAAAAAAGGGACGGTTATGTTCCCTTGAAAAAAAATAAAGACATTAAAATTATTTTTTAAGCAAAAGCCTGCGTATGTTTTTATGAAAATTCTCTTCGAAAGCCTTTTCGCCTGATTTGAGCAGTTATTTCATTTAACATAAAGTTGTATGGTTGTTCTATTGTTTAATTAAAATTCTGCAACAATAACAAAATTATTATAACAACCAATCAAATTCCAAAGAAATATTAAAGTGAAACTTTTTTCTTTTTCATATACATTTTGATTAGCTTTTTAGTCAATTCATGATTTTTATAGTTTCTAGTTTGCCATAGAAAATTGCAGATGCTTTTTTTTTTATATAATTTTGACCAATAACTTTTTTTTGTATTTTTTTTTTTTTTTTTCAGTTTTCTAAATTACATCAAGTTTTAGTATGTATACATGGTGATGCTACTATTGATGCCCCTACTGCTGCTGTTGCATGCAACAAACTGGCTGTATAACAAACTACTACTTGTAGTACCTAATTAAAGTTAATAAGTATTTTCAGACAACAGTATCATCACTTTTACATTATTTTTTAACTTTTTTTTTTTTTTGACTTCATCTTCTCTACTTGAACATTTTCCTCTCTCTCAAGTTTTGCTGGCAAATACACAAACAAGGAACGAGTACTAGCATATACATTTCATAAGTATGTATGTATGTGCATGCATATTCATTCTGATGCTGAAATGAGCTGAACTGAACATGACTGACATGACGGTATGATGATGAAGGCGACTGACTTGCAAGCTTATCGAACATTTAAAATTATCATAAAACCAAAGCTAAATGAATGTAAAGGATGATGATGTGAGAGGGGAGGAAGAACTACAAAAAAAAAAAGAAATATTGTATCTTGGAATAGTTTTCAAGTGCCTTGCCACACTGGCTTGAGAAAAATATTTTCAATTTAATTATTAAACACAAAAATAATTCGCTAAAATCTAGCGGTTTTCAGAGTAAGTGTAACACAAACTGCTGCAACTAAACCGGCTGCAGCCAGATTTTTGTTTTGCATCAGGAAACATGACACATTTAAGAAGAAAAAAAAAGGGGCATAAAATAAAATAAAAAAATTTTCATCATTTTCTTTCTTTTTATATACATTTTATGATCAGTATTAAAAATGCATGTCCAGAGCTTTTGCTTTAAAAGTTTTTCTAAATTAATTTTAATGCGCATGATAACACAAGAAATTTAATTCACATGCTGCAAGAAATACATTTTTCTACAGTTCATTAGCTGAAGGGGTTAAAATTAAAAAAAGTTAATTTTTTTTTTCTTTTAAAAAGTTTCAATAAAATTTTTCTAGAACGTTCCACTCACTGCCATCCTTAGAAAGCCGTAGCAGTTGTTGCTAATATAAAAATTTTATCAACTTAATTTGGTTGCTCCTTCTTTTTGCTTCATTAATAAAGAAATTAGGATTGAAATTAAAATGAGTTACAGCATTACAAACATAACACAAGGGAGAAGAGCAGAATAGCAAAATAGCAAATAATTGAAATGTTGCACTATAATATTTAAAAGTTAAATTTTATAGTTAGTCATGTCATGGCAATTAGGAGAAATGTTTACTTGTAAAAATCAACAGAATAAGGAAATGAATAAAGAAAAGTTATAAAAAGTTAATAAATTAGCAAGAATATATATGAGTTAATAAAAGAGTGTACTCGTACTTGTACGAATAGTTATGAAATATGTACCACAAATAACTCTTATAATTATATAATAAATTTAAAATAAACGACTAAATACCAGTAGCAAAATATACAAAAGGAATAATTAACAGTCGCATCATTTTTTGAAGAAGCTAAAAAGGGAACAGCATTAAAGCTATCACAGTTTTTACTAAAAACTTTCAATAATCCCAGCATTTTAATAGAAAAGTTTTAGAGCACAAAAATTTACTACTTAGTAGCAGAAATTTTAATGAAAAAGTAAGAAAATTTTCTATGGAAAATACTAACATTAATTTAGTTTTCTTAAGAAAAATAGCAATACAAAACTTGTAAGTATTTGTAAAAAACTATAGCAAAAACTAAATTTGTACAAGAGTAAATTAAATGAAGTTCAATTTTATTTTATCAATAGCATAATTTTATATAGAAAACATACGAAAAAAATAAAACATTTTGTAGAAAAATTTACAATTAACTAGTAGCAAATGTTTAAAAGCAAATATGCTGAAAATGAAAAATTTGCTACAGAAAAATTTAACAGAAGCAAAAATAGGACAAAATTTTTAATTTTTATAGATAATATTGACAGTAGTAAACTTTGCTACAAAAAAATAAAAAATTTTTTAGATAAAAGCAAAAAATGTAGAAAAGTTTTTACAAAGATAATTTTTTTAATAGAAATTACTAACAGTTATAATATTTGCTACACACATATTTAAGCAGTAGCAATGTTAATAAAATTTGCTACACGCAAAAATATTAAGATTTGCTACAGAAAGATTTGAATAGTAAGCAATATAAAATTTAAGTATAGTAGCAAACTTTGCTATAGAAGAAAATTAAAAGTAGCACAAAAATAGAAATAAAAATATTTATTACAGAAAATTTTTCTTTGAAAAGCTTAACAAAAGCAAAATTTTAACAGAAAAATTATAGAATAGCAATTATTTCTATATAACAGTTTGTTAGAAAAAAATATTTTTAAAGAAAAATTATTCATTTCAATTTTAGTATTACTATTATTATTATTCTTTTATTAATAGTTAATAAATTAAATAAAAATAAAACGTGTTGCCAAATATTGCGTCAAAGAAATCATAAAATTAAACATGCTAATCAAAAACAATATTTATTAATCAAGTATTTTTGTATGTCAATATTTTTATCATATTTTAACTCTGACGTTAAAGTTCTTTTTTTGTT
The DNA here is from genome assembly GCA_947397855.1 of Thelaira solivaga. Classification (NCBI taxonomy): domain Eukaryota; kingdom Metazoa; phylum Arthropoda; class Insecta; order Diptera; family Tachinidae; genus Thelaira; species Thelaira solivaga. The sequence goes on along the minus strand of OX377611.1, from coordinate 77,881,842 downwards.
GTTTCTAGTTGATAAACAATTTTATTTTTTGCTTTCCAATAATTGTTAATAATGTAGACATTTTGTTGTTTTATATCATGTTTTTGTTAATTAAAAAAAAAAAAAATAATAAAAATTGACAAAAAATCAATTTGAACTATTTTTCATACCCTTTAAAGTTTCATATATTTTTTCAACGTTTTGTGTCGTCAGGTAAGTTTGCGTGTTTGCTGTTTGTTTCTAGAGCAAATCTACTACCACTTTTTCAGACAATGTGTGAGCAGTTTTTTGTTTTTTTTTTATTTTAACATTTGGCGCTTAGCGTGTCAAAGTACCAGAAACATACACAAATCAAGCCAACACGTACAAACAAATTCAAACAATAAGCTTAACAGCCAGAAAAGTTTTTTTTTTTCGTTTGTTTATTTTTTCTTCATTATACGTATTTTGAGGTCAAAAACAATCGATTTTTTTCAACTGCTTAAGTTTGAGTTTTTCTTTTACTTGTTTTTTTTTCAAATTTTCATTCATTTTCAATTATAAATTTAGGTTTTAAACCCATTATGTTTAATGTGTAAGCAAATTTCCATCTATTTAATTAATAGAGAAAACAATGTTTCCATTTGTTTAATATATTTGGTTTTTCAGTGAAGACAAGGGATTAAACAAAAAACCTGGCAGTTGGATATGCTACTCAAAATTTTAGTAGCAAACTAAAAACAAATGTTTGCTACAAAAGCAAAATAATATAATTTAACTTAGGACCAACTCTATCCAAAATCCTATCTACATTTTTTGAACAAAGAAGCTTTTTCAAAGCATTAACAAACATTTTCGACATGCTGTTAGGCCCAGCACATTTCACAGTATTTAAACTGCAGTTTGGGGTCTTACTAATACAAACGAGTGACCGTTTGTATGTAAATAAATTGTAATAAATAAATTATGTTGATTTATTATATTATACCTGCTTGTTATATTTAGAAAAAGAAAATTATGAGTGTAAGTAAACTTGTATTTAAATAGGGTTGCTTGAGGCAATAAATTTGAAAATAAAAAATAGAAATAAAAATATGCAATAGGAGGGCATAAATATACCCCAAATACTAGTATGTATTCTTTAGACACACAATAGACATGAAATTAAAACTTAGAATTTTTGCACCTGCTGTAGCAAAAGCAAACATTATGAAATTTTATAGAAAATTTTTGTTTTCTATTTTTAAATAATTTATTTTAACTTGAAACGCCATTGAAACTAACCAAGAGAGTTTGTTTTTTAATTGGGTAATTTTTTGCTACACTAGCAATACGAGTATATGCATGTCAAGATAAATATGTCTAGTTAAATATGTTTTTCAAAAATATCGCATGCGATAAAAAAATGTCCTTACAAATTCTTCACATATGTACTGAATTTAAAGGGTTTTATTAAGACTTGAATCTCAAGGAATGGGACCTAATGGAAAACAACCACAATGGATAGGGCTATCGGGAATAATACCTCTGCAAAATAGGTAATGCTAAAAATCCCTCAGAGCAAGAGTGTAAGGTAATTTAAAAAAAAAAATTTTAAATAATTCAAAGTAACTTCTGAGTATTTGAATGGTATATTACAAATCTAGATGACCTCCCCTTTAAAATGATATGTGTCCCATTCCGTAATCTTGTGTGGTTCGTCCGGAAGTCGCTAAAATTCCTCAGAGCAAGAGTACTGGGGTATATGGAAATTTAAAAAAAAATTTTAAAAATAATGCAAAGCAACTTCTGAGTATTTTAGTAATAGATTCCACATCTAGATGACCTAACCTTTAAAATGATATGTGCCCCATTCCTTAATCTTCTGTGGTTCGTCCGGAAATCGCCAAAAATATATTCAATATTTGGGTAGGATATTTTCTAAAAAAAATTTCACATATACAATAAGGAGAAACTGTATTCTCAGGATGATGTTCTATCCATTGTGGTTGTTTTCGAGTAGGTCCCATTCCTTGAGATAGAATGGTTTGGCTTGAAATCTCAATAAACCCCTTTAAATTCGGTACATATGTGAAGAATTTTGTAAGGACATTTTTTTTATCGCATGCGATATTTTTGAAAAACATATTTAACTAGACGTATTTATCTTTACACACATTAGCAACAGAGCATTAGCTAAGCTTAGGTTACTTACTATTAATTTATTAAATAAAAAAATTTCTATAAATTTAAAAGTATTTAAAAATAAGTTTTATTTAAAATAAGCGAAGTAGAAATTAAAATTATGCGTGAATGTCTGGCCATTTTTTTTTTTTTTTTTTTTAATTTATAATTTTGCTAATAAAAATTATCACACAATTTTTATGTGTTTAATACTCGTAAGCTATCTAAAGAAAAATTCTTATATATGTAAATCCCTTTAAATTAAATTTATGGGAACAAGACATTTTTTATGGGATTTACTTTTGTAATTTAAAAAAAAAAAAAAAAAAATTTTAGTTTGCAACAAGCAGAGAACTTTATGTTCATTATTAAAATTTTGTTTTAACTTGTTGAATGAATGACTTATAAAAAGAAAAACATTTTTTTTATTAGCAAATAAAATTTATAAATAGTAGGGGTTCCCTTGAGTGGAGAATAAGCCAAAATTTTTGGCGGATAGTATAACTATAGTTATTCGTGCGGTCTTTTCTGGCCGCATTGACCAGATGACTACTTCAAGTTGCTGATTCTTTTTTTCATATAAATAATATTTAGAAAATGTAATGTTTTCAGAGGGCTTATGAGGTCCCTACACACTCAATTTCAGTACAAGTGAATTGCTAAAGTCCGCCAATGGGAAAAATTTTATAATTTTAATATGATTTGAATTTTTTTTAAAAAGCTTTTAATAGAAAATTTTAACAATCACATTATTTTAATAGAAAAGTCTTATAGCCAAAAAAAGTTCTTACAAAGAATATTATTATTTTAATGAAAAAGTTTAACAGTAAGAAGATTTTCTAGGGAAATTTCCTAAAGTCCCCCAATATGAAAAATTAAAATAATATTAAATAATTTAACTAATTTAATAACAAATACAAATACATAAGAAGACCTAAAAGCTTAAAAAATATTTATTTATTTACTTTTAAAATAATTTAATATGATTTTAATTTCTAGCAAACAATTGATCAATCAAACAAATGCATAAAATTAATTTTTAAGAAGCTAAAACTGTATGTTAATGCGGGTTTTACACTATAATACAAGAGTTAAGATTTTAATTGGATTTTGAAAAAGAAAAATCAAATGGTATCTGATACGACTGATGTAAAAATCATACAGGGGTTTTATACTATAACTAGCTGACCCGGCAAACGTTGTTTGGCTTTTAATTTTATTTATATTGAAAAATAATTAAAAAGAGTTGGGCTATGCAGAACAAGTAACATAAAAATTAGCCAAATCGGTCCACCCGTTCTCCGATTAGAGAAAAATGTAAAAAGTAGGCTTAGTGGGCATGGTCTATTTTAATTTTCATAAAATTTAATATTTAAGGTTTTGCCTAAAATATTAAATAAAATATTAAAATCGTACTCCTAGAGTAAAGTAGCATGCAAGACTGGGTAAAAACAGGTAATAGATAAATTAACCAGATGCCAACTGCAGAGACGGCGGTTGTGTAACGCTAAGCCTTCCAAGGCGTAACCCAAAGGCATACACAGAAATTCAATAAAATCGGTAGGGTAGTGTAGGGGGAGTACAAGTTATACGACTGTCAAATTTCTTATTATTTTTCTTTGGATTTCGATTTTTGACAAGTCGTTTTACTCAGTATTATAGTGTAAAACCCAGCAGCATGCATAAACACTCAAGTGATTTGGTCGTGTATAGAAATTTTAGTTACTTTAAGCTTTGCTCTCAAACAGATTTTGATGCTTCTTTATGGCAAAATTATGTCAGTTGTTTTAAAAAAATTTATTTTAGGATCACCCTGATTTTTTTTTCTGATATACCAAACATCTGCGTGTTTATACAATTTATGGCAATTTTTTATTACAATTGCAGATTTCGTTTTTTTCTTTTTTTGCTTGTATTTTCTGTTTCATTTCTATTTCCCTTAAAAAAATTTCTGTCATATCCCTTTCTTAACATGTTTAAAAATATTAAAGCAACTTTATGGTTGATACTTAAATCGAACAACAATAAAACAAAATGAATAAGAGAAAACGAACTGCAAAAATAGAATTTTCAATTCATTAAATCCATTAAAGAGAAAGAGATGGTAGTACAGTTGATAAAGATGTGTCTGTTGCTTACTTAAATATATTTAATGGATTTACTTTAGTTTAATGTGGCTTCATGCATTTAAACATACTTTAGAGGAAATTATTATCTTTATTAAGGAAATAGTGCCCTTTCTGTGCAGCAGGTTAACAAAGAACTGCAGCTAGTATTTGGTGTAATGAAAGGAAATATCTGTCAATGTCTGTTTAGATTTTTAGTAAATAAAATTGAGCATAAAGTGGAATCTTAAGAATAAATCCAAGACAATTAGGGTTTATTGTGCTAAAAATATTGGGCCACACTAAAGTGACCATGAACAAAAGTCAGCTCTTAATAAAAACCTACTTTTTTGTGCCTTTTGGCCCCTTTTTTCTGAACAATGGATCTTAAAGGTCGTGATGCGATCATAGCCCATAATGATAATAAATATTTTTTCTAGAGATTTTGAGACTTTAAGAAGTTCCTTAAGGTAATTAAGAAGATTAAATAATAAATACAAATTTCAGTTATTAAAGGACACCAGCCAAATTGTGGCACTCGATATGGAATGATAAATTAAACTTGCTCAATAGTGAATGTCAATAGTCCCAAAAATAGTAGACACAAGATTACGCTAACCTGCATATAAAATTTTAATTTGCTGCGCATGTAGCCTGAACTACCTCACGTGTATTTAATTTACAGCTAAATAAGAGTAACAGAGAGAAATGTATTATTTTTTTCTTCAAACAGTGGACAAATCATGCGCATGGTGTAAACTTTTGTAAATCATTCTTGAATAGCCCTGATTATGAGTGTCGTTGTTGTGACACGCCCTACATATAATTTATATTAGCTTGTTGTAAATTCGACTACGACAGCGAAATTCGTAATTAGGCCTAATATTTGGCCTCAAAACTTTTTTTTTAATTTTAGCTTATAGAAAAAAAGAGGCTGTAAATGCCAGTTAAGCTGCAGCAGGAAATATTTTCGGCTTTGCATAAGTCCAGAGCCCTTCTGAACCTTAATTCATGCCTTAATATGAGCAGGAAAAAAACGAGGTCTACAAAATAGATGAAGAGCTGAATAGGGCATGCAGAAAAAGAAATTAATTTTTTTTTTTAAACAACACAATTTCATCAAGCTGCTTGGCTTGTCTAGGCAGCAAGCAAACCTGCGACTTCTAGATTGATAGGTTAGTACGCAGCCCTTTTTTTTTTTTAACATATCTGGGTCGAAGCTATTCTTAACTTTAGCAGAAATGACCTTAATCTTTAAAGAGCCAGCAAGCTCCGAAAGGTTTGAAAAATCCGATTTTGCCTACTTTGATGCCACTGTCAGCCACCCATTCAACAGTTTGAGTCCCCTATTAAGAATTGCAATTAGTTTTATCTAAATCCGTTTAGCAATTTAAAAGTGCTACATTTAGCCCCACCATGTTTTGATTCTTTATAAAGCTTCTGATTAATTTTCTTTAAAAAAAAAATGAAAAACACTTTTTGAACAAAGTGCTTTGAAATAATATTTTTATGAAACTTTTCTTGAAAAGGAACATCCTGTAATTGAAAATGTTTAATGCATTTTAATAAAATTAATTAATTTCCTGTACTCGTTTGAGGACTGTATGAGGGAGAGCAAAGAATAAAGTTTTGCTTTTGAAAAACATCAGCATTTATTAAAGTTTTTGTTTGCAACTTAAAAGAAGAAGGAAGAAAAACCCAAACAACTTTGCAATCGTACAAATATTTTTACAGATGCAAGAAGCATTTAAAAGAAAAGTCTGTTTTTATTAAATTTGCTTACACATTTCAGGGAAATTTATGCAAAATAATTGTTAAGCAGATTCCCAGCAAAACAAAAAAATATAGATTTAGCATGCAATAGCGTAAGGCAATGGCTTTTACAAGCGAAACATAGAATTTTATTTAGTTTTGTGCTTGCACAGTCATCATTTTGGAGAATTTTTTTCAAATGATCTTCTTGTGATAAGCGAGGGCATCTTTAAATAAAAACTACATAAAACGATGATACTTAGAAAAAATTATGAGTAAAATTTTTCCTAATAAACTTTAATTTTATGTACTGTTTTTATAACACAAGCGATCAACTCGTCTGGAAATTTTATATGAAAAGTACTCAAAATATTGAGTGTTTTTCATACAAATTTTTTAGACGAGTTGATCGCTTGCGTTATACGAGTAAAAACAGCACACAAGTTTATGTTTTATTTTATTATTTTTTTTGTTCAAGTCTATAAGTGTTTTGTTTGATATTTTGCACTGTGAAAATGATTTTTTATGAAATTCGTAATTGAATATGATTTTTAGTTTTTTCTGTGTAGTTTTCAAATGTATAAAGTTCACAAGAACAAACAAGTTTCAAATTAGCTTCCTAGAAGCTCTAACGTAAACAAGCTCAACATATTCTTTTACATACATCGACTGAATATTATTCAGTTACTTAGTGGGCATGGTGCCAGTATATACATAGGCTTACTGTTGGACTCACGGTACTGTTCACAGTGAGGCTTAAAACCTTTAACGGCAATTAAATAGCAAAATTAGACTTCATAATGTGATCCAGTTAATGATAAAAAACATCTGAGAACTGGGGATATATTTCGACGTATTTCGTAGAGCTTTAACTACAAGAAAGTATAGTTGAATGAACCAACTAACCTCAGGCGCCCTCTCGCATAAACATTGTTCCGCGATGGTCACTGGGTATCTATGAAGATCACACACCCCTTGCCCGTAATGCAAAAAAAAAAACCTGCTGTTCAGTCTCTCTAGAAATATATGTCGTGGCGCCTTAAAAGCCTCTCATATAACAGTAATCGATTATTAACAACGGCGACTTCTTCAACACCATTTTTATGCCGTCACTTACAGGCGACTTAAATAAGAGGGGTGAATTTTTTTATAAAAGTGTAACGTAGCCATTTTGAAGTGATATTTTTTTAAATAGAAAATAATCTTTTAAATTGTCTTGCCCCAAAATCGAACGGTCATGTTCTTAAGATTAGCAAAATCAACAATTTCCTACTGGGTGCTGTATAAAACTTTCACAGAGTTTTTGTAAACGTGAAAAAGTAATTAAAATTTTGTGTTTTTTTTTTTAATTAAAAGAAATTAGCCAAATTGAACGTGCTCAACAACAACTAAAAAATAAATTAAGTGATTAAAAAATTTTAGTGTAATTAACATCGTTGTTGGCAAATTGTTTTAATTTTTTTATATTTTATTTCTTTATTTGGTTTTTTTAATTTTTTTTTTATTGAAACGACTAATTTAAGCGATCCACTCGTTTAAAAAAATTTTTATAAAAAACACTCAATATTTTAAGTAATTTTGATATTAAATTTCCAAGCGACCTGATCGCCAAATAAATAAATTGTTGGGCGCAGCAAATTATAAAGAAATTTTACATACAAGGTGGGCTAAAAGAAATCACATTATTGGAAGCTGCTCTTATTTTTGCAAATGGCGGCCAATGTCAAATCTGTTTTAACATTTGTGAACTAGACAGATTTAGAATACAAGTGAACAAGCCATGGAGCGATGCACTCACCAAGAAAGCGGGATAATCGATTTTTCGACTAAAATTATAATGAGCGACGAAGCTCATTTCCACCTCAGCGGGTACGTGAACAAGCAAAACTATCGCTTCTGGGGCACCGAAAATCCACGAGTGATGCACGAGGAGCCATTACACCCGCTCAAAATGACTGCTTGGTGTGCTGTTCACGCAGGAGGAGTCATCGGGCTGATCAAGCAACAACAGTCGACGGTGCGCGCTATAGGACCATGTTAACCGAGTTTTTTCTGCCGCAATTGAACGAATTACGACTGGAGACACACATTTCATTTTCATTTAGAAAAAAAATGAGATCCAAACAACATCGGATGACTTGTACATGGCACAGCTGCTGTTTATACAAAACTTTTTTTTGTTTATACAAAATTTTTTAAACGAATGTTTGCTTTCAACTACGCACTACTTTTTAGACGATATATTTGTTTTACGTGTAGTTTTTATAACACAAGCGATCAACGTCTGGAAATTTATTTATATGAAAAGTATTCAAAATTATGAGTGCTTTTCATATATATTGTGATATAGAACCAGCACATTAATTACACACAATTTCAATTGATATATGACAGCAAAATTTTTGTATAAAAAAATATGTTTTTTTTTAATCAACAAATTTAAACAATTCAATTATACTATAAATACCTTTTAAAATTTCATGTTCAAAATTCAGCTACACTCACCTACAAAGAAACAAAAGAGCAAGAATTAAATTAAATATTAGCTTAAGAAAGAAATAGAACAAAAGTGTTAATAAGAAATAAGAAAAAACTTGATCAAATAAAATTGTTTACTATTTTTATTAAAAAACTTATTTTGAAATGTGTCTTAGATTATAAACTTTTCATTATTTCACGTATGTGAAGGTCAAATAAGTTTTTATTAAAATATCGCAGGCGATAAAAACAATTTCCATACATATTCTTCACATATGTACTGAATTTAAAGGGGTTTCTAGAGAGATGAAGCCATTCTGGCCAAACTCTTCTCTCTCAAGGAATGGGATCTAATGAAAATTGTATTTGTGAAATATTTAGAAAACGTTGAAAATTTCACTTCGTACAAAAATACCGTATCTGAGGGATTTTAGCGACTTACGAATGAACCACACCAGATTACGGGATGGGACACATATCATTTTAAAGGGGAGGTCGTCTAGATTTGTAATCTACCGCCCAAATACTCAGAAGTTACTTTGGATTATTTTTAAAATTTTTTTGGAAATTCTTATATACCCCAGTACTCTTGCTCTAATTCCCGATTTCTCTATGGCAAATTAATAAAACCAAAAAGGAATTAAATCTGTAGGTTAATTTTAAAGGGGAGGCTGTCTAGATTTGTAATGTATTGCGTTAATACTCAGAAGTTACTCAGGATATGTTCTAAGATTTTCGGAAAATTTCTTTGTATTATTTTTAAAATTTTTTGGAAATTTTCATATACTCCAGTGTAGTTGCTCTGAGGGATTTTAGCGACTTCCGAACAAAGTCGTCCAGATTTGTAATCTACCGCCCAAATGCTTAGAAATTATTTTGGCTTATTTTAAAAAAAATTTTTTTTTAAATTTTTTAAATTAAAAATGTCATAATTTTTTAAAAGTATTTATTTTCTTACAATGATGTAAAAACAAATTTTACAAAAACAAATTCTCAATTCTCATAAAAAATTGTGGTTATTGTTACTAATTCAATTAAAAACGTAATTAACTCTATTGAATTTAATTAACATGGCATCAATTCAATTTAAAATTTAATCAATGTAACAAATTTTTAATTTTCTTAAAATTAATTAAATTTGTTAACAATTCCATTAAACATTTAATCAAATAAGTATTTAATTAATTCAATTAAAATTTTAATTATTGTAAGAAAGTTTTTAGTTCAACTGAAAAGTATTAATAATACTTTTTTTTACTAATTTTTATTAATTAAATCAAAAATTTTTAAAAATATTTTTTTTTGATAAAATATTTCATCAATTCTATTAAAAATTTAAATATTTTAATTACGTATTTAATTAATACAATGAAGAGAGAGTTTAATTAAAAGGTGTGTGTGTGTGTGTGTGTGTGTGTGTGTGAAATGTTAATTTTTTTTTGCCTGCACAAGCAGCAGTTTTAGAAACCACAATAAGAACTCAAACAAAAACTTTCTTAAAGAAAAGTTCTTAATTTGTTTACATAGATAATCTCTTTTGAAAGCAATCACTGATATGTTTACAAAAAAAAATCCTATATTATGGGTTATAACAGTTTTGTAGCAAATGCATTTATCCTGGTATTCTTTCATTAAATTTATGTGCGAATTATTATTAACCAGTTCTGGCATTAAACAAAAAAACTTAATGGGAGATACTTTTTCGTACATACACACGCAAGTGATCAGAGCATTCATAGACGTTTTTAAATACATTTAAAGGCTTGTTAGCATAAAATGCAGAAGTCATAAGTTAAACATTAACTGTCAAGGTGGCGCCACCCGATTGTTTGTTTTTTTTTTTCGTTTTGCTGTGGCCCCTGTTAAAACAGCTTTTATAGCTGGAAAAAAATATGAAAAAAGAATTATTAGAATTATAGCTTTTTGTTTTTCTCCTCTTTATGTGCCAGCAGCATCTAAGTCATACTGATCATTATAACTAGGAAACACCTCTTGTGGTAACCTTTATGCATCTTTTGGCCAACTCCTTTGCAAACGGACATGCTCTTTAAACAGAATAGATCTTTCTAATGATGTCAAAATTACTTAAGGAATTCGCCAACAGCAGGCTAGAAATTTTAGCACAAAGAATAATTTTTTTTTTGTTTACTTTTCAAATGTTTAAGTTGCACGCAAGAGTTGGTAATTTATTTTTGCCAACAATTAGCATTAATTAGAATGCGGAAAAACTGTACGAGTGTTAAGACAAAAGTTAAAGATTAAAATGTTTAAATGATTGATGGAGATTTACTATTTACTCCCATAAATAAGTGAATCATTAACTAAAAGACATGAACAAAAATTAAGGGGTTTCCTGGAAGAGATTTGTTAGCTAGATGTTTTTGCCCACCCTGTTGTTTATTACCGGAAGCGGTATTCTTAGAGTATAGAGAGCATATGTAACAAATTTTAGAGAAATTTGTCTACAAATAGAATTTTAATCGCTAAAAAACCATCCGAATAATTCAGCCATTTACTACTTTATAAAGTGGCTTATGCCTTTGCTAGCAGAAGCGCCAACTAAAGTGGTAAATAAAACATTTCAAAGCATAATTTCAGGCTTTAAGCCTGAAGTATGAGCACTGTGGTGACTGACAAGTGGGCTTAAAAATAGGCGTGGCTAGTCCCAAATTACATTTAGAGCTTCTTAGGAGTATAGAGATAATAGACCTAATTACGACTGGCGAATTTACCACAAACTAATGTAAATTATATGGCCGACGTTGCCACATATCACTGTTTTCGTCACTGTGTCATATTTAAAGCAAATCCTTTAGAAAACAAAAATTTTTATAGCGATTAATTAATTTTATTTACACAGATTTGATTTCACCATGAAGAAATATGATTCTGTTTAATAAATAAAAAAAACTAAAGAAAAACACTAAAGAAAAAAATTTTGCATAAATTTTTTTTAAATGAATTTAATTTTTTGTATCGCTGAATATAATAAAATTATTTTAATTTCTTCTGTTTTAATTCGTTTAATTCTAATTAAAAAAGAAATTTTTCTAAAATTTTCCCTGAGAATATCATGGAAAACAACCAACATAAATTAAAATTAAGCACTAATAAAAATTAAATTAAAGAAAAATTTATTAAAATTTGAATTAGACCGATTAAAAGTTAGACCGTAAAAAAGATAAGATGATATTTATATATTTTTTAGTTCAGTTAGAAAATTATCATATTAAATATTTAATTGATTGAATTAAACATTTTGTCAATAAGAGAATTTTTTTTAATTAAAATATTTAACTGGATTATAATTTTTCTCTAGGTAGATTTTATGGGAAATGGGCTACCTGGGGTTCTGTGATGTGGTCAGTAGACAAATATTTTTTGGAATTGAAAATTAGGCGCGTAGTTGCAGCTTTTTTGTCGAGTTATTTTCCTTATTAAAGGGCTGCACAAGCTTAGATGAAATAGCTTACAAACAGTTTGTATTATAAAATATTACACATGTAAAGTGTGGCTTTCAAGTATGCTTGTGCAGTTTTTTATTCTTTATACAATTTTCAGAGAACACTGCAATAGCTTTGCAGTTAGCGAAACTTGAACTAAAACTTCAAGCCAGTTTTACATAAACTTTTCTTGCCAGCCTCGTAATTATTGTGTGTGTTGCGCTCTATGTGCTGAAGGCAGTTTTGTTTTGTGCCATTTTGTTTTTATTACTTTTTTCTTTCTTTATTGTACTGCCTGCAGTGAGTGAGATGAGATCTATCGTGTTACTAACTGCATGCGTGCAATTTTCTACGCTTTCTTATCGCATTTCAACGCGTGCTTTTTTTCTTTCTTCTCTTCTACTTCCAACATCAGCACACACGCACACATAAACAAGCAAACATGCATTCAAACATTCTGGTATTTTTTTTACGTTTAGTAAGAAGTTTATTTTTAAACTTGAGAAACTTTAGTGGCCAAAAAAAAGAAAACAAGAAAATTTGTTTTTAATTTTTTTATAATTAGTAACGGACTAAGCCAAATGATTTTAATGTTTTTAAGAAAATTGGTTTTCATGTTTTTGCAATTAAAATCAATGTAGAAATGCAGTCAAGGATCAGTCATCGACTTCCATGACACGCAAAAAAAAACAAAATTTGCAAATGTGTTTAACTCTTTCAGAACCAGTTAATTTAATACTTAAATTAGGAAACTAAAAACAGGATTTTGAAGAAAAATAAAAAAAAAAAAATTTGTCTTAAAAATAAAATTTTAGACACGTGACTACTAAAATCCACAAAAATCGTATACGATTTATGTTTTATAAAATTTTTGGCTTGGGACACCGGTGTCCCTATGGCCCTTAAAGGGTTAATCATTTTCATTAGTTTAAGCTTTGCAGTCGTCGTTATCGTTTGAGATTTTAGTGTAATTTAAAAGGAAATTTTACCTTCGATAGCCCAAGCCTTAACTGAAAACTATTGCCAAAGTATTTCAGATAGCTGATTTCAGCACTGCATTTCTTTTTTTTGTTTCAGCGATTCTAATTTCAGAAATATCCATATAAATATTTGGTAAATTCAAGAGATGCCAAGAGATATGAGAGATTTACTTAAAAAACATTTATTATCTTTGTTAAACAAGAAAATCCGAAATTTTCTTTAAATCCTGCCTTTATGGTTCTTAAATTCAGTTACTAATTTTCAAGGTAGAAGTAGAAATTATTAAGGAAAAAAACCTAGTTTAAGCAAAAATTCTTAAATTTGAATTTTTCCAAAAAATTTTAAAAATAGAAAAAGGCAGAAACCCAAAATTTTCTTTAGCCGAGCAGGCAGCCTCATGAGTTTAAAACAAAACGTTTAATATTTTATAAAAATCGTTAAACAGCTTTTGATTTTATGTGCAATTAAGTGATGCTACTTCATTGTGGAAAAAAAAATTTCCATATGCATAAGCCGTGTGACACTTGTCAGCGAAGTCATATGGCAAAATATGTTTTTAAGAAAGTCAAGGTATATTCAGGTATAAAGTAATCAAAAAAATATTCAGCTGCAAGATTGCTGTTACGTTATACATGAATATGCCTTGAATAAAATATTTTCTTTTACTGTGTGCTAGATGGACTTAATTGTGAATAAAATTTAAATTTCTGGTTATTAATTGTAATAAAATATGGCTTATTTTTTTTTAAACTTATGAGGTAATTTCTTTGTATAAAAAACCTGGTGGATTTTCTTTTATTTTTATTTTTAATTATTTTTTGAAAATAAAAAACATTTTTAATTTTGCTTAAAAAAGCATAATTTTTTCTTGACAAAAATAACGATGTCTTTGGAACTCATGGGTAAATTTAAAAATAATGTAGGTACGACTTGAAGAAAATTTTGTTGCAGAATTTCGAATTTTCTTTTTTAACAAATAGACTTAACCTTTAATTAATTATAAATACATATGTTGCGTCACCTACTTCATTTAAAAAACGAATCAATCATTCGTTTTTTGTTTACTAGAAAGAGCATACCAGAATGCCTAGTGCAAAAAATGCAAGTAATGTTGTGTGCTTCACACAAGAAACCAGACAGTCGTGTTTATTCATTTGTGTGTCCCGACACTATTGAATTTAGCTTGTTTTTATTATTCATTCATTTGTTTTCTAGCTGCCTGCCATGTACCAAAACAAATACAAAATAAATCATTGTATTTGTTTTTTACTTCGAAAACTACGCAACGAAAATAATGCAAACGTTTTTTTTTTTTTTTTTTTTTTTTTTTTTTTTTTTTTTTTTGAAACTGGAAATTACTGACATTTTTGATTAGCATATTCTGAAAGACCATCTTGTCTTATCGTCATTTAAATTCAAAAACCTTTTTTATATCATAGAAAGTCGCAGAAAAAATTTATCTCACTTAAATCTATTTCAACTTTAACCTTTAAAAGAATAAAATTTTCCCAAAATTAATTAAGCAAAAAACCAGTCTACTTGGAAGACATTACCGGTAAATCTAGACTAATAAATAATAGAGATGCTAAACAAAACTACTACAAGTTTTAATTAATTTTTTTTTTGCATAACAGTGTTTGGTCACACACTGTCGCTTATTTAACTTTGTTACTATTTTTAAACTAAAACACATTTTAACGGTAGAATCTTCACAAAATAAACAACTTTAGCCGGAAGTTGTATGATTGAGTTGATTTCTTGTTTTGTCTTTTTTTTTTTTTTTTTTTTTATTCATATCAAATTTAAATGAAATTAATCCAGCAATAATTTCAACTTTTATTTTATTTCTCTTTCATTATTTGTGTTATAAACAGCAGCATTAAATTTTTTTTTTTTTAATTTTGCTTATACAAGTTTGCTGTTTACTGCTGGTTGCTAATAATTATTACGCTTAAGATTTGTATTAGATGTTGCTGTTTTGTTGTTGTTGTTGTTGTTATTTTAAAATAAGTAAATGACCATGAGTATTAAGTTATGGTTGCATTTTCCATAACTGATCATGGTCAAGGTAGGAAAATGAATACTTTAACTATGGCAACCAAGTGTATGAGCATTTTATATTGTTAGTGCAGCTTCTGCTTTAACTAGACAAGAATCAAAACCAGCAATGCCAAATGTAGCAACTTTTCAAACAACATTTATGTGTGTGCGTTCTGACTTAAGTATTTGGCGGTCGATGCAGATCATCTCTATCTATCTCTGCTTGCTGCTGTTTTAAGGGGGGAAGAAAAAATTTTAAAAAATCCCGTTAGGTCTATTACGGAAATTAAAAGAATGCATTTGGAAATGCTCAAACTGGTAAAGAGACGGCCACATGCTACATACCTAAACTTAGCAGCACTTTACCAAAATTTTAATTAAATTTCCTAAAACTGTATGTTCTTGTTTCGAAAACTGCTTAAAAGTTACTTAGTTATTTGACAAATTTTTTGTTTTTTGTCTTGCATAAAAACTTTTGTAGCAGCAACTAGATTTATTTAACTTGTTGACGGTGACATGTGCATGTGTCAACAGCACGCAGCATAAAATTACACAAAAACTTAATAAAGTTTTGTAGTACGAGTAGTTTTTGCACAAGTTTCATAACAATATTTTAAGCACAATAAAAAAAAAATAAGATTGCCTGAAAACTGTATTCATGTGTCGTTTTAATTTTATTAAAATTTGTTTCATTAAAAAGAGAAAATAGAAAAATAAATAAGGATCAAACGCTTTATAATTTACTTTTAGCTACACTTTGAATAATGCATGTATTATCTTATTCAGATTGTAATAAGGCCAACAAAATTATTATGCTAAATATGTATGCCTGTATATGTCAGTATGTAAATATTTTGTACATACAAACACATTTTTAATTTGTAAATGCATCTCTTGGCAAACGACTGACTATTTTCTCATGCTGAAAAAACAAAAATAGCAACAAAAAAACATAGTAAATTTTGAACTTGATTACAAAAATCTATTTTTACAAAGCAAACGTTCAAATGTAAATGCAATTCTATATCACTTTTGCACAATGGTTTGTAGGTTGCCTCTTGCCATAGAAAATTATATTTTTAGAAAGTTGCTAATAGTATTATTAGAGTAGTAGCAGTAGCAAGTAAGGGTAATTTGAATTTATTTTAAAAAAAGTAGCAGTGTACTAATAGCAATAGAATTTATTAGTAGCAATTCTAATAATGATAGCAAAAAAATATCTTTGAAGAGTTTTTTTTTTTTAATAAAAATATGAATATAAATTATTTTAATTTACTTATTCAAAAATATAGTAGCAGTAGTGTTAATAATAATGGAAATACTTAGACAAATTTTTCTTTTAAATTCAATTTATATACAATATTAATAACAGTTACCAGCAGTAGGAAATTATTTTTTTGTAGCAGTAATTGTAATAATTATTATATACATATATTATATATATTATAAGTAATATTCAAACATTTAGCAGTAGTAGCAAAAGTAATAGCATAGGTTTTTTTGTAGCATTAATTGTAATAATTATTGTTTTTATAGCAGTAAAAAAGTAGTATAAGTAATAAAATTAGTTATGGTAATAGAAGTAGCAGCAGAAAAGACAATTAGTAGCAAAAAGTATAATTAGCATTAGTAGCAATAATAATTAATATCACTAGGAATAGTTATGTTAATAAAAAAAGTTTGTTAATGGTAAAAAAATTATAACAATTCTTTCATGAAGAAGTAATGATGTAAAAATACTAGATTTAAAGCTAGTGTTATAAGCAAAAGAATTAAAAATTAAAAAAAAGAATCAATAATAGCAGTAGCAAAAAGTTTAACTAGTAATGTTAGCATTACTATCAACCCTTCAGTTTAAGTATTTTAGTATGTTAACTTTTGCTACTATTTGAATGAAAAAAACTATAAAGATGTAATAGAATTAATGCTAGCATAGAAGTAGTACAGGGTAGTATAAATAATAGCAAAAACAAAAATAAATTATGGTGATAATGATGAATAGCAGATGGTAGAAATAGTAGCAAAATTAGTAATAGCAGACGATAGAAATAGCAGAAGTAATAACAAAACAAAAGTTGTAATATTAATAGCAGCACAAGTAATAGCAAATTATAAATTGTAAATATCAATAATAGTTAAATAATATTTTTTATTTTATGAATTTTTTTATTCTTTTTTTTAACATCAAAAATAGTGAACAAAAATATTTGCTTAAATAAAATTAGCAGCAAAAGACTCAATAGCAAATTAGTTTTGGTAGTAGCAGTACTGCATATAGCACCTTTTTTTAAATTCAATTTGTAATAATCTATATTTCTATAAAGAGTTTTATTTTTTTTTTTTAATTCCATAAAAGGTTTTATTTAAAAAAATTTTATTTAATATTAAAAATATTTTTCTTGAAATTTTTTTATTAACTATTTCAACTTGAAAAAAACTTAATTTTGTGAAATTGAAATTATTTTTAAATTATAAAACTAGTATTTAATAGTACTAATAAAAGCAATATTAATTATTCGTAGTAATAAAACTCGAAACCATTAGTAGCATTAGTAGTAGCATCAGTAATTAGTTGTTGTCAAAGTTATAGAATAGCATTTTTATTTTATTTTATGTAATAGTGTGATAGTGATAGTTAAATTTGAGTAGTAGTTGTAGCAAAATATGAATAGCAGTGCTAGTAGTAAAATTATATATTTTACTCTTTTCAGTTTTTGAACATACTGAAGTTTAGTATTATAATAGTAGCAGTGGCAAATGTGCTAGATATGTCAATATGTAACGTAGCATTAATAGCAAAAGTTTATAAAAAGGAGTTTGTAGCACACAGATGTTACCTTAAAAACTTTTTTTATAAACAAAGAATTTATGCTCTATAATTTTAACCCATTGTTGCGCATTATGAAACGTTTGATCAATTACTAACGTGTAGCATATACGAACATAAGTTAAATTTAATGGCATTCAGCAAAAAAACAAAGCAAACGAATAGTGCAAAAGTAACGACAAACATTTTACTAGTAATACTTGTAGTCATATAAAAAAAAAAAAAAAAAAATAAAAACGATATAGAAAAAACCACGTTAAAATTTCAAATGCACTTGTGCTCAAGCAATTGATTCAAATTTCTAGTTTAACTTGAATTGCAACAGTATTTTCTTTAGTATATATACTCGTACGTATGTATGTGTGCCTGTATTCAAATGTTTGCAGAAGTGTGCAAATGTGTGCTCAACTATGATAATTTATAGATTTTGTATGTGACACAAATACATATTTCCAGCAGCTGTTTTTGAATTCATAAAAATGAAGAGATACAAACATTTATTTTTTTCTTAGTTTTATTTTATTTTGGTTTGTAGCAAAATAAAGCAAAGTTGTTGGACGCAGTAGTAGTGTACTTGGTTAAAAATAGCAGAACAACCTAAGAAATCAAAGAATACCAACTGCTGCAGTAGACAAGTAAAACAAGTTGCATGTTAAGCTGCAAATCATCAGCAGCAAACAGAAGCACTCAGACCACAAACACAATGTAACCACTAGCGCACTACTAAGAAGCTTTTGTTTGTATGTTGTTGTTATTTATTATGACGACGACAATGACGATTTTTTATTTTTTTAGTATTCCACCCAACTTAAGAAAAAGAACAAAAATAAAAAATAAAAGAAACGTTGAAAATTCTAATAATAAAATGACAACATATTGCACGCAATACATAATCTTAGCAATAACAACAGCATCATTTAATGTATTATGTTGTTGCATGCAGCTTAAGGATTATTTAGGATTTACCTAAAAATAAAAGCCGATTTAAGTTTGTCAAAGAGAAACTTGTTGTGTTAATCGAGTAAAGTGTTTAGAAAAGGACTTTTGTTTTTAGAAAAACTAAAGTAATGCAGAAAATAAAGAAGATATGAGGGGATTTTCAACCCATGGTAAATAAGGATATGGCTTGCTAGATGAAATAAATTCAGAAAATTTTGTTAAAAAGGATTTAACGGAATCTCGTGTACTCAGTAAACTAAACGATTAGACTGCACTGTAGCGGCGGTGCAATTAGAATTAAAATTAATAGCAACAAGTCACCTAGTCATGCGGCCAGTTTTCTGTTATATCAGACGGTTGTAGATAGTGATGCCTTAAGTAACGAAAATTTAAATTAGCTCAACAAGCATTTTTTATCTATTAAAAATTGTCATGCCCCTACAAAATGTAACCAAAATAACTCGACAGCAGCGCTAAGCGGTTGAAAAATAAAATTTTGACAGCGCGTTTTATAGTGAAGTTGGCTGCAAATTGCTTTGTTGGTCACTAATGACATTTTAGCAAGTTTTTTTAATGTAGCGCTTTTAACTCTATTTTTGTTTGTCTTTAGTGGGTTTTATTAAACTGGATAATATGCACCGCCTGCGCTCTTATTAAGGTATGACGTTGTAATATAAATACTGGACATTTAAAAACGCTACGTTTGCCACTTTAATTTAGGTTTGACTGTTAGTTACACAATTACAGCTTAGAATTAGAATGAAAAGAGAAAAAGTCACTTGGTCGCTGCCCCAAAATAGATCTATTATGACAAATTCTCTACGAGTCTATTATTTATTAAGAATTCAAAAACTTTCTTGGCTTATTTATCTACCATGTCTGACGGTTGCAGGTAATGATGCCCTAAGTAGCGAAAACGGATTAAAATAAAACTATTACAGTTACACAGTTTATGTTCTGCTGTCTCTTCGTCTTTGTTACATAACCTGCAGTCGTCCTTTCGAATGATACTCATATTTTCGAAGTGATTCAATACTATTACAGCCCTTGACTCAACTGTTTCAGTATCAATTAGCAAAGAAAATTTGAACTAAAAGTTATGGCGCATTTAATAGATTGAATTTGTGCTTCAAGTTTATTTAATTTTTAAAGCTTTACTTTGCTCTAATACCTCCAAGAAAAAAGCTTTAATTCACTTATTTGTAACACTTTCTTTGATATTGTTTTGAAGCAACAAATACTTAAATTAAATCACGTTTATTCTAATTATTATCAAAGTGAAAACACATGCACATTTATAGAGAAATATTTCTTTAAAAACTGTGAATTTCTCTACCCTTCACTGAAAGCAAGAAGGGTAATTTCTACACCGTACAAGTGTCACCCTACAAAGTAAAAAAGTAATCTTAAAATTTTAATTGAAGGCTGTTAGGCCTTTACGTAAGCCCTATCCTTATAAATATTGTAGTCTATTTAGCGAGGTCCATCTGTCTGTCTGTATAGTAGTTGAAATTGATTTTCTGAAGTCCCTAAGCAACTTACAGCAAATTTTAGCATAGCAATCTGTCAGTTGTTGCTGCCTCCAGGTTGCTTTAAAAATTCAGCCCAATCTCTCTATGAAAAGCCGCTACCGACTATCTTTATTTCTTAACCCTTTTAGTAAGTGGGTTTTTTGTATATTTCGTCTAAAATACAAAACGAACAACAAAAACGTGGTATGCAGTTTTGTCAGAAATCACAATGTGTACAAAAAATTACATTAACCGGTTCTTAAATGGCTAAGAAAATTCCAAAATTCAACCGAAGTTTTAGATTTTCTTTCATTTCTGTTTTGTTTTGTTATGGAAATGTTTTAGCTGTACGAAAGCAGTCAATTAAATTATGAATACAGTAATCTTATTGAATGATAGTTTTTGGCATTAATTTGAAATTCTTTATTTATTTTAGGATTAACAAAAAAAAAAAAGGGCGTCAAAGAAATTTATTTTAACTTTTTTTTTTTTTCTTTTTTTTTCTTTTTTTTTGTTAAATATTTAAGAAGAATAAGCAAAACTATCAGTGAAGAGTGTAAAAAAGTCGAATTTAATTTGTTTTTCCAAAATTTTTGGTTTCCGTATTTTTTTTTAGCGAGTAAATGTTGCCAGTTTTATTTTGTCACGTTAATTCTTTTTACACAAAATTATAAGGAAAAGTAAAACAAATTTTTAATACACAAAAAAAAACAAATTTTGCTTACCTTAAGTTTAAAGTCCATTAAAGCAAAAAAACCATAACAGCAACGCTCTCATTCATGTATTATGAATTTTTGGTAAAACACGTTTTCAATAACATTGATATCTGTAACACAAAAGCAACATGAAAATTAAATTGAAGATTAAATTGGAATGTGCATTATTTTCTACTTAAAATTTTATTTCTTGTTTTTTTTTTAGAATTGGATTAAGGTGATAAAATTATTGATTACAAATTTCTTAAGAAAATTTTAAATATGCCAGATTAAATTCGTATTCTATGAAAAAAGGAAGAGAAAAATTTTTAAGGTCGGACTATACATGGTTTTGAACCCCAATAAAATCAAGGCCAGTCGTAGCATTATTTTTATTTTAGACATAAATTTCCTTTCTGCAAAATAGTGGCTTTGACTTAATTGTGAATAAAATCAAAAGTTGGCTATAGATTTCAATAAAATATGGCTCGTTTCTTTTAAAACTTATAAGGCTATTTTTTTATTTAAAAAACCTGATGAATTTTCATCTCCTTCTATTTTAAATAATTTTTTGAAAATTTGAAAACAATTTTCCTGAATAAGCTTTCCACAGGAAGGCGAAATATTGAAAATAATAAATAATTTTATAAAAAACAAGACTAAAGCTCAATCATTAATTATATATAAAAATAAAAGTCTAAATAAATGATTATATAAGTAAGAAAATTTATTATTTGTTAGTTTTTTTTTTATCTTTTTCTTTTTAATTAAAATGGCTAGTTTATTAAGCTTGAGATCGTTTTATATAAATTTATATTTTATATCTTTTCATTTAATATTTTTTATAACAGTAAAAATTATTCAGAGTGACTTTTTGTGCCAAACGAGTGAGATTTTGTGACAAAATAAGTGACTTTTTATGACAAGAATGACATTTTGTGACATATAACTGAATTTTTGTGACACTAAAAGCCACTTTTTGGGAGTATAGTGATTTTTTGGCAAATAACTGAGATTTTGTGAGAAAATAGGTGACTTTTTATGATAAAAATTTTATTTTGTGACAAATAATTGAATTTTTGTGACACTAAAAGCTACTTTTTGGGAGGATGGTGACTTTTTGTGCCAAACGAGTGAGGTTTTGTGACAAAACAAGTGACTTTTTATGATAAAAATTGTATTTTGTGACAATAATTGAATTTTTTTAACGTTAAAAATTATTTTTTGTAAATTTAATACTTTTTATACAATAAGACTGAGATTTTGTGACAAATAACTGAATTTTTGTGTTAGTAAAAGCTACTTTTTATGAGGATAGTGACTTTTTGTGCCAAACGAGTGAGATTTTGTGACAAAACAAGTGACTTTTTATGATAAAAATTTTATTTGGTGACAGAAAATTGAATTTTTGTGACGGTAAAAATTATTTTTTGTAAGAATAATACTTTTTATACAATAAGACTGAAATTTTGTGACAAATAACTGAATTTTTGTGACACTAAAAGCTACATTTTGGGAGTATAGTGATTTTTTTTGGCAAATGACTGAGATTTTGTGACAAAATAAGTGACTTTTTGTGACGAAAATTTCATTTTGTGACAGAAAATTGAATTTTCGTGACGGTAAAAATTATTTTTTGTAAGAATAATATTTTTTATACAATAAGACTGAGATTTTGTGACAAATAACTGAATTTTTGTGACACTAAAAGCTATCTTTTTTGATGATAGTGATTTTTTTTTTGGCAAATGACTGAGATTTTGTGACAAAATAAGTGACTTTTTGTGAAGAAAATTTCATTTTGTGACAGATAATTAAATTTTTGTGACGGTAAACATTATTTTTTGTAAGAATAATACTGTTTATACAATAAGACTGAATTTTTGTGTTAGTAAAAGCTACTTTTTATGAGGATAGTGACTTTTTGTGCCAAACGAGTGAAATTTTGTAACAAAATAAATGACTTTTTATGACAAGAATGACATTTTGTGACACATAACTGAATTTTTGTAAGGGTAAAAATTGAGATTTGTTAACAAAAGTTAATTTTCTTAAAAGGGCTAGGTTATTAAGCTTGAGGTCGTATTATAATTTTTACTTCAGGATATAATTATAAATTATATACTTATGAAACAAATTTATTTAATAAACTAGCCGTTTTAATTAAAAAGAAAAAGTTGAAATACTCTAACAAATAATTAATTTCCTTATGCGAAATTAAGAAATTTTTAATTTAAAAAAAAAATTCAAAAATACCTAATGAAAGACCCGTTACTTTAAATTTACTAGCAGCAAAAATATAATAATTTAACGTGAGTTTAATTAAACATAATCAAGCATCCAAATTGGATACTTTAACACAAGCAAATAACATTTTAAATGTGTTTTGTTTATAGAAAAAAAAAAAATAAAAAACAACCTAAAGCCTTGAAATATGCTTTATTTGAGAGGTTTTTAAAATTGGCCGTAAGGTATGTAATTAAAGAGATGAATGAATTCTTTGCAAAATTCAGAGAAATATTTATGCAAGTCAACTGGTATAAATTCTTTATGCTGTTTGTTCTATAAAATGTAAAGCTAAAAAGAGTTAAAGCAAAATTAAATGTAACTAAGAAGGTAAGAGGGTAAAAAAAATCCTTCTAGCTCAAGTTGAAGGATTTTTTTGTTTGAAAAGAAAAAAAAAAGAATATATAAACTTAATTAAGTCATAAAGTGTTTACAAGACTTGTGATTAAAAAAGTCAAGCCAGCAGAAATTTAATTAACCACAAGAAAATTCCACAAAAACATTTCTGCAATTTACAATGTATATAAATTTTATAAGCTACTCGTACTTTAATTTAGCTTTTAGTTTTGAAAGTGGTATAAGTCCACTTTTTAAAATTAGAAGACTTTCAAAAATAGCAGCTCATTTATTTCCTCCCCTAACGCTTTCAATTTATTTGAATTAAATTTTAAGTAAAGATTTAGTTTTATTTTTGTGGGGCGGTCTGTCTTTACTTCTTAAAACCAGCATCAAAAGTCCTTGATGTTTATAATTCCTTTAATGAGACTGACTGCCAATAAACAGCAGCTTAAATTGTCAAAACACAGAAAATATTGTATCTGACATTTAATAAGCGTGAATATTTAATAGCCATCAATTAACAAACTACAAACTACTAATTATAAAAATTAAAATAAATTTAAATTAAAATACAAAATAAAAAAACTATCAAAAAGAGAAATTAGCCCCACTCACACACCATATTAATGACTGCCATTTAAAATGCCATAATGATGAAACACTATAACAGCTAAATAGCAAAAAAAAAAAAAGAACAAACAAGTAAAACAAGCTAAAGCGTAATTGAAAATTTAAAAAGTTTGTATGGCACTGGATGCATAATAAGAATTTTCTTTCATGCATGCAGCAACATATGAAATGCCTTTTAATTGCCAGGATTTTAAAGGAGTTTAAAAGTTTTCTAGTATATAAAATTTTACTCAATCATTCTCACAAAAGCTTTAGCTTATAATTCACAATCTGTTTAAATTGAGGTAGACAGCATTTCTTTTGCACCCCAGCTTTTACCTTTAATTTCACTTAAGGCTGTGCCTAACTATCCCCCACACAATCGTACGATTTTATGGCCAGAAAATCTGGGGGGTTACTCTCTATTGCGATACGAAAGAAAAACCATTCGCATCTGTATGATTTTTACATTGAGTTGCGATGCGTTTTCTTTCGCATCGCAATAGAGAGTAGCCCCCCTGAGTTTTTTTTTTCAAACTTAAAAAAAATCACTTTATAATGGCTACTCATACAAAAAAAATTATGCAAAGCAAACAATTTTTTATTACAAAGGGGCCACATCAGCGGACCCAAGTGAGACCCCTTTCTGGTTTTTTTATTAGCGGTTTTATATTTTTTTTTTATAAAAAATAATAAAATATTTTTTTTTAGATTAACCTTACTGGTGGAAGCAAGACTAACAACAGATCCTTATTTGAAAGAGTCCTGAGATGCATGGTCAACTTGATTACAAGTGTTATGAAATCGGCGCCCAATAGGATACTCTTCATGATGATAAATTGGCTGCCAGCTGATCTACAGGCTGAAAGATTAGCTTTGATTGTGTCCGTACGATTAAATGCGGCGCATGAATGGAACCATAGGTCATGGGGACATTCGGATATTCTTGCTACTTGGAGCGAGATTCCTAATCTCATTGACTGCGTCACTTCGAGGTCTTTCCTTTAAAAAGGAACTTCGGATTCAACATTTCGGACGTAACAGGAATCTTGATGATATCATTTCCTCTCAAACATGATCTAGATGTCTTCACCGATAACTCTAAGAGTAGTTCTGGAGTTGGTAGCGGAGCTTATATTGAGAAGCTTGGGACTAGTACATTCTTCAGACTCCCTGATCAATGCAAGGTATTGCAGGCTGAATTGATGGCAATAAGGAAGGCTGTGGTACCATAAAATATTTGCTAGGGATATTCGCATTTATACTAACAGTCGAACTACAATTAGCTCTTTGATCTGGTCCGGACTCATTTTTTTTTTCTCTATAGCTGTTCTTCTTCACTTTCCTCTTATAGAGGTGTCGCAAATAGACAACATTTTTCTAATTCTCTTATAGCGCTGACCTGTGCAACCTAACCTAGATTAACCGTTTGTCAATTCCTTTTAATGTCCTGCATTTAACAAAAGTATACAAAAATTTTTTAATTATCCAAAGAAAATAGTAAAGAATTTAATACAATTTAAGAGATTTGTTATGCCACAAAGCGCAAACAACAGGCTTTGCTGTGCTTATGCATTATCTGCCCTCACATCACAAAGAAAAACAAAAATGTAGGGGAAAAATAAAACTCTAAAAGATCATTTCCAGCCATTTTAATTATCTGCATAAACATCAATTTATTTGCCAACATGCACACTAGAGCGTTAACAAATCCTAACGCATACAAACAGGCCCACTTTATTTCATTGAAGGATAATAGGAGACAGGACACAATGTTTAATATTGTTATTTGCTAAACATATTAAAAACATGCTGTGAAATTGTTGTATATAAAAGCAGATTTACAACAAATGGTGACAAAAACTGTATTTTATACTTTACAGCCTTGGGAAAAATTTATGCACCCGTAATTCAAATTTAGCTAAACCAGTATAAATCGTTTTATGTTTAAGCTACCTTGTGGTAGCCTGTGCTTTGGCAGACCTCCTTTAAAAAAATGTACTATGACAATTTATTTTATTATAACATTTACATACTTTACTGATTCTTAGTCATTATAACGGTAATCAAGTTTTTTTACTGCGTGTTAGACTAAGTGCGAGTCTTCACTTTCTATTTCTAACTAAAGGGTAATCGAAATGAAAGTGTTTGCTGATTTAGTGAGTAGTTTTGTGGGTGTAGTTTACATGTTAATATCACCTGCTTAAATACATTGTTACCAGGTTTATATGCTTATTTTGTGAGCTAAACTAAAACAAAAACAAAACAAAAAATTTGTCTTACACTCGGCATATTTATAAAACAACTTTAATTCTAGTTGTAATAAAACCAAATGTGTTGCTACACATACAGGATATTAAAGGCTGTTTAATAAAACTGTGTTAATTTTGGGAGGTCCAAAGAAATTCGTTGTCAATAAATTTTTTATAAAGAAAAAAAGTCAAGTATAGAAACACTAAAAAAGTTTAAAGTGAATAATGAATATGGAAAACAGTTTAAGTACAAGTTTCTTTCTCAGTTTTCTCAGCGTGAAACTGTAGATGAACTAGCAAAGGATGTGAATGACAAGACACACAACCTTAAACGTCTCGAGACCTTGTCATCTTATATCCTTCCTCTGGTAAATATTTAACATTTAAAAATGCTACTTTTGATGTTACTAAGCGGCATAGCAACTGCCACTGATATGGAAGCTGAAATGTTAGAGACTTGGCCAATTCTTCAGGCACATTGCCAATGAAACCATATTATATGCCAAAAAGATTAGTGGTTGGTAAATTAAGCTCTCCAGTTCGTTTCCTGCTGAGTCACTGGATGTTTGCTTATGCAAAAAATTCTTAAGGTTCCAGTGCAGATGGCTTTAAAAAAATACTGTAGCATCTCTTTTTAAAACAGCCTGTTTAAGACTTTAGTTTGTATTAAAGGACACATGTGCTTATATACATCAGCAACTATATTTATGAGTGTATGCCTGCACACACTATATCATACGAAATTGTTTTAATAGCATTTATATTTCAAAAACAAACAAAAAAAATAATAAAAAAGGGGGAAGCAATTAAAAGACTTATAGGCAAAACGTAGGCCACACAAAAATATACATAGAATGAGAGCGAGAGAGAGAAAGAACGAGTAAGTATCTTCCTTATAAATAAAATTCATTTTCTGTTTGTTTGTGGGTTATAAAAACTTTTGTTTTCCAACGAATTTGCCTGAAATATATACTTTTAGATCAGCCACGCCTATTTTTACGCCCACTTTTCAATAATTTTCACTTTTGTGTATAAAATGTGCACCGAGAAATTTGTGTCTCGAATCTAGAAGAGCTGAGCAGCAGCAGAAATGGTGAAAAGCTGTCTCCTTACTTTCAGGTGCGACAATTGATGTTTAAGGGCCGTCCCAGCCGATCGGACAGTGATCATTGATCAGAATTACAAGTCTATATCATTTTTGTTCCTGCTCAACAGCTGAACGGGGCGTTTATCTCGTCTTGAGACCTTGGCCACTGGCGCCCCTAATAATAATGCTGGCAAAGACATGAAGCACTTTATTTGTAGGGATTTCTTTACGAGTAAACGGATTTCTATACTGTAAGGATACCGACTCACATAATGAAAGACGAGCGTGACCGGGCAAAACCGTCTAGTCATAAATAATATAAATATAAACCAACCAGAAAGAAAATAAAGCACAATTTTATTCACATTCTCTTATAAATAGGCAAACATATACAAAGTCAATTTTACACACACCTAAACACAAACACAAATAAAAAAAACTTATGCAAATATGTACTCGTACTCCTACTCTAAATGTTCATTTACAGCCAGCTGTGTTAAGGGGTTTTTTAAATTTTAGGTTTGTGCTCTAGCACATACATTTCAACTTAAACTAGAGTAATTAGATTGGTGACATTTGGTTTAAATTATACCAGAACTTTTTCATGAAAATTACCACAATAGCCTTTACATTTTCTATGTGAGTGAGTGAGTGAGTGATTGAATGACTGATAAAACAACTAAGTAAAAGCTTAAAAACTTAAAAAAATGTCAACTAAAATGTAAAACTAATTATAATTAGTTGGAATGTAAGTTCTAAATAAAAAACAAGGAGCAGCCTAAAAATATGCCATTAATCACTAGTTTTATTATCAGCCTAAATGTATGTAAATGCGAGTAAAGCCTCCTGCTGCAAATAACACATGAAAATGAATAAATAAATAAAAATAAAAATTATAAATAGAAGCAGATACGAGTATTGAATTGTTGTGAGTTGTTTTTTATTTATTAACTTTTTGTTGTTGTTATTTATAGAGAAAGTAATTATTCATTTTATTTAACTCAAAGCTGTTGTTTTAGTACAACACTTTTGCTTTCAAAATTCAGGGGTGGTTAAGGGGTGACATGCAAATTCATACTCAGTTTTTATATTATTAAATAAATTATTTTATTTTTATATAAAATTTAACAAGACAGGACACGCATGCCCTTTAATGTAATTCATTTAACAATGCAAGTATACAGGGTTGTGGACTACAGCAGCTGAAATGCTGATTTCATATCTAAACTTCATTTTTTTTATTCTCTAAATTTTCCTAAAATTCTTAAAAAATCATTCAGTATATTCAATGTCGTAGTTTGGCTTGTTTTAGCTTACGTTTTAGCCTGCAAGCTTTAAGAAGGTCTTCTTAGGGTTTTTGCTGTTTCCTAAGCTCTGATCGAACTCATGATTTTTGAGTTGTTTTAGCACCATCATAAATATTTTTATGACCAAAATGCAAAGGCAACAGATTAAATTCCATAGTAAATGCTAAATTGAACTCATATAAAATTCCCTTTAAAGGCTCAAGCAAGTTACGAACTTCAATCGTAAAATAATTTTATTAGACTTTTGCCACATGCTTTAACTAAATCGCGCAATTTGTATGCTTATTTTAAAGCAAATTACGCTTTTAAGAAAAAGCAAAATAAATTTTTATTTCATTCACTTCAATCTTAAATGAAAAAAAAAAAATTTCTCAACTCTTCTTCACATGAAACTCAATAAAAATAATTTTCTTTCAACATCTCTAACAATAACGTTGTTTAGTTTATTGATATTTTCAAACCTCTAGGCAGTTTTTTTCTTTGTACCCCCTTCGTTTTATAAAATAAACAATAAGCGAAGCTCAAAATGTTAAAACTCTTAAAAAATTTATTCAATACTTTATCAAGTTTAGTGCACGGCTATAAAATAAGAATAAAGAAGGAAGGAAAAACAAGGATTCTTATGGAAAATCTACTTCATTTGCATAAAAACGTAAAAATGTATGCAATAGTGAGGATACGTGTGTGTGTGTGTGTGTGTGTGCACACCACAAATTCAAACATGTTTGCCAGCATTTTATAAATTTTAATACTTTTGTGTGCAACGAGTAGTTTGCTCCTTGTACTCCATGTATGTAGGGCATTACATACAAAAGAGAATAATTTCTTTGAGGCACAATAATATCTACGATTTTATTTTTGTATTACGAAGTAATTTTTAGTACAGCATTTGACTTTTTATAACAAAAATATGCAAAAACTAATTTTTCCTTACACAAGTGAATTTTTGTGACAAATAATTGAATTTATGTTATAGTAAAAATTGTTTTCTGCAAGGATAGTGACTTTTTGTGACAAATAAGAAAGATATTGTGACAAAATACGCGACTTTTTTTGTTAAAAAAAATATTTTTTGTGACAAATATTTTAATTATTTTAACATTAAAAATTACTTTGTCCAAGAATAAGACTTTTGGAACAACTGAATTTTAATGATAGTAAAAGCTACTTTTTTTTTTAAGGATAGTGACTTTTTGTGACAAAATACGTGACTTTTTTTGAGAAAAATTAAATTTTGTGACAAATATTTTAACGCTAAAAATTAATTCTTGTAAGAATCAAACTTTTGGGACAAAGAGACTTATATTTTGTGACAAGTAACTGAATTTTTCTGACAGTAAAATCTAATGCTTGTGAGGAATAGTGATTTCTGTGCCACATTGTGAAATATTGTGACAAAATAACTAACTTTTTATTAGTGATAAATAATTGAATTTTTGTGAAGCTAAAAAACGAGTGATATTTTGCAACAAAAATGATTTTTTGTGATGTTTCAATGAAAATTTTAATTTTTATAAAAATAAAAATTTATTTTGTGACAAAAAATTTTTTTTGTGACAGCAAGGATATTTTGCTGTAATATATAATTGAATTTTTAACAATAAAAATTATTGTTAATTATTTTTAGTGATAAATATATGAGCTTTTGCTAGAAAAAAATTAGTGTTTGGAATAAGTACGATTTTTTTTTTAAATAAATAACTTCTTTTCGCAAAAACGGTATGATGTAACAAAAATTTTGCTTCTTACAAAAATAAAAACAAGATTTTGTGACAAAAATGTTTTTTTTTTGTGACAATAAAATTTTTTTTTTCTGATTTCAGTACTTTTTTGGGACAATTAAATGAGTCTTTTCAGCCGGAGTGACAAAAAATATTATTTAAAAAAAAAAAAAAATTTTTGTGACGAGAAATGGTTGTATGTGACAAAAGCGACTTTTTACTACAAAATAAAAGCAGACTTTTGGCTATAAGAGGAACTTTTTGAGAAAAATAATTTAAAATTGTATGACTAAATTGACTTTTGGTCTTAAAAAATAATTTGTTTTTGGGACAAAAATATTTTCTGTGCCAAAACGTAAGTTTGTATTTTTTTTTTTTTTTTTACTTTATAAACTAAATTATCTTTGAAGACTAACTGAAAATCCTTTATTTTAGCAATTGAACTGTTATAAATATTTGAAAGTGGTATAAGTCCACTTAAAAAAAAATAAGTTAGTTTTAATTTAGCGCTATATAGTAAAAAAAAAGTGAACTTATACCACTTCCAAATATAACAGCTCCATTGTTAATTAAAAAAAAGATTCTACGGAATTAAATAATTTTTTTTTTATAAATTTCTAAACTAAAACGGATGCAAGCAACCATATAACCTTTATCACCATCTCATGTCACGTAGAAACCTCTAAAATAAAATCACGCTCCTCTAAAGGAAGACATTATTATGTCTTATTTTGTTTCTTGCAAGGATACACTTGTTACCAAACAAGTCGTTGCGTGTATGTGTATAAAAGTAAAAATTTTATATTTGTGTATGTATGTTGTATGACAAATTATTCCTAAGTGGAAGCAGAGTAAGTGTGCGATTGAGTGCAGTGAATTTCATTTTATAGTATTCGTGCTTTAATGCACTTCAAAATGCTTTTGTACACATAAGACAGCATACTTTGCTTTAAATGCTATATAATGCATTTATATGCACATACACACAAAACACACACACACAGAGTGGGATACAAATATTTAGCAAGTGTAATTGTATTCAAGAGAAAATGTGTTCGTATGACTGTATGTGCGAGTGTGTGTGTTTACAATGACTGTATGAATTGCAATAGAAGTGCACTACAGTGTTTCAACTTCTAGTTGACTTTGTTTAAACAATAACTTTTGGTTTTATGAGGCCTATGAGTGTTTTACATAAACATATTTAAAGAATTGTTATGTTTGTTGTTCCACCTCACCTAAAAACACACAGAAACATGCAAGTCCTGTGATACTCATAATATTATGTGTGCGAGTCGAGCAGTAGTATGAACGCACGGTTTAATAGTGTTAGTTTTGTGTGTTGTGTAGGCAGAAGTGTCACAGTGCATAAATGCATATTGACAAATACGAGTATGTATGTCTGTAGATTTAATAGGTTACAGCTTGTTTTACTGTTGACGATAGCACTTCAAAGGTCAACAATGTATAAATTATATGAAAATTGTTTCCGGACTCTTTAAATTATACTTTAAGCAATAGCTTGTGCTAAGAAATGTTTTGATTTTTTTTTTTTTTTTACAAAAGTAGAATAAGTAAAGAATATTGTCTTGTTTTTCAAAAAAGCCCTAAGTCGCATTTAAAATATTTTATAAAAGAAAACAAAATAGTCTCTGTTATAAAACATTATCAAAACATTTTAAGCTACAGTTAGAACCAAATATATTGTAAAACCTTGTAATATAATGCGGTGCATCACAACACAGCAAAAAGTCGAATGTTAATTTTTTGTTCCTTAGGGCTTTTTTGAAAACATATGACGATATGTATGCTCAAAAAAAAAAATTTATTTTAACAAGTATTTCTAGAGAAAATGTTGTACTTGTTAAAGCAGAAAAAAATTTTAAATTTTTGATTAAATTTTTCATCAAGTCATTTAATGATGAAATATTTAATCAATATGACCATGTTTCGGTTTAATTAATAATTTTTCCTAATGAATACACTGTCAATTAAATATTGTTAATAAAAATTTTCTTGAAGACAAGAAAAGGAAGTGGAATTTTATTAAGAAAATTTTTTTGTTTTTAATTATTTGAATTCATTCAATCAATTTGAAAGCTCAAGCTCTCAATTAAAATTTCGATGATCTTATTTGCCTGTTCTTCTTTGCCTGTGTTCTTCTTCTATTGCATGCCCAGCAAAAAAGTGACAAAAAAGATGTAGAAAAAGCATAACCCTGGAAGTACTTCTACTTCTGAGGAAAAACCGATGAATTTGGAAGGACGTTATTTTTTTGCTTATATAAAAAGCTAAAAAATTCAAAACTCTTTGACATTTTTGTTAACACCGTCTAGATTAGGTGTGATATTTCATAAATGTGCTGCTTAAGGTGTAAGGAAATATTGAAGAAAAAGTGGTGATATAAAGTCGCATACCATTTGTGCTTAAAAATGACTGATTCATTAGCTAAAATATGCCAATTAGTTTTTTTTAAGTGATTAAAGCTTTACTTGTAAGACAATCATTTTCATTATTTTTTGCTGGTTGCTTAAAAAATTTTTTGCAGTAAATTATGAACATTTCTTTATTATTTATGGCCATTTTCTGCTATTCATTTCCTTATTTTCTTTTCTTGTTTTTTATTTTTTTCATAAAAATTGTCTAGTATCACATTTTACTGCAGTTTCAGCAAATGGCCATATGTTTCGTTTAATTCTTATTTTTTTGTTTCTTTATGATCTTTATCCTTAGTGGTAGGCTATAGTTTTAAATATGCCCAAAGTTAGTTTATACTTATAAATGAATATAAAGCTAAGCCTTAAAATAGGCAATATTTATGTGAAAAAATATAAATAAGGACTAAAGCATTAAAAAGGATTTTTTGTCTTACTTTTAGAGATTTTTAGATTATTTTGTTTCACAGATTTTTAATTAACTTTTTTAACTGATATTTTTTGTTTGAAACGAATATTTTTTTAGTTTAAAAAAGGTTACTTGTAAATATTTTCCTAATTTTTTTACACTTGAGCGCATTTTTGTATCTGTGATGCAAGAAAATGAGTGGGATTAATTTTTGTTTTCAAAATGAAACTCTTTGGAAAAGCCATCAATCAATCACTTAGTTATAACCCATAAAAAAGAAGGCAAAAAGAAAAAAATATGTAAAGAATTCATGTTGAATGATTAAATAAAAATTTTGTTAATTAAGAGCTTATATTTGATTTTTTTTTTTTATAGATTTTAATAAAATGTTCACTTGCCAGCATAAAATTGTTGCTGGGGCAAAAATTTAATTTTTATTAAATGATGAATGAAAATAAACTAAATTTCTGGCTTAAAGAGTGACTTGGTTTATTTAACTAAATAAAAGTCATTTTGGTTAAATGAACTATAAACCAAATAAACAAGTTTTTATTGAGAAAATAAAAGAAAAACAATAATTAAGTTAACTTTCTTAATAGAGAAAAAGAGCAAAAATTTAAAAAAAAAATTATAGTTCAATAAATAATGTTATTTAAAAATAAAAGTAATAAAGTTTACAGGCTTAATTAATTAAGAGAAAAAGAACAATTTAAAAAAAATTATATGTCATTAAATTAAATTAATGAAATTAAATAGAAATATTTATAAAATTAAATAAAAAAATTAATAAAATTAAATAAAAAAATTAATAAAATTAATAAAATTAAATAATTAAATTAAATTAAAAAATTAATAAAATTAAATAAAAAAATTAATAAAATTAAATTAAAAAATTAATAAAATTAAATAAAAAAAATTTATAAAATTAAATAAAAAAAATTAATAAAATTAAAAAACAAATTATAAAACTAATTTAAAAAAATATAAAAAAATTAAATAATAAAATTAATAAAATTAAATTAAAAAAAATTAATAAAATTAAATAAAAAAATTAATAAAATTAAATAAAAAATTTATAAAATTAAATAAAGAAATTAATAAAATTAAATAAAAAAGCTAATAAATTAAATAAAAATATTAATAAAATTAAATAAAAAAATTATTAAAAGTTTTAATTACAAAAAAAAAATTAATTTAGTTTATTTTCTTAATAGAGAAAAAGAGCAAAAATTAAAATAAAAATTATATGGCAATTAAATAAAAAAAAAAAAGTTTCCAATAGGTAAATGTGTGCGAAAAATAATTGGCAAGACTTTTAAAATTATATTAAGTGAATATTTTCCCACTATTTGTCATTTAAGTTATAGGTATCTATATAGGTTCAACCAAAAGCTTTATAAGTAGCCTAATTTCAACTATTAGTACCTAGTAAAAATGGGCCATAAAAGTGTTAGAGAAAAATAACCCAAAAAAATATACTTTAAGGCGTAATTGATAAGAAAAAAAGGAATAACAAGTTTGATTGCTGCTCAGAGCGTGGAAGGCTGCTCAGTACAAAATTTAATCTCAGCAATAATTTTTTTAATATCATATATGTTAAATACGTAAAAATATTAAAATTTTCTTAAATTTCAACTAATTAATTAAGTTCTATTCTTGTTCAAAACTAATGTTCAAGCAAATGTATCCAAAAGCAATAAATATCCTTGAACAAAAATGAAATTTTTATTGCACACATTTTAGGTGAATTTAATATTGCACTTAAAATGATTGCATATTTACAGGATGTAAACAATAATTCACCGGCCAAAAATGTAAAACAAACAAAAAATTCCCAAAAGAAATCAATACACAATTCAAAAGAATTTTAGTTTTAAAACAAACTAATGAGTTTTGAATTCTCATTGTTGTTGTTTTAGCCATTTTATAACACCAAAGATTTGTTTTTTTTTTTAATTATCAGCATCCAATAAACAACAACAAAAAAGAGAAAAAAACTTAAAAAAAATATTTTTACGTTTGTAAAGTACTTGCAGCAAACTTTCTTAATTTCTGTTTATAATACCAGCAGCCACTTTTAACTAAAATTATACTAGAAACAGTAAAGTCGGAATGGGAACGTGAACAGTTTTATAATTTGGAAAAAAATTTAGATTGTAAGACAAGGGCTCCTGCCTTAGATTATTATTGTTATAAGACCTTAAGTACTGCTACCCAAAGCATTTTTTATACAGCCCCTAAGTGCCTAGTTATGAAGCCCATTACCTTAATTAGTAAGAAATTTCCTGTCTAAAAATTTGGTAGCAATGGAAATTATAAGACAAGGATTGTCCTCGTAGATTATTGGCTAGTGTACTAACCCATCAATTTGATTCCTGCCAAGATCCTGCATGTTTAGCTTTTTAAAAATAAAGACATGGGACTTTCTTCTTAAAATTACAAAAATTGTAAATCTACAAAAAAATTTTATGTTACATTTTTTACAAACCCATTAGAAAATTTTACAGCAACCCTCGCTTATTGATTATTTCTTTTATTAATTTTTTAGAATTCTCTGTAGTTTTTTTTTTTTTTTTTTGTTCTTTGTGGCCATTATTATGCCAATATTTGTATTGAACATGAAACAACCAGCAGTCAGGTTTTCTGTTCAATTTGCTTGATAAGGAAGGAAAAGGTGTAGTTGCTGTATGAGAAACGTAAAATATTCGTTATTGCAAATGATGAATAGCACAAAATATTCATTAATTATAATTGTACACAGTTTTACGTTTAAATATTTACATTTAGCATGTAGCAAGTAAAATATATTTTGTTTGGCTTTACCAAATACCAATCAACCAACAACCACATGACCTTATTTTTTGTTTTTTAAAGTGTTTTTGGTATTTTTTTTTTTACTTCTTTCTAGAGACAATAAAGTAAACATTTCAACGTGTGTTGTTATTTTGTTGATAAGCATTTACTAGCATAACAGGTGGAAAGAATCTTAACTTTTTCTTTAATTACATTTACTGAAATACGTCTTTCACTTGCGGTTTTTAAGAGTTTTGAAAAGTTTAACTTTTAAAAAAATTAATTCTTTTAAAAAAATTAATTCTTTTAAAAAAATTAATTTTTTGTGTAAAAAAAATTGTTTCAATCACTTGAAATACTTGAGTTATTTTCATGTTGATTTTTATTTGTTTGTGCCGTAAGTTTTTGAAAGTGGTATAAGTCCACTTTATAAAAAAATTAATACAGCGGTAATTTTAATAAGTTAATGGGCCATAATCATAGTCAGACTAATTTAATTTTAATTTTATAAAATTTTATAAACTTATTTATAATTTTAAGTTTATAAAATTCTTGTGACAAAAGTCAGTTTTTAATAAAAATCATTTTTGTTTTGTCTATGATTATGGCTCGCTGACTTTATCTTACTAAAACTACTGATTTCTCTTTTTTTTGAAAAAGTGGACTTAGGACACTTTAAAAAAAAACACAGTTAATTTTCCCCCCATTTAATAATTACAGCAACAACGTTATTGAACACGTACAAAATCTATGTAACCATAAATAAATGTGTGTAAGTATGTATGTCTGTATTTCAGATAGCCTTCAAATACATTTTGGTTAGATAAATATTGATAGATTAAAAATATGTTTTATAAAATGCGTATATGAAATATTATAAACTTCCGCTTCATTTAAGTACAGGAAAATTGAAGGCACTTAACGTGAAGTGAAGATTATTGATTAAAGTGCTTGTACATAAAACACCTTTTAAATGAATTTTATAAACAAGAATATATTTGCCATTAACAACTAGTTTCATTTAATAACAAATTAATTACAAATTAATTTCAAACTTTTATTAAACTGGTAGTTACCTGTTTGAGGCGTTAATTAAAGCATGTACTCGTAATAGAAATATTATTAATTAGAAATAAGTTTCATAGAAATTGTCTGTATAAAAAATCTCAGATTTTAAATCGAAATTGAAACTTTAAGCATCAAAGTACATGGTCATCACTTTAATGAAAATACATCAGCTTCTAGAGCCAACATTTAGCTTTAATTTTTAATTTTATGACAGTTTTCAAAGGAGTGAAATTATCTTAAAATAATAATAAAATTCAAAAATGATTAGTAAAAGAAGTAAAAAATTCTATTACGTAACAAACACGCTATATAAGACGCCTTACGTAATGGTTTCGCCCATCAAAACGAATTTAATCTTCATTAAAAATTTACATTTTATATAGCAGCTACCTAAGCGCCTTTAAGCCTTTTTCTTTCTGACAGGCTATTTAATCAAATTTAATTTAACTTACGTTACGTTATGTAAACATGAAATTTTATTAAAAACTTTTATTTTATAGAGAAGCCACCTTCTTTGAGATGGCCCGTACAATCAAATCTAACTTAACTTACGTTACGTTATGAAATCATGAAATCTTGATTAAAAATTTTAATTGTCCACAGAAGTTACCTGAGTCCTCTTTAAGTCTTTTTCTCTTGTGGCGAGCTGTTTAATAAATTCTAACTTAACTCACATTACGTTATGAAAACATGAAATTGTATTAAAAAATTTTATTTTACAGAGAAGCCAACTTAGGCTTTTTTAAGTCTTCTTCTTTAAGATGGCCTGCTCAATGAAATCTAACTAACTTACGTTACGTTATGAAATCATGAAATCTTAATTAAAAATTTATATTTTTTATTTAAATGCTTTTTATGACGTTACGTTATGAAATCATGAAATTTTAATTTACAGAGAAGCTACCTTAGTCCCCTTTAAGTCCTTTTTTATGAGGGACTGTTTAATCACATCTAATTTAACTTACGTTACGTAATGAAATCATGAAATATTAATACAAAATTTACAATTTACAACGCAATTACGTGAAATTTATTACAACTCCTACTTATTCAATCAAATCTAACTTAATGTACTTTACGTTACGAATTCATGAAATAATAATTAGAAATTAATCCCCAAAAACTGAGCTCTACTGTTAAAGGTTTAAAATAATTCATTAATTTTGTAAACTCTACTGTGTTTATTAATGATAACGCAAAATGTTTAAAATTTAAAGAACTAGCCTACCCCACATAAAAAAAAATTAATTTAATTGATTAAAAATTTCAGTGAAAAAAATTTTCATATTGATAATTTAATGAATTAAGAGCCTGTTCAACTAAATGAAAGATTCGTTCACATAATTGTATTGAAAACAAAAATACTATACACGAAAATTGATTTTTGCATTTAACTTAAGAGACCCTAAATTTTTTCGGCCAAATTTATAAATAAATTTTATTATTTAATATTAATCAAGCTTAAGATCTTAAAAAAATGTTTTTATTTAAATTTTCCGATATTTCGAGTTTCTTTTGAAGGTCTTCTTCAGGGAAATTTATTTTTATAAATTTTTTTTTTAATAAGAAAATTTTCTATGCGAAATATCTTTAACACGTGCCGTGTGTACCGCCGACTTTGCACAGCTACTTGTGAATTGAATTTAATATATTTTTGTAAAGGATTTAAGGAAGCTTTACAATTCTACAAGTCCCAGGCACCTGATTATATTACATGTACTGCCAGCTGTCACAATTTAATCACAAATTAATCTCAAAAATATTAATTTACACCTTTTATTATAAATTGGCACTTAGCAAATAGATTTTTATTTTGCATGACGGCATTCAAGGTGTTAATAAACCCTTATTAAACCAAAATATTGTTTTATGAATTTGCCTTTCACTCAATATGATTAACTTTCTAACTGAGACAAAGAATTTTAATTAAATAAAAAGAAATTTTGATGAAATATTTACTAATTCAATTAAAAATTTAAACAGTTTTTAGTGAAATTGTATAATATTTTTCCCGTAATTTATAAAATGAAATGCCTTTTTTCCAAAGGCTTCAACTTAATAATTTACATACACAATATTGATTTTATCAAGCAACAATAAATTAAAAAGTCTTATTAGTTTGTTTCTTTGTTAAATCAGTGTTGTAAAGCAAGCACCCATCAATCAACCATTTTAAGCAATAATTATGGCTTAAGCTTAACGCATTCACATTTCTTTTATTTTCTGTTTCTTTGTTCTATTTTTGCATGTTTGTAGTTACAATTAGTATAACAATCACACAATATTTATGTCACTATGACATCAAAGCAGGTCAAGAGTGATTGATGAACTTGTCAACTAGACAAACATACATAAAGTAAGTACCCAAAAAGCAACCTACAAAGCGCTACAACATCATAAAAGCAAGAAATGTTTGTGTATCACAATTTACTCATAAGCCAACAATTAAACACTTTTGAGAAACAACAAAAATTTTATAAAAAAAGAACAAAAAAAAAACCAAGAACAAGAAAGTATTATTACATTACAGCTTAAGCCGAAAAGTACATGTGTAGGGTGTGTAGTTAAAGGTACACAACAGCAACAATCTACATTTGTAAACGGATAACAATAAAATATTGTAAAAATAACAACAGCAACAGCTGAAGAATAGAGGAATTCAGCATGAATTCTGCTATTGTAAAAGAAATGGTATATGGAAATTTCAAAAAAAAATTTTAAAAATAATCAAAATTAACTTCTAAGTAGTTGTACAATGGATTACAAATCTAGACAGCCTCTCCTTTAAAATGATATATCTGCCATCCCGTAATTTTCTATGGTTCGTCAGGAAGCCACTAAAATCCGTCAGAGCAACAGCACTGAGGTATATGGAAATTACAAAAAAAAATTTAAATAGTCCAAAGTAACTTCTGACTATTTGGGCGGTAGATTACAAACCTAGACAGCATGCCCTTTAAAATGAAAATATATATTTAGAAATATTTAATGACGTAAGACGTATTTGATAAATATGCCACAAATACTGAAAATACATTTACAAACACTAAAACACGTAACGGGTTACATTAAAACATATCTAACTCGGCATATTTATCTTCACTCACTTGTATTAACTAAAATGCTACTAACTCGAAAATTTAACGCATAAAAAACTGACAATGCTGAAAATAGCACACACAAAAAGCGCAGTAGTATTGTCAACTTTAAGTTTGCTGTTTATATTTTCTTTTTTGCTAATCCTTATTTTATGCTTTAGCATTCATTACTTAGCACTTTGGTGAGTAGGTGGTTCAAAACGGAATCTGACTGGGTTCAGTCAGGCCGCCACGTAAACCAACCAACCAACTTAGGCCCGTTATTACAACTTTCGATAGTTAAAGTTAGGATTTTGGATAGCAAATATCCGTCTTCCGGCTAAAACTTTGAAACCAAATTTATTTAACTTAAATGTCCCACGAAAAGTTTGACTTTTAATTTATGAAATCTTAAGATTTTAAACATAATTGAAGAAGTTACATCATTTGTTGTTTGTGATCCCTACAAAAAAAAAATACTTTTCTTTTTGTTGTGTACCTCAGGTGTTTTAGTGAATTTTTCATTTAAACTATTCATAGTTATTTATAAATAAATACATTTTATGATTAATACGCATTAACATTTGACTTAATCATCAAAAGAGTTGTTTGTTGTCTTAAATAATATTTAACAACAAACAGACGTTAAAGAAAAAAAAACTAAGCATCTTCAATGAATTTTAAAATATGTTTAACATAAACAATTTAACAATTTTTTTTTGTTTTTTTTTTTAATAAACAAAAGTTAAACGATTTGCTAAGGTCA
Organism: Thelaira solivaga; assembly: GCA_947397855.1. Taxonomy (NCBI): domain Eukaryota; kingdom Metazoa; phylum Arthropoda; class Insecta; order Diptera; family Tachinidae; genus Thelaira; species Thelaira solivaga. The sequence continues at coordinate 77,840,801 of OX377611.1, read as the reverse complement.
TACAGAAATAATAAAGTTGACCGTGAAAATATTAAATAATAAATAAAAAGAAGCTAAAAGCAGCAAAATATGAATGAAGAATAAATTGAAAATAGCAGTAGCAGCAGCAACAACAACAACAACAACAACAACCATTGTTAACAATAATTATTATTATTTTATTAATAATATAATCAAAGATCAAACAGAATTACAATTGAAAATTGCAGTTTCAGTTTTTTATTTTTTTTTTTTGAGCCTTTTGCCAAGCATAGCAATTTAGCATAAAATATTAAAAGAGGGCTGAAAAAAAGTAGCATTAACAAGAATTTTGCATAAATTCAATTTGTGGCATAAGATATTGTTGCACATACCCACGAAACTTATGATATGAGCAAACATGATTTAAGAGCTGTGCAAGGAGATGCCACGCCATGAGTACTTAATGAGAAAAAAGAAAAGAAACAGCTAGCAAACTACAAGCACAAAGACTCATACGCGCCCAGCAGTTCACAGCATTTAAGGACAAGTAGAAGCAAAATATAATAGTCACATTCGATATCGACCGAGTTAAATCGCAATTCTAAAAATTATTTTATAAAAAGGCTTACATTTCAATTGTTTTTATTCGATATCAAATGCTACTATCTTAGAGGAGAGAGTAATAGGTCCTTACAACTGCGGCATAAATTAAATTACTTTAGTTAAACTTATGCTTAGAAAATAATTGTATAGTTTTATAAAAAAAAAAAAAAAATTATAAATTTTAACTTAAAAATTTTGTAAGTTTTTTTTTCTAATTTTAATTCTTGCTTAATTAAAAAAATTATTTAAAATTCTAAAATTGCACTTTATTCTTACATTGAACACAGTAAAGACTACACATACGAGTATGTGCAGGTGTCGGTCACAAGTTCTAATTCTTTGCTACACTGAAAGAATTTTGTATTAATTAAGCCCATGAAAAATGTTATGAAGGTAATGAAATATTCATTAATTAAAAAAAAAAAAAAAAAAAAAAAAAAAAAAGCTTCGCAGATAAAAATAAAAACAAACATGAACTATTTCATTGCTTGAATGAAATATTAATGAAATACTTCATTGAATCAGTAAAATGTTGTCTAATGAAACATGAGCATTAGTTTGAAAAACGACAAATTATTCTTTTAGTGCATGAATTCCTAGCGAAGGAACCAACGAACGCTCTACTTAAGCTTACACATGCCCTTTTAAGCACTCATACTCATACTCATAGTTAACCTTGTCACTTTACAATTTTGTGGGTTGATTATTAAACACATGTATGTACCTACAATTTACCCTGCACTATGGGTCTAAGGTATTTAATACTGCAGATGAATTAATGCTTAGAAATATTAAATAAAAAATTACAAGCAGTCACAGATTTAAGTACTCGTATGTGCTGATCAACTAGTCTAGAAACTTTTTATGAAAATCACTAAATTTTTTGAGAATTTTTCCATATAAAATTTCTAGACGAGTTGATCGCTTGTTATATGGAAACAGCATATTAAAATTAATTTTGCAAATTTTATACAAAAAAAATTATTATTTTTTTTCAATCAAGACAATGTGCTTAAGCTTTGTTGACAACCTCCTTTAAAAATCTCTTGCTTAAATTATGATACCAGGGCAGGCTTTATTGTTGTTAAATTTTAAATAAGATGAGAAGATGAGCGTGCGTGTATATTAACGTGTGAGACAACAAAGCAATCATACGCTAAAGTGGCAAATATATGACTACGTGTGTAAGTAGATAGCATGTTTCATTATTAAACAAACACACACATACATATCAGTATTAAATATAAAATGACTAAGAAATTTTAGGCTTTTTTCCTTGCAAAGGAAAAATGTCGGTCGTTTGCTTTGTTCAAAACGCTTTAGTTAAAACACAACAACTTTTCCTTTTTATATTTCCTTTTTTTGCAGAGGTAACCCACTCACTAGTGCACTTACATTTACACACAGAAGCTTTCTTATTAAAAAAAAAAATCTTTTAAGCATGTGTAATAATAACACAATTATTGTGTAAAAGCATTAGTAGCTGTGGCGGAAATATTTTTACTCTTTTATTTGTTTTCCTTTTGCCAGCAAGCCTCGCTCTCTCAGAGTTACCATTTCACTGGCTGTATGCCAATATAATAAAAATTCACAAAATAATTTTTTTTCAGTAAATTTTATTTATTACGAAATTTCGGCAGCAAAATTAGACAAAATATATATATATATATATATAACTTTGGTAAATATAAATTAATGCCTTAAAGTATGCCACAGTTTGTGGAATTATGATAAATGCTTTAAAGAAGACAACAGTTTTTGTTTTAAAAGCATTAACGAGCGGGAAAATTAAACAATTGTTAAAATGAAAAGAAAATTAAACATGATGAACAAATTAAATTGTTCATTATTCAAAATAGGCAGCAATCTTTATTAAATTATGGGACTTAAAAGTAGACAATCTACACTCCCTAAAACTAATAGAAATACAAGTATAAACTGATCCAAAAAAACCATGTTCGACTAACTAGAAAATCTTAAAAAAAACAAATATATGTCAGAAGCCAAATCATAGCATTCGATATTTTTATATAAATTTTTTTAAATAAATTTTTTTAAAACTCGGTCAGGTTCAAAAAAATTTCTTTTAATTTTCTATTATATATACAATTTTTATAAAAATTCTTTTAATTAATTTTAAAAAAATTTAATAAATTTTTTGTATAAATAAAATTATTTTATTCTATTTTTAATTAATTTTTTTAAAAAAATTTTTTATTTAAATTTTTTTTTAATAAATTTTTTATACAAATTTTTATATAATTTTATTTAAATAAATTTTTTTATAACTAAAAATTTTTATATAAATTTTTTTCCTTTCTATTAATTTATATGTATTTTTTTTTAATTTTATTTGAATCTACCGTAATTTATTTATTCCTGTTATTTATTTATTTTTAATTTCTTAAACATTAAAAAAAGACACTATTTACTTTTCATGAAAAAGCCTCAAAATATATGCTGTTGACAATTTGCCTTTAAATTGTATGCACTTGGTAGAAAGCTTTAAAATATGCTTTACAAAATAAATTTTCAGTTTTAACATTAAAAATATGCAATTATTTTCAATTGTTTACTAAAACAACAGCAACAAGAGCAAAGTATTTTAACGTTTTGGCATCACGTGCCTTGGACAGTAAACATTTCTTTCTTAAATTTTTAGATTTTTTTTGTTAGCATTTTTTTCTAACTGTTAATTTTTTTTCCCAACAAAATAACAAAAGGTAAATTCATTATTTGCCATGGGTATGCATTTGTATTATTCTACTAATGCAACCTAAATAAAAAGTATGTATAATGTTGAGCAAATAACACATGCGATTCAATGTACAACATGCATGTTGCAGATTACCTTTACTAAGAGGTACAGTGGTTAGAAGTGAAAAGAGATTTTGTATTGAAAAAGAAAAAAAAATTAAGTAGAAAAATTTATGTAAAACTAGATGTTTTTGACCGGTCTCATACGAACCATCCGAGGCTTTATTTTTGAGTCGGTATTCTTAGAGTATAGAAAGCATATGCACCAATTTTTAGAGAAATCGTTGAAAAAAAACCCCCATTCATTACTTTATAAAGCTCACTACTTTATAAAGTACCTCATGCCTTTTCTAGCATTATTAGCAGAGGCGCTAACTAAAGCATTTCCAAGCATAATTTCAGGCTTAAATTAAGTACTTTCACATATCCTTAAGATATGTAGTGTAAGTGAAATTCATTTCAAAGTGGGCGTAAAAATAGGCGTGGCTGGTCAAAAACTATTTATAGAGACCTTCCTTGGAGTTTAGAGATTATATGTGTCAAATTTCAGACAAATTTTTTGAAATACAAAAATTTTTATAGTGAACAAACAAACCGAAAATGAATTTTATTTATATAAATACTAGTAGATTTAAAAAAACCGAAAAATGTTTGAAAAGACTTTATAACAGTGCTGTTCTATATTGCGAATCCAAATATTTTAAGCTGAAGTACATAAACTTATAACTACTCTCCTTGTGCTATGTACCTTAAGGCCTTAAGGCTGTAATTCACTATAAATTACACGAGCTTGCATCCACTGCTTTTTAGGGCTACGAAATAATACCGAATTTAGATATTTGAATGCCTATTTCGTTGAGTCTCTACACGAGTTAAGATCCACTGCTTTAAAAATAGGATAGTGAATACCTATTGGGAATAATTGTTTTTTTTTATTCTTGAGAGGTCTAAAGGGTTCTCATATTTTATGAAAAGTTTCTGTACAATCAGAGCTGCATTTAAAATTTTGAAGCAATTTTTTCAGTTTAAAAAAATCCATACGATTTCTTTTTTTTATAAATCAAAAAATTTGGGTTACAATACAAAATTTGGTTTCTATAATTCAATTATTTTTTTTTTTTTTTGCAACTGATATTTCTTTTCTATTTTTTAACTTTTAATTTAAAAATTTTTTTATTAAAAATATTTTTCACTTTAATTGAAATTAGTCTTGGCTTAACTAACACTGTTCGTTAAAATGTGTTTTTTTTTAGTTATTTTTGTTAAATTTAAACATAAAAAACATTTAGTGACTGCAGTTGTAGTTACAACTACTACTTGTACTGGTATTTGTACTTGTACTTTTACTGAGTAAGCAAGCAGCAGCAGTAGCAGCAGTATTGTTGGTTGCAACAGGAAACGGATATAGTTATTTATTTATGTTAGCACTTTTTATTGTTTGTTGCTCGTCTACTCTACACAGACTCTTGCTTTCTTAATTCTGCAGTTTTTATATTTGTTTTCTCTTTCTTTTAAGCTAAAAAAAAAACCTTTGTTAAGGATTCTTTGGAAAATAAACTGGCATAGAAAAGAAATGGAACGCACAGCATACAACTTGAGCAATTATCCAAATAACAAAGATTTAAATGTTTGCATTTGAATAAAATAAAGTTAAGTAAGACAACTTTTTACGAAACATTTGCTTCTTTAGCTGTGTTCTACATTCTTTTTTAACATGCTTGCTTTCTGCAATAATTTCTTCTTCTGTTTTTTTTTTTCTAAAATTTATATTTAAATTAATGTGCGGCTTAGTAAAGTCATGTAAAGTCTATTTACGACTTAAATGATTTTTCTTCAACAACATCAAGCTTTAGTTTACAAAGAAAGAACATCATGCACAAGACATTCACTCTCCCTCTCTTGCTTGGTCCAGAGTCCTTGACCGATTTAAATGTTTAAATTGTTGCACCATCCTCATTCTTTTTTTCTTTTTTTTTGCTTTCTATGCGACATTATCTTCTATATTCTGTGTAATATTTGTATTTTTCTTTTATACTTGGTTAGAAATTCATAACAATTTTTTTTTATTTTTTTTACAAAAACCATTTGAGAAAATTTATTTGATTCTGTAATCGTACTTAAAGTATTTATTTGGTTGGCCAAAAGTGTGGCTCAGTAAGTACTATCTCTCAATTTAATTTAAGGTTTAGTAAGACTAGTGGAATTCACATACTTAAGTGACTTACCTAATTTTTATATCATAGAGAATTGAAGAACTGAAAAGATAAAAAAAAATTAAAAATAAATAAACATTTAAATTTCGTTTAAAACATATAAAAATAAATATTTACTTAATATAAAGCCATGCAATTAATTCAATTTAAGTTAAACATTAATTACAATAAAATCTTTACAAATGACGAAGAGGAATTAACTGATTGATTCATTTGTTTATCTGGTCTAAGAAAGTCTTGGCGTTAACTAACTTAACATAAGTTGAGTTGGCAGCATTATTTTTTTAGACAAGCATTTTGACAGCTGATATTTAAATTACGTTAAGAAAACTCCTAGAAGATCGAAGTTGGCTCACAAAGCTGGCCATACATTTACTGTGATTCAAAGAAACTTTTGTACAGCCCAAGCATTCTTTCAAAAAGTGCACCACGCCCACTTTTACTCCTATTTTTTAATGATAAAAACTCTACTTTCATTTAATTTATATAAAATTTTTCTCTCTTGTTTACACTGTTAAAAAAAATATTACTAAAATGACATAAAATTTAATAACAACTACGTATGTATATGTAATGATTAAATATACTCGTGTATGACGCACCTACATAAATTCATATTCAATATGTCATTTAATATACTCGTAATTACGGCTTAATAAAGAATATTATTTATTTACGTAGGTAACCAAAGCCTACAGTTTTTTTTAATCAATAAAAACAACAATAAGTTTCATTTATATAAATTGTTATGCCTACATTTATTGTCATAGAAATAAAAAAATTCTATTTTTAATATAATAAGAAATTTTCCCAAAATAAACAGTCCCTTGTGTATCAAAAAGTCTAATTTTGGGGTAGTAAATAATATTTGTTATTATAGAAATGCTAGACAATTCTATCTAATCAAAAAAATAAATTAATTTTAAGAGCACATAAGCATAACTCCTTCATATTACACACACTGGTTAGCACTGAAGACCTTTCCAGAGTGTTTGTATTGGCTTTCAATTAACTAAAGTGTGCTGATTACGAAAAACATATTGAATGTGTTTGTCTAGCGGCTCTAGTGTAAGTACAATGACTATTTTATATACGTTTTACATACAGTTACTGTGATGGAGGACAAAAAACTGTTTTTTACAAGATTTTCTTGAATGAGAGGCCTGTTTCAGATGTTAGCAGAGATTAAGCACGCAAAGCAAAAATATGGTTGAGGCTACCATACTCTGGTGGAAAGCTAATATGGTTAGATGTATATGTTTTTAAATTAAACCTATTAAAAATGCCTCTCAAATGCACATTTTCAGGTTCAAATTCTGGCCAGGTCAAATTTTTTTTTTTTTTTTTTTTTTAAATAAAATTTTTATAAAAAATTGTTAAAATAAATTTTTTTTATATATCCTTAAATAATCAATTTTATACATTTTTTAAATAAATTGTTTTATAAATTTTTTTTTAAATAAAAATTTAGATTCAAACCCTAGTCAGGTCAAAAAAAAAATTTTTTTTATTTTTTATATAAAATTTGTATAAATAAATTTTTATAAAAAAATTTTTAATGAAATTTTTTTATATAAAATTAAAAAAAAAAATTTAAATTATTTTTTTATATAAATATTTTACATGCTTTTTATATATACACTTTTTTAAATAAAATTTTTATAAAAAATTGTCAAAATAAATTTTTTTAAGCTAATTTTTTTAATTATTTTTTTATATATTTTTCAAATAAATTTTTTTATAAATTTTTTATATACATTTTTTGTATAAATAAAATTTTACAGGTGCAAACCCCAGTTAGCCAAAAGAAAATTTTTTTTTTTATATAAAATTTTTATAAAAAAATTTTATTATTATTTATTTATACAAAAAATGTATATAAAAAAATTAGCTTAAAAAATTTATTTTGACAATTTTTTATAAAAATTTTTTTATATATAAATTTTTTTTAAATACATTTTTAAAAAAAAAAAACTTTTTTAAATTTTTGTATAAATTTTTTAATCTATAAAATCTATAAATAAATTTTTTTAAATACTCTTTTGAATAATTTTTTTAATATAAATTTTTGTATAAATAAAAAATTTTATATTTTTATATTCGTTTCTATTAATTTATATTTATTTATGTTATTATAAAAATTTTATTTTACTTTAACAGGATTCGAACTAGAGCATATGCAGTTAAGAATCATTAACTCGCCACTCAACCACTTCAGCCACAAAGCTCAGTTGAGTTTGAACGTTTAGGTTTTATTATATGGTAGCGAAATAAAAACAATTTATTTTCCTCATTTCAATAAACATATTGTGTTTATGGTAATCATAAAATGTTTACTATAAACATATTTATGGTTTCAGCTAACATTTTATTAAAAATAATTTGATTAATTCACCCATATCTATGACGATAAGATAAACATGCAATGGTTAAAAATAAATGTGTTTAAAAGCCACATATAATCGGGATGGACTATATTAACATGAACTAAAATTCTTACTCGTCACTTACTTTTGAATTTAATGCCTACTTTTTAATATAACAGGATTGATTGCAGTGATTAAAATTTTATTTTCCAATAGAATTTCTATAAAGGATTTCAAGTCTTAAAGTGAGATACGGCGAGACTAATTAAAACCAGCTAGTGAAGTAAATAAAAGTCATCTGCTGCTTATGAGTTAAAATCAATGGGCCATATGCCTCGTATACAAAATATCCCGTCAATGAAGCACTAGGAATAATATTAAAAGCAAATTTAAAAAAAAAATAAGGATTAAGTTTTTTGCAAAATTTAACTCAACAAATTTAAATTCACAAACTTTAACCGATCTTATTATTCTGTTCCCTACCTTTAATCATTCCCAGCTTATTTTCTTTTTTTGGGACCATTTAAATAAATAGGGGAAATAAAGTAGACTTAAAGTAGATATTGTGAAAAATTTGTCTTCATTATGAAATTTGTTTAGTTGGGCAAAGTTTTAACTTTTTATTTCTTAATTTTGTTAATAATTTCTTTAATGCATTTAAAATTGAAATAATTTATTTTAATATTTTATTCTTTTATCGTTAGTTATTGCGCTAACTTTTATAAAATCTTATCATTTCGCTTATCACAATGTCTTTATTATTTTATGAGCTAATTTATTTAGCAAAGTATTTCTTATCTGTACAGATTGCACAAAAGTTTGGTAAATATGAGCATGCGACATTACGCATCGTTATAAAAGAAAAATAAACAACAAAGTAATAGTATTTAGAATTTTACAAAAAGTAAAATTAAAAAGGAGAATAAAATTGCAAGAAATTATTGTTAAAGAAAAAACCCCCTCGAAAATATTGATAACTAATTTTAATTATTTTATTAGTAGTTAAGGGTTGTTGGACTCAGATAAGCTAAGCGTTTCAGTAACTTTTCAGGGTCCAATACAGCAGAATACATATTGAGTAACTGTAATGGTCTCATTTAGACCCGTTTTCGCTACTTAGGACAACATTACCTACAACCGTCGGGCATGGCGAATAAATCACCCAAAGAAGTTTCGGAATTCTTAATGAATACTAGACTCTAGGATGATTTGTAACTGGAGAGTAAAGTCACAATAGGTCTATTTTGGCCGCTCCTCATTCTAATTCTAATTCAGAAAATTTATTATTGTAAACCATTTCCAAACCATGCTAGAATTAAAATGAATACAACTACAATACAAACTAACAAATATAATAAAATTTAAAAAACAAATGAATGAATGAAATTCATAACAAAAAGTGTCAGTTTACAATTAACAACAAAAAAATAGAAGAAGGAAATTATTTTAAAAAATTTCATAATGTGAATGTAATATTCATTGTATTTTAACAATAAAATATATTTAATTGAATGCTTAATTATTTAACCAGCACAATCAACTAACTTGCACATTAAACACGTTCTGACAATTATTGTTACCATTACAGTATCACATGAGACATGTTTTACAAAAAATAAAATTTTTATTTTTAAAATTTATTAAAAAAAAATTTAATTAAGAAAGTTAGGTTACTCTTATGCAAAAATTGAAGTACTAAAACTAAATTTTTTAATAAATTTTTTTCAAAAAGTTTATTTTAAAGTTAATTTTTTTTAATTTTTAAAAAAACACAATAAATAAATTTTAAACATTAAAAGTGTTGTTTCTATAACACCAGCGATCAATAAATTCATTTTAAAGCCACCAAAGTCTCTGTCATCTTTTTATTAATAGATATCTTATTTATAGTTTCCTTTTTTAGAGTAACTTAGAGTTAAATTTAATTCAAAACCTTTTTTAAAAATGCGCTTGCCCTTCTTCAAATAGAAAGTAATTAACCCTTAAACATAATTAAAGTTTTGAGTTATAGTAAATAGAAATTCCTGTAACTCTTTAACTCATGGATCTTTTTTATTTTTTTTTTCAAATAGAAGTCAAAAAAAATCTTTTTAATTGAAGCGTTAGAGGGTTAAAAGGTTCGACAAAAATATTTCTCTTAAATTTTTTACATAAATTTACCGTAGGACTTTAAGAGGAATATTTTTGTAGAACATTTTAACCCTTTAACTCTCCCACTCATAAGTCTTTTTTGTTTTTTTTTAATTGGGAGTCGAAAAGTCCTTTTAATTCAAGAGTTAGAGGGTGAAGAGGTTCCAAAAAAACATTTCTCGTAGTTTTTAATAAATTTTCAGTAGAACTTCATAGGAAATCTTTTTATAGAACATTTTAACCCTTTAACTCTTAAACTCATAAGTATTTTTTGTTATTTTTTAATTGGGAGTCAAAAAAGTCCCTTTAATTTAAGAGTTAGAAGGATAAAAGGTTCCACAAAAATATTCTTAGTCGTTTTTTAAATAAATTTTCAGTAGAATTTCACGAGAAATATTTTTGTAGAACATTTTAACCCTCTAACTCTTCAATTAATGGGTCTTTTTTGTTCTTTTTTAATTGGGAGTCAAAAAAAAGTCTCTTTAATTGAAGAGTTAGAGGGTTAAGAGGTTCCAAAAAAAACATTTCTCGTAGTTTTTTTAATAAATTTTCAGTAGAACTTCATGAAAAATATTGTTGTAGAATATTTTAACCCTTTAACTCTGCAACTTCAAGGTCTTTTAAATTTTTTTCTAATATGGGTCAAAAAAAGTCCTATTAATTGAGGAGTTAGAAGGTTAAAAGGCTGCACAAAAACATTCTTCGTAGTGTTTTATATAAATTTACTAAACATTTTATTAACCTAAATGCGAGGATTCTTATGGTTACGTATGCCGATTTAACATTAAAATTTAAAAAAAGAGAAAAACTTTAAGCGCTATTTTGAATACGCCCCGGTATGTGAATGGTTTTTTGGACTCCTCTATGGTCACAGCTTTATTATTTTTTCTTTTGTGCTGTACAGTGTGATTTTCCCTTTTTAAATTGTTTAATTACGCCATCAAAAATAATTCTACAGCCGATTTTAAAACTATCCTCGTTATTTAGAAGGAAAAGTGCTTATGTTGGTTGCTAACTGATAAACATAAATTGTAAAATTATAATAAACACACAGATGCTTAAGAAATAATACATTTTTAAAATTAAAATACATAAAACACATTTAAAGAATTTAGTTTATAAAAATTTTTGCAACAACAATTAAAATGAAACATGTGAGCCCGGCCATACATTTTAGATAAAAAGAGAAGAAATTTGAAAACAATTTTTGATTATTTTTCTATAACACGGGTAAAGCAATTACTTCCGGCTAGTAGTTAGAAGCCTAGTAAAGGGATTTCTTTTTTTATTTTTGTGATAAGTAGCAGGTTATGTTTAAAAAATAATAAATGACTTTATTTTTCATATATTGAAACTGTTAATAAAAAATATATTTTTTTTTCATAATTAAATTTTTTTTAATCTCTTTCAATTTATTTGAAAGATTTTAAGTATTCTATATTCGGTTTGCTTGTGCTCTATATTCTTGGAGATTTTATAACGTTTATTACACTATTGGTTAGCTTATGTGACTTAATGTTTTACTACCAATGCCATTTTTAATGTCAAACCTGATAAGAATAGCAAATTATTATTTTTTTTCTTTAATTTATTTAAGGAAAATACATATAAAAAAAGTTAAGGTAAGTGATAAAAAGTAAACGTTAACGGCATAAAAAAGCATCGTAATTTACGTCCGTGTATTTATTTAATGGCGTTTGCTAAACTACAACAGTAGGGCTATTCACAGTGGCACAGAAAAAAACACAAAACTACCAAAAAATTAAAACAAAATTTTATGAATTCTTTTTCCCCACCTGGCCCGAATCGTCACCTTCGCTATAGAATCAAATCGATAGAAATTTTTGCATGAAATAATTTGAAAATTTCGCTACAACTTGCAATTTGGCCTCTAATTTTTTTTTTTTGTAAAATTAATAAAAAAAAAATTATTTTGCTTTATATTATTAATTTTTTGCTAGTTTTTTTACAACCTTCAATAACATCCGTACGAAATGCTTAATGAAGGTTAATTAAATTCACAAGTCTACAAAATTTGAAATTTAAAAAATTTAAATTATTTTGTTTTATTTAATTTAATAACACTTAATTAATTAAGGGTCTGTACACGTAAATGCGTACAATAGCTTCTTTTGTAAATTTTTATTGGAAACAAAAACAAATTTTTCTACTCGACAGAGTAAAAAAAGCGTAAATTTAGATTTGTAAATAAAAGTGAGGCTTCTACTTTAAAATCTTACTATACCCAGGCGACAATTGACAAGTCTTATGGACTTTGGACAATTTGGTTATGAAAAAGTGCTGTCTGTTGCTGTGTAATAAATTGATTGTGTTGAATATAAAACAAAAAGTTGTGCATCGATTTAAATAAAGTATCTCTCGTTTTGTTTCAAGCTCATGAGGCTAAACTTCTTTTAAGAAAAAATAATCGATTTCTAACTTTTTGTTTTCTTAAATATTTTTTTTAATAAAAATTTTTTAATTTTTTTGTCCCAATTTTTACGTTATTTTTGAAAACAGTAAGCCAATTTAAAAAAATATAGCAACAACTTGTAGCAGAATTTCATATTTTATTTTTTATCATATTGCAGAACTGTTTGCAAGTAAAATTCATGTATCTCGTGTCACCTAGATAGAGAATAACGAAAATCTGTAAATCTATTTATAAGATTTTTAAAATTTCCAGAAGAACCCTAAAAGACTATGGGATGAGACACACACCGTTTTAAAGTGGAGTCTCTGTAGATTTATAATCTGCCCCACAATTACTCAGAAATTACTTTGGAATATTTTTTAAAACTTATGAAATTACCTCCTACTTACTGCTCTGAAGGATTCTTACCATTTCCGATTTTGCGAAAGAAATTGACCAATAGAATTTATAGAGACTAAGCTTTCTGGAAGAGTTCTAATATTTTTGTGATTTTTCTTAATTTCTTAGTTAGAAAATGAAAAAATTTAAAAATACTCCCAAGTAATTTCGAAGTAATTGGGTAACAAATTACAAGTCTAGAGAAGTTCCCCTTTATAACAATGTGCGTAATCCTTTATGGTTCTTCCGGAAATTGTAAAAATACCTCAGAGCAACAGAACTGTGGTGTGAGGGAACTTGAAAAAAAAAATTTTTTTTAAATACTCCTAAGTAATATCGGAGTAATTTGATAGCTGATTATAAATCTAGAGAATCTCCCCTTTAAAATGATATGTACTCTATTACGTAATACTTTGTTTCCTCTGGAAATTGTAAAATTCCCTCAGAGCAAAAGTACTGGGGTAAGAAAAAATTTCAAAAAAAAATTTTAAATACTTCAAAGTAATTTCTGAGTAATTAGATGAAAATTTACAAATCTAGAGAACTTTCCCTTTAAAACGGTGTGTGCTTTATCCCGTATTCTTTAATATTTCCTCCTGAAATTGTAAAATTTCTCAGAGAGTATGAGGGAATTAAAAAAATTTTTTTAAAGTAATTTCTGAAAAATTTGGCAGCTGATTACAAGTCTATGAGACTTTTCCTTTAAAACGGTGTCTGTCCCATTCCGTAATCTTTTATGGTTCCTCCGGAAATTGTAAAAATCCTTCAGAGAAACAGTACTGGGGTATGAGGGAATTTCAAAAAAGAAATTAAAATACTCCAAAATAATTTCTTAGTAATTGGGTGGCATATTACAAATCTAGAGGATCTCCACTTTAAAACGTAATATGTCCTATCCCATATTCTTTAATTGTTCCTCTTAAAATTGTAAAAATCCCTCAGAGCAACAGTACTAAGGTATAAGAGAATTAAAAAATTTGTTTTAAATACTCCCAAGTAATTTCTGATTACAAGTCTAGAATACCTTCCCTTTAAAACGGTGTCTGTTCGATCCATTAATCTTTTATGGTTCCTCCGGAAATTGTAAAAATCCCTCAGAGGAACAGTACTGGGGTATGAGGGAATTCAAAAAAAAAAAAAACTAATTTTTTTTATTAAATATACCAAATTTGGCTCTTTTTAATTTTGGCTAGATTAGGTTGTATAAAAAAAAACAGTTGGGTTGTCTAATATGGTCTGAATTTTAGCTAACTTAAAACCAATTAAATTGTGTTGCTTAGTGTAATGTTTCAACTGTTTAATAGAGGAGCAATATGCTTTCATTTAAACTCTCTGGAAATAAAACTTTATAATCCATTTCACTCTTGTGCATTTAACTAAAAAAAAAAATATTTTTACTTTAATTTCTTTACCACCAGCAAAAGAAAATTAAAAAAAAAAACAACATGAAAAGAAATATTAAAAAAATAATGATTTACAAAGCAAACTGTTTCTACATAAATAGTGTTGAAATAAATGCTGATAATTTTATTTTATTTAAATCGTAAAGTAGCTGCCACTAGTCGCTTTAGTGTTTTGTTGATGATAAAACAAAAAGGAAAAAACTAGTAGTGAAATATAAAATCAAGCAAATAAATCTGTTTGTATAACAACAACTACAATACTCAGCAGAGTATGTATGTATGCATGGTATGTGTATACTCTATGCATAAATATTTAAAAGGAAAAAAAATTATAATAAATAATAATAAATACTTACATCACACTTGGTCTGTATGAATTAAAAAAAAAAAGAAAAAACAAGAAACAGCGGACTGATGAAATGCATCCAAAAAATTATCAAAAACAGCAACAAATATTTAAGCACGAGGTGGTGATGGAACAAAAAAAAAGAAAAAAACAGAACCACTACACAAATCTAATGATGTTTTGTTGTGTTTTGTGGCTTTTCGTTGGAGAAGAATTACTACGAATAAGTTGTTGTTGCTAATTGAGGATGCGCTGCGCTGTTTTCTTTTGAAGAGATTGAGCAGGGTTTTATTTTTCTTGTTGTTGTTTAATATTAATTTAAAGAGGGGAGTTTGTTGATTTTATTTCTTTGCCTTTTTTAAGTATTTCTTTTGTTTTTTTTTTAATTTTTTTTAACAGTATTAGCAAGCCAAATTACAAAAAACAAAAAACCAAAAAAAGCAAATTAGTATAGAACAACAAAAACACACGAAAACACTCGATTTTCTTTTTAATAAAATAAAATTGCACAAAACAAATTGCAAGAAATGCGAGCAGAAAAGGAAAGAAGTTTGACTGGATTTTTTTTTTATTTATTCACAACTTTTAAATATTTCTTTTTTTAATTATTTTAAATATCACATAAATTTAATTAAGAAAACTAAAAGTAAATCTTTTAAAATTTAAAGCCGAAGAAATATTTTTTACAGCTGATTTTGTTATTTTTCTTTTGCAAATTCAGTTAAACTGTTGTTGTCTGTCTTTCTTTCTTCTCTATTTTTATCTTGCTGTAAATAACGGCCTCATTTAGTAAATTCTAGTATACAAGTCTCTTGTAATAAATTATCAAAGCTCTCTGGCTTGATGTAAATCTCTTACTCTCTTCTGTCGCTCACACAATTTTTACTTAAAATACACTTTCATAAGTTTGTGTATTAATTTTGTTTTTTTTTTTTTTTTTTTTTTTAAGAAAATAATAAAACAAACTAAAAAAAAGTGCTTTTACATAAAAAAAATTAACACAAGAGGTTTAATTTTTTTAAGTTTCTGTTTTATACTTGAAATTCTTTAACAAATAAGTCACTCATACTCTCAGGCGAATTACGAATTATTGGTACAGAGATTTATTTTTATTTTCTTTAATCACTTTAATTACTTCAAAATTAGCACTTTATTTCCTTCATTTTAGCAAACAAAGCGCACAAAAAAAATTTATTCACTTTTTGCTGTTAGTATTTGTGGGAAAAAATACCTTGTAGGTATTTAAAGAAAAATAAATTAAAATAGAAAATATACACGTTATTGCACGCTAAGAAACTTTAAACGTTTTTTAAATAAACAAATTTTTTTCGCGTATTCCACCATCTATTCCGTTGGGTGTTTCGACTGCAACTGATTTTGACTGCAAACAAGTTATATGACTTTAATGTTTGTGTTGCTCTCGCAAAATGTTTCAAACAAATATTTATTTATTGTACAATGTGTTGAGACTCTCTCTCTCACTCTCAGCCTACTAAACATTCACTAACATCTCACTACTGCACAAAAAATAAACAGTCTGTATAGTTTACACTCAAATTGCGTATGCTTAACATTAACTCATTTAATACAGTTCTAATAAAGCCCCCTTTGTTAGGGATGCCAGTAGAGGCAAATCAAATCCTCGACTTGAAGATTTTTTTCCCCATTTTTTAAAAAACTGCTAATTTTCTTAACCTTAAGATCGGATCGATTTTAATAAACAACTCGAGTATTAAATTTTTTAAGAAAACGGCTAGTTTTTTCAAGCTTGAGATCGGATTCTAATTATTTATTTTTATATCGATATTTCGCTTCAAGATATAATTATAAAATTTTATTCAACATACCAGAAAAACTTTAATCGATAAAGGATACCTAAGTGCAAAATATAAATTATATGAGCATAAAGAAAAACAGTGGGGGCTCACTTGGGTTCCCTGTATAAGAGGAAAGACGGACAGCAATAGAGATAACAGAGTGAAGAGAAGTAGGAAATAGTAGGGAAAGGAAAAAAGAAGAAGAAGACAAATCCTTCACCTAAACCATTTCCTGCTCCTAATGAAGGTCGGCAGGTATGCTGACCCTTAGCCGACAGTGCAGCGCCTGCCCTCAATTGAGCTCTCGTTGATTTGCTATGGCAGAGCAGAGGCAGAGAAGATGTTTTACAGTCTCCTCCTCTTCCTCGTCTTGACAACTTCTATAGTAGCCATTCGATGGTAAACCCATTTTCTTTGGATGGTTAGCAAAACTGCGGTGGCATGTTATTACCGTCACCACCTCTCTTAATTGGGCTCACTGGAGTTCCAGTAAGCCCCTACTACGATTACTGTCTAGCTTACGCCAGATCATCCTTTTTGTATTGCACATCTGTTCGTCCCTTCACAGACTTTAAAGTAAAATTTATGAAAAAAATTATAAGAAAAATTTTGATAAAGCTGACTGTAAAGTCTGGGTTAATTTTTTTTTGGCTCTAAAGGGGTAATTATTTAAATTAAAAAAAGAATCAAAAACTTTCCAAAAATTTAACTAAACGACATCACTGGCGGGTGCTTAACATTAAATTACTTAATAAAGACCCACTGCTGCAGAGGTACGAAATGAAAATGAAATCAATACAAGAGAAACAGAAAACACCAAAATATATGCAGAGAAAAAAATTTTTTTAACATTAACACAGCATTAACGAATTATAAAATCACTTACAAATACGCAAATACTTACAGACAAGCCTAAATTAGCGCGGCTAGTTTTTTTTTTTTTTTTTTTTTTTTTTAAATTACACATATTCTCATAATCATACAATAGCAGCTGAAAACCCCAATGTTGGCAGCTCGTTTTGTAGTGAAGTTGGCTGCAAAACAATGTTTTTTATTTTTAATTTTGTTTTGTAATTGTTGAACAGAAATGACATTTTAGCTATTTTTTTTATTAAACAAGATGATTTAACATTTATGTTGAATACTCAACATCATTTAAAGAGTTTTGGCTGATCAATATAAATTTTAGAAGAGAAAAACGCTATGCTTGCCATGCTTTTTAAGGTTGGTCTTTTGGATTTTTTAAGCTAAAAAAATATATTTTAATTTTAATTTGATTTAAGGTTTTTAGTAATAATACGTAAATAAGCATCAGCTTAATGAGGGAAGTGATATTACCTCGAGAATTTTTCTTAAAATGAATGAAAATAAATTTAAAATATAAAAATAAATTTTTAAAGTTAAATAGGGAATAATTTTTTTAATAGGAAAAAAACTTAGACACAGGGTGTCAGGGTGGCATTATAGCAACCGTGATTTCTTGAATTAGTGATTTTTAGTTAATATTATATAGGCTACCACAAACCTAACAAATCTCAACTCGCTTTCTATATACATCATAATTCAGTTTTCAAATTCATAAATGGTCTATAGCCAAATTCATAAAAAAATTATTAAACAAATGTGCTTAATAAGATATTATTAAAAAAAATATTTTGTATAGTATAATTCTATAATAGTCCGTTTAATCTCTGTACGCACACACATTTACCTACCATGATAACAGTGTAGAGTTACAAACATTATAAAGTATTGAATATGCCATCACTTTTTTTGTAGTGACAACACAACAAACATGAGGACCAACAACACATGTTCATTAAACAATACACTTGTAGTTTGTGTTAAAAAATGGCAAATACTCGTGCAGACATGGCGTCTCTCGTACGAGCATCCGATTTTTTTTTACCAATTAAGAAAGAAGACCTTAAAATTATTAAATATTTGTAAAGCACGTCTCAAACGAAAATGCAGTTTTTAATAATTATTAAACAAATTGTTGCACTCGAATTTAGTGTTTTAAATTATTTTTCACCATTTTTAATTATGTTTTTATGTTTTGCTAATTTTCTTTTTCTTTTTAATTTTTTCGCTACTCACGTATGCACACACTCGTATTTAGTTTCACTCTAACATTAGTGCTGTTAAAATTTTTATTTGTCCCACCAACAGCTGGCTACGATTTAACAGTTTATGCTAAGAAATGTAAACTGTGTAACTTGTTGGAATTAAAACATGTTAGCGTATGTAAGCAGCATAAATTATTACTAATCGGAGATGCCAGAGGAGTTGAAAAATCGTTAAAATAGAGAGGCAATAATAACGTCACGCAATGCCCCCTTAACGTTAAAAAGTATCATATGCTTTTGACATAAGAAAACAAATAAAATTATCCAAACAATATTGGTCATTTTGTGGTAGTGTTTCAATAAAAAAAAATATTTTTCTTTTTAATAAAAACAAAAACATCAATACTGGGATGTACTATTAAATTTTTAAAGAAAAATTATTGTTAAAAAATAGTTAAACCTAAAATTAAAGAACTTGCGATTCATAAAATTCATAAAAGCCAGAATTTTGTGTTTTCTTTACATTAAAGTGAATGACTCTTAAATAAGAAAAAAGTCTAATAAATAAGCCATTTTTGATTGTTGTATATGATACTTGGTTGTTGTCCATGATATTCCTCCTAACGAACTCCTAAAGTTAACCAAGAATTAGTGAATCGCATATTCTTTAGTGTAACACCAAGTGCAAAGTTACTGAATGGCACTATAGCGAAGGATATCTAAGAATTGTTCACTGGCTTAAGCTTGTTTGTACCCGTATCAGTTGTTTACAAACGTCCCGTAAAAACTTTGCGATGCTAGTTTGTGTGGAATGTAACATCAAGGAAATGGCTTCCAAGCCTTGGATAGCATTCAAATGTGCTTTTTTTTTCCCGAGTCTGGTATATAAATCAGCCTTAATTTAAGAAATGTCTCGGTTTGTATTATGTTTAAAGGTAGCTCCGTCTTGAGAAAACCCGACTGGCTCAAATTTTTTTTATTCCTCGAGTGCCATAATAAAGTTAAATTACCATAGGCCATAATAACACCACGAGTTTTAAGATTTATTGTCTAGCCCAGTTCCCAACTCACTACTCACCAACCTTGTAATTATTGTGGGACTTATTTTACCTACACTGAAAGAATTTTGTTCATTTAACCAATGCAAAATTTCATTATTTTTCAACCAATTAGACTAATTCATTAAAGTAATGAAATATTTCATAAATTCAATGAAATATTCATATATTTAATTAAATATTTCATTGCATCAATGAAATGTTGTCATTAGTCTAAAGAAATCTTGTCACTGGTTGAAAATTAATCAATTATTCTTTCAGTGCAGCCAGTATCTTACTTACCACCGCTGGGCTTGCCATTTTTGTGCCAGTGAAGTCTACAATGTTCTGTCAGCATTATCATTTACGTCATTTTTTATGAATTTATAAATATGTAATACTGAATCTTTTAAATTTTCTTAAATTATAATAGTTTCTGTTAGGTTCTTTTGGCTGATCCAGCTATATCACAACTAAAATTATAAATTTTTTTTTTGTAATTTAAAGCTTGATGAACAAGTCTAAAAATAATATGACTATTTTATTAAGCTTGAGGTCTTATTTTTAAAAAATTTAGTTTTATATCGATATTTCGCTCCAATTTGTGTAGCTTCTTCAGGATATAATTATAAATTTATATTTATTATAATTTTCATTGAATCTAAATGGAAATTTCGTCTCTTGATTTATTACATTTTTTTTCATAATAATTTAAACAAAATTTAAAAATTCAATATTTTTGTAGTAAAAAAAATTCAACACTTTTAAAGCCACAAGCCATGAAATGACAGAAACTAAAGCAGTATTAACGAAATGAATTGAATGCAATGAATGAAAAATGCGCCAGCACAAACAAATCATAAAAAAAAACTAACAAGCAATTCAATCAGTTTATTTTTTTTAACAACATAAAAGTGCTTTGCTGTTGTTATTCACTCAAAATGTGCCAAAAAGTAAAAAACTAAATTGAAATGGATAATAAATATATCAAAGCAGCATCAAGCACAAAACTCGTAATCAAATTCGTCAAAGTAAGATGCATGATTGTTTGAAATGGAATCATAACAAAAAGAATATTCGCACACAGCAAGCCACCAGCAAGTTTATCATGAAACACTTGAAAAGTCTTAATCACAATTACTTGACAAAAAACAAATAAATTGAATTTCTTTTATTCAAAATTCATACACACACTTGAAAATTGTTCAAGCTTTAACTAACTGCCTGCAATTTCAGTTATATTTGTTAGGTTTTTATTTTGGTTTTAAATTTTATAAAATTAAAATAAATTAAATATCATCCACCATAAGCCCTGTGGGTATTTATTTCTTTATTTTTATTTAAATTTTAATGATTCTATACGTGCAAGCACAGTGAGAATATTTTTTATTGCCTGCAGCTTCCTTTTCAATAATAAGATAAGAATATGAAAAAAATTTAAATTCTTATGCCAGTAAAACAGTAAAAAATAAAAGCGAATTAAATTAACCTGTAACAGCGTATGAGCCTCAATTTAGAAAACTAAGAGACATTTTAGAGGGCTTGCGCAAAATCACTTAGAACATGATATGTGTCCCATCCCGTAGTCTTTAACGGTTCGTCCGAAAGTTGTTAAAATCACTCAGAGCAAAATAATCTAAAGTAATTTCCGGACAAATCATAGAAGCTTACGGGATAAGACATAAATCATTTTAAAGGGAAGGTTGTCTAGACTTGTAATCTTCCATCCAAAGACTTAGAAATTAGCTTAGATTATTTTTAAAAAATTTCTTAAATTCCCTTGTGCCCCAATACTTTTGCTTTGAGGAATTTTTACAATCCCCATTTTGCCGAGGTACCATTCCCGATTTTGCACATGAAAATTACCAAAACCAACAATTACCAAGGGCAATAGCACCGGGTTATATGGACATTTTAAAATTTTTTTAAAAATAATCCAAAGTAACTTCTGAGTATTTGGGTGGCAGATTACAACTCTTCTATGGTTCTCTAAAAGAAATAAAGGTTTTTATGCATATTTCGAAATATTTAATGACGTAACGGGTTACGTTAAAACATATTGAACTCGGCATGTTTGCCTTCACTCACTTATAGAAAATTGCAATTTGATTAATATTGCGTTCGTTAAAAATTATTTTTTTTTTTAATCTTAAATTATTTTAATTTTAATGCTGTAAAATTGCCTGTTCTTTTAAACAAATTCATTTCATTACCAAAAATAAATAAATAAAAGCCAAAAAAAAAATGGTTTGCTTGCTGTTCATAACATTTTTTCCGGTTAAAATAAATAAACAACGTAAATATTTGCTACAACTTGGCCCAAAAGAACAAGAAAAAAAACAAGTAAAATCAACTACATGAAAACTATAAGAAATGTAAAATTTTATGGTAGAAATAACTTGTAAAATAATTTTATTTTGTTTGGTTTTCATACTATTATAGTTCTCTCACATGAAATAAAAATAAAATTTCAGAGCGGTGGCAAAGGACCAAAATAATATTTAGAAAAACACAAAAATCGATTGTTTTTGACCTCAAAAATAGTTTGGAACTAAACTAAAACCTAAACCAATAGCAATAATAGCAGCTATTACTCTACAACATCTGTAGCAACAACAAAAAAAAATTTTAAAACTTAATTCAAACACAAAAGTTAAAACAAAATGAAAACTACAGGCAAGACCAAAAAAAGAAACTTAAAAAAAACTTAAATTTATAAGCATTAGACAAAATAAAAATTAAGTGCAAGTGTTTTTTGTTTGTTGGTTGTTGGTTGGTCTGTTCACCAAGACTCAAAGAAAACAACATAAAAACATGTTGCTTTAAAACAAAAACTATTTACTTAATGATGCCATAAATGGTTACTAGCATGAATGTATCAACGAAAAGCAATATTGTGTAGCCTACTGTTAGGCGAGGTTCTTTTTTTAATTTTTTTTAAGGACTACTACAGCAGTTGTTAGGATAAAAAGGAGGAAAATGACTTGTAGGCATTTGCCAAGCCTCTGTGTCCTGTGCTTAAGGATGGTTGACTACTAACAGAGCCTCTCTGTACTATTTTATGCAGCCTACTATTAGGCTGGTGTTTTTTTTTTTAAATTTAAAGCTCAGTTTTAGGGGGAATTTTTGTCTATAATAGAAAGTAATGGAAACACAGCATTAAAAAATTACACATTAATGCAGCCGTTGTTAAAATAAGAAGCGGTTTTGACAGTTAATTTATAGCTAGTAAAATTCAAAATCAATACTTGTTTCAGAAGCTGTTTGTGTACAACAACAACAACAATAGTTTTATTGTTTTAATGAAACTCTTAATCCAGGGATGACTAATTTGTGTTGAATTTTTATTACTTAAAAGAAAATAAATATTAATTTATTCACTAAAAATTGTTGGTTTGTTGAAGTGCTGAATTAATATAAGTGAATAATTAGCATTTTTAAAGCTTTACCTAATAAGCAATTAAAGCTTAAAATTTACAAATAAATGAAATTTAATTAGACAACAGACAGTTTTATTTAAAAAGTAAACTAAAAATCACATTAAAATTTGAGAGATAATTTAGGAAACAATTTTTATAAACAGTGTACAGAACAGGCGTTAAATTTGAGCCGTTATTTTTGCAAGTGGTATAAGTCCACTTTAAAAAAAAATTACTCAGTGATAAGATGGTGTTCATATCTTTTTAAAATTACCGCTAACATTATTTTTCACTTTCTAACAGGTCATTTAAAGGACGCTTGACTAAAAGCATTTTGTTCATTAATTAAAGAATATGATGCATTATGACCCGTTTCATTAGACTAATGAAATATTTTAGTACTTCAATTTCAATTTATTTAATGAAACATGTTATTTAATCTATAAAATGTTGTCATTAATCTAATGAAACGTTGTCATTGCTTGTAACTTAATAAATCATTTTTTCAGTGTAGCTTATGAACTGCATAAATAACTCGATAGTCTATCTTTTCTTTAACAAAAATTAATTAATTATGCTTATGATGGTTTTAGCAGTAAACCATTCCTTCATTCTTTTTTTAAGTGGCAGCATAAAACTCTTTGCATTTGGACTTTGCTTTCATAAACTATTTCATTGGTAAATCAATCAATTTGTATAAATTTTATTTACTTTTCTGTTTTATGTTTCATGCTAATTAGTTGTTTTAAGGAGACGCCACTCCTGATCATTAGAAATTCATGATAAATGTTATTTTAATGACTGACATGTGCCAGGCATATTAACAAGAAAATCTAGACTTGCATACATATTTACGTGTCCATTTGTTGGTTCATGGCTTAACGAAAATGTTGTCTGTTCTGTTCAGTTTGTAGAATTTATTGAAAAGTCTAATGAACTAAACTGAAATTTATTAGGAAATGCATTTAAAAAATGTCTGCTCATGAGGTAAATTTAGCAGTAAGAACATGTTCATTTGAGTCATTGCAAATAATTTAGCCACAAAATATTTAAAGCTTAAAGGATATTGCAATGAATATTGAGTTGTTAAGGCTATAAAACCAGAAACCCCACTTAAATGATAAAATGCCTTGTTATCTTTGGAATCGAAAAAAGTACTGAACTGGCAAACTTGTTGTTAGTAAAGCGGCCCATACACGAGATAAGCTCGTTTTATAACAAGAGACCATCAAGGTGCTCCAATATAACACAATGGAAAAAAGAAAACTAAGAAATATTTAACGAAAAAATGGCTTTATTTTTAATAAATTATATTTTTAAAACGAAGTATCACGATGTTTAGTCTTGGAAAACTTCCCTCAACTGACCAAACTTTGGCATACACAGTACCAGCAAAATGTGGTTGACATCGCTACAGCACAGCATACAATCACCCACATAGCAAACCGCTTTCACAAACACTTGATTGCTTATGCATGCTGTCGTCGTGTATGGGCTGCTTAATAGAAGACAGATTTGCTTGCATATACTTCTTTAAGAAAAAAAAAACAGAATGTGTTGCCTACTTTCAGGTGCTATTAAATTAAAAATTCATATTTTAGAGATCGGTAAATGATTTAACCACAAAATGCTTAAAGTTTCAAAGATTCAGCCGAGTCAATTCTGGTTTTGTGATAAAGTGTAATGAAAGGTTTTTCACGTTTTCATAGAACTTTTAATTCTTGTTTAGTGAAAGGTGAAAAGAATTGACAAAATTGTGGAATGAAACAAAAACTTTTCATAGTTGCAAAACACTAGTGATTCTTGTTTTGTGTAGTAAAGACAACAACTGTCAAAATCTTTTCGTTTTAAATAGGAAAATGTGCCAGCGAAGCCCAAAAAAACATTAAAACCTTCATAAAAAAACTTTGTTTTTTGTTGTTGTCTATATGCGCTTAAAAATTTAAAATACCAGTAGTTTCACAGCTGTTTGCTTTGCTTAAAAAATTGCCCCCGTTTATTAACCAGCTGCTTTTTCTTTAACATTTTTCTCTTTCAGAGATTGATGGCAAAATTAAAGTTACGCATGCAATTGATGACCACCATTTAAAGTAAAGTGCTTTACGTGTGATAATAAATGAGTTGCAAAGCTATTTTATATTAAAGTTACAAATCTTTTTTGATGCCAAAGGAAATAAAAAAATAAAAATAAAAATTTATTGATTAAAAATAGCACAACAGCTTTAAGTGGTAAAACAAAAAGCCAAGAATCCACAGCAATCTAGTTTGAATTTATTCTGCAATGAGGACAATTTACACAAAATAAGAAAAAAGTTATTAACATGCACACTTGTATCTATTAGTAGTCACTTGTGAAGTAACAAAAAAAACTTAAGAAAAAAATAGAAAGAGAGAGATGCACGAAATATGAAACGTCACTTTTTCATTGTCAAAATCCATCACGTTTTGGCACATTGACAGTGACACTTACACAACATACCTACACAACCAAAAAAATACAATTTATGTTTAAAGTGTGATAACAGATAAATTAAGCAAAATGCAAGTATTAAGGATTCTCAAGAATGCTTTATGCCAAGAGCAACAAAAAAAGAAGGAAAATAATGAAAATAGTTGCAAAATAAACTATAGTTTCTAGTCTGCTTTTAGTTAGTATTAAAGTTAATGGAAAAGAAGGCACACTTTTGGGAGGGTTGACTTGAAAATATTTAACAAGCCGATATATGATATTAAGCTAAAAATAATAAATTTAATTTAGTTGCAAAACTGAAATAAAAAAAAAATCTGGGAAGAAAAAAATAAAAAAATTTTTTAAGTGTTTTTAGAATAAATAATTTTTTTTTAAGAAAAAAAATTAAAAAACAAATTTAAGAAAAAATAGTTAAAAAAAAATTTTTTAAAAAAAATTTTTCTTTAAATTTTTTCTTTAAAATTTTTTTTTCTAAATTTGTTTACTTTTTTAAATTTGTTATTCTTGTCAAAAATTTTTTTTTTCTTTTTAAAAAATAATTTTTTCTTTAAAAAAGACAAAAAAAAATTTTTTTCTATAAAATTTTTCATAAAATTATAATATATTATAAAAATATTTTTGTTTAAAAAAATTAATTTTTTTTAAATGCGAAAGAAACTATGTGGTTTTTGAAAAAAATTTTATTAGAGAAAAAAAACTAACGAATATGTTAAAAAAAACGATTTTTTTAAAGAAAAAAATTTTTTATTTTAAATTTTTAAAGAGGAAAAAAATTTAAAAGTAAAACAAAAAAAATTTTTTTTAAATTATTCGATCTTCTAAATTTATTATTATTAATTAATATTTCTCAAGCTTAAGATCTCAATAAAAAAATTGTTTTTATTTTGAATTATCCGATATTTCGACTTCCTTTTGAAGGTCTTCGTAATTAAAAAAAAATTTTAAAGAAAAAAATTTTTTAAGAAATTGTTTAAAGAAAAAAATATTTATGCTTGAATTCAAAGAAAATTAATATAGTCCTTATATTTTAATTTTTAAAGAGGAAAAAATTAAGAAATTATTTTTTTAAAGAAAAAAAAATTAAAAAGAAAAAAAATTTAAGAAAAACAAATTTAGAAAAAAAATTTAAACATTTTTTAAAGGAAAAAATAATTTAAAGAAAAATATAAAAAAAAAATTAAAAAGAAAAATTTTTTTTAAAGAATTAAACAAAATTTTATTTATAGAATTAAAAAAAATTTAATTTGCAAAAAAAAAATTTTTTAATAAGAAAAAAAATTTTTTAACAGAAAAAATTCTTTTAAAAAATAAAAAAAAAAAATTAACGAAAAATAAATTTTTTTTTTAAATTAAATTAATTTCTGTTATTTAAAATTTGGGGGTTTATAGAAATTTAATACTTATGCTATGATTAAAATTCAGCTTTAAAACTTTTAATGAACAGTTATTTGCACACAGGAACTATTCCCACAGTAGCTTCCTGCTGCTCCAACATTTATTTATTCAATCACACCACTCACTCACTCAATTGTGTGCTATTATGTTAGTATGCACATGGAAGTGAATGTAAAGCGTGTTTCATAAAGTAAGCAATATAAACCATTTTCACTATAAAGTTCTTTTCAGAATATAAAACTAGGGTTATTAGAATAAATGGTTATTTGCTAAACTAAAAAACCGCAGTTTTAGAACAAACCCAGAGGCCAAATTAGGGTATATACACGATTTCAATACAATTTAAATTGAACTTTCGATTTATATTGTTTTCACCTATGTAGTATATCTCTAAAATTTAAATCTGTTTTCAATTTCTGATTAAGATTCTTTCGGTTAATTTCTGTTAACTAGCAGTTTTCTATTAGTCGGCAATTTTTAAAATGTTATCTACTTTTTGAACACCCTGTTTATACTTTCTCTCTTCTGCAAATCCGAAGAAGAACTGCTTTAAAGTTTGTTTGTTCGTTTATTTTTTGTTTACACAAACTAGCACACGTTTCGTATTAGAATATTTTTTTTTAAATAAAATCAATTTTCTTAACCATACGATATCATGAATCAGTAGTGTCAATATGAAAGTATAAATGTACTACGTACACCACGTATTTTGAAATTTAATGCTATTTTTATTCAAATGAAAATGTGTGAGTGTGTCTACAAGTGCTGAAATTGATTATGATGACACCTAAACAGGATATTTATGTCATAAATGTATGAATAAATGTTTAGTTGTATTTCTTTTTCTTTTTTCTTTTTTATTAATATTAGCAATACTGCTTGAGCTTAAGTGTGTCACACAACTGTCAACATACCATCAGTAGTTGTTGGTATTTAGCCTTGTATTCAACTATAATGAAGAAGATTTTGAAAGCAACATAGCAATTACTGGTTGAGTCACATAAAAGTTTTAGTTTTCTGAAATAATGCGTATTCGAATAATAAACATAAAGATTTAACTCGAAGAACTCAACTTTACCGACTTCATTATGCTTTTTTAGTTAACAAGACTTTTGGCATTTTGTATTATTTGCTAAATAAATCCTGAATTTATTTCTGTGTCATTATGAAAAAACCGCTCAAGTCTTTTTTGAGGACTACAATTTTAAAAGCCCTAAAAGTTTTCTTTAGAAAATTATCACGATTCTATTGTTTTCATTAGCATGCTTGTAGTTGTGAAATATACTGCCCCACCATTCACACAATTTTTACTTAAGTCGACTTAAGCTATTTTTCCTTATTAAAACAGATTTCTAATAAAAAAAAATATGAAAAGAAAAAGCTTAATTTCATTAACATAATTTTAGGTTAATTAAACTTTACATATGTTAAGGCACTTAAATATATATTCAAGTCTTATAATGACATTATTCTTATTTTATAATTTAAAGCATACTTTAGGGTGTTAACATGAAAACACATAAAAAGTAACAATTTCAAAGCTCACAACAGGTTTTTTCTAGCACAAACTCAGTAAAAGAAAAACTAAGAAATCAATAATGTGTGCTTGCTCAGCATCTATGTTTTCTTTCAATCTTGAACTTTATATGTATCAGCAAGAACATATTGGCCCAATGCCATTACAATTATTAAATACAACAATAATAAAAAGAAGACTTATTTTACTACTATGATTTAACCACAAGGCATCCAAACAAACGCATTGTTAGTCTATAATAATATCCATCAAAAAATAATTTTATTATTTAAGCAGGAGGAGTAGGAAAAAAAGTTCTGAAACAATTTTTGCAACTTTTTTTTAAAACTCTAGTCAGGAGAAAATTTTATTTATTAAAAAAGGTAAGGCGGCACCATGAGAAATTTTGAGTTTTACGACTGATATTACAGTCTATATCTATGGAAAGAAATTTCTTTTTAAGCTTTCTTGTAAGTGAAACGCTGCAGTTTACTTCAAACTACGTTAAATTTTGTTTTAGAACATTTATTGAGCCTGAAAATATGCTAATTAAAAGTTTGAAATTTTTTATTAAGAGCAAATTTAAAGTGGCTATAACGGCGGCTCATAAAGCTACTAATTACAGCCTACTTCAGGGTTTGATTAAACAAGTACTTTTTGCTTGTATTACACAGGTTTTACAACAAGATTACATTAAAAAAATTTAAATAAAAAATCCATTTCATAAAAAAAAAATTTCGTAATAAAGATGCAAAGTAATACAGCACAAGCAGAAAGAAAAAATAAACTAACTGCCATAATGTTATTTTTATTTTATGTAAATGTAAATGAACCATAAATAGACTGACCCTCAACAACAAACAACAAACAACATAAAGAGAAAAGAAAAGAAAAACCAAATAAAATGTAAAAGCAATCATGTGCAGTGAACCTTAATTACATACACACATATTTACTACGGTTGCAAAACCAAATGCCATACTGCCTTGTGGTAGAAGGTGTTAGAAAATTGAAACCAACAACATAAAGCATATTTTAAGTACAAGTAACGATAAGAGAAAATAAAATAAACAAAAGCACGCACAAGCAGACACAAACTTGAGAATTTCTAGTCCCTAAATAAAAAAAAAAATATTTATTAAGGAAATTAATAGTAAATCAAAAAAAAAATTAAATTTTGCATTAAAATAAGTGTTATAAAATGAAGCAAAAAAGATATGGAAAAAACAGAAAATAATTATTTTCATTATAGCAAAAAAGATTCTTTGTGAAAAAAATAATATAACCGGTTCGGCCCTTTAACCAAATACAAATTATTTTCAGAGCCAAAAGAAACTAAAATTAAAACATTATTTTTAGAATATTAGACCCGGTTATTTTCTTCAAACAAAAACCAAAAAGAACTGAAAAATTAAAAAAAAAATAGTCTAAAAAACAAAATTTTCATTTCAAAAAGTGTAGGTTATTTTCAAAATAAAAAACCGGATATTTTCAGAACAGGTAATCAATTTAAAAGACATAAAAAAAACTAAAATTAGGTCTTTAATAACAAAATTTTATTTTCACAAAGGCCTTTATTTTCAACAAGAATAGCTTGTTTCAGTATATAAGACCCGGGTTTTTATATTACATAATAAGAAAAAGATGTACTCATTAAAATACATAAAAAAATACCAAATCTGTGTCTTATTTTATTTTCAAATATAATAATTTTTTTTTTTTTTACAGAATTTGAAACCCGGGTTTTTATATTGAACCCTCTGTATTTGGATTAAAACCGGTTATTTTCAGCACAAAAAAGCATATGCAAGATATATATAAAAATTTTAAAGTACGATTTTTTAAAAGAAATTTTATTAATTGAAAGAACAATTCATTTTCAGAATACAAAAACCGGATTTTTTAACGAACAAGAAAAACCAAATTCAGTACAAGCTATAAAACATTAAAAAATCTCTATTTGGAAAAAAAATTTATATTTTCAAAAAGAAAAGGTTATTTTCAGAACAATAAGCGGTTGTTTTTAAACAAAAAACGGATATTTTTAGAAAATTATAAAAAAATATTAGACCGAGTCTTTAAAAACAAAATTTTATTTTCGAAATGAATAGGTTGTTTAAAGAATATAAAGCCCGGTTTTTAAATTAATAACCGGTTTTTTTAAACCGATTTTTATAAGAAAACTTAGCAAATAAAAAAAATTTTGTTTTCTTATAAAATATCCGAATTCTGCCTTCGCTTTATTCTGTTTTCGATTTATTTTTGGCTAAAAAAAAATTTTAATGTTCATTTAATAAGAGAAAAAAATTTGGTTGCACATTTTTGTAATTCCGTTCTTAAATATTTGCAGCTTTAAAATTTTTCACCCTTAAAAATGCTTCTAAAAAGCAATATTTTACTCCCCAAATTATGCAATATTTTAATGTAACAAATCAAAAGCTTTTGACAACTAAAAATATGTTTCAATTATTTACAAACACCAACAAAAAATATTTCCTTTATTCAGCATTACTTTTTTTCATCATTAAAAAAAATATGACGAAGACAATTTTCAAATATAGACTCTGCTGCATTGTCTGTCACTCCTTTTCAGATTATTTTGAAATTGCCATCTGTTTACCTCAGCATTTAGTAGCGCATTGCAGATAAAAATATCACTACAGAATGAAAATAAAACACGGTCTAACTGCTACACAAACACAACCACCAGACAAGACAAACATATTTTTTTTTTAATATGTATCAACAAAGTACCAGTACATAGACTGATTTTATTTATATTTTTTGGTTTTCTGTTTTTATTAAAATATTAAACCAAACAATAAACACAACTACAACGTTAGCCTTAACAAAAAGGTTTTGCAAAATGTTATGACGGGTCTAACAAACTGGTATTTTCATACATACTTTTAGCCATATTTGCTTTTCAGTTAATTTTCAAAATGACATAATTTTTTACAAATGCATAATTTTGATTACAAATTTATTTGGGCTTATTAATCAATGAACTGCTACTGATTATTTTTGGTTTTAAACAAATATCATGTTTATTTTTATGTTTTAATTAAATATGGAAATTATGCATAACTTTATTATGGTTAGCAATTATAAAACTCCCCAGAGTATGCTTTTAATTAGTTTATAAATTGTAACACCAAACGGTATGCTTTCATTTATTAAGTCTTATAAAATTTATTTTTTTGTTTTTATTTATCGTTTTTTGTGTTTCTGTAATTTTTTTTTTCCTTGAAATAAAATTGAAAAAGAAATTCATTAATAGTCGTTACAGTTTTCCTCTGCCTTGTATAACAAACAACAAGTATGACATGCGGAACGATATAAAAACAACATAAATTATGTAAATTTTAATTAAGCTTGTATAGCCAGGACGTGTGTGTGCGGGTGTATGAAAAATTGCTTGTATAAAATCTACACCCTACTTGACCAACAAGAAGCTTGTAATTAATAATGCTGGCCAAATCGTTTATTCACTTTTTATGTTTTTCCCTATTTTTTAATATGTGTGTGTGTGTGTGTTTTTAAATCAAAATTCATTTTAATCAAACAGAAAAGAAAAGCAATACATTTCAATTTAACTGATGATAAAAAAATACACGTAAACTAAAAAAATTAATAAATTTAATGAAATAATATGTAAGCAAGAAAATATAAAAAATTTAATTGAAATTAAATAAATAAAATAAAACTCTTCAAAATAATTTCAAATAAAATAAAAGTAAAAAATACTGAAATATAGAATTAAATAAATTAAAAAGTTAACTTAAATAAGAATTAAAGTGAGAGAAGTTAAATATTTCGAGATAACTATGTTTAAAACTATTTATGGCATATTTATCACATTTTTGCAATTTGTGGACGAAATGGGACATACAGGATTTTAAAGCAAAGGTCCTCTAGATTTGTAATCTATTACCC
This sequence comes from Thelaira solivaga, assembly GCA_947397855.1. Classification (NCBI taxonomy): domain Eukaryota; kingdom Metazoa; phylum Arthropoda; class Insecta; order Diptera; family Tachinidae; genus Thelaira; species Thelaira solivaga. Next base: position 77,808,551 of record OX377611.1, on the reverse strand, counting down.
AATCAGTAAGAAATCACTGTGAAGTATTTTAAAAAATTTTTCTAAATGCCCTCATACCCCAGCACGGTTGCTCTCAAGCATTTTTGCAATTTCCGAAAGGACCATAAAAGATTACTGGATGGGACATACACCATTTTAAAGGGGAGTTACTGTAGATCTGTGAACTGTCATACAATTAATCAGAAATTACTTGGAAGTATTTAAAAAAAATTTTAAATTACCTCATACCTTAGTACCATTGCTCTGACGGATTTTTGCAATTTCCGAAGGGAAGACAAAAGATTAGGGAATGGAACACACACACTTAAAAATTACTTTAGAGTATTTTTAAAATTTTTTTTTAAATTCTCTCATACCCCTGTACTGTTGCTCTTAAAGATTTTTACAATTTCCGGAGGAAAGATAGGAAATAACTAGATGGAACATACACCATTTTAAAAGGGAGGTCTTTTTGATTTGTAATCTAAGATCCAATTGCTCAGAATTTACTTTGGAGTACTTTTAAAAATTTTTTTTAAATGTCCTCATATCCCAGTACTGTTGCTGTAAGATAGTGTACTAACCCCACAATTTCAGTGTCCTGCCTAAGCCCTGAGTGCTTGGCTGTGCAAAAGATTCTTTGTGGCGCCTTCGTATCACTCTATTAATGAGCCAAAATTTTCTCTTTTTTAAGCTAAAAATCTCTATTTCTTTGAAGCTTTTGTAATAATCTAATAATCAAACTGCTACGAATCTAAAGCTCTAAAATTTATCTTGGGTTGTTTTTAAAATTTGTTTTCTTAATTTTTTTTTTTTTTTACAAAAAGAAATTTAATGTTTTTAAATTTTTTGTTTAGAAAAGAAACGACTCTTAAAATGGTTTCTTGGCCTAGATGTCAGTCAGCTTTAGAAAACCAATTTAAACCCAAATGAATATGTTTAATAAGTGTAAAGAAAATTGAAACAAGCTGCAAGGAGTTGACAAGACAAGCAAGTCTTGATTAAAAAAAGAGAAAAAAAAATTTAGTTTGATGGCTTTGAAATCTTACTTTGAAATTTTACTTTTTGTTTTTTGTGTTTTGCTTTATTGCTAGTGATGACTATGATTAAAAGAAAAATGCCTTTGATTAACATAAAACATTCCAATTAGATTTTAGAATTTAATAGCTTGTGTAAATGAGAATTTTAAATGATTATTTTGCTTTTATAAGAACACGAATGAAGTCAATTAAGTAAGGATTATGATAACAGCAGAAAGAGTTTAAAAGTTTTGGCTTATTTTAAGGCAATAGAAAAATAAAATTAATTTGGGTGTGGTTGGCATAATTTTCTTAATTTAGTTGTTTAATGAGAGCTTAAAAATAGATAACAATTTTCAAACGAAAAAGATTAAGAGCTAAAAAAGAGCTTACAAGTACATAATTTGATAATATTATGGCGTTTTCTAATCTCTCTGGTTTCAATGGAACAAATATAAGTTTTTCATGTAACATTTAACTGGGTTAAAGCGATGTTGCAAGATCTGGTTACGTTAACACCACAAATAAGCAGTTGACATAAAATACACTTTAAGCCCAAAATATAAATAAATTTTGCTGCAAAAATGCAGAACAATAGATTTTTTTAAAGAGTATTTTGACTTCTTTTTTATATTTTTACTAGTTTTAATATTTTTGTGCTTAAATAAAATAATTCACTTCCTTGTATAAACAAGTAGTGGACACAGTTGTAAAAATGGGCATTATCAAACACTTACTTATAAATTGAGTGCAAAACATGTTGCAATATTTGCATCTTTTCCATGCAACACGTTGTTAGCTAATAAATTTGTTTGACAATAGAGCACAAACATTCTTGGATGAATGTTTATGGAACATTTAGAATACAAACATTCTTAGATGGCAGAAGGTTAGGTTAGGCTAGACAGGCCGGCCGAATAAGAAACACAGAAGCTGGGCTCACTTGGGTCCTCTGGCAGAATATACGCAGCATTTTTATGAGAAAAGAAAACGCCTTTAACTTTTTGCTTTAATTTGCTTAACTTGCAGTAAAAAAAATTACTGGTTTTTAGATGGAAAAATATTTTTAAGCAAATGAGTCTGAAAAACATATGTTTTCTACTTCTTCTTCTTATTGTTTCCCCTAGTATCTCTATTGCTAGCCGTCTTTCCTCCTCTACAGCCATCAGAGGACCCAAGTGAGCCTCTTCTCTTTTTTTCGGGGCACCCTGTTCTACCTAACTTTGTGTTTAAAATACCTTAACTACCTTTGCCCGACACTAGAGGCTTAGCGTGAGCTTTGCTTCTGGGAGCGCTATCTGCAGGGTAGCCACATTGCAGTGTGGACTGTAGGCATATGCTATCTAGCTTCGTTTCTCTTTTCCTACTCTTACTTTTTTTTATTTTTCTGTTACTTTTTTGATATCTTTCTATCGATTTCATTCTTCTAGCTTTCTCTTATACGGATAACACAAAGGCACCACCTTAGAAGACCCAAGTGAGTCTATAACTTAAAATCTAGTGCTTAAAATCATAAGAAACGCCATTATTTTATTAGTTTTTTTTATTTTTTAACACAAAAGCTGGGTTTCCTGCTTTCAAAATCACTTATGGTTTAAAAAAACATCAAAGAAACCTTCTCGACTGCATTTGTTTTTAAGTAATTAACTTAATACAGCAAAAGTTAGCAAACACAAAGAAACATACAGCAGTAAAAAGATACTCCGTGTTTATGCTAAAAAACAGTATCAGTGTTTTTCAAACCAAAAAAAAACAAGCAGCACAAATATAAAAACCATGATGTTTTCAGACGTTATTGCGTTGTTGGGTAATAAAAAAGACAGCGATGTTTCAATTAAATTAAAATGCAAATACAAATTGCTAAAGTACGAGTTGAAATAAAAAATTCTTGCGAGTTTTCTCTCAAAGGGAAGCTTTTTATTTCACAATTCAATGATAATTTAGAACGCCTGCTACACAAGTACATTAATTAATCAACCAGACTAACCCTAAGTGCAGAAAAAAATTCGAGTGTTAAATTAACGTCAAATAAAATTTTTTAAATGAAGTAAATCATTGAAATTTTAAGTGAGTGAAGATAAATATGCCGATGGATTTGACAAACCTCATTTTAAAGGGAGCACTTCTAAATTTGTAATCTCTCGCGTAAACACTCAGAACTTACTTTAGATTATTTAAAAAAATTTTATTGGAAATCACTCAGAGCAACAGCAGTGGAGTGTATGAAAATTTCAAAAAAAATTTAAAATAATCCAAAGTATTTTCTGAGTATTTGGGCAGTAGAATAGGCTTCCAGTAATTTTTTTTAATGAAATGAATGTTCTACCAACTTGATGTTGTGTTATGTGGTGCAAGCTTATTAACTTAATCACTTAATCGGGCATACATTTTTATCCTTTAACTATTTCCTTCAACTTTTGTTATTCATGCTGATGGCGAACGAATAGTGCAGCGCACATAATAATTCTATACAACAAATTACCCTTTACAATTATTTCCGTTTTCCTTTTTAAGAAAGCAAGCTCATATAATCACACATTAAACACAAGCACACATTACGAGTCTGCCTTAAATCAAGCAGCAACATATTTGTACATAATACATACATTTTCACTTTTCCTTATTTTATAATATATAAAAGGTGATTTTATAAGAACTATCGGAAATTTAAAAAAAAAAACACATAAAATTCAGAAAAATGCATGAAATATTTATTTGGATCGATAGTTGGGTCGATATAATTTAATGTTTGAAGATTATTTCATGCAAATGTTGGCCGCGGCTGCGCCTCAAATGGTCCATCCGCTTAGTCCAATTTTGGCATACTCTTTCCAACATTTCGGCCGCTATCTCACGAATAATGTTGGCAATGTTGGCTTCCAGTGCGTCAATCGAAGCGGGCTTGTCCCTATAGACATTAGCCTTAACATAGCCCAACAAAAAATAGTCTAGAGGCGTTAAATCGCACGATCTGGGCGGCCAATTGACTGGTCCCAAGCGTGAAATAAACTGTTCACCGAACTCGCCTCTCAATTGGTCCATTGTTTCGCGTGCTGTGTGGCATGTGGCACCGTCTTGTTGAAACCACATGTCATGCAAGTCAAGCTCTTCCATTTTGGGCAAAAAAAAGTTTGTTATCATCGCACGGTAGCGCTCACCATTCACAGTAACGTTGTGATTCGCATCATCTTTGAAGAAATACGGCCCAATGATGCCGCCAGCCCATAATCCGCACCAAACGGTTGTTTTTTGTGGATGCATTGGTAGCTCTTGCAATGCTTCTGGCTGCTCTTCACTCCAAATACGGCAGTTTTGCTTGTTCACGTATCCATTCAACCAGAAATGAGCCTCGTCGCTGAACACAATTCTTCGATAAAAAAGTGGATCTTCATCTAACTTTTCAAGAGCCCATTCACCAAAAATTTGGCGTTGTGGTAGGTCGTTTGGCTTCAATTCTTGCACCAGTTGTATCTTATAAGGCTTCACACCCAAATCCTTCCGCAAAATTTTCCACGTAGTGGAGTAACAGAGGCCCAATTGCTGCGAACGGCGCCGAATCGATAATTCACGGTCATCACCAACACTGGCCGATACGGCTGCAATATTTTCTTCAGTTCGCACTCTACGTAAGCGTGTTGGTGGTTTAATGTCCAACAATGTAAATTTGGTGCGAAATTTTGTTACAATAGCCCGAATAGAAGCCTCAGTAGGTCGATTAAACTGACCATAAAATGGAAGAAGCGCGCGATGAACTTTCTTAACAGAGCACGCATTTTGGTAATAAAATTCAATAATTTGCAAGCGTTGTTCGTTTGTAAGACGATTCATGATTAAATTATAGACCAAACTGAAGATGTTTGACAGTGACACAAGATACAAAACGTGCATGAGCTGTCAAAACTAGTGTTGCCAAAAAGATAATAGCAAAAAAATCACTCTTTACATTTGTGTGCTTTTATTTTCACACAAACAATTGCATACTTTTAGCAGCACCTCTAAAAAAATATTGTTTTGTACTCAAGATACAATTTACAAAGTAAATTGTGTCACGACAAAAGGCTAAGAACGCATTTAAATAAAAATAAATTGTCATACACAGATTATACACAGTTTTTTTAAGAGATTTTGCAAATAAACAACAACACAGCAGATGACAAAATTCTCAAATAAATAAAATGATTAAGAGTACGTGACGTTAGAGGAGTAGATTAGATTAGATAATATTAGATTCAAAAGATTTACTTATATGAAAGTGTCTGAGCAAGCTAAAGTGTGTCTCAGTAAAAGTGCCCTTTTTCTTTTCATGCTGCTATAAATCGATTGTTTAATGACATTGTTTCTTGCTGTAAACACATATAGTCCAGATAGATGCCATTTAGTTGAGGCCACAAAAACCCCGATATCAGGTTGCTGTAATGAATGCCGTTCATAGTCAACGAAATTTCGGCCTCATCTTCAAGGCCTGACCATATTTGGTAAATATTATATAAATACTAAAAATGTAAGGGGCTACGTTAAAACATATTTATCTTTCGCCATATTTATATTCACTCAAATGACAAAATTTCATAATTTTTTAGCAAGAAAATATTTATTTATTTAATTCAATTAATGTACATTTGCATTTCGTAGTGCCTCCCTGTTAATTTCTAGCATTTTTCACTAACTTTGTTGACTGGGTTTTAAAAAGAATAAAATTATATGAATTCAGTTTAGAGAATATGAATTTGCTTTAAAACAAAAAATGTTTTCGAATTCTATTTACAGAACAAGGCCAATTTGTTTGTTATTTTTATTATATATTCTGTAAAAATATCAAACTTAATTAACTTAAAAAATTAAATAACATTTTTTTGAGTTATAGCACTATTCAAGTAAATGAGCATTTTAAATATCGAATTACTATTCCCCGGGAGTTTTTTCTCTTTCCTCTTATTATAAAAAAAAATTCTTTTTCATCAAAGAATATTCTGTGATTTAGGGAATTTTTTTTCAAAAACCCAACATTTTTCAAAATGTATATAATAATTGTTATTTAAAATACTATAAAAGTTAATTATCAAATTAAAATCAACACTTACCTTACCCTACTCTGCTTGCTGTTTTATTTAATGATCATTATTAGCTGGTTTCATTGCCTTATTTCAAGCTCTTTATTTTCTTTAAAAAATATCACAAGTAAACACTACTAAAACACACTGATTTTTATAAGAGCGTAATTGTGTTTGCCAGCATGTATGAAAACACAATCGCCACTCACTCATTTATTTACTCTGCTTTTTCTTTTACTTCTTTCTTTTTGCCAAAAACAACACTGTTTAATGTTCTAACGGCGTGTTTTTTTCTTCTTTTGCTTTAACGACGCCATCTTCATGCACATTAAAGAAAATTTTGCATTTTTTCACAGATTTTTACACACAAATTTTTCATGATTTTCACTTATTTTCTGAAAATATTTTTATATACACTTGTTGTCCATAATGTTAGCTTCATTTTGATATAACTTTTGTAGCGGGGGACTAACTATTTCTTGAGATATTTATTTATAAATAGGAGCACTTTTCACACTACAATTTCTTCAACCGTATGCACTGAAATTTTAACACGAACTAATTGATACTTTTAATTGATGTATGGACAAAGCCGATAAAGAGAGAAAGAGGGAAAGAGAGAGAAATGGTAAAATATAAGCAAATTTAATGATAATTAATATATAAACGATTAGGTATTAACGAAAATATATAATTAAATAAAAGTTAAGCATGCATGTATGTATGTATGTATGTAAGTAAATGCATACGAGTAGATTGTATGGGAGTTATGAATGTATTAATTACATTTGTTTAAACGAAGATCAAAAATTATGATTAAAAAGGAATTTTTTTTAACAAAAAAAAATATAAAAGAATAAAAATAATATATAAATAAATACCTAAATAAAATTAAATAAAAATCAAAAATAACCGTTTTTATAAAATGAAAGAAAACATTCGTTTGGTAGATTTTTATGGAAAACAATGGCCCATAATCATAGTCACTATAAAGTAGGTATTTTTTTATAGACGATTTTAAATTCATGAAGTTTTTATTAACAAAAGTCAGCTCTTAATAAAAGCGTACTTTTTTTTACTAAGTTTTCACTTATTTCTGTTGTTTAAGTTAAATTTTCAATATTGAAGCGTTAAGAGGCTCTAACTTTTTAGCTAGGGGTCTTTTTTGTCATCTTTTAATTAAGTGAAGTGTTAGAGGGCTAACGGGTAGAACAAAATTCTAGCGTCTATGTTTTGCAGAACGCTTATTTTGTGACTTCCAAGGGTAATCGCAAAAGTTAAGCTCTTTGCGTTTTTCACAACATAAAACAGAAAATTCTTATAAAGGGTTGAGAAACTAAAAAAATTTGCATTTTGCAGGCCTTCTTGATAAAGCGTACCGCGCACTTTTTATATATAAAATTTATTTAATTCAATTTTATTTTCCAGTAAATTTTTATTACTAATTAAAACAGCTAGTTTATTAAGCTTAAGGTCGTGTTATATAAATTTATTATTTATTTTGATATAAAAATAAATTTATATAATACGACCTCTCTTTTCCTTAAAAGCTCAAAAAACTATTAAATATTAAATTAATTATTATTAATTTTTTAGTGCTGCTTATCAGTCTTTGAATAAGATGGTTGCTTTCCTTAAGTCAAACTTCATTTTTCTAATTTTTTCTCTTTTACAACATTGATTTTTTTCTTTTTTATTTAAGTTCATATGAATTTTTTTCAGTATTTTGTTTGTCATTATAGTTTCTATACAAAATTGCAAAAAATGTTGCTAGTATAAAATATAAATTTTCCTTTTTCTTAAATTTAAATTTTAGGATATTTTATTATTTCTTTTTTAGTATTTTAAAAAAGATAAATCAGTCCTTTTTATTTATGCATAATTGATTAAAACTTTTTAGATTGTTTAAGATTTTTTATAAATTTTATTATTTTATTAAAGTGAACATGATTCTGTAAGAGCAGACAATGACAAAAAAAACGAAAATTTAATTAAAAAAGGCTTAATTTAGAAAATTAAGCCCAAAGAAATTTTAAATTAAAAAAAGGAAATCAAAAGTTTATTTTAGAATATTAGACAGAAAGAAAAATTTAAATAAAAAAAAAATAATTCAAAAGTTTAATTTTGAAAATTAAACCGAAAGAAAATTAAAATAAAAAAGGAAATTAAAAATTTAATTAAGCTTTTTTATCTGCCTAAAATGAAAAAAATTGCTATTTTTGTTTTTTTTCTATGAAATTATAAAAAAATATGTAGTTGCACTTTGAAGTATTAAACTAATAAAAAAAAATTTAAACGAAATTATTGAAATCGACCATTTCATTTTTTTTAATAAAAAATTTTTTTTCTAAAATTTAAAATTAAAAAAAAAAATTTAAAAATTGTTTATTTTAATTTAATTTCTATTTTAAAGAAATTGATTTAAGTAAATTTTTAAAATTCAATTTTCTAAATTTTAAAACTTTAAACTAAGAAAAAAACTAAGTCGTTTTATTTTATTTTATTTAAATTCTTAAAATTCAATTTTTTTTTAAATTAAAAAATATATAAAACTCAAAATCGTTTTATTTTCTTTTTAATTTCTTTTATAAAGAAATTGATTTAAATCAATTTCTTAAAAAATTTTTCTCTAAATTTTTAATTAAAAAAAAAATTCTAAAATCTAGAAAAAATAATATTGAATTTTAAATTGATTTAAATAAATTTCTTTAAGAAAATATTAAAAAAAAGATTGTATTTTTTAAATTTTTAAAGAAATTTATTTAAATTAATGCTTGAAATTAATAGTTTTTATAAATTTTAAATAAAAAAAATAAAAATTGTTTCATTTGATTTTAATAAATTTTTTATTTTAAATTAAAAAAATAATGAAAAACTAAAAATTGTTTTACTTTATTTTTTTTATTTATTTTTTATAGAAATTGTTTTAAATAATTTCTTAAAATTCATTTTAATGATTTAAGATTTTTATTTATTATTGAGTTTTTTTTTTTTCTTTAAAAAGTTTATTACTTAAGAATACACTGGAATATATTATATATATCTATATTTTTTAAGTTTTTAGAATTACATTTTATTGTTCGTTCAATATAAAAATTATTTAAATTAATAATTAAATTTAAGTTGCTTTTAACTATAATTGCACTAAAACTATATGCTATTGTTGCTGTTCTGATCTGTGGCCCACACAAAAAGGAATGAAAAGGGGTGGGGAAGAAGAGGAGATTAGGATAGTTAAATATGGGATGTTTTTTTTTAAATTAAGGTTATGATTAATGCTGTAGAACTATTTTTTTTTACTTAACAAGAAAAAGAAATTAAAAATAAATTTAAGTTTTCAAAATGTTTTAAAAATACCAACAACAAAAATGGAATTGATTTAAAATTTTTAGGAATAATTATTTAAATTGGATTTATACGAATAAAAATAATCACAAATAAATTTAAGTTAAAATTTTTGTATAAATTAAGTCAAAAATATTTATTTAATTTTTTTTTTTTATTAAAAGCTTGAGGTTGGATTGTAATTATTTATTTTTATATCGATATTTCGCTTAATTATAAACTAAATTGCTTAAATCTATAACCTCAAGCTTTAAAAAACTAGCCGTTTTAGTAACAAAAAAAAATAAATTAAATAAATATTTTGGACTGCATTTTAATTAAACTGAATTTATAAAAAAAAATTAAAATTAGTTTTTACAAATAAATATTTTTTGTTGGTTATTTGAAAAACGTGTAGTGTATTAGTAACAAAGAATGAAAGAAAGACAAGTTAACGCCATGATTTCCCGTTAGATTGTCTACGGTTTGAAGAAAAACATAATACATTTCTCTCTCTCTCTATTTACCTGCAAGTTATTAGCCAATAGAAATACCTGGCGTGATGTCAGAAAATTTCAATTTTATGTACAGCAGGCTTAATCTTGTATTTCTTTCATTCTTTATTGACCGTAGAACATTTTTCCATTAACACAGTGCGCAAAATATTCTAAAGATACATAAATTTTAAACTGTATTAGCGAATTTTGTTGATTACAGCTTAAGTTTTTAAATGATAACAAAATTTAGTCAAAAAAAAGTTGACTAATTGACTACTTTTTTCTAAATAATTTTTAAACAAACTGAAAACATTAAAATAAATTTCAAATTTCTTTTTTTTTTTTTAGAATAACAAAAATGAGCTGCCAACAAAATTTAAAAAAAAAATTATTTAATGTTTCTGCAACGAAAATTGGTACTGAAAAAACACAAAATTTAAAAAAAAAATTTTCACACAAAATGTCTAGAAGATTTTAGTGGCAGAAACAGCTTACAGATTTAATTATGTTTTCACCTGATAGACAAATTGATGTGTTAAGAAGGTTTTTAAAGCAAAATTTTATTATTTTTTTTTTGTAATTAATTTTGTTTTTTGTTGTTTCAAATACTGCAATAAATCACTTTTTCCATATAAATTTCTTTTAAATAAAAAAAAATTAAATTAAAATATAAATTATTTACAGTTTTAACAAACAAAGTAAGTGAAATTAAAAGCATTAAAAACAGACACAAAATAAGTTTTTAAATTTTAAAAATTAAAAAATATAAATGAGTTGTTTGTTGTTTCTTTTTTTTTTTAATTTTTTATAACGAATTTTATACAAAAATATAAAATATTTTTTAATATAAAATGAAAAGCTTAAACTCTATATTTCTAAAATTTATTTTAATTTAGTTTTTATTTATGCTTAAACTATTAATAATGATTGTAGTTCTTTAATTTTTTTTTTTTTTTTTTATAGGAAAACATTTTGTTTAATTAATGATTTCAAGAGGGTGTTTAAAAAACTAGACCAACTTTAAGTAGGCTGAAAGTAAGCCAACTGGCTAAGTAAATCATTAAAAAAAATATTTTTTCTTAGTTTAAAATAAATTAAAAAAATTTTAATTTTTTTCAAGTGAAAAAATTTTTTTTCTTAAATTAAGGATTTGATCCCGCATTGCTTTATGTTGAGGTCTTACGCTCCTTAAAGGAATAAAAAAATTTATTAAAAAATTTTTTTTTTATTAAAAATACCTTCTTAAGTAGTCTAATTTTAAAACCATCCTCTTACTTTATTAATTTTTTTATTCCTTTTTTTCATAGATTTTATTACCAGCAAATGCTTTTTACAATTTTATTAAAATAATTCAATTATTTATATTTAATGTCTTCATTTAATATATAAAAAACACTCTATTTAAAAATTAAATAGTCGCAGCTGAAGCAGTTAGTTATCACTGCCATATAATTTTATTAATAATTCCTTTTGATTTTTTTTTTTCATTTAATATTTTAGTAAAAAAAAATAAGTCTCTTTGAGGATTTTTTTTTTTATATTTTCTACACAAAATTTCTTATTTTCATATAAAAATTTGGCAAAAATGTTTTAAAAAATTGTGTTTTTTTAGATATTAAAAATTTTGCTTTAAAAATATTAAATCAGTTTCTTTCAAGTTCTTGTTTAATTAGGCACATTTTCTTAATTTTTATATTAAATGTTAATGTTATATGTATTTAAGTATATGTATTTTATAGTTAATTAAAATAAAAAAAAATAAAACACTAAACTTACATTTCAATAGAGACAATGAAAGAGAGAGCGCATTAGTATGAAAAAGAAGAGCAGGAGCATTAGTAGCAGAATTTGAAAATGATTTTTTGTTGTTGTTGTTGTGCTTATTGAAGGCATTTGTCAATGTTCTCCCCTTAAAAGCTCCATTAATAAATTAAAGTCACCACCATCACGAGATTTAATGGACAACATTTCTTTGCCCAACTGCAACAAGGGAAAAAATTATTTAACCACTTTTAATATTAAAAAAATTAAGCTGTAATTGTTATCGGAATTTGAAAACTATTTTACATAAAACAGTAAAACTTTCGTTAAGTTCATTTGATATCGAATGTGAACATTTGAGGCCCGGAAGAATGTGTACAAAATTTGCTGTTATTTTACAAAAAAAAAAAAAAAAAAAAATTAATTTTTATTCTAATTTTTTGTTCAATTATTTTATTCGACTAATTTTTACTCAATAATTTTTATTCGAATAATTTTTATTCCGGTAATTTGTAAACGAATAATTTTTATTCAATCATTTTTATTCGAATAATTTTTATTTCGAGTAATTTTTATTCGAATACATATTTTATTTAATAATAATATAATTTTCATTTATAATACTTTCTTTTAGAATAACTATTATGAAAATAATTTGTAAACGAATAATTTTAATTTAAATAATTTTTATTTCAATAATTCTTGTTCAATAATTTTATTCGAATAATTTTTATTTGAATAAATTTTATTATCGAATATTTTTATTGGAATAATTTTTATTTAAATAATTTTTATTCAAACAATTATTATACGAATAATTTTTACTTGAAAAAATTTTATTTTAATAATTTCTGTTCAATAATTTTTATTCAAATATTTTTTTTCAAACAATTATTATACGAATAATTTTTATTTGAATCAATTTTTTATTCAAAAAATTAATTTTAATAATTCAATAATTTTTTTTTGAATAATTTTTATTAAAATAATTTTTATTGGTATAATTGTTACACAAATAATTTTTTTTTAAATAATTTTAATAAGAAAATTTTTTATTTGAACAATTTTTATTTTAATAATTTTTATTTAAATAATTTTTATTCAAACAATAATTATACGAATAATTTTTACTTGAAAAAATTTTATTTTAATAATTTCTGTTCAATAATTTTTATTCAAATTATTTTTTTTGAATAGTTTTTATTCGAATAATTATTATAAAAATAATTTTTATTCAAATAATTTTTTTTCAAACAATTATTATACGAATAATTTTTATTTGAATCAATTTTTTATTCAAAAAATTTATTTTAATAATTTCTGTTCAATAATTTTTATTCAAATAATTTTTTTTCAAACAATTATTATACGAATAATTTTAATTTGAATCAATTTTTTATTCAAAAAATTAATTTTAATAATTCAATAATTTTTATTCAAATAATTTTTTTTAAATAATTTTTTTACGAATAATATTAATAAGAAATTTTTTATTTTAATAATTTTTATTCGAATATTTTTTCCAAATAATTTATTTCAAATAAATTTTATTAAAAAATTTTTTTTTTAAAAATTTTTTTTTAAATAATTTTTATTTGAATGATTTTTATAAAAATAATTTTTATTCAAATAATTTTTTTTCAAACAATTATTATACGAATAATTTTTATATGAATCAATTTTATTTAACTAATTTTTATTCCAATAATTTGCGTTCAATAATTTTATTGGAATAATTTTTATTTAAATAAATTTTTTTCGAATAATTTTTATTTAAATAATTTTTATTCAAACAATTATTATACGAATAATTTTTACTTGAAAAAATTTATTTTAATAATTTTTGTTCAAATAATTTTTTTTCGAATAATTTTTTTTCGAATAATTTTTATTCGTATAATTGTTATACAAATACATAATTTTTATTTTAATAGCTTTTATACGAATAATTTTTATTCGAATAATTTTTATTTGAACTAATTTTATTTTAATCATTTTTATTCGAATAATTTTTCTTCAAATAATATTTATTCGAAAAATTTTTAAAATTTCATTCGATTTTTTTATGCGAATTATCCGAATGATCTTTATTCGAATAATCAAAGTTTGTATGAAACAAATGTATTTGTTCCGAATAAAATGGAAATTTTAAAATTTCATTTTTATTCAGAACAAATATATTTTATGTAAAATCAAACGTTGTTTTTTATTTAAAAAAATCTTTCCAAAACTTTTTTTTTCAAATAATTTTCAGTTGCTCTGCCCCAAAACCTGTCTCGTCGAAAACTCTTTTAAAAACTCATAACTGCAGCAACACACTAAAATTTACCTGACACGTTCTTTGCAGATCTGGTATACGCAACAGTAATTCACCAAATTTCGATGGACAATCTGGATAGTGAGCCAATGTATAGGCCTGCAAACTTTGTAAAGCCTTCTCTTGGCACTCCCTCACCTTTACAGGTTCTTGTAATTCCGAAGTATCTAAAGACATAAAAAATGTAGTTTAAAAAAAATTCTCTTTTAGCAAAAAATTGCTTGAAACACTTGCCTGATTGCAGTAGTACAATGACTTTCATGGCCACATATTCATAACGATCGACACGTAAACGTCTTAAATGATCTGTCAGATTCAGCATTCTTTCAATGCAGGGCTAAAAAACCATTTTAAATACTTTTAATACATAAAATTCTGTAATAACTTTTTCTAATTTCATTTACCTGAAAACCAGTAAGCTTAGCTTGTGGCAGTGTCATTGTTTTGCCCAGAGACATTTTAATTTCTCCTGGTGTATCGATGGAACGATAGCAGCAAGAGAAAAGTAAAAGTTCGCACCACGAGTTGATGAGTAGGCAAATTTGATCGTCAATCTTAAAACAGGAGAGAAAAAGAACATCAGCAAATTAACTTTTATTTATTTTTTTGAATAAAATCAAATTTAAATTTCACTTACCGATATGTTCTTGAACAAGGGCAAGCTCTTGCACCACTTTACAATCTTGTACAAACGATGATCAGCTACCTTGCACAGATGTGCTATCAGATCGGGATTGGTGCTAGAGGAGAGACCAGCACTGGCCAGCAGTGGATTGGTCATTTGATTGGCAGCTGCAGAAGAATCTGTTGAATTGGAATTGAGTGAAGCTGAGCTGGAAGATGAAGTCAGCGGCTGATTTAGTCTAGCCAATTCGGCATCAGTGTATTGCCAAAGATGTTCAACATCCATAATTTCTTGCAAAAGATGGGGAATACTGTCGTGCTGCCGTGAATTAGAGGAGGTGGAGGAAGTGCTGTTGGACATATTTGAAGAGTGCAAATGAGAGTGTGACGAACGGGATGAACTTGATGTGTTCAAGCCATTCAATGAAGGTGAGTGAGCATTAGCCGTTAGATTTTTACTATAGGGATCACATTGTTCGGTTTTAATTGTAGATGCGGTTGAATTATTGCTTTGTGAAACGTAACCGTTTGATTGATGAGGCGATGCTAAAGGAGGATTTAAGCGTTGCTGCAGCTGATGCTGTAATTGTGAATGCTGTTGACCGACCATTATGTTTTGGGCAGGAATTTGTTGTGGCTGTTGTTCGGGCGAGAGTAGAGGGCTCATAATGGAATTGGGTAGAGTGTAAGAGCACTGATAAGTGGAACGGCCTCCACGGGTGCGATCCTCTCTGATGGCTTCCAGTTTCATGCCTTTCTGTAGGCATTTGTCAAATCTACAGGCTGGACATTTCTTGCGGGTAGTAATGCTTACCGCACAGGGCCCACCCCGTACGCAAACATAATTCTTACGATTTTGGACGGTACGCTTAAAGAAACCTTTGCAGGACTCACATGAAAAGATGCCGTAATGGAAGCCGGATATTTTGTCACCGCATATGGGACAGGGAGAATTGATTAGCTGTTGTCGGGATATGCCAGCGGCGGGAGAAGCCGGCAAAGCAGAAGCATCACTAGTCATATTGAAGGTAGTAGATGATGAAGCAGCATCCATTGATAGATTTTGAACCTCTGAGGTTGCTGCAGCTGCTGCTGCTGCATCCAATTTTGCCGATGATGCAGTTTGTGCTGAACCCATCATGGGTCTGTAGAGTAAGCCGGAATGTTGTAAGCTATTTGAGGTGGCTCCATTAAAGGTGCCATAGACACCATGAGATGCTGGGTGTCGGCCTTGTATGGGCGAATGTGTGGGACTGAATTCCGAGGAATAGGAATAACAAGAGCTGTGAGATGCATCGCTATTATTGCGTGACAGGGAGGGGGTGTACGGAGCATGCCGTGATGTCAAGGGTGATTGAGAAGGAGAACTGTGCGTGTAAACGGAATGTATGGCAGAATCTGGACTGGGATTGGCAGGTAAATGAGGCAAACCTGTGGTGGACTTTTGGCGGGCCATTAAAGGTGAATTCACTAAAGCGGAATGATCAGGCGGTTCAAATTTCAAATTGATGGGATCACTTTGGGTGGGTGCCAATTTCAATTTGGGATGATAAATGCCACCACCAACTGACGCATGATGAACATCCAACATTAAATGTTCTGTGTCACTTTTAACCAAAGAACCTCCAACTGTGCCACCCACAGCCGCTGTTGTAGATGGAGTGGTGGTAGTGGCTTCACTTTTTATAACAGCCACCGCATTTGAGGGTTCTTGCAAGCCACCATTACTCATGCTAGTATCCGTATCCATTAACTCGGCCTCTCGTGTATCTTCGTCCTCAGATAGTTCGCCTTCCCATGACATGGGTCGTGGACCATTATGATGAGTAATTGCAGAACTGGAAGAACAGCTGGCCACCCTGCGGGTAACCTTTAAATTTTCTATATTTGTCAATTCCGTTTCGGAGTCTGAGTCCTCAGCTTTGGTCACCGGTATACGTATACCATGACCGGCAGTTATTACACTTGTCCCACTTAAGCCACGAGCTCCATTATAAAAGCCAACCGAAACAATATTACTATTTATGGAGGAGGGCGAAGAATTTCCAAGACCCTCATCCACTTCGCATTTAATATTTGTCACAGAAACGTTATTTCTGTTGGTGGTAGTCGTGCAAGTGGTCGTATGACCATTACCAGTCATTTCTCCCCCTGACGAGTTGCTCATATTTAGGGGCAATTGAAAAGAAGTTGCTCCAGTTGAAGTGGTGCTTATTAAAGAGCCTCCACCTCCACCTGCACCTCCTGTTGCTACATTTTCAGTTTTTATGGTAGACATTGTTTAGCCGCGTAAAGATTTTGTTATGCTTTTGTTTTAGTATTTTTTATTGTTCTTTTAAAAAAGAGGGCGGTTCACGCCCTCTTCTGAATTGCTTTATAGGAAAAAGATATCCTTACTTTTTTTGGGAGGAAAATTTTCAAGTCTTTTTAGTTGTTGGTGCTGTTGTGCAAAAATTTCTTATAAAAATTTGATAAATGACGCTGATGTAGTATCATGTTGTGAAATTTGCTGAAAGTAGAAAAAAATTAGAGAAACAAATTTAGTTTCCTCAAAGAAATTATAAAGGGGCTCATGGGTGAAATATATTTATTTAAAATTCTTTTAATTAAGAATTATCTTTGTTTAAGGGAGAATAGATAGCTGACTTTAACAACCTACTTTCCCTCTCAAAAAAAAAAAATTAAATTTAACTTTTCAAAAGCCTCTCTGGCAACACTTTGTCATGAAAATAAAATGAAATAAATATTTCATGGGTTGACTGTTTATGCAAAAGTGCTCATGTGTTAATTTTTTTTTTTTTTTTTTTTTTTTTATTGCTTTAAAATGAAATTCGGTTAAGGTTATTGTACCTTTAATTTATTTGTATTTCAATTCATTATTATGCTGTTTTTTTTGCAACGGTTCTTTATTTTTTTTTATTTATTTTGTTTTCGAACATACGAGTTGTATGTGTGTTTTTATTCACGTTTGTTTCTTTGTACTCGTATGAATATTTTTTTGGTTGACTGTTTTTTTCTGGTTCGGTCGTTGACATTTTTTTTTTTTTATTTATATTTATTGTATTACTAGCTGACCCGGCAAACGTTGTTTTATATTGAAATGCATAAAAATAGTTTTAAAAAAAACGAAAAAAACGTGTTTTTGTATGAGCGGTATGCATTAACTCTAGTTTAGATTTCTAGTAAGAAAAATAATAATACCAAGATTCAAATCAAAAACTCTAATTTCCCCAGCACTGCTATCTGCTGACACCAATAATCTGGCGACAGATTACAGGATTCGTTATGGATCAAAATTTCTATATAATTTAAATGGACATTTCGTTAGAAATCGACTGCCGTAATTTGACCCCTGATATAAAAGAAACTATTTAAGTCGTTTCTATTTGATTTATTTTCAGTTGATAAGAAATTTTTTAATTTTTATTAGAATAGCGAAGAACAGTAGTAGAGATTAACCAACATAATTGGAATTAAGCAGCAAAAAAATATTAATTTTTGGTAAACATTTTGCTGCAACACAATGTAAAATTTAAAATTTTATTAATTAAATAATTTTTTTTTTAATTAAAATTTTAATTTAATTTTAAGTCTCGTTTAGCGAAGGGCAAAAATGCAATAAAAAAAATTACTTAAAATGAACTGAAAGTAGGTAGAGCTTATTCTGAAATGACAGCAGACTCTACACTGAACTGTTAATAAAACTATAGGAACCTAGCAATTCAATCATTAAAAACAATTTAAGGAAATCGAGTGTTTTCTATACAAATTTGTTTTGAATAAAATTTATATGTTGGAAAATGACTTTTGCTGACCCTATAAAAGAGGTTTAATTCTGTGAATAAACTGCTTAGGTAGCTACAGCAGCTGCACTATTTACATAAATAAATAAAGGGTGTTAAGCCATTAAGGCTGCTGAATAAATGACAGCAAACAAAAAAATAAAATTCACGTGCAAGCCAAAAAATGCAAACTTATTTTAAGAGCAACTGCAAAACAATAGATTAAGAAAAAGAAAAACAACAAGAAAATAAATTTACGACAGCGATAAAGACAAAAGACGAAGCTGACGAAAAAAAAACTACACTTTTTTATAAAAAAAAAAAAAAATAATACATACACACAAACATGACAGCCAAATTCTTAGAGAAAATTATCTACAATGACTCAAACTAATTTTTTTATAACAGACTAAACAAACCAAACAACTCAAAACGCCACCACCACACCACCGTCATCATTATTAACATCATTTATAAACAAGCAACGTCATCACCGTCATCATCATCATCATTATTATACTACAGTTGCTGTTTCTTATGGCGTCTCTTTTTCTCTACTTATAAGAACCGAGGCACACACCGAGCATGCCATTATACCAACAATAACACAAATAATATCTTCAGTCAGACACAAAAAAAGGACGACCTTCAAGTAATGTTGGATTTGTGTACGCAAACGACCTTGCTAAGGAAACAAAAACACTCACACACATTCAGGCGAACATGCATAAACACTCAATCAAATAAGCCCACGAACAATAAAAATGAAAAAAATAAAATTAAAATAAATAACAAAACTGCGACGACGACTCGGCTCGGCTCGCTGGAATATACAGACATCAGCCTCACACACAAATGACTGTGTGTATTTGCTTAATGGTGTATTCATGTAAATAAATAAATAAATTGCTGAGGAATAACAACAAAAGCCGTCTTGTGTGTGAGCGTATGTGTACTTGAGGGAGTGAACGAGAGGGGTGCAGGCATACAGTAAGGGAAGTTTGGTTTTTGTTTGTCTTTTCTTTTGGTTAACTAGGAAATACGATTTTTATTTATGCAAAAACATTTAATTATTATTTATTTGTAAGGCAGCTTTCAAACAAAATTATACTGGATATTACAAAAAAAAAAAAAAAAACAACAACAACGAGAGTAAATAATGCAGATGTAGTATGTATCTACATACTATGCAAGCAACTCAACGAAATTTAAACATTTCTCAACTCGTGATTGAATAAAGCTTTTAGATCACTTTTAAAAGAGTTAAGTGGCTGCTTAGCCAGTAGTCAGAAGTGAGTGAAGTTAAATCTGCCGATATAAATATGTTTTAACGTAACCCATTACGTTTTTTAGTATTTGTAAATATCTTTTCAGTATTAATGATACATTTATAAATATGTTTAGGAGAAATATAAAAGCATGGGTACAAATATGCATAAATACTTTGACTTCTTAAGATTAAAGAGGAGGTCGTCTAGATTTGTAATCTATCCTTCAAATACTCAGAAGTTACTTTAGACTATTTAAAATTTTTTTTTAAATCTCCATATAACCCAGTGCTGTTGTTCTCAAGGATTTTGGCAGTTTCCTTTTAGCATTATAAAATAAAAACTACGAAATTATCCGAAAATGTTAAAACACTTCCAAAAAGAATTAAATTCCTTTTTGATTTTGGTAATTTTGATGGGTAAAATCGGGAATGGTACCTTAGCAAAGTGGGGGATGGTAAAAACCCCTCAAAGCAATAGCAGTGTGGTATATGAAATTTTTGTCAAAAAAAGACAGACTGACTCCAATAATTTTGACAAAACAGGAAAAAACTTGAAGCGTACAGCTGCTTCATAGTATATTTTCCGCTTAAGTAGTAGTGTCATAACACAAAAGTATGTAAGCGTTAATTCAAGAAAATTACTGCATTACTTTGTACTTAGTTTATAAACTTTATTTTGTTAATCTACCACAAAATTGCTTGCAGGGTACGTTGCTAAGTGTGTACGTAGTGTTAAAAAAAAACATAAAAATTATGTGAATTTTTTGAAGAGAGTTTTATGGAAGGAGAAAAAATTTAAGAGAGTTTAAAATGTATTTATTAAAAAGCAACAGGGATGGAAATTTCAAGACCAAAATAATGGAAGTTATATAAATGTGATATTTTTATAACTGTTTAATTTATTACACCCTAGTGTTTAAATCTTTAAACCATTGGAGACTATTGAAGCTAAATTAAGAAAGCTTCTAGAAGAGTATAAAGTTTTATGAAGTTTTACAAATCTTGAAATCGTCTCTCTCTTTTTTTAAATTAATTTCAAACTGTTGCATTTATCAGACACCCGAGTTTTTAAATCTTTCAACCATTGGAGACTAGGGACGCTAAATTAAGAAAGCTTCTAGAAGCTTATGAAATTTCGAGAATTTTTATAAGTCTTGAAATCTTTCCTCTCTCTCTCTCTCTCTCTCTCTCTCTCTCTCTCCTTTAATTAGGCGCCAACTACAAAAACCAGCAGAATGTCGCTATTAATGGATATAAAAAAGTAATTGGCAACGTTGCATGAAACCTGCTCGACAAACCTAATACGAAATTCTACTCTTGGCTCTCTCTTAAATACCAAACCACCACTATCTCTTTAACAATGCGTCATAATAGTTTTGCATGAAGCAAAAAGGTGTTAAAACAACTCATTTTTATGTATTGGTATTAGAAATCATGAATAAAATAAAATAAACACACACACACACACACACACACACACACACACACACACACACACACACACACACACACACACACAAATAATCATTAAACAAGTGGTGAAACTAGTTTAAGAATATATTTTTCCACTTCTTTTCACACGAAATTCGTTTGAGCAGCAGCTTGAAGTGGTAAGAAGCAGGTAAATTACAACATACAAACGAAGAATAAATTCCCTCAGGCTTATTTTCATTCTTTTCTTTGTAATTTTCATTTTGTTGTTGGTTAATTCTTTGGGTAATTTCAAGTAGTATGTGTGAGTGCAGCATAATAAGGTTTGAAAGGTAATAGAAGTTAATTCACAAGAGAAATAAAGGTGTAAAAAGATAAAAAAAAAGAATGGAAAAAAAGAAAAAAAAAGAAGTGAAGTGAAGGTTTTTGGCTTAAGACCTGGTTTATGCAGATGCTCGTTAGCCTTAGAGCAGTACAGCAGGGCAAACACAGACAAGTTAATGTGTTTTGTTGGAGGCAAAAAAAAAAATTGTCAATCCACTTTTATTTGAAAATGAACCAGCTACAAGTGATGAGCACAAGAAATTCAAAAATGCCCTGCACTCAATCAAACTCATTTTTATATGTGGGTTTTCTTTTATTTCAATTTAGATTTATGAAAATTAATTAAGAAAAGAAAGTTGATTGGATGTAGAGGCATTAATTTAAACACTTTTAGCAAAGTTTGAAAGATTCTACCTTTTTTTTAAATATTTTTCCAAGAACAAAATTTTCTTTATTTTGAAAAAAAAATTTTTTTAATTTTAAATTGATTAAATTTTGGTTTAAATTAATTTTTTTCTGTAAAAAAAATTTTGTGAAAATTTCGTTAAAATTCCGAAGTCTGTTTGTTTCAAAGTTTTAATTTACTAAAACGGAAATGATTTCATAAAATATTGTTTCTTTAATTTTAAATTGCTTAAATTTTGGTATAAAATTGTTTAAATTTTTTTTTTTTTTAAGAAAAAAATTTAATGAAATTTTTTTTTTTAAATTTTCAAGTTGGTTTGTTTCAAAGTTTTAATTTACTAAAGTAGAAATGATTTAATAAAATATTGTTTTCCTTAATTTTAAACTGATTAAATATTGGTCTAAAATTTTTTTGTAAAAAAAAATTTGGTGAAAATTTTGTGAAAATTTTAAAAAAGTTTTAAATAACTAAATCAGAAATGATTTCATAAAATATTTTTTTTTTAATTTTAAATTGATTAAATTTTGGGCAAAATTTTTTTGTTTTTTTTTTTTTTGTAGAAAAAAATTTTGTCAAAATTTCCAAGTCGGTTTGTTTTAAAATTTTAAATTACAAAAGGCGAAAAAAATGTAATAAAGCGCTAGTTAGACGGCCATGCGTGGTTTAATGAGAGGGAGTGAAAAATAGCATTTCATGATCGTCTAGTCCAACAGCCAATTTAGAAAGTAAGCTTCAGGGGTTTTCAAAATTCACATATAAAATCGATTTTTTTTTTGATTTATTTTTATTTTCACAGAAATTATATTAAATGCTGGGATATGACTTGCCCTACATATGCAGTTTGACCCTTTAAATTTTTAAGGTGATTTGCTTTCAAGACTAATATTTCATTTTATATTATTTTTAATCTAAAATCTAAGAAATTAGAAATTCACTTAAAACCAGCCGGCGCGTCACAGTCGTTTAAAATAAATAAAATTCTTTTTAATTCTTGATTATTTACTACAATGAATGTTCCCAAACACAAGGTGTGTCTTTGTGCTTGCCATTATTTACATTTAAATTGCGGGTTTTATGAAAAAGACAACAACAGTAACAACAAAAATCAAAATTCTTAAAAAATTAGGTACCTGCAGTCGTTAGTCTATTCATACGTCTTACTGTCTAACCAACACACGCTCGCTCTCGACTCTGACTGTTAAAACTTAAATACGTCGTATGTACTTGATTTGAATTTTTGTTTTTTTTTTTTTTTTTTTTTTTTAATTTTATAATTTTATTATTTATTTCTTAAGCTTGATTTTCAATTAGCTTTAACCATGCGATTTTTTGTTTTGTGTGTGTTGGTATTAGTGATAGTTGGTTGGTATGCCAATCTGTCAATCTGTATGTATAAGCAAGTTGTATTAAACTTACATTTCCTGTTGTACTTACAACGCAAATGTTCGACAAGTTATGGTATTCATACTTAGAAAACTTTACTTTGAATGCATTATTGACATAAAATAAAATGAACTTTGTATTGAAATGCACAAAAAAAAACACACACACACATTAAATACAAGACACGATCGTGGCACGAAATCTACATTAGAAAATCATTTGTCATACTCCAAACTATTTATGCAAAACACCAGCATAACAAAATTACTTACATAAATAAAAAAATTTTAACAATTGCAGGTTATTTATGTAAATAACAAAAATATGCAAGCAAAAAAAGAGTTGTTTTACACAAATCAAACGCTAAATTGCATAAACAAAAAAAATTATGGAAAAATATGAAAATTTATAACAACCATCTAAGGCTATGGTCACATTACACAAATATTTGTCGGAATAAGTGTAATAACCACTAGTTTTCGTCAAATATTTTTATAGTCTAACATGACTTGCAGTACCTGAAATTAATTAAAATAATACGCCAAGGCAAGTATGTTGTATTTCAATATGTAGATGGTAAAGTGGTTACGTTTACTTTGTCAAATATTTGTAAAATGTGACCGTAATTTAACTTGACAGGTTGGTTAACAAATAGAAGGTAAATTTCAAAGGACATATATTAAAAGGCATTTAAGTATTTCTTTAGAAATAAAAAACCACACATTTACTAAGGCATTTTACTTAATTTTAATTAAATGCAACAATAATCTATATAAATAAAATTAATTTGCTGTTTGTTTGTATAGCGAATAAAAATTTTGTTTTTCCAACGGTTTTGGTTATAAAATTTGACACCTATAATCTCTATACTCCAAGGAAGATCGCACATATACGTTTGTACTAGTCATGCCCATTTTTCAACGATTTTCACTCTCAAGTGTTCATTAAAATCATGCTTTGAAATATTTTATTTATCACTTTAGTTGGTGCCCGCTTAAGTCTGAAGCCACTTTATAAAATGGTAAGTGGTTGTATTTACACGCAAAAAAATATGGTTGAGGCAACCATATTCTGGTAGAAATATTGTGATTGCATTTAAGCATTATATATCACAATAAATCAAAGCTATTAAAAATACTTTTCAACTGCATATATTGCGGTTCCAAGCCCCGGTCAGCGACAAAAAAATTAAAAATTTAATTTTTTTATTTTTTTAATTAAAATTTTTTTTTTTTTTAATTTTAATTTTTTTATTATTTTTTTTAATTTTAATTTTTTAATTGTTTTTTTTTTTAATTTTAATTTTTTTATTATTTTTTTGTTATTTTTTTAATTTTTTTGTTAATTTTTTTATTAAGCTTTTAATTTTTTTTATTATTTCTTTTAATTTTTTTTTATTTTTTTAATTTTAATTTTTTTTTTATTTTTTTTTTGTTATTTTTTTTTAATTTTTTTGTTAATTTTTTTAATTTTAATTTTTTTATTATTTTTTTTAATTTTAATTTTTTTATTAATTTTTTGTTGTTAATTTTTTTTTTAATTTTTTTATTATTTTTTTTTAATTTGACAAAAAAAACCTTTAAGGTCAATTTTCAAACTAAGCAAGATGTAAATAAACAGTTTTTGCAAAAAAATTTAATTATAAAATTTTTTTTAAATAAAAAAAAACAGCAGCATTTAAGGATTAACTTATGATAAAAAAAATTTTATTTTGCAGTCTCTACCTAAAAACGACTTTGTCCTTATCACTATTTAAATAAAAACAATAATAAAACTAAAATTTTTAGCTTGATAAATTATTGGCCCCCATAAAAACTTTTTAAAGAAAATTATTTACCTTAAAAATAAACAAATAAAAATAATTTATTAACTACAAGTTTTTGAATGGTCTATTGGCATTTTAAATACTTCACTTAAATTTTGTGCGTATAAAGTAGAAGTAGGAAAAATTAAATCAATAAACGCTTAACAACCAACCTAAATAATTCAATCCAAATGCTTGCAACCACTTTTGTTTTGTATGCTTATGCTCTAAACAAAACATGACGACTCTGGCTTATGAGTGGGTGGGCGTGCGTGAGTTAAAACTCTGGCTACAGCATTACAACAAAGTTTATTACTTTTCTTTTTTTTAAATGGTGCTTGTCAAGTTCAATTTTCTTCTTTTTTTTTAAGGGGGTGGTGTTCACTTCATTTACTCTTTTTACTCTTGTTTTTCTTTTTGATTTTTTTTTTCATACTGCCCATGTACAAAATTATTGATTATTTTTGAAATTCTCATGCTGCTTAGAATTTTAACAAATTTTGTTAAGTAAGAATAAGAGCAAATGATTCCTCTTTTTTTTTTGTTGTTTTACAACATCGTGTATAACAATTTTAAATAACTTTAGGGGAGGGGGGGGGGGGGGGGCATTGAATACATTTTTTTGTTTATTTTCTTTTTGTTGTTGTCTTTCTCTGTTTCGCTTTATTGTTATAGAAAAACTGACATTGACTTTTAATCGTAACAAGAAAAAAATTTGCCACAAAAATTAAATAATTTTAGAATTATTTTGACCAAACCAGAGTCTAAAGTAATTTTTTTAATTAAATAAAAAATTAAAACTTAAAAAAAAATCCTACAGCAGCGAAATATTGACAAAAATTAAAAAAAAAAATTATTTAAAAAATACCTTCAATAATTATAAATTTTTCTCAGGATTTAAGTAAAAGATTTTGTTTTGGGAGAAAACATGTGTATCATTGTGGTATGTAAAATAATGATATGTGGCAACGCCGGCGCATTTTTAACGCTTATGAAAACTCACTCATAATAAAACTGTATACAAAATGATTTTAAAGGTGAAATGTTCTACTTCTAATTTTCTTGGTCTAAATTAAGGCACCCGAT
The DNA here is from genome assembly GCA_947397855.1 of Thelaira solivaga. Taxonomy (NCBI): domain Eukaryota; kingdom Metazoa; phylum Arthropoda; class Insecta; order Diptera; family Tachinidae; genus Thelaira; species Thelaira solivaga. Next base: position 77,782,493 of record OX377611.1, on the reverse strand, counting down.
AGCAACCGAATTCACCATATAATTAAAATGGAAATTTTGTTTGATATCGTATGCGATAATTTGGCCCTTGCCAATGTTTTTTTAACAAATTTTTACTCAGAACTTTTTATTTTTGTAATCACTTTTATGAATTCCACCCCTTGACACACCTTTAAGCTTTTTAGTTTTTATTTGTAATCAAGCTTAGGCACGTGATTACATAATTGAAAACAAAAATAACTTTTTACAACTCGATTTTAAATTACAACACCAACCCCGCTTCCCATCTAACCTCCTCTTATTTCTCTTAAATTTAATTTTTTTTTCTTGGACTAACAACTTTTCCATATGACATAAACTTTATGGAATTTTATTGACTTTATCTGTTTATGTATGTGTCACTATAACATGTCCCACCTACTGTAAAGCAGCATTTTATGCAAGTTAATAGATAAAACTTGCATTTATAGAATTTTATTAGATATTTTTGCTTGTTGTATTACATGTTAAACATTTTATTGTTGTTGTTGTGTGTTTTTTTTTTAATTTTTCCATTTCTGCACAAGTTGAAAAACAAAAAACATGTATTTCAACAGGTGCGTCCATTACGGTCAAATCAAGTTTCCACTTCGCATACTCACACACTTAACTGACATATTCCACACACTACCATAAGAGTATGTGCACATTTGAAATGTGTCTCCTCTTAACTAATAGAATAGAAAAAAAACCAACATAAAGGAAAACTAGTCGTCTCTACACCATTAAAACTTAATTTCTTGTTTTCAATAAAGTAGAGGGAAGAGCACTGAAATGTGGCCATAAAATCAGGCAGAAATAACTGCAAAATTACAAAGTAAACTTCAAACTTTAAAAGTTTAAAGTCTACGCCAGCAAGTTTTTAGAATTTTCTTAAGCCCACAAGAGTTTTTAAGAATTTCGATGACAGGCAAGGCAATTTTTATTCAAATTTTAACTGGTTTTCAGCTACATTAAATCTGTATTTAACAAAGCGATCATACTCGTTGTGGTTACAGTAATTTTTACAATAAAATGCATCAGAAATAACGATTTCTATTCTAACGAATATTGCAAACGCACTCGATTAATCGCAATAAAAGTTACTCAATCGCACTATAGGGAACGACTCCCATTAAGCCTCTTTTATCTTCTGCATTCTGGGGCTTTTTTAAATTAAATTAAATTAGAGATGCATCAGAAATAACGATTTCTATCCTAACGAATATTGCAAGCGCACTCGATTAATCGCAATAAAAGTTACTGGGAACGACTCCCATTAAGCCTCTTTTATCTTCTGCATTCTGGGGCTTTTTTTTAAATTAAATTAAATTAGAGATGCGTTTGCTAAGCCAATTAAAAAAATTTGTTAAAATAAATGGTAACTTAAATTATGTCTTTTGGCAATTAGGCCATGTTTTGCGCTAAGCTTTTTGAAAGCTTTAAGAAAATCTTTAAGCTGATAGCTTTATTTACAATTAATTTTAAATAAAAGTTTTCAAAAAACTTTAAAAGGAGTCAAATGTATTACAACAGCAACATGTTGCTTAATTTAAAGTTAAACATAAAACAATTAATATGCAGCAACATACCACAGGAAACATTAATTTAAAGTAAAATTTAAAAGTTATTGCTGTTAAAAATTAAATTAAAATTATGAATGTAAAGTTTCAAATGAAAAAAAAAACATTTTTTTTTATTAAGCGGTTTTTAGTATCTGGCTTAATAAACATAAATTCTTAAATGAAATAAATAAAATGTTGCTTTACCATATTCTATTTAAATGCTGTTGTTGTTGTTGTTGTTACTGTTGAGTGTCATTTAAGTCCAGTTTTATCACGTTTTCGGATTATTGACACTTGAAAACGTGTGTGTGTATAACATTTTATTTAAATTTTTTTTTTCTCTATTTTTTGTTTCTTTCAGCATAAAGTGGGTGTGGTGTGGCGGTTAACAAAAGCAGTGACTGTAGTTAACATATCAATGCAAAAAAAAAATTTTTTTTTGCTTATGCTTCTTTGTAAAGATAAAGTAAGATATTTTTTTTATCATAAAGTTTAGTTTCATTTATTATTTAAATAGCCTCATGATTACGTACTTACTCGTTAGTTGTGTGTCTGTCTTATAACTTTTTTTTTTATTTAAGTCTTTTGTTTTTGGTATTCAAGTCAAGGTCTTCCTGTTTTGCTTTTAGCATTTTGCAACATACTCGCATGTATGAGTGTCTGTTTTTTATTTCTTTTTGTCAATGGCCAGTAAGATTTTGTTAAACTGTTTAAGGTAAGTGACACTAATTGAAGACCAAGAAAAAACTTATGTATTTTAAAATATCAAATAATACAAGGAAGCCGCAAGTCAACAGTGCAACATATTGCAAAAAAAAAAAACAAAAAGTTTCCAGGTGTGCAAGTTCTATTAGGTTTTACAAATACAAAAAGAAAACTTGCTAAAAGAAGAAGGTTTCAGTGTTGTCCTTCTTCACGGTATCTCTTATAAAGATATCAGAGTAGACCAAGTAGACCCCCTTTGCTACATTTATTGAAACAAATTGCTTTAAAAAAATAAAAAAAAAAAAAAATAAAAAAATAAAAAATAAAAAAATAAAAAAAAAAATTATAGTACGTATCGTTAATAATGAAATATCAAAAAGTATTATTAAAATGACAAAAAGTGCCTTAATGATTTTTTACTTTGCTCAGAAATATTTAATTCCAATTTCATAGTTCTAGAGCTGTTAATATTAAAAAAAAAGTACAATTGAAATTAATAAAAAGTACCTTATTGTCATTTTTCCGATTTCTTACTGCGTCTACTACCTTTCGATTCTATAATCACTGTTTTAAACTTGGAAATGACATTAAAAAAAAATACCATTAAAATAAATCAAATATAAAGTACCCATTATTGTATTTGTATTTTTTTTAAACTTAGAAATAATAAAAAAAAGTACCACTGAAATAAATCATATATAAAGTACCCATCATATTTGTATTTGGGGTCCCCCGAAGTAATGCGAAAGCGGTTCCAGAGTTTTTTGTTTGCCGACCTTTCGTATTTAAAAATTTTGGTACTATTTTCTTCAATTGAATGGTGTATTTATTTACTTAAAGCTATGAAAAAAAGTACCAAAAAAAGGGTACAAATACTACGTTTTTGAAAAAAACGTTTTTAAGGAGAAAAAAATACAATTTAGTTGTTGTTGCTGGGATTGATTATTGGGTGAAAAAGCGTACCAATAGTAGTATTGTACCCTTTTTATTCCACTAATGTACAAATTAAAAAGCTGCATAAGCATACTGGAAAGCCAGATATCACTAGAAACATGTGATATATTTTATAATAAAAAGTGCTTTAAACCATTTCAAGTATACTAGTGCAGCCTTTTGGTACAAATATTAAAAAAGTACCAAACACATGAACGCTTATTTTTTTTTAGTAGAATGTTTTGTATTATGAATTTTTGTATTAGTTACTAGTTGGATTTGCACTTTTTTACCCTTTTTTACCCCTTAATATTCTATTTTCAAAAAAAAAAATTTTTTTAATTTTTACTACAAAATATTTCACTTACCTTTAGCCTTTTGTGGGTGGGAAGCAGCATTAAAAATATTGAAGAAATTTACTCTAGTATAACACTTTTATAAAAAGCATCTGTAAGTAAAGAGGAATAAAATTAAATTATTATAAATTATTTTAACAAAATTTAAACTTCACTCGTGCTGAATTTTAATTTATGTTGGTTTGCAAAAATTAATTATTATCCATGATATTGTCAGAGAAATTTTTTCAAAATTGTTTACTTAGTACAATAAGTACTAAGAGGGAAAGGATATCCATAAAGCTATAATATTTCATCAGAAGCTACTCTGAATCATCAGTGGATTACTCCCAAGTTTTGTTAAATTTTGTTTTAGCAATTGACCAAATGAGAATTTTAGTTACTTTTGTTAAACTTTATGATTCCAAATAATTTAATATATTAAATTATGTTATTTAACAAAATTTTTAACATTATGTTGCACATGACTTCATGATTCTCAGCAGCTAAGATTAATATTTTCAACTGGCTAACAAGTAGACGATTGAAATAAGATTTTTTTATCTATTTTTTATAATGAAAATTAAACAAAATTCCTGTAAGCTTCTCTGATTGGCTTAACCAATCACTCAGAAGCTTGTAAGTAATCGAGCTAAGGAAAAAAATTTTTTTTTAATTTAAATACCCAGAATTTGTTTAATACTAATGGCTTTCATTGTAAATAAACTGTTGTTTTTAATTCTAAGGCAAAATTATATTGAGCTTTAAAGGCCACTCTTTTTTTTAATTTTAATTTGAAACAAATTAAATTAACCTTCTACTTTTAAAACAATAGCGTTGGCTTTAACTAAAACAACAACAAAAATTTCACTTTACAACAAACACTTTATATAATTCTAAAATAATTAACGCATTTTTCACAAAAAAAAAATTTAATGAAAAGCTTTAATAATGAATTGCAAGCTGAAAAATAACACAACAACACCAGCAATTTGCAGCCGAAATAACCTTGTCCCAAAACAACTTTTTTTTGTTGTTAGTTGTTGCCGTAATTTTAATGCAGTTTGTTTTTTTTATTATTATTTTTTTTTAATTAAAGACACGCAACAACTTGAATTTTATGAAATACTTAAGTACAAATGAAACGAATTGCAATACAATTGTGTACAACAACACTGCAGGCTGCAAGTTAAAAAACCAAAATGCTACAAAGGTTTTTCAGATTGCAAATGTAAGAAGGTATGAGGCAAGAAATGACTACATATTCGTATTAATAATAAAAACAAAAAATACACAAGAGAAGCGAAATAATAAACTACAATTTAAAATAACAGCAACTTAAAACAAAGTGGCCAAATGGAGTAAAACTGCAGCAGCCAGCAGCCGTATGAGCAACAAACAAAAAGCCACCCTTTGCATTATTTTTATTAACCAGTTTTTATTTAACAAGACAAGACTGGTTGTTGGCAAGTTGGTCTTACAATCATAGTTTCCGTCTGTCCCATTAAAATAAAGTTGCTGGTTATTGGCAACATGAGTATGTACTCGTAGTTGGCAAACGCATGCTCACTGATGGGAAAACTAAATATGTAAGTAATGTTACGCATGCGCGATTTAAACTCCCCACTAAAAATATATAAGTTTGGAAGAGTTGACAACAGGCACGCTAGGGAAAAAGGGGGTTTGACCGTTCAGCGGCTGTTTCAGTTGGTTGCATTTTTAGTTATTTATTTATACATATTCCTACAACATCATCATCTCCTTTAAAAAGCTGTTAATTGCAACAAGATTTGCATAGGCGGGTGTGTACTTCAGACTTTATATTTATTAAAAAACAAAGGCATAGAGGTAGAGGGTTATAATTTGAGTTCACAACCTGCTTTGCATGCTCTATTGCCTGGTGTCGAGAGTATACAATCACAGTTGTGGCAAACAACTGCAATAACTGAACTTAACCAGAAGGTCTTTGTTATTTGTGGCAAACTTTAAGCAGCGGTAAATTACGGGGGACTACGTAACACATTTAGAGGAACAAAAATATGCAATTGCCTACCAAATGAGTCAGAAATTTCAAATTGATATTTTTTTAAGAAGCTGAAAAGTTTGTTAGCTGAGCTCGAGGTAGAGATACAGCCAGAGAGAAAGATAGAGAGAGAAACAGAACCACAGATGTTTATGGAATGAGGCACACACCATTTTAAAGAGTAATCTGCCACTCAATCAGCCAGAAATGACTTTGAAGTATTTAAAAAAAATAATTTTAATATCTGCATACCCCAGTACTGTTCCTCTTAGTGCTTTTATTAATTTCCGGAGGCACCTTAAAAGATAACCATAACACCATTTTAAAGACGAGATCCTAATTGGCCAGTGTTTTGTTAGATTTTTTTTAAAGTTCTCTCACACCCCAGCACTATTGCTCTGAAGGATTTTGTTAATTTCCGAGATTACAGGATGGGACCCACATCTTCTGGATTAGTAGTCTGTCCCTCAATTACTCAGAAAGTACTATTAAGTATTTAAAAAAATTTTTTTTAATTCCCTCACATACTGGGGTATAAAGGAATTAAAAAAAATTTTTTAAAATAATCCAAAGTAATTTCTGAGTATTTGGGCGGTAGATTACAAATCTAGACGAACTCCCCTTTAAAATTATATGTGGCCCGTCCCAGAATCTTTATAGGTTCGTTGGGAAGTTGTTAAAATCCCTCATAGCAACAGCAAAATTTTTTTTTAAATAATCCAAATTAATTTCTGGGTACTTGGACTCTAGATTACAAACTTAGACGACCTCCCTTTTAAAATTATGTCTGTCCCATTTCGCAATCTTCTATGGTTCGTCCGGAAGTTGCTAAAATCTCTCAGAGCAACAGAACTTTAAAAAAAATTTTAAAAATAATTCAAAGTAATTTCCGAGCAATAGGGTGGTAGATTAAAAATCTAGACGACCTAGCCTTTAAAACGGCATGTGTTCCAACCCATAATCTTTTGTGGTTCGTTCGGAAATTGTTGCAACATATTTATTTTGGCATGTTTATCTTCACTCACTTCATGGAATCAATACTGACGATGTTCACAAATTTTAAATTAAATTAATTTTATATTTTATAATTTAACTAAAAAAAAAGTTCAAATAATTTTATAATCAAACGCTTTTCTTATGCAAATACTTGGCATTCGAAAATTTTTTAATAGTTTTCGTTATCTAGTAAAAAAAAATATTTTAAATTAAATTTAAATTTGACATTTAGAAAGAAATTAGAAAAAAGGTTTTGCTTGATAATAATCTATAGATAAAATGTCGTAAATTAATTTTTCTAGCATGTCTCTTCTAATCAAATTTCAATTAAAAGATCTGACTCATTTCTTTAGAAATTAAATTAATTTACAGGCAACAACACAAACAACAGCTAAGCTAAAAATAAACTCAAAATATGAAAAGAAAAAACCTTCTTCAGCATATAACCTTGAAACTATTACTAAAACACAACAGAGAACATCTTTTACCTCTCGTCTGCTTCAAAATCGTTAACAATAAAACAAATAATTTTTTTTTTTGGTTCTGAAACGTTTAATATTTTTTTTTTTTTTTTGCAAAAATAAAACTCGTGTACAAGACATTAAAGCACAAAATCTAAAAGAGAAATAAATCCTTGAAATTGTTTTCTTCTGCTTTGGTTAATTTTCTTGCAACAAAAAAAAACCGCAAAACGTTTAAAAAAAACCATTTCAGTTGTGAAGTTTAGCAATAAAGATCAAGAATATCGATTGTACATTAAAAGGAAGCATAGAAAAAACAACAACAACAACTTAACTAAGAAATCATTCATCATTTATTTAGGTACGACTACAAGAATTTTTGAAAAATAAAATAAAAGAAAAAAACATTTTATTTTATGCCACTAAATGTGGTGATAAAATATTTTCAGTGTCTATTTTTATAGTCATTTAATGTAAAATAAATTAAAAGAATTAGTTGCAAGAACATAGAACTTAAAATTCAGAGTAGTTTTGTTTCAGCATCCACATTTTTTACATAAATCTCATGAATTTTCATTAAGACTGTTTCATAAATTCTATGAAATATTTCACAAATTATATGAATTAATAAAATATTTTCATTAAATTATTTCATTCTTCATTCAGCAGGCTTCTATCTGACGCTGTCGTGTATGGGCCGTTAAAACTAGTTAAAGAAAAAAGAAATTACCAATAAGTGTGTCCCTGAGAATCATATGAAAAGATATATGTGCTCATTTGAGGCATAGCAAATATTTGACACTCACGCCTGCCAGCTTTTTGATTATTAAAACTTATTTTTTCAAGGGCTTTTGTAACAAATTATTTAATAAAATATATTTTTTATTTTTAATCAATTTAATTAAATTTTACGCTAAATATTTTCGTTTTAATTTTTTAGTCTAAAATTTCAAATTTTTTTTTCTTAATTCCAAGTCGGTTATTTTAAAATCGTAAATTATTAAATTGAAAAAAATGTAATATTTTTTTTTAAATATTAAATTAATTAAATTTTGGTCTATATTTTTTTTAATTTTTTAAAATTTTTTTTTTTTAATTCCAAGTCGGGTTATTTTAAAATTATAAACTACTAAAGATGAAAAAATTTAATAATTGTTTTTTTTTTTAATTTGAAATTGATTAAATTTTACGCTAAATATTTTTTTTTTAATTTTCCAAAAAAAATTTTTTATTAAATTTTGGTCTAAATTTTTTTTTAAATTTTATCAATTTAGTTTTCTTTTTTTTTAAATTCCAAGGAAAAAATTTAATAATTTTTTTTAAGTTTAAATTGATTAAATTTTGCTTTAAATTTTTTTTAATTTTTTCAAATTTTTTTTGTTAATTTGATAAAAATTTCCAAATTTTAAATTACTAAAGGGAAAAAGTTTAATGAAATATTTTTTTAATTTTAAATTTTGGTAAAAATTTTTTTTTTTAATTTGATGAAAATTTCCAAGTCGGCTTGTTTCAAAATTAAATTTTAAATTACTAAAGAGTAAAAATTTAATATTAATTTTTTTTTTATATTAAATTTTAGCCTAAATTTTTTTTTCAAATTCAAGTTACAAAATTTTTTTTAAATTTTAAATTCATTAAATTTCCGTTTAAAATTTTTTTCTTTTTTTTTTTAATTTGGTGTTTCCAAATTTTAAATTACTAAAGGGAAAAAGTTTAATAAAATATTTTTTTTAATTTTAAATTTATTAAATTTTGGTAAAAAATTTTTTTTTAATTTTTAAATTTTTTTTTAATTTGATGAAAATTTTTAAGTCGGCTTGTTTCAAAATTTTAAATTTTAAATTACTAAAGAGAAAAAATTTAATTTTTATTTTTTTTTATATTAAATTTTGGTCTACATTTTTTTAAATTTTTCCCAATTTTTTTTTAAATTTTTTCAAAATTTTTTTTCTTTTCTGAAAATTCCAAATCGGCTTATTTTAATATTGTAAATTTAATCAATTTCAATTAAAAAAATTTTTTTATTACATTTTGGTGTACATTTTTTTTAATTTTCCATTTTTTAAAATTAAATTTTGGTCTAATTTTTTTAAATTTTTTTTTTGTTAATGTCAAAATTTTCAAGTGGCCGTTGAAAATTTAAAGCCGGCTTGTTTTACTGGTGGGAGTTTTCTTTTTGAAAGTTACAGCAACATTTTCCAGCCCTGATTTGCATACATTTCAAACTGAACAAAAGACTGTAAGACAAAATACATTTTGGTTCAAACAAAAACATTTTAATAAAAACAAAAGAAAGAAAACCAAAAAAAAAAAAAAAAACACAATTAAGTTAAAAACTAAAGAATGGTAAATGATGAAGCAAAGAAACGAAAGAAGAAGAGGTTATTTGCGGTTATTGACTTTGTCTCGTTTAAATGACCTTGCCCGAAAAATAGCATGAATCTTACTACTACTACCAATGCACTAATACCAATAATAAAATAAAAAAACAAAAGCACGAAAAAGAAACTCTCCCCACTCTCATTCTTATGCATGAAACGTGTACGTTTGTGCATGTTTTGTTTGGTTTGGTTTTTTTTTTAATGGATTTTTATAAAACGGGAAATTTCTTTTTTTTTCTTTTCTTGTTGGATATTGTAATTTTATGCAGTACGAGTGTTGCCGTTTAGCCAGACCTTTAAAACTTTAACATGATGAAGTACAATTTACTAACGCCCAGTTGACAGCACCCAATTTTTCGGGCTGCAATTGTGATTTGGAAGCCAGAGAAAGCAATGAAGGTAGATTTTCTATCGCTTTCTTTCTGTCTCACTAACTGTTTTTTTTTTTATTTCTAGAAAATAGAGTTCAAGTAACTTTAACCGAAGCTGCACAATAGATCTTATAACTGGGGGTTTAATTATGGCCCTTATTTTTTTTAATTACCTCTTCAACAAAAACTGAAATGGCACCCATTTAAGGAATTATTCGGCCCGGAATATAACGCCACAACAATTATGGCCCTTAATGAAAATAATTTGAAGAAAATTTCTTCAATATTGAACAGAACCTAGTGGGATTAAAATTTAACTAGCATAACAAAAACAAGGAAGTAGATTTTGTGCGTATTTAATTTCTTGAAGAGCCCAGTGAAAGCAGTGATGCCCTCTCCAAACTAGCTCTTAATTGTCATTACTTTAACTGTTAAACAGCGAGCAAAGTGATTAAAATTAAATTAAAATTTTTAAAATTTATTTTTCACTCTCTTTGTCTTACTTTATTCTCTTCTAGGGTGTTCTCCACTTCATCTTTCTAGTTCAATGTTTTTTTGTACAAAAAAAAAATTTTGAATAAGTTTCTTATTTTTCTTTATTTTGTTTTTTTTTAGTTGTTGTTTTTTGAACTTTATATAGACCTGGAGAATTAAGGCATAAAAAGGCGTCCATGTATGGGTAACTGCCTGCATTCATATACAGCTGCTGTTCTCATATTAATAGATAATGCAAGAGCGTAAGTGCAGAAGAGTTTATCACAAACAATAAAAAAGGGCCATTTGTTTTAGCTGGCTGTTGAGTGTGTGCATGTGTGTGTGTATCCCATAACAATACAATTTATTTTGTTATTGTTTGTGGTGTTTTTTTTTTGCTGATAGATACTGTTGATGATCAAGAGATTGTTGGCCTTTTTCGTTGTTGTGTTTTGCTACATACAATAACAACAATTGTGTTGTTTTTGTGTTTTATACATACAAAAGTAGTGCAACGACATTGACATCATTATTATAAATTACATTACTATTGTTGTTGTTGTTGGTGTTGCTGCTACTTATAATAGCCTTTCTTTATATGTAAGCAGCTACTACTGGTTGCTTTTTCCTTTTATTTTTTATTCTTTTTTTTTAGGGGTAGTGAAATGCAATAAAATACTCGCATAAAATAAAGTCAATGTCACTGCAAATTAAATAAAGAAAATAATTTTATGTTGAAAAAAAAAAGAATTTATAAAAAAAGACTTTAAAAAGAATTTATGTAATTGAAATAGAGAAATTTGTAGAAAAAAAAAAGTTTTTAAGAATATAAGTTTGACAGTTGTTAGTGACTGCAGCTACAGCTGTCATATGGACTGTTATTTATGCCATGTATGTTGCCCAATCACACTGCTCAACAACACTTATGCGAGTTAAAATTTGTCCTTGGATTTGAAAGAGCAAAATAAAATGGTATTTGATACGACTATCGAAAAATCATACGAGGGGTTTACACAAGGTTAACATTCTCATTGAATTTGGTCAGCTGTTTTTGAAGTTTCTTTGTTTGTATGCAAAAATGCAGCCCTGATACAATGAAAAGTATAAACCAAGGCGAATTCATACAAGCTGAGATCAAGAAAGCAGCTGTGCGCTTCAAGTTTTTTCAAACTTATTACATTTATGTAGGCGGATTACATTTATATTCGTGACAAATCATGAATATTTTAAAAACAGAGATGTTTGTATGAATTCGCCTTGGTATAAACGTTTAGAAAATTTTCTAAGAATAATGAGAGCCCTACGACTGCCAAGTTTCTATTCATATAGAATGATATCAAGAAATACAGTTAAAAACGCTTGCTGTGGAAATTTTGGTATGACTGTTAAACGCTTATTTGCAGCTGCACGTTCTGTAAAATTTTTTAAGTGAAATGAAAATTGTACCGGCAAGCTTGATTGCGCTGTTCTAGTGTATAAGCCGCTTAAGGAACTTAAGAAACTTTTTTTTAATTGTATTTTAATAGTAAATTTCAGCTAAGATATTTTAGTTTACAATCATAGTCACACTAAAGTCGGTATCTTTTTAAAAACGATTTAAAATTCATAAAATTCAGCTCTTAATAAAAGCCTACTTTTCTGTGACTATAATTATGGCCCTTTGTTTTTAATTTTTAAAACATTTTAAAGTCAGATGTTGAAAATAATGTCGTTTTATTGAAGCGGAATTAATTTTTTTGATGTGTTATAACATTGTTGCAGCAGATAAGCGTTGTGATGTGCATGTTGCCATCATGCATTTTCAACATGTTGCCTTCCCTTGAAAGAAATTTAAATGAAAAACTTTAATTTCTGCTTTTAACCTGTTTTTATACTCTTTCTTTTTTTTTTTAATAAAATATGGAGATGACTGCTACAAAAATGAATTAAAAAAACCTAGCGGAAAAAGAGGAAACTAACCTAAAAGACAACAAACAGCAAACAACAACTAACAGCGAAATAAACAGTTATTCAGCAACTGTAACAACAAATGCATTACACTGCAAGACAACAACTACATAAAGTTCTTTAAAAAAAAAACAAGCTACACTTTGCTAACCAGCCGGTTTGTTTTTTTTTTTTGCCAGTTTCTTCTTCATTTTATAACAATTCAGTTTAGTTCACTTACACAAATGCGTGTTTGTTATGAGATACAAAAATAAAATCACAACAAATTGCACGAAACAACAATAATGCAACCGCATTCATATTGAAATAAAAAAATAAAAAAAATCGTGTAAAACTTTTTTTTTGTTTCTTGCTTTGGCATGGTTTTAGTTAGTGTCAGGCAACATTATTCTTTGCAATTTAAATGCACAAGCACACCAAAAATTTATGTTTAAAGCCGAGAGTATGATTGTGGGTTTATTGTGTTGGATGCTTCAAAATTTTTTTTTGTACAATGGATCCTTATGGAAGTATAAATATTTACAAACAAAAAATAAAAAAAAAAAGATTTGTAATGAATTAAATAGTTTTACACTTTTGCATTAAATTTACATTTCAAATTTATTGTCATTGTATTTAATATTTGCGTGAATACAATAAAACAAAATTCATAAAACTGACTGTTGAAAATCAGTAACATTTTGTACACAGATGTTAATGATGAGTCACTGAGTAATTCATTAAATATTTAAATTACAAATCAGAAAAAAACTATGGAATTTTTTATTTGTAATTTTGAAAAAAAAAATTATAAAATTTCGGGCAAAACTCTTATAGTGCCTAAGATTATTTTAAAATCTTACTAGTTTTCAGAAAATATTTTTAAAACAGTAACACGATTCTGCTAACTGCGTAAAAAAAAAAAAAAAAAAAAAAAAAAAAAAAAAAAAAAAAACCCTTAATTCTTTAAGCTTAGCAACATGTAGCTAAACATTATATATGTATAATCATTACGGCAAGGAAGTTCATGCAATATATGCGCTTAAAACATGCACTAAAAATCGCAAAATATGCGAAAACAAAATTTTAAAAAAATGCCTCTACTATTTAAAAGGTAAATTAAAAATACCTTTAAAAAATGTACAGATTTATTCAGCAATCAAGTAGAGCAAAATTTTATTTTCATTAAATTCTTCTCCTTAAAACAAAATTGAATCATTGAAAGAATAGAAAGACAAAATAAGAAAAGAGCATATAAATATTACGAAATATGATGAAAAATATGCATTTGTATTTTAATATGCAAAAACATGCACTAACAAATTAATGCTTTTTCACTGCAAATATTGTGATTCTCAAAGATGTGAAATTTAGGTGGGTCTGCCAGTAACTAGTCCTTTGCCTTGGCTCTAATTTCAAAAAACTTTAAAAAGTTTTCTGCTTACTTTTAAATTAAAATTTAATAGCATGCTACCTTAAAAAACCTTTTTTTTAGTTATTTCCGCTTTTGTTGCTCTATCTTTATCAATTATTTACTAAAATCAATACATTTTTGATGACTAATCATTGGCATATCAACTTTTCATTTTTTGTATCTGCTGTTTAGTTTCTTTTACCACTTCAAGCTGTTCTGTTTTCCAGTCTACAAACATGGCAACATTAAACCCATTAAAGGTTTTTTTTTGTATTCTACAACTCTTTTTTTTTTCTTTTTTTTCTTCAACAGAAGCTGCTGTATGGCAAAAGTATTTAAAAAATTGCAGACAACAAACAAAAAGCAAACGTGTTTTAAGTTAGAAAACTTATATGTATCACACAAAATCTAATGTTTGAAAAAGCCAAGCAAGACCAGCGAAAGGTAATACAAAATAAAAAGTTAGAAAAATACGAGTCAGTCCAAAGAGTGGTTTGTTGAATGGCTGGTAGATACAAGCTTGTGACTTGTGCTAAACTTGTTTATTGTATAATTTTTTTTCTGAAATTCTATTTCTAATTTGTGTAATTAAATTTTTTTTTTTTTTAATACAAAAAAAAGGTACTTTTAACTTTAATTTTATTATATTTTTTTTATCACATTCTATATACTCTACTTTAAACACTTTAACATTATCTTTAGTGTTTTTTGTTTCTTACTTTTTTTGTATTTGTTTAAGTTATCATTTTTATTATTTGCAACAACTTCTCTTGCCTCCTTGTACTCGCAGGGTTTTTTAATCATAAATAAATATAAATATCAATACAAATGTAATTAAATATATTTTTAATTAAAAAAATATATACTAGACTTTATTTTTACTTGTAAAAGCTCAATACAATAACCTTGAAATTAATTTTCCCTTTAATGCAGTAAATGTATTTAAGCATCAGAAAAATATGGAAATAATTAAATTCAACATATTTGTTATGTTGGGACTAGGCAAAAACATTAAGCAACAAATAAAATAAGTGAGTGAAGATAAATCTGCCGAGTTAAATATATTTTAACGTAATTCGTTACGTTTTTTAGTATTTATAACAAATTATAAATATATTTAGAAGAAATATAAAAGAATGGGTAAAAATATGCATAAATACTTTGACTCCTCAAGAAGATTACGGGATAGGACACACATCATTTGAAAGGGGAGGTCGTCTAGATTTGTAATCTACCGCCCAAATACTCAGAAGTTACTTTGGAATATTTAAAAAAATTTTTTTTTTAAATTTTCATATACTTGTTTTGAGATTTTTTACCATTCCCCACTTTGGTGAGGTACCATTATCGATTATGCCCATGAAAATTACCAAAATCAAAAAGGAATTTAATCTGTAGGTTCTAAACTTTCTGGAAGTGTTTTAATATTTTCGGAATGGCCAAAATCCTTAAGAACAACAGCACTGGGGTATATGGAAATTTAAAAAATTTTTAAAAATTGTCTAAAGTAAATAAATGGGAAACAGATTACAAATCTACATCTTTAAAATTGTGTGTGTTAATGCAGTAATCTACTGCTGTTCCTCTTTAAATTGTACAAATTCTTTAGAGCAAGAGTACTGGGGTATGAGGGAATTTCAAAAATTCTTTAAAAATACTACAAAAAATCTTCTTTTTAATTAGGTGACAGATTACAATTCTAAATGATCTCATCTTTAAAACAGCGTATGCCACATTACGTAACCTTTTGTGATTCCCTCGCAAATTGTAAAAATCCCTCAGAGCTAGAGTACTGGGGTATGAGGGAATTACTCCAAAATAATTTCTGAGTAATAAAGGAACAGCTTATAAATTCAAAAAAATTCTCCTTTAAAATGGTCTGTGTGTCCCATCCCGTAGTTTTTTTAAATATGTCATAAATACTAAAAACATATTTAGAAATGTTTAATGACGTAAGACGTAAAAGATATTTACAAATACTAAAAAACGTAAGAGGTTACGTTAAAACATATCTAGGCATATTTATCTTCACTCACTTTTTCATGTATACAAAAAAAATTACAGCCAGTGTTTTTTTAGAGTTGGCCTTCAGTAATTTATTTTATTTACTTGATGTTTTATAAAAGAATTATGAACAAATAAAATTTAAAGTTTTCGCAAAAAAAAAAAAAAAATAATAAAATTTGGCCTTAAGA
Source organism: Thelaira solivaga (assembly GCA_947397855.1). Taxonomy (NCBI): domain Eukaryota; kingdom Metazoa; phylum Arthropoda; class Insecta; order Diptera; family Tachinidae; genus Thelaira; species Thelaira solivaga. The sequence goes on along the minus strand of OX377611.1, from coordinate 77,766,717 downwards.
ATATTTTTTTATTAGGCCATTAAAATTACCGCCAAGATACAGTTTCATTAAAACAAAACTTCTTCAGTAAATGTAAATAAAAATCTGACGAAAAAAACAGCAATTTTATAATAACGTAAACATGCATAATAAGCATACAAACATACATGTAAAACGCAATATTTTTTCTTTTTTGTTAACCACATTAACATCGTCATAATTTAAGTGACTTTTAAGTTATTGAGGAGATTTTTTGTTGTTGTTATTTTTAAATTCATCTTTTGCTTATAATTCCATAAGTTTACCTTTCGTCATTAACTTATCGCCACATTGGTGTCATCATAAACAGAAAAACCGCAAAATCACATTAAATACTATTTTTTTTCTCCATGTGTAAAACTAAAATATGATTATTTATTCAACACTTTTGGATCTTTAAAGTTCCTTGGATTTTGTAGGTCAAACGCATACCAATTAAGTAAAAATAATATAAAAAAAAAATGCTAAACAAATTTTACAATAAAAAAATAATAATGAGGCGGTATTTTTGTTCTTGTATTTTAGCCATAAATTTCATTAACTTTATTATTTTCATAAATTAAGGAATAATGCAATAACAAATATCGTACCTATAAACATTAAAAAGAAAGAAAAAACAAGGCTGACGTTGCTGGCAAAGACTTGTTTTATTTAGATTCAACAATAATAACAATAAAAAATGTATAGCAACACGTATAGTCCGACTAACAAGAGATATTTTTTGTAGGTATATATATGAGTAATTTATATTAAATTAATTAATTTATATAATTAATTTCATTATTAAATTTGGTTATTAAAAAAAATAAAAATGAAATTTCGGAAATAAAAATTGAATGCTTTTAAAAAGAACTTTATATATCAGCAACATTTTGCTAAAGGCAAGAAAAAAATTAAGGTTCAATTTCAACCAAATAAAATTTGTAAAATACAAAAACAAAGTGTATTTTAAAATAAATTAAATTCGACAGTTTTTAGACCTAGAACGCAGACAGTTTAAGTGCCTAAATTTTAATTAGTAATTTTTCTTTAATTTCCGCATAATTTAAAAAAAATTTTTTTTTTTTTTTTGATACCTACAATAATTTGTTTCTACCTTTTGAAGAATTTAAAGCATAAATTTAGAACTTTAAGCTTTACTGTAAATTTTAAACCTATTAAATTTTAAAAAACACAAACACAAACAGAAAGAAAATTAATACAAAATCTATATGCTTCGTCTCGTTTTTACGAGACATTGAAAAGGTAACTGAAGAAATCAATGCTATTGATGAAGAAGATTTCTTTTTGTATTCATTTATTTTCTTTATTTATCATTTGCCACCAATACTATTTTGTTTTGTTACCAATACTGCTGCTCCAAAATTCTTTTGGCAAAATTTTACCTTTTCAAACATAAAACAGAAGTAGAAAAATATGAAAGAAAAGGCAAAAACAATCACATAAACCAAACCATATCATCAGCACCAACAACAATAATAAAGAGCACAACAAACATAAGAGTTTATTGACATTTCAAATAAAAATTACTACAAGGAAACAAATGAAAAATAACAACAAAGCCAAAAATAATAAAAAACCAAGAAAGCAATACTCTCTTAATAAGGTTGCCAGATATTAAATTAGATCAAGGGAAATAACAAGATTTGTGAGCAGGTAGTTTGCTTCAGTAAAATAATATATTTTTGCATAACAGAAATCTTTAAATTGACAAAATAAATTAACTTAAATTAACTTTACTTAAATAAAGAAAAATATTGCACATGATACAAAATTGAATTTTTGGTTAAACAAGTTATGATTCAATGCAAAGTTTATGATTTTGCACAAAAATTAATTAAAAAGATACTGAAGGCGACAGAAAATTTATTTTAACATTTAAATATTTCATATTAAAAATTTATTCTAGGTTTAAACGCTTAGAAAATTTAATTTTAAGAAAAAAAAAACACTAAAAAAAGTTTTAATGTAAAATTTGTGATTTAACACAGCATTATAAATTGGTACTAATGTATTTTTTAGAAGCGAGGCCGATGTTCGCCATCTACCATGTGCACAAAAAAAAGGATTGAAAAAAAATTTGTTAGCCATCCAAAATATTACAGAATACTTAAAATTTACAAAGGCTTATAACTCGGAATAAAAAAAAATTTTCTTAGTTATTTCTTCTTAGAATTGAATTTTTTAGCACCTTATTTTTTTTTTTTTTAATTTTTTTAACAAAAATCACAAATTTTCTATTGAACCTATGAAATTTGAAGACTCATAACTCGTAATGGAAATTTTTTTCTATAACTTTAAATTAATCGAAATGAACTTTTGTATTCAATTTGTATTAAAAATATTAAATTCACCATCTGGTAGCGCTGATTTTTTATTTTATTGGTGTACACAAAAACACTAATAAAAAGAAAGCACCAACAAAGCAAAAAACAACAACCACATCATTAAATTATAACGTTGCTTAAAAACTTATTACTCTTGGCCTGTAAGAGTAACAGATGAAATTTAAAAATAAAACGTGTTATTTTATCTCTTATTAGATTGCATGTATACCTGACTCTTTTACTCCTAAACAAAAACCGCTTAAAAGAACAATAATATTAAATTGTTGTAGTACACTTGTTTTTTTGTTTACATTAAAAAAAAATTCAAAACAAACTCTTATTAAGCAAAGAGAATGAGATGGAGTAATTATTTTATATAAAAAAAATTAGTACAGCAAAGAGAAAATATGTTAAAATAACCTTCAGTTTTTTTTTTTGCTTTATGCATTAGTTTTATAATAAAACAAACAATCAAATAGTAAAATAATGGTTATGAAAAATCTTTACCTTTTCATTTAACATATAAAAATGCATCCACCTTCAATATATGTATATTTAATATAAAAGTTCGGTTTATTTGCTAGTTGTTAAAAAATTATCACTTTTCCATGAATACATATTTGTTTGAATGTAAAACCCACTCTTTTTTTATTTCTTCTTTTACTTCTTTCATTCTTTTCACACATACACCTTTATATCTACTTCATGCTACTTATATATATATATATATATATATTGTGCTTCTTCTATTTTATTTTAAATGACCTTTACTTAAAAACTATAGAAAATTTTTTGTATACTTGTAAAAAACTTTTTAGAATAGAACTTTTTTTGTTGTTGTTGTAGTATTTTTTTCAGACTTTTGCTTGCACATTTTTCATTTAAAACTGTAGTTATATTATAAATTTTAATAAAATTAAAAATATTAAGGTTTTTTTTTGTTTTTCTCACTTATTGCAGACAAAATTGTGTTAACAAATTTAAAACCGCTCTCTTTCAGGTTTTTCTTATTGCTTTACACACACGCACACACAAATACATATTCGTTAAACGTAAAACAATAAAAAACTCACTGACCGCTTTACCGTTACCGCACAACCTCATACAACGGCGTACAAATTCATACTAAATTCAACAATTCAGTGGAGCACTTTGGATACTCAACTTTAAGAGAGTCAATATTATATGTAAGAGAATTATTGAAAAGGTGTGGGAATCAGTGCTGATACTAGTTAAAATTAATATAATACATTTCAAAGGAGTACCATTTTTTAAACAGGTATTATTAATGCTAAAAATTTTTAAAAGCTTAAATTAAGCTTTAAATTTATTAATATAATTAGTATATATAATAAAAGCTTAAATATGGTGCCCAATATGGCACATATTTTAAATTCCCAATTACGTCTCTAACGGTATGCGATATTTCGAAAAATGTGCACCTTTTTATTAGATTCTTGGTCAAGCTTAAATGCTGAAAAACACAACACACAGTGCTACCAGAAACTTTGCACAAAAAATACACACAACTCTCTTTTTACATGGTAAGAAACATAAAAATTTAAATTTTTTTATTATTAAATGTATTAATCTTGCATTTTTAAATTTTGATAAGCAAATTGTGGATAAAATTTAATAAAAAATTGCTCTTAATGAGTAATTGCCAAAATTAATCGTTTACTTCTTAAAATCGCTAAAATAACAATAAAATGAAGCTGTCTGGCAGCTGTAAATTGCACAAAACAAAACCAAGAAAATGAAACACACAAAACAGCTGACAATTTGTTAAAATTAATTCATTCTTAAAAAAATACTAGAGCAACAAACAACGCTTGTTAATTATTAAGTGCTGTGGTTACTAAAATAGTATATTGTTTTTAATATTATTATTTTGCATTGAAAAAAGAAAGCAAAAATTTTAGAACAGGGAAAAGCAAACATAAACCGAAAAGCCAATACAAGCACAAAATAAACTTTAAAAGTAATTGAACAAGAAAGATTTATAAATCTAAGAAAAAAATTAAAATTTATAAATAATTTTGAGGAATTGCAACTTATAGTTACAACTACACGAAACAGAATAATAATTGATAACAATAAGAGCTAAAAAATAAACAATTAAAGAAAACACATAAATTATATTGTATTACAAAAACAACGCAAATTCTTCTCTATACTTAAAATTTGTTAATTAAAATATTGCGATAGTTTTAATTTTAAAGAACGTTTTTTTTGTGTGTTTTTTAATTAAAACACATAAATCCAGGTAAATATTTGTATAATTTTGTTTTTAAATTGTAAATACGTCTTAATAATTTTCATTTACTTTGTAGTAAGTTTTAGTTTAATTTTGTATTGTTGTGACTTTGTGATTATTAACAACTCCACCACCGTAACCAACATGACCAATATGCGACCTCCAAACAAATCGACTTTATTGAAAGTGGTTATTTTGGGAGATGGCGGCGTCGGAAAATCATGTCTCATGAATCGTTTTGTTTCCAATCGTTATGATGAAAATAATTTCCATACAATCGGTGTGGAGTTCATGAACAAAGATATTGAAGTCGATGGTGAGAAATATACACTACAGGTAAGTAATATAATTTATGTTTTTTTTCTTATTTATCAACGAATATTCAAAATGAAAAATAAGTTAAAAATAGTTTTGTCTCAATTAAAAAAAAAAAAAAAAAAGAACTCTATTGTAATAACAGACTAAAGTGACTTTGAAAATTTTATAAAATAAGAAAAATCAAAGTATTAAAAACTGATTTTCAGATGCCTTGTTGTCAGCTAGTTGGAATTTATGTGTCTGACCTCAAAAACTGATTTCTCTTATAAGATTTTAATTTTTCAAAGATGTCAATTATTTTCTGTTCAGTGTTTTTGGTTTGTAATTGCCAGTTTATTATTTGTGATGCAATAATTAAGCTATTTTATACTAAAAATCTATTTATTTGTATGATTAATACATATTTTTTTAAAAATATTTTCATAATAAATTTGTTATTATTGGGTAGGGAAAAAAGGTACTCATTAAACTTAAATCTTTAAATAAAAGATAAAATGTTTATAGATTAAAAAAGTCAGATATACACACACAGCAAAGATACAGTTGATAAGACAAAAATTTTGTTTCATGCATATCTTTTGCTATAAACTAAACGCAATAAATAAAGATAAAAATGTCATCAACCTTCGCATATTCTTATAGTGAGCGTAAACAGACGTTTAATGAATTTAGTTAAGTTTAACCTAACTTAAACTTTATTTTTCAAAAAAAATTTTAAGTTCAAAAGTTTCTTTTCTAAGAAGAATTATCTATGTCTCTCAACCAACACAAGTAGATGCTTTGGTTAAGGGAAATTAAAAACAAATTGTTTGTAATAAACAATTCATATGAATGAAATTTATTTAATTTTTTTCTAGTTATTTAAAATTAATTGTTGCAATTACATAATTATGTCATTTGTAAGTAATACAAATCATATCATATTAAGTAAAACTGAAAGCATTTAAAATAAATTCAACAATGATTCACAAAATTTAACAAATTTGCCAAAAAGAGATATTTTTACTTCCGTAACAAATCATAAAATAAACTGCTTTAAAACAATTACATCTCATTGTTTCAAAGATAAATAATTTTCTTATCGTAGCATCAGTTATTTTAATTGTACTACATTTGCTTTTATTCTCCATATAGATTTAATGATAATTTTTTTTTTATTTATTGTGTTGTTTTGTTTTGTTTTTTAAACATAAAGCGTAATCTGTTATTTTTAAATTGTGCTAATATTAACATTTATCAACCAAAATTGGTGCGACAGGTTGCAATTTTTTTAAGGTAAAATGCCATGTGCTGGCTTTCATTGTCTGTGCATATCGTACAATAGTTAAAAAGTGTTAAATTGTTATTATAACCAAATAGAAAATATAAAGCAAAAATAGTTGTTTATATTTAAAAAATTGTTAACTCAAAAGCTTTTAAAAATGTTGGTAAACATAATAAAATGTGTAATTTATAAAATGTTTTATTAAATTCAATGGCCCATAATCATAAAACGATTTCAAATTCATAAATTTTTATTAACAAAAATGACTCTTGATAAAACTCTACTTGTTTCTGACTGCGTTTATGGCCCATTCTCTTTAATCTAAATAAAATTGTAATTTAGCGCAGCTACCATTCGAAAACTTTAATTTTTTTCCGCCCTGTCAAGGCGAATTTATACCAGGTAGACACATCCCTACAAAAAATAATTTTTATGAAACATATTACTAAGAAGACAGTAGACATACATACAAAACGTTGTACACCTACAAATAATTTTTACGCTAATAAATTTAAATTTTTTTTATTTTGCATTTTTTCGCTTTTTGTTTTATAATATTTTTTATTTTACTTATTTTTACCATTTTTAATTCATTTGTTTTAATGTTTTAAGGTCTGATTGAATTTAAAATTTCTTCACAAATACACATAGAATTACCCATTTTGGCATCTCTAATACAAGTACCGTCTATAAATTCGACTTAATCTAGCTTTTTTTTTTATAGACTCGTTGAGTTTTACTTGTTTAATAGTGAAACAAATCAGACCACCGGCAACATAAAAATTAAAAGGGAACTCGGGTACATTTACCAAGAGCCACAAATAACACTTTAAAGAGACGCATGTAGCTCACAAGCCGCAGCTTAACAGGAGTTTATTTATTACTCGATAATTTTAATAAACATTTTGATCGACATCGAATATCATAATTTGAAATTTATTTTTTTTTTTGCCTGCCAATATTTCGTTTTTTAAAGTAAAATGCTTTATTAAATTTTTTTCTTAGTTTTTTTTTCTGGTTGTACATCTTCTTTTGTAATCATTAGATTTGGGACACTGCTGGCCAGGAACGTTTCCGTGCTTTGCGTACTCCTTTTTATAGAGGCTCTGATGTTTGTTTACTCTGTTATGCCATTGATGATTATGATAGCTTTCGTGGCCTTAAACAGTGGCGTGAAGAATTTCTACATTACGCTGATGTTAAAGCTGATAAATTTCCTTTTATAGTGGTCGCGAACAAGGTGACTATTTTACAATTTCATTTAAGCCAAGTTAAAAAATTTTTTTCGTTTCGTTTTTTTTTTGTTTTTCATTAATTTAAAACAAAATTTATGATTTTTTTGTTTTTGTTGTGTTTTTTTTATTTTATACACGTTTTGTTTGGCTTTAAAACTTTACTTTATTTACGGTGTTTTGTGTTTTTATTTTGATTTTTTCTTTGGCCTTAATTTTATTTTTTTTAATATTTTTTGTTTGATTTTAAAATATAATTTTTTTTCTTATTTTTTCCAATAACTAATTTTTTTTTTTTACTTTAAAAACATAATTTTATTTACTGTTTTTTATTACTCTTTTTTCTTGTTTTCATTTTTTTAACATTTTGTGTTTGATTTACTTTTTTTTCTGGTTTCTTATTTTTATTTTTTGTTTGCTTTTAAAACATGATTTTATTTACTGTTTTATTATTATGGTTTTTTTTTCTGGTTCCCTAATTTTTTTTACATTTTGTGTTTGATTTTAAAATAATATTTTATTTACTGTTTTTTTTCTTTTACTTTTGTATTTTTATTTTGCTTTTTTGTATTTTGGCTTTATTTTATTTCTCTAATTATTTCTTTTCACTGATTTTTTTGTAAAATTTTCTTACTAATTTTCTAAATTAGAACGATTTATCTCAACAATGTCGACAAGTTGCCACCGATGAGCTAAATCAGTGGTGTGAGACCTTTCACATACGTAGTCACATCGAAACTTCATCGAAAACGGCTACAAATGTCAATGATGCTTTCATATTGGCTGTGCGCCAATGGAAACATATGGAACGTATAGCGGAAATTGAATTAAAACAAAATGATACAATCGATTTAACTAAAACTATACGTTTAGCACATAATCGTTTCTGTTGTACGGGTGGCGGTAGCAGCAGCACAGCCTCAACAACTATGGGATCAACTTTGGAATCAGAAGATGAGTCTATGCACACACCATCACCCAGACGATTTGGTAAGCGTGCTGCTAAGAAAACGCAAGAAACGCATTATCAACTTTAATTTGTTTTAACAACAACAGGTTATAATAATAGATCCTGTTACAAAGAGAGAGAAATAATTTAGTTTAAGAAAAGCAAGATTCTATAATTCCAAAAAAGAAAAAAGAAATCGCATAGCTGGTTGTAATTACAAATTTTTTTTGTTTGTTTGTTTATTTTTAATTTAAAAAGATTTTTTTTTAAATGTAGTACAAAAATTCCATTTCAAAATCACTGGAAAAAACTAAACATTTCTAAACATTCCATTTCTAAACATTACATTTTTGAAAGTTATAACATATTTTCGCTTTAAAACAGGGAAAGAATCTTGTTTTAAAGAATCCCAGTTTTTTTTTTTAATTATTTATTTTTTTTTATGTTTAAGCTTATTTAAGATAATAATGCACCAAATATTTTAGTATAAGTTCGAGAAACCAAAACTCATGTATTTATTTCACAAAACTTTTCAAACCAAAATATTTGGACTTGTCAAACAATAATTTGTTGTGCCTTTTATTTACAAAAAATTGGCAATTCAATTGCAAAATTTAAATATATTATTTTTATAAAAACAAAACATTTTAACTTTTTAAAATTAACTAAGTTTTAGAATGCATAATGGAGCTAAACTAATTAAAGTTAAAGTTTTTGCGATGCTTTCCTTTATATAACAGCTGCCAAATTCGGGAAATCGAAATTCGAATTCGAAGTTATGTTTTCGTTATAATTTTCATGTTGTCATTTTCGAACTAAAAGCAATTTTATTACCTTTTAATAAAACACTTTATTATTTTCATTAAATGCATTCTAAAATAATTAGTTTTGCTAAAAGTTAACAACATTTCAGTAGTTTAGTTGTGTTGACAAGAAATAATTGAATATGATTGGTTGCAAAAATACTATTTTAAAGATCTTAAAGAGAAATTTTAATCAAGTGTTAAGTGGCTTTAAAAGAAATATGTAATTGCCTTTTTGAAATGTCATATAAGTTGCAAAATATTTTTTTCGTAATAGAAATTTATTAATTAATTTGCTTGCAATAATAATACTTATTTAAAAAGGCAGCTTTTTATCTTTAGCAAAAAATTCATTAAATTTTTAAAAATTTAATTAAAGAAAACAAAGATTAAAAACACACACACATACACACAATATATTAAAAATTTAGTTTGTAAGTATATGGAAAAAAATAAAATTTATTAACAAACATAAAAAATCCTCAATAATGTATCCTTTGTACAAACAGTATAGATCCTTAGGATTTAAAAAAAAATATATAAAAATAAAAATCATTAAACGTTGCAGAAAATTGTTTAAATTTAAAATTTTAAGCGGCAAAGTTTTTCAAACAAAAATGACTTGCTAAGTCTGGCAAATAAATGGTGAGTGTCTGTGCTAACTACATATTTCATTAACGAATTTTTATAAAATATAAAAATTGCCAGTAACTTAAAAAAAATTTGAATTTGAATTTTTAAACAGCCACGATTTAACATTAGTCGATTATTTTCTATTGAAAATGTGTGAGTTTGCCGTTCTCATGTTGCCACATCAAAAATTTCATAAGTTAATCGCCTATTTGAATAAATTTAGTGTAGAAAACACTATCCGGCATCACTGAAATGCCAGTAAAAAGAAAAAATTATAAAACTAGTGTACAGAAAATTACTTATAGAGAAAAATTTTTAATTTGCAGTGTTAATTAAAATTAATTATTAAAATAGTATGTGCAAGGGTAAAATTATATAGTGAGTTGGTGTTTTATATTGAAATGCCTTCAGTTACATAAGAATTACGATGTTAAATTGAGTTTGTGAGCTGCAAGGCAGCTGCTTGATTGCTTGCAGCAAAAATGCTGAAAATTGAGGACCTGGTGGTAAGTCCAACAATTTTTTCATTGTTTTCCCTTTTTTAAATAAGTTATCTAGTAATTTTTAGTAAAGATAAGGCCCAAATGGTACATAAATTGAAAAACGGTATATGAGGTTAGGTTGCACTCAGGTGTTTTTTTTTATATATACTTGTAAGGGTGAAGTACTCAAGATGGGAAGAAGCGAGCGGAAAGCTTTTTAAATATATAGAGGAAAAGTATAAAATGAAGGGACAATCATACAACTAAATATATGTATATACATCGATCATCGAAACCAATTGTTGCTTGCTTTTTATGAAGCTGTGCAGCTCCTCGACTCTCACTATGGAGAGATTTAATAAATGCCACTCACTAAAGTAAAGTTTGGTGATCTTATAACGCAGGACAGAGGTACAAAATGGTCATGAATACCTCTTGCTTTCTGCAGTGATCATTCGAAAGCGGTCTCATTATCCTAACATACTGCCAAAATTGAAATCAAAAGTTTTCACTGCTGTCACATAATTTAAATAATCTTTTAACAGTCTATTGGTGCAATTTTGATCTAGCCTATTCCCGATTACGCCATCATTCTATACTTTTTGTAAGCGAACTGTAAACGAATGACTAATTGGAAATTAAAAAATATTTTTACAAATTTGAATTAAAATTTAAGGCCTTGTTAGTAAAAAATGCCAGTATACTCTATCAATTACCGTTAAAATTGTATTTTAAGGCCTTGTTCATTTCTAAAGTAGAGCCACATATAACTACAAACGTGTAACATTTTATAACAAAAAAGTGCTTGTAAATCCTTTCAAGTATGCTTGTGCATTGCTCTAAAACGTACAAAAACATAACAAAGCAACAACAAAGGAGTGATAAGAAATTAATTGATAAAGAAAACCAAATAAAAATCTAGACATGCATATTAGGGTGGGTCTCTGTGAGTGGTTTAAAAAATGGTTTAAATATATCTACTTAAAGAAAAATATTTTAGGTTCGATCTAGTTACATAAGATAATTTGGTTTATACACACAATCTGCAAAAGAAATCCATAATTGCTTGTAGAGCATATTTTGGATGTTGGCCAAAAATGTTTTCGGGATTCTTTTTAAAATTCTTTAAATTCTATTTTAAATAAATAGAATAAAAAGAATAATCATTCGCCACAAATTAAGAATCTCTCTTTATAAAAGAGTATCAACACTTTTACTTTCTCCACTGAACACTCCTTATGGAGATGTACATGCATAAACCAAATGCAAGAAACCAGTTGTTAATTACTTTTCAAAGATAAAGCAAGTGCTGGTCAGTGAAAACATTCACCGCAAAATTTTATTTTTTATTATTTAATAAAAAGCTAATTAAACAGTGTAACAAAGAAATAAAAAGAAATATGGAAGCAATTCTACTTATACACGGCGGAGCGGGAGATATAACAGATGCCAGGGTGAAAGGAAAATTAGATGGTATGAAAGCAGCCCTAAGATCAGCCAAAGAACATTTATGGCCATCTAATGGTGGCGAAGGCAATGCTTTAGATGCAGTAGAGGCAGCTGTATGTAAAATGGAAGAAGATGCAAATTTTAATGCTGGCTACGGTGCTTGTCTAAATCTGGAAGGAAATGCTGAAGTTGAAGCAAGTATTATGGAAGGTAAAGAACTAAAAGCTGGCTGTGTAACACTACTGCATGACATTTTACATCCCATATCTGTGGCTAGACGTGTTATGGAAAAAACTAATCATACATTTCTGGGTGGAACTGCAGCACAAAAATTTGCTGTGGATCAAGGCTTTGAGCAAATGAAGGGTACAGGCATACATAAACAAACAACTAGAAAAACTAATTTTTAAAATAAAAATTGTTAATTTTAGAGGGTTCATTGGTTACAAAAGATGCTGTTCTGGCCTTGCAGGAATTTAAAAACATGCAGCTTAAAGGCTTAGATACCACCTATGCTAGAACAGAGTTGGATGCTAGGCCCGGTGAGCCCGGTACTGTAGGTGCTGTTGCTATTGACACTAAAGGCAACATAGCTGTTGCTACCTCTACGGGCGGCATAACAGGTAAAATACCGGGCCGTATTGGAGATACCCCTCTGTTGGGTTGTGGCACCTATGCCGATAATTCAATTGCTGGAGTATCAACTACTGGTCATGGTGAGACCATAATGCGTTTTAATTTAGCTCAAAAAATACTGTCAAAAATTCGTTATGAAAAGAAGTCTGCTGAAAAGGCTACTCAAGAAGCTTGCAGTGAAATGACTAAACGCTTAAGTGGTACCGGCGGTGCCATAACAATTGATGCAAAAGGTCAAATTGGCCTACACTGGACTTCTAAGCGCATGGCATGGGCTTATACAAAAGGAAAGGAAATCGTTTATGGCATAAATCATAATGAAGTCTTCACAGATAACTTGTAAATGGAATGGTAATGAATTTTAATAAATTGAAATTTTTGCAAACAAAGCAACACGAATTTTATTGTCGTTGTCTATGAGGGGTTTGCAGTACCAAAAAAAAATATGTTTTGGAAGGTGGAGAAGGGAGAGCAAAAGCTATTGTCTTTGAAAAGCCAATTTTTTGTTTGTTTAATTTTTTGCTTTATTTATTATTTTCTAATGAATGATTTTGTTCTCTTTTTTTATCATAAAATTAACAACTTAATTTATTTAAATATAAAAACTTAAAACAAAACCCACTTAAATGTTAAATAATTGTTACATAATCCCTGAACTTAAACATTATTTGCATCTCCCAGAACATAATTTCGCTGAAAATGTTTAAGAACACTTTAAAGTAAAAATAAATAAATGGTACAAAATTTAAAAAACAAATGCCAAGAATTTGTTAAAAATGCTCATAATATTTGTGCAAATTTAAAATAATTACATAATTTTTTTTCTTCTAAAAAAAAAACCTTAAAAAACTAATAGTTTTTGTTTCATTTGTAAAGAAAAATAGTGGCAATAAACTACATGACATGAAAAGGTTTTTAAAACTTTTTTTTCTATTTGTTATAACCATACGAGTTGATGGCCTTGAATTCTTTTTCACACTTTAAGAGCAGCTTATACCACTGATCACCATCAACACGAGGTTCTTTGCGAGTGCCGCCATAACAGGCGGGCAAACACTCAGGTGACATGTATTTATACAAAGACTCACGGTCAGTGCCATGAAAAATAATGCGATTGCGCAATTTCTCCCTTAGGAAAGGCTTAAACAGAGAAAATACCACATTGAAAATTTTCGGTTGATTAACAATGTGTATGGCCTTGACACGTAGTGGCACAGAGTCTTGTAACCAGTCCACAATACGTTTGGCAAAGGCAGGTGTAAATTGCCAAGTTTGTTGCAAACTTAAGCCATCCATATCAAAAATAACTACCACACCATTGATTTGGGTATCAGGTTCCCACATGGCAGCTTCTAAATATAAAACGGCAGCTTTGAATACCTCATCCAAACTAACTTTCTTGTGTTTCCAATTCTCTATAAAAAAAGAGAAAAACTTATTAACTTTTGTCTAGTTTTTAAAAGCAAACAAAACTTACTGCCCAATTCCAGTACCGCTACTCTTCTGCCTAATTGATCTCTATTGGGAAATACTATAATCACATTGTGATCAAATACATTCTTTTCATTGCTGGGTATTAAATCTTTATAGACATCGGCATGCTTAACTTTAAATGAATAATAGTTTTTAATCTGAAAAAAATCGTATAATTTAAATATTCACTGTCTAAAATAAAATAATTAAACTCACCAATTTTAAGGCACTGTCGGGATAGAATTTACACACTCTTAAAAATCTTAATAGAAATAAATCATCTCGTGGACATTTTAAATCACTTTCAGCTAAAATTAAATTAAAAAAAAACGAAAATTTAGTTTATATTTGTAATCTGTTTTAATGACTTAAAGTCTGGATTTTGCTATGATTTTATTAACTTTAAACATTCTACAATTCTATGAGTCAGGTATTTATGTGTGTGAATTGCTTTTTTTCTTAAATACTTCTTTGAAAAAAGGTTTTAATTTATAACTATAAATTAGATTTTACATAAATAATAAAGATTTTGTTTATAAATATTGTAAAACAATTTTATTACCAAAATTTCCATTTATTTTGAATTAAAATGCAAAAAAAAAAAAATTATTTATGTTTTAAAAATTATTTGCCTATAAAGACTTAAAACTTTGTATGCAAGTCTTAATTTTACTCCTCTGCTTAGTTTACGTAATAATTTTATTATAAAATTAAAAATATTAGTTGTTAAAACACATTGCAAAATTTCGAAAATTCAAGCATACTAAAAATATACTTATAATTTCACTATTTTTTATACATATATTTGAAAATATCAGTTTTTAAAGTATGTTCGAAATTTCGAACTTAATTTCGAATTTTCGAATTTGCTTATATTCTTCATATTAAAGTCTAAAACTTATTAAAATTAATATTTTTTAAACAAAAAAACGTAATTTTCAAGATTTTTCAAGTGTTCAAAAAACATTTTTTAATTATATTTAAAAATTTTTTTTTTTTTTAATTCCATAAATAATTAAATCATATTTTGTTTTAAAATTTTACTTTTTCTAATTTTTAAATTTATTTATTTTGTTAAGAGTAATTTTTTTTTCGAAAATTTATACAATTTCATGATCAAATTTAAAAATATTATTTTTAAAGCATGTTCGAAATTTCGATTAATCAAATTTGCTTATATTCTCAATATTACAGACTAAAACTTATTAAAATTATTTTTTTTTAAGCAAAAATCATTTAGTTTTCAAGATTTTTCAAGTGTTCGAAAAATTTTTTTTAATGTTTAGTTGTTTTATGAGTAATTTACAATTTATATAGCGTTTTAAAAAATAAGGCTTAAATTTTTTTCACGTGAGTGACAGAAAGTCTAAAGAGGCCTTTAACACTTAGGGCCTTTTAAAACTCAAGCTATTCACACTCATATTTGAAAGTCATTATAAAAAAAAAATAGTTTTTCAATGTTTATTATTATTTTTTTGTGCATCATAATGTAAAAGGTTAAAAAAGTTTATTTTTAATTAAAATCTAACAGCAAAACAAAAACTTTTATCTATTTTTGCTCGTTAATTGCTTTAAAATGATTAAACAAAAAAAAAATAATAAATAAATAAATAAAAATCTCTGTAACTATGATGACTGTAATTAAGAAAATTTTTTTAAAAAATTATAAAAAAAAATTAATTATTACAAAAATAATTGTTTTTTAATTTAAACACCAGCCTTATATTTACTACCGTTCTATTTTGGGCTTAATTAGTAATTTGTTTTTTCAAGACATTAAAATTTTAGTTTTTTTTTCTCATAGTTGACTTCAAAGTCTAAAGGTTGTCATTATTAAGTAGTTCTACAGAAAAACCTTTAAATAAATAATAAAAAGTGTTTTTTGTTGTACCAAAATCTAAATGGAATATTTTTTTACATTTAAAATTAATTGCCTATAATTAAAAAAAAAACTAGATATGTTATTTGATATCAATCAAAAAAAATTAAATAAATCAATAAAAATCGGCCCCAATGTAAATAGATTATCATATTAAAATAAAGTCGTTGGCAATTCAAAACTAATGGATATTAAATTTGGTCAGCCCCCTTATGTTCTGAGTGAAATTTCTCAAAATCTGTTTGGGAATCTATATTTCAGTAGCTTTCGACCTCACTATGCCGATTTTGGCGTATTTTTTTAACCCAAAGATTGTCACTGTAAAATATTCTGAGTGAAATAAACTAGTAATTTTTTCTATTAACGATTTTTTTCGTTGAAAATTTATACAATTTAATAATCAAACTTAAAAATATTTTTTAAAGCATGTTCGAAATTTCGAACTTAATTTCGAGTTTTCGAATTTGCTTATATTTTTATATTAAAGCCTAAAACTTATTAAAATAGTTTTTTTTAAGCAAAAATCATTTAATTTTCAATAGTTTGCAAGTGTTCGAAAAAGATTTTTTAATTATATATTGCAGTAGTTTCCAGTTTATTTATTTTCATGACTTGACGAAGCTACACATGTTAATAAGTTGCAGAATTAGTAGCAAGAACAAATCACCTGGTTACTAAGACCGGAATAGATCCACCGTCACATTACAAATACCCCCTAAGTCTAGTATTCATTAAGAATTCAAGAACTTACTGGGTAGGTTTGTTCGCTATATCAGGCGCTTGTAGGTAGTGATGTTGTAAGTAATGAAACATATTCTGCGGTCTCTTTATTTTCATTACAAAGAGATGTTTCATACAGCAAGTCATGTTAGATATTTTTATTAGACATGCTGGTTCTAGGCTTTTTTTCTTTTTGGAGGGAAAGAAATCCAATATCTGTATAAGGCATTACACACATTACTTGCATCCCAACTCTAATCTTTTTTGTAATGAGTTGAGCCCTAAAAATGTTACGAAATTTGTTAGAAAATTGATTTATCTGGTTTTAATTACAAGCCCACAACAATATTGCTCAAGTTTATGATTCATTTTTTTTATTTATTTTCTATTAATATTATTAATAGTGATACTAATTTGAAACGCAAATTACTTTGTAATACAATTACGATTAAAATGAATTTATTATTTTCTAGAGGAATAGATGGAAAAAAAATTACACGCTTTAACATATACATACGTGCTCATGCTAATTTATTTAAATCACAAATTTCTTTGGAAAAATTTGCGAAATGCAAAAGTGTTGATAATTCGTTGTTGTTATTTGTTAACAAAAATAAAGAATTTGTATTATAATTATTGGAAGTAAAATCTTATAAATAAAACTAAGATTTTGAAACTGGGAATTTTTTTTGGCATGTGAGAAGAATATTCTGTAGAACATCAAGTTTGAAATAATGATGTTAGAAGTAAGTTATATGTAGTTGTAAAGCTCTTTTAGGCTAGTCTATGGTTTGGTTGCAATTCATACTAGAACACTGGCTATAGACAGGAATAGAACCTGTGACCCTCCGATTGTGAGGTTAGTACTAAAGGCCTGCACAAGCATACTTGAAATGGCTTACAAGCACTTTTTATTATAAAATATTATACATGTTTGCACTGATGTGTGGCTTTAAAGTATGCTTGTGCAGCCCTTTCGTTAGTACACTACCCACTAACCTAAAGCATTTATTAGATATTCATGCGTGGCATGTCAGTACGGTATGATTAAAGAGAGTGTGAAACCACCATTCGGAGCATTTCAAACAGCAATTTTACGCTATAACGAGCATGATGGCTTTTCATCATACCGTGTTGACATGCGGCACAACATCATACCTGGATTAAATTAAATTTAATTCTTTTAAATTGATTTAATTAAAACATTTAATTAATATGACTATTTTTTAAATTAAAATGTTTATGTTCTTTACTTCTTGGCTAAAATAAAACCTTTAAAGCCAATTTAGCAATTCATGTTTCATTACACTGAAAGAAAAATGAATTGAATTAAAATTATTTCATTGATTTTATGAAATATTTCATAAATTATGTCATTTGAAAAAATATGTTCAGTCAGCTAGTGAAATTATTTCATTAAAAAAATTTATATTTCATTGAATTAATGAAATATTTTATTAATCCCTTATAATGAAATGTTTCATTAATCCAATGAAACTTATCATTTTTTTAATTATGATTTTTTTTCCATTAAATTAATGATAAAATTATGAATTTTTCATTAAATTAATAATAAAATTCTATTAATTATGAACAAAATACTCTCAGGGTATTTTACTTTTACCAACTACTTACCATCCAATAACTTTTTGAGTTCTTCTGTGCCTTTTTTAACATTCTCTGGGGTTTCACGTAATTCACGTAAAGCGACCTCTTTACTTTGTTCACTGGGTTCACCCAAATCAAAATGTAATTTATAGTCACCCACCAAAATGCTAGGTATCTCATCGATTTCAGTAATCATGGTAGGAATCTCTAAAATACAAAATTAAGCAGAAATTAGGAAAAATTATTTAAAGTAGCGTAATTAGAATGAATAACTTTCAGCGAAGTGTAACTGTTGTTCAACTCGCAAATGTAAACCAGCAACAATGAATTGAAGTTCAAAGCATTCACACACACACACACACACACACACACACACACACACACACACACACACACACACACACATACACACACACACACACACACACACACACACACACACACACACACACACACATAGTATGTAGTAGTTTTTTTTTTCAAATTTATTCATAACTTGATCTCAACTTGAAAATGTCAACAATTATATCGACAATTAAGAAATACATATTGAAAAAAGTCATAAATATCTTGGAAAAAATTTTTCTTTTAATTATAGTTTGATTGATTTACTAACTACCAAGAATCTATTAAAAATTATAATTATTATGAAAGTTGAACACGTGTTGTTAAAATATCAATAAATTAGTGAGTGAGTTTTGTCTCTCAAATTAAATAATTTTTTTTATAAATTTTATTTTAACAAGAGAGAGGAAAAATAGTTATTTTTTAATAACTTTAATTATATTTATCCGTACAAGAAAGGTTACCCAATTACTTTAGTTTTTTCACTTATATAATGAAAGACTTCTCTTTTAGAAATCACGTCAGTAGATTTTATTTACCCTACATTAGGTAATGCTTAAAGCTCTCATAGAAAAGCTAAGCGAGATAATTATTTTATACGAAATTTGAGAAATTTTTTTGAAAAATGTCATATTTAGCTGCTGCGGGATTAATTATAAATTAAAAAGTTTTCATACTTTTTATAAAAAAAAATTCTAGAGAACAAATTTCATACTTTTTATGATAAACTTTTCATACGTTTAAAAAAAAAATTTAATTCTATAAAAAATTATTCATACTTTTAATAAAAAATTCCCTATAGAAAATTGTTCATGCTTGTAATGAAAAAGTTTTCTATAAAAAATTGTTCATAATTTTAATGAAAAATTTTTATATAGAAAATTATTCATACTTTTAATGAAAAAATTTTCTATAGAAAAATTGTTCATACTTTTAATGAAAAAATTTTCTATGGAAATTGTTCTTAATTTTAATGAAAAATTTTTCTATAGAAAAATTGTTCATACTTTTAATGAAACAATTTTCATAGTCTTAATAAAAAACTTTTCACAATTTTTGTGAACAAATTTCTATAAAAATTTTTGCATACTTTTTATGAAAAAAAAATTTTTTTTTCAGAAAAATTTTCATACTTTTTTTTAGAAAAAACTTAATTATTTTTATTAAAGATTTTATGAAAATTTTTTCTATAGAAAATTTTGCATTCTTTTTGTGAAAAAAAACTTCTATAGAAAAGTTTTCATACTTTTTATGCAAAAAAAAAAAAAAATGTAGAAAATTATTCATACTTTTTATGAAAAATATTTCTATAAAATTTTTTTTTCATAGAATTACAAAAAGTTTTCTAAAGAAGTATTTTTTTAAAGAGTATGAAGAATTTTCCTTGAGAAACTTTTCTCCACATTTTCCATAGGAACTTTTCATAAAATGTATGAAGAATTTTTCCTTAAAAAATTTTCTATAGAAAATTGTTCAAACTTTTAATGAAAAAAATTGTCTATAGAAATTGTTCATAGTTTTTATAAAAAAAAATTTCTCAAGGAAAATTCTTCATACTCTAAGGAAAAACTTCTGTAGCAAATTCTTTATTACTTTTATTAAAGATTTTTCTGGAGAAAATGCTTCACACTTTTTATGAACAAGTTTTCTATAGAAAATTTATTATAGAAATTGTTATTGTAATATTGTTTATTATAGAATTGTTTAATGAATTGTTTAATGAAAAAATTCTCTGAAGAAAATTTTTCATATTTTTTATGATAAAATTTCTATAGAAAAATTTTTTATACTTATATAAAAAAAATGTTCACAGAAATTTTTTAAAAAGAATTTCTGAAATAAAATAAGTTTTTAATAGAAAATTATTCATACTTTTTAATGAAAAAAAATTTCTAGAGAAAATACTTTTTATGAAAAAAAAATTTTTTTTCTCAGAAAATTATGAAAAAAGTTTTTATATAACATAACATGCAACAGTTAAAATTATATTTTCCAATGGATTCTTTTAAAATTTGGTAAATAAAATTAATATATTCCAAGGATGACCACGCCCACTTTTTCACAATCTGCCTAGTCTAAGAATTCCTACATGTATTTAAAACGAGAGGTTGACCGAGCAAAAACAGCTAACTTGTACTATTTATAAAAAAAAAATTTTAAGTTCTTTAAAGTAAATAAACAAATTGTAGATCAAATCGCTTTTCAAAAGGAATATAATTTTTTTAATTGAATTAATTTTTTTTATTTACAATTTGGTTTTGTTACTTACTCATTTTGTTTGTGTATTTTTTTAATTTATGTTGTGTTTACTGACAATGTTGAAAGTCTGTGTTTCAGTTAATTATTTAAATGTCTGTCTGTGTTGTTATAAATTAATGCTTTAGATACTTGAATTTTTTTAAGTACCAGTATTTTGTTTTTTGTATTTGTTGTTGTTGTTTTCTTTAAATCTTGAAATATTATTAACAATTTGTTTTATTTTTATTAAATGAAATTAATTATTTTATTTATAACTGGTTGTGTTATGTTATAAAGAAGCTTAACATGAAATGATGAGTTGCAATAAACTTGTGCAATTATTTTGTTTATGTCTTTATTACAAAAAAAAACTGATTTTGCAAAATTTAATTTAATTTTTTGTTGTTATTAATAGCAGAGTACTTTCCGACTAATTAAATGGCACAAACGAGTATTTAAATGTCTCTAATAACAAAGTTTCAAGTTGCTGACAGTTTCAAACTTGGAATAAATTAGCAAAAATCGCTAAAGCGACTTAAATAATTTTTTGTTGTTGTTATCGCAACTTAATTATTGCAAAAGGAAAATTTTTAAAAATTAAAAGTGAAAAGTTCTAAGAATTAAAATTGAGATAAAAATAAAATACAGCCCTAATTCGTTTAGCACTCATATTGCGTTCTTGAAAATTAAGCGTTAACAGAAACGCGATGCTAATTACACTAAAATATGGGGTTACCTTCTTATGTAAGACACTGGACTGTAGTAGTTCACCCTGCTCAATTCGCCTAATAACATTCATTTTCATCTCCAAGCTTTTTCTAGGTTGTCTGTCATTCAATTGATTTTTATATTTATTTAATCAAAATTACTGAGGTCTATATCACACCAGATCAGTCTTTCGAATGAACGATTTAATATAAAATTTTACATTTTCGAATTCCCCGAATTAAAATAATTTTTGATATTTTTTTTTCTTTTCAATCAAAAACAAGAATTCCAAGAACTGTAAATTAAGTTTTATCAATTTACATATAAAATTAGAAAAAGTAAACTTTTTAAAAAATAATTTAAAGGTAAGATAATTCTTTTTTTTCGCTACAGCGGAAAAGCGCAACCGAGGTATGCCTGTAATTAAAAAACAAATGGCTGAACAAGAAAGCAAGCAAAAGACTTTATAGAAGAGCAACTCCCAGCAATTTTAAAGTCGACTGAAATTATCGACCGCAGCATCATTTTACTTCTATCCTTTTTACTGAATTTTTTTTTTTGTTTGTTGAAAATCTTTATATTGGGCTCATGGTGCAAGTGACCCCAAAAATACAAGCCATATTACAAAAAGCCCATACATTTTGTTATTGCTTCTGTGGTCTTTCCTGTCAAAAGCTATTTTCCTTGCTTGAAATCATAAAGTGTGTTAGAGCGAAACCCAAAATTTTTCATTCACTATTGATCTCTCTTCAACACATTCTTTATGTAAATTGTAAACAACTTTTGACAGTAGGGGCTTCAATCATGTCACCTGATTTAGCTACATCATGGTTAAGCTAAAGTCACGCAATTATAATTTAAATTTCTTTAAATATTAATATTTCTCTACCCATAATGATCATTAAAGCATATCAATCATTCATTTATGTGAATTAATAAAACGAAATAAATCACAATTTATTAAAATTTTGTATTGAACTGCGTGATAAAATGAAAAGATTCTCAAAGACCTTGAAATTTCGTGTTGTAAAAAAACGCTCTCTTTTTAAAATAAAAATAGTTTTTGTTAAGAAAATTGTTTTGCTTTTAACAAAAAAAATTTTGTTAAGAAATTGTTTTTTGCTTTTAAGAAAAAAAATCTTTTTTCTTAAATAACCAATTTAAGAAAATAAATAATTAAAAAATAAGTAAATTAATAAATAAAGTAACAAATAAATAAATAATAATAAAAAAAAAATAAAAATAAGAAAATAAATAATAAAAAAATAAATAACAAAAAAATAAATAATAAAAAAAATAAATAATAAAAAAATAAATAATAAAAAAATTAATAATTAAAAAAATAAATAATGAAAAAAATAAATAACAAAAAAATAAATATAAAAAAAAATAATAAAAAAAAAATAATATTAAAAAAATAAATAATAAAAAAAAATAATTAAAAAGAAAGAAATAATAATAAAAAATAAATAATTAAATAAAAATAATTAAAAAATAATAATAATTAAATAAAAAAAACAACTTAAAAGGCTAGATCAGCTCCAATCAGCCCAATCATAAAGAAAAATTTTTTTTTAAACGGAAAAATTTAAAATTAGAGATAGTATATCTTAAAACCGAAATTTTTCCTGAGAAAAAATTCCCGGGCAATATAAAGATTTTTTCTTCAACAAAGTTTTTCTCCCATTTTTTTAATATTTCATTAATGCACAAGTTTATTGGTCACAACTATTAAACGGCAATACAATAGATAATTTGTCAACTGTTATGTATTTAATTTCCCATATGAATTGTGTTAATTGTTTGTTATTTATTAGATAATGATTAAACAAAATCAAGTAGCAACATATTAATGACATTTTAACTACATTAACAACAAATTAGCGTCTTAAAAAATGATTTTTAACATTTATTCAGACAATTTTATTTTATTTCTTAACACACACAAAATGCAATAATTATTTTCATAAAAAAACTGTTTTTTTTAAGCATCCGCCTGTGGCAAGTTTTTATAGGTACCGTTTTATAAAACGTGTTAATAAAAAAAAATCAGTTGAAAATGCAAATTAAATAAAATCAAACTTTTACACGAATAAGTTAAAGAGCGTGTGTGCTTTAAGCGTCAAGGTAGAGATGAAACTGTTTAAATAATTCAAAAACTCTACAGATTTTATTAAATAATAAAAGAAACGATCACAATACTAAAACAAAAACAAATAAAAAATTAAAATAAAAAACACAATAGCTTTCAAGCAAAACGAGTTATGTCAATATTTACAATAACTATTTAATGCTTAATTGCTTAAGCGGCCAATACAGGACAGCAGCATGCATGCGCAACCGAGACAGTGAGCTTATAAGCTTAAAATGGCATTACTGCAATCAGGGTTGATCTGCACTGAGGGCTTCTAATGTTGGCATAACGACAAAATACTAGATTTATCTGCTTGAAATTGTTTTCTACTCGTGAAGTGCTTTACTTCGAGATAGATGCTGTGTGGTCTATCCAGGCCACAATTTACTACTGTATCCAGTAGTGCGATTCACATTAGTATAGAAAAACCAAATATAACGATATTTTATTGAATTCGTTATGCAATAACTCCGACAAATATATTCGGTACGATAGAAATCGTTATTTGCGATGATTAACTTCGTCGCAAACTTCGAATATTTTTGTCAAAAAGTTACTGAATACCGAATTCGATAAAATATCGTTATACTTTTTTTTTCGATAGGAATGTTCTTAATAATAGTTACTAAATCGCACTACAGGTCTTGTTTATTTGTTTTCAGCACGTTTTCCATCAAATTCGCTACTCCATTTCATATCTTCTCATCGCTTATAATTTCCTCTTCAAGGTTTTGCGCTGAAAAGTCGCCTATCTGCAGTCTTCGGTGGTTGATGTCCAAACGGCAGCATACAAAGAATTTTGTGAAATTGAAAAATTACACTAAATTTGCAAAATGTAAATTTCCACTAATAGCTTAGTGAATACCCTTATTGTTTTAAATGTGTAAATCGCATTGTTTATTCTTTGACTTAACTTTCGCCATACATACAATACAGCCTTCAGCAAAATGTACAATCTCATAAAATGTTGCTGTCGTGTATGGATCGCTTTTCATGCAAATGCTGTTTCGTCTATAAATTTAGCTTAGTAAATGTTAGTCAATAGCTAACTAAAGATTATCGCTCTTATTGACGTAGACTTTAAAATAAAATGTATGAAAAAATTAAATGAAAAATTTCGTTAATGTTGACTTTAAAGTCTATCTTAATTTTGTTGGACAAGGGGGTATAAATTTGGACCTAACTGGCATAGAAAAAGCTTTGTAATTTTTTTATGTCATTATAAATTATTTTCTTTGGGCTTTTTTTAGAAAACTCTACTTTAAGACTTAGTCGTTTATTGCTGAAAACTATAGTGTACACATGTGAAGTTTGAGTTCTACTTTAATGAGACATAGACTAGCAATAACTATAACAACAAGAGTAGTAACCAGACTTGTATTTGCTAAATAAAACTTATTTGAGCGAAAGAGAGAGTTAATTACTCATAGTTTTGTTGTGTAAGAGAAGATATTTCAAATTGAAGTTTAAAAGTAGAGAGAAGCAGTAAGTGGTTTACTAGCCACAGAATATCATTTAAATGTTTACTTAGTTTCAAGCTGGTATTCTCGTTGAAGCAACAATAACCTTTTTGACATGTTTGCTTTATAACAAAAAAAATTTTTTTTTTGCTACAAATTAAATAACGAAGGGCATAAATAGTTTTTTACTTACTGACATACATAACTGCAAGCAAAGAGAGCAAAGATATAGAGAAAGAGGGAGAGAGAACAATTGTTTCATTTTCTGGGTTAAAAGGGTTCAGTGTGCAAGGTCGCTTTAAATCAGGTCTACAAAAAAGAAAACAAAAAACAAACAAGTGTCAGAGTCATCTTAAAGTCAAGATAAATTCTGTTCATTTAATTGAATTTGTAAAATAAGTTTTAACTAAAACTGATCTTGAACAAAAATAAAAAAAAATAAATTATTTAAAGTTGCTTTCATTAAAGCAGGGTTTTTCCAAATTAATAATTCAAAATGTACTCATGGCTTATGGTTTTATATTCATTTTTCTTAATAAGACTCAAGTAAAGATTGAGACTAGTTGATTACAAAGAACTTTTTCCCAATTGAATAAAGGCTTATCCCAGAAATAACAACATTACAAAAAGCCCTTACATTTTGTTATGGCTTTTGAGGTTCATTCTGTCAAAAGTTATTGCCGGTGGTTGAAATCAAGAAGTGTGCTAGAGCTCAATTTTTTTTCCCACTATTGTTGATCTCTCTTTAACCTTGGACAAGGTTGATTAAGGCCTCTGCCTTAATCATGCAAAAAAAAAAAAAAAACAACCAGCTGGTGTCACCTGAAATTTATTTAATAAACGCTCATATGCCCTCAAGGCTTTACTGCATGTGAGGTTGCTGTTATTAACCGGGCAAGAGTAGTTGATCTTGTTGGAATTTAAAATTGATTTAAAAAGTAAATGTAGCAATTGCTTTAAATTTTGCCATTTTTTTAGTATCTTTCTTTCTGCCATAGAATGTAAAGCTCGGCAAGGTTGGCTTTACAGCTGGCCACACTAAACATGTTAATTCTAAAGGCTTATTCGTTTTGAGGAATACTATCCTTCAGTTTGGATCTCCTTACTGCGGTCAAAATGGTTTGTTGGTTTATTTGATAGTGTGTATAATGTTCGTTATTACCGAGTTTGGCCTTTCTTTACTGCAAAAATATTAAACGTCCTTTTTTTTTGAGAAATCACACAAATCACACACATTTACCTGGTAACTTACAAAACATGTTTTTCTCTATTTTTTTCTTTTTTTATTGAATTGTTTTTTATAACAAACGCTTAAAGTTTTTTTATAAACAACTTTTAACAATTTTAATTGAGCATAAAAATTTTTTTTGTGGTTTTAATGAAGCAACTAACAACAATTATATATTTAGTTGATTGCAATTATTGAGAAAAAGATTGGGAAGAGACTTTTTCATTTAAATTTCAATTCAATTATTATTATTATTTTTGTTTTGTTTTTTGTATAAAATCAATTCACACAAAATATTTTAATTCAATTTTTAAATCCACTGTGCAGGAGCTAAAATTTGAATTCAAATTCAATTTGATATTAAATCAAATTTTTAAATCCGAATTTGAATTAAAATTAAATATAATTTTTTTTTATTTCAAATAAATATAATTAATTCTTTTACAGCTCTGACTATTACAAATTTATTTAAATAATAAACTGGAATGACTTATGTTATTACTCATAGTGAATCAATCTTAAGGTACTGACTGACTATCCTACACGATCGTACGATTATGTCAAAATAATGTGTGACAGAATTCTGTCCTACTTGAAGAAATCGCTTTAAAATGGCGAACTTTATGCCACATTATTATACAAAAAAAGATGCAAAAACATATGTTTACTCACCTTAATACTTTTAAAAGTATTCATTTTCTTCTTTGGCGCAAAATATCTTTTTTACAAATATGTACAATGAAAAATAACTTAAATGTTTGTATAAACAAAACACAAGTTTGGTATTGTTGCTATTTTTCTGCCTTGAACATAGAAAATGCAACTCTGATCGCACAGATAAAATTTATTTTATGAAAAATTTCATAACATTAAAAAATCGGACAGACCTGTCAAAAAGTCTGCTGGTTCAATACACACTATCATACTTTTTTAGCACACATGGGTTTTTAGACAGATCGTACGACTAAGTAGGATAGTGAGTCAGTACCTTTAGTACGAGTGTCGTTCACGACAAGCGGTACTACAAATCCCTATTTTAGTCACGACAACGGCAGTCGTAATTAGGCCTAATATTCAATTGTCCTTGCAAAATTAATTTATATATGGTTACTTCAAAACTTAGAACCGATTTGTATTTCTTACTTTTCTTTGTTTAAAAAAATAATGTTTTTTAAGCAAAATTTTCGTTAAGATCTCAGATTGTAGTTGGAAACTGAATCGCCCATGATGATGATAATAATTTGAAAAATAAATTTTCATTTGGATTTTTATTAAAAAAATAAAATATAAATGCTTTAAGAATCTTTTATTAGACAACATTTTAGGAACTCAAAATAAAAGTTCCAAAATAATAAGTTTTTGGTGAAATTTTCTTTTGAAAATAAAATTTTAATTTTTAAATTTAATTTTCTAAAATTTAATTTTTTAAAATTTTGATTTTAATTTTCTAAAATTTTAAAATTTAAATTTTTAAATTTAATTTTCTAAAATTTTAATTTTTAAAACTTAAATTTAAAAAATTTTTGCATTTTAATTTTTTTAAATTTTAAAATTTTAATTTGTAATTATTATATATTTTTTTTATTTTATTTTGTTTTTTTTTTCATTTTTATTTTATTAGACAACATTTTAGGAACTAAAAATAGAAGTTCCAAAATAATAAGTTTTTAGGGAAAATTTTTTAATTAAGTTTTTAATTAATTTTTGTAAGATGTATTGATAATTTTTTTTTTTTAACTTTCATTAATTTGTTTTTTTATTTCATTAATTTTTTTATTTTTTTTTATTTCATTAATTTTTGGTTTATTTATTTATTAATTTTTTTTACTTTAAATGCTGTTAAATTAATAACAGTTTGCTACTATTATCGTTTAAAATTAATAATTAAATTATCATTCTGGCAGCACTATTAAATATAACATCAAACCCACAAGTAATGCAAACATATGGGTGTGTGCGGTGTATATTCATATTCTTTTTTAAAGAGAGCATTAGAATTAAATTCTCATTAACTTGTTCGTACTTAAACATTATTCAATCAAGTGTCAGGATGGCCGAGCGGTCTAAGGCGCCAGACTCAAGAGCAATCTTGCCGTTGTGATAGTAACGGTTAAAAAACGAGCGTTCTGGTCCTCTCTGAGGGCGTGGGTTCGAATCCCACTTCTGACAAGAATTTTTTTGAAATTATTTTAACATTTCAGTTTAATTTAATTTTTTTTTTAATTGCAAGTAACAAGAAATTTTGGAAATCCTTGGATAATTACAGAAAACAAATAATACAATAGTCTAAAGCTACAGTCACATTACACAAATATTTGTCGAAATAAGCGTAACCACTACTTTTCGGCAAATATTTTTACAGTCTAACATACAATAATTCAATTATGTTGCTTTTTAAAAAAAATTTAAGTAAACTTATGCGAATGTTCGAACCCCGGCTATCTATTGTTTTTGTTTAACATTACGAATACTCTTGTTCAGGTAGGCATTCAGCCCTTTCCTCTTATTAAAACATTTTCTCCCTTTTTTTTACATAGGAAGTTCTCTAATTTAGGGAATTTTTTCTCAAAAACCAAAATGTTCCTTAGGAAAAAATTCCTAAGGAATATTCATGATTGGGCTGGTATGGTATAGGGAAGAAGAGAAACATTTTGAATAATAAATACACCTAATTCTCTTTTTACACAAATTTGATTTAACACGAGTTAAAAAAAATTTCACTTTTTACATGAATTGTTTTGTTTAAACACGATTTTTACGCAATTTAGAGATAATAATTATTTAAAATTTAATTAAATTTATTTTTTTTAATAACTTTTTTTTAATTATTCTCTTTTTACACGAATTTTCTTGGAACGTAATGTGTAAAAAGAGAATTAGGTGTATAAATAATTTTCGTTAAAATTTTCTTTCCCAAAAATTTAAGTTGGTAAATACTAAAGGGCTTCACAAGCATAATTGAAACCCACATTTTACTACAAACGTGCAATATTTTATAATAAAAAGTGCTTGCAAGCCATTTCAAATATGCTTAAGAAGCCTTTTAGAAAATACACACCTGCTCCTATTACACAGTAATTAGCAAGTTTGCTTTATTTTCTTTGCAGCAAACCAATTTCCTAACATATATTTTTAACGATTTTTACAAGACTTACTTGCTTTTTTTTATATTTAGAATTCACTTTTTATTTTGCTATTGTGGAAATGTTAGTTGTAAATACAAAGAATTGTAAATATAAACTGAAAAGTATTAAAAAAATAGAAAGAAATATGAACATGATAAGCAAAAATTCTTTTATTCTTGCAGAGTGCCCAGTAAAAACATTTGCACATGCAATCACTCATCAATACCAACTATTCCAGCAAAAAGAAAAAAAAAACAATTGCTCTTTCTTTTTGTTGTGTGTGTAGTGAGCTGAAATGTTAAATTTGTAGTGGAGGTTTGTTGTTTCTCTGAGAGAAAATACTGTTTCAATTGCATTAATATTTTGGAATTTGGAACAGCATTAAATGAGTCAAAGCAGGTAGTGAGGGATAGTAGGGGGTATTCCTTAAAATTTATTTTGGTTCAGAGATAATTAATTTTAAAATCATGAAACTCATTTAATACTTGACCCAAAATAATTTTTTTTTTAAAGAAAAAAAAATTTTAGGAATAATTTAAAATTAAACAACAAATTCTATGTCTAAAAAGTGTTTAGCTATACGGCTAGCAAAATTAATGATAGCCAAAATTTATTCCTCAAAATATTATATAAAAATATAGTTTTGTTTTACAAATTTATTATTTTTTGTAGCCAAAATTTTGTAAATATTCAAAGAAGCCTTCATAAGGTTTCATAATTTCATAGGTTTCATCGCTATACATTAATTTGGTGTCCAAATTACCGCCATAACATTTGGGCAAACATTCGGGGGATATGTGTTGATGTAGGGACTCATAGTTGGTGCCATGCATTATAATACGTTTAGCAAATTTTGCATTCATAAAATTTTTTAATATTGCAAAAACTGGGTTGAAAATTTTTGGTTGATTAACAATATGAAAGGCTTTTACACGAAGCGGTGCATCCTGTATAAAGATCAGAAAACGTTTCAAGTTGTAAGTTGTAAACTGTAGCACATGAGCCAATGAAAATCCTTCCAAATCCAATATATAAACAACACCATTTATTTGAGTTTCCGGTTCCTTTTGTAAAAAATCAGAACAAAGAATACTGCTGCTAAATAAATCATTTGGGGATACGCTCTTGTAATTCCATTTTACTGTAAACAAAATGATAATTTTTGAAATAGAAAAGAGAGGATTAAATTGTTTTTACTTACTACCACTCACTGTTACTATAATGCGCCGGCCATGCTGATCCCTTTGGGGTAGAATGGATATTAACTGGGCATCAAACACATGTTTTAGTTTGCTGGGCACTAAAGCTGTTTGTACTTCAGGATAATCGTAACGTATACGATAAAAACGTTTGATCTGCAAGTTGTTTTAAGTGATTAATTAATTTGTAGGAAAATGATTTAAAACTAAAGAGTGTCTTAATAACAATGCACTTTTTCATTTAAAAATAAAAATAGATATTTTTTGAGAGAGTTGTGATTTTTTTCATTGGATTGTAAAGAATAAGAATTAGAATGAGGAGCGGGAACAAGTCACCTGGTCACTGCGGCCAAAATGGAGCTATTGTGACTTTACTCTCCAGTTACAAATTATCCCAGAGTCTAGTATTCATTAAGAATTCAGAAACTTCTTTTGGTGATTTGTCCGCCATGTCCGATGGTTGCAGATAATGTTCTAAGTAACGAAAACGGGTCCAAATTAGACCATTACAGTGACACAATATGTGTTCTGCTGTCTCTTCATTTTCGTCATTTTAACTGATCCTCATATTCGCCAAGTGCGAATTCTTGAACGGGCCCAGCTAAGTAATTCCCTTGTTCTTTTCCGAGATCGGAATGGCATGAATGTTTACCGGCTCCATTTTTTTTTATAACGAACGTTTTGTTAATTTTCTTTTGTTTTTGTTTCAAATTAAAAAAAAATCAACGTTGATTTTAAAGTCAACGTTATCGAAATTATGAATATGAACTCTGCGGAAGTTTTTTCATTTTTCCCTTTTTTTCTTATCACAAAAAAATTTCTCCCTTTGATTTAGGGAATTCTTTTCCAAGAACCAAAATATTCCTTGAGAAAAAATTCCTGATTTTTTTTCATAAATTTAACTTTAAAGTCTCAGTCAATTTTTTTTTGAAAAGAGCATTTTTCTCTTGCAGGAAAATTACGACATTCGATATCATTCAAAATTTCAATATAAATTTCTATCAATGTCGAATGCTGTGGAGTTTTTTCACTTTCCGCGCTTTTTAATCAGCCCAATCATGAATAACAATTCCATGGGAGTTTTTTTCTCTTTTCCCTTTCCTCTTTTTATAATTTTTAAATAGTGTTTTTTCCCAAAAACCAAAATTTTCCCTGGGAAAAAATTTCCTTAGTTTTACTGATTTTTAAAAAAATTTTCTCTCTTCTGTCTTGAAAAATTTCTTTGATTTCGAATTTTTTTTTTTTTTTTTAACA
The DNA here is from genome assembly GCA_947397855.1 of Thelaira solivaga. Taxonomy (NCBI): domain Eukaryota; kingdom Metazoa; phylum Arthropoda; class Insecta; order Diptera; family Tachinidae; genus Thelaira; species Thelaira solivaga. Next base: position 77,734,978 of record OX377611.1, on the reverse strand, counting down.
AAAACAAAATATTCCTTAAGGCTTCTTTCGCTGAACGTTGTTGAAAACGTCCGTCGATGCCCATTGACGTTAAAACATATAAAAACGTGTCATTTGCTTTTCACATAAGAAAAAAAAAATAAAATTTTTTTTTACAAAAAACTGTATCACACTTTTTGTTATAGTGTTTAATTATTAAAAATTGTTGTTTTTAGTTGATTTTTGTTATTTTTAGAAAAGTTTTAAGCACTTTAATTATTTAAACTTTCTTTTATATGCGCTTCACTTCTTTTTTTTTCCAATAAAAAACTACTCTGTCTCAGCTGTGTATAAACGTCCCGTAAAAACGTTGCTAAATTCTATTTTATACAAATCTTGCCGTACCGTCAACGTGACATTTGTTTTCGATAAGCACTTTCATTGCTTTTCACATAACAAAACGAATCAGCTGGTAACGAAATCTTACAGGACGTTCTGTTAATTCTAGCTTTAGAGAAATTGCACTTAAAGCCTCTTCAGACGTAAAAGTTAATGAAGTCAATTAAGTTTTAAATTGTGTGACTGATTTGGGTGTTCACACATATTTAATTAAGTTTACGCAATTAAGCATTTGACAACTGAAAATATTGTGAAATTTTTTTTTTAATATGTTTGAGTATTTATAAAATAAAAAATGAAAAGAAAGTAAAATTTAAAAAAAAATGTTTTGAAGGCAAGCTATTGATTAAAAGAAATTGGTTATTTAAAAATTATTTCCAATAACAATTTTATAAAATTTATTTATTTCATTAACGTGCAATCAATTTTTAATTCCGCAATGTTTGAATGGAAAATTGAGCTCAATAAAGGCGATAATTGCGTAAAATGCTTAATTGCTCAATTAACGTGTATATCTGAATAGCCTATTAGTCATAATTGTTTTTTTTTACCCCATCTCTTGCACTTTCTGGATAAAATTTACAAATTCTCAAAAATAATAACAGCCACTCTTCATTATCAATTGGTGCAATTAAATCCGTTTCAGCTGTTAAAAAAAAAACAAAAAAAAAAAACATTAATCTTTATTTGTGCTTAATTCCAGAAATTGTGTTGGTTTTTAAATTTATTCTTTTACTCATGATATTCTCACGAGCTATTCATTCAGTACAATAAGCATATCTATGTGGACCATTTCATCAGACACTACTCTGAATCCTCAGTAGATTACTCCCAACGTTTCTTGCAAACATTAGAACCTTTATATTGTAAAAGCAATTGACTAAATAAGAATTATTTGTCAAGAGTTACAAAAAGATTCAAATGTTGAATGTTGTAAAACAAAACATGAAATCATTTTTAATTTTATTTTTAAATTCCAATTCGAACCTTGTAAAAGTCTTTTCAATTCACTTAATCCTGTTTCCTTATTTTGGGCTGTTTCTCTTAGCTCTTCTAAAGCTTTTCTTTGTACACTTTCACTGGGTTTTTGTGTCTCCAATTTTAAAATTAATTTACTAGCCATTCTTTTCTTTTTCAAATAATTTCATTCAGTCACTAAAGTGTTGTGTGTCTTTCACCAGTTGCGTATACACATAAACTATTGGATTTCTTTTCTAACAACGCAAATTTATTTAAAAAAATTTTGCCAACTATTAATATTTAAATAAAATAGAATATGCGCTTTTATATATTAAAATTAATATTTATAAAACAAAACGTAATTATCTAATTTTAAATAATTAAATTTATGCACACCACACGCGCATGCATTCCCCATAATTTGTATAAAGCAATAAAAAATTTGAATTTTTTAAACGGCTCCTTTCTTTTTTTTTTTTAATTGATTTATTTAGAAATTTCATGCAGCAAAAATTAAAAAAAAAAGTTGTTTTAAAAATGTTGATAATTTGAAAGAAAAAATGAGCGACTTAATACGCCCAGCTGTATAGATGCGATTTGCACAACCATTTATTCGGTTGTAAAATTTTCAGAACAATTCGATTTACAGAACATAGTCGAATATAATCCAATGATACTGCAATAAATTATGGTACCAGGCCCCATCATGCCACAGCTGAACCATCAAGCAGTCAAGAGAAAATATATAAAATCTAAAACTACAAAACTATAATCCCATGTTTTATTAATTATATCTGGGTTAATAAGGAAAACACACTTAAGGCGACTTAGAATTAGACAAGTCACCTGGCCATCGCGGCCAAAATGGACCTATTGTGACTTTATTCTCCAGTTACAAATCATCCCAGAGTCTAGTATTCATTAATAATTCAGAAACTTCTTTGGGTGATTTGTCCGCCATGTCCGATGGTTGTAGATAATGTTCTCCTTAGTAACGAAAACGGGTCCAAATTAGGCCATTACAGTGACACAATATGTGTGCTGCTTTCTCTTCATTTTCGTCATTTTAACTGATCCTCATATTCGCCAAGTGTTTCAATACTCTGCAATGTCCAGTCAGGAATCCCGTGAGAATGCGAATTCCTGAATGGGTCAAGCTAAGTAATTCCTTTGTTCTCTTCCGAGATCGGAATGGCATGAATATTTCCGCTATCCTGATACCTGCTGCTTCCAGCCACTCCCTAAAGATGAGCTTAATAGAACTCCAAGACAGCCCGCAGAATGATTCTGGGCCAATAAATCTATTTTCTTAGGAGTTCGTTTGCCTTCTCATTGTCTACACATCCACTATGACCTGGCACCCATACCAAGTGAACCCTGTTATTAGCTGCTAGTCCTTTTAGAAGTTTTAGGCAATGCCAGACCCGTTTTGATCTTATCTTAAAGGAACTGAGTGCCAGTAATGCCGGTCTACTGTTCGAGTGAAAAATTTACTTGTGGTCGTAATTAAGACAGTGGGCCATAATCATAGTCACAAAAAAATAGGCTTTTATAAGAATTATATGAATTTAAAGTCGTTTAAAAAAAAAATACCAGCTTTAGTGACTTTAAAAGGCTTTCACACTAGAACCAGGACCCCAGCAATTTTAGTTTTGTAGGAGATGGAAGAAAAAAAGAATAAAAAGCTGTACAAACTTGCTCGTACTCCGAAATTCCCTTTTGTTTTCTCTTTGTATCTCTCTTGTGCGACTCTTGTGCTTGTAGATGATCGGGTTGAGTGGAACAGAATTTTTACTTTTTCGGTACACACCAGAGAACGTAATGAGTGCCTTATTTGTTGCATTTGAATCAAATCATAAAAAACGAATATATTTTTGTCAATTCACATAATTTCATAAAAGCAATACATGACAACATTCAAAAAAAAATTAGTGTAATGAATATGAATGAATGCATTGCCTGTTTTCTAAAGGGTGTTTTTTATAGACGTATAGAAATTTAAATTGCAATAAAACAACGATGGATTATTCGATTGACATGAATTTTATTTATCCGAAAGATAATCTTGTGGCATTACATTTTAAGTATGATTTCTAGCCACGGCTTGCTCGGATGTAGTCCAATCTGGAAGTCCAATTTTCGATGACTTTTTCCAACATTTGTGGCCGTATATCGGCAATAACACGGCGAATGTTGTCTTCCAAATGGTCAAGCGTTTGTGGCTTATCCGCATAGACCAATGACTTTACATAGCCCCACAGAAAGTAGTCTAACAGTGTTAAATCACAAGATCTTGGAGGCCAACTCACAGGTCCAAAACGTGAAATTAGGCGGTCACCAAACGTGTCTTTCAATAAATCGATTGTGGCACGAGCTGTGTGACATGTTGCGCCGTCTTGTTGGAACCACAGTTCCTGGACATCATGGTTGTTCAATTCTATACCGATCACCATTGACTGTAACGTTCTGGCCATCATCGTTTTTGAAGAAGTACGGACCAATGATCCCACCAGCCCATAAAGCGCACCAAACAGTCAGTTTTTCTGGATGTAACGGTGTTTCGACAGTTTGTTTGTTGACGTAGCCATTCAACCAGAAGTGCGCTTCATAGCTAAACAAAATTCGCTTATGAAAATCGGGTAAACGGCAATCTCGTTTTGGGCCCATTTGCAAGCGTTGTTCAGGCGTGAGTCTATTCATGATGAATTGCCAAACCAAACTGAGAATAAATCACTTGACAGCTGTTAAATCGGTCGCCATCTTGAACAGTAATGCCAACTTAAAGTTATATACGTCTATAAAAAACACCCTTTATTAAATTGTTTAAAATACTCAAAACACTCCCAAAAGGCAACGAACAGAAAACGAAGAGTGTGAATAGTTATAATATTTTTTGAATACAATTCAAATTTTTTTATTATTTTTTCATGAAAATATAAAATGCCCTGAAGAAAATTTTGAGTCTAGTGTCAAATTTGTAGATTTAAAAAATTTATAAAAGGAAAAGAATTTAGAAATAAATTTCAATTAATATTCTGCCTTCAAATCGGGATATTTAAATAAAAAATATTAAAATATATAAATTTGCTAGTGGCGCTATATTCGCCGGCATAAAAATAATAATTTAATAATATATTTATTCAAATAAAAATATACATATATATTTATATTAATTAAATCAACACTCATGTATAAATTTTTATTACTAGCCATGAATTTTGTTTTTATATTATAGCAATAAGTTTTTTCTTTTTATGTCAAAAAATAGTTTTACATATTTTATTTTTAAGTTGGAGTAATAAAATATAATTTGAATAGAAAAGACAAACGATAAAAAAACTCTTCAATTATTTTATATTTTACAAGACACTATAATACAAAAGCATTAAGTTTTTCATTGGATTTTATCAGCTGTTTTTGGTATATTTTTGTTTGTGTGCTAATGGAAAGTAGAAGCGCTTAGAAAATATTCTACAAATGAAGGAGAGCCATACGAATGTCAAAATTCTATTCATAGTTTTTAATGTACGAGGTATGATCAAAAAATAACCGTTATTTTAAATTTTTTTCAAAAATTATTTATTTATTCATCAATAACTATCTTGTCCCCTTCAAAGTATTCCCCCTCAAATATAATACAGCGTATTTTCCAATCCTCGAAACACTTCTGTAACGCGTGTTTTTGGTATCGCCAACAGCTCCTGTTTCAATTTTTGTTTTATCTCCTCAATCGTAGCAAAACGGGGTCTTCAGTTTTGGGAAGAGGCAAAAGTCAGTAGGGGCCAATTCCGGTGAATACGGTGTTGAGGCAGGATTATGGTTTTGTTTTTGGCCAAAAAATTATGAACAAGTGACGAGTTTCTTGGTCAAATTTCAGCAGTTTTGGAACAATCTACGCTGCCGCACGTTTCATGCCTAAAACATCCGTAAAAATTGCTTGGCATGTGCCGAACGATATACCAATATCATCAGCAACATCTCTAATAGTGATTTGACGATTATCCAAAATTTTTTTTTTCACTGCTTCAATGTTTTCATCGGTTGTTGACGTGCTCGGGCGGCCTTCCTTAAACCGTTTATACCACAATTGTACTTGTGTTCTGCTCATAGTAGACTCGCCAAACGCCACAGTCAACATTTCAAATGTCATTTTTTACGCAAAACTTAATACAGTTTCTTTGATCCATTTTTTGAAATAGTAAAAAATCGAAGAGCACAACAAAACATGACTAACCTTTTTATCTGTCAAAAACAAACTGGCAATCCAAAATGGCTGATATTGTCAACATAAATAACAGACATGTGTACCAACATAAAAAAAATGCGAAAATCGAACATACGTACCTCACGAAAATTGAAAATAACGGTTATTTTTTGATCATACCTCGTATTATTTTCACACTATTCTACTTTTTCATTTTATTTTTGACAAATAATTTTACTCAGTATTATAATGTAAAATCCGCATAAACAGTACATAATTAATTTTTTTTTTTTGATTAAATAAAACTTTATTAAACAATTTAAAATAAAACTTTTGTTTAATAATTAATTTTTTTAATTTGAATACAGGAGCATTTTGGACAATAAGGTAACAAAAAGAAAAATATTCAATGGACTTTCGATTATACTAAAAAAAAGACATAATTATTGGATATGAATATCGAGGGTAATAATTTAGAATTTTTCATTTGACAGAATATATTTATATACATGTATGTATGTTTTTATACATATGTATGTGTATATATATTAATAGTATGTTTTATTTTTCTTTCAATTGGAAAAGAAAATTTATATTATTTTTAAAAGATATATTTCCTGAAGATGCTACACAAAGATGTAGCGAAATCTCGAAATAAAAATAATAAAATTATATATTATAAAAATAAAAAATAATTAAATAAAAAAGATCTTATGCTCAAATAAATTTTACAAAAAAAAAAAAAAAAAAAAAAAAAAAAAAAAAAAAAATTGTGTGTGCGAATGTTTTTTCCGGGTTCGATCCCCGGCTATCTATTGTTGTCAGTTGTAGTAGTTTTTGTTTAAAACTACGAATACTCTTGTACAGGTAGGCATTCAGCCCAATTATGAATACAAATTCACTTTTGCCTTTCCTCTTATAAAAAAAATTTTCTCCCTTTTTTTTACATTGAAAGGGAATTTTTTCCCAAAAACCAAAATTTTCCTTGGGAAAAAAATTCCTACGGAATATTCATGTTTGGGCTGGTTGTATATGGGGAAGAAGAGAAAAATTTGTCAATAATAAATACACCTAATTCTCTTTTTAGACGAATTTGATTTAACACCAGTTAAAAAAAATTCTTTTTACATGAATTGTTTTACTTAAACACGATTTTTACGCAATTTAGAGATAATAATTGAACAACATTATTTAAAATTTAATTTAATTAATTTTTTTATAATATAAGTTTTTTTAATAAAAATTTTTTAATTATTGTTTTTTACACGAATTTTCTTGGAACGTAATGTGTAAAAAGAGAATTAGGTGTATAAATAATTTTCGTTAAAATTTTCTTTCCCAAAAATTTAAGTTGGTAAATACTAAAGGGCTTCACAAGCATAATTGAAACCCACACTTTACTACAAACATGTGCAATATTTTATAATAAAAAGTGCTTGCAAGCCATTTCAAATATGCTTAAGAAGCCTTTTAGAAAATACACACCTGCTCCTATTACACAGTAATTAGCAAGTTTGCTTTATTTTCTTGCAGCAAACCAATTTCCTAACATATATTTTTAACGATTTTTACAAGACTTACTTGCTTTTTTTTATATTTAGAATTCACTTTTTAATTTTGCTATTGTGGAAATGTTAGTTGTAAATACAAAGAATTGTAAATATAAACTGAAAAGTATTAAAAAAATAGAAAGAAATATGAACATGATAAGCAAAAATTCTTTTATTCTTGCAGAGTGCCCAGTAAAAACATTTGCACATGCAATCACTCATCAATACCAACTATTCCAGCAAAAAGAAAAAAAAAACAATTGCTCTTTCTTTTTGTTGTGTGTGTAGTGAGCTGAAATGTTAAATTTGTAGTGGAGGTTTGTTGTTTCTCTGAGAGAAAATACTGTTTCAATTGCATTAATATTTTGGAATTTGGAACAGCATTAAATGAGTCAAAGCAGGTAGTGAGGGATAGTAGGGGGTATTCCTTAAAATTTATTTTGGTTCAGAGATAATTAATTTTAAAATCATGAAACTCATTTAATACTTGACCCAAAATAATTTTTTTTTAAAGAAAAAAAAAAAATTTTAGGAATAATTTAAAATTAAACAACAAATTCTATGTCTAAAAAGTGTTTAGCTATACGGCCAGCAAAATTAATGATAGCCAAAATTTATTCCTCAAAATATTATATAAAAATATAGTTTTGTTTTACAAATTTATTATTTTTTGTAGCCAAAATTTTGTAAATATTCAAAGAAGCCTTCATAAGGTTTCATAATTTCATAGGTTTCATCGCTATACATTAATTTGGTGTCCAAATTACCGCCATAACATTTGGGCAAACATTCGGGGGATATGTGTTGATGTAGGGACTCATAGTTGGTGCCATGCATTATAATACGTTTAGCAAATTTTGCATTCATAAAATTTTTTAATATTGCAAAAACTGGGTTGAAAATTTTTGGTTGATTAACAATATGAAAGGCTTTTACACGTAGCGGTGCATCCTGTATAAAGATCAGAAAACGTTTCAAGTTGTAAGTTGTAAACTGTAGCACATGAGCCAATGAAAATCCTTCCAAATCCAATATATAAACAACACCATTTATATGAGTTTCCGGTTCCTTTTGTAAAAAATCAGTACAAAGAATACTGCTGCTAAATAAATCATTTTGGGATACGCTCTTGTAATTCCATTTTACTGTAAACAAAATGATAATTTTTTAAATAGAAAATAGAGGATTAAATTGTTTTTACTTACTACCACTCACTGTTACTATAATGCGCCGGCCATGCTGATCCCTTTGGGGTAGAATGGACATTAACTGGGCATCAAACACATGTTTTAGTTTGCTGGGCACTAAAGCTGTTTGTACTTCAGGATAATCGTAACGTATACGATAAAAACGTTTGATCTGCAAGTTGTTTTAAGTGATTAATTAATTTGTAGGAAAATGATTTAAAACTAAAGAGTGTCTTAATAACAATGCACTTTTTCATTTAAAAATAAAAATAGATATTTTTTGTGAAAGTTGTGATTTTTTTCATTGGATTGTAAAGAATAAGAATTAGAATGAGGAGCGGGAACAAGTCACCTGGTCACTGCGGCCAAAATGGAGCTATTGTGACTTTACTCTCCAGTTACAAATCATCCCATAGTCTAGTATTCATTAGTTGTAAGTAATGTTCTCCTAACTAACGAAAACGGGTCCAAATTAGACCATTACAGTGACACAATATGTGTTCTGCTGTCTATTCATTTTCGTCATTTTAACTGATAATCATATTCGCCAAGTGCGAATTCTTGAACGGGCCAAGCTAAGTAGTTCCTTTGTTCTCGGAATGGCATGAATGTTTACCGGTTCAATATTTTTTTTTTTTTTCTCTTTTTTTTCAAATTAAAAAAAATCAACGTTGATTTTAAAGTCAACGTTATTGAAATTAAGAATATGAATTCTGCGGAAAATTATGAATCAAGAATAATAATTCCATGGGAGTTTTTTTCTCTTTTCCCTTTCCTCTTTTTATAATTTGTAAATAGTTTTTTTTTTCTCAAAAACCAAAGTTTGCCCTGGGAAAAAGTTTCCTTAGTTTGACTGATTTTTAAAAAAATTTTCTCTCTTCTGTCTTCAAAAATTTCTTTGATTTCGAAAAATTTTTTTTTAACAAAAACAAAATATTCCTTAAGGCTTGTTTAGCTGAACGTTGTTGAAAACGTCGACGCCCATTGACGTTAAAACATATGAAAACGTGTCATATGCTTTTCAGATAAGAAAAAAAAAAATTTTTTTTTTACAAAAAACTGTATCACACTTTTTGTTGTAGTGTTTAATTATTAAAAATTGTTGTTTTTAGTTGATTTTTGTTATTTTTAGAAAAGTTTTAAGCACTTTAATTATTTAAACTTTCTTTTATATGCGCTTCACTTCTTTTTTTTCCAATAAAAAACTACTCTGTCTCAGCTGTGTATAAACGTCCCGTAAAAACGTTGCTAAATTCTATTTTATACAAATCTTGCCGTACCGTCAACGTGATATTTGTTTTCGACAAGCACTTTCATTGCTTTTCATATAATAAAACGGACCAGCTGGTAACGAAATCTTACGGGACGTTCTGTTAATGCTAGTTTAGAGAAATTGCACTAGTCATGATTGTTTTTTTTTTTACCAGATCTCTTGCACTCTCTGGATAAAATTTACAAATTCTCAAAAATAATAACAGCCACTCTTCATTATCAATTGGTGCAATTAAATCCGTTTCAGCTGTTAAAAAAAAATAAAAAAAAAAAAAAACATTAATCTTTATTTGTGCTTAATTCCAGAAATTGTGTTGGCTTTTAAATTTATTCTTTTACTCATGATATTCTCACGAGCTATTCATTCAGTACAATAAGCACTGAAGGGGATAGCATATCTATGTGGACCATTTCATCAGACACTACTCTGAATCCTCAGTAGATTACTCCCAACGTTTCTTGCAAACATTAGAACCTTTATATTGTAAAAGCAATTGACTAAATAAGAATTATTTGTCAAGAGTTACAAAAAGATTCAAATGTTGAATGTTGTAAAACAAAACATGAAATCATTTTTAATTTTATTTTTAAATTCCAATTCGAACCTTGTAAAAGTCTTTTCAATTCACTTAATCCTGTTTCCTTATTTTGGGCTGTTTCTCTTAGCTCTTCTAAAGCTTTTCTTTGTACACTTTCACTGGGTTTTTGTGTCTCCAATTTTAAAATTAATTTACTAGCCATTATTTTCTTTTTCAAATAATTTCATTCAATCACTAAAGTGTTGTGTGTCTTTCACCAGTTGCGTATACACATAAACTATTGGATTTCTTTTCTAACAACGCAAATTTATTTAAAAAAATTTTGCCAACTATTTATTAATATTTAAATAAAATAGAATATGAGCTTTTATATATTAAAATTAATATTTATAAAACAAAACGTAATTATCTAATTTTAAATAATTAAACTTATGCACATGTGCATGCACTCCCCATAATATTTATAAGGCAATAAAAAAATTGAATTTTTTAAACGGCTCCTTTCTTTTTTTTAATAAATTTAGAATTACATTTTACAAGCTTAACTAAAAGTGAAAAGGTTATATGGACATGTAGGTATATGAAAAAATTTCCATTAAAAAAAAAATTAGTGTAATGAATATGAATGAATGCAGTGCCTGTTTTCTATTAAATTTTTTAAAATACTCAAAACACTCCCAAAAGGCAACGAACAGAAAACGAAGAGTGTGATTAGTTATAATATTTTTTGAATACAATTCAAATTTTTTATTATATTTTCATGAAAATATAAAATGCCCTGAAGAAAATTTTGAGTCTAGTGTCTACATGGTACCAATTTATCGGCTATTGAACTTTAGTATTTTTTTAATGATGACACTTCTTAAATTAAAATGGGTACGTCATGCTGCAGAATACTCTGTTTAAAATAATTTCTACGATCAAAATTTTTGTCCGGAAGATGTGAAAACAGTTTGCTAAATTTGGTGTTTGTGATTAGTTGTCATTTTGAATTCAATAAAACTCCAAATTTTACTTCTTGTATTATTTTTTAATTGTGTGAAAAGTATGAAATTTTTTTTCCTAAAATTTCCACAGGCTTCATTTTAAATAACATTAAATTAAATTATAAAAATGACAACGAATACTGAACGAATGGTTGGAATGTTTTTGATTTTTTTTACATGCATGTAAAAGGCAATTAATAAAAATTATGAATATATTGCAAGCAACAACCTTCATTATTATTTTTGAATGAATACATAACAAAGCAACAAAAACGAATGTTATCATTCCTTTCTCTGGTACACACTTGCCCGTACTCGGCAATTCGTGTTGTTCTTTAAATTTGTTTATGTTTTTAATTTGTTGTATTTTGTATTGCTATGTGAATAAGTGAGTGAAACAACTTGTAAGAAATTAAAAAAAAAATTGAGAAGAAAAAGTAAATTTTTATACTATTAAAAACCGACTTGCGTAAGCCACTTATTGTAGCGGTTCAAGGATAATAAAGCGATATATTACACAATCAACGAGATGGCCATGAAAACACTACCGTTTGCTATAAATATAATCATTTTTTAAAATATTTTTTAGAGCTTTAAGCGGTTTTTCCTTATTAGGGCAGATATATTTTGCTGGACCCGTATAAGTGTATTGCAAACAAAAATGATATATTAAAAATTACAAATGTACGAAAGTAGCTAACGTGGCCGACCTTTAATCATAACTTTAAATAAATTTTTTTTTCATTTATACTTACAATATGGTGATTTAAAAATGAAATGAAAAACACTAAACACTTTTTTTTTATTAATTTTTTTTCTTTCTTAATTTTAATATTTAATATCTTTTTTGTGGTTGGAAAACATATGTGTGTCTTTTCCTTAAACCCAACACCGTCAATATTAGTTTTAATTTACGTTTTATACATTTCAATTTCCATTTGAGACATTTTCTGGAACACATTTTGAAATGACACTGTGGTCTTTCTGTCTTGGTATATTCCCCAAAACTGCCATTATTGGCCTAACAGAGTACATAAATAAGTACATTAATATTTGAGCTGTTGTTTTTGAAAGTGTTGCAAGTCCACTTTAAAAAAAAAAATAAAGATAGCGGTAATTTTTGTAAAATTAAACACCATCTTACTAAAATTACCACTGACTTATTTCTTTAAAAAAATGGGCTTGTACCACTTGCAAAAATGTTAAATCGTTTGTGTATTCAAATGAATTTTTTTTTATTTAATAAGCAAGTGGGTTTTTAATAGTAAAAAATGCAGAAATTATTTATCAAGCTCAAACACATATTTTTTGTGTTGTTAGAAACACAAAGAAATTTTTACCTAAGACCAGGACCACACACGGCATGTTTAGTTAGGCAATTCTTTTTCAGTTCCCTTTTAAAATTGTCGTTTTATTCAGACACAAATATTCTTATTCAGTCATTCATTCAGCCTTCAAGCTACCTGTCTTCTTTTTTTCATTTTTATAAAAAATACGAAGAGAGCAAGTTTGTACCTCTTTCCATTCTTCTTTCCTCTCTCTCTCTCTCTCTTACAAAATCAAGAATTGCCCAGCTAAAATTGCTGTGTGTGGTCTAAGCCAGGGAATGTAATTAATATTCAAATAAATAAAAAAAATTACAAAAAAAAAAATGAAAAATTAAAAAATATTCCAACTAGCACTGGTAACTTGACCATCGGCTACCGCACTCTGGGCAGGAATCGAACCTGCAACCCCCAGATTGATAGGTTAGCATGCTTCTCATCAATCTACTGTCCACTAAAAAAAATGTTTTAAATTTAATAGAAAAACTCTAGTTTTATTTATTATTTTTCATGACTTATTAGATTTAAAATATTCATTTATTACATATACATACACAAGTATTTATTGTTGTTTTTTTTTCTATTATTAAATTTTACTAATAGCTTTGTTTTTTTATATAAATTCTTTGCTATTTTTTTAACTAAAATATTTAAAAGAATTTTTTTTATAGTCATTAATTATATATTTTTTTTATTTCTTTAGTATTGTCCATAGGTATAAAAATGTTAATTGTTATAGGTATTTTTTGTTATTCTTCTTCAAAGTTATAATTCTTTATACACTAATTTATGGCCTATTCATGTACCTACATGCAGAACGATGGCATTTTTTATACAGTTATGTTATATTTGTTTTTGTTTTCTATATAAATGTACGAAAGAAGCTATCGTTTGCATGTAAGTGAACAGCCCGTTATTTTCTAAAAAAAAAAATTAATTAAAAATAAAAACAAAAGTAGTACTTGCCTATAATAAAAATTTGTTAAGGAATCTTTGTTTAATTTAAATTAATCAATAGTGATATGTGCTATAATTTACTACTGCATTGATTTGCAAAGATTTTACAATTCAATGTAATGTGTCTTTTAAATATTTTTTTTAAAACATTGCTTCTACTAATAACGGTATAATTACATTTACAAAAATGTTTTTGATTTAAATGAAATTAATTCAATTTCTTGTTTAACCTTTGCTCTCTTCTATATTAAAAAAAACTAAGGCAAATGTGTGTTTAAATATAGTAAAAACAAAGTTATGGCATGTAGCAAAGAGTTTAAGGGGGAAGGGTGGTTATCTAAGAGGAAATATAGTACATTAAAAATAATTTACCACGTAAATTAAGTACATTTGTTACGTTAGCTAAACAATACTATCTATATACAAGAGTTTTTTAATTTTTTTTTTTGTTAGTTAAAAATTTTCAACAGCCCTTTTTTATACCTACTTAGCTGCGGTTTTATTTGGGTTTAATTTTTTCATACATAAACTTTTGTATTTGTTTTTTGTCAGGCTGCACCAGTTTACGTTTATTGAACTCAAATTGTGTTAATGCAAAATTGTACAATTCAGTTTCCATTTGCCATATTTTAGATTTCACGATGATGGCTACTGTTGCTTCACTGGGAAGTTTTTTATACGTGGTATGTCTTAAATGGGATTTATTGGAGTGTCTATAGTATTCACTGAAACCTTGAAACATTCTTAACAACAACAAAATTATAATAAGTTACGTCAATTTTTAAATTTATATTAAAGAAAAAAAAAACATTTTTTAATTACCTAGGCAAAGATTTTTCTAATAAACCAACAAATTCCTCCATTTGTTCTGTGACACCCACCAAAAAATATTCATTCACTAAATTTTGTTTGGCTTGTTGTAAAGCCCATTGGCTGCCGGGTTCCCAACATTCGGCTGCATGACCACAAAAGAAAGGTATTTGTAGCCACATATTTTTGGGATCACAGTCTGGTTGTTGTAATTCAACACATTCATCGAATGTCTGCCACATAACAAATAAAGAAATAATTAATTTAATATAATAAAACTTAGAGCAATGCACAAGCATACAGGGCTTACAAGTGTGCTTGTTTATACATACCGCCAAATTCATAAAATTAACATTTATGTTTAATAAGCAAATATTCTATCGCAAATTTGTTTAATAAATGTTTTTTTTTTATGAATTTAACTTTTACTATATAAATTACACTTACAATTTTATTACCCGCCTTTTTGCGTACTAAATTTGGACGATAATTATCACCATAACGTAAAAAATAGTAATAGGAAACAAGTCTATCCAAAGGCTTACGCACTATATTTATATAAATTGGTTTATGAGCGATCTGGAATCTAGGAAAAAATAAAATAAAAAAGTAGGATTTTTTTTTTGCTGGGGGCACTTGGGTGCGCGGGCATCAGATTTCTTACTTTGAAAAATCCAAATATGCCAAATGACCATGATAGAGGGCCGGTTTCATTTCATGCCACTTGGTGACATTACGTACAAAAGAGATCTAGAAAAATAATAACAAAAAATTGTGGGTCAATTATGCAACAAAATAGGTCAACTCCAACTGACCTGATTGGGTAATGATAAAACATGATTATTTGCCGTAATATTGATATGCAAAACGTGAAAGCGATTTTTTTTACACAAATCGTAAGCAATATTTACAAAACTTGTTGAACCCGTCTTTGGCACACGATTATACAGCACCACTAGCTGTTCTTCATAATCAAAGTTATCTAAAGGTGAATATATTACTTCTGATGTAGCAGTACCATCATTTGTTCCAGACTCAAGATGGAATTTTGTTAAAGGCTTAATGGCTGTTGAAATAAATTATAAAAAAAGTAATTTAATTCCATAAATTGCTTTAATTTTAAATTTTGTATTCCTGACAGGTACGTACCATCAATTTTTACTTCAGACCCTATAAGCCAATAGCCTATACAAACCAATAAGCACAAAACGCCCATTAGAAATATCCAGTGCTTCTTGGTCAACAACATCTTGCGGAAAAGTTTGTTGTACATTGAGTCATCTACAGCCAAAAACTTGGAATTTTGTTGAATATTTTTGTCTTACTTTGTTATGGTGCTTTTTTGTTTTTGCTTTTTATAACAAAATATTCTTAAGCTGGGTCTGTACTTTATGTTTGGGTTTACACATGTTTTTTTTTAATTAAAAAAACGTTTTGATAATTTCCTAGTTTATAAATACTTAATGCTCAAATAGTTTTATTGTAAAATGTTAATAATTTTATTAACTAGCAAAAGTACGTGAGAAAAATACACAATTTTTTTTGCAAGAATATTTTTTTTAGTGAAATAAAATAAATGTCAAAACAAGACTGCGGCTAATAATAAACTATGTTTAGCGTAGCGGTTGATTAGTTTAAATCAGTGAGTAGCCGGCTTGCGACAGCTGCTTGAATAAAATAAACGAAAAAAAAAATCGGCGTCATTTTTAGGTTATCGTGTTTGCGCGTAAGAAATTTTCACAATTTTTGCAAAAAATATTTTGAATTGAAGAATTAAAATAGTTTTAAGTAAGAAAAAATGGCGTCTAGCTTTAGTTTTACTAAAACACTAAGTGAAATAACTGAAGAGGGCATTACTTTTGATTATACATTACGCAAATGGGATACAGCTGCAGATGGTTGGTGTAAATTTTTTGCCTCCATTTAATTTATTAATTTTTTTCGCTTTTTTTTAGTCGAAGATATTGTCAATGCGTTGAATACACAAAAAGTAGTGCACTTTATTAAATTTGATGGTAATACATTGGGTGTGGAAGCAGCGGCTGCCATTGGAAAAGCTTTAGAGAAACATCCAGAATACTGTAAAGCATTATGGAACAATATGTTTGGCACCCGTTCCAAGGCAGAAATTCCTGAAGCCCTAAAACATTTGGGTAATGGCTTAACAATTGCTGGTGCAAGATTAACTGTTATTGACTTGAATGACAATGCCATTGGTCCTCATGGCATGCCCGGCATAGAGGACTTATTGCGTTCTCCCGTTTGCTATAGCTTGCAAGAATTACATATGAACAATTGTGGTTTGGGTATATATGGTGCTCGCATATTGGCGGATGCCATACTCGATTGTGATCGCAATAGCAAAGCAGCGGGCACTCCTCTAAATTTGAAAGTTTTCATTGCTGGCCGTAATCGTTTGGAGAATGGAGGTGCCAAGGCTATTGCTCAAATATTTTGCACACTCACTACATTGGAAGAAATTGCTATGCCTTCAAATTCCATTTACCATGAAGGCATAGCGGCATTATCGGCTGGTTTCAAGCATAATCCCAATTTAAAGAAATTGAATTTATATGACAACACACTTACACCAAAGGGAGCTGCACATTTATCAGAGGCTTTTTTTAATTTGTCACAGTGAGTATTATTGAAACACGCTTAGTTTTTACATGCACTCTGTTTTTTTTAACAAAACTATTTACGAATTCTAAAATTTTTCATACAAAATTCTAATAATTGCTATTATTTTTAACATGCAATACCCGCTCTCAATTTTATTTAGTTGTATAGAAAATAATAACAGTTTTAACAAATTAAATTGACTAACATTTTCAAGATACTAAAAAAACTTTGTTTAATGCAACCGTTGGTACAACAAATTGGTTTATTATAATACATATACTTACACATTATGCATTAACTCCTGTATATTGATCCTATAAGGAGCATAGGGTCTCATAAATAATTACGGCCAAATTCAAAAAGCAAACATTTGTAGTGTAATGAGCGCTTTTTAAGTAATTTTTTTAAGGCATTATTTAAAAAAACATGTTTTTTATGAATGAATTTGTTAATCTATAACTTTTTTTTTGTATAATTTCGTGCTTTATAGTTTTTATGTAAATATATTTATTGTGTTCGCTTGCTTTATATCCTTTTTTATGAAGTCGTTGCTTTTTTGCTAACCCTTAACTATTTCCATTAAAATATTTCATTAAAAAAAAAAGAAAAAAAACTTGTGTATATAAATGTGTGTTTGGTTTTAAAAATCAGCCTGCGTGAAATAAATATTGGTGATTGTATGGTTAAAACGAATGGTGCCTACCTTTTTGCGGAGTCCTTGGAGAAAAATCATGATGAATTGGAAATTGTGGATTTTAGTTTAAACGAAATTGGACCCGATGCTGGTATAGTTTTAGTGGGTGCCCTACAAAATAAACCTAATTTGAAAAAACTCTTTCTGGATGGCAATCAAGTAAGTGGTGTATAACACATAGTCGAGAATATGGGAAATTTAATTTAACGAAATAAAATGTGATTAGTTTGGTTATGAAGCACGTGAACAAATAAAAGATCTTATGATGAATAGTCCCCATCCTGATGCCCTGCAAGAGATGGAAGAAGATCAATCGGAAGCAGATGAGGATGAAGATGAGGTCGGTGATGAGGATCAGGAAGAGGAGGAAACTGTTGATGAAGAAGATGATGAAATTTATGATGAACATTATAATGATACTACAGAAGAGGCAGATGAAGATGACTATGGGGAAAATGCTGCTGAAGAAACGGCTTACACTACAACGCAGGCCTTTACCACAAAAGTGAGCTGAAAAAAACAGAAACTCAAACTCTTTCTAATATTATTTATTTGCAATTATATAGATGTTTAATGCCAATGACTCCTTTCTATCAAGTAAAAGCTCTACATTTGGCAACACTACCACCAATTTGGTGACCACAGCGGAAACTTTTTGCTTAAGTCAAAAACCCTGCACTTTACAAATGTTTGAATCTTTAACTGACACTGATAAATTGCAAGCCTTTAAAAACATAATCGAGGTAATACTTGAATTTAAATAAAATTAAACCAGTTAATTATCAATTTTTTCATTTTTCAATAGCAATTCAGCGATGACAACTATCTGCTCTTGCTAATATTTACGGCTCTTAAATGTGGCCATTTGGCTCAAACTTCTGCAGCAGCTTTAGAGTTGGCCATGTCATTGTTTCAGGAATGCATTGAGTACGCCGTTAAGACTAAACAAGAACGTCGTATTTTAAATTATTTGCTTATACAATTGGGTCTTATGCGCTGTGAATTGAAATTTAAATCTTGCTATGATATAAAATCTTGTCAGTATGCTGTTAAGGAAACTTTAAATAAGAAGCAACTGGCCAGCGAGTACATGAAAAATACTTTAAAAGTTTTTCTAGAAAAAGTGGGAGCTTAAAAAAGAATAAGAAAAAAAATAACATTCCTTACACATTTTTGCCAAAATTAAATTTATCACACTTAAGAGTGGATTTGTTAGGCTCCCAAAATAATTAATTTATTGTTTTATAAAGAAATTGAAATAAAAATTAAATTATTATAAAACAGTGTCAACTTGGCAGTTGTAATTATCAGTGTTAAGGGTTCTGTGCTTTTGTAATGTTTAGAAATTTCGAAAAAAAAACTTGTATTAAAAATTAGAACATTTCTGTTTTCTTCCTCCCCTGGCAAACATTGGAATTTTGTATGAAAAATTTTAGAAATTAAAAAAAAAAATTGTTTAGGTTATCTTACTGTGTATTTCCATTCATTATTAAAACATTAGCAAAACATAATTTACTGTTCGAATAAAAGCATCTTGGGTTTTGGAATGGCTGCTTGTTGCTTCTAAAATCCTGCAAAATTAAACTGACAGCGTAGACTTTCCAACAAGAAGCAAATATTTTTTATTTATTTTTTTTTTTTGGCGATAACGCTGGTGTATTATTTTTTTATTCTCTAGTCGGCTTTATATGAGCAGTTATTTTTTAAAGCGGTATAAGTCCATTTCAAAAAAGAAATTTTAGTTATTAAAAACTAATTTTTCTAAAGTGGACTTATACCACTTTTAAATAAAATGATTGCAAGTAGGTGGTAGGAAATACTAAAAATAGCGCCACCTTTTGACCATTCGTTTAAGTTTTACAATATTATTTGGGAATTTGCTAACAGGGCGTTTCACAGAATTCATATTCATAAAGAAAAAAAACCCAAAAACCGTTACAAAAATTTCAAGTGCTTGAATAATTGCATACACAAGTACAATTTTATTTAATTTTTCTAACATTTTCTTAATTTAAACTAAAATAGTTTACAAATCTTTCTTAAAAACTTAAAATTTTATTTTTTAGGGTATTCCATACAATGCAGAAATACTAGGAAGATTAAGTGTGAGTTAAATTATTTATTAAAATTAAAGTTAAAAAAAAAAAAAAACTTAGGATTCTGTTTTAAAGGAGCAACATCTCTACTACATATAAAATTATTAAAAAAAAAGCATAAAATAATCTATCAAATAATAACAAAAAACACTAATAATTAAAAAAAAAAATTTATTTTTTAATGAAACAGCTTGCAAGTTTTCTTTCTTACTCATTCTCATGCTCGTTAGCTTACTCTCTCCCTGGCTCTCTTACTCTTTATCACACAAATGGTCCAGCAAAGTAAATTTTACGTTTCGTTGGCAATGGTTTGCTGCTACTCAGTGCAGTGTTTTCAATAAATTTTTCAAAATTTGCCAAATTATTTTTTATTTTCTTAGCCTTGTTGTTGTTGTTAGGGCAGGAGTTGCTGTTAAGGGCTTCACATAAATTTTCAGCATCATAGTACGTGTCCTTATTATTGTGTTGCTGCTCCATTTCATTGCTATACTCCTCATCTAAATTGTATTCATCGGCTGTGGTTATTAGACTCTCACCGTCTTCCTTAATATCAGCCAGCAAGCTGGGCATTTGCATTACATTATTTAAGGCTTCATTAACTTTCGTTAAATCTGTTTGTAGTAAATTTTTACCATATTCAGCATCCAAATTATACCAATCGAATTCAGCCTGCAGCGGTAGACTGGTCAGAGTCTCATTTTCATTTGTTGACTTGCTGTAACTGCAGGATTTGGGCGTTGTAGGCGTAATAGGTGTACTGGGCAAACTTAATCTTTTATTTATTTCCTGCAAAATATTTGGCATGTGTTTACGTTTATACTGTTGTTGGTAATTGGCCGAGCTTATTTGGGGTCTTAGACTACAACTCTCCAGTTTGGCAGGAGATTTTAAGGAATTTGTGTGCATACCATTAATGGGTGCCAAATTTAATGTCAACGCACTACGATCTGGTTTGCTGGAGGCGTTTGTATGTAATTTTAAATTAGTGTTAGGACCACTAGTGGCAGTGGTTGTTGTTATACCCAGTAGAGTCATTTTAGTTGTTTCCAGTTTGGGTTGCATTATTAAGTAATCATTTTGTTTTAATGAGGATTTGGGTGCTATAATGGCTGCTACATTGGGTAACTTTGGTATATCAGCAAAAATCTCTTCAATTTCTTCAGTCTTTTGTGAGGCTGCCTCCGATATCACTGTAACAGCATCTAAATCATTTTCCTGCTCTGCTACCGATTCCAAGTCACGTTCAGACAAGGGGACTCGGTGTATATCAGCTCGTATTTGCACACTGGTAATGCCCACATTTACCTCAGATATCGAGCAATAATCGGGCTCCACCATCACTTCAGCGTTATGGGCTTCAATTGTTTCATCAGGTGATTCGTCTAATTGTTGCAGAGATTTTTTAAATTTTAATAAATTTGCTGGCTTAGGAGGCAAGGCTGGCGGCAGTTTAGTGTTTTTACTTAGAATCTCTGCTGGCGAGTTAATAATAGACTTGTTGTTTGCATCCATGTCCACATACAAATTAGAAGAGTTCAGCTCAGAGCCTATGGGCTCGTACTCGTTACTATAAATACTTTCGTAGTTAAAGGTTTCCAGACGTTCGCTTTGAGCGCTACCATCCAAAGCTGGTGAATGTGTTATGTAGGCTGTCATGCCCTGATAGCTTGAGATCAGATTTGCGGGTTTTAGTTCAGTTACAGCATCTTCATTCTCGTCTTCTTCTTCAGTTTCATCGTTGCGTGGCACATGCACCATGCTGTTTTTTGTTGAAAAATGTACCCGTTTGCGTGTTAAAGTAGCATTTCTGGAATTGGGTGTAGCACCATCACTAGCTCTACTGTTGCTTCTTTGATTATTGCGTCTGTCACTTAAGGAGCTGCGTCTGGGTAATGTGGTAGAGTTTTTCGGAGTTTGAGATCTTTCTTCTACACCTTCCATGCTTTGTTGCAAGAGTATTTGATTGACACACTCAAGCACAGGATTTACAGCACCCTGACCATATGATTTGGCACTTACCGAGCCAGGTATCTCCTCCTGATCGGAGGCACTGGCATACCAATCATCTGTGGAGGTTTCATAAATTTGTTTGGGCGAAGCTTCTGAAAATGCTTCCATAGCACGTCCCCTTACAATCTTTAATTTACCCACGACTTCCTCTTCAAAGTCTTCATCTTGTGTGGGTGAAAATATGCCATCATCTTCTTCTAAAGTCTGACTCATTTCGCTGGCCTTACTAGTGGCCGTACTAATGGTACTTTTGGAACTTTTTGTACTTGCTCTTGAATTTGAACGTGTTATTGAGGATGATGTGTCTAAGCCGCTTTGCTCTGAGTCACGTTCACTTTCACTCTTCACACCATGCATGCGTTCCATGGTCCTGGAATAGATGTTAAGATTTTTGTAACTGTTTTGTGCATCAACATCTTCGGTATTAATGTCGGCTTCTAAGGCTGGATCATCAATGCTCATGGCTCTGGAACGCATATAATCACGGAATGTGCCGGATGTTCGTTTACTGGTATAGCGTACACTGCGTCTGGCTCCAAAAAACGATGATGAGACTGTATCATCACTCGAAGAGCCATGTTCAGTTGTGGGATCATCTGGAAGAGGAATATGCGAGATTAAAAAAAAGGAAAGCAGAAGTTTATCAAAAGCCAAGTTACTTTAAACGAGAGTGATGGAAATTTCAAGCGATATCGAATCGCATGCTGTAATTTGGCCCAGCAAAAAGAGTTTCTAGACTAAAGACTTTCTATTTGAGTGCATATCTATTGGAGCTTTATGATTTCACTAAATTTTAAGGTTGCTGTGAGACGGAAGTTAAAGGTATAAAAACAGTCTAGAGGGAGGAAGGTTAGGAAATTTATGCTCCTTTATGGAGAAAGTGGGCCTGGTTAGGAGTGTAATTGTCGGGAATTCGTATGCGGCAACAACGACAGTCGTAATACGACAACTTTGCTTTGTGAGAATCGAATTTGTTGTCATTTGAAAATTCAGTCGGAATGAGCTGCCTAAATGACCAGACTTAATTAAAAGTGATTGCATTGTTATGTAGTTGGGGCGTTTTAACTGATTTGGCTTTACTTAGCCAGGCGTGAATTTGAGTACGGCAACAACGACTTTCGTAATAAGACTAAATAACTTTGCTTGTGAGAATCGAATTTGTTGTTATTTGAAAACTCAGTCGGAATGAGTTGCCTAAATGACCAGGGGTACTTTAACAGATTTGGCTTTACCATGGCAGCCCTATTGAATTCGGAGTCTAAATCGTGGTATTCGTTAACGAAATTTTTAAATGTTTTCTAAAATTTCGATCGTTTTTATTCTATATCGAATGCGACGATTATGAATTTAGAAAGCTTTCATTTGATTATCTTACATTTCACTTAGCAGTGCTGGCACTTACCATTATTTCTACTGCCATTTGCATCCTTTAGGGAGCCATTTCCCACTCCTGTTTGTGTGCAGTTGTCAGTTACCTCAATGTCATAGAATTGCTTGCTACAATTAATGCATTGTAAGGCTTCCAAAACTAAACAGTCTTCGAGTAAATCATGTATCTCCTGATCATCACCATCCTCTACCACACCCTCATCTTGGGCACACTCCTTTGCCTCCTCTTGCAGTTTTGACAATCTCTTTCTTAAGGCCTTATTCTGTCTCACTAAACGGCAAATTTCACTATCTCTTTCTTGTAAACGCTGATTCACCGATTTCATATCGGTTTTTAGTTTCGACTCAAAACACAATAACGATTTTACCACACAAGCTAATTCCTCAGTGCGTCGCCGTTTCTCTTTGGCCAATTCCCTTTGCAGCAACTTGTTTTGCTGATCGTAACTTGTTAACATTTGCAATAGCCGGCGTCTTTGAATCTTTTCATTGGAAATCGGTGAGTTGTTGGGCAAAGTTGCGGTTGTGGGTGAGAGTAGATTTGTGAGAGGAGTTTTTTCTGGCTGTGGTGTCATCGCACCATTTTTACGCTCTCTTTTACTAAGAAAGTCACCGGAAGATGAAGTTGAAGAGCTGCTACGTTGTAGATCAATCATTTTCAAATTCGGCCTAGCAATTGTGGATGATGACAAATTGAGTGTTATGGTGTTATCGCCAACCTGTCAAATAGCAAAAGAATTTTAATTGTTTTTTAATTGAAATTGTATTTTGTGTTTAAGTTTCGTTATCTTTTTTCTCTTCAATTTACACTATTCCCAGAGTTTTTGTTTTAAATTATTGATTTTGTTATGTGTTTGTGTTATACAAAAAGCTGTTACGAATTTTAAACTCAAACCTTTTGTCATTGACGTCTTACTGATAACTGAATTGCAAAAAAGTTTGTTTAAACGCTTAAATGTTGTTTGTGTGAATTTTACCCCGAAGTTTTTATGGCAAAAAAAAAAAAAAAAAAGAATACTTAAAGGGGGGTCTCCATAGTGTGCTGTGTCCCTGTTTGGCTCTTATCTTTTGTTTTTATTTAGTTAGTTAGTCATTCCTTTGAATGCAGTTGTTAAATATTTACTAAAAACGTTTTAGGGTAAAACCAGGTGATAAGGAAACTTCACTCCTACACACTCCTGCACAGCATATTGGCCTTACATGGGTTTGGTTGTATCATGTGTAGTGTAATGAAATTATTTTCAAAAATATTAAAATCTAGCTTCAAACAGCTGTAAAAAGTCACATGCTACAGCAATACAATTAAAGTAATTTTCGTTAAGCGCTAAATAATTTAAACAATATTCGTTTGAAAAATATTTTCGTAAAAAAAATTCAAACAAAATCAAGTTCAAACTTTTCGATTAAAAACAAAAATCGAATAAAAACTATTAATTAATCAAGAAAATATTGCCGAATAAAAATACAGCTCAATTAAAAATAATATTTTTGACTAAAAAATATTACCATTTTAAAAATACTCGATTAAAAACTATTCGATGGAAAAATATTTAATTAAAAAATACTCGATTAAAAACTATTCGATTTTTAGAAAGATAAAAGGGTGTAGAGGGTGTTTTGGAGGAATTGTAGCCATCAACACTAGATAAAGAAAATTTCAAAGTTCATTATCGTTTATTTTGTTTTTCTTTTTAATCGCAATTCTCTTTTGTGGTCTTATCATTTTTCAAAAATATTTTCAACTGTTGAAATCAACACTGTTCTACAGCAATTTAATCATAATGAAAAGTTTGTAAAGAATTTGATAAAGATTTGTTTTCATGCGTATAACACGTGTGTTATTAAATAATTTTTATCGATCTATTTTTAGTTATTTATTGAATTTAACATTGATCTAATTACAAAAATGATTAAATTTTCTAGAGCAACATAAACTTCTACTACAGTTCGGTTAAGTAAGTCAGGTTAGGTTTCACGGACAATTAGTATTTTTCATTTTCTTAGCTTCTATGAAAAAAAAAAAAAAAAAAAAAAAAAAAAAAAATGTTTTACCCCATCCCGTTGCTGTTGTGTCTGCACATTATTTTCGATATTCTTCTCTTGTTTCGTATTTTGTGAATTGCGTCCACCAAAAGAAAGTCTTTTATAAAGATTCGATGAGGATAATGAAGATGAAATACTATTGCTGCTGGTAGTGGTGTTGGTAGCATCACTGCTACTATTAAATTCCCCTGAACTGGCACCACTGGAGGCCACTAAAGAGTCCACCAACAAGTCATGTTCACTTTCTGGAATTTTTTGATAATTTTGTAAAGTGGCCGGCTCTTGAGCAACCGGATCAACAGCTAATAAATTTTTGGAACACTTAATAGTCATTTCAGCCGTTTTAGGCAACTCTTGGTTAGTGATTGAATCTTGGCTATTGTATCTATTATTCACTTGCACACGTTCATAGAATTCACCATCAGAACTGTGACGATAGCTGCCTTGTAAACAGTTGAAGGAGGATAATTTGCCACCAGCTTCCAAATTTATATGATCTGAATTGCGTTTGTTATTGGGGGCGTTTGTATTACTTTGTGGGACAGTTGGATAATTGCGATAGTTTTTTATGGTGTCATAAGTGTTGAGCAGATCGGTTTTAAGAAATTTCTCTATAAAATTGGTAGCATTTTTTGATGACAAGGAGGCGAAAAATCTGCTGCTGGTATCTGAAACCGACGAATGACTTCTACGATGCTGAGTTTGTTGTTTGTGATTATTTGTTGTGTATGGGTTGGCAGATTGGCTGTCTAATGAGCTACTTAGTTGTAAATGAGTTTCATGTTCTTGATGCTGTTGGATGCCATAGATTTGGGTGCTATTCAAAAGACCAAACATAACTTACAAGGCCTGAGAAGCTTTCCCTTTTTTGAATTTTTTTTTTAATAAAATTTTCTGTTGAACGAGTTATTTTAAGTGGCTGTAATAGTTGAGTCGTTGTTTAGTTTAAAGTTACATTATCCTTAAAATTGTAAAAAGTTGCTGTTGTTGTGTTAATTTAAATATGCTGCAAAAAAATAAAAAAAAAATTATTCAATTGATGTTTAAATAAAGAATACTCGATTAAAAAATACTTTTAGAGGGAAAAATATTTGAATAAAAATATAATTCAAATTAATGTTATTCAGGAACAAAAAAATATTTCTTTAAATAAAAAAAAAAAAATAATTGGAGAAAAATAAAAATATTATTCGACTAAAAATATTTACATTAAAATTATTCACTTAAAAATATTATTCAAACTAACATGATTTGGTTGCAAAATATTATTCGGTTAAAAATATACGATGAAAAATGTTTTTCAAATTAATGTTATTCGGGTAAAAATTATTATTCGAATAAAGGATATTCGATTAAAAATATTATTTGACTTAAAATTTTTTTTTCTTTAAATATTCGGTTAAAAAATATTTTTCCAATTAATGTTATTCGGGTAAAAATTATTTGATTAAAAATATTATTCGACTTAAATTATTTGGTTTAAAAATATTATTCGGGTAAAAAATATCCGATTAAAAATATTATTCGACTTAATATTATTTGGTTAAAAAATATTCGGCTTAAAAATATTATTCGGTTTAAAAAAATGCGAGGAAAAATATTTTGCAAATTAATTTTATTCGTGTTAAAAATTATTATTCGAATGAAAATTATTCGATTAAAAATATTATTCGACTTAAAATTATTTTGTTAAAAAATATTATTCGGCTAAAAAATATTCGATGAAAAATGTTTTTCAAATTTATGTTATTCGGATAAAAATTATTATTCGAATAAAATATGTTCCATTAAAAATATTATTCGGTTAAAATATTATTCGATAAAAAATTAATGTTATTCGGGTTAAAAATTATTATTCGAATAAAAATTATGGGATTAAAAATATTATTCGACTAAAAATTATTTAGGTGAAAAATATTATTCGATTAAAAAATATTCGATGAAAAATTAAGGTTATTTGAGCAAAAAAGAAAAAAATATTCGTTTAAAAATATTATTGGACTTAAAATTTTTTTACTTAAAAAATATTATTCGGCTAAAAAAAATTCGATGAAAAATATTTTTAAAATTTATATTATTCGGATAAAATGTATTCGATTAAAAATATTATTCGACTTAAAAGTTTGTTATAAAAAATATTATTCGGCTAAAAAATATTTTTCCAATTAATGTTATTCGGGTAAATTATTCGAATTAAAATTATTTGATTAAAAAATATTCGGTTAAAAAAAAAATTCGAGGAAAAATATTTTTCAAATTAATTTTATTCGTGTTAAAAATTATTATTCGAATAAAAATTATTCGATTAAAAATATTATTTGACTTAAAATTATTTGGGTGAAAAATATCATTCGGTTAAAAAATATTCGATGAAAAATTAATATTCTTTGTAAAAAAATTATTATTCGAATAAAAAATATTCCATTTAAAATATTATTCTCATTTGAAATTATTCGACTGAGAAATATTATTCGAGTAAAAATTAATCGATTAAATATATTATTCGAGTGAAAAATATATTTTTGAGTAGAAAATACTCGTTTAGAAGTATTATGCGACTCAAAATTATTCATGTGAAAAGTATTATTCGAGTAAAAAATATTAAATGAGTTTTTAACATTTTCTTCTAGCTGTTTAATCAGTCAAGATTTTTTAAATAAAAATTTATGGTAATGCCCTCTCCATAATTTAGTGTCACCTACAGAATCAACTGCCCCTGTTTTTCCCTAGTTTTCCATAATATTTAGCTTTTTACTTGTTATTACTGTAAAAGTAATAAATTTCTTTGTTTAATTTCAGGTTTTCATTAACTTAAAGAACTAACAGACTGCAGTGACCGAAAGAGCGTAATTCGAAATATTTTGTTTGTAATCGTGATAGCATTTAAAAGCTATTAAACGTTAATGTAAACGAGTTCGGGTTCGTAAATAACCATGATGGCGTTAAGCAGCTGTCATGCGGGAACGTTAACGAGTATGTGAATGTAAACGGGTTTATTATAATTTCATGATCTTTAAGTATTAAAAAAAACTGCAGTGACCGAAAATACGTAATTCGAAATATTTAAATCGTGTCCGCATTCGTAAGTGATCTTGATAGAATTAAAAAGCTGTCAAGCGTAAACGGGCTATATATCGCGAGTGTCGGGTAATAATAGACTCCAAAATTGTGGTTGCCTGTGTTTGCACGCAGACTTCAGAAATGTATTCCATACATATCACCACAATTTTAATGAACTGTCAAGAGTGAATTCCAACCAATTGAAGATCATGAATATTTACTTCGTGTTTGTGTCGGGAGTGTCGTGCCGCGTGAGTATTATACTCAAGCATAAATAGACTCCAAAATTGTGGTTGCCTGTGTTTGCACACAGACTTCAGAAATGTATTCCATACATATCACCACAATTTTTATAAACTGAACGTATATTAAAAATAGTGATAAAACGATGTACAATTTATCAACTTTGGTCATGACAACAATATAAAAATCAAGGTTAGTTAACAAATTTTTCATATAAAAAACATATTTTTATTAAGTATTTAAAGAAATTCTTTGATTAATTGAAAACTTTCTGGCCAAAAATCATGGTCGCATAAAAAATGTTAAACATTTTTAAAATATTTCTTTGTTATAAATTGCGACCAACAAATTTAATTTGTAATAAAACAAAATTTTGGTACACCTTGGTCTTTCAAAATTTTGATGTTCAAAATTAAATTCGGTAGTAACGAATTTTATATAAAAAAATTGTCCTTATTCGAGCAATTGTTCTATTAAAAATATTGAAATTAATCGATTAAGAGTATTATTCGAATTAAAATTATTCGTCTGAAACATGTAAAAAATATTCGATTAATTATTTGGTAAAAAATATTATTCGATTGCAAAAGTTATGCAAATTAAAATTATTTGGGTCTTAAATATTATTTCATTAGCATTAATCGAGTACAAAATAATCGCTTAAAGGTATTATTCGAATTAAAATTATTCGTGTGAAAAATATTTGAACAAAAAAAGTATTCGGGTGGGAAATATTATCCCATTTAAATTTTTATTTTAAGAAATTCTTATTAAAATGAAAAATATTTGATGAAACATATTATTTGATTTAAAAAATATTCGTTAAAAAATAACGAATAATATTTTCCATTTCTTATAAAAAATTTATTAAAAATATTTTCTTGTATTAAAATTTTTTCACATGGAATTTTTGCTCATTTAACCATCCATAAGAAAATGTCACAAAAAAATTTTTTTAAATACTTTTATAAGTACGAGTATGTGTGTTTGTAGTTTTTTATATTGACTTTGCATAACTTTATTTTATTTTATTTGTTCCACTTGTTTTATTGTGCAAATATTTTTTTCTTCAAGATATTTGATACACGAGTACAACGAGTCCATTGATTATATAAATAATTAGAGCAATAGTTTGAACATTTTTATGGTTTATTTATCTCTTATTAATTGTTGATACTTTTCTTTGTTTGTTTGTTGTTAAATAAACAACAAGCTTGTGCCAATTTTTTTTTGTTATTTAATTATTTATTTTTCTTTTCTGGGGAAATGTAAATGAAATGCCAAGGAAGTAAATGTATCGGAAATATATTATTAAATTACAATAAAATTTAATGTAAAAAGTAAATTAGGTTGTTCAGAGTTCAGTATATTAGTTTTATCGTTATAAAGGGTGTCCGAACAAGAATGCAAGACTTAAATTTAATGCCATTCGAAGTGTCATTGTTTGACATTTGAACAATTGTAATTGTTTGCTAGTAGAAGGTACGAGGTTAATAAAAAATGACCATGGACAGCGAAGGGAGTTCGTTAATTGGGTATTGGAGAGACAATATGAAAATGCTGATTTTGCCGATAAAATCATCTTCAGTGACTAGGCCCATTTCCATCTTGATGGCTTCGTCAATAGGCAGAATTGTCGCATTT
The DNA here is from genome assembly GCA_947397855.1 of Thelaira solivaga. Lineage (NCBI taxonomy): Eukaryota > Metazoa > Arthropoda > Insecta > Diptera > Tachinidae > Thelaira > Thelaira solivaga. The sequence continues at coordinate 77,705,030 of OX377611.1, read as the reverse complement.
GGGGTGAGAAAAATCCTCGAGTGATTCACGAGAAGCAAATGCATCCTCAACGTGTCACTGTGTGGTGTGGTTTTTGGGCTGGAGCAATCATTGGACCATTGGTCAAGCGCAAACAGTCAATGGTGTTCGGTATCGTGAAATGATAACCAGTTTTTTTTTGCCTAGAATTGAAGAAATGAATGTGGAGGGCTTGTGGTTTCAACAAGACGGCGCCATACAGCCAGAGAAACAATTCAATTCTTGCATCAGTCATTTATTTAAAAATTAAATCTTGCGTTCTTGTTGGGACACCCTTTATGAGCTGTTACATTAGAAAGTGGTATAAGTCCACTTTTTTTATTTTAAAAATGATTCAGCATTAATTCTAGTTAGATGGCATTGTAATCTTACTAAAATTAACGCCAACTCATTATTTTTTCCAAGTCGACTTGTACCTTTTTCATATACAACAGTTCATATGTTGGTCTTTTTTTAGGTATTATGATGCAACGCAACAACTTTTAAGTTCCTGAAATATTTTTCGCTTCTAAAATTAAATATAAAATGTTTGACCTGAAAAATTTTTCGTAATAGAGACTTTTTTAAAACAATTTTTGTAAATGAGTTTTGAAAAATGTATTCAATATGGTTGAGGCAACCATATTCTGGGGGAAACATAGTTTGGTTAGATTTATGATTGCATCTAACCATATATATTTTTAAAACAAACATATTAAAAATACCTTTCAACTGCAGATGTTGCGGTTCAACCCCCAGTCAGGGCAAGAAAATTTTATTTTTTTTTATTGTTTTTTTTTTTATTTATTTTTTAAATACATACATATTTTATATAAATATTTTTAAAACAATTTTAATATGAATTTAAAAAATTTAATATAAATTTTTTGTATAAAAAAAATTTTTTTTATTCCATTGACTTTTTTTTTTTCTATTAATTTGTATTTATTTATTACATAATACACCGGGCTTGAATTTTTTTTTTTAATTCTATTTAACTCTACCAGAATTCGAACTTTGGAATATTTAGTTAAGAAGCATTAACTCACCACTCAGCCTCAAAGCTTAGTTAAGTTTGAACGATTAAGTTTTTGTTTTCTACTCCCTTTATTTATATGGTGGCGTTAGCAACAAAATAGAAAACAATTTACATTCAACCATATTTTCTCATTATTATGTTTGCTATAAACATAATATGATAATGATATGGTTGATCTAAGACGCTAAACATAGTATGGTTAAAAATAACTAGAAACATGTTTTTCGTGATCATAATAATGTTTAGATGCTTCAAATTAATTATAATATTTTTGTGAAGAACAAACTATGTTTGCGGTGACCATATTCAGCCATCTTTTTTCTAGGGCAAAAGTCCCGCTAACATTTTGATTGCCTTTAACTCTGCTCTAAGAAAAAAAAAATAAGTTTGGTTTTCATAAAAAGTTTATTTGGTTTTTAAATTTTTTTTTTTTATGATTATGATTGGAAAATTATATCGGCTAAATGGTGAGCGCAATTCGCTATACAACTTCTCACTAATTTTAAGGCATTTGTCATGACATCCTTTTATTTATTTTTAACAAAAAACAAAAAACACTCAGGGTCTAGTCAGGAATCGAACCTGCGACCCCCAGATTGGTAGGCTAGTACGCTGCCTACTAATCTAGAGGGACACCCTGTAACATCTCAGGCTGAATTTCTTCAATTTGGTGAGGAATATTGTCTTTAATATTTTTCATGGATTAATTGAGGATTCTGTGTTCAGCAAAACCGACTGTTGTGTTTATTGAAGAAAATGGGCTTCATAGCTCATTTATTATGGGCTATGATCGCACCGCGACCTTTAAGATCTATTGTAGTTAGGAACTACAATCCGAGACTTCTTACGAATCTCGTAATTATTGTAGGACTAATCTTACCTTGATTTTCTTTGACCAATGCGTCTTGCTACTGCTGGACACCCGCAGAAAATATGTTCCGACGTTTCCTGTTCTTCCCAACAGAAACGACAGGAATCGTCTTGTACCACAAAGATTTTACTCATGTGATAGTTGAGTCTACAATCACTCATTATCAATTAAGATGAAAAATCTTTAATTTCACCAAACAGTCTTAAGATATCAGGATCTCTTGGAAGAAATTTTTAGACTAAACTGCTTGCAGAAATGTGTAACTGGGAACCCCGTCTCCGAAGTGATGTTTCTGAAGAATCACATTTATAGCGTTACAAGACGTTTGTTGTCTTCCAGAACGAGGCCTGTCTGCTGTCGAAAATTCACATGTAAACGATAAATTTTAGTTATGTGAGGCATTGGACGTTTAGGATATTTTTGAAGCAATTTCCGCTTCAAAAGAACTATTATTTTCAATAAATATTGCCACTATTTCTGCTAGTTCCTATGGCGTATATTTATTTGGATGTCTCCTTAACACAATCGTAAAAGCGAAACTGAACTAAACGTCACATAACCAAGATGGTGCGGGACTTTTGCCCCAACTTGTATTTGTGATATTCTTTTAAAAAAGAAATAGCTTAAATCTGCATTTGCGCTGATTTTTAATTTCTTTCATTAACTTTGGGTTTAGCCAATGCTAGCCATATAGCTCCTTGAATTGAGTAGTGCTTTAGTAGCAAACTACTTTTTTTTCATGTTTTTTTTTTGCTTCTTTAACTGCAAACTAATTAAATTAATATACATAAATTAAGAAAATAAAATTTAATTACAAACACTCCCGTAACTTTCTTTATGATAATGATTCACAAAAAAAAAAATATCGAAAAAAAATATTTCGTTTTTATAGAAAATGAAACTGATCATAAAAAAATTATATTTAACTTAGAAATCAATAAGAAAAACAAGAGTTTAAAAATTAAGCATTAAAAAAAAGTAAATAATATTTTAGCAGTATTTATTTTATTAATTATTATGCATCAAGCATAACATAATGAACCACCAGCGGCAAGTGTCTGACGTGTGAATAGCGTTTGTTAAAAATAAACAAACAAAAAATTAGTATTAGTGCGTCAGCGTTAAACTAATAATTACCGTTTATTATTCATAAATAAATAAATATCACACACAAAAAAAAATATAAAATAAAACCAGTCAATGGCCGTTAATTTGTTTATTTGCTGATACCATTATGTTGCCCGACTCGGCTTGAACTATTAAACGTATTAAAGCAACAAAATTTTACAAAAAAAAAACTTAATTTTATGGTTTATATACTTTTTTTTTATAAACAATATTTTTTTTTTATATTTTTGGTCTTTTTCTTTTATAAATATTTTACAAAAAAAAAAAATCCTGCTGGCAAAATTTGCATTCAATTAAATAAATAAAAATATTTTTAAAACAAAAATAATAAAAAAAAAAACCAACTACTCAATAAAAAAGTTCCTAATTGAAAAAAAAATTTTTAATCAATCAACACGTGCTTCAATATTCATGTAAACAATTTAAAATGGGCGTGAAAGTAACAATCAAAATTAACAAGTTGTTTTTTAATTAATTTAATTTTTTTATGGTTATGCTAAACGATCTTTCCAATTTCAATTAAAGCAAAATGGAAATAAATAACTCACAGATTACAGATTGTGAGAATTTAATTTATATCCACCCACTTCCCTCAGCAAACTAGAACATCAAGTAGCTACTCAGGATTAATTTAGCAGTCCAACCTGTGACCCCCTGATCTTCGGTGTCTATCTTAGGTTACCTTTAGGCTCTATTTATTACAACATAAAGTTTTCAGTCTAGGCGAAAACACAAAATGTGTTAATTGTTGGCAAAACTGCTACCATGAAATTAAATAGAGTCGCTTTTAAAACTAGTTTGCATTTCTTAGCAGCAACAACAACACCAACAAGCTATCATATTAACTAGTTTGTAATTTATCATTCATTAATCAATCAGTATTCCAACACGTTCAAAATTAATTAAAAAATTTCAATGATTTACAGTTAAATTTGATACTTTTTTTTGTTAAATAAAAATAACATAAAACACAAACACATTTACATAACAAAAATGTGTTATTTAATATGCAAAACAAAAGGCAATAGAACAATAACAAATTATGATTTATTATTCATAAAATTATCACAAGCTCGAAAAAGAATTAAACAAAATGACACGTTGATGGGAAAGGAAATTAAATAATCAGCAGGTACCTAAACGGCTAATAGACCGACTAAGCTATAAAAATAAATTAAATTAAAAAATTAATTAAAAAAATTAATTAAAAAAATTAATTAAAAAAATTAATTAAAAAAATTAATTAAAAAAAGTAATTAAAAAATTAATTAAAAAAATCTATGAAAAATTATTAAATTTTAAAGGGTTATAGCCTTCTTTATTAAAAAATAAAAAAATTATAAAATTTTTTTTAAATAAAAAAAAAATTAAAAATTAAAAAAAAAACAAAAATATTTTAAATAAATAAATTATTATTAATAGAAAACAATTTCGATTGCGATAATCAAATTTTTGTTGTTTCTGCTATTTATATCGTCACAACTAAAAACTTTGTTTACTACAATTAAATTTTGGTTAACGAAGTCGACTATTTCATCTGCAGTTGTTGAAATAATCAAATTTTTGTTGTTGTAATGACCAACATTTTGTTGTTTTAATAATATTTTGTGCTGCATAACCAAATTTCTATTGTCACAACTAAATTTTGGTAATGAACTCGATTATCATAACTGCAATTGTTGTAATAATCAAATTTTTGTTGTTGTAAAAAACAAAATTTGTTTTAATAATATTTTTTGTTGTATATCCAAATTTTAATCTTTACAACTAAATTTTGGTTAATGAACTCGATTATCACAACAGCAACTATTGTAATAATCAAACTTTTGTTATTCTAATGAGCAAAATTCAATTGTTTTAATAATATATATAAATGTATAACCAAATTTCTATAGTCATAACTAAATTTTGGTTAAAGAACTCGATTCTCGCAATCGAAATTGTTGCAATATCACATTTTTTATTGTTTTAATCCGCAAAATTTACTTGTATAACTGAATTTCTATTGTGACAACTAAAAACTTCATTTACTACAATTAAATTTTGGTTAACGAACTCGATTCTCGCAACCATTGTTGTTGTAATAATTAAATTTTTGTTTTAATAGTATTTTTTCCTGTATCGCTGCAAGTCTATTGGCACAACTAAAAAAAAAACTTTGTTTCCTGCAATTATATTATGGTTGCCGCATAGAATTCTCTTAACCGAAGTTGTTTTTTCAGAGTATTATTATTTTCAATATTAAACTCTGTTTAGCGCGGTTCACAGGATAGTTTTAGCAGCTAGCAAGTTTTCTATGGCATATGCAGCTCTTTGGCTAGAAGCCAATTAACTGTCTGAGAGAACTTTGCTTGTGAGAACTGAAGCAAAACAGTTTTTTTATATTTTTTTTCTATCAGAGTCAAAGTATACGCACAAATAGCTAATTTACAAAATATATTTTTATAGCGAAATACGTCACACATACTCACATAATTTAATTAATTTACAAAAATAAAACAAACAAAAAATTTATGTTTAACAAATTAAAACGTGTTTTTATATTAAGCAGCTTGTTAAGCTGCGACAAAAAATTTTTCTTCAACTTATTTTTTTAGTACTTAAAAACCTTTTGTTTAAAAGGTAAATTTAGAGCAATAAAATTTACAATTTATTAATATTTTTTTACAAAAATTTTTATTATTTAGCAGTCTTTGTTGTGTTACCGGTTTGTTTATTTCTTTTTTGTTTGTTTTTTTTCTTTATTGATTTTTAAATATTTTCGGCAACTTCAATTAAATTTCTTTAATTGTTTTACTTGATTTTTTTTTTTTTTTTTGGTAAAAATTCCAAAAAAAAAAAAAACATTTCTTTCTTACAGTCTTTATTAAAAAATGCTGCCTGCTATTATTTTAATTTTCAATTGAAATGTAACGGTATTCAGATTATTAAATTGAGCTACAATGTTTTTTTTAAATCTCCTTCTGGCATTTTTTCACTGTAAATTAAATGGGTCAGACTGTCTGTCTGCCTTGTCATCATCATACAGTAAATTTGAGTTGTAAAAAACCTTTTGAGTTTATTTAAATAAAACTTTTCTATCAATTAATTTCCACTGAAAAGGTCAACTGGCATTCTCATTAAACAAAAAAAAATGTCTTATGCTGTGGCATAGACAAAGACAAAAAAGCCACTCTTTTTCTAAACCTTTTCTAGAAATACAATTGTTTCCACGGAATTTGTGGCAAAAGAATATTTCAAAAGAAAAATGCTTAAGTTTAGCCAAAGCTTTCTCTCATTTAAAAAAAAAAAACTTGAAAACAAAAGAAATCAAAAATTCTAAGTTTTTTTTTATTTAAAAAATTTCAATTTTTTTCTGTTTTATTTAAAGAATTTTCTGATTTCTTTTGTTAGTTATAGAAATTAATTTCTTACTTTTTGACAATAAACATGTTAATAAATTTACACACATACTCACTCACACTTAGTTTTTTTGTTGCTGTTAAAAAAAAAAAAAAAACAATTTTTATTGAGTTTTATTTTTAGAAAATTTTCTTTGTAAAACAAGGGCTGTAAGTTTAACTTCTTTTGTTGGAACCTTTTTTTATTACACTTGTGTTGTAATAAAATTTACAAATATTTTAGTATCAACATCTATAATTAGCACTTAAGCTACAGAACATAAATTTTTTAACGAGTTTAAAATTTTATAAAAAAATTACAAGCAAGTGAGACAAAAAGAATAAAAGCCAGGCCGACCGACCCCCTGTAAATTATTATAAATTCAATAAAATTTTATTTATAATTTCTTTCAACAGTTTTCTTTCTTTGGTTTTTTTTTAAAAAAGAGTTACCCTACACTGAAAGAAAAAAGATGATTGAATATGCTCATCGCAAACATAGTTCGTTCTCCGCAAAAATATTATTGTTAAAAAATTTTTTTCTTACATAAAAACTTTATTATATAAAATTTGATATAAAAATTTTTTTTAAAAAATAAAAAAAAAAATTTTAGACCCTGACTGAGAGTTGAACTGCGACATCTACAGTTGAGAGTGTTTGGTTTAAAAATAAATAAATGTTATCACCAGAGAATATGATTGCTCTCATCCATATTTTTTTTGTGTGCTAGCCATCATTTCATCATGTTGTGTTACTGATGTTGGAAAATATGGTATTTAGTTAAAAAAAGAATGATTTTCTTAATCGAACTTACTGGCAGAATGTTTTCTTCTGCTTGCCGGGCAGGAGCTTGAACTGGTAAAACAAGTCAGAAATAATTTTTGGAAAAAGTGGACTTACGCCACTTTTAAATATACTAGCTCATTCAATCAATAAAATATTTCTTTTTAAGTCAACTATATAATTTAATAAATTATAAGATTTTTTTAGTTCAATTAAAAATATTTGTCACATTAATTAAATTTTTAATTGAATCGATAAATATTTTAATAAAATTAAAAAAAAATATTGAGTCAGTATAACCATTAAAAAAAAAATTAGTTTAATTAAAATTAAAATTCAATTTAAACAATTTTTTTTAATTAAAATTTTAATTGAATCAATTAAATATTTCGTTTGTATGAAAATTGTTCAATACATATTTTTTAGTATAATAAAAATAAAAATTCAATGAAATTATTTTTTTAATAAAATTTTTAATTGAATCAATTAAATATTTAGTCAGTATGACAATTGTTCGCTAAATTTTTTTTAGTTCAATTAAACGTATTTTTTTTTTAATATTTTCTTCAACAATATTTTTTTTTTTTCAACAAAAAAGAAAAATATTTTAATACTTTCCTGCTAATAATCAAATCAAATAAAATTACTTAAGCAACTGACTGAAGTTACAAAAAATAAAAAAGTTTATCAATTTCCCCATTTTTCAATGCAGGAAATAACTATTTAATTAAACAATTCACACATAAAATTTGACGGCGCGTTCGTATTTATTTTCATATATTTCTTTATGGCATTTAAAATGGGAAATTAGGGTCTTCTTTTCCGTTCTAAGTGCGGGTTTGTGTTAATTTCTATTGTTAAATAAAAAAAAAAAAAAAAATAAATAAATATTGGCTGATAGTAGTTAGCGGTATTAGTCAGCTCACTAAACAGACTAGGCTAGGCGGCCGGCTCTATGCAACAATAGAATAAAAAATAAAATAAAAAAAAACATTTAGTAAATTAACAATAAAACAAACTAAATTTGTTAATAAATTAAAATTTTCTTTCATAAGAGTCATAGACAGACTTGGAAACTTCAGGCAGTAGCCAAAATGTGAGTGGATGGTTTTAATAACTTGAATTTGTAAGCTTCTGTAGTTAAGTTGTCATTTTTTGCAGCAGAGCAATTGAAAACTTTTTCTAAAGTGTTCTGTATTTCGTTTTTTTTATTGACTCTGTGATTGGAGTTACTTGAAAACGTTTACTTCTTTCATATTGGCTCTGAAATTCAAAATATACCTCTCTATCTCCTAAATGAATTAGCTGACACGACATATATAAGCATTATTTGAAAACGATTGATTCTATTTATGAAAAAAAAAAAATCCGAAATTCCACAACAAAATTTCCTTTAAGTCGTTCTGATATTGTTTTTAAATTGGCTCACTAGGATATCGTAAAAGTTGTGACAAAAAAAATAGATTTTTTTTATCTAAAAATAAAAAAAAATTTTTAATTTTTGAAGTCAGAGATTTTCACTGTAAAAAATTGCTCAAAATCTGTACACTTTCTGAAATCTGCATTTTAGCAGCTTTCGATTTTAGGAAATTATTTTCTTTTTTTCTTTAATTTTTTATGACATTTTTATTTTTTAGTTTTTTTTTTTTTTAAACACAAATTCGAAATTTACTCACGATCACGCTCAGCAAAAAAAAAAAAAAAAGTATTAACGAATTTAATTTTGATTTGTCACAACTCGTTGCATCTTAAAAGAAAAAACACTCAGTGATTAAGCAACTCAACATGAAATTAGAGCTCCTTTTAAATTAAACAAAAGAAGAAAAGTAAGATAACAAAAATCTTAATAGAAACAAAATATTATTTTTAAAATTGTCTATTCCATTGTCATCTGCCCTCATTTTAAACAGCATAAAAACCTAGATTTCCTTTTTTAGTTAGAAACAATAAAAATGTTTGAATTTTTAAGGCTAAATGAAAACACGTGAACTTGTTGCAACAAAAAGGATTAGAAATACAAAGCAAAAAGTATGAGCATGCCAGCTGGCAAGCAGGCCCAGCAACAATAAAAAAATATTGTTGGAAGCAGCTCATAAGAAAACAATGAAACAGTTTTTTTTTGTTTAATTCAGTTTGAAATTTATGTAGTTCGATTAGCTAAAATTTGGGTGGCCTTTTAAAAAATAAAATAAAAAAATGCTCAGAAGCGTACAGTGAGAGTTTGTTTTGGTATTAGCTAGGAGCCTCATTCCTACTACTTTACAGAAACATTTGCAGGCTATAGCATGAAGATTAAACCTTCCCAAAGTTATTTCTTTCTTTACAAAACCCATCTGTCTAGATACACGTCACTACCAGCCAAATGTACAAGCGTAAATTTAATTAAATTGAGAGCAAAAATTCCTTCTGCTGCTCTTGATCTCGATGTGATGTGTATCTAGACAGCTAAATTTTGTAAACAGCGAATTAGCTTGCTGCAGGCGTAATCTTGTTCTCTATTATTCGTGGCCTAAGTCTAGCTCTCAAAACAAAAGGTCTATCTATACCATTGAACTCTCTAACAATAATTTTTTTTCACTTAAAATTGTTTTCTCAGTGTGTGATTTCACAAATATTTTTTTGTCTTGCAAAATATTAAAAGATTTTCTTTAGCAGGTAATCAATATCAGTCATCCCCAGTGTGTTGAATTTATCTCTTTTTCTTTTGCCATATTTTCCTTGGCTTGTTTAGGTAACAAAATTTATTTTCAAGGTTGCTGATTTTTTTCTTCTAAATTTTTTTCATGGTTTCATGTTGCGCAAATGTTTTGTTTCTTTTATTATTTTCAAAATTCTTCTATTTTTCTTTTGTTTTTTTAACTATAAATTTAAAAAAATTTATTTTTTTTATATTCTTTGCTACTGCTGGCTGTTATTTTAAGTGCGTGTTGAAGAAGGCGTAGTTAACAAAATTAATTATGGTGTCATTGCCCGACCAGGTATAAAAGGTCATGAGGCTGCAGGTTATTCTCTACAGCATCAATAGTTTGTTTGGTTCGTAAGAGGTATAATTTTGCTAGAATATTAATCACTTTTACAAAGCTGTCAGTTTTTTTTTGTTATTGCAAAAATTGAGTTTTTGGGTTTATGGACAGCAAATAATTTATTTAACAATTTTTTTTTTCATTTTGAAGATTTTTGAAGGAAAGCAAGTGATTTGGAGGTGTTTTTTTGCTCATTGGGAAAACAAATGCGTACACTGAGCAAAGAGATGTAGATAAAGAGAGAAATCGAGAGAGAGATAGAGATAGAGATAGAGATAGAGATAGAAATAGAGATAGAGATAGAGATAGAGATAGAGATAGAGATAGAGATAGAGATAGAGATAGAGATAGAGATAGAGATAGAGATAGAGATAGAGATAGAGATAGAGATAGAGATACAGGTAGAGATAGAGATAGAGATAGAGATAGAGATAGGGATTGAGATTAAAATAGAAATAGAAATAGAAATAGAAACAGAAATAGATTGTGAAAGAAAAGTCAGAAAACTTTAAAATTAAAAAATGTTCCCTTTTAAGAGCCGTATACTTGTATGGGAGACTAATGATAATTGTACATAAAAATTATTTAAAGATGCCGAAAGGGGAGCTCATTACTCTAGGTTTGAGGTATGCTCCGTCCCCACACCTTTTGTGGTGTCGACACTGTATAATATTTGCCGCTCAAGTAGCACTGCGTGTACTGCATGCAAATTTAACTTGAGGAATTTAACTTCACTTACTTTGGAGATAGAGATAGACCTTGTCACCCAAGTTTGTGTCAAACTTTGGAATAATGGGTTAAAAAAATATGAAAATTGGTAGAAGGTTTAAAGGGATAATCAAATGTGTTTAAGGAAATTGTATTCATGACCAGCTCTATACGTTCTATATGAAAATAGAAAAATGTTAACTAAACCGAACAGTTAGTGTCAGAACTGAGGTGAGCAGAAAGGCAAAAGCCAAATCACTGTCTGGGATGATCTCTAAAGAAAACAACAATTGATTAACAAATGTTGTGAAGGGTATAATAGTTTATCTAGGTATATTAGGAATTTAATTAATTCAATATTCCTAAACAAATTAATTATTTGTTAACACACATTTTTGTTAATTTTCAAGTCGTTTAAATTGTTTTTGTTACAACGCCCACCCCTTGTTAAAGAAAATCTTTATGGAGCTTCAGGAAAATAATCTTGCCGTAAAGCACTCCAAAACAAAAAGAGAAAATTTTATTTTAAAATTTGAGTTGTTATTTACGAAAGTGGTGTAAGTCCACTTTTTACCAAAAAAAAATTGTTAACGATAATTTTAGTAAAATGCTTACTAAATTACCCTAAAAATCATTTTTTTAAAAATGGACTTGTGACACTTTCAAAAATAACAGTTCATTTAATTAATTAACATATTGAAATAAAACAAAAAAAAATTCAAAAAGGTTAGTGATAATTTATAATAAAATCGCCCATAAAGTTTAATGCATAAAAAAAAGAATGGAAACGAATAAATTTTTATAGCAACGAGGTATTCTTTTGAAAAGATAAAGAACATTCTTGCAATAATAAAGAAATCACGTTTTTATTTTTATAAACTATTTTTTGTTTTGTTAAATAACCGACAACCAGATCTGAACTGCATACAAGCAAAACAATTATCTAGAATAAATGGAATAGCTTTTGTGTTTTAATTTAACTGCAGCAGCGCTTTTTAAAGAAGTCGTCTAGGGTTTCCTAAAATGGTCATGTATGTATTCTTTTTAATTGTTGTTCTTGTTTTTTTTTTTTATTATTTCAAGAAAATATGATACTTAAATGGCAGCGATATTAACTTTATTATTTTTTTTAATTTATTTAAAAATTTTTTTATTTTTTTTTAAATTTTGTTGTTGCTAATAATAGCAGAATTGTGTGTTTTATAAACTCTGTTATTGTTTTGTTTAACATAATATATTTTTTTTAATACACTGTTTAACAAAGAAATTAATGGAAGGCGGCTTAATACCAGAAAGGATGTTTTCTTTTGTTTGTCATTATTTAATTTAAAAAAAATTGAAATAAAATCTGCTTTAAAAAAACTACTGAAAAGGTTACTGAGTTTTTTATGATCTGTTTTTTGCATTGTCTAGGAAAAAACCCGACTATTTTACTTTAAGAACAAAGAAAAGTTTTTTGTTTAACAATAATTAACGGTATTAAATTTTCTTTGTTTTAGAAAAAGGATAAAATAGAGTTTATAAAATAAAAATGATTGAATTCTTAAAAATAATTGAGCTGTAATTTTTGAAAAAAGAATTAGCCAACTTATTTTCTTTTTTAAAATTACTAAAAAGTGTTTTTTATATTAAAAAAAATTATTTAAAATAAAGTAAAATTGAAAGTGGATTTTTTTTCTATCAGCATGTAACCTTATGAGTTTCAAAGACTCAAACTGTCGAAAAGAGAAATTATGATTGAGAAAGAGACCACCATAATTTAAAAGAAAAATAATATTTTTAAATCACACATATTAAAAATGCTTCTCAATTGGAGATGTTCAGGTTTAAATGAGCGGTCAGGTCCAATTTTTTTTTAATTTTTCATATAAAATTTTTAAATAAATTTTTGTGTTTGTGAGTATAAAACGTCTAGTTAAATAATTTTTTTTTAATATCGCATGTGCTACAAAATATTTCATATACAGTTTTTAAATATTTTTATCAAAAAAAAAAATTTAATGTGTTCTTAAAAATATCCCATGCGATACAAAAAAATTTTCATACACATTCTTTACATAGTTTTACTCATTCAAAAACTTGATGTAAAAAATTAATTTTTTTAATTATCGCATGAGATAAAAAATATTCCATACACTTTCTTCAAATATTTTTATTTGTACAAAAAAATTTTATAAAAAAAAATTTTTGTGTTTCATATACAATCTTTACATAATTTTATTTACAAAAAAAAATTTATAATATAAAAAATTTAGTGTGTGATTTTTAAAAATATCGCATGTGATAAGAAATATTTCTTACACATTCTTTAAATATTTTTATTTATACAAAAAAATTTGTATAAAAAATTAAGTGTGTGATTTTTAAAAATATTGCATGAGATACAAAAAAATTTTCATACATATTCTTCAAATATTATTATTTATACAAAAAATTTAGTGTTTTTAAAAAAATTGTATGCGATAATATACAATCTTCACATAATTTTATTTACACAAACAAATTTTTATAAAAATTTTTGTGTGTTGTAAAAAAATTTTGCGCAATAGATTACAAATCTAGATAGCCTTCCCTTGAAAATTATATGTGTTCCATCCCGTAATCGTTTATGGTTCGTCCGGAAGTTACTTTGGATTATTTTGAAAACTGTGAAAAGAGTTTCTCCCACATTTGTTTTTATGAAAATTTTTAGAAAAACGTTAAAAATTTCACTTAGTTGCTTCCTTAGCTATACAAAATACGATTTGAAATCTAAAGCAAATATTTTGCTTATAGTTTCCTTAATTTACTTATTACATAATTAACAGCTAAAATGTTAATTAGCTAGAGTAGCACAACTTTAAAAAATTATTATTCATTTTAGAAATGAAACTAATGAAAACTAAACATTAAATGGCTGGGAATTTCTATAGTTTTGTTATACTTTTAATCAAACAAAAGCTTTAAAATTCATAAATTTAATTATTTCCTGTAGTTTTTTTTTTTACTTCTAAGTTATACTGACCCATTTACCCACAGAGATTTAGTAACGTAATATTAACGCTCACTAAATTGCCACTCACCTACGATACAAAAAGCAACAGAAAAAAATTACTAGTATCACATTTATGATGGGAATTTAATTTAAAATTAATTCAAGCAAGAAATGATAATGATACTCGCTCGTATAAAATAAAACTGAAAATAGATTTAAAAGTTGTGGGACTATATAAGGAAATTATGATTAAAAAGCCAACACAAAACGAGGCTTTAATAATAACAAAATATCAGCCAAGAAAAAAAATATTTTTAAATTCGAAAATGGTTTATTATAGCATAAAATAACATCTAAAGCCAATTTAATTGCTTATTTGTTTCTGTATTCTTTTTTAAACATAAAAAAAAAATAAATTCTGTGTGAGATTTTTAGGGTCGACATTGACAAAATCTGCTGGAGATTTTTACTTATAAATGGTTTTTTTTAATTTTATTTTAAAAAGATTTCATTACCAAAAAGCCTTGAATGAAATAAGTTAAAAAAATTTATTAAAAGAACGATCTATTTATTTACAAAAATTTTTTAATAAAGAAAAAGAGTTATAGCCCACAAACAGAAGATTAAATCGCTGCTTTTATTAAAAATAAACGATTTCTTTCATTAAGACAATAGAAAATCTCTGTTAAAGCTAGAAATATTATAGGTTGCTGCAACAAAAAAATTTGATTAGTCCAAATGCATTTTTAATTGGTAACAACTTTAGTTCTAAGAGCCAAAGCTTTTTTCCTCTGTGTAGCATGTGATTTAGGTAGTGATGGTTTGATTTTCCTCTCAATTCATGCTTTTTTAGCACCCCACGTTTAAGCCCTCTGCTTTCTAACTCTTTGACATTATTTTATAGCTATTTGCTTTTTCGTCTTAAACGGAAAGAAACGATATCAAAGCGAGTCCCCTTCTTTTAGTGTTTATTATTTTATTTTTACTTTTTCTCTTTTTTAATAAAAATACCGCTTTGATTGAGACAATCAAAATTGTTAACATTCAAAAATCCAGTTGTACTAATTACAATTTTTAGTTGTGTCAAAAGAAATTCGGTGCTACAAAAAAATATTTATTAATAAAAAATTAAGGAATAAATTTTTGTTTGTTAATAAATTGTGAAGGAAATTTTTTGATTGTTAATGAATATGTTTCTTACAACCAAAATAGTGTTTTATTGTTTGTAATAATTTTTGTTTAATTTTTTTAAAGTTTTTTTTAAATAATTTTGAAATTTATTTGACTTGATCTTTTGTGCCCTTTTCACTCTCACTTATTTAAATATTTTTGGTTGACTTTCATTTAAAAATTTTTTTTTTCGTCTTGTAGCTTCTTGTCTAAATTCACTTTCATTAAAATCCAAACTCACTCCACGAAAGAAAGAAAAATATAAGCGGTAGTAAATCATTTTTATAAAGGTCATTTTATTAATGATTGGGAATTTACCAAGTCATGGTAAAAGTTAAAGTTACGTTTAATAAAAAAATAAATAAAAATAAAAACCCATTAACACATACGATTTAGTGTCTTTAAGCCAGAAAAATTTAAAGGAAAGAAAGCAAAAATTAACGACAGCCAAAACAATTTTCAAGCAAAATTTTAAATCATCACTTTGAGAGCAAAACAAATGCTTCTTTATTAAAAAAAAAAAAAATTTAAATCAGGTAAAGAAATATTCTGCTAAAAGTTCGTAGAAAGAACTTCAGTTATGGAAAAGTATCATGATATGCATCCCATCCTGTAATCTTCTATGGTCCGTCTGAAAGTCGCTAAAGTTCCTCATAACAACAGCACTGGGGTATATGGAGATTTCAAAAAAATTTTAAAAATAGTCCAAAGTAAGTATTTGGTCGGTAGATTACAAATTTAGACGGACTCCCTTTTAAAATGATGTGTGTCCCATCTCGCAATCTTCTATGGTTCGTGCGGAAGTTACTGTGGACTATTTTGAAATTTCCATTTACCCGAGTGCTGTTAATCTAAGTGATTTTAGCAATTTCCCAACGATCCTATAAAGATTGTGGGATGGGACGCATATCATTTTAAAGGGGAGACTGTCTAGATTTGTTATATACCGTTTTAATACTCAGAAGTTACTTTGGAGTATTTTTTTTTAAATTTTTTTAAATTTCCAAATAGAATATTTTGTAGTTTGAACTTTGGCTCTATCTGTAGTAGTTCCGTAGATATAAGAATTTAGATTTTACCCGTTTTTGCCCTTTTTTACCCCCTTAATATTCTAATTTCAAAAAATTCCTTCTTATTCGTTCTACACCTGCTCACCGAATTTTAAGCCCGTAGCTTTATCCGTTTGGGCTGGACGATGATGATAAGTCAGCCAGTCAGTCAGTAACATTATTCTTTAGATTGCAGGTACTGATGCTGTAAGTAACAAAAACGTTTCGAATTTAGACCATTACAGTGGCTTATCAGCATATATTTCTGCTGTCCCTTCATCTTCATTTTGATAATGAAGAGTTTAAATAATAAAAATCTTAATGATGATGATGGCTTGCCAAACAGCTTAAGCTTAATGGACAATTTTTTTTTCTAAATAGCTAAGCTGTTCCTAATTAAATTTAGAGTACATAAAGCAAATATGCCTTTAAGATAATAAATAGTCTTCTTTTTTGACTTCTTTAAGTCTTGTTAAGTTTGTTAACTTTCACTTTTCTGTGTTTACATACTCACTATCTTGTTAAGAAATATTTTTTTTAGTTTTGCTTTTGCTTTTCAAAATCATTAATTTTTTTCTGTGTTTGTGTGTATGCAACACCGTTAATAAAGTGAAGAATTTTTATTCATAAAAAAAAAAATAACAAAAATCTAAAAATGTAAATTAAGTTATTGTTAAGCTTAAAAGAAATTATTTCTAAGGCCTAACAAGGCGAGTATCTAGTGCGTTACACTCACTTACTTTCATTTTTGATTAAAATGTGTTTTTTTTTTAGTTAAAAAAATTTAATTTTTCTTTTTGTTCAGGCGTTTATAAGTTTGTTCTGTTCTGGCTTAAAAAAATGGTGGGAGTAAAAGTGAAATAGTAATTAATTTATATTTACGCTTTCTAAATATTAAATAAAAAAACTCATTTGTAGTTTTAGGAAACATTTCTTGAGAGCTGTTTACACGGAGAAAATCTTTTTTATAATTCCTTTGAATTTTATCACTATCTAATCCAATGAAAGCGCGGCAACTGTAGCATTAGTAAAGATGGGTAACACTTCTTTTACATATGGGCCAATAAAATCACAAGGTTTTTAATTCTAACACTCTAAATATGACTGACCTAAACAACAATGCCACATGGACCTAATGCAGTCCTTACATCCTCAAGTTCAATGCAATTTTAATGTAAATTTACGGCAGCTTCTAGCGCTCTTGTATATCATGTTGATTAAACAATTAATTAACAAAAGAAAAAAATTCAAACCATTTTGATATATCCTTTAATTGCTTGAGTTGCCAGACTTTAACACTTAACTTGTATTGAAAGAGAGTGTGTAAGAGCTGCTTAAGCTTAGCTTTGCAAACTGTTAGGGTAAGTGAAATTTCGAAAGTCATTAATTGGGCTTCTAAGCTACAAATTAATGCAGGCATGGCATTGCTTAGATTGGCTACACTTGGCTGGGGCTTTTTCAATTTGAGGTCGGATTGGAATTTCATTTTCATGCTGTCGTCAGCCCACAAGAACTCCGTTATCGTGTTCCTGTAAAGAATGGCGTTCACAGTCACAACAATTTCCAATTCATCTTCAAAAAAATAAGGCCTGACCAAAATCCTCAGCAGACAATTGCTTGTTGTGGCTGCATTTTTTTTTTTTTTTTTTTTTTTTTTTTTTTTTTTTTTTTTTTTTTTTTTTTTTTTTTTTTTTTGTAGTCCCAAATTTTATAATTTTGTGTAGTCACTAAGTCATTCAGATATAAATGCGTTTCATCGGAAAATATGACTTCTTCGAAAAAGTAGGCATTGACTTCAATTTGCTCCATCACAATTACAAAGGGCTGTTGTTTCGTAAAGCGTATGATGGAAACACAAGATTACGCCATGAGAAAAAAAGAAAAAAATAAAATACATTTCTCTCTCTCTCTCCCTCTATCCCGCGCGCTCTCTGTCTCTCTCTCTCTCAATCTT
Organism: Thelaira solivaga; assembly: GCA_947397855.1. Lineage (NCBI taxonomy): Eukaryota > Metazoa > Arthropoda > Insecta > Diptera > Tachinidae > Thelaira > Thelaira solivaga. The sequence continues at coordinate 77,686,953 of OX377611.1, read as the reverse complement.
ACTCTCTCAATCTCGCTCTCTCAATCTTACTCTCTCAATCTTACTCTCTCAATCTCTCTCTCTCTCTCTCAATCTCCCTCTCTCTCAATCTGTCTCCCTCTCTCAATCTCTCTCTCAATCTCTCTCTCAATCTCTCTATCAATCTCTCTCTCTCTACCTCTCCCTATCTCTCTCTCAATCTCTCTCTCTCTACCTCTCCCTATCTCTCTCTCAATCTCTCTCTCTCTACCTCTCCCTCTCTATCTCCAATCTCTCTCTCTACCTCTCCCTCTCTATCTCCAATCTCTCTCTCTCTCTCTCTCTATCTCTCTCTATCTCCAATCTCTCTCTCTCTCTCTCTCTCTCTATCTACCTCTCTATCTCCAATCTCTCTCTCTCTCTCTCTCTATATACCTCTCTCCCTCTCTCTTTTTCTCTCCCTCTTTATTAGCCAATAGGAAGACACCGCGTGCTACATGCGCAGGCGGTATGGCGTAATCTTGTATTTCTATCAGTTTTGATTAACAATGGGGATAACCATAATGTGACAGCTAACAAATTGCCAAGTTGTCACTTGCACCAAAAAAAATTGTCACTAAATTTATAAAGAGCACTCTCACTGAGACAGTGTGGCAAACAAAGCTGCCAATTAATTTTTTTTAATATAAAAATTTATTTTTGCAGAATTCTGCCCTAAAACCTTTACTATATTGTTCAAAGCGAAAATAAAAAAATATTTTATATCTTTTTTAAGAAAACAAAACTTGACAAATTTCAGTTACAAAGAAACCTAAACTTTATTTAACATATTAAAGCCATTAAAATGTTATTACTCGCATTTTAATAAAAAAAAAACTATATCAGGCTACAGTTAAGAGGCTTTTTATGTGATTTGTAGCTTTGGAGACATTAACATGATTTTTTTTTTTGTTTTAATGAATAAAATAATTTCAGTTTTTTGTATTTTTGCTAATTACACTTTAGAACTACTTCATAACTGACTCAGTTCTGCTTCATTTCCTACTAAAGTCAATGTCATTTCTTCATTCTTAAGATTAAGCAAGAAAAAACCTTTAAAAATTTTATAGATTTTTTTTCCTTAGAAATTTAATGTTTTAAAAAAAATTATTATGCCAAATTAAAAACAGTCATTTTTAAAAAAATAAGCAGCAACAGCAGCAAATAAAGTAATTTATTCACAAAAAATAAAAAAAAATAAAAAAAATATAAAAAAAAATTTTAAAAAATGTCTCATATTTCACGTTCTTTATATTTTCATTGTTAAAAAATTAAATTAAGCAAAAAAAAAAAAAAACTAAAAACTAAAAACTAAAAGCTAAACAAAACAATATGATATAAGCCAGCTTTAGGTAAATTTTTACAGTAAAGTTAATGAAAGAGATAAAGAAAATAAAACAAAAAAAGACTTCGAAACAGAAATCAAGTCTTATTAATGACTTGTGCACACATTCATACACATAAACGGTATTTTACATGTCAAACAAAAAACCACAACGACAAAATTAACAACAAAATGACATGTGTGAACATGTGTGTATGCACTCATAACTTTATATGGCATGATTTTGATTATATAAGATTACAAAGTTCATATTTCCACAAAATTATCTATTTATGTGTTTGCCTGCCTGCCTGCCTTGAAAATGCCCAGTTTTTGTTTTCTGTTTGCTAAATTTGAAATTTTTTTTTGTTATCTTTCAAAGGAAACTAAAATTTCTACTTCCGTTTGTTTGTTTAGAGAAAATTTTTTAACAAAAAAATTGTTTTTGCAAAACTTTTGTTAACCCGAAATTTTTCATTTAAACCTCTGTAGAAAAATATGTTTTATTTGTAATTTAATCTAAAATTAGAAAACTTTTACCAAATATAATGGAAGGTGTTTAGTAATGACACTTATATCTTTCAATACAGCAATACTACTCTCTTACGTAATAGCAATTTAGTAGGGATGAGGACTGTATAGAAATTATAGAATTAATAGGCAGTCTCAGGGCTGATTAAATTATAAGAAAAAAAAACGAAAAAAAGCGTGTTTGAACCAAGAATTTATACTAAGAAAACAACTTCGGTAGTGACAACTAAATTTGTGTACAGTTATCAGTTGTGATAGGCACAACTTACAGCTACACAAAAAAAAAATTAGGAACCAATTAAAAATTTTAATTAAAAAATTTGTTAAATCAATTAAATTTTTAATTCAATCAGTTAAATATTTAATTAATTTTATATATTTTTCACTTTTATTAAATATTTAATTGGCTCAATTAAAAATTTAATTGACTTAACAAATTTTTTAATTAAAATTTTTAATTGGTTCTTAATTTTTGTTCTATGTAGAAATATTTTTACAAGAATTAAATTTAAGACTGTAGTATAAAATTATGGTTGCTACTACTAAAAAAATTAATTAACACAACCAAATTTTTTAATTAAAAATACATTTAGTTCTCACAAACGACGTAGTTTCTCTTAAGCAGACAGTTGGCAGTTCTCTTAGGCCGCGGTCATGTAATGGTATTTCACATATCATTTAGTAGCCATTTGGATGACCTTTGCTTGCCCACACCCAGAACAAGATTTTGTTTGAAAGAACTAAATTTGTTTCTAAACAAAACTTCAGTTGTACTCAGTAAGCAAATTATTTAGTTGTAGCAACGATAATTCTATAATTCAATCAAAAATTTTATTGTCTTAAAAGCATTTGAGCTGTAAGACAGATTTTCTATTGTTGTGGTCAAAATATTCGATTGTTTAGATTGGTAACAAATTTAGTTAACACAACCGAAGCTGTTTTCTCAGTGTTAGGTTAGGTTACACAGGGCGCCCAAATAAGAAAAACAGAAGCTGGGCTCACTTGGGTATTCTAACGTGGTCCCTTTGTGATACAGGAAGTGAAGAAGGATAGCACTAGAGATAGAAGAGTGAAGGTACTCAGTGCACATTACATACAGAACATACAGTTGCAACCACCACAATTTGAACACACCGCCCATAATCTAGTTCTCTTAAAAATATTTAGAGCTGTAAGATTGATTTTCTATTGTCACGATTAAAAAATTCTGCTATCACAATTGAATTTGCGTTTGAAAACAAATTTAGTTAACACAACCTAAGCTGTTTTCTCAATGTTAGTGGCCAGGCACTTCAATGATATTTCTTAGTCTGACGTACACGTCTATTCAGAGTTTGACGTGAGAAGTTCTATTGGGTTTTGTCAGTCTTCTTATTATGAAGCTTGCGTTATGTCCAGCAGCAATAAGCAAGAGCTTTAGATTTTTCTTTCGGTAAAAATCATTTTTAAATTTTTTTTTTTAAATCTATTTTAAACAATACAAATTAGCGAAGCCAAGAAGTTTGTCTGCAGAAAACACCCAGGGTTTACAAAGGAATCGAACCTGCGACCCCTAGATTAGTAGGTTGGTACGCCACTACCTTTTTTTAAATTTAAAATAAAATTAAAAATTTTATAGCAGAAAATAAGCTTTGAAAAGTCACTAGTTAAGCTGAAGAAATTTTTATTATTTTTTATTTAAGCCTTAATAAACACCATGTGATGAAATTCTCTTTTTATTTATTTTTTTTTTTGCCCACTAAAAGTACTCTGAACATTTTTGTATTATTTTTGCATTTAAATGTATGAGTCATTTATGTGTTACAGTTTGCACTTTGTACTTGTGCCATTTATGAATTGTGTGATTACAAAATCAAAAGTTTTCTTAGCCATTTACTTAACTGTGAGTCTGTCATGTTAACCAAAAAAAAAATTACAACAAAAAAAGTAGTGCAAGTCGAGTATAACCAGCAAGCGATTTCTTAACAAACCAACAAGAATTAAACGTTCACATTTCAAAAGAGGCTTGTCAAAGTTTATGCTCCACTCTGTATGTAATTCCATTTCAATTGAAATTTCAAACGTTTTAAGACCCGTTTTCAAAACAAGAAAAAAAAAACAAAAATAAGTTTATGGAACACGCATGCGCCTAGTAATACACAAGGACAGACATTGAAGCCAGCCGGCAAGCAAATATTTTTTAATTGTGAAAAACTTGTTGAAAAATTACAACGCAAAATTTAGGTTTGCAGGAATATTTTATGTAACACACACACGTGTGAGTTGATTTTGTTTAAAAAAATTATTTAAAGAATTAAATTTTTAAGATGCTCTGCTCTTTAAAAAAAAAAACAAATTTTAAATACTTTTTAAACCGAAAACATACACCGGAAATAAGCACAGCTTGGTTGGTAAAATATTTTGTTTGTGTGGCTTAAAAGCCCTTGAAAACTCTTTAATAACAGAATGTGTATTTTTTTTTTATTTTTTAATTAAAAAACGAACCATTTCAACACAATTAAACTCTGGCTGTAAACAAAATTCCAATAAATATAAATTTAATTGTTGTTGTTTTTATGTTTTTCTTCTTTTTTTTTTTAAATAAATGCCAATTTTGCGAATTCCATACTCAGGCGACAGACAAAAAAAAATAAATAAAAAACAAACCACAAAATATTTCATTAAAATTTAAACAACAAAAAAAGCACAGCGTCTTGAAACAAACTAAACAAAAACACAGAAAATTGCACGAAAATTATACAAAGTGAGTGAATGTATTTTTTTTTTTTTAATTTTAATTTAAAGCTGTTTTCAATTATTTTATAGGGAAGTTTTTTTTTAAATTAAATAACCATACAAAATTTATTTAAAAAGCAAACAGTAAAGCGCAAACGTGAGGGCAACAGAAAAAAAAATAAAATAAAGAAAATGTAGTTCCCCTAAAGATTATATTTATTTAAAGCAAAAATTTTTTAGCGATTAATTTTTTAATTATTAATTTTTTTTTAATTTAATTATTTTTTAATTAAATTTTTCTTTAATACTAGTTTTTTTCTGTAATAAATTTTTTTTAATTATTATTTTTAAGTTACTGTTTTTTTCTTTAATTTTTATTTTTTATATATTTTTTTTATTAAAATTTTTTCGATATTTATTTTTTTTAATAATTTAATTAATTTTTAATTTAAATTTTCTTTAATATTAGTTACTTTTTTTAATTTTTTTTAATTAAAAATTTTTTCTTAAATTTTAATATTTTTTTTTAATTTTATTCTTTGTTAAATTTAATTTAATTTTTTGTCTTTAATAAAATTTTTTTTAATTTTTATAATATTTTTATTTAATTAAAAAAAATAGAATTTTTTTAATAATTTTTTTTTATTTATTAATTTGTTTTCTTTTTATTTTGTTCTTTAATTTAAATATTTTTATTTTCACTTTTTTTCTTGAATTTTTTTTTGATTTTATTCTTTTTTAAATTTAATTTAATTTTTTTTTTCATTTTAATAATAATTTTTTTAATAAAAATTTTGTTCTTTAATATTAATATTTCTAATTTAATTTTTTTTTATTTGATTTTTTCCTTAATTTTTTTAATTTTATTTTTTTTTAAATTTAATTTAATTTTTTTTAATTTTAAAGTTTTTTAATTTCATTTATTTTTAAATTTAATTTTTTTTTAATTTTTAGTTTAAATTTTTTTTTAATTTTTAATTTAAATTTTTTTCTTTAATTGAATTTTTTCTTGTGCATTTTTTAATTTTAATTTCAGTTAAATTTTTTCTTAAATTTTGACTTTTTAATTTAATTAATATATAATTAAAATTTTCTTTTGTTATTTTTTTATTAAATTTTTTTTAATTATTATTAGTAAATATTGATCAATGAAAATTATTTTTGTTTTAATTTTCCAATATTTTGCTTTCTTTTGAAGGTCTTCTTTAGGGTTAAAAGTAAAGAAATTACGTTTCCCTTACATTTTTTGCTTTTTACTGTATTTGTTTTGTTCAATTTAAAATTAAACAAACACAAAAAAATATGTGAAAAACAAGTTTAATTCCAGCTATCGATAGGTTGTAAAAACAAATTAACAAACGCCATTGAACATGTAAAAAAAATAAATAAAATGTTTTCTTAAATTCAATAAAAATAATTTTTTATGTTTCAGAAAAAGGTTCCGGCTGAATATTTTTAAAGAAATATGAAAGTACGGACAGACATTATGTACTACAAAAAATTTAGTTTATGCTTATAAAATTTAACAATAACATTTTAATGAATTTTAGGAAAACAAAACAAAAAGTGTGTTTAAACAGCTTTTAAATATAAAAAATTAATATTATTAAATTCATATTCATAATTAAATTTTTTTTTATACAAAAGAGATATGACGAAATAGCCCTGCAAGCAAGCTTTGTTTTTTTTGAGATGACAGCTTCAAATGAAACAAACGAATTTGTTAGGAGAAAAAAAATGGGTAAAAAATCTGCCTTTTGAAAAAAATTTTTTTTAAATATTTTTTTCGTTTCAATATTTGAATAGCAGATTTTCGACTTTTAGCAAATCTGATTCGATTTTCGCTTTAAAAAATTTTAAAAAGCACTAGAAAAGTTGCTAAAAGCTCTAAGTTGACAAGACTTACAAAAATACAATTCTTGTTTAGTTTTTTCTTTTTTGAATCCATTTCTGATTTTCAAGTTGACACCATACTTGAGTCATTTATCACATGGTGGCATTTTTATTTTATTTTTATGCTTGTAGATTTTTTAAAATTTAAATTCTTCATTAGAAATTTGTAAGAAATTGTTTTCAAAACTTCTGAATATTTTTCTTTCAAATTTAAGTCATGCGTTGGGAGTTATTTTCTGTTAAGTTACAACTCAAACCGCCAGCTTTAATTAAAACTTGTCCAACAAGCTTCAAAACAAGTGTAATACTTGCAACGAGGTAAAAAAAAAGCAGCTTCAATTGTCATTGTCATTTTCTGAAAATCTCCCTCATTTTAAATTAAAAAAAAGAAATAAAATTTTTTTCTATTGAATTTTCTTCTGCTGATAAATAAATAAATAAAAACACTGAATGAGAGAAAAAAATTCTCTCATATTTGTAATTCATTTATTCATAGGTTTTCTTGTTTATTGTTTGTTTAGTTTGTTTTTATTTTTTTATATTAACAAGATGTTTGTTTTGTTTTGTTTGTTTTCTTGTTGTAATTTTCTGTATTTAAACAAATATTTATTTAGAAAGTTTTAGCTGTAAATGTCAGTAGAGGAAATTCTTCTCATCATTGCATTCTGCTTCTTTTTTTTCTTTTGCTTTAATAACTTGTAAGGAAAGTTACTTAAAATTTTTTTTATTTTTTTTTATTTTTCATTTACAACCTTTTTTTTTATTTACAATTTGTATTTGAAGTGCTGGTTGGTTATTTTAGTTTTCTTTGTTCTGCTAAAGAGAATTCAGTCAAACTGTTACACAAAAAAAAAAGGTTTTTTTTCTTATGAGGCTGATGCTGTCATACGATTGTCAAAACTGGGTAACGTGTAATTAAAATTTTACACTTGATTACTGCAGAAAGACACACATCGAGATGCTATGGCATCTTTAAGTGAATTAACCAGATTTTATAACAAATCTAACTTAATATACGCCTACGGACTCCATTACTAATAATTAATTTTTAAGGATAGAACAGCCAAAAAATTTTTTAAATTATTAACTGATTAACTTCAATATTTTGGTTCGATGATGAATTTTATAAGAAAAACATTTAAAGCTTTTCTAAACTAACTTGAATAACACATAAGCGATTTTCCCATATTTTATGATTTTTACAGTTCAGTAACCATAGCGCATCGGAAAAAAATAGTGGTAGACCAAATTTTTTTTTTTTTTTTTTTTTTTTTTTTTTTTTAATAATTTCTATTTGGAATTTAAAAGTTTAACAAAATATTAATCTTTATTTGTGCTTAATTCCAGAAATTGTGTTGGTTTTAAAATTTATTCTTTTACTCATGATATTCTCATGAGTTATTTATTCAGTACTTATTGTATACCTATATTTACCATTTCATCAGACGCTACTCCGAATCCTCAGTAGGTTACTCCCAACGTTTCTTGCAAACATTAGAACCATTATATTGTAAAAGCAATTGACTAAATAAGAATTATTAATCAAAAGTCACAAAAAGATTCAAATATTCAAACAAAAAACTCAGTAAGCATTGAACTGAATAAACAAATAAATTTCCCAACCAACATTTTTAATATTGAAAACTATATATTCTATTTTTATTCTTCTATTCTATTTTACATTTTTTTATATTAAAAAGTACCGCTTACCTTAAATAAAAATTTGTTTTTGTAATTTAGTGGTGTTTTTGTATAGAAAGTAATCCCTTGAGGTTTTTTTTAAGTCTGTAATAAGAAAGAAAAGCAGAGAAATTAATGCAGAAATCAATATTAAATAAAAACAAGTTAAATTCAATTGTGCCGAGTCTTATACATATACCCTTCACTGTGTTAGCGAAATATTCATAGTTTTCATTTTCCACATTCTTCTTAAATATCAAAAAAATTCCAAAAATTATACAATTGTTTGTATTTTCTAACTTATTAAGCTTGAGGTTGTATTACAAAAAAAAAATTATTTATTATTGGAGAGTAATTTAAATAAAAAAATAAATGAAAATTGCCAAAATCAAAGAGTAATTTAATCTGTAGGTTCTAAACTTTCTGGAAAGTGTTTTAACATTTTCGGAAAAATTCGTAGTTTTTATTTTATGATGCAAAACGCAAACTGCCAAAATCTTTGAGACAACAGTATTGGGATATTTGGAAATTTCAAAAAAAAATTTAAAAACAGTCCAAAGTAATTTCTAAGCGTTTGGGCGGTAGATTACAAATCTAGACGACCTCCCCTTTAGAATGATATGTGTCCCATTCCGTAATCTTCTATAGTTCGTCCGGAAGGCGTTAAAGTCCTTCAAAAAAAATTTTAAGGCATCCTTGTCCAGCAGCTTTTTACAGTGTTCAGACAAGTTACCTGCTTCGGCTTTTTTAAAGGCGCTAAATTGTTGTTATCAGTTCTTTTCTTTTATTTCATGTTTTATTTTATTTCATTGGTTTTATCTCTTTAAAAATATCACACTCATTCATTCACTATAATAGTACCAGTAGCTTTAATAACCCCTTTTAGTTCATTTACCTTTTCATGGCTTTTTGCAGTAAGTTTTATTTATTTATTTTTTTTTCTTGGGAAATAAAAAAAAAATGTTTTTAAAAGCTGTCACTTTTTTTGTTCTTTCTTAAACTTAATTGGCTTCTAGCAATACAGCAAAATAAACCAACTTAAATGAAAGTACACCACTTCCTAAAAGAACATTCAAGTTTCTCAAGGTATTACAAAAAATTAATAAATAAAAAACAAAACTAAAACACAAACTCAATGTTTAGAGTTACATTTTTGTTTGATGAAAAAAAGAAAAAAAAAATTAATTAAAAAAAAAACCCTGGGAAACAGTGTATGTGGCTGGATAACATAAACATTTACATTTAAATTGACTTGGTTATTCACGCCTGTGGAATATGCAAAATTTTCGATAAAGCCCAGCAACTAACCAACCAACCAACACAAACGTGAAATGAAACCAACCAACATTAAAATACCCCTAGAATGGGTTAATCAGGGTTTACTAAATAAAAAAACAAAACAGAATGTGCAGACAAAAATAAAATAAAATAAATACGAGTACAAGTGCGTGTACGAGTAGTTCTTGATTTTATTTTGTTGGCTTTAGTTGACTATTTCATTTTAGTGTTTGCTAATTTGTATGCAATATATGTTTCAGCACAGCAAGTACGAGTTGTAGGCTTTGAAAACTACCATAAAACAAAAATTGTTGTAACATTTATCACTTTCGTCGTCTGACCAACCAACCAACATTCAACTAGAGAGGAGTCACTTACCTGCAAAGTACGTGTATGAAAAATTATCATCTTCTAAATGCATAAGACACTGAAACTTCTAGAATACGAAATGTATTTTACAAAAAACTAAACACAAACAAAAAAAAGCGGGTAATAAAATAAAAAGCGGAAGTTATTAGTTTAAAAATGAACAAACAAACAAAACAAATGAACGAACGAACGTACAACACAAGACATGTAGAATTTAACAATTTTTTGTGTGTGACTGCAAAAATGTTTAATTTCATATGAAATATATTTAGCAGCAGCAATAACAGCTGCAGGCAGTAGTGTTAACTTAAAGTCAACAGGGTTAGCGAATGGAAGTTTTAGGTGCCCTAAATAAAATATAAGCAGAAAATTATAAAATATGCCTTAAAAGCTTATAAAATATTCTCTAAGATAGACACTTATAATTGGTTTTTTAGGGTAAGTGTTAAGGCCTCTTCGCACGCTCACCCGCTCCCACCCAAGCTAATTTAGTTCGTAATCGTGCACGTTTGTTATGCTGTTTTTGTTTTAAAATAAAAAATTTTAATTATACACAGTCACTTGCACTCACGTACAGTCATTTGTGCTAGTTTTGTTTGTAATCATTTACTCCTGATAATAATTTTTTTGTCATTAATCAAAAACTTTAATTATACACAGTCACGTCCACTCACGTACACTCATTTATGCTAGTTTTGCTTTTTAATCATGGTCGCTTGTTATTCTGCTTTTGTTATAAAATAAAAAAATTTAATTATACACAGTCACGTGCACTCACGCACACATTTATGTTAATTTTGTTTGTAATTATCATTTTAATGTTTGTGTTTTTTATATATATTTTGTTATTACTTATTAAAAATATTAATCGTGTAGTCACGTGTGCTCACGCAGACTCACTTATTGCATATTTTTTGAAATCATGCTTGCTGATGAAAAAAAAAATATTGTTTTTCATTCATTTGTAACTTACGCATAGTCACGTGTGATTTTTACTTACTTAAATTCAAAGCAATTTTATTTAATTCATATACAAATACATAATTGTAATAATTGTCACACACACCCACCCACCTATGCTGAAATTTTTTTGTAATCATGTCTGTTTGTTTTAATTTATTTACTTATTTATTTATTTTTGTAATCACGCAGGCCTATGTAAATTAAAGAAAATTTTCTTACATTCACTTGTGGCTCATGCATAGTCACATATGGTTTTTGCTCACTTGAGATCATTCAAAACAATTTTATTTAAAGTCAGACTTTGTACTAAAAAAATAATATTCATGATTAAACAATCTAAGCATAAATCCTACTCATGCGTGATCACTCATATCTCATTCACTCACACAAAACTATTTTTTTTTTAATTTAAAAAATTGTTTAATCTATTCCATTTTATTTTTGTTCACTCTCAGGCATGGTCCTGTTATTTAAAACAAAAATGATTGAAGTTATTTGTGGTGACACCTGATGATGCTAAGCTTGGCTTGGGTGTGTGCACATTTTTTTTGTTTTTAATATTTCACGCTTATACACAGTGAAAAAAATATTCACTTAAAACTTTCAATTCATGCATGATAGTTGTCACTTTAAAATAATAAAAAAAATTATTCATGCATGGTGTTTAATGCTTTTTTATGTGATAATTACGTTTAAAAAATGACTGAAAAAGTACGTATATTTTAGGCATGACTAACATAATTCACGTGAGTGATACAAGTGATTCTACTCTTATATCGCCTTTGATTTCATTTTAATTAAAATCTTAATTTGTCATTATTATTATCATATTCTGATGCTTTGAAGACTTTAATAATGGCTTCGTTAATGATTATAAAATTAATATTAAAAAAATTTATTTGACACTTTTAATAAATTTTATAGTAAAAAGTGTGTCATTTGAATTAAAAAAAAAAAAAAACATTAGACAAGATTCATTCTTTAATGGTTAACTCTTCCCACCTTTTAAAATAAATGCGTGTATCTTTGTAAATCGTAAATAAAGAAACAGTTAAAGATAAATAAGAGTTGAATTTATCAGCTAAGCCGGCAGCTGTTGCTACAGCCTGTAGTTGTTTGGCTAAAGAAAGAATCAACTATAAAAAATAAGCGTCGCTGCTTTAAATTTGAATCTCTAATCTTTGAAAAGCTTTAATTAAGCGTGAAAGATGCAACAATGAAAGAAAAGAGTTAAGCCCAAATTAAAAGAAAAATTAATCTTTCAATTATAAATTACAAAGTTTTCAACCAATTTAACAGAAGCAGCAGAGATTTTGATTTGATACTCGTAAAAACAAAAGTTTTTTTATTTTATTTAGAACTAATGAAGAAACTATGAAGAAGTTTAAAAATATTTAAGGGAAAGTTGTGCTTTGACCTAAATTTATTAAAAAGCAAATGAAAAAAAAAACATGATTTTATAAACAAAAATCAAAATTTCCAGCTTCATTACTAGTTTTGTTGACGTAGTCGAATTCACTACAAGCTAATCAGCCTGATTACTAGTGACGGTTTTGCCACATATCACACTAACGATGCTTATAATGCTTTAATTAATTATAATTATAACATAATTAAAATTAGAAAAAAAATTACTGCCTTATTGGAAATATTTGTAATTTTCCTTGCTCTCCAACAATTCAACAATTTTTATTTAAATCTGTTGTGCAGCAGAAAAAGCAAAAGTGACAGACCTTGATCTATCAATTAAAATCTTATAGTTGAGAATTTATTTTTTTTTTTTTTTTTTTTTTTTTTTTTTTTTTTTTTTTTTTTTTTTTTTTTTTTTTTTTTTTTTTATAAAAATCAAGTTTTACTACATGGTTCTGGTTTTATTTTGAATTAAGTATTTTAAATGACCTTAAGCTCTAATTGTTATTATTATTTTTTATTTTATGCAGCTTAACTAATTTTTTGTTTTTCAAAAAAAAAAAAAAACTTTGTTAATGTTGTTATTATCATATTTAATTGCTTTTTTATTAGTATTATTTATGGTTTAGTGAACTTTCTACAGATATTTCAGTTTTAAGCAAACTTGATTGATTTGAAAACTAGTTTTAATTTTTGGCTAAAAAGAGTCTTAATAAATTAATTGTTGATGGCTTAGTTAAATTATTTATATAAAACTAAAAAATATTATTGATTCACAAATAAACTTTTTTTTGTCAATATGGCAACTTTTTAAATTAACTAAATTAAGGATCATGTTGATTAAATTTTTTTAATTAAAATAATTAAATATTTATTTAATATAAACATTTTTTAAATGAATTTTATGATTTCAAAATTCATATATATTTTTTAGAGAAGTAATATTTAACAGAGAAAGCATTTAAATCATGCAGGACATTTTCAAGGATATTGTCTTAAACTTTGTCCTCAATAAAAAAATTCAAAAACGACTAAAATTAGCTAACAAATTAAATTTAGCAATTAAATCATGAAGGACATTTTATACGACATTGTCTTAAACTTTGTCCTCAGTAAAAAAATCAAAAATTATTAAAAATTAGATAACAAATTAATTTTAGAAATTAAATCATGCAGGACATTTTATACAACATTGTCTTAAACATGGTCCTTAATAAAAAAATTAGAAAAATCAAAAATTATTAAAAATTAAATAATTAATTAATATGAACCAAAGAAATTATCATTTTAATTTAGTCAATACCGGAGCTAGAAAACTCCTACTGCTTTCTAGCTGCAGCTATGGGAGCAACGATTGCACCAGCAATTAGTTTCTGGTTTTTTCTATTTTCGCACTGGAGTTGCCAGCTGTTTCTAGTCATTTGTCAAAAGAATTCGGTGCTGCCACAAATTTATAAAATATTTAATGAATGAACGCTAAATAAAATTATAATTGAGTCAATTAAATATTTATTTTTTTATTAAAATATTTATTTATTGTTCACTTTTTTTAAGTAAAATTATATATAATCTTATTATTCATATGAAAAATAGTTTAATTAAGCGACCTTTTTACTAAATATTAATTTATTAATTAAATTAACTAAAATTAGACCTTGAAAGCCCAAAAATAAAAAGCTTATTATTCATAACTTTTTAAAAGTATTAGCTTTTGACAAGCTTTTCCTTTTGCCCTAGCCTTTTCAAGAAACAAAATTCTTTAAAATTTTCTTTTCTTAGAATTTTTTTTTTATGTTAAAATTCAATTTATAAATTTTATTCGTTTCATTAATTTTTTTTTTTTTTTGAAAAATAAAATGAATTTTGATTTGTATCTAAATAGTTTCCATTCTTAACTAGCAGTAAGTGTCATGAATTTAAAATTAATTTTATCTTTTTAGTACTATTGACAGCAATATACCTACTAATTCCTCATTTCACTAACCTAAATTTATATTTTATAACGTCTTTTAAATTTATCACTCTTCTTCAAGCTGACATTTTATGTGCGATCGATAAAGCGTTAAAGACTACATGCTGAAACCATAAATATTTTGTACACATTTCACTGCAATAAACTGCAGAAACAAACAAAACAAAAACCTCAACACGCAGACACGATTTGACAAACAAATGACATTTGAAAATTATTTCAAACAGAACAAAAATAAAACAAAAAAACGTTACAAAAACCATTACGATGATCATCAGTGTTGCTCATAAAATACACTCTTGCACTTACAATTGATAAGAGTGTTGAGTACATTTGGGTAATTAGTTTCTAAACATGTCAAGAATTTAATGCTGCTGTCATTTCAAGAGAAATTTCAAGTCAATAGAGTTACAGTTAATTATTAAACTTAAAAGAGCAGCTTTTAAGAAAGCTTAAGTTTTGATTTAATTTGATTTCAAGTTAGACAAGGGGGTCAAATTAATTGCTGTATTTGTTATTGTCAACACAATTGTTGAATTTCAAATTACTCATGTTTGCTTAAGAAATCAAAATGCTTTTTGTTTTTCTACTTCACTTTCTTTATTGTGTTTCTTTTTTTTTTTCTTCTCTTCAAATTGATTTTCATTAAAAACTGTTTTTGTTTCATAAAGAAAACTTTCATTCTTGTGTTTTAAGAATCAAAGCAGGATTTAAAATTTCTACAAACACCATTAGAATGAATTTTTACTTGTCATTTAAAAAAATTTTTTATTGATTTGATTATAGCAATTTTTTTTAAGTTTTCAAAATTTTTAATTTAAAATGCTGATTCGAAAGCAAAAAAAAAATTCTTTTGCTTAAATGGAGAGCCTTGGAAATATTTTTAATTTTTTTTTAGTTCCTAAGTTATAGAATATTCTTTGAATAAAAAAAAGAGAATTTTATTCATAACAGGAGAAAGATTAAGTAAAAACTTTTAGAAAAATTTTTTTTCTAGTTTCGAATTTTACTTATAGATTTAAATTCGTATAGAAAATAATTTTATGTTAAACGATCTAAAAAAAAATTTAGTTTCTAATTAAAATTTTCAAATATAACTTCAAATTTTCGAATATTAAAATTTGCCTAAAACATAAAATTTGTGAAATACTAATTTTATTAAAAAAATTTTAAATTTTTAGTGAAATAATGTGATAGTATTAGATTTCATAGTCAGACTAAAATCGGTATCTGTTTAAAAAGAATTTTAAATTCATTAAATTTTTATAAACAAAAGTCAAAGCCCAATTTTTGTGATTATGATTTTGGCCCATTCATTTTATCTATTAAAAAATATTAAAAATTTAGTTTCTTATGTTTATTAAAATTTTCAAACACAATTCCGAATTTTCGAATATAAAGTCGAATATTAAAATTTGCTTAAAATAGCCAATTTAAAACAAAAAATTAGTGAAATATTAATTTAATAAAAAAAATCACATTTTTAATTAAATGATGTAGAAATTTTTATAGAAAATAATTTAAATTTTTTTTAAATCAGTTAGAAAATATTAAAAAAAATAGTTTTACACAAAATTTCAAATATTCAAATTTCCTTAAAATTTCAAATTTCAAATTCTTGAATTACTAATACACATCAAATTTTTTATTAATTGTTGTGTTAAGGCCTCAGAGATTTGGCATAATATTCAATTCCTATAAAAAATAATTTTCATTTCTATTGAAAACATTAAAAAAAATTTAGTTTTGAATTTTCGAATATTATTTCGAATTTTCGAATACAATTCCGAATTTTCGAACATTATTTCGAATTTTCGAGCATGATTTCGAATATTAACATTTTCTTAAAATATTGGAATTTAATAAAAAATCACATTTTTAAATGAATGTTGTGGAAATTTTTATAGAAAATAATTTCAATTGTTTTTTAAATAAGTTAGAAAATATAAAAAAAATATAGTTTTA
The DNA here is from genome assembly GCA_947397855.1 of Thelaira solivaga. Lineage (NCBI taxonomy): Eukaryota > Metazoa > Arthropoda > Insecta > Diptera > Tachinidae > Thelaira > Thelaira solivaga. The sequence goes on along the minus strand of OX377611.1, from coordinate 77,670,856 downwards.
CGCTACATATTAACATTAAAATTCCAACATAATTTCCAATTTTCGAACACAATTTCGAATATTTAAATTTCTTTAAAATTTCAAATTTAAAACAAAAAATTCTTGAATTATTAATAAAAATCAAATTTTTAATTAATTGTTGTGTTTAGGCCTCAGAGATTTGGCACAATATTCAATTCCTATAAAAAATAATTTTCATTTCTATTGAAAAATTTTTTCGAACATTACTTCGAATTTTCGAACATGATTTCGAATATTAAAATTTTGCTTAAATATCAACAAACGGCTACTTCTTGAATTTTTTTTTTAATTTTGATTAAGAGACTAAAAAATATTAAGATTTTTTTTGTTTTAATTTATTTTACTTTGACTCTGACTTCAGCTGTCGGTTTTTTTTTTGCAGCTCAAAAGCATATATACTAAAAGGTGATTTTATAAGAACTATCGGAAATTTAAAAAAAAAAAAACACATAAAATTCAGAAAAATGCATGAAATATTTATTTGGATCGATAGTTGGGTCGATATAATTTAATGTTTGAAGATTATTTCATGCAAATGTTGGCCGCGGCTGCGCCTCAAATGGTCCATCCGCTTAGTCCAATTTTGGCATACTCTTTCCAACATTTCGGCCGGTATCTCACGAATAATGTTGGCAATGTTGGCTTCCAGTGCGTCAATCGAAGCGGTCTTGTCCCTATAGACATTAGCCTTAACATAGCCCCACAAAAAATAGTCTAGAGGCGTTAAATCGCACGATCTGGGCGGCCAATTGACTGGTCCCAAGCGTGAAATAAACTGTTCACCGAACTCGCCTCTCAATTGGTCCATTGTTTCGCTTGCTGTGTGGCATGTGGCACCGTCTTGTTGAAACCACATGTCATGCAAGTCAAGCTCTTCCATTTTGGGCAAAAAAAAGTTTGTTATCATCGCACGGTAGCGCTCACCATTCACAGTAACGTTGTGATTCGCATCATCTTTGAATAAATACGGCCCAATGATACCGCCAGCCCATAATCCGCACCAAACGGTTGTTTTTTGTGGATGCATTGGTAGCTCTTGCAATGCTTCTGGCTGCTCTTCACTCCAAATACGGCAGTTTTGCTTGTTCACGTATCCATTCAACCAGAAATGAGCCTCGTCGCTGAACACAATTCTTCGATAAAAAAGTGGATCTTCATCTAACTTTTCAAGAGCCCATTCACCAAAAATTTGGCGTTGTGGTAGGTCGTTTGGCTTCAATTCTTGCACCAGTTGTATCTTATAAGGCTTCACACCCAAATCCTTCCGCAAAATTTTCCACGTAGTGGAGTAACAGAGGCCCAATTGCTGCGAACGGCGCCGAATCGATAATTCACGGTCATCACCAACACTGGCCGATACGGCTGCGATATTTTCTTCAGTTCGCACTCTACGTAAGCGTGTTGGTGGTTTAATGTCCAACAATGTAAATTTGGTGCGAAATTTTGTTACAATAGCCCGAATAGAAGCCTCAGTAGGTCGATTAAACTGACCATAAAATGGAAGAAGCGCGCGATGAACTTTCTTAACAGAGCACGCATTTTGGTAATAAAATTCAATAATTTGCAAGCGTTGTTCGTTTGTAAGACGATTCATGATTAAATTATAAACCAAACTGAAGATGTTTGACAGTGACACAAGATACAAAACGTGCGTGAGCTGTCAAAACTAGTGTTGCCAAAAAGATAATAGCAAAAAAATCACTCTTTATAAATTTAAGTGTGCATACTAAAACCGTTACCAAAATGCCTTTATAAAATACTTAATTCGGATAATATATTTTATCTCTACTTTTGTAAAATGTAAAAAACAGTGAATTAAACAAAAGCAATTTTAAGTGAAGCATTTTAAATGTTACAATTTTTTGAAAGTAAATTTGACAATTACAATTTAAGTAAAAATTAAATTTACTGTTTCAAGTAGCGGTCTAAAATTAATGATTGTGTGCTGGCAATACATTCACACTAACCTTTTGTTTGTTGAATAGTGCCATAAAACATGACATTTTCTTGTCACTGATAAACAACATTTACATAAATACTAAATATAACAGGCGTTGGTTGCTTATGGTTGTGGTTGTTTGGCTTTTCAGAAAGAAACGTAAATCTACTTGATAAAAAACAAATGTTTCATAAATTTAAATGGCCTTGTTTTTGTAAGAGTTTGTGTTTTATTTAAAAAAAAAAACATTTTTTTTTGTTTTTATATCATTGCAATTTTATGTGCATTTGACTGTTTTCAATAGGAATTACAAAACATCACTTACCATTTAGTTTAATTTAAATACAAAAAAAAAAAAAAAAAACCAAATGAAGAAACTTGGCGTTTTTTGCAAATACTTTTGTTAAGCAAGTTTGTGATAGCTAAAGTACCCAAAGGAAATTTGGTACTACCTATAAAGTTAAAAAATGAAGAGGCTCCAGGTATTGAAAAAAAATTTCCATTTAAATTTAATTGAATTTTTTTACATGCTTTTAAAATTCAAAACTATATATTTTATATTATATATTTTTAGTTTCTTTATGTTTCTTTAAAGAAACATTTGTTTTTGTATTTTTTTTTTCAACAATCACGTTTACTTTAATTTAAAAAGAATAACTTTTAATTAAACTATAAAAAGCAAAATATTACCAGAATTTTAAATAATTCTAGATATTAAATTAAAATTGATGATTTGAAATACTTATTTGGAAACCAACACAAAATCGTGTGTGACCCATAAAAAATACAAGCAACAGAAATTTTAACATAAATAAAATTAAAATAAAAGCAGAAATCGTAAACCACTGGCAAAAAAAAATATAAAAACCACTGAATTACTTAAATGTAAATTGAGACCCAAAAACGTGTCTCAACTAATAATTTGTTTTCCACAACACAAAATTTTTTTTTATATTTTTAGGGATTTTTTACCAACACAAAATTTATTTAGTGGAATTTTTAGAACTATCACACAAGTACATACGTACATAGTGACGACAGTGAAGTCAGCTTAAAACAATATTTGAAAAGATTTTCATTAAGAGCCAAATCATCATAAATTCATTGAAATTTTCTTTTTGTATGAAATAATTAAAAAAAATTTCCACTGAAGTTGATCGATAACGAATGCCGCACTTTTGCCCCCCAGTTCTTGTGTTAGTAAACTGATAATTAAAATAAAAAAATTCCTTAGAGTCCTTACAAATCTTTCATGTGTATGTTAGAGTTTATTTAGGCCAGATTTTGTACAGTTAAAATCCATATCTTTTTTTTAATTACAAAATTTATATTTTCTTTTTAGAATAGTAGGTTTTTGAATCTAATAAGTGTTTTCGATGGTGCATGACACTTTAAACGACATTGTCTTAAACTTTGGCCTGAATAAAAAAAGTTAAAAAAATTTTTAAAAACCAGCTAAAAAAATTATAATTAAATCATGCAAGAAATTTTAAACGACATGGTCTTAAACATTGTCGTCCATAAAAAAAATAATAAAAAAAAAAATTAAATAAAGTAATTAAATCAAGCTTGATATTTTAAACGATGACTCTGTTAAAAAGAAATATTAAAAAATTAAATTAAAACAAAAAATAAATGTAATTAAATTGAAAAACAAAATTTTTTTTCTCTTGCTAAAAAGCTAAAAATTAAAATTTTTTTTTTTAAATCAAGAGAAAACTATTTAATTTTGAAACTGTTAATAATTAAATCGTCAAGTGTGTTCAAAAAGGCCCTAACATGCATTTAAACAATTTTTCATAACAAACAAAAGAAAGAAAAGCTCCCTGATATTAAAAATGACCGAATTTTGTAAAAATTTTCTTCAGCTTGAGAATGTTTTTTTTTATTGCAGGAATATTTAAATTAATACGGTCCATCCTAATCAATAAAAAATTAATTGAAATTTTTCGTTACTTAGGGTCCTTTTAAAATCAAATGCCCATTGACTTGCTTTAATTTGCTGCTAATCTTTAATAAAATATTTTTTTTTAATTTTGCTTTAAAAAATGTTCTAGCAGGACTTTGTCTTAATACTTGTCATCATAAATTTTTTTATTTGCTGTTAGTCTTTAATAAAATCTTTTTAAACAGATTTTTTTTTTATTTTCGTGCAAAAAAGTTGTCAAGCTGGACAATTTGCATGACTCCTACTTGTCATCATAATTTTTTTTTTAATTTGTTGTTAATCTTTAATAAAACTTTGTTAAATACCTTTTTTTTAATTTTGCTTTAAAAAATTTTCAATCAGGACAGATTGGATGACCTTGTCTTTATACTTGTCAGCTTAATTTTTTTTATTGTTGTTTTTTACTTTTTTTTTATTAAACTTTATAGTTTTTTCTATTATGTTGGCAAAAAATTGTCAAACAGGACAAGTTGCATGACTTTGTCTTAAAACTTGTCATCATTAATTTTTTTATTTGCTGTTAGTCTTGTTAAATAAGTTTTTTTATTTTGTTGGAAAAAATTATCAAGCAGGACAAGTTGCACGACTTGTCATCAGTAAAATTTTGTGCCAACTTTTCTTTTTCCTAGAAGAATGTGTAATATTTATTTATTAGTTAAATTTTAATTAGCTTCATATTAAATATTTTTCTTTTTTTAAATAAAATACGTGTCTGCTGGAGATATTATTTTTTATATAATTTTCTAAGCAGGAAGTAGAAAATGTGTCTTATATCCAGCTTTTGTTTCTAAAATAAATACAAGAAAATAAAAGAAAAGCAAAAAAGAAAAATGCGTACATGCGTGTGCGCGTGAGAGCCAACTTAAATATTTCCGCTTTTGTTTAACAAGAAGCTTTAAGATAAAGGCAATAAAAAAACACAAGAACACTTTCGCTTAAGATTTTTTTCTAATGAATGCATTTTTCTAAACAATTTTTTTTTAAAAGAAATTAGTCAGACTTAAATTTTTTTTCTTTTAATTTTAGATAAATTTTATAAACAAAAGACTAAACAAAATTGTTAAAAAAATTCTTTTGAATAATTTAAAAAAATTCTTACTTATTTAATTATTTTTAATGCTATTTTAATGCCAACTTATTTGTTTACGATTTTTTTTAATAAAAAAAAACCGTTTCTTTTTAAATTAATAAAAATTAAAAGGATATTTCAGCAAATCATAAATTTAAGCCTTTTCAATTCGTTAACAAATTCATAATTAATTACATTTTCTAAAGCGAAAATATTCTATTTTACTTTAATTTTGTTTTATTTCTAAATAATGACTTGGCATATTAACAAATTAAATTTAAAATAGCGGCGTTCTTAAATAGCAAAAACAAAACAAATAATTTCAAGGAGCGCCTTTAACATTAATTATTCTTATTATGTGTGTGTTTGCTTGTATGTTAAAACAAAGAAATGAATAGAACAGAATTGTACAGCACATTTGTGATTGTGGAGAACAATTATTATAGTTTTGGCGCCATTGAAGGTTTTAAATTGATTTTACAGCATGTAACGGTGGGCTGTTTGCTAGTTACTGTTACAAAAAAATTAAAAAAAAAAAAAAAAGAACAAGGTTTTCTTATATTTTTTTTCCATAAGCAATTTGCCTGCAATAGGAAAACCATTAAACCCAAAGACATAAAAACTTACAAAACATTAACACAAGCCCGGCAAACTAAATGGAATTATAAAGAAATGAAAACAAAAACAAACATAAAATGCTTCTTTTAGTTTTGCTGTTGTTGTTTTTGTTATTTTCCTATACAAAACCAATCAATCATTGCAACCTCTAAAACGTTATTTATTCTAATGGGATTTCAAAGTTCATCATGTTTTAAGTGTTTATTTCTTGCACATTTTCTATTAATGCCGCGTGTCCATCATGTGTTTTTAAGGCTGCAAAAATTCCACCACCCCACAGGGCTGCACACCAAGCAAAGGAAAAAAGCAAACATGAAGACCCGCTAATAGTGCAAAAAAAAGCAAAATAATCATCTTAAATCAAACATAAAGGCCATTGAATTCTAATTTGTAAAAGAAAATGTTGCCTGCAATTATTTAGTGTTGCCTTCAAACACAACTTTATTAATTTTAAAGTAAATTTTTTTTAACGAAATATTGAGATTTTCCCACATGTCTGACAAATATGTTGAGATTTCTTTAAAGGCTTTTAAAGAACTTAGGCCTTATCTACGGGGCATGTGCAGCAAAGGTCAAGCGCAGTTAGTGTTTTTCTCTTTATTTAACTACTGCCTTAAGCTGACTTAAAACCAAATATTAATGTTGACTAAATTGCAGTCCTTGAACTGAGAAAAGGGTGTTTATATTTCCTTTAAATTTTGTTATTAGACTCAGGAAAATTTCAGTATTTTTCCACCAATTAGATTTTTCATTAATTCGTTGAAAATATAGATTCATTATATAAAATAACTTCATTAATTATATTTCTTTAAATCACATAATTTATAAAATTAAGCCATTGTAATGAATTTTAATTCATTGGATTTATGAAACATTTTTCTTTTAGTGCAATTAAAGTTAGAATTTTGCAGCTCATATAGCCAGCCAATAAATAGTTTAATTAAATATCGAATGGTTTGTTTTTAAGTAAACCATCAATTTTAGTTTAAAATGTCTTGAAGCAAAACTCACAAAATTCTAATTTAAAGTATTATTTACTTATCACAGTAGGCTTGAAAAATTTGTATAAAAATTTTTTTGTGTTAAAGTACTCGTACATGTTTTTTCTTAAATTTTTTTTTTAAGTTCTGTTAAACTTTAATAATTTTTTGTTGGCAACAGTGGGCCTTAAAAATTTATTAAAAAAAATTTTTTTTTGCTCAAGCTTATATTTTTTTCTTAAAAGAAATCTTTTTAAATTTTGGCCAACTTGTAACAGTGGGCCGAAAAATTTATGTTTTTTTTTTGCTAAAAATTAATATTTTTTAACAGCTTTTTCTCATTGCAGTTAACTTGAACTATATTTTACGTATAACCTAAAAAATTAATTAAATTATTTTATGCTAAAAATTATTATTTTTAACAGATTTTTCTTAGTGTAGTTAACTTTAACTGTTATATTTTTTACTCATAAAAGTGGGCCTGAAAAATTTATAAAATTTTTTTTGGGCTGAAGCTTATTTTTTCTTCAATTTTCACTATTGTTTACTTATAACAGTGGGCCTAAAATGTAAAAAATTTTTTTTTGCTAAAAACTTAAGTTTTTTATATTTTTAACAGCTTTTTCGAATTGTGCTCAACTTTAACTAGTTTTTACTTGTAACAGTGGGCCTAAAAATTTTAAAAATTTTTTTTCTTGCTAAAAAACCTAAATTTTTTTTGCTTTTTAACAGTTTTTTTTTTAATTGCGGTCAAATTTAATTATTGTTTACTTTTAACATGGAATTGAAAAATTTATTAAATATTTTTTTTTGGTAAAAAAATGTTTAATTTTTTTTGGTGAAAAAAATTTATAATTTTTTTTTTTGCGCAAAAATTCATGTATTTTTCTTTTTAACAGCTTTTTCTAATTGTTGTTAACTTTAACTTTTTTACTAGTAACAGTGGATCTAAAAAATTTAGTTCATAATTTTTTCTTTAAAAAAATATTTATAGCAGCTTTTTTGAGCTGTAATAAAGAGGGTTTCTTTTTTTATTATTGCATTGAATTTATGAAACATTGAAATTTAAGTGAAATCATTTCATTAAATTTAAGCCACATTTTTTTTTCAGTGTAGATGATTAAATATTGTTTATAAGGGTCTAAATGGCGCAGTTTAATTGCTGATTGCGTAGCCATTTTAAAATTAATTCTTTTACGCCTTAGCTTGCCCTTGGTCTAAGGAGCTAATAAAAATCTCACAGCTTGTTTGTTTGTGTATGATATCTAATCTGGTTGGCTGTAATACAAATAATTCTTTAAATTCTTCTTATAATTTTTAATTGCATAGAATACTCGTATGAAAACAAGATTTTTGTTTTAAACTACAATTTAATTTAATTTCTTAAAGGTACTTTTTATGGTTTGTTTTTTATCTTATAAAGTTATCTGATACCTACATATTTTTAAATAAATAAAAAACAATAATAGACTTGACTACACACGTACAGATACACACTAAACTTGGAGTGCTGTGTTGTGTGTGTTATCTCTATTTAAGTACTTTAAGATTTTATATCTGCATCTTATATTTCTATATAAAAAGAGTAACAAAAAAATTATATAAAATTTTAAAAGAATTAAATGACATGAAAACAAAAAAACAAATAGAACTTGACAACAACAAAAAAAAAACACTTGTTAAACAACAGAATCTGAATTTAATATCTGTTTCAAATATTAAACTAAACTTGTAACACAAAGAAAAAAATTAGTGCGACTAGCAATCCACAAAGAAGTTAAGGGTATTCAAATATGCTAAAGATTAAACATTTTTTTTTCGTTTATAACAAATTTTTTAGATAAAATTTTTCTGTTGTGTTTTGTTTAGATTAACATTTTATTTATATAAAGTTTAGAGGGTTTTTGTTATTTGAACAAGTGTACTTCAAGTAAACTTTAAATATAATTTAGTGTGTTTGAAATTAAAAAAAAATAAAACAGAATTTCATAAATGCTTACAGTTTTCAAGCTAAAGATTCCCAATTTACACAATGTAACTTTTTTTTAGTCAGTAAATTATAATTATTTTTGAAACAGCTATTATGCGGATTTTTCAATTAAGCTTTAATAGTGAAAAGTTTTGAGACTCTATATCTATGATTTGGGAATATCTAAGAGCACAATGTTCTGTCACTAAAAATATTATTAAACCTAAATCGAAACAAAAACTTAAACAAAAATCTAAAACTAAACCTAAATCTGAACTCAAACATAAACTTGAACCTAAACCTAAATCTGACTTAAGCTTAAGCCTGAACCTAAACCTAAGCGTAAGCCTAAGCCTAAACTTAAGCCTAAACCTCAACCTTAACCTTAACCTTAACCTTAACCTTAACCTTAACCTTTACCTTAACCTTAACCTTAACCTTAACCTTAACCTTAACCTTAACCTTAACCTTAACCTTAACCTTAACCTTAACCTTAACCTTAACCTTAACCTTAACCTTAACCTTAACCTTAACCTTAACCTTAACCTTAACCTTAACCTTAACCTTAACCTTAACCTTAACCTTAACCTTAACCTTAACCTTAACCTTAACCTTAACCTTAACCTTAACCTTAACCTTTACCTTAACCTCAACCTCAACCTTAACCTTAACCTTAACCTTAACCTTAACCTTAACCTTTACCTTAACCTTAACCTTAACCTTAACCTTAACCTTAACCTTAACCTTAACCTTAACCTTAACCTTAACCTTAACCTTAACCTTAACCTTAACCTTAACCTTAACCTTAACCTTAACATTAACCCTAACCTTAACCTTAAACTGCGCCATAAATCTCAAAGAACGTAATGCCTTTATAGTGAATGAATAATAAACCTATTTTTGGGGGCTGTACTACCGAGTTTTGTTCCGTACAGCTTATAAATGGTAAGAAATTGAATTCCATTTACCAAAGTTGTTCAGATTCAATATATTTTTTTTTGTATTTTTTAATACTCCTTTTTTTAAACCTTTTAAGCAGCATATCGTTGCCTTTAAGCCAAACACTGAAACTCCCACCATTATTTTCTTTGTTTGTTTTTTAAGGTTTCTCTTTTTAAGCTCTTTCCTTAGCTTGACCCTTAATCTTTTGTTATGAAAATAAATAAACTAACTAAACGATAATCTATAATTATTATAAAGAAATCAACTATTAAAATAAATTGCTGATTATGTTTATGTAGTTTTACTACAAATTCTGAAAAGATAAACACAGCAAGAAATCAAAATAAATATCAGTTCCTATTGACCAGGGTCATTTACGTTATAAATAGTTTTTTTTTATATATTTTTTGTCTATTACTATAAATATAAACGAATCATAAAAACCAACAATAAGTCTTAAAATTATAAAGACAACTTTCATTAAATTAAATCCAATTTTTTTTTTCTGAATACGTTTTATGGGTGAACAAGTATTTTTCTGAACTAAACTATACCACACCACACCACACCACTTGAAAAAGTTTTTTTCTTTACCCGTTTATTAAATTGTATAAAAAAATTATTATTTTTTTATTACTTATAATTTGTGTGGCTTTAGCAAAAGACCAAACCTTTTCATTGTGTTTTATATTAAAAAAAAAAATAAATAAAAAATAAAATTAAATTAAATCTCAATGCAGTTTCTTAATAAAGACTTAAAGGAGAGTCTTGGCTTATGTTTGGTAGAAGTTGCTGGGGGGTACAGGAGTTATGTTTTTTTTTGTTATTGAAAGTTTTTTTTTTATTTGCTTCAATACGTTTAATTAACGATTAAAAATAAAGATAAATCGAGACACTATTTTAAAAGGCCTTAAGCAAAACGATTCTAAAATTTAACTCAAAATAAAGTAAATTAAATTTAGGTTGTCAATTTTTACTTATTGTGAGTGTGAGTGACAATTTGTATAGGCATTTTCTAGTAACTCCTATGCTGGGCTAGCAGACAAAGAGACAGCAAAACAATTCGGTTTTTACGGCATCACTAAGCGTGAGACACAACGGATAAATCAGCCAAAAAAAAGTCTTTATTCTTGATGAATATGGGACTTATGGAGAGCATGCGTCCAAATCTTAAGGCCCCTACTGACTACCTAGTTCCCCATATAGACTTTGATAAAACTTTCAAAATTGTCTTCCTTTTAAAGACATAAGTGTAAACGAAGTGTGTTGGTTGGTTCACGTGGTGGCCTAATGGCCTTCAATTAGATTCCGTTTTCAAAAAAACGGGGTGTGTAGCTAAGCTAGTGTAATGACCAAACGAGATGTGTTAGAATTTAGGATGAACACTACCTGATCTAAGATGATCTACGTTGTGGTTTTTGTCGTTTTTGCTCGGAAATTGACATAAGACTAATTATGCCTCCCGAATAGCTGTAGTGTTTTTCATAGGCCAGTTTCTGTTGCACAAAAATATTCCTCATAGTGTTTTACAAAAGTCTGCTGAATATTTTATAAAACCAAAATGGAGAATTCAGAATTAAAATTAAAAAGCTGGAAACTTACAAAACGCTAATTTAAGTTTAATTTCATTGAATCCCTCGGCCATAATCAAAGGACAAATATGGGCGCTTTTTAGGTTCAAATATGGGGGAGGGGGGGGGGAGGGCGTTATATGCTAATAAAAACAATACCGTTTGCTATAAACGTAATAATTTTTTAAGAAAACCTTTTAGTTCATTTCAAATTATAGTCTTCCAAGACATAAGCGGTTTTTCCATACAGCCACAATTTTTTTTTTTTTTTTTTTTAATATAAAGAAAAGTATTTTTGTGTGTCACTCAAACACAAATTTTTTTCTTTCAAAAAAATATCAGTTACGGCAATTGGTTACGCGATTCTTGTATATTTTAATCAAATTTCATTATTTGTTTTTTTAATTATGAACATAATCAATGATTTTATTGTCAAAGAAATAAAAAAAACTACTTGAATATTTCTAATTTTGTATGGCTTTTTAACATCAATCAATGACTAAAATTCTAACAATAGAAATGATTTCTTTTTTTATTTGAAAAAATTACACAACAGTGAAAATAGCAATAAAAATAAAATTTAAAGTGGCATTTTTATGACGAAATGTATTTTATAAATTAAAATAAAATAATCGCTTAGGAATGTGACCAAAACAAGTCGTTTTGTTTTATGTAAATTTTTAGTTTCAAAAGAAGTCCAAACCAATCAAATCAAATCAAATATTTGTCGGTCATTAGTCTTTAAATCTTTAAATAAAAAAATAAAAAAAATTTCATAAAAAAAGAAATTAAATAAATAAATAGAAACCGAGTGTTATAAAATTTTAGTAGACAAATTGTTTTAAGAAATATGACAAGTTTAATTAAGTATGAAGAAAAGGCGCAAAAATTCAATGAGGCATAGAAAAATTAATTAATTTTATAAGTCGACCCTCAGCTGATTATAAAAGATTTTTTTTTCAAGCTGGCGCTTACGCAATCGTTACACTGTACAACACACAAAAATTAAAACCCCAGAATCTGCTCGTTTAGGGTAGAGGGGACTTAAAAATACATACAAGTGTATGGGCGTTTACATCTGAATTTAAATCAAAGTTCCTTTTTTGTTTTAATATTAATTGCAAATTGCCATAGTTAAGTTTCTATTTTAGATTTACAAAATGTTCAATAAACTTATGTAAAACACATCAGGTAATATTTTTCTAAGACCTTCTAACTCTGTAACTCTTTTTTTTGACTTCTACTTAAAAAAAAGACTAAAAAGACCATTAAATCAAAGAGTAAAACAGTATTCTTCGTACAAGAAAATTAATTTTTTTTTTCAAAATAACAAGTCTCTGACCAGTGATTATGGTAGAGGGAACCGAAATAACGTACATGTTTTTAAAATTTACATTTGGAATTTAAAATTTGGCTTCTCTGACTAAAAATACCATTAAATCAAAGAGTAAAAAGTATTTTTCGTACAGCAAAATTATTTTTTTTTAAATAACAAGTCACTGACTAATGATTATGGTAGAGGAAACCAAAATAACGTACCCTTGTTTGTTCGTTTTGAAAGTTTACATCTGGAATTTAAAATTGGGGTTCTCTGACGTTGTTCTGTTGTGATACCTGCCGTCACCTAAACCAGTTGCTACTCCTAATGAAGCCATATAGCTTACCGACGCCTATAGGCGACAGTACAGGAAGACTTTTAACAGGGCTGAATGCCTGCTTTTAAAAATTATGTTCTCAGAAAAATGTTTTTTCTTAGAACTTCTTAATTTTAGTTTTTTAAACTGAAATTAATTATTTATTTATGGGGATTTATTTATTCAGTGTAGTCTATGGACATAGATTCCTTACAGACTAGAATATATATAAACAAAATTCTCTACTCTTGGTTTACAGGATAATTTAATTTAAATAATTGATTTAATTACTAATTCAATTTAAATTGTAGAAAAGAAAGTTTTTAAAACTATTTTTTGACACATTCAATTCTACTATCTGATGTTCATTTATGGCATTTAGATGAGTTAAAGATCTAGTTAATGGACTATTTGCAGCTTAGTTTCTACGGCATAATGGAACATAAAACATATTTCTATGTCGAAGTAATAGCCTACCTGGTACACAAAACGGGATAGTATTTAATAGTTCAGGGCAATCAATGTTGTTATTTACTAAGTCATATATAAACATCATTGACTGAACTTTACATCTCTTTTCCAAGCTGGTCATGCCTAAGTGTAGACAACGTGACTCATAAGAAGGTGGAGATTGATTAAGGTTCAAGTGAGGTATAACATACCGAATGAAATAGGTTTACAAAGAAATTTTTTTATCAATATTTTTCATTTTTATATTTTTTATTTTAAGTTTGTTTGACTTTTTTTTTATTGAGATTACTAGATAATTAAGCTTGTGGTCGTATTGTAAAAATTTAATTTTATATCAATACGAGTATTTCGCTCCAATAATAAATAATAAATAATATTTTTTTAGTATCTTTCCGGTTTTAATATGAGCACTTTTCAATTCATTTTAACTTTACATTTCGATTTTAAATTTATACATTCGTCTTTTAATCATCTTCAAGGTCCGTGATAAACATGCATCAAGTTTTCACCCAAAATATGGAACTTTATATATTTCAGCTAAAATATTTAAGCATAATATTTCATTTAATTCCTTAAAGTGGATCAAAATTTGTATTTTGAAGTCGCCTTCAAGACGCGGATCAGGCATTATTAGTGACAGTATACTTGATGTATTAAAATGAAGTGTTTGCTGTAATAAACAAAGGAAAGAAAAGAAAGTTATTTAAGACGAAATAAATTTTTCCTTTTCGCTTTGAGAATTTATATAAACTGTTTCACGTTCTTCTTCTGATTAATTTTTTTCTTTTCAACAAAATGTTTCCTTGGACATTTTAATCACAAATTTTTCTTCTCATAGAATGTTTTTTTTTTTTTTAAATCTATCAATTTTCAATATTTTTTAAGAGAAAATCAGTTACTCACTCCTTTATGAAATTGACACGTCTTGTCTTTAACGTCCTTAAAAAAGAAATACCAAAATTCTGTGGGATCAAATAATGCTGTACAATGATCTGGACGACGAATAGAGTAAACAGTGTTTACCCATTCACCACGAGTTTTCTTAAAAACTTCCACCATCATTGGATTCTACAAAGAAACGAAATTATAAGAAACATAAAGGGTCCGCTATCGAACGTTTTTTGTTTTCAACTAGTGCTTATTTCGTGAATGGTAACACTTAGCTCATGTCTGATTTGACAGATAATTAGTTTTATCCTTCCGCTGAAAGAAAATGGTTGAGTTTTCGCTTCGCTAAGTGGGCCTGCGATCGACTTACAGAAGAAGCTACACTCGATGTTTTTATAGCATTTTCAAAAAAAAAAAAAGTTATTTGCCACCAACTTACATTTTCCGTTCCCAAATCTTTGATATAAATAGCCTCTCCGTGGATGTAAACCGAATTATCGTTCTGATATTCGAAAAACAAATTTGTCAAGTCGCAATATTCATCTAGAAAATGAACGTTGGGAATATCACAAGCAGAAAATATATTTTCGTCTCTAAACAAAATGTCGTATTTATAAAAAGCCTGCAAATGGAATCGGTTATATTTTTTAATATTCAAAACAGGATTTTTGTTTTAGTAACTCACATCAACTGATTTCAAGAATAGAGGAAGCAACGCTATGAATAGCAACACTCCGCTGAAACCCATTTTGAATACAGGCTGCTACAAACGTTAACTATTTACTGCTTGAAAGCCAGATGCTGTACAACATCGGCTTGAATATAAAAATTCATATGAGTCAGTAGTGAGATGTTTTCTATTGATTACGAATATTTCAGTACAATTAAAAGCTTGTAAATAAATATTAAAAGCAACAACAACAAAATTAAACTGCAAATGCAGTGTTTGGTTTCAAAATTAAAGTCTGATTTTTATCGCACAAATTACACACTAAATTTGAATATGGCTTAATTGTGGTACATGGAATTGCCTGTTCAGATTTGAAACTATTTTTTCTGTACATGAAAAGGGTGGAATTAATAAAATTTAATTCACACGCTTTAAATTGTGCAATCAGATACAATAAAAAAAAACTAATTTTTTATTATTAAATTTTAGAATCCATATCCATTCATAGATGGTTATCAAATAACGTCTTAAGACACATTTGACTTTAAGATCAAGCAGTTCTTACTTGAGTAAAACGAAAACAATTTTTTTTCAAGTTGAAGGTGACATGAGGTAAACTTTTGGCCCTCTAAAATGAATTTGTTCTTCATACAGTCCAAACTTTTTTAGATTTCATAATTTTGAGTTTAGATTAAACATAAAATTTTTAATAAAAAGCCATCATAAACAATTTAATTGTTTGTTTAATAAAAAACTTTTTTATCAAGTTTTTTTCTAACTTTTTTTATTAAAAAAATATTCAGAAACAATTTAATTTAATGTTTTTTTTTTTTAAATTTTGTAATTAAATTTTTGAAAAAACTAAATTTAATTTTTAATGGGAAATTAAAAAAAAATAATCAGAAACAATTAAATAGTTTGCTATTTCTAAAAACATTTTTGATAAAAAATTTTTTTTTAATATTTTTACATGAAATTTTTGATAAAATTTTTTTTAATAAAAAAGTTTTTTTTAATGTTTTTAATAAAAAAGTCCTTAGAAACAATTAGATTATAAGTTTCTTACTTGACGACTAACCGTTATCAAGTTATAATACAAAAACCAATTGATTTTTACCTCACAAAAAAATGGAAAGAACCCTTCTCCCCTCACTTATGTAATTTTCATAAGTGTTTTTCTTCAAAAACCCGTTACAATATTTCAATGAAATTTACACATACTATAGGGCTAAATAGAAGCTATAACATGTTACGGAATTGAAAAACGACAAGAACTTTACTGTCTAATATGAATCGGTTAACTGATTTAAATACGTTTAATGACGATTTTTTAAATTGATTCAATTAAAAATTTCGTCATCACTTTATTCCATGGGAATTATTTTAATTTTAAAATAATTTTTTTTTTTTTTTTTTTTTTTGAGAAAAATTCACAGCCTTGAATCAAATAACAATTAAACTTCTATAATTTAATTTATTTTCTTAAAAATCTTCCGCTTTTGAAACAAATAGCTGTGAAAAAAAATACTTTTTTAGGTCACTAGCAAATTTAACCTTGAATTAAACAAATTCAAAAATTGAGTTAAAAAAAAACAAAGAAAAGAAACTACCGCCGCATATTTAAATAGAAAAAAACAATTGTTAGCTTGTGTTTTTTTTTGCAATTTACAAGAAACGTAAAAGCATTTGTTAACAAATTAAAGAAACCAAAAATCAGGTACACATAAAGCACGCATGCGTTTAATAAAATGAAGCTTAAAACCCTTTTTTAAATAAAAATAAAAAAATTCATACAACGAATTGAATTTTTTTTCTTGTGAAACAAATGACCTGCAAAAAGATACGAGTAATTAAATAACAAAGATAAAAAATTTTGCTTTATTTCAATTTAATTTCAGTTAATTTCATTTTAAATTAATTTAAATTTTTTTTTTTAAATTTAATTTAATTAGCATGGCCTTTGAGAGACCAGGTGGGTTATCTCTATTGCGATGCGAAAGAAAACGCATAGCAACTCAATGTAAAAATCATACAGATGCGAATGCAGACTAACCCCCCCCAGCTGTTTTTATACGTTTAACAATATCATTCCAAAAACAGATATATCCGGCAACGCTTCTCCTATATTTTATATTGGCTTTAGCGTTGCCAACTTTTGTTTTACAAAAGCCGAGAAAAAACTTGTATTTAATGAAACAAACACTAAAATCTTAACAAGCACAAAACCAAAATATTATTTTTTTCACTAGTTTGTTTTTGAAAGTGCCATAAGTCCACTTTGAAAAAAAAGTTAGCCGTAATTTTAAGTAGATAAAAACAGAAAAATCAACAAGCATGAAAGCAAAGCTTAATTTTTTTCATAAGTTAGTTAGTTTTGAAAAAGGTATAAGTCCACTTTGAAAAAAAAAAAACAATAAGTTTGTCGCAATTTTAAGAAGATAAACAGAAGTTAAATTTTTTTTAAAAAGTAAACTTATACCACTTTCAAAAATAACGGCTGATTTAATGAATGAAGTGTAGTTTTTCTTATTTTTGCTGGGTAAACAATTTGTTACTAAACTTTTTATATTTAAAATTAAAACTCCTCAAAATTTTTTCAAATTATTGTTGGGAAACACTTAAATTCTAAACTAGTTTTAAGCTGCCAGAAAATAAAATAAAGAGCAACACTCTTGAAGACAGTAAAATGCTGAATTTTAGCAAAACAAAAACTGATAAATTTCAAACACACGCAAAAACCAATAAAACAGACCAACAAAAAAGTAAGTACAAGAAGTTAAAAAGGCCATGGCAAAACGAATTAAAGTAAACTACCCAAAATCAACAAGCAAAGAACTAATGCTTCTTCACAAAACTGAAAACGTAACGTTCTTAAATAAAGAACCTCCTCATGCTCGTGCAGTTCATACAGAAACGTACCAAAAAAAGCAAAAAAAAAAAAACTCTTCAACCAACCTGTTTGCAGTTCTCAAGAAAAACTCACAAAAAAAGCCATTAAGCTTTTTTTTTTCCTTGTATATCTTTTAGTTGTTTTATTTTAAGAAGCTTAAAATACAGATAAAGATGCGCAAAACAAAGTTTTCAAAAAACCTGAACAGCAGACGCAAAAATTGACATGACAAGTAAGATAGACGACTCAACAGACAAACCAACACACTCACTAATACATACATGTGCTTGATCATTAAAATACGTATTTTTAAAATAAACAAATTTAAAACAGTTTTTTAGTTCCCAAACTCATATTTTCTGAATTTCATAATTTTTACTACAAAATGCTTAAAAAAATGAGGTTAAAAATAAGCAAGAGAAATAGCAGAAGAGCGGCAAAAAGGTCAGGTTTCTTATCGATGCCACACCATACTCACAGGGTTCCGCTTAATTGGTTAAAAAAAAACCTGGAAGCCAGCAAAGGAATACCTACCTGAGTAATAACAACAACACTCACCCAACACACGACACACACACTAACCCTCAACAAAATGTTTTAGAGCAGCTAACGCAGTTTAGCGGCAAGTTGTTTTAAATTACTGTAAAAAAAGGATTTTGTTTTGTGATAAATAATCTCTACTTGTCTATCTGATTTAAAAAAAGCGATTCAGGTTTTCATTAAATCCGACATTAATTAGCAAGTAGGGATTTTGTATTGAAAAAATCTTGCCTCTACAAAACTGGTTTATAATTATATCCTGAAGAAGCTACGCAAATTAGAGCGAAATATCGATATAAAAATAAATTTATAAAATACGACCTCAAGCTTAATAAAATAGTCATTTTAATTAAAAAATAAAATAAAAAAAATTTTAATGGCCTGTTCAGCGATGTCACAAGAAAAGCAAAGCATATTTGTATTAAAAACATTTTAACTAAAAATAAAAAGGTTCAATAAACTAACAAATAAATATTTTATTTTTATTTTATTTTTTTTATTTTAATTTTTTTATGTAATAATTTCTATTTCTAATTTAAAAGTTTAACAAAATATTAATCTTTATTTGTGCTTAATTCCATTTTAATCTGGAATTAAGCACAAATAAAGATTAATAATTTTTTTTGTTAAATTTTTTTTATTTAAAATTTTTTAATTTTTTTTTTATTTTTTTTTAAATTTTAATTTTTT
The DNA here is from genome assembly GCA_947397855.1 of Thelaira solivaga. Lineage (NCBI taxonomy): Eukaryota > Metazoa > Arthropoda > Insecta > Diptera > Tachinidae > Thelaira > Thelaira solivaga. The sequence continues at coordinate 77,652,016 of OX377611.1, read as the reverse complement.
ATTATTTTATTTTTTTTTAATTTTTTTTACTTAAATTTTTTTTATTTTATTTCTTTTATTTAAAATTTTTTAATTTTCTTAAATTTCTTTTTATTTTATTTTAATTTTTTTAGTTTGATTTTTTTTTTATTTATTTTATTTCAATTTTTTTTTAATATTTTATTTAAATTTTTTTTTATTTTATTTTTTTTTAATTTCAATTATTTTTCTTTATTTCCTTTTTTTATTATTTAAAAAAAATTTATAAACTTTATTCCCATTCTTTTTAACGACCGACTTATTAATTGAAACAGCCTTCAATCAAATGCAACCAAGAGCATCAACAAAAATAAACTTTCTTCTTTCAACAGTCAATAAAAAAATTATTTATTTTTAATTCATTTCTTGAATAAATTTGCCCTACAGCACTTAAGCTTTCAACATTGTTGCCTTTGAATGCATATTGTTTGCCAAAAAAAAAGAAGAAGAAAGAATAAATCAAGAATTTTGAACACAAAAACCAACACATAATTATCGTTTCAGACATAATTAAAATCTCACAGTCAGACTTATAAAAGTAAAAAGAAAATAATAATAAAAACAAAAAAAATATAAATAATTTCAAGCCACTTTCTAAAGAAATTTCTTTCTCAAAAAAAAAAAAAAAAAAAAAAAAAAATTTAATTAAAAAATGACATAAAAAATAAAACCACCAAACTATAAAAATGCTGAGGCTCTCATGCCGATACAACCAAACAAAAATTCAAAAAGAACTGTAGCCAAAAAAAACTGAAAGTACTTGTCATTTTAATAAAAAATTAAAATAAAATAAATTAAAAAAAAATTGAGCTGAAAAAAACATGTTTCGTTTTGTTGTTATAGAAAACGGTTATAATAACAGTTAAACCCATGAATACGCACTTATACAGCCACACCTATTTTACACTCAAGCATGTGTGTGTCTTGTGAGATGTGAATAAGTGTATTTTTTATTTTTTTTTTTTTTATATAATATTCCCCCCCCCCAAAATAATTTTTTTTCTGTTAAACACAGTCAAACATAAATAACAGCTTGAACACACTATTTAAGCAGCTTTTATATATATATATTTTTTTTTTTGTATTATTGGCTGGAGAAAATTATAACAGCAACAAAAAAAATATTGGCAGTAACAGTAAAAATTGTCATAAGGTTTCAAATTGTATTTTACAGGTGCGTTCATATGTGTGTTTGTATAGGGAAGTAATCTTTTTAATTTCTATACAACAAGAGAAAATAGAGAGCCAGCTAGAGATATTGCATATCAATGCAAATGAGAGAATTTTTATATTAAGAAAACGGAAGTACACAGGGTTAATATTAAAAACAAATTTAAAGTTTTTTTTTTTCAAATTGCACTTTTTCCACCTTAATGCGTAAATAAAATTCCACAACTTGAGGAAAGGAGAACAGTACAGATTCTAAAGACAATTTTGTTATAGATTTTTAGATTAAAAATAATTCGTTGCTTCACTGAAAAAACAACTTCGCTTCTTAGAACTAAATTTTTTACCAAACTAAAATTCAGTTGTGATAATAGAAAATAGAAAATCGCTTGAAATATTTTTATGGGAACTAAATTTTGGTCTTTATTATGGAATTATGATTGGAATTTTGTATTTTTATTGTGGTTGTGATAATCAATTTTTTTAATTGTGAAGATAGAGAATTAAATTTTGGAATTAAGTTTTGGTAACCATGCCAGGAGAATGGGTTTACCATTCAATGTCTACTCTAGAAGTTGTCAAGACGAGGAAGAAGAGCAAACCTTCTCTGCCTTGTTCTGGTACTTGGAAATAGAATCATTAACGGAAACAAGTCTTGTTGTGACTGACTTCACTTTATTATGGGTTCTTAATGAATTAAAATTTGAAAGAAACATGAATTTCTGCTAGAATTATAATAACGAAAGTGTAGCTGTCACCCTGTGACACTACTCTCATGTTACAAATACTGGTTAAGTCTATTATTCATTAAAAATTTAGAGATTTTCTTGGCAGATCGCTCTATCACAGACGGTTGTAGGTGGTGATGTTACATGTAATGAAAAAGGGGTCAAAATTAAGCCAGGCTCTCCTGGCACTTGAATCGACCGTTACATCCACTGCTCTGGTGAGCCAATATAAGGCTGTGTTATTCAATCTGTGACCTCAGGCTGACGTATGGATTTGGTATGGATTCATTGGTAATGAGCAGGCGAATGAATTGGCTAAGACTGGCCTTAACATGGAGGTTTCTATGTGAGTGGCTTAGTAGTATCAGGAGCGATAGTTTTGATCACTACCAGGGAAGGGCGGATACTAGATGGTGAAGTCTGGAAACGTGTAAGGTTACGCGTCAGTTATGGCCCCGCTATGAGGGTAAACGCTCTGCTTAGCTAGGCAGGAATAGAAGAGTCACTGGACGATCGGCAAACACGCGACTGCTCTTCAACGAAAACTGTCGCAGCTGCCGGTCACCCGAAAGTAAGGAGAAAGTCTTTCTCCTTTTCTGCGAGTGCCCGGCTCTAATGGCTTCGAGACACAGATTTCTCGGTGCATATCTGATGGTCGAACTACCTGAGATATCGAGAGTAAGGTTAGAGGACCTTGTCAGATATGTCAATATCACGGAGTGGATCTAAGTCACTTTACGGCCACAAAGTCTTGGCGAGTAGGTAATTCAAAACGGAATCTTGCGATTCTAAAGCAGGTTCGCTACCCAATATATCTATGATAATAAGAGAAATTCGCTTAAGTGGATTTAGTTTCGAATTTGACAAAGTTTGTTTTCCACAGAAACATTTTTCATATTTTTCTTAATTTTTTTTTTAAAGATGATTTTTTTTTAGTTTTGGCATTGCATTTGTGTTTAGCATCTTTGAATTGATAATTTTATCCGGAAGAAGCTACGCAATTTGGGGCGAAATATAGAAAACAAAATAAATTTATAAAATAAGACCTCAAGCTTAATAAAAAAGCCATTTTAATCTCTTGAATTTTATTATTTTATAAGTTTAAGTTTAAGCTAAAGAAAGTGGTGCCTACTAACGGCGCCTTATTTCGTTTTAAAAAAATTTAAGCAAATTTTGCTTTTCTATTTAATTTTGTTTGCTTATTACGAGTAACTTGTGCTTGTACTTGAATTTTTTTTGTTAATAAGCTGGCCAGCTTATTATTTTTATTTTTTATTAAAACTCTTATTGTTATTATTGAGAATTATATATTCCAATTAATAATTAAAAAAAAGAACTACAACAAAAAATATATAATTTTTTTTGCCAGACTGCTTTTGAAATGATGAAAGACTAGAGGGTGAGAGAAGAGTAACTATATGCAGGTTTATTTTTATTTTATTTATTTTTCATCTACGATTTGAATATGTTTTGTTATATGAAGACAATTGGCCTTTCAAAAAAAAAAAAAAAAAAAAAAAAAATACTAAAGCCACCAAACAACTACAGCTGGCAAAATTGCAAAAACCATACAAAACTGAAAGACTACAAAATATACACTCATTTAAATGAAAAACTATACAAAACAGAAAACAACTTACCTGAAAGTGTAGACAAAAATAATTTGTATTTTTGTTGCCACTATTTTATTAAAATAATCCACAGAAAATTCAGGAAGAAGAGCTGTCAAAAACAATAGTTAAAAAAGGGGTTTTTTGCTTAATATTTTATTAAACGAAATTTTCTTTTTTTTAATTTAAAATTTCAATTTTATTTTCATCTAATAAATATCACTTGTTTGTATATTTTTTATTTATTTTTTTTTCTAGGCATTTTTATTTTTTATTTATTTTTTTCTTTAAAAGGAAACTTGTTTTCAGTGGCTTTTGCTGTATTTTTTTTGCATAATGCTACTCGTGTTGCACAAGATTCTTCTGTTCTTTTGCTTAAATATATTTTTATTATTAAACCTTTTTTTAATTTGATTATTAAACTAAATTTTTCTTTGTTTTTTTTTTAATTGATTTTCTCTTAGTTTTAGTTTCTTTTTAATAAAAAAAATAAACTTTCAAATTGAATTTTATATTTTTTTGTAAACCGTTAAAATAAAAACGCGTCGTTGTTGTTTGCTTTTTCTGTTTTTTTTTATTACTTAGTTCGTTTATGTTTTTTTTTTGTTTCTTGCTTCAGTTATAAATAAAACGATTTTAAACCACCACCATTTCGTTCAGCAGTCGTTGAAGAACTAAATCGCTTTCTTCACTTTTGTCTTAAACTTACAAAATATTAAAACTCATAGATACTAAATACAAATACACTTTAAACACCTTTGGAAATTACTCTCTCTCTCTCTCTCTCTCTCTCTCTCTCTCTCTCTTAGAGAATACATTCGCATTTACACTTACCAAATACCCGACAAGCAATATTGTAGTCGGCTTTTCCATTACAAATACAATTAAAAATTATAAATGAAATTTATTTTGCAAAATAAAAAAAATTATAATAAAAAAAAAAACGCAAAATTAAAAACTCTACTTAAAAAATTTTTTTTTTCACTCAACATTTGTTATTTTTTTTAAAGTTCGTTTAACCTTTTTTTTTTTTTTTTTAATTGAAACGGCTAGTTTATTAAGAAGAAGCTACAAAAAGTTAGAGCAAAATATCGATATAAAAATAAGGTTATATAAAACGACCTCAATCGGTTCCAATTTTTTTTTATAAGTCTGATTTTTTACTAACTAATAAATTGTTAACTTTAAATTAGTTACGAAGTCATTGAAAGACCCACACAACTGGCATCAACGACTAAGACATCGAACTGGTCAAGAATAATAGAAAAGAAGATTACGCCTTCAATAATTTAAATTCTCTATTTACAAAATCCATCTGTCTAAATATACGTCACACTAGACCAACATTAATAGAAAGAATAGCATAGATGTGACGTGAATCTAAATAGCTGAATTTTGTAAATAGAGAAATAACTTTTTGAAGGCGTAATCTTTTTTCTTAATTTTTTTTTTTTTTTTTTCTGTAAGGGCCGCTACTCATCGACTCAGCAAAAATACCTAAGAACTCAACCCGTCTTCTAGAGGGGAAGACTTATTGCCAAGCTTAAAGACTGCTCTCTTGTCGTCCGTTCCGTTATCTACTCTTCCCGCTAAGCTCTGTGCATCCTTTCGAGAACGAAAAGGTCTAAGGGTATCGTTTATTCTTCACTGTGGCAGCGCCGTAAATAATGGGTTTCAAATGTTTAATTGAAAATTTAATGTTGAAATATAAAATAAAATCAAAATTTTTTTAATCTGGCAACGTTGTGCGTAAATTGTTTCAATTGAAAATTACCTGCAACTTATTTAGTATAATTAAGAAATGAAACTTAAATTGAAAAAAGAAACCCAAAAAGATAAAAATAATAATAATAAAATCTTCACTGTGGCAACTTTGTACATAATGTACTTTATGTGTTTTAATTAAAAATTTAACAGAATTTGTTTACTTAAATTTTAAAATAAAATTAAATTTTTTTAAAAATTAATCCAAAAATTAATAAAATCTTAACTCTGGCAACGTTGCGCGTAAAGTATTTTTGTACTTTAACCAGTTGTTCACGGTTTCCATTGGAGTATTTTTATTTATTTTTTTTTTATTGTGTATTAAAAAAAAAGACATGCATTTAAACGTGCTGTGCTGTTTGTATTTAATTTCACATCTTGTGAATATTTTTGTTTTACCCTCAATTTATTTGGTTTTCTCTTTGTTTAACTGGTAAACTTCTTAAGTTGTAGTTGCAAGTGAGTTTTGTTTGTGTTTCTTAACTTGTTAGATGTTGAGAGAAAAGTGTTAAAGAGTTTCTTTAAAAAATTAAAAATTTAACGTGTAAGAGATTTTAAGAAAGAGAAAAAGAGATAAGTGTGGGTATCTTAAGTACACGGTGGTTTTTTTGGAAGTACCATACTGTAGCTATTTAATTTTTTTTATTTCTTGTTAGACCATTTAATCTTAGTTCTAGGTAAAAGTATCATTAATGAGAAAAAGTACCATTTTGCAAGTTCCTGAATTTTTTCCCTTTACTCAGCACTGTTTGAGCTCGGTCTGATACTTCTAGATTTGTTAGTATTATAAAAACGAAAAGTACCATTAAAATTACAACAAAGTACTACGATCATTAAAGCCCAATCTCTTAGTTCTAGGGTTGTTTTTATGAAAAATTTAAAAAGTACAATTAAAATGATTTTTAATTTGCTTAAGAGCGGTTGAAACGAGTTCTAGTTTCGTTAATAATAAAATATTAGAAAGTACCATTTTTTACCTTAATTAATTTTTACTTTTGCCTGCTTACCGAATGTCAAGTTAGTGGCTTTAGCCGTTTTGGGCTGGGCGATGATGATAAGTCAGTCAATCAGTTAGTCAGCCAGTCAGTCGGCCTGTCAGTCTTTTATATATTTTAGATTATATAGAATCAAATTCTATTTTCTTGAACAATTTTATTTAAAATTCTTTTTCTTTTAACCACCAACAATCTTGCCCAAGTCAGTCAGTTAGTTTTCTTTCAACGATTACTCATCTTTAGGAATTCTTGGCATTTGAAACAGAAATAAGCACAACCATTTTATCAATAATGCAAGTCTGTCTGTTTGTCTGTTTAAACTCACACTTTAAAGAAAGCATTTTTAGCTTAAACATTGTTGTTATAAAAAAAAAGCCTTCTTTACACACACAGACACAGACATAAATAGTTTTTCTTATGAGTCATTTAAAGAAAATCGTGATATTTGTTTTCTGCTTTTCATGGCGTTTCAATTAGCAACTTTTCTTTAAAGATAATTCAACCCTACGCACCTTATTTTTAGTTTAAAAAAATTATTTTAGTTTTCATCATTAAATATCCAATTATTTAAAATGAAATTTCATTATCATTTGTTGTCTTTCTCTCTTAAGTGTTAGAAAAACCACTCACTAGCGTTTGAAAATTTTCACCTTTTTTTTTTCTTTATTTGAGCTGTTATATTTGAAAGTGGTGTAAGTCTATTTTTTAAAAAAAAATAGTCAGCGGTAATTCTTGTCTTATCCTTATTTTTTTAAGTGCACTTATACCACTTTCAAATATAACAGTTCATTTATTTCCACTTATTTAAAATAATTTCAATTCAGTAGTGTTTTGTTGTTGTTGCAGTTTTAAGTTTTGGTCACTTTGTTGTTGTTTAAAAAATTCCATTAAACAGCAGACGGCGGCTATTTGTTTTGCTCTCTCCCTCTCTATCTTAATTGAAGTGTGATTTAATGGATTTCAAGATTTTTATTTATTTAGTTCACTTATTGTATTATGTAGTCCATACTTTGTATTTATTTTAAGGTCTATTAGATTTGGTAAACAACTCGTTTTTAAATATCCTTAATGAAAAAAATTTTTACTTGAATTTATTTTTTTTTTTGCTAACGTCATGTTATCAGAGCAAGAAAAGAAAAAAATTAAAAACCAGCATCCGGAAAAAAGAAAAAAAAATTAATTTTAAAACACGTAATACATACACTGAAAAATAAGTTTGATTCTGTTAAAAAACTCTGTTAAGGTAAATAAAGAATTCAATTGTGATAGTAGTGATACACTTAAGCCCATTGTTGTAAAAAGCTAGAAAAAAATTAAAAATGCAAATTCAATGAATAAGTTTTTTTCTTAATTTTTTTTATGTGGAAATCATAAGTATTTAATTTTTTTTTTTTTTTTTTTTTTTTAGAAATCAAATTCCTTAAATAATCTTTTTCTTAAAATTGTTAAATATTAAAGCTGTTTTTTTTAATTTATTTTTAATTGCAATTTTTTTTAATACTTTTTTTTATAGAAATCATAAGTATTTTAAATTCTATGAATAGGAATTGTATTAATTTTATTATTCAAGCTTAAGATCGCAATGAAAATTATTTTTATTTTAATTTTCCAATAATTCGGCTTTCTATTAAATTTCTTAATAATAAACTTCCTTTCAAAAGAAAGTCGAAATATTGGAAATTTTAAATAAAAACAATTTTCATTGAGATCTTAAGCTTGAACAATATTTACTAATAATTCTATGAATAAGTGTTTTTTTTTAATTTTTTTTTTAAATTTTTGGTGTAAAATCAAAAGTATTTCAAATTCTATGAAGAAGTTTTTTTTTTAATTTTTTTTCAAAATTCTTTTTTCAATTTTTTTTTTCAAATTTTTTTTTTAATTTTTTGGTGTAAAAATCATAAGCATTTCATATTCTATGAACAAGTTTTTTTTAATTTTTTTTTCTACTTTTTTTTCCAAATCTTTTTTCAAAACTTTTTCAAAAATTTTTTTTTTATTTTTTAGTGTAAAAATCATAAGTATTTCAAATTCTATGGAAAATTTTTTTTAATTTTTTTATGTAGAAATCAAGTATATACAGTTTTTTTAATTTTTTTTTTTTTTCAAACACAATTGTTTTACCGATTTTGTTGCGAAATATCTCAAAATATTTTGGCTTTTACATCATTTTGTAGTAAAATTAAAATTTTTTTATATATTTTATTATATTTAAAATAATTATTAAATTAACTAAACTTTGCCTGCCTGCTATTGTAGAAACACCTGCTACGAAATACAACTTTCACAATCTAAAGCTGTTCTCTGTGTGTATTTAAATAATAAATTTAAGTACTTAAACAAAAAAAATTTCTTAAGAATTTTAATGGTCTATAATACAGTTTAATAATAAACATTGTAGTTTATGAGTTTTATTTTACTTTTCGCTGGCTTCAAAAAATAAAATTTTTGTTTGTGTGAGATTTACTCACAACACTGTGCAATTTCTTAAGAACAATAAAAGCATATTTTGGAGCTAAATAAATAAAAATTAAAAAACAAAATGTGTTTTAAGTATACAAGGGAGTCTTTTAACAATAAAAAACCTTATTTTATTAGGCCTTCAAAAATATTACAAAGTTGCAATTGTTGCTTTTTGAAAATTTACAAAATATTGTTATTTATTCCTCTGGCCTAATTTGATTTATAAGACACTCATGTCTTTAAAATTTATTTTGTTATGTGATTTTTTTTCTTAAAAATATTTAAATGTTTGTTTTATATAACTTTGAGTTTTTATTTTAATATTCTTCTTTAATGGCCGACCATATGCAAAAATAATATACAAGCAATCGGCTCGTTTAAAAAACTCTCAATATTTTGAGTATTTTTTATATGAAATTCTCCGAAGAATTGATCGCTTGTATTATAAAAACAGCACATTAATTTAAAAACTAGCGCTCAATTTAAGATTTCTTTAATTTATTTTTTCTTTGATTGATTCTAGTTAATTTTTTGATAGCATCGAAAGTGATCGCTCCACCAAACCCATGTCTGGGGTTAATATCAGTTTTTCTGCCTAACAAAAAATAATTTAAATTAAAAAAAATTTAATAATACAATTTTTAATACATACAATAGCACAGAATTAAAAAAAAAATTAAGTTATTTTTGACAATTTTTTTTTTTTTTATAGTTAATATTTGGATACTTATTGTAATTTTCTTATAGAAAGATTCAATAAAAAAATTTTTTTTACAATCATAATTGATTTCCACTAATTCAAAAAAAAAAATTAATAAAAGTTATAATTTTTTTTTTTTAATTAATTATTTTAAATTAAATGAAATTCTTAAAAAAAATTTTAATTTTTTTTAATTTTATTAATATAAATTATTTTAAATCTTTTTTTGCTTTATTTATTTAAAGTAAAATAATTTAAAAAAAAATATTATAATAATTAAAATTAAAAAAAATTTTAATTTTGCCTCATCATTCAATTACTCAAAATATGTACCACGAAAACCAAATATTCCCTTTGATAAAACAAAAGACTTAAGACACTTACTTTATTTACAAACGAAGACAAAAGGTTTTTTTGTTAATGAAAGACTTAACACATACATTTCCGTAGTTCTTGCAAATTTTATTTAAAACAAAAGATTTAAGCAACGAACTTTTTTTTTTTTTATTTAAAATTATTTTTAAATATTGATTTTTTTTTAATAATTTTTTTATTTTTATTTTATTGCTTACAAAAAATTTTTTAGCAAAAAATTTAAGTAAAAATTTATAGGCGAAAAAATAGCTATTAATTTTTTTCTTTAGCTTAAAATTTTTCTTATTAGTTTATTGGTTAAAAAAAAAATTTAAGGATAATTTTCTGATATATAAATTGAAAAAAATCTCTAATAATTTTTTTTTACTTACATTTTTTTTTATTAATTTAAAAAAAAAATTAAAGAAAATTTTCTGGCCGAAAAATAAAACTCAAAATATAGATTGAAGGAAAAATCCTTAATAATTTTTTTTTTGATTTAAAAATTTTTTTTATTATAAATTCTAATGAAAACAATTTGAAAATTTTTTGCTCTAACTTGGGTTTGTAATTTGTATTTTAAGTCAAGCCTTGCTTTTTTAAATTTAAACCAATAAATTGCAACAAATCCATCCCACATTTAATTTTGTTAAAAATCACCGCTTATCATTTAAAACAATTTCTTTTCAAATGTTTAACAACCACTTGAAAAAAATGATAAATAAAAAAGTGAAAATCTGTGTACTGGCATAGATAACAAATCAGCCTTTAAAAGCAAACATATACGAGTACACACTAACTATAATACAAAGACCATAAAAGTGTAAACAAAATTCTGGAGTTTTTTTTTTTTTTTTTTAAGAAAAAGACACACTTTAAAACTAAAAGGAAGAAATAAACAAATAAATCTTGGCCTACGATAACAAGAAAAATTTCAAACAAACAAATAAAAGAAAAGGATCAATAATAAACAATTTACATAAAATGGGATCTTTCAATAACCCACAAACTAACTTGAGAGAAATTTGAGATGTTGAAAAAAAACTGGCTGGTTGCAAACCAAAAAAAAAAAAACAGAAAATCAACAAATAAAATAAATAAATTGTTGCTTTACGACAATTAAAATGTTTGCCTTGACAACAGCATGTTGTAGCGCGTCACAACATCTAGAGATTTCTAACCAGACAAAATCCCTTTGATGTGAATTATTATTATGTTGTAATTTTACACACACAGAAAAATACTTTGTATATCAAGAAACAACAAAAAAAATGTACTTGTCAATGCATCATTACGATTACATTAATGATAGTGCTGGCTGTGATACCGCTGCTACAAATGCTGATGTTTATCTCTAATGTGATGACATTAAAAAATATTTTTTTTCTTTCATTTCAAAAGAAAATTAACCAAATAAATACTTTTTAACTGATTTAAGTCACATATAAAAATGACAGATTATTAAGGAAATATTAAATCAACACCAGATAGATCTATTGCATGTGAGAGTGTAAAAAAAATTATACGTTAGTGATTCTTAAAATACTAGTAAAATTTTATTTTAAAATCAACTAATTAAAGTGATATAAAACAGGAAATTGTTTCAATTTAATTTATAAACAACTTAACAATTTCATTTTCATTTTAAACCACAAAAAAACTGAGGCAAATTGGCCATACGTTAGTGGCTTAGCTTCTTTGATGTCTTCTCCACTTTATAGTCCAGAATTTTTATTTCTTATGCCTTTAGCAACCGTGCTAGAAGCATGAGTTTGCCATCAAAATTAGACTATTGTCGCCAAAGTGAGCAGGGCACTTCTTGATTTCAATTCTAGTCGAAATTCGTGTTTCTTTCAAATTTGCATGCACAATAATTTAAAAAAACAAATAATTTTTATCCATCAAAAAGATTTTTAATATTTAAGCTGTTTTTTATGAAAGTGGTATAAGTCCACTTTAAAAAAAAAAATTAATTAGCGGTAATTTTAATAAGATCATGTCTATAACGTACTAAAATTACCGTTAAATAATTAATTTTTTTTTGAAATGGACTTATGACACTTTCAAAACTAACCGCTCATTTTATAATTAATTCAAGAAATATTTAAGGGAAATATTAATTGCTGATTTTTGAATTGAAGTACAAGGTGAGCTAAAAGAAACCACCCTATTGAAAGATGTTCTTATTTTTGCAAATGGCGGCCAATGTCAAGTCTGTTTTGACATTTGTGAACTAGACAGATGTAGAATACAAGGATCGTTATAATCGAAGTGGACGATTTTTCGACCAAAATCATAATGAGCGACGAGACTCATTTCCACCTCAGCGGGTACGTGAACAAGCAAAACTATCGCTTCTGGGGCACCGAAAATCCGCGATCAAAGTGACTGCATGGTGCGCTGTTCACGCTGGAGGAGTCATCGGGTTGGTCAAACGACATTAGTGGACGGTGTGCGCTATAGGGCCATGTTAACCGAGTTTTTTTTCCCGCAATTTTAAATTTAACCCAAAAAATCTGCTAAATAAAAAAATTACAAAATTTAATTTTCAATTTTATGGAAATCTCCTCCTCTTTATTTTTAAATGACTAGTATATTGTTGTTGTTGCTGTTGCTATTAATGTTATAGTTTGTTTTTTTTTTTTTAACGCATCCGTGTGTTTTGAAATGATGTGTTTATAATTGTTTATTATGTGACTAAAAACCCACATTTATCTTATTATTATTGCTGAGCTTCTTTAAAAGCTGCTGTGAGCTATTTTTAGCTCAATGCAAACACAAAATTCGCAAGCACAACAAAAAAAAAAAAAGCAGCAGCTACCACTCAATAATAATAATAATTGAAGCACAACAATGTGCAGGATATGGAATTTTGTTGTTTTTTTTGTTTATCTCATTTAGTTGATTGAACGGGCAGGCAGGCAGGCAGGCAGGAGAAGGAAGACAAAATCAACATACACCTACTGGTACTCGTTACAGTACTCGTCCAGCATTTAAATTGTACATGATCACAAATCCACTTAAGCTGTCTTTAATCTTCTACATCCACCAAAGGCAACCATACAAAAAACGTGATCTTTACTCTTGAACTACTACCAAAAACTAGAAACACACACACACACACACACACATACACACGCAACACTACAAACTCACATAAAAAAAAATTGCTTCAAAATTTTTACATAAAAGCAAAGCTGTGTGCTGTCTCTTCTAGTTGTTGCATTTTTATCATCTACTGGCTTTTTATTTTGTTTGTTTGCATTTTGCAAGGCTTATAAACCACAAGCCCAACACATTGCACCGGTCAATGAAAGTGGTTTATTGCAACACTTTGTGTTGTTATATTTAAGCTGGCTTACTACAGACAGACAGACAAACACATATGGCTCGCTTACTACTACTGACTGATACTACCACTACTACACACACACACACACAAGTACTCTTCTTTCAATGTGCAAATGAAATTAAAAACAAACTGTTTCTTTTTTTGTCGTTGTTATTATTGTTTTATGTTTAAGTGTTGGCGTGTTTATTTTTGCGCTCTACTACCTCAACCATAAAAAGAAGAGAAAAACGTAGGAAAAAAAACAGATAAACCAACTTTACACTAGCATCCTAGTAGATCCTCTTACCCAGATGCTGGCATTGCTGCTAAATAAAAAGAAACGCACGTTGGGGCACAGTTGCCATTTTAGCAAGGAAATAAACTAAAAAGTAGATTGAAAATATTTAAAAAAAAATTTTTTTTGACAGAAAACTTGTTTATAGAAAATTTTTTTATGAAAAATTAAAAATTTTTTTTTTTTAAATTAAAAAATAATTTTTAAATAGAAAAAATGTAAAAAAAAATTTTTTTAATAGAAAAAATGTAAAAAAAAAATTTTTAAATAGAAAAAATGTAAAAAAAAAAACAAATCATAAAAAAATTTTTAAATAAAAAGAAAATTTATAAAAATATAAAAATATAAATATAAATTTTTAAAACAAAATTTTAAAGAGAAAATTTTTAACAGAAAATTTTTGTAGAGAAAACAATATTTCATTTAGAAATTATTTTAGAAAAGTTTCATTAAATAGAAAAATTTTTAAAAGAAAACTTTTGAAGAAAAAATTTTTAACAAAAAATATTTGAAGAGAAAATTCTTAACAAAAAATTTTTGCAGAGAAAATTTTTAAATAGAAATTTATTGGCAGAAAAGTTTTTAATAGAAAAGTTGTAATAAAAAAATATTTAATAGAAAATTTTTGAAGAGAACATTTTTAACTAGAAATTTTTTAGAAGAAAACTTTTAATAAAAAAACTTTTTAACAAAAAATTTTTGCAGTAAGAGAAGAAAAAAAATTTTTAACAAAAAATTTTTCACTATGTAATTATTAGTAGAAAATTTTTATTAAAAATAAGTGTTGTAGAGAAAATTTTTTAATACAAAATATTTTACTATAAAATTTCTCACTAGAAAATTTTTTAAAAGAAAATTTTTCAAGAGAAAATTTGTAACCGAAGGACTTTGAAGAGACAATTAATTTTTCATTAGACATTTCTTAGCAGAAAAGTATTTAATAGAAAAGTTTTAATAAAAAAATATTTAATAGAAAATTTTTCAATAAAAAATTTTTCAATAAAAAATTTTTTCTATAAAATAATTTCCAATAAAAAAATTTTTCTTACCTTTCAATAGACAAATTTTCAATAAAAAGTTTTTTAATTAAAAAAAAAGTTATATTAAATAAATTTTTAATTAAAGCAATTAGTTATTCATATAACTAACTAACGAGTTTTGATTAAAATAGGTTTTTTTGTTTTTGTTTTATAAAAAATTTAAGTAAAAAATTTTAATATTTATTTGTTACTTTTATTCGACCTTTTTCTTTTTAATTAAAATTGCTATTTTATTAAGCTTGAGGTCTTATTTTGTAAATTTATTTTTCATCGATATTTCGCTCCAACTTGCGCAGCTTCTTCATTTTAATTTAAATATTTTTGGACCTGGTGCCATAGTGATTTCGACAAAACATTATCAGCCCATGCAGTCCCATCTCAGTCATCATCATTTGTGCCCCCATATGCGCCTTCTTTAGTTTGATTTTGTTAATTTTTTTTTCGGTTTTGTGTTAACGATTGCTATCTGTAAGAGTTGTAAGTGTCTAACAGCGTGTGTGTGTGTGTGTGTGTGTGTGTGTGTATGTCGCCTTCATCATTATTTTTGGTTTGTTTTCTGCTTTTTTTCTTACTCGATTTTTAATGTTTATTGTTTGTTTATTTATATTCCATGTTTTGTTGCTGCTGTAGTTCAGCTAAATATTCCTTGTAGCGTATGAAAGTATCTTGAGTGTAAATGCTGTAAGTTTGTTAGGTGGGTTTAGCTAGGAGTAATAGTTTCTGATCTGGTCTAATCTGTTTTGGTTGGTTGTCTGTTTCTTTTTTTTTTGTCATTTTTCTTAGTTGGTTAGTGTGGAACCCCTATATTTACACTATCACTTGGTATGTTTGAGAGTAGTTTATCAGTCTATGTCACATTTGCAGACAGTTTGAAGTTTAACAAGTTGTCATTGTTTTGTGTCCTAGTAACAAAAAAGTAAAAATGAAAACAACTCGTAGAAAATGTCCACAAGAGAACAAAAAAATATAGGCAAGAGCTTCTTTTTACTTATTATTTTCTTTCTAACCATGTGATATGATTGTAATAATTCCTGGGAAAATTATTTAAAGAATGCAAACAAGGTATCTCACCATAGTTTTGCAACAGCAAAAAAGGTAAACAAAAACTGAAACTGATACTGATACTCGTACACGTACTTGTAGTGGTACTGCTACTCTTTATTTTATAAAGGACGTTGTTAAGATTGATTTTTTTTGTTATGAAAGCGGGTGTCATAATGTGAGTTATTCTTTTAATTAAAATATTTTATCTAAACTAAACGAAAAAAGTGTGCAATAATTTTGGAAAGAAATTTACTCCAATATTTCCGTAAAAAAGGAATAAATTTTTTAATAAAAATTTAAAAAAAATAATTTTTTTCTGCTAAACAATGTTTAATAAAATATTTTTCAAAAGAAAATTTTTCAATAGAAAATTTTTTAATTAAAAATATTTTAGTATGAAATTTAAAAAAAGATTTTCAGAGTGCTGTTGCTCTAAGTGATTTCAGCAACTACCCAATGAACATATAAAGTAATGAGATGACACATATTAAAGGGGAGAATGTCTAGATTTGTAATCTACCGCCCAAATACTTAACAGTTACTTTGGACTACTTTCAAATTTTTTTTTGAAATTTCCTTAGTTTTAATTGAACTAAAAATTTAGGATTTACGCTAACTTTTGATAGTTTTAAAATATTAATTAAATAAATTAAAAATGTAATAACCTTATTACCTTCAAGAAAGTGTAAAAAAAAGTTGTCATATTGATTATTAGTTTAATTGAATCAATTACATCTTTAATCAAAATAACAAATGTTTTAATTGAACTAAAAAAATTTTTTTTTAAAGACTCCAATTTTTTATATATTTAAAAGCAATAAAAAAAACTAAAAACTAATTAAAAATTTTAATTAAAATATATTGTCGTGTTGAAAAAGAGTTTAATTGAATTGATTAAATTAAATATTTCATTCATATTAAAGTTTTTCAATGAAATTAATAAAACAATTTCTGTTTTTTACATTTTTAATTTCTTTTTTTCTAAATTCTTGCTTAAAGAAAATACTTTCTTAAATTTAATTTATTTTTAACTGATTAAAATGCTTTAAATTATGTACGAAATCTTTGAAAATTATTTCTAATCGCAGCTTGTTTAATTATCGATTTATTCGACATTTATCTTTAAATTATGTTAATATTTTCATTCTCTTTTCTCTGGTTTCATTTTCAAATTCAATAGAATTATTAGCCACATCTAACAAGATTTCTTTGTTTTTTTTTTTCTTTTGCTTTACAGCGACACATGACATCAGAGTGGCAGCGGCATAGCAGAATACGTTAGTTAGTGTTTGAAAAAAAATTAAAAAAAAAACAAAGTCATTGAAGAAAGAGTTATTTGATTCTGTGAAAAATATATTAAAAAAAAATTAAATAAATTTCATTGCGTTGAAGCATATCAGCGACAAACATGTGAATGAACCAGCTAACGTTGACATTAATTCCTATATGTGAGTACGTAACATTTCATTTTTTTATGTAAAATTTCTTTTTTCTTGTTTTTATTTTTTTAATTTTGTTTTCATCTTTTTAACAAAATTTTGTTCAGTCAATAGGTGTTTTTTGTCATTAATTCTTTGTGCTTTTTTTCTTCTTTTTTGTATTTAAATCTCTTGATATTTTGATGTTAATGTCAGTATGAATTTAATTCCTCGTAAATCTCATGTCAAGGAAAATTTATTAAAATCAATTTCTGTTTTCCCATCGATACCCTTTAGATTAGATTTAATACAAAGATTGTGATCAATCAGATTAAAGAAAAACATTTTCATTAAGTTGTGTGTGTGTATGTGTGGAAAATTTAAATTTTATTTATTTTTAATTTTAATTATTTTATGTTGTATTAACTTTTTTTTTCTTTTTTATTAAAGTTTAATTACAGAAAATCTCTTTTTAATTTGTATTATTTTGTGTTCCTTTTTTATTTTTAATATTTTTTTTTGTAATTAAAGTTTAATTTCAGAGAATTTTTTTTTTATTTTAAACAATTTCTTATTTTCATTTAAAACGCACTAACAACCATCTGCGAGTTTTTCTTAATTTTCTTTTTAAACACTTGAGTTCTTTATGCAAATTAACTTTACACACTCTGATTAAATTCAAATTCAGACCATGACAAAATAATTCCAGTAAAAGCATCAAACCTACAACAAGAGAAATTCATTTAATAGAGAAAGAAAAAAAAAAAACAAAAATTCAATATAAAATAAAAACAAAAGAGCTGCAAGACAACTGCCGTAAGCTGGATTTTAGATGGCTTACCGGCTAAAGTGTAACCAACAATGAGCACAATAAAGGCACCCTGTAGCATGCACAAATTTATGGGTTGTATGATGGGTGTTTCCTGTTGTTTTTTCATATCGGCATTATCGGCACTTTTGCCACTGGCCTCATTTGTATTGCTAGTGCTGGTGCTAGTGGGCTGCTCTTCAGCATTTGTAGAGATCTCTGTGGGATTTTCATTTAAAGTTTTCTCTTTGTTATGCTTCATATCCTTGCCAATCAGGCGAGATTGTGTTTCATACTCAGCGGTGGTCATTTTATCCAAAATGCCACTTTCAAAGAGATGAATAAGCCTGAAAAAAAGTTTGTTATTTGTAATAGATTTAATGGAAATTTCTCAATTGCTTAACAATACTTACACATCATTAAGGCTGTCAAGAAAAGGACAACCAATTTGTACAGCTACCGCTGAGTAGCGAGTGTAAAGCTTATGACTTAACTGAAAGGTTTTAGAGCCTGCAAAGGTTTTCTTTAAATTGTTATATGCACACTAACGTTCAAATTCATAAAAAACATTTTTGTTTATTAATAGCTTAATAAGCAGTTTTTCTATGAGAAATTTGTTTAATAACTTCTCATTAAAACAACATGTTTTTTTATAAATTTAGCTGTAAAAAATAACTTCAGTTGTGAGAACTAAATTTTGTTCCTAATCAAAAAATCAGTTTTGACGATATAAAATTGGTGTTACAGCCCGAATAATTTTTAAGAGAACTAAATTTTTTACATCTATTGTCGAATTTTGGTTAGGTCAACTAAAAAAATTCTGTTATTACAACTGAATTTTTGATTGAAAACAAATTTAGTTCTCACAATCGAAGCTATTTTCTGTGTACATAAGCTTACACACGGAAAACAACTTCGGTTGTGAGAACTAAATTTGTTGCCAATTGTGATTAAAAAATTTCTTTAGTTGTAGTAACCAAAATAAAATTTTGCTGTCCGATTTTTACGATTAAAAAAATTTTTGGTAACTAAATTTAGTTCTCACCACCGAAGTTGTTTTCTCAGTGTACTAACCATGTTGTTGCATATTAAAAAATAAAGTCTCTCGGCCCCCCAATACCGCCTTGTTCTCCAGGCCATCATTAATTAATTTTATGCCCGCCTCCACAGAATCAATTAAATAGCCCTCTTCGTTAGGATTTTGTAATTTCATTAAGGCATAAAGCTGGCGAAAAATTTCAGTGCCATTCTGAAATTCATATTAGGCCTTATTTTACGGTTGTCGAAGTTGTAGTCAATATTTGAAAGCATCAATATAAAGCATTTGGACAGCGTTAACGCATTCCTTTGACTTTGACAACCGTAATACGGCAGAATCAGTCGCAACTTTTAGCTCAAATAAATTTTAAATGAAGTGAACACAAGCAAAAAATTTATTGAATTAAGAAAACAACTTTGGTTGTGAGAATTAAATTTGCTTCAGTTGCGGCAGCCGAATTTTTTTTAAAGGTGACCAAAGAAAATCGATTCAACAGCTCGAACAATTTTCAAGAGAACAAAATTTTGCACTGTAGTATCAACTTGTAGTTGCTACAACTAAAATGTGTGATTACTACAACTGAATATTTAATTCAAAACAAATTTAGTTCACAAAATCGAAGTTGCTTACTGTGTTTGACAGTACCATATTTGCTAACACAAACAAATATTCATACAAAATATGAACCACAATAAAGCCAGTTCTTACCTCCAACATATCCAAAGAAGTGCTTTCCTTTTCCACAAACAATTGATAACCATCATGAATCATAACATTTTGCAAGCGTTGCAAAGTATTAATGGGAGCTTCGCGGGCGGGCCTAGCAAACTGTGAAGTCAATTGGGCTGAATAAACATCTGCCAACACATAAGTGGCCGCTATCCAATAAACAATCATTAAGAATTTAGCTCTATAGCCATGATACAGTTCCTGGCAAGCTAAAATTAATAGATAATTTTTAATTTACCCAACCAAAAATCTATTACAAATAAAAACAAAACACTTACATTGTTTCAAAAACAATTGCACGGTAAACCAAATGCAACGTTGAAAAAGATTTTTTGGTAATTCTGCCACCTCATTTGTATAATAAAATTGTTGTTCCATTTTGGCCAGCCTTCTCTGAAACTGAGTGTCTATGCGGGTGATTTCTTTAATGTAACACATGTGAAAGGTGTTGTGGTTGGTTATTTTGCGTGACAATTTCTTAACATGGGAACGATGCCATAGATGAGGTGTTGCTATGACAAAATAAAACACTGGGCCCGATACAATGATGGTAAAAATTAAATAAGGCCAGACATTGGCTTTGAAGGGTCTTAAAATGGCTAGGGCCTCATTTAAACGGCGTGGAGCATGAGTAACAAATGCCCCCGAATCGGCCAAAGTAAAAAAAGAAAACTCAATGGCCTTACGACGTTCCCAGCTAAGAGAAACATCTCCCATAAAAATATCAGCCAGCTGCAAGTGGTTTAAATATAAAAAAAAAAAAATAATTTCTATTTAAAAAATCTCACCCCTAATTGCAGCATGCCTATGCCTCCTGTAAATGTCTCATTGGCATCATCATCATCATTTTTCAAAGAGCCTTGGGTTCTGCCATAAGCTTCAACATAAACAAATTCAAAATTCATGTGTTGGGCCAGCAATTGCAAAAGCCGATGATCACGACCACCCGTTACATTCACCTCTTTGTAGTCTAGCACATCATCAGCTGAGAAATTTTCCTCAAACTTTGTAACATCCACAGAATTATTTGCATACGTATCGTTATCGTAATTCACCCAAAACCAGGGAGGAGACTTTAAAAATAAAATTTTGTTTTTGTTTCGTTCAATAAAATTTTAAGTGACATTAATTCACTACTAACATGAAATACCGGCACACGAAATACACGTCCTTGAAAATTTGCATAAACACTTTTAGAGGAGGGCAATAGAGGCTCCTTACTAAGACCCAAATTGTCACCATCAAACCAGCTCACCAAAGTTAAATCGCCCAAGCCATTTGGTTCAGCTTGATTATAATAAATACGAAAACTGCTAAGAAAATTTGTTACAAGAAAAAAAGGCAACTTTTTTATTCTGCGCTTTACTCACGCTCTTTTGCGTGGCCTTGTTATAACTGCCGCCCTCATAGGCTCACGAAAATTTAAGTTCAACTTCTTTGGCGGTTGCCTAGCACCCCAATAGAACAAAAATAAACTTAAACGATGGGCCAATCTGCGTTCATGTATCTTTTGCATTAACTTGTAGGGCTTCAAAAATATTAAATTTACACTTTCAATGGAACCTTGTAAACTGGACTCAATAAATTGAAAAAATAATTCCTCATCATAGAAAATCACCGACTTTATGTTTAATTGATGCAAATTTTGTAGAAACTCATCAATATTTATTTGTAAATTATGGTTTTCGTACTCATTGTGTTGCATTTCATTTAGCGTAGAGTTCAAGTAATTGGAGGCTGCTGTCTCTACTAGTATAGCCAGTTGGTTGGGGTGTATGCTTTTGACAATTTGTGAAAGTCCTAGAAATTTAAGAATTTTGGATTTTATTAAACATTTTTGTACAACAAAATCGCTGTTTTGTTATGAGTTACGAATTGAAACTTTGCGTAGTTTCTTTAGAAAAACATTGAAGCGTAATATGGACAAAAAAATAAATAAAATTTCAATAAAAGAAGAAAAAGATCAAATAAATGAGTTATAAATAATAAACATTAACAGCCCAAAAAGACTATCTTGCTGTCGTCCAAATCACAGGCCAACCCAACCCAACTCACTTTGAATTTAACATGGAATGCTACTTAACGCATATCAGACTTGGACTTAAAGCGTGGCATTCGATAAAAAATGAAATCGATTGAATCTCTTTCTATGAAAAACTTAAAAAATGTGGCGCTCTAATTTTTTTGTTTTTAATTTATTTCATTATTTTATTTTGTTAATTTTTTTTAAATATCTTTTTTTTCTATAATTTTTTTTTTACTTTTCTTAATTTTTTTACTGTTTTAAATTTTCATTTTATTTTATTTCTTTTTTTTTTTAATTTTGTTTTGTTAATTTTTTATTTTTTTGTTTTGGTTTTAATTTGTTTTATTAATTTTTTTTAATTATTTTAATTTTTTTTTTAAATTTCATTTTAATTTTATTTTTTTACTTTTTTAAAAATTTTTATTAACTTTTATTTTTTATTAATTTTTTTACTCATTTTTCATTTTTATTTTAATTTTTTATGTTATTTAAAATTTTTTTTTACTTTAAAAAAAATTTTTTTAATTTAATTAAATTTTTTTTACGTGTTTTATTTTTTTTTTTAATTTAATTTTTCTTTCTCTTTTTTTATTTAAATATTTTTTTACTTTTTTTTAATTTTTATTTTAATTTTTTATTTTTTTAATTTATTTTTTTTTTTCTTTTAAATTTTTTTTTTAATTTTTATTTTAATTTAAATTTTTTATTTTTTTTTATTTTTTATGTTAGTTTTAATTTTTTTTTATTTTTTACTTTAAAAAAAATTTTTTTAATATAATATTTTTTTTTAATTTACTTAATTTTGTTTTTAATTTATTTTACTTTTTTTAATTTAGTTTACTTTTTTTTAATAATATGACTATTTTATTAAGCTTGAGGTCTTACTTTTCAAAAATTTATTTTTATATCGATATTTCGCTGCAATTTGTGTAGTTTCTTCAGGATATAATTATATCCTGAAGAAGTTATTATTTAAAAGAAAAAGGTCAAATAAATTAAAAATTAAATTAAATTTTTTTTAATTTTATTTTTTCTTGTTAATTTTGGTTTATTTTATTTTTAATTTAAATTTTTTTTTAACTCTTTTTTAATATTTTTTTTTTAATTTTTTTTAACTTTTTTTATTCTTTTTTCTAACTAAAACCTAAAACCAGTTGAGCTACGATTAAGTTTTTAATTTTTGCTTTTGCTTGAGTCGATAAAAATTTTCAATTTTTTTTTGTTTTATTCCACACGAAAGTTTTATTTGAATTTCTTAACATTCATTTAGAGTTTAAATAAACATATTTTGTGTTTGATTTGTTTTTTTCACTTGCCTATAGACACATCAGACATATTCCCTTTTGGTTCTAGAATTACCCCAGCCACTGCCAGTCTAAGAAGCATTTCACAAATTATTAACTTGAAAATAAGCATTTTTATCTTCTGCTTCTGCTGGCACTTTTTTTCTGTTGCTCAATATTTGTGCACAATCACAAATTACACGTTTTAAGCTTCTTTCTAATGTGTGTATTTTTAGTTAAAGCTTTCCTTGAGTATTAAGCGTTCCTTTAGGTATTCCTGGTATTTGTACTTAGAAGAAAATGAATGAACACCTGTGCATGCTTTGTTAGCATATTTATACTCTTTGGGTCCTATAAGCATTTTAACTCTCCAGTAAAGAAAAAGCAACAACAACAACAAAAACTTGTTAGACATACGACTTGAATAAATACCTTTTGATTAGCAATTATCCTATCATTTTCATTTTTTAAATTTTCACTTTTCTTCAAGGGTATTTTCAAAGTTTCTTTTTTCTTTTTTGTAATAATTTTAAATATCACCTGTCATATTTTTGTACAGACACATTGTGTCATGTTACATGTCAATTTATTTTAAAACTATGAAAACATATTGATTTATGCTTGTGGCCACATACTAAAGTGAATAGGAAATGCTAGTGATATGAGGTGAGAAAATATAAAAATATTTTTTATTTAATTAATTTACAGCTGTGGGATAAGAATTTATATAATGAGGAATTGAATATTAAAATTATTTTTTTAATTAATAACATACACATTTTTCAAATTAAATTAAATTAAAAAAAAATTTTACGAAAAAAAATCAAGGAAAAATTGCAACAATAACGTTTTTATTGTATTTTTTTAATTAAAAACCAAAATAGTGCTCTTAATTGGTTGATGCCACCATATTTTGGTGAATGAATTTATGGTTGCATTAATCATACACACAGAAAACAACTTCGGTTGTGAGAACTAAATTTGTTTCCAATCAAAAATTCAGTTGTGATAATCGAAATTTTTAATCTTGACAATAGAAATTCGGTGTTACAGCTCGAAATATTTTTAACTGAACTAATTTTTGGCCTTTATTATCGAATTTTAGTTGCTACAACTGAAAAATTTGATTATCACAAATGAAACAAATTTAGTTCTCTGTGTGTAT
The DNA here is from genome assembly GCA_947397855.1 of Thelaira solivaga. Lineage (NCBI taxonomy): Eukaryota > Metazoa > Arthropoda > Insecta > Diptera > Tachinidae > Thelaira > Thelaira solivaga. Next base: position 77,628,039 of record OX377611.1, on the reverse strand, counting down.
GACGGCTGGTGGCTGAGTATATAATTCTGACTGAAACTTCTCAAAATCTGTACACTTTCTGAGTATAAACTATATATTTCTGAACTCTACATTCCAGTAGCTTTCTACTCCTTTCGATTATGGTTTATTTTAAGTTTTTGCTGTAAAATATTCTGAGTGAATTTCCTTAAAAACCTGTAAGCTTTCGGAATAAAAACTATTTAGTATAAAGAGTTTAGGGAAAAGAATAAAATTAGTATCCAGTCTAGAGATGTTTTTGTGACGACTTTTAAGAAATATTTATGCTTTTTCAATGAAACAGCCGATTTTAAGGCTAAGAAAAGATTATCCCATAATCATATTTACACTAAAGTCGTTGGCTTGTATTCAAAGAGACTAATAACGACAGGTTTTTGAGTAAATTCACTCAGAATATTTTACAGTAAAAACTTAAAATAAACCAAAATCGAAAGGATAAGAAACCTACTGGAATGTAGAGTTCAAAAATATATAGTTTATACTCAGAAAGTGTACAGATTTTGAGAAGTATAAATTATGACAAATTTTTCATACAAATTTGTCATAATATCGATTTCAAGTCTACTTTAAGTTTCTTTAAATACAAGCAGTTCATAAAATTCTTATGAACAAAAGTCAGCTTTTAATAAAAGCCTACTTTTATGTGACTATGATTATGGTCCATTGTGTTTATTTTTTATTCCAGTAGCTTTCGATTTTATTAATTTTTATGAAATTATTTCCTTTTCTTTATAATGTGTCACGAAATTATAACGGGTGGTCTAACCATAAAGCGCTATATTAATTATGAGTCTCAGCTTAACGAAAAGTTTTTTGCCCAACTTAATTTAACATTTCTTGGCTTCAGAGTTTGATAAATTGATCCATTGAGCAGCCTTTTACAAAAATGAGCGTTCAAATCCAAATTTATATATATATTCGGGGCCTTCGGGTCAACATAATCTACCAAATGTGTTTACAATTTCAGCCAACCGGGTCTGTGGGAAATATGAAAACATCTGTAGAGGCTCATCCAGTTCATTCTGCGGACAACATTGCTGCTGTTAGCAACCTCGATTCAGTATCGTGCCCCACACTTGAACATCTCACGAACATCACTGATGTGAATTTTAAATAAAGATTTGAATTTACATGCTTACAAGGTTCAATTGACTCAAGATCTTTTTTTTGAATAACACAAATTCGCGGAGCTTCTTGGCTTGTCTGCAGAAAACACCCAGGGTCTAGACAGGAATCGAACCTACCACCTTCAGATTGGTGGGCTAGTACGCTACCTATTAATCTATGGCGACACCTGAAGATAAATGGAACGAAACAATGGCTATTTTGCGCGAGAAATTCAATGGCCGTGTTATTTAATGGGCCGCCACGATCTTGCGATTTCACACCGTTGCACTTCTTTCTCTAGGGATATTTAAAAAAAGTGTACGTCGATAAGCCAAGAACAATTCAAGAGCTAAGGGATGAAATAATTCGGCACATTAACGATATTGAAGCTTAATTATGTCATTGAAAATATGGACCATCGGGAGCCTTGACGAGCTTTTGACACATAATTGTCACAGATCCTTCTCTCATAATAAAAAATATTAGAATGATCTGTGAAAACTTTTTGTTTTATTTACAATTCACAGCGTGAGTTTTGGTTGGACCATCCTTTACAACATGTTACAGAACTAACTAACTGTTCGCAGGTAATTTCACAGACTTGAATTACCTTCAACTCATTTTTCTTAAGTGGACTTATAGAACTTTCAAAAATATTATAGGCTGTTCAGACATACACGTTAATTGAGCAATTAAGCATTTTACGCAATTATCGCCTTTATTGAGCTCAATTTACCATACAAATTTCCATTAAATAATTGCGCAATTAAAAATTGATTGCACGTTAATGAAGTCAAAATCAAAATGCAACTCTTTGTTGTGCCCTTAAATATCAACTCAAAAGTGAGAAAAGTTGATATTTTCAGTATTAAAAAAAGAAAACGTAAATAAATTTAAAAATAAATGTCATAAAAAGGAAATGGCAGCCGAAGTAACCGGTAAATAAATTTTATAAAATTGTTATTGAAAATAATTTTTAAATAATATATTTCTTTTAATGAATAGCTTGCCTTCAAAACATTTTATTTTTTAAATTTGACTTTCTTTTCACTTTTTATTTTATAAATACTCAAACATATTTTCAAAAAAAAAACTGTTAATATTTTCAGTTGTCAAATGCTTAATTGCGTAAACTTAATTGAATATGTGTGAACACCCAAATCAGTCACACAATTTACAACTTAATTGACTTCATTAACTTTTATGTCTGAACAGGGTATTAGCTCAATTACCCACAACTTGTATATAAATCTAAAAATGTTGGGTGTTTTAAAATATATCACTTAGTGTAAGTACAGTCCTAAGAAGGATAACATATCATTATAAACCATTTCACGGAAGCTACTTTGATCTTCGGAGAATTACTCGCATTGATTCTTTTTGAAAAAATTCATTGTTATTGTGTTGAAAACGGAAATTAAATTTCTTATTTAAAATTCAGCTACCGCTAGCTGGCTATTTTGTGAGGGTTTTTTTTTACAATTTTGCATAATTTTGCTTAAATCATAATGTGTTGAGAAACATTTCCGTAACAACCAAGTCCCAACATATTTCTCTAATCTGCTGCATATGTTGTTTATAAAGAAAACAAATAAAAGGCAGCAGAAACCAGAAACCAGAAACCCATAACATATTTTACGAGTATGTTTTATGGGTTTTCTTGGTTAAAACATAATTAAAAATATAAAAAAATTTAAAAAAAGTGGTAGCATTCCAACAATAAATAAAGTCATTTAAAAAAACTGAATAAAAACCTCATCATTAACAACAACAACAGCAAATAATTTATCAAGATTTTTTTTAACAAAAGCAGCAAACAAATATTAATCATAACATGCGGGTGTTATAGTTATTAAATGTTACCAAAAATATAAACAACAACAACAAAAAGAAATACTCCAGTTTTAACAAAACAAAAATGAATATGAAAATTATGAGGGCAATAAAATTGGATGTGTTGGGGTGGCTAGAAAACAAAGGCCAGCTGTTGTTGTGTTTGATATTTATTAAATGCTGCAATAATATTTGAATTTCCTTCATTAAGAAAAATTATGAAATTTTTGATTTCACAAAAGAAACGCTATAAAACGCCAAACACAAATTGCACTCGTATCTAAAAATTCAAGTGTGTGAAGATAAAGACTTCTAGTTAAATACGTTTTTTAAAAATATCTCATGCAATAAAAAAAATTTCCATACATATTCTTCACATACGAGTATGTACTGACTTAAAAGGGGTTTATAAAGATATGAAGTTATTCTGGCCTAGCCCTTCGATCTCAAGAAATGGGACCTAATGGAAAACAACCACAATGGCTAAGGCTATCATCCTGGGTTTCTTTTAATTTTATTTGGGAAATTTTTTAGAAAACATTGAAAATTTCACTTAGTACAAAGAAAAGAAGGCTGCAGTGGCCAAACCCTTCCATCTTAAGGCATGGGATACACATTATTTTAAACGGAAGGCTGTCTAGATTTGTAATCTATTGCGCAAATATTCAGAAATTACTTTGGATTATTTTAAAATTTTTTTTTTTTTTTTTTTTTTTTTTGAAATTTCCATTTTTACCCCAGTACTGTTGCTCTCAAGGATTTTAGCAGTTTCTATTTTGCATCATAAAATAAAAACTACTAAATTATTCGAAAATGTTAAAACACAGATTAAATTCCTTTTTGATTTTGGTAATTTTCCTTCGCAAAATCGGGAATGGTACCTCGGCAAAGTGGGGAATGGTAAAAATTCCTCAAAGCAACAGCACTGGGGTATATGGAAATTTAAAAAAAAAATTTAAAAATAGTCCAAAGTAAATTCTGAGTATTTGGGCAATAGATTACAAATCTAGACAGCCTCCCCTTTTAAATGATATGCGCCCCTCCCGTAATCTTCTAATTTTTTTTTTTTTTTTTTTTTTTTTTTTTTTTTTTTTTTTTTTTTTTTTTTTTTTTTTTTTTTTTTTTTTTTTTTTTTTTTTTTTTTTTTATAGAAACATAAAATCACTTTAAAATTGAAATAATTGTTTACCTTCGAAAACGCAATGTCAACTATTGCGCAACACAATGGACAATAAAAATCATCGCAGAGGTCTCACGAAGCTTTTAATTTTACTCAAGGTTTCTACCGCTGATCATAAAAGTGTCGCGGTGTAGTGTAATAAAAACAGTCTCGTCCCTGGATATCAAACCAGTGAAAACATTTGGCTGCTCATACTTTGTCCATTGAAAATGGAAATCCGTTTTCTATATAAAAAATTAGTTAGGTAACGTGTAGTTCTTCACATTGCATATCTAATCGTTCAGTAAAAGCAGCTGATGGACGGTAGGGGCTGGCCATGTGTACCAACGTTAAAAGAGATTATACGAATCCACTTAAATCGAAGACTAAATATTTTCCCCCTTATCCAAAAAAATTAACGCAGACTTTAAAGTCGACTTTTTTTGCATAAGAGCATTTATGTTTATCTATAAATAGAATTAGATGCTGATTAGAATCAGTGCGACTATTTTCATGTTACAAATTTTACCCAAGTCTAGTATTAATTAAGAATTCGTAAACTTTCTTGTCTGTTGTTCAAAATATTGAAACGTTTTTAAGCCATACATGTGAGCTGACTTAGAGTTTATCTCTCGTTCTGTTGCCAATTAACTCTTATTTGGGAATGTGACCTATGGCTTTCAATTCATTGAATTTATGAAACATATTTCTTTTAGTGCACCAGGAAAAAGAAAGTCAACTTTCTGGATTAAGTCCACCTTTTTCCGTTTCGCATTCACATCAAAGTTTCGCTTAATTTTTTATTTTTTTTGGTATGTTATTTGAGCTCTTACTTAAAACAATCGATTCATTGTGCTTGCTGGCCACCACTAGCTTCCAGCTAACTTAAAATTAATTATAAACAACGGAAATTTCATAAAAAACAATTTTTTTTGTCTTAAAAACTCAACTAGCAATTTAATTAGTGAATTAATTTGAAATTTGTTAAATTCAAACTAAATCACTAGACCATTACCTCAACTGAAACTTATATTTAGTTTATTTTATGGTTTTAATGTTGCAAATAAAAAAATATTTAATTAAATGTAAACCAACCACAAACTTAGAGCACAAAAAAAATAGAAACTAACGTTAAAAAAGCTTTTACTATTTTTTTTATATAAAACGGCTCGCAAAAATAATTTAAATTAAATTTCTAATTAAGCAAAGAAATAAGAAAAAGAGTAAAAAAAATTCTTTCATTAAAAGCAAAAGTGTTTTAGTAGAAGCGTATTTAATATGAGCTTTTGGAAGGGTTTTTTTTAAACTAATTAGGCCTTCCCTTCAAGAAAACTATTTTTTTTTAAATGTGAGAGCAAAAGTGTTGATACCTCTTGTAATGATATGGTACGATTAAGCCTGCTTAAGCTACAGTGGGAGCTAGCTTACACTTTTAATACAAATAAGCCAACTTAAGTCACCATAAGCCAGCTTAAGTAAGAATAAGCTGCCATAAGACAATGGAAACTAGCTTACACTTGTAAAGATTTACTATGAATAAGCTACCTTAAGCCAACGTAAGTCAACATCAGCTAGTCTAAATGGCATTATGACTGCCATTTCTGATAAGACTGCCTACCACTTTTTTTGTTCGTTTCGTACTTAAGTCAAAAACTGTATGAGTCGAGGCTTTTGAGTCATAGCTAAGCCATTTGTGAAGCGATCGGGCTGAATTTCATTAGCAACCTTAAGACAGCAACAACTGACAAATTGATATGCTAAACTTTTTTATACATTGCGTAAGGACTTTAGAAAGTTGAATTCAACGACTACACAGACAGACAGACAGATGGAAATCCCTTAACCGACTCCGCTATTTATAAAGATACAGCATATATGTACAAAAAACGATATCACAAACTTATATACTCATACACCCCGCTTACTCACAGCGAAGGGTCTGAAAGGAATAGAAAAAAAAATAAATTCACCTTTTCTTTCTGTGAAACTGAAAACACATGCGAAGCAATAAAACAGCATAAGAAAGAAATCTTAAGATATTTAAAGCCAAAAGCTTTTTTTTACACAAAAATAAAAATCAAGAAACAATTTTCTTTCTAAGTATAGCAAGCAGCACATTTATTGGAAAGTGGAAATAATATTTTTTTTACTTTTCAATATCAAGCAACAACAATAACTACAGCAGCAAAAAAAATTAAAACGTTAAAAAGACTAGACTACAGCCCAGACCCCAAACTAATAAGCCGACAAATAAATGTTTGAATATTTTTGGTCTCAAGATCAATACAATTTATGTTGCAAAAAAGATGCCACACATACGTAGCCACATGCATACACACACTTACTAAAGCTTTAGCAAAAAAAAATCTATAAAATATTTAGTTGTAGAAGTAGAAAAAAATTAAATAAAAGAAAATTGTTTAAAAAAAAATAAAAAAACTAGAAATTTATAGAAAAAAATGCCCATATTGTTGCCATAGAAACAGCTGAAGAGGCGAAGAAAAATTACACTTCTTTAATAAACCAGCATCAATTGCATGCTTTGGTAATTGCAATAGCACTCTCGCATCAACAACGCACAGTAGGCTGAAATAAAAAATATTAGAATTTTTTTTTTGAAAAATGTTTAAATAAATCATAATTAAAGAATCACAGTTTTTGTAAAAGATTTCCTTTTCTATTCTTGGTTTTGAGCTTTTATTTTTACTAGAATATTCTATTATGGAAATAATTTTCTAAATGTGATAAAATACTTCTCTTTTTGCTGCCTATTACACATTAGCGGTTATTTGATTTTATTTATGATCACTTCAAAACGGTATCTGTCTATAATAATTCTCATATTAAGTGCAGCAATTAATAATTTTTAATTAAACAAAATTTTCATTTTGATTCAATTAAAAATATTTAGAATTTTTTTTTATCAGATTAAATCGACTACATCGGCTAAATATTTATTTGATTCAGTTAAACAATTAATTGGTTCAGCTAAACAATTAACTAACTTCATTAAACATTTAATTAATTTAATTAAACAATTAATTATTTCAATTAAGTATTTAAATGATTCTATTAAATACTTAATTTATTCAATTAAACATATAATTGTTTAAGCTAAAGAAGCAATAGTTTCAATTAACATTCAAATAGACATATAATTGATTCAATTAATTTAATTAAATATTTAATTAAACATTTAATTGATTAAATTAAACATTTAATTAAGTAAATTAAATATTTAATTCATTCAATGAAATATTCAATTCATTCAATTAAATATTTAATTGATTAATTCATTCAATTAAACATTTAATTGATTAATTCATTCAATTAAACATTTAATTTATTGAATTAAATATCTAATTGATTTAATTCATTTATTCAATTAAACATTTAATGGATTCAAATAAATATTTAATTCATTCAATTAAAGATTTAGTTTATTCAATTAAATATTTAATTGATTTAATTCATTCAATTAAATATTTAATTGATTCAAATAAATATTTAATTCATTCAATTAAAGATTTAGTTTATTCAATTAAATATTTAATTGATTTCATTCATTCAATTAAACATTTTATTGATTCAATTAAACAATTTCAATGTTTAATTAAATGCTTAATTGGTTCCATTACCATTTATTTGATTCAATTAAAAATATAATTTATTCAACGAAACATTTCATCAATTCAAATAAATAGTTAATTGTTCCAATTGATTCAATTATACATTTATTTGATTCAATTAATTCAAATACACATATAATTTAATTGATTAAATTTGAATGTTTATTTGGTTCAATTAATTATTTAATTGAATTAAACATTTAATTGATTCAATTAAACAATTTCAATGTTTAATTAAATGCTTAATTGATTGAACTTACCATTTATTTGATTAAATTAAATATTTAATTGATTTAATTCATTCAATTAAACATTTAATTGATTCAGTTAAACATATCCAATGTTTAATTAAATGCTTAATAGGTTCAACTTACCATTTAATTTTTTTCAATTAAACTTTCAATTGATTCAATTAAACATTTAATTATTCCAATTAAACTTTACTTAATTAATTAAAATTATTAAAGTTAATTAATTAATTAAAATTATTTACGTTAATTAATTAATTTAAATTATTTAAGGTAATTAATTAATTTAAATTAAAATAAGTTAATTTAATTAATTTAATTCAATGTTAATCTAAGACAATTAAATATAAATTGTTGCAATTAAGCATTTAATTAATTCAATTAAACATTTAATTAATTCAATTAATATTTTAACAATTAAACAATTTTTGAATTAAACATTTAATCAATATTTCTTAATTGAAATTTTTAAGTGAAGCATTATTTTCTTATCTCTTTGCACAGCCCTCTTTTAATCCTATTTAATTTAAATACATCTTTCAGCTAAGCTATAGACTGCCCTCGATTTAGCTTATTTCCCTTGACTTATAGATATGGGTCTGCACAGCATGGTATCACATGCAGTGCGGAACCATGCAGCTTTTTGATATAATTTTACCTAACTTGCATGAGTTGCGCTTTAACCATTTTGGAAATATTTTTTTTTTTTTTATATAAAAATTTATTTTTAACTTTTTTAAAATTTTTTTTTATTAATATTTTTTTCTCACTGTTAATTCCACTGTGCTGTTTGTTCCATCTACTAAATATATTTCAATTGAATTTAGCTGTTCAATAGTCTTGTGGGTTAGATTAGAAAGTTGTGGTCGATTGGCGGCCAACAGTGTCTGAACGTTTTGCCTGTCTATTTGCGCAGCAATGGTGGTGGCATTTTAAATGGCTTTCAATAAATACAAATTTTATTAAGAGCTCTAATAGAGAGAAGGCACAAACTTAAATATATAAAATTGAAAGAAAAATAAAACGAAGGCGCTTTAAACGACTGCAGCTACACAAGACAACAAACGAAACAATTTGAAATTATTCTTGAAAGTTTATATCAATAAAAGATTAATTTTTTAAACTAACAAATGGTAATAAGAAACTGACTCGGCCAGACATTCCTAAGCCACAAAAAAAGATCAAGATTGTCTTGTTTAGAGGATTTAGTAAAAGATGTTTGTGATGGCGGCCAGTCAGTCAGTCAGTCAAGTCAGTCAGCTTAACGATGAGTGTGTTTGAAAGAGAAATTATATTACGGGGCTAATAAAAATCAAATCAATATTCAACATGTTGGCTGTTTGCAAAATGGGTGTTAGTTCCCATGATCTTGTATTAAGGATGATTATGAAGATGATGATGATGATGCAAATATTACATGTTGGCCACTGAGGATGTTTTGTGATGATGATGATGATGTTGTTTGTGATGATGCCATTATTTAATGTGCTTTTCGTTTTCATGCTCTAAACTAATTTCTATGTTGATAATAAAAATGTTGTTGATTGTATCTAATTGTTTATGATGAGAGCTGAAGACTTTTCATTTCTACAAAAGCTGGATTGCTTGTGCGTGTGTGTGCTTTTGCTTATATTTTATTTTTTATTTTTTTTTTGTCTACTTCATGGCTTCTATCATTATCCTCACCATCAGCAGTAACACCAACTTGCAAAGCATCAGCATCAGCATCTTTGCAACATTTCATTTTCTTTCCTCAATTAGTGCTTGAAAAGAAACTTGTCTTTAGCTTGAGCGTTAAATAATTTCTTCCATCAATTTTTTCAATTTAATATTTTTCATTAATGTCAAGATCATGTTAGAAAATGTATGTTAATTTTTATTTAGTGCCATTTTCTTTCTATTTTTATTTGCTTTTTATCATTTGCCACATGCTTTTTTGTTGAAAGGCAGCAACACAAACTTTGTTTTACTCTTTGAAAGATTTTTATGGGGTTGATTTGTGTTCAAGGAAGTACTTAAATCTTGGTCATTTGTGAGAGTAAACTTCTTTGTTCGTTATAAAAATATAAAGCAGTTTGCAAATAAATGCCATTAAGATTTATGTGAAAATTTGTTAAGTTATAATTAAGGCTTCGTACATCTTCCTTTTGTTTCTGCCTTTTTTTTTTTTTTTTTTTTTTTTTTTTTTTTTTTTTTTTTTTTTTCTCTTTTTTTTTTTTAGCTGCTAAGCAAGGTGTTGGTGAAGAAAGTGCAGCCTAATTCCCAACTAAAACAATCCCAGGCTCTTGACGAATTATGGGATTAATTTTAATTAGGCCTTTTGGGTTGTGTATCTCACAGCTTAGGCAACTGATTCTAAGTCTTTTTAACTCTAAGCAAACTCTTAGAATGTATTGCGATGTTTCTTATTTGTCCTAACAAAAACAATCGGAGTATTCATGTAACACCCAAATTTTGTTCAGGAGGTAGATAATTTAGTCTACCATGTCATGCCAACAGTTCAGTGTAGAGTTTGATGTCATTTCTGCTAAAGTCAAAAATAACCTCTGCCCTAATTCGTTCATGGTAAATAAGTCTTCTTGACTGCCGCATGAGTCTCCTTGAAGAATCAGTTTCGGCTCTTCAGCAGTCATTTCTGCAAAAATTAAGAATAGACTGAGCTCTAATCAGTTGGAAATTAAAGACTCTCCTTAACGAATCAGTTTCGGCTCTTCAGCAATCATTTCTGCTGAGATTAACAATAACATCTACCCTAATACTTTCGGAGCTAATGAGTTTCCTTGACTGGCGCATGTCAGCTTCGGCTCTTCAGCAATCTTACAGACTTTGTTTTTCCCCTGTCTGTAGTAAAACACGAATCAAAATATTGTTCAACCCGTAGCAGGGCTCTGAACCTATAAAAGGAATATTGGCCACATAGTAGGACATATTCTGATATCCATACTACAGCAGTGTTGCCTTAAGAGTCAAAATAGAATTTTCATAGAATTTTTCTATTAATGTGAAAGGCCTAGAGCTAAAACCAGAACAGCCAAGGATCTGACAGTCAACAAAAAGTCTCCCAGAAATCTTGCCTTTCTACATACTATTTAATTCTTTTAAAAAAAATATATAAAAATAAAAAATAAAAAAATTTTTTCAATAATTTTTTACAAAATTAATTAACAAAATTATTGATTAAGTTTTTACCACCTTTAAAACTGTTTCCTACTAAAAAAATTTTCAATTTTGTTTACTCTTCAAACGAACTCAGCTTTTCTTTCCTTTAATTCCACATGTTCCCACAATTAAGTGTGTATGTGTGTCTTATTTTGTTTTTCAGTTTTCATATTCACACGCAAAAATGTTTACAATATTTTTTGTCATTAATTTATTTCAAAATTCAATTTATTGTCATTACACAGCCTGAACATATACGACTGCACATGCACACAATGACTTTGTTTTCTTGGTTTTACTTTTAAATTTAAATAAATTTTGTTTTGTTGTTTTTTTTTTTTTTTTAATTCGTATTTTGCTTAGAGGCAGCAGCACATACCAAAAATACTGATTTCAAAAACAAAAGAGGGTAATAAAATGCAAGCTTTAACAACAACTTTTTTTTGCTTCTGCTCATCAACTCCTAATGCAGATGATGATATTGATGATGATGTTGAGGTTGCTTACAATTGCTTCAGTTTTAGTTTTATGCCTCTTTGCCTTTTCTATTAGAGAAGAAAGAGGTTTTCTAGGGAGATTTTTTTATTAATCGGAGCAACGATTTGCTAGTTGCTCCAGCTAACTCATCAGGCTACATTTGAATACTTTGCTTATATTCAGATAATTTTTAATTGTGCTGCGCTTATTATTCTTAATCAGTTAAGTTTTTTTTTTAACTAAACTTCTCTTGTGCTCTGTTAGCTCATCAGGCAACATTTTTCTGTTAAATTAATTTTTTATAGATTAATACGACGAATCAGTTAGGTTATATTTTGTTTACTTATGCCAACCTGGCTTTTCTCGTGTTAAGTTTTGGCAACTAGTCTTCTTTTGTGCTCAGGTAGCTCATCATGCAACCTTTTAGAATTAAACTCATCTTTTAAAGATGCATACGCGTCATCAATTAGATTTTATTTTCTTAACTTATTCTAACTAGGGTTCCCTAGTGCTCTGCTAGTTCATCAGGCAACCTTTTCCTGTTAAATTCTAGTGGTCAGTTATGCCAACTAGTCTTCTCTTGTGCTCAGCTGGCCCATCAGGAAAGCTTTTACTTATAAACTAATTTTTTCTTACTGAATTTTGAAACTTTTTTTTATAAAAACAAAATTAAACTCTTAAAAAAATCAGCCTTTACAATTAAAAAAAACTGCAGTTTGTTATTTGAATAGAGAATTGCTGTCTATGATTTTTAATTTTATTTTTTTTTTTTAAAGTAAAAATACTGTTTTTGTGGGTGTTTGAGTGAACACTCGTATGCTTTTCGCTGGGGTCTTGCTAACAATGGCTGAATTAATGGTCTTGAGAAAATATTGCATTACTTTTACATTGATCGTAAATGTTACAAACAAAGTTAAAACAAAAACAACAACAACAAAATGTAAACTCTTAATGCTACACATATTCACTCAATTGATGGCGATGGCAATGGTGATGATGATTACTGAAACTAAAATAAAAATTACCATAATAATGGTGATGGCATACACACTGTTTCCATACAACATAATTAAATTAAAAAATACATTTTTAGTTCATTTAGATGTGATTACAGAAATAACAAATTTTGCAGGCAATTTAAAAAAGATCACAAATAAAGATTTCCTGATGATTAAAGATAAGCATGTGGAAAATACTTAGAGGCAACTTTTGCCAGCTCTTTACAGCTTTGATTTAGCCAGTGCTTAAGGAAATGGTGTAGTTATAGATGATGTGCAGCTTTTGTGGTTTCAAAACATGAACATTGTTTAAGTCTTTGCGACGATAACTGGCAAGACAATTTTTTTTTTCTTAATTTCATATATTTGCTTATTGTTGTTGCTGTTATTTTTTTTTTCATGTAAAACATCGTGTTGTATTAGACAATAAATAATTGTGTTTTATTGCATTTTTATGTTGAAGAAAAAAAAATATTTATTGAAATTTATACTTATTCGCTGCAAGTACAATTGTTTTGTAAACTTATGCTCTCATTTCTTCGTTATAAAAAAAAAAAAAAATTGTAATTTGAAATTTTGTTTTGTAATCGTAGGTACTTATCTCCTCCTCCCTTTACAAAAAAAAAAAAAAAAAAAAAAAAAAAAAAAAAAAAAAAAAAAAAAAAAAAAAAAAAAAAAAAAAAAAAAAAAAAATAATAATAAAAAAAGTATTACAGCATAATTTTAATAATTTAAAATAGCAAGAAAAGAAAACAAAACAAAACAAAACAAGCAAATAAGCCAGAAAAATATATTTTGGCCTCATTTTTTTTTTAATAATTAAAAAAAAAAATTAGATCCTTTTTTGCTGCTTTAAGCGTTTTGAACACTTTAGCCAATATTATCTGCTTCCAAGATTTCAATTAATTAAGAAAGCGGGCATATCATAACTACATATACGAGTACATGGTAAAGGCTTTCCTACTGACTTACAAAAACAACGCTTTCGCCTGTGGCATATAAAATAAAAGAAATTCAAAGTATATTCGTTTATACACATGTATTTTGACCCTAAAAATAATGGCTGCCCAAGAAGTAAACAAATTTTGACAGCTATTGAAGCCCAAACGAGAAGGTTAAGTGTTTTACCGTATATAATTCTGCCATGGAAGAGGGTTTGCGATTGATTTCACTTTCTCTGTCACTTCTTCCCTTTCTTTATTGCTTTGCTGTGTTCCTCTCTGTCTCAAACTTTCTGTTGTTCTCTATCTCGCTATCACTATTCAGGTTAAAGAAGAGGATACAAATTTGGTAACAAGAATTATCTGATGTGGAAATGAAGGAATATTGCAGAAAATGACATTGAGAAGTGAAGACAAGAGTAGAGTAGAGCAGAGTAGAGTAGTGTAGAATAGAGCAAAGTAGATCCCAGCAGAGCAGAGTAGAGTAGAGTAGAACAGAGTAAATAAAGTAGAGTAGACCAAAGTAGATCCCAGCAGATCAGAGTAGAGTAGAATAGAGCAAAGTAAATAGAGCAAAGTAAATAGAGTAGAGAAGAGAAGAGAAGAGAAGAGAAGAGAAGAGAAGAGAAGAGAAGAGAAGAGAAGAGAAGAGAAGAGAAGAGAAGAGAAGAGAAGAGAAGAGAAGAGAAGAGAAGAGAAGAGAAGAGAAGAGAAGAGAAGAGAAGAGAAGAGAAGAGAAGAGAAGAGAAGAGAAGAGAAGAGAAGAGAAGAGAAGAGAAGAGAAGAGAAGAGAAGAGAAGAAAGAGAAGAGAAGAGAAGAGAAGAGAAGAGAAGAGAAGAGAAGAGAAGAGAAGAGAAGAGAAGAGAAGAGAAGAGAAGAGAAGAGAAGAGAAGAGAAGAAACTAAGGAAAAACGAAGGAATAATCTGTCATGCTATTTCTGAATGTTCCATAAAATTTTGTTAATCCAACCACAAAAAATTTTTTTTAATTTTTCTTTTTTGATTGTTCTTTAAATACAGCAAAACAACTTTAGATTTTTTTACTTTAAACTAAATTCCCCTTCTCCCTACATAAAAATAAAAAAAATCGGCAGATAAAGCAAAATCGCAACATATTTTAATTTTTTTTTTTATTTTTTTAATATTTTTTTTGTGGACTCATGTTCATAAGGCACGCTTAGATGCACTTGATTGCATTATGGCATGTGTGTGCAACATATTTTACACATGTTGTTTGTTGTTGCCTTAAAAAAAGAGGCTCTTTTTATTTATTTATTCACCTGCTACTTTACACAGCGACTTCTTAATAAGTTTTAGTTTTGTTGTTGTTGTTATTGTTGTTCAAATTAATATGATTTAAATTGAATTTTATTTTTATGTATTTAAAATATGTTTTCTAAAGCCTTAATTATTTGCAATTAAGAAATGCGTTATAAAATTGTTTCATAAACCGAGAAAAACTCAATATTCATTTACTTATGAACAAAAAAAAAAAAAACAAAAAAACAAAACATAAAACAAGCGTTTCTAAAGCCCGCAGTAAGCGGTATTTTCTTTTTTTTTTAATAAAATAGTTTAAACACTTTTTTTGCCGTTTAATGCTGTTAATGTTTCAATTTATGTTACTTGTAGTGTTTGCTATCTTTTCTAGTATCTCTCTGTGTGTGTGTGTGTGTGTTTAAGCAATTGCAATTAAGTTCATGGTACTAAACTTTCATAAAATTGTTGCAAAAAGAGTGGAAAAAAAATTATAAATAAAAATTGCTCTTATAAAATTTAAAAAATCTTAAATAACAAGTTGAAAAACAAAAAGTGAAATCATTATGTTTTGCCAAATTTTGCTTAATTTTATGTAACAATGCAACAAAAATAATCACCACAAAATGTAAATGAACTTAATATAACAACAACAAACATAAGGAAAAAATTATATAAAATTAAATTTTTTTTTTTTTTTTTTTTGGAAAATTTGGATTTTGTCTTAACCAAACAAGTGGTTAAAAAGCAACTCTTTACAGAAAAACCATTTCAATTGAAAATTTCTTCATAAAATTATTGTCATATTGATTAAATTTTTAATTGCATCAATTAAATCATTTCCTTTAACAATTCCCTCTGTTTGTATCTCCTGTGGTTAGCGGCTGATATAAGTTTGCTTAGGGTGCCGCCCTTTAATCATGCCCACGGAGTTTTTACGTACTTTATCATACTTCTTCTTCGACTCTTACTTTGACCAAACAAATTAAATTCTATTTAGAACTTTTTGCAACTGAATAATTTAGAAAGTAAGAAACAGTAAATAAACTTTGTAAATTACATAGAAAAAGCAAAACTGGTGCATCTCTATTGAGATCTAGCAGGATATTGGAAGAAAACACCCTCTCTTAAAGAAAAGAACCAGTCGACACCGGGTAACAGCATTAAACCAAAAAAACAAATAAAAATGCAGAATATTTTTGGCAACTTTTTTAAAATTCATTTCGTACTTTATATGAAAGAAAGCGAAACTATTAAATTAATACTGACTAGCTGATTATTTAATTAAATTTAAAACAAAGTTGTGAGTGTCTGTCTGTGTATTTTTTTTTTTTTTTTTTTTTGTATTTCATGAGTTTGTTTTTTCTTAATGCTTCGTTTCAGTTGTCTTTTGTTTTTAAAAACCTCAAGTTTGTTGTTTCCCCCATTAAAAAGATTTATGCAATTTTGTAATTTGCAATTCTTTAATTTAGCTTTCTTTGTTGTTTTTATTTTTATTTTTAATTAATGTTTTTTTTTTTTAATGACAGCTGAGTATTATTAATTTGTATGTCTCTCTATGAAATGATTAATTTTTATTAAATGCCAGTGACATATTCCCCATTTCTCTCGTATTTGGGTAGACATTAAATAATTTTGTGTAGACAAAAATTGAAGCAATAGAAATTTTAAAGAAATTAAAGAAACAAACACACACACTTGTGTGTGTGTGTTTGTTAATATATTTTCCAAAAAATTTTAAAAAAACTGCCACAAGTTTAAATAAGAAAATAAAAAGAGAAAAACAAGTTTATTAAATTATTTGATCTTATTATTAGTAAATAAATATTGTTCAAGCTTAAAATTGTTTTTATTTTAATTTTCCAATATTTCGACTTTCTTTTGAAGGTCTTCTTCAGGGAATAATAATAATAAACATTTAAAAAAAATTTCCAATCACAGCCTTACACTCAGGGCCATTATTACCACTTTAAGCAATAAATCTGGCTGTTAAAGTTGCCATATCTATAATAAAAAATATGGCAACTTTAAATGCTTAAATTCATGTTAAAAGTTAAAGGCAACACCTACAAGCCTTTAGCTTATCACACACTTTTTAATTAAAATCTGTTTGTAATTACCAAAAACCATTTTAGTTGGCCCTCAGTCTATTAAACAAAAGTTAGTGTTTGTGCTTGTGTCTCTTTTCTAGCCTTTTTTTAGGCCAATTGAGCTAATTTTTTTTATCTCCCCCCTGGAACTGGTCCTCAAGATGAAGTTAAAAAATAAACTTTAAACGATTTTATGGCTATTTCTTTATTTATAAATTAATTACTTAAGAAAAAAACTATTTTCTGAGTTAAACAGCATCAATCACTTTTTAAAGTTTTCCGCATTTTTAAATTGTCTTTTTTTTGTCTCTAATAAATCGGCCGTTAATTTCCATATTGCCTGCATAGAAATACTTACAAAATTAAAAAAAAAACTTGAGCTTCAAATTTAAGTTAAATTTCTATTACACGAGTTTGTATGAACTCATACGTAGCATGAACATATACAGCATTTGGTTGCTGGTTGTCCCATAAAATTAATGTTAC
This sequence comes from Thelaira solivaga, assembly GCA_947397855.1. NCBI lineage: Eukaryota > Metazoa > Arthropoda > Insecta > Diptera > Tachinidae > Thelaira > Thelaira solivaga. Next base: position 77,610,636 of record OX377611.1, on the reverse strand, counting down.
TTCCACTTTTATTATTGGACTCAAGTTTTTCTGCTTCTTCAAAACACAGTCAGTGTCATCAAATAGAAAAACAGAAATGAGAAAAATGTAAAAAGACAAGTTTTTCACATGCACAAGTCCATACACCCGTTGTAACATAACATGATCATGATCTTTCTTGTCTTTTTCGACTACAAGGAACATCATTTATTTTTTCTAAAAATTTTCTTGATTTTTTGTAGTTGTTGCAAATTGCATGTGTTTAGTTGGTGTTGTTGCTGCATGAAAGTGAAATTTTTTTTTTTACTTGTTTCTTGTTTTTCCTTTTTTCTTTCTAATTTTGCTTTTTCATTTAGTTTTAGCATACGAACATGCCACATACAATTTAACTATTTATGTTTTTATCTCCTCTTAATCTATTTGCGATTTTTCATGTTGAGCTGACAACATTAAAAATAAAATGTTTTTTATCAACAAGTACAAGAGGGTGCCAAAATTTATTTTTACCCACACACACTCATAAAATTAGAAAAGTAAAAAAGAAACACAAGTCGCTGTCAGCTATATTTCTGCCCTAGCTAGACTTGTGTAAAATGATTCATAATTTGGCTGATTTTGATATCAAATGCCCTTAGATTAGAGTTTTAATCTATTGCTTTTAAGTCATTTTTTTTTTAACCCAATTTTAAATTCCTGAATATGTTATTAACAAAAGTCAGCCTACTTTTTTGTGACCCTGATTATGGCCCATTGAATTCAATTCAAAACATATAAAACCTTTGAAATGGCATAAATATGATTAAATTAAACATTTAACCTGCTGAATTGCTAATTCAGCTTGCTGCACTTGAGTTTATTCTTGCTAAATTAAATATTTAACTTCGTGAACTGACCATTCAACTTGTTCATTTGGCTATTTAGCTTGCTGAATTCATTTTTCACATAATAAGTTTCACATAATAAGTTTTGAATTGGCTATTCAGCTCGCCGTATCTAACATTCAGCTTACTAAATAAAAAAACTCATTGAATAAAAAAAAATATTTTTTTTAAATAAAAAATCTATTAAATAAAAATAATTCAAAGTGCTGAATTAAATACAAAATCCATTAAAAAAATATTGAATCTAAAAAAAAAATTTTTTTAAATCAGTTGAATAAAAAAAATCAATTAAATAAACATAATGGGCCATAATCATAAATAAAAAAATCCATTAAACCAAAATAAAAAATCTTTTAAATAATTTATTTTTTTTTTATTATTACTTTTACAAATATATTAAAATACAATATTTGAGAATTTACTTAAATAGTATTGCAACAATTAAAACACTTGGTTTTTTTTTTAATAAAAATAAAAAAAAAAAAAATTAAATAAAAATTATAAGTTTTTTTAATTAAATATTTCACTATCTCAGTTGGTTATTCAGCTGGTTGTATCTAACATTCAGCTTGCTGAATTAAATAAAAAAAAACCATTTAATAAAAAAAAAATTGAATACAAAAAATATATTAAAAAATACATTAAGTAAAATAATAAAAAAATAAATTAAATAAAAAATTTTTTATTAAATAAAAAAAATCCATTAATTAAAAAAAATCTATTAAATAAAAATATTTAACTTGCTGTATTGACTATTCAGCTCACTGCACCTAACATTCAGCTCGCTGAATTAATTTAAAAAAACATTAACTAAAAAAGTCTATTAATTTTAAAAATTTGCTTAATAAAAAAAATTATTTAATAAAAAATTTATAAAATAAAAATAATAAGTTTGGTAAATTAAATATTCCACTAGCTGAATTGGTTATTCAGCTCGCTGCATGTAATATTCAGCTTGCTGAATTAAATAAAAAATCAATTAAAAAAATATTGAATAAAAAACTATGAAAAAAATCAGCTTATTAAAAAAAAAAAATTTTTCAAATAAAAATAATAACTTTGCTAAATTAAATATTTCACTTACTGAATTAGAATTCATTTCTTTTTTATTGCTTGCTGAAATTCCTATTTTAATCTAGCAAAATTCGGCTTTCTGAATTGTATGTTCAGCTTATGCAGTTTCTTATTTAGCTCACTGTATTGCATATTCAGCTTGCTGAATGTTAATTGTTTCTTAAAACACTAGCTAAAAAACATATTTGTATAAACAAAATTTTCTAACATGCTAAGTTTATTTATAATGATGGATACGAATATAAAAAAATTAATTTTTTTTTAGGCTTGTGTTTTATCCTGTGAAATATTATTTTTTTCAAACCTGCGTCTTTGTGGTGAACTTCTGGCGGTACATAAATACAATAGCAAATGATGGGCTTATAAATAGTAACAAGAGTTCAATAATAAATGTCATTCAGAAAAAAAAATAATTTTTAAAAATTTCTTTGTCTAATAAATTTTTTTTTTCCAATTTTAAGCCTCTATTCGTACAGTTTATCATGCGAGTTGTATATTTGAGAGCATAAATATTGAATTTATTAGCAATATATTTTTAATAACTAAATATTAAACTGTCATTGTAGGTTTTAAAGAATTTCTTTTATTTATTCACTTTTTAATATTGTTGATTGGCTTCTCTCTAAGCATTTTTGCATGTGCTGCTGCTACTGTTGCTGCTGTTACTGCAGAGGCTGTCAGAGTAATAAGTAGCTCCTTTACAAAAAGCGTAATACGTAGTCGTATTGATTTTGCAGCAAATATGCCTGTAATTTTATGGTTTGCATTTTATACATTTTTTTTTTTACATTTTCTTTCACATTTTACGTCTCCTCTAGACTATTAAGCTACTCAGCCACCACAATAACACATAAAAAATATGTGGGTTTATAATACTTTTTATTTTGTCAGTTATTTTTTTTTTTTTTTTTACTATTTTTTTACAAGTTGCCAATTTTTAAGTTGATAATTTTATATAACTGGTGTTGCTTTGCACACACACATATATATATATATATATATATATTTCCAATCAGTTGATTTATGGTCATGACATACCAGAAGGCATCACAAACACTTTTCTTTACCAAATGAAAATCCTGCAATTACAAAACATTGTTGTGATATTTTAATTGCTGAATTAGGGTATTTAAAGTTGCATTTGAAATTAATAGCCTACTCGCGACAACGTTAAACCAAACATCTGAACAGATTTTTATCAAATATTAAAAATAAAATGGAAACTGCTTTCATCTTAAAAAATCTATTTAAAAAAAAGCTAAATAATGATATAAAAACACAATTCGGATTTATAACATTTCGCGTTTTTAACAAAATTTTAATTAAGTGATAATTCGGTTTTTTTTGTATAAAAATTGATAGATTTATATAATACATTTTTTTTATTTAATAGATTTTCTATTTAGTAGTTTTTTATTTTTTTTTTTATTTAATAATTTTTTTTTTAATATAATTTTTTTTGATTTAGTAGATTTTTTATCTAGTTTTTTAATTTAAAATATTGTTTTTAATTATAAAAAATTTTTTATTTAATAAATATCGTTAATTAAAAAAAAAATTAATTAATAAAATTAGATAATTTTTTGATTGAATAGATTTATTTTATTTAATAATTTTTTTAAATTTGTTTTTAACCAATTTTTTTTTATATATTAATAGTATTTTTTTAATAGAATTTTTCTATTTTTTAATATAATTAATTGTTTAATTAAAATATTTTTATATAATAGATTTTTTTATTAAGTAATTTGTTTTTTTATTTAAATTTTTACTTAATTATTTTTTGATTCAATACAATTTTTCTGAATAGATTTTTTAATTAATAAATTTTTATTAATTTAAAAATTAAAAATTTTATATTAATAGTTTTTTATTTAATAGAATTTTTTTGATTTAAAATATTTTTTTTAAATTCAAATAATTTTTTTTAATATAATAAATTTTAAAAGTAAATAAATAAATATTTTTCAAGCTTTTAGGTTTTTTTTTATATATTTTTATTTATTATTAAATTAAATTCCAATATTTCGACACGCCTTCGTATGTTTTTCTCAAGGAAAATAATTTTATAAAAAGATCAAATAATCAATATTTATATAATAAATTTTGTATATTTTATATTTTTTTTATAATAAATTTTTTTATTCATTTTTGTTTTTAGCTTAATAGGTTTTTTTTTTGTAATAGATTTGTTGATTTAACATAGATTAATTAAAAGAATGTCTTTATTATTTTTTTTATTTAATACAGTTTTTTATTTAAAATAAATTTCTTTTCTTTAAATTTTTTTATTTTATAAATATGTATATGGCTTTTATATATGTAATAGATTTGTTGCTGATACAATGTATTTTTGATTTATTATTTTTTTTAATTAATAGTTTTTTAATGTAATAAGTCTTTTTTATTTAAAAGACTTGTTTTTCTTCAATATACATATATTTTTATTTAATAGAATTTGTTACTTGAAAAGTTTGTGTTTATTTACTCTTTTTTGTTTTTTTTTTTTTTAATTGAAATATTTTTTTCACTTTATAATAAAAGTTTTTTTATTTCATAGAATTTTTTTATTTAAAATAACGTAAGTATTTGTGCCTCCTAAATTAATACGTTGTATGTACTAATCAATTTTTTAGTGCTGCCAACTAAAATATTTATTTCGATTGTATTGTATTTGGCAATACATTTAATACCTAAAATGTAAAGCATTGCCAGATACATAATTGTAAGCAAATGAAAGAGAAAATTATTAAAAGTTTTACTATTTGTCTCGTTCCCACTTGCAGAAAACACATTAATTTTAGAGACTCCGAATAAAAAACGATGATGAACGAAATTTTAGTTTAGTGTTTCTCGGTGATTTAGTATTGGAAGTAGTTGATTGGAGCGGTAGTGTAAAACGAATCATAGGAATTTAAATAAAAAAAGACAAAATTCTTTAAATATTTAAACATTCAACAACAAAAAAACAAACTAATTAAAAAAATCAATAAATTTGATTAATTTAAAACTAATAAAAAACAATATAATATAATCATAAAAATGCCGTAATTTTCTCGTCGCCATATTGCTTTTCTTGTCTATTGTATTAAAAATCATTGTATTGAAAGAGTACACAAAAAAAGAAAAAATGTATGAGTTTTTGTGCATGATTTTTCATGTCGGTGCGAGTAGTAACGGGAATATACGATATTAACGCGTGTGTGTGACAAAAGAAGCTAAACGAAGTGATTTTTATTATCGTTCACTCGTTCGTGAAATAAGTAAAAATAATTTTGTCTGTTTCATTTTGCAGTGCATCTCATGTGCTGTATTTTCAATTAAATTTGTTAGAAAAAGAAAAAACAATAATAAAAAATTTGTGCAAACTTAATTACAAATACAACAATCAAAACATTAAAAGTGTAAAGGAATTTCCATTGATAAAACAATAATATTTTAAGTAAAGTTAATTGAACCATCGATCGGGATTATTGCATAAACTTGTCGCACAGGTAATTTTTAATGAATAATGATGAGCTTAGGTCATAAAAAATATGTGTATGTATTCAAGTGTGTTAATTAGGGAACATACGTTCTATAAAAAAAAAGCTGCAAATTTCATGAACTCCTTACAATTAATGCCTACTTTGATTTTTAAATACGTGCTTTTTTTAAATTTTTATATTGAATAAATTTGTGCTTAAATTTAATTAAAAAAAGTTAAATTTTCATTCGGTTTTTTTTCTTCGGATTTTGTGTCTCTCTCGTCGCCATATTTGAATTGCCTTTGCACATTATACACGTATATATGTATTTCTTTCTGTCTGGTTTTTTTTATTGTTGTTTCTTTATTCAATCGTTTATTTAGTTTTGTTTTATCTTGAGGTGTGTATACCTCTGCCATCTCTTTTACAAAAAAGCGCGCGAACTGGCCATACTGTTGTGTTTTTCTTGTCTTATGATTAATGATGCCGGACTTTTTCCAAGTTTGTTTACATATTTTATTGGGTCAATATATGTTCCGCAGTATAAATAATTAAATAAATATATTATTTGACTACATATTTACATTTGTTGAATACTCATGTGTTAATTTCTTAACATTTTTCAATCAACAGCGCTCTAAATGATGGAAGATATTACAAAAAATATCATATTTACTAATGCTCTTGGAGCAAATGTTCAACCCATACAATATCAAACTACTGATGGTACCCTTTTAAAACAGCCTAAAATAGAAGGACAAAAAGAGCAACCCACATTTTATTATACCACAACAAATGTAAATATTTGATTTAGTAAAAATAAACAAGCTTTTACTTATTACATTTTTATTCTTTTTTAAATTTAAGGGCAATGGAACCACCGTTAATTTAGCCCAATTGGCAACAGATGATAATAAGACCTGTTATATAGCTCAACCAGTGGGAGGTTACAATTATGCTTTAGTCAATGGCATGCAGTTAAATCAACTTAATCAAGGTGGTACTATAGGCATAGCCACGTTAGACTCGCAAGGCAGATTGCAAATAGTAAACCAAAATAAACCCATTGCGGCTGTAAGTACTATTAACTTTTACTAATAAGTAAATATTCCTAATGGCGCTTACCCTTTTAACTTGAAATATTACAGCAGTCCCTACAAACTATTGCTCCAATACAAAATACCATTTCAAATATAAGTTTTAAATGTGATGTGTGTGGTTTAATGTTTTCCCATTTGGCACTGCTAAACCATCATAAACGCGTTCATGCACAAGATGGTAGTGACCAGCAACAGCAGCAGCAGCATCAACAGAACCAACAGCAAGAAGCCATTGTAGTTAATACTCAAGGCTTAGTGCAAACACAAAATATATTAGGTGATAATGGCCAAATGGGACAGATACAAATAGTGGCAACAGAAGCTTTAGAACCATCAAATGTACTTCAGCAGCAGCAACAACAATTACAGCAACAACAAAATCAGCAACAAACACAACAGCAGCAACATCCACAACAACAACAGCAGCAGCAGCAACAACAACAACAACAACAAACAAACGAGCCAGTAAATAATAATAACTCTGTGGGAAAATCAGTAAAATTGGAACACAATAAGTGTACAACTTGTGGTGTACAACTTTTAAATTCTGTTAAACGTAAAGGAGCTAAAGCAAATCGTTGTGACAACTGTCTACAAAACGATCAGGCCCAGCAAGTTGCTATGGCTGCAGCCCAACAAGTAACACCTACACAAATATTTGTTGCACCCGATGGTGAAATCAAATTCGAGATGAATGAGCTACAAAGCGGTAACTCTGAGTCATCTATGGATTCACTAAATGCCCAAAATATGTTGCAAAATCATTTACAGCCCGTACAAATAATTTCTACCAATGCCCAGGGTCAGATTGTCGGTCAAACTACTACTCCACAAGCTGTAACGGCGTCAAATGCAACTATTAAAAGGGAAAATTGTAATGGTGGAACATCAACACAGTCGGTGAAGAAAAAATTTACCCAGCCCAAAGTTACAAAATGTAATAAGTGTAATGGCTCGGGTGTTATATATGCTGGCTCTGGTGCACCAGCCGGCAAACAACATTGTTCAGCACAAGCAACAGTGAAAACAGAGTAATTTAAATGATTTTCTAATATTTTTTATTATTGATTCTAATATGATTTTAATTTTGCTCTTTTCAAGGAATCCCAAACCATTTACTTGCAATATATGTGGCGGCACGTTTTCTCGATATTCAAGTTTGTGGTCTCATAAAAAACTGCACAGTGGCGAAAAGAACTACAAGTGCAGTATATGCGGATTAGCCTTTGCCAAGGCAGTATATTTGAAAAATCACGCTCGAATACATACCGGAGAAAAACCTTACAAGTAAGTGCCATAAAAGCAATAAAACCACTCAATAAATCTAATTGTTAATCAATAATTTTGATAGATGTCAAACCTGCGGCATGCAATTTTCTCAATCTCCGCATTTGAAAAATCATGAGCGTACACATAGTGGAGAACGACCGTATGTGTGTGAAGTGTGCGATAAAGGCTTTGCCCGACATGCCACCTTATGGAATCACCGACGTATTCACACTGGCGAAAAGCCCTACAAATGCGAAATATGTGGATCAGCATTCTCACAGGCAGCTCATTTGAAAAACCATGCCAAAGTACATTCAGGAGAGAAACCCTTCAAATGTGATATATGTTTGGCAGCATTTGCTGATCGTTTTGCTTTAAAACGTCATAGAAGTATTCACGAAAAATATGGCCAAACAGCTCCACGACAACCGGCACAAATGCCACAAACACAGGACGGTGGGAGTGTTGTTATACAAAAGCAAGAGCTACCCGATATGGAGGATGATGCTCAGCACGAAGTGATAATATCAGGTTTATAGACAAAATCTAAAAGTGGAGGTGATGCCTCCGTATATGCGAGCACATATCAACATCACACACCAATGCACCAGAATGCAGTAATACAGCAAGAACAACAAAAACAACAACAGCAACAACAATCTTCACAAACTGTAACTACATCTAATAATTCTTCAATGTCTTCAACAACTGCCTCATATTTGAACAATTATCATCCTTTACATCAAACAGAAACGTCTCCAGTTTATTATCATCAAACGAGTGTTAATTCTAATGTGGCAAACATTACAGAGGTGATATCCATAAATTCAGGAACTTCTAGCACTATTTTAACCCCTCTCACAAATAAGATGTAAAAGAGTTTAAAGTGCAAAACTAACAATTTTACGGCAGCATCATGAAAAATTGAAAGTGGTGAGTCAAATATGATTTTATTATATTATTATATTTTACTACACACATTTATTAACATAATTTAATTTAAAAAAAACCAAAAGTATTAACTGCACATACCCACATACATAAAAACAAGTGCTGCTTGCAAAGATATGTTTCGATACAAATCTCTGAATTGAAAATAACTAATCTTCGTGTCGGTTTATTTCATTTTCCTACTATTTAAATACGATTTTTAAATTTCTTGACCAATTCTTAGATCACAAATAATAACCGTCATAAATGCGTAACGCTATTTTTCCGTCGTGACTAATCGTTAAGAAAATCTTTCCAAACTACCGATTTTAATTGAAGGCCGTCACGTCAGACAGCCACGTAAAACAACGAACCGAACCGTATACCGCGAGTACCAAACCACTATGATAAAAAATACGCTTTTCGGAATACATATTTTTGCTAAAAAAAATTTCTAGACTACGGTCTACGATGGCAGAATTCTTGTTAACGCCACTTCTAATTATTCGCGATTCAAAATAAAAATTAATCTAATTAAAAGCGTACAAAAATCCAAAGGAAAAGAGCCAGCATATTACCATATAAATTTTATACCGATTAAAACAGGACCTCCTCCCCTTCCTGTTAATTGAAAATTAAAGACAGACAAGACATTTAAAAATAAAATCAACGAAACAAAATGCATAAACCAAATTTTATAAAGAAAATCATTTTCGAATAATTCGAAAGGCGTCATTTCACTTAAAGCCGTTTAAGCAGTGTTGACAAAGAACCGAAATGAAACGAATGCAAACGTTTCGTTTTGTATATATATACAAATTATTTTATCAAATAATTCACAACTCTAGGTACTTTCATGTATTTCGCTTGAAAAGAATTGATTTTTTTCGAAGTTTATAATTTATAAAGCTAAAATTACACAATCTGTACAAATTAAAATGATTTTCTTTCCGTAGCGAAGAGTATAATTACTGCTCTGTAATTTCATTATCATCCATTCTGTGACATTATGGAAAAACCGCTTATGTCTTATTAAATTATTTTACAGGATTTTTAAGCCTTAAAAGTTTTTTTAATAAAATTATTTAGATTCTAAAAAACCTATATTGTTAATGATAAAGGGTCCATTTCTCTTCAAGCGAGCTATAGCGAAAATTGGTTTTTGGTTTCACAAGAAATGTACGAAAGAAGCTATTGTAGAGAAAAATAGAAATTCATTGAGTTAATTGTGACAAGTCAATTTTTAGTTAAACCGACTTAATCTATTTTTTCTTATAATCACAGAACTATCATTTATCATTCACATATGTAGGTCGTTTTGAAAAAATGTTTTTAATTGATTTACATACTTGCTTTCTTCATGTGTAATTGACTAGATTTTTAGGTTAGAGAGCGTTGTATAGCCAATTATTTTTTATTTTATGGTTTCTTCTTTTTTAGTTGATAATTTTATTCTGTTCTGTAAGCCGAAGAAATTTTTTAAATCGAACAAATCTCTATTTGGTGTCTATATATCAATCCAAGTTTACTTTGAATTGAGCCAAATTTTTGTTTTATGAAATTGCTATTATCGAAAAAATTTTAAAAAAATATTAATTTTTTTTTTTAATTTAAATGTATTTAATTGAAATTTGATGTGTTAATTATTTTTTTATGTTTTTTAGTTATTTATTACATTTACTTGACACAAGCTTGTTTATTCGTGTTTAAAACGAAGAATTCGTTTTAAAAATCAAATATTTTTAGAATTCTATTTACAAAATGTTCCGATAAATTTTTGAGATTTTTAGACACAAAATGTATCACTATTTTAGAAGTTTTTACACCAAAATTATATAATTTTACATTCAGCCGATTTCGTTATGGTATCAGCTGCTGTGATTCTCTTTATACTTATTGTACATCTTTGACTAGGCTAGCTATCCTAGCAATTTCTTTCTTCTTAAAATAAATAAATAAAAAAATAAATTAAATTAAAAAAAAAAAAATAATAAATAAATAAAAAAAATAAAAAAAAAAATTAAAAACAACTAAATAAAAATTAAATTAATATTAATAAATAAAAAAGAATAATAGAGAGAAATACAAAGTTAATGAAAAATAAAAAATATTAATAAAACAAAAATAAATAAATAAAAAAATATAAATAAAAAAAAATTAAATAAATAAATATAAAAATAAAAAAATAATAAATAAAAATGTAAATAAATAAAACTGCTAATAAATAAAAATGTTAATTAAAAAAAATAAATGAAAAAAGTTAATAAAATAAATGAAAAAAGCTAATAAAAAAAAAAATAAATGAAAAAAGTTAATAAAAAAAAAAAAATAAATGAAAAAAGTTAATAAAAAAAATAAATGAAAAACGTTAATAAAAAAAAAATGAAAAAAGTTAACAAATAAAAAAGTTTATAAAAAACTAAACAAAAAATAAATAAAATAATTAAAATAAATAAAATAAAATAAATAAAAATGTTCATAAATAAAACTGCTAATAAATAAAAATGTTAATAAAAATAAATAAATAAATGAAAAAAGTTAATAAATAAAAAATAAAATAAATGAAATAAATAAAAACTTTAATAAAAATAAATAAATAAAAAAATATTAATACAAATAAATAAAAAAAGTTAATAAATAAAAAAGTTAATAACTTAAAAAGATAATAACTAAAAAAGTTTATAAATAAAAAAGTTTATAAATAAAAAGTTAATAAATAAAAAAGTTTATAAATAAAAAAGTTAATAACTTAAAAAGATAATAACTAAAAAAGTTAATAAATAAAAAAGTTCATAAAAACTAAACAAAAAATAAATAAAATAATTAAATGATTAAAATAAATAAAATATATAAAGTAAATGAAATAAAAAAGTAAATAAAATAAAATAAATAAAAAAATAATAAAAAAAAATAAATTACTAAAAAAATTATAATAACAAAAATAAATAAAAAAAAGTTTTATAAAATTATTTTGAACTAAATTCAACTTTTTTAAGATCAGCTTTCTACATGTAAAAATAATTTAACAAAGAATTAACTTATGTTTTTCTTATTAAATTATTTATTTTTAATTGAAAATTGATATTAAGCCGAGTTTAATGTAAAATTTGTTTATTGTTAAAAGTGCTAAATACGTAAAGCAAACAAAAGAAAAAAATAGAAAAACCAAAAAAAAAAAATTTTTTTCAAAAATGTTTAACAAAGCCAATGCAAAATTCGTGAATTTCAATTTCCAAATCAAAGAAATCCGTCAGTAGCGTGTTTGGGTTTATGCCGTGAAGCCGCCGCCGCTGTTATCTTGTTAACAAAAACACAAGAGGTTTGTTTTTAATGCACATACATACATACTTATATATGTACATACATAATCATTTATTTTTTAGTTTTTCTCTTCATTTATTAGCGGTTTTCTAACAATATTCACTTCAAGGTACCGCTACCTTTTACTTTATGAATTAATTTTTTTTTAATAAAACAAATATAATATTTATTTCTTTTTAGACTGGTTGCGCCACTCTTTTTTTTTTGTATGTTTTGCTACGTGTGATGATGATTTTATATACCCCTAAGATGCTTTTGTCGTTACGCTTCCAAAAAATGATTTGCGGTAACATCATATTGTAAATATTCATACACACATACATATTGACATATATAACACAGTGCTGCATTTTAAGTAGTACATAAATAATTATAGAATAGCAATTTACTTAAGAAATGTCGGCTTAAATCAATTAATTTTTTTTTTGAAGGCCTAAACTTTTTTTTTTTTAAATATGTAGTTTTTAAAATGATTAAATAATTATTTGCGTTCTGATTAGATTTTAAAATAATATAAACTAAGCCAACTAAAGTATAATTAAAAAAAAAAAAGAAGTTCAATCACTTCGGTTGATAAGCAAAAATTTATTTAAAAAATAAGAATAGTAAAAATACTAAAGTTTGGTCGTTTTTGACAGAATTAAATTAATTTAGAAAAGAAAAAAATAAGTGCAATTTTTAAACATTTACAAAAACCACAAAGTAATTTCTGGTTAATTTAGGCCTTAATATAGAAAAAAGAATTTTGTTTTAGTAGTACATAAAATCTAGCCTTCGCCTTAGCCCTTTACTTGCTGTTGTCATCAAGGGCAGTTTAGTTCCCAACTACTATAGGAGACCCTTACGAATCTCATAATTGTTGTGGGATTTATCTTATCTAGATGTTCTTCTCTCTGATTTCTATCTCTTGACATCTTCTTGTCGTTAACTATTTCCTCTTATACAGTCTTGCCGCGCTAATGTAGGTTTTTCTGTAAGAGAAAGCATAGCATTCGAAGAACTTTCTGTAGCCTACTGCGCCTTAAATTTATAGGAAACTGAATATTTAAGAAAAAAAAAAAATGACATGGATTTTTAATGTAAAAAAATGTCAAAAGTGCGCGAAAAATTAATTTTAAAATTTAAAAAAATTCGTATTGAGCTTATAAACGCTAATGGGAATTTTGAACAGCAATAAAAGTGTTTAAAAGGTATTTGATACGACTGTCGAAAAATCTTATGGGTGTTTTGCACTGTGATTAAAAATGCTAAGATTTTCATTGAATTTTGTCAGGTGTTTTTTTTATTTCGTAAAATATAAATGTTTAGAAAGTCTTGCTAAAAATGTTGAGAGCCATACAATTGATTGTCAAATTTTTATTTTTTTGACATAAGTTACGTTACGATCGAAAGATGATATTCTAACAAAAAAAAACTGAATCAAAAGAGGAAGACAAACGAAAATGTCTATTTATTAGTTGTTTTAGTATGAAACGTTTGAAATATGAATAGAAAAATGAAGTCATTTTGTAAACATTTTAATACAAATACGAAATTGTATTTTTAATCTTTTCGTGAGCAAAGTTAAGCGTAAAAAAAATTTTACTTAAATATTAATCAATCAATAATTGTAAATTTTGCTTCCGAAAAAAAAAAATATTTTCCGCAATCGCGGAACGCAAGGAATAATTGGACCCTTAATATTACTTTGAAAATGTTTCCTATTACATTTTCTACTTACATAATCTTTTTAAATTGCTCACCTTATATTGCAAAAACAAAAACAACTTAGAAAAACTTAGCCACAAAAAATTGTAAAAAATTCGATTGAAACAGAGTGGAACAGAACAATAAAATGAAAACTGCCAAACAGAAAAGTTTCGACTCTAAATGAAACGTAGAACACCAAAACCAAACAGATAAACTTGATTCGAATCGGAACTGTTTTCACACTATCATTGCTTTTTTTAACAAGTCTATTCACAAGTTTTTGTAAATACTAAAAAATTGCAAGGGTTTTTTTTTTAAGAAAAATAAAGAAGAAAAAATTCTTTAAATTAAATTAATTTATTCATATATTAATAAACGATACAATTGTAAACAAAGCAAAAAAAATTATTAATAAAATAAAATTAATTCAAATAATAAAGTAAAATGCATACATCAAGAAACCTTCAATAATTAATTAATTAACGTTTAAAAACTATAAATAGTGCATACGTATTAGGGTTCTATTTTTTATGAAAGTGGTGTAAAAAGAACGTTTTTTTTTTCAAAAGGAATAAGATTTATAAAAATGTTCTTAGAAAATTTAAAAAAAAAAATTGCATGTCGTTTTTAATATTTTATTAAAAACAATTTTTTTTTATTATTAAAATTTTTTTTTTAAATATTTAAAGGTTTAAAAAAATTGTTTTTAAGTTTTTATCATTAAAAAAATTGTTTTTTTTACGTTTAAATTTTTTTTTTTTTAATTTTTTATAATTAAAATTTTTTTTATTTCTTTATGATAAATTTTTTTTTAATTTTTTATGATTACAAATTTTTTTATTTAATTTTTTTTTTAATTTCAATACTTACAAAAAATGTTGTTTTCCATTATTTATTTTTTCATAGTTTCTAATTTTTTTTTAATTTTTTATTATTTAATTTTTTTATTTAATTTTTTTTTAATATTTCAATAGTTAACAATAGTTAAAAAAAAATATTTTATTTAATAATTTTTAAAACGGTTTATGGGAGTGTTTTATATTCTCCATTTCAGGGCTCTTTTTAGGGCTCATTTCCGTTATTTATTTCTTTTATTTAACCTTTTTCGTAAGTAAAAGCAATATAATTTTTAATTAAAAAAAATTACAAATTTAAGAATTTAGCTAATATAATTAAAATTAAAAAAAAAAAAAAAAAGAAATTAATATTTTAAGCAACGATTTTGTAAAACATATTTAATAATTTCTATTGCTAAATGTAAACACAAAATTAAGAGAGTTTTTAAGAGCTGTGTAAATAATTTATTAAATAATAAACAAACTGTTTAAGTAAATGAAAATAATAAACAATAGTAACATAACCTACATACACACATGTGTATATTATTCTTGTTGCCGGTCACAGAATACCCAAGTGACTTGTCATTTGTTGGTAATTTTGTATACAAGCCGAGACGTTCTAACGAGAAACTTTTACGGAGGGATAGTCTAGAGCCTAGTCAGAGATGTATGTAAGTCTTTTTGCTTAACGCTTTTTGTTGAGAAATTGATTCTGATATTTATATTAAATGTCTGGCTCTCTCTGAAAATCCTCGTTCTGGGCCCATTACTTAAGATTCAATGAAATATTCGTACATTTAATGAAATAATTTTATTAATTCAATGAAAATCTCAATAATTCAAGTAATTTGTGAAATATTTCATTATATCAATTAATGAATTGTAATTCATTGGATTTATGAAAAATTTGGCTTTTCTTTTCAGTGTAAAAATTAATTTTTCTTTCTCTATTACCGTCCGTACAGTCATACCTCAATTGGGGCGGCAAGTGTATTTTATATGTTAAAAATTCTCTCAAGAGCAAGTTGCCTAGCGGCAACAATGAGCAATTTTGATAAAGCGTTTTGTAGTGAAGTTGGCTGCAAAATAATTTTTTATTTTATTTTTGAACAGTAATAACATTGCAGCGTTTTTAACTCAATTTTTGTTTGTACTTAGTGGGTTTTATTAAACTTTATTGTAGAAACTACACACAGCGCACTTTAACATAAATACGCTCTGCTTGCCAATCCAATTTAGGTTCGACTGTTAATTTCTGCTATTTTTTTTTTTTTTTTACTATAAACTTTGTGCTTTGAACTCAATTTTTTTATATCAAGTATTTATGCCGGCCTTAAAACACAATTCAGCGTAACGATTTAGGAAATACATGGAACTATCTAACTCTTCTAGTGAGTATTCTTTTAAATTCTTGCTTGTGCTGTTCTTGATAATGTCTGCAGTAATAGCCTTGAGTTTTGCCACATATTCGGGAGTATCTTTACAGAAATCCAAAGATTCTTTAGCTAAAAACGTTTCTTGTTTAGAAAATTGCTGTTGATGAGAACTCAAACTGCTGCCATCACTCGTTACCGATTTGTGTTCCAATTCATTGTCATGATGTTGTGTGAAATAATTGTCATCGAACAGTTGATTTAAGGCTACACTTTCATAATTATCATAAAAGAAATCAAGACTTGTCATCTGAGACGCAGGAGTGCTTAAATCATAATGTTTGGTGGTGGAGTTTTTGAAATCATCACCAGTAAGTTGTGGAAAAATGTCCACTTGTTCATTATCATCGGATTGATCTAAATCCGTAATCATAACTGGTTTTTTATGAGGCCAATCAGATAATCTACCTTCTTCTAAATAGTAATCACTTACAGCCGTTTGTTGGCTTGTTGTAGATAATTTTGGTATTTGCAGCCAATGTTCGAGATTATTGGAAAACTCAACATCATCTACACCAAATCTTAGCACACCCGTTTCTTGTACAGTTTCCTTGATGACTTGAAAAACGCGTTGTATCTTGTGGGGCTTTAAGTATTTGCCACTGAGAGGTATGGCCAAGTTACCAGTGGAGAACCAATAACATGAACTGCCCTTAAGTGTGTGTAGCCATGTGGCAGTATGAATCATATACGAGCATGATTCATGCATAGAGAATTTATAATTATCTATGCCAAATTGATAATCGTTTGCTTCACGGCTGGCATCGCTAATGGCTTCATGTAATAAACACAAGGTCTTTTTGTCGATAAAGTTAATGTCGAACGCCACTAAGAAGTCTTTACAATTTATCCAAAACTCTGAAGTTTCCTGTGTCAGCAATTCACCAGTTTCTGTGGGATTTTCTATGATGGATGCATTTGCAAAAAATGTTTGTTCCATTTGGCTTGGACTGGTTACTTGTGAGTCTAGCACTTGATCTTCTTTAATAACTTGCGTGGCCAAGCTGTTGCTTGGAAATTCAGCTTCATTTAAAGTGCTGCGATGGTTCCCAAAGAGCTTGGCAATGGGACTAAATATACGTTTAGCTGAACTAGTGGCTGTTAATGCAGAATTTTGCTTTCCAGGTTTATTTGGTATAGAGGAATTAAACTTAGGATAGGCTATGGTTGTTTGTATATCCCCTGTAGCGGGTGTTGGCAAATCTTGTGCTGTTAAAACAGGTTCTATGGATGCTCTAGGTGTAACTACAGGAGTTTCCAATTCGTTGATTGTTAGGGTGTAGACCGATTTGATTTTACGCGGTGAGTTTACCGTTTTCATAAGATTTTGATGCAGCTCCTCTAAATTGACTTCAGTTTCTGATGGTTCTGGTGTAAATTCGGTTACATGGGTGTCTTGCTTATTGGCAACTTCACAATTTGTGGCAATCGATTTGATATCACTGTCATGCTCTTTTATCAATAATTTCTGTGTTTGTGTGTTGTTATTGTCAGCTACAAGGCTTGGTAGCGGTAATTCTTCGTTAATAGTCTTTGGTAACGCTTCTTTTTCATCAGCTTCTGAGAGCTTAGCATCAGCAGCAGATTTTTCAATTGATTTTTCTAATTTTTGGTCTTCATCTTCTATGATTTTAAGTTTGACTACAGCTTCTTCCAATATTTTATCGGTTTTAGCGTTATTGTTTTCTTCTTCAAGTTTTTTTCTTCTTTGTTGATCGTGAATTGCATTTTGTTTTTTATTTTTAAAAGTTTCCGTTTTGAGTTGAAACTCTCTGCCTGGCTCGTTTTCTGCAAAGCTATTTCGGTTTGGTTCATCATTAACGCTTGTTGAATCATCTCCAGCCGCCTCCTTTAAAAATTGTGCGTATAGCAGAGCTTTGTGTTTGACGGACAGCGTGGCACAACTATTTTCAGGCACAAAACATGCTGAAGGCTCTTGTTGGTTCTTAGCCAAAGTTTTGCTTCTGGGATTGGGAACTGGTGCTTTTGGCTTGCTAAATATTGTCCGGGGCATTGCCACTGGCTTTGTGCATGCCTGCGTTGTTTGTTGCTTAGCTGCCGTTGAACATTCTTTAAACAAATTTTGCTCTCGCTTAACAATCTGCGACATTTTGTTGTTAAACATTGAGGCGATTTTCTGAACTTTATGCTTCTCCATGCTGTTAAACGATTTTCTGCGTGCAAGACCCGTCTTAGTGGAAGGTGTTCCAAAAGTTGAAGCACATTCGTATTTATTTATTAATTCTTCTATAGAGCGGCGTTCCTTAGTTGACTGTGATTGTTGTTGTTGGCTATTGTACGATACCATGATTTTAAAATTATTTATTTAGATTTTTCGACTTTAACTCGGCCAGTTATAATTGCGAACTGATGGTGTTTTTCACAAATTTTCTAGGTTTCAAACAATATGGGTTTCAGCTCAGTTAATTTCAAAATCCTCTTGCTACCTGGGCTGTATTGAAATTGAAAAAAGCCAGATCCGGCTAAAGCAACGTAAACGCATGTGTGTGTTTGCTATTTTGCCAGGTAGGCAAGACAAGGGTACTGGTATTTTATGTGTAAATTTAGGAATAATTTGCCTGTAGTTTTTTTATATTTTTCTTTTCTGGGTACCTGAGAGTGAGAGCAAAGCAATGCAAGCTCATGCTTGTTCTCTAGATTAGGTTGTACAAGAAAAACAAAAGTGAGTTTCTTTGTTATATCTGAATAAATCGAACGTCCAAGAAAAATAGCAATAAATAGATGTCAAAGAAAGAGCAGACAGTAAGAAAAAGAAAAGTAGAAAATTAGTAAGAATAGAAAAAGAAAAACTCGAGTCCATTACCTAAACAAAGTTAAATAGCATGACGACCTTTGTGAGGCCCTACAGGTAGTGCATTCCGAAGTAAAGCCTGCGCTGATCCTCCAGTGCTGGACAAAGTACAGAAGCTGTTTTGTTCTACCGCAGGCGGATGACAAACCTATTCTTCTAAACTGCCAGCAAAATCCTCAACTGGGGTTATCAGTAAATTCCTACTGCTATTTCTAGCTAGTCTAGGGCAAATCATCTTGGCTGTACTGAATTTTAATTATTTAGAAAGAGTGAGAGCTCAGGAGAGTCAGGAGAGAGCGAGAAAGAACTGGTAAAAATTGGTAAACTGTCTTAAATCAAAAAAAAAAAAAGAAATGATGTTGGAATTAGTTGTAAATTCTTAGCCAATAGGAACACATCGCATGACGTCAGTTGTGCTACATGCTGGATGGCGTTCTCTTGTATTTCTATTATTCTTGTGGTTTACTTACACCATGAAACACATACACAACTGACAAATAAAGCTAACGGTGGCAGATTTTTTCAGAGGTTTTGAGATCTGGGGGGTTACTCTCTATTGCGATGCGAAAGAAAAACCATTCGCATCTGTATGATTTTTACATTGAGTTGCGATGCGTTTTCTTTCGCATCGCAATAGAGAGTAACCCCCCTGATAGCATTGATTATGGGGTTTCAGAATCTAGTTCCATATACTCAGCACATTTGCAAAATACAGATTTTGCACAAATGAGCTGTTATTTTTAAAAGTGGTATAAGTCCACTTTAAAAAAAAAGACAGCCATTATTTTTGAAAAAAAAGTGGACTTATACCATTTTAAAAAATGACAGCTCAAATATCTACTTGATTACTTACCCCTATAATTTTAAATTGTGGCTCACTATCAATTTTTTTTAGAACTTGAAATATTTTTTTATTTCAATTTCTCTTATTTTTTTTATCTTAAAAAAAAAGAATCATATTTTATTTATTTTTTATATTTAGTTTATTATAGGTTTTAATAGGCAAACAATTTTTGTTGTTGTTGTATATATTTTTTATTTAATTTAATTTAATTTTTTTTGGGTAATATAAGTTCATTCATCATTTAGCTTAAATTTGTTTTAAATGGTTTTTTTTTTTAATTTTTTAATGCAGTTTTTTTATGAATTTTCTCTCATATCAAGAAGGAGGGGAAGGGAGCAGTATATAGTGTTGTTCTCTTAGTACAAATAATTAATATTTATTATAATTATAATTAAAGCAAATTTTTTGTTTAGTGAAAGTGAGTTTTTTTTTTAATGGAATTTTTTTTCAGTATTTGATGTTAAGCTGCTTGACTGTTTAAAATGTTTTCTTTTTTGCTTCTGAATTAATTTAATTTTGCAATTGTTAGTCAGTTAAACTAATTTATTTTTGTAGTAGGTTTTTGTGTGGCTGTGCATTTGCTTTAGCTTAGTGTTAAGAAATATTTAGTCTTCTGGGGTTTTTAAAATTTTCGACTTGTACTTGTTGTTGCAGTTGTTTTTATTTTTTAAGAATTTTCAAATTCTGCCATTATCGGTAATTAATTGCCCATAAAGCCTGTCTGTTTTACCTTTAGAGGCTGCATATAAAATAGTTTTTTGTTATAACCTTGTGATTGTGTTTCTGTTAGATGTTCTTCTTTTTAGCTAGGCAGGCAACTAGTCCTTTGAATATTTTGCAAAAATCATATATTTGGAATCATTAAGGCTAAAAAAATTTTTTTATCTTTATTGTGTTTGATTTCAAATATATTGGTTTGTAATAAATTTTTTTTTAATATTCCATGAAAATATCATTGAAAATAAAGCATTTTTTATACCAACATAATTGCAATTAAGCACAAGTAAAGATTAAATTTTGGAAAAATATTTTCTTCTTTGAAGTTAAATAAAAATAATAATAAATAAATAAATATTGTTTAAGCTTTAAATTATTTTTTATTTAAATTCCAATGTTTCGACATTCTTTCGTGTGTCTTTCTCAAGGAAAATAATTTTATAAAATTATTTATTTTATTTAATTTAATAAATTGCAATATTTCGACACTCCGAAGGAAAATGATTTTATAAAATTATTTATTTTATTTTATAATATAAAATTATTTTCCTTGAGAAACACGCACAAAGGAGTGTCGAAATATTGGAATTTAATTGAATAATAATTTAAATATATAAAAAAGAGACCTAAAAGCTTAAACAATATTTATTTATTTAGATTCAGATAAAAAGCTCAAAAAATCAAGATTTAAATTACAAAAAAAAAAAAAAAAAATAACTGAAATCTGTGATTTTGGTGTTGGCGAATTTTTTTCACTATCCAGAAACTTAATTTTTTTTTCATAAAATTGTGCTCTCTCGTTTTTTTCCTTTAATTGAAATTTTCTGTAAATTTCCAATTTTCCTCACTGAGTTTTTCTGTGTTTCTGTATTTTTCTGACATTAAAAACTATTTTTTTTTATTAAATTCACTAAAATAAATTTGTTTTAATTTAATAAAAAAATATTTTTACTAAATAGGAATTATAAATTTATAATAATAAATAGTAGTAGAGGTTATTGTTTTAAAAAAGAATTTAAATCTAAATATTTTATTTCTATATAATTTTTTCTTTTTTTTTTAAAATTACCACTAAAAGCAACAAATTTTAACATAGAAATTATACTTTTCTTTGTATATAAAGTTAAAAGAAAATAAGGCATTTCTTACATAAATTATTATACATATATAATTTGCTTCTTCTTCTTCTTTTTTTAAAATAAATTTGAAAATTAATTTACATACATACATCCATAAATTCTTAAATTGGGTTCACCTATTTGTTTCATGAAAAAAAATTTTTACTGCTAATTTTCTATATCGCAATTCACTGATTTGGAAAAATTTGTTCAGCAAATCGAGCCTTCTAAAATAAATAGTAGATTTTTGGTTTCACTTCATCCAACAATTAGCTGACCATTTTTTTGTTTTATTTTAAGATCTAACCAAAACTGGTTATTTTAGCAGACTTTGGCTGAACTTGTTTTTTTATTATGGAAGTGAGTTTTTTTGGGCCACCTATCAATTAATTCATTGATTACCAGCTTTAAATTTTATTCACAAAATTGTTTTGTTTAACATTTTGCCTTCCAAAAACAAATGTAAAAAAATTGCTGTCTTACGAAAAAGCTAAATTGTGTTCGGACAACATATACATAATATATAAATTCAAATCAATTCATGTGTCCGTAAAAAAATCCTTTCTCTCTTCCTTAAAAAAATGTAAACGACAAAAGAGAAAATAATTTAAAACAGTTGCAAGTTAGTTTAATTGGGTCCGGACATAATATAAAGTTCATACAAATTCAAGTTGAGAGTTTTTCGTCAAAAATCGTATCTCTGTTCCTCAAGATTACAAGCGAGAAAACGGGAAAAATATTAAAAATCTGAAGTAACTCCGTTGAATTTTGTTCGGACAAAATATATAAACTTACCAATTGAAGTTGGGATTAGCCCCTACTTAATAAAATCATTTTTTTCTCCTTCAAAATAAAACATAAAAAAAATTAAATCAATGCAAGTTGAGCGTAACGCAGTGCGTAAAAAATTTTCAAAAAGAAATCACAAAAATGACTAGTCAGTTTAACTGTGTAGACAAATGTAAATATTAAAAAGTTAGGCTGAATTCACCTACTTGTTCTGAACAATATTTTTGTTCGCACACAATTTGTTTGTATTTAGTTTGCAGTGATGCTCTGCAGAAAAATACTAAAACTATGTAAGTTGTGCGTAAATAAAAATTTTTTCTCTCAAAAGAAAATTAAAAATAGTAACAAGCCTATAGCATTTTGTCCGAACAAAATTGAACCAATTAGAGCTGGGAGCTGTCCGGTTTATTAAAAAATTCTAAAAACGATAAAAAGAAACTAAAAATAGTGGCTAGTCCACATAACCAATTGTTCCGAACAAAATTTTTGTTCGCACAAAATTTTTTTTTATATTTAGTTTGCAGTGGCTCTTATAAAAAGAGTATTTAAAACTAGATATACAAAATATTGTACGGACAGAAATTTTCTCAGGAACAAGAAGATGATTTCAACCTTAAAATGTAAAGCAAATCATTTTCTTCTCTCTCTCTCGCTATTTCAAAACGGCAAACGAATGAAGAGAAAAATATTAAAAATAGTAATAATTTAGTTCAATTGTGTCTGGACAATATATAAATTTAAAGCTATTAAAGTGTAAAAATCATTTCTCTGTCTCATAAAAAAAAGTCAAACTACGAATTAGAACATTTTTTTCTGGAAACAAATAGGTAAATCCTGTTCATTAAATGAGTTACTATGGAAAATTTTCTTATAAATTTTTTTTAATTAATAAAAAAAATTTCTTATGATTATGGGTGTTGATATTTTAAATAAAAAAATAAATTATGTTTAGCCCACATACAAACACGTTGAATTCTTAAAATTAGGCGTATCTTTCAATAAATAAATTGTTTTTTATTAATAATAAAGTAAAATATTAACAACTTAGAATTAAATTATTAGTATGATTTTTTTTTTATTTTATAAATTTATACACTAACTTGGAGTACCCACACGAACCCTCTTCTACACTTCTTTTTTTGAGGGCGGTTTGCTGATTTTAAAAATTTCAAAATTTTTGGTTGTAGTTTTTGTTGGTAATTTCTTTTATTTTCTATTATTTTTTCTGTAAGACAGAAGGAGTGTGTGGTATGTAAAGATGCTTATTCTTTTCTTTTTTTATTATTTTTAATAGAAAAATTGTTTATATTATTTTATTATTATTAATTGGAAGCTTTAGTTTGTTATGATCAGCCCAATTCGAAATATAGATTCCATTTTAAGTTCCTTAAATTTTCTTTTGTACAGATAACGCAAAAGTATACCCACTGCTGCTTACTCAATTTTAACTAAAGAGACATTAGCTATGACATATGACAGGCCAAGTCACCGTATTCGATATGGTTTAAAAACTATAGTAATTTAAATGATTTGATATAAATGAATTACGAAAATTGCGATTACTCGTTACTGAATGCGGTGATTTGGTCACTGATCAACTTGGCCTGCTATCACAGCGAAGTCTCTTTTTCATCATTTTAGAGTATAAAATTGTGTGCAAAAATTAGCAGGTTTTTTATAACCTTTTTTTTTTATCAAAATTTCTTATAATTATTCAGGGGTCGATATCAAGCGATACTTCATTGAAATTTCAATTGATATCAAAGGCGAACCTTTTTCTCTAAAATGGGCTTGTGTAGTGGGTTTGTTTTATTATGGTTGACCTAAATTACCTAGAAATTTTTTTATTATTTTATTTAAATAAATTAATTTAAATAAATTTTACATAAATTTTTTTTATCAAAAAGAAACTGCAAAAAAGGGTTTTCTTAAGCAATTTTACTTGCACGACTTTTTTTTTAATTCTCTTTTAAAAGCTGGCTGTCAGGTTAGTGGGTAGTGTACTAACATAAAAATCTGGGAGTCAAAGGTTCGATTTCTGCCTAGACTCTGGGTGTACAAAAGATTTTTTTAGAACAAAAATTAAATCAAGTCAAATTGAAAGTGGTCCTCAAAAAAATTCTCAGTGCAGTGGAAAAAATATTTAATGACAAATTAGTTCAGTTACAAAATTAAATTGAATTCCCCTCATACACTTGGTCCGAACAAAATTTTTGTCCGCACAAATTTTTTGTCCGAAAATTTTGTTCGCACAATTTTTTAAATTTAATTTAATATTAAAAAAAGGCAAAGAAAATTTTGTCTAACATTATTATTATAATGATAAATTTCCCTGAAGAAGATCTTCAAAAGAAAGTCGAAATATTGGAAAATTAAAAAAAAAATAATTTTCATTGAGATCTTAAGCTTGAATAATAATATTTGCTAATAATAACTTTTTAGTTTTACTCTGAATTTTTTTTTTTCAATTCCTAATAAAATGTAATTAAATATGTGCAAAGGTGTGTGTATGATATATTCGTCTCTTTGGCTTTATTTTGTCACATAATTCATAGTGGGCAGGATATCCAGCAATAAAGCAGTCTATTAAGAGAGTAATAGTAACATTGTAACAGTTGTCGAAGTAGCAGCTCGCGAATTTAATTTTTCATCACGGTCATTACACTTTTGCTATTCAAAGTCATGCTGGGCTTTTATCTTTCTTTTCCTATAAATAAATATCTTTTTTACAATCAATTTACCCAAAGCCTAGGCGTCAGGTTGCTAAGTTAGCACACTATCCACTAACCTAAGGGGTCACCCGTTGCTTGGCCATATTTCATTTACGCTTTATTTTAAAAAGAAAAAAATCTCTTGACAGCTGCTCAATTGTAGAGTGCAAAGAGAATGATGAAAGCTTGTGATTTATGTATATACTGATTGATGCCATTTACGATCTCCTTAAAGGCCTTAAAAGCTTGTCGATTTGCGTTTTAAAAGTTTATTTGTGTCATTAGAATTAAATAAACCAAAACTTTGTTATTGAACTAGTAAATTAGGTAACTAAAGGTTTATTTAAGCTTTTATAAGGTTTTAAAAGCTGTTGTAGATTGCTTTTGCTTAAAAAGATTTTTCTACAAAACTTTGTCTCGTCTGCCATGTGTTGCATGTATGTATTATGAGTGTATACTTTTTTTTTTTGTTGAAAAGGTTATACAAGTTTGATACATCAAGGAAGCTGTCTTCTCTATTC
The DNA here is from genome assembly GCA_947397855.1 of Thelaira solivaga. NCBI lineage: Eukaryota > Metazoa > Arthropoda > Insecta > Diptera > Tachinidae > Thelaira > Thelaira solivaga. The sequence continues at coordinate 77,585,142 of OX377611.1, read as the reverse complement.
TTTTCAATTTTCATATTTTTTTTTTTCGCTTTTTGCTTAAATTTAATTTGAAGCTTAAGTTTAATATGCAGTATGCAGCAGTTGAATTTATTTAAATATTTACGATTATATACGAGAGAGAGAGAGTTATGTACGAGTATTATGAAAATGGCACTATATAACAAGCTCTAATTAGTCTATATTTATGTTGGTATATAAATTGAGTGATAGATTAGATTAGATTAGATTAGTTTAGTTTAGTTTAGTTGAGTTTAATTTAGTTTAGTTTTTATTTAGAAGCAATTGCAATCTTACATACGAGTACTTTCCAAATTAAAACCCTCAGCAGCTGTTGTAGTGACCGGTGACGACGACGATCCTAATTGTGGCGACGGTGTATTTCTATTTTTACTACTTGAATTTGAGCTAGTTTTCCGGTGACCCCTACGTATAGATGATTTTAATCAACTTGTGGCTGTTGTTGTTGTAGTGCGGGTCAACAGCTCATCATCATCCAATTGGGCCAAAGCTGCTGTAGAACCCACATCGATGGTAGTGACACGATTCCCGCCATCAGCTATGGAGGGTAATTTAATAATTTCAGTTTCAGACTGTACCGGCATTATAATGCAGACAAAATTTTGCCCAGTATGAGAATCACGTGGATGTAAAGTAACTGGATTAAATTTATCTGTTTGCCCTTCAGTGTAGGTTTGTAGGCGTTGAAATATTTCGGGATAGTGTTTGCGCAATATAACGCCACGCCTTGAAAGTATATCAAGTATGTTGGATAAAACTATTTCTCTCTGTGCCGTAGAGCTGCGCAATTGTGGATTGAAGGTCAGTATTAGAACTTCTGTGGTGGGTTCAGGTACAGCCACCACAGTAACCGGTTGGGGTAGAGGTTGGTGCTGTTGCTCCAGCTCAATTAAGACAGTTTTGCAGAGTTTCAATTTGGCACAACGTGAAACAAGTTGGCGTTCCCAACGAACTGGGGCCTGACCCATGCCGGGCGCCTCTGAAACCACACACACTGCCACATAAACCAACATTTTGGAGTCCGGCCTGTATTCAGTGCTTAGTTTTAACAATTCGGAATAGAGTTCAAGACCCATTTCAGCTGGCATTAGATCTGGCCAGCGCACATACGAGGCTTCACCCATACACTGGAAGCCATTCTTTATGAAACCCTCTGCTGACTCCGGTGAACGAAATAAAATCCTGACCACACCTCGACCTTGCGATAAGAACCCTTTGCGTGCTAGTAGGCTTAAATGGCGCAAAGAATCGCTGTCATCTTTGCAGGAGGCTAACACTTGGCGGCACAAATTTGAGACACGGGAGTGCAGACACGCTTTACGATGTTTCTCCCAATGGGCTCGGCGACATTCACGCGAACAATATAAATAGGTACAATTGTGGCATGACTTGTAATACTTTTTGGCGTCGGCGGGCGTGGCAGTGCGATCGCACTTGTTATTGCGGCACTTGATCTGCAGCTCACCAGAGGCGCTGGCTGTTCGATTATTCGATTCTGAGGAGTCACCGAGCGACACACGTCTGGGAGGCAGGAACGTGGTCGTTCCACCACCTGCATGGCCATTTGCCGTCGTACTGGTGTTGGTGAAGGAGGTGATTGTATCACTGGCATACGTTTTGGCATTTGCAATGTAATTTTGGGATTTTTGTTCGAATTGCTGTTGTTGTTGCTCTTGCTGTTCTTGCTGTTGCTGCTGTTGTTGGTGTTTCTGCTTCGTTGCCGCATCTCCTTCGCTGCGTCGCCTTAAACGTTGTTGTTCTTCCTGCGATATAACTAATAAATTTTCGTTTTGTTGTTGATTTTGTATTTGCTGTTGTAAAGGTTGTGGCTTCTGGGGCATATGATGTTGAATTTGTTGTTGTTGTTGTTGCTGTGCAGTTTGTTTGCTAGGCGTCTGTGACTCACTAACTAAAACGCCTCCTATTTAGCATTTAATTGTTTCAAGGTTTCAAGAGAAGAAAAGAATTATTTTAATTTTTAATTAAAAGTTTAAGTTTTAAATAAATTAAATAGATAATTTCTTATAATTATTTTTCTTTTTCTTTTAATTTACTACACAACATCAAGCATTCAATTTGTTACTAAAAAAATTAATTTTCTTTTTTTATTAAACGCGTTTGAACAATATTTTTTTTTATTGTAAAGCATGCTAGAAGTTTTTTAATGAAATATAATTTTAATTTTATAAAAAAAAAAAACTAACGCATTTATATAAAAAATGTTTAGCTTAATTTGCAAACACTTGCAGTGACAAAGGCTAACTAAGGCAAGCATAAGGAACAAAAATTTGCCAAAATGGCTTTTTCATGTTTTTTTAAAATGAAATAACTAATTTGTTTTTTCTCAGTGTAATTTAATGGTTTTATGGAAATTAAACACGCATCTAAATTGTAATCAAACAGAATCTATACAAGGTGACCCACCCATTAGCGAATTCGTTCATAATTTTCCTTTCAAATTGTTAAAAATGTTTAAAGCAAATTTTCTTTTTTATTTTAATATTTTAGTGCATGAAATTTATTAATTGAAATTTAATTTAATTAATTTTTCCAATTCAAATAATTGTTGACAGCTTGGAATAAAATAGCAGTTGAGCGAATTAGGTAATGCGATCACCTTGACTGTAATAAACTTAAATTTGAACCCGAGTTTGACAAATTATAAAACAATTCTAATATTAAATATGAATTTAAATTTGCTTACGAATACTTAAACTAGACTAGTTACATCAGAGGGCAAATCGCCGCATTCGCATATCGATAATTTTGATAAATATAGAGGTTGTTTATTTAGCTTCTTTAAAATTCTAGAAATATAAAACATATATTTTGCTTTTAGATTTCGAACCATAAAAAATTTTTATTTGATAACGAATGCGACGTTTTAGAAATTAATAAAATGAAAAATTTTATTATAATTTTTGATTTCACTCACACAAAGAAAGAAAGCAAACTTCTAAACTAAATTCTTAAAAGAGTTTTCTCCCAGTGTATATATTTTTAGAGGTAGAGGTACTAGCAAAAATCTAGGTTGAATTTGTGTGGCACTCAAATGATTTTTACTTTTATTTAATTTTTTTAAGCATAATTTTGGTCTCACACCAGTACTAATGGCCCCAAGTCTATTACTTTAACTAAATCTATAACACAAAAAAAGAAACTGCTAAAGATTCTATAATTTTTTTAATTAAAAACAAAATTTTTAAGCCAAACTAAAAAATAAATAAAATTGTAGAAAAAAATTTACAAAAGCTTTAAAACGCTTAGATGTCAGGAAATAGTACTTTTGAAATAAAAATTTATTTATTTAAATGTGTATATAAATATTTATGTAGATATAACGTTTTAAATATTTTAATATTTAAGTTCAAAAACAACAATTAAACTTTCAACTAAATAATATTTAAAAAGTTAAAAAAAAAAACGTAAAATTTTTTGTGTTCATAATATTTCTGTTCCCACTTTTTTTTTTTTTTTTTTGTAAAAATGTTTGCTTATTTATAAATTTATTGATAAAACATTTAATTAATTATTTGCTCAACATTGCTTGGAGTTGCATTTTTATTATTAATTTTTTTTTTTAATTTAAACATTATCCAAAAAAATAAAAAATTAAAGTAGACTTTAAAGTAAAATTTATGGAAAAATTATATGAAAAATTTCAATAACGTTGACTTTAAAGTCTACATTAATTTTTTTTTTTTGGATAAGGAGGTAATTTTTTTTACCGCTTTGTGGAACAAAAACTTACAGGTGCATACCTGTGCTGGACCTAGCGTATGCATCACTGGCGTTGGCTCCAGTTTGATGTGTTGGCAATCCTAAAAGGGAGGCTAAAACATCTTCTAGCGAGGCGCTACTCAGTGAACGTTCTGGATTGCCAGTCATTTTTTGTTTGTTTCATTTTTGGGGTAAAATTTTAGTAAAACAAAATGCAAAATATGTTTTTTTTTTAGTTTTTCAAAAAGAAATTAAGGTTGGAAAAAAGAAATAAAAATTATTTATTAATTGTTGTTGGATTGGCTAAATTGATAATTTGCTTAAATCACAACAAAAAAAGTTGCAGTTAAATTTTGCATTTGTTGAAATAAAATTACATGAAAGCGCTCAAAAGTATGTAAAAAAATTACACTGAGAAAATAAGTGTTTCAAAGAATTTAGTTTAAATTAAAAAGCAAAAAAAAAAAACATTTTTATTTAAAAAAAAAATTTATAATAAAAATTTTTTAATAAAAGAAATTTTTTTCTAATTTCTTATTATAAATATTAATCAAACTTAAGATCTTTGTAATTTAATTATTATTTTCCAATTAATTAATATGGCTATTTATTATAAATTTATTTTTATATCGATATTTCGCTCCAACTTGGTTTTTACAAATTAAAAAGCAAAAAAAAAATATTTTTAATTAAAAAAATTTTTTTTTAATACTACAGAAATTTTTTTCCAATTAATTAATTATAAATTATATCCTGAAGAAGCTACTCAATTTTGAACCAAACCTCAATATAAAAATAAATTTATAAAATAAGACCTGAAGCTTAATAAAATAGCCATATTAATTAAAATTAAAAGGTCAAATAAACTAACAAATAAATTTTCTAATTAATTAATTAATTTTCCCTGAAAAAGACTTTCCATACAAGAAATTCGAAATATTGGAAAATAATAATTAAAATATAAATATCTTAAGCTTGAATAATATTTATAATAAAAAAAATTTTAATTAAAGAAAAAAAAAATAAACAAAATATTTCTTAAAAAATAATTTTTTTTGGTTGAAACGCTTTCGGAATATAAATATTTAGTTTTATATAAAGTTTATTAATTACAAAATAAAATTAATTATTATATAATTTATAATAATATTCTGAAGAAGCTACACAAATTTGGAATAAAATAAATATTTATAATCCGACCTCAAGCTTAACAAGCTACCCGTTTCAATAAAAGAAAAATTCAAATAAACGCTTAAAATCGATATGTAATTAAATCTTTTTAATAAAAAAAATGTTTTTATTAAAGAAATTTAAAAAAATTTTAAATGAAAATTAGTGGTGTTTTTAAAATTAAAAAAAATTATTTTTTTTAAATTATTAAACAATTTTAAATCATTAAAAAAAGAAATTTTTTTTCAAAATTAAATATTTTTTTTTTTTAATATTTTAAAAATTGAAATTTTTTTTTTTTAAAAAAGTAGAAAAAAAATTTTTATTACAGAAATTGAGAAAAATTTTAAATGAAAATTAGTAGTGTTTACAAGATTAAAAAATAATTTTTTTTTAATTATTAAACAATTTTAAATTATTAAAAAAAAAATTTTTTTTAAATTTTTTTTCAAAATTAAATATTTTTTTTTAATTTTTGAAAAATTAAATTTTTTTTAATAATTTTTTTTTTTTTTTTTTTTTTTTTTTTTTTTTTTTTAATTTAAAAAGCAGCAGTACTCGTATTATATATACTAGCAAATAAGATCGAATTCATATGGCAACATTTGCTTCTAACAAAATAGTCAGCCTCCACCTCTTATAAAAAAAATTCTAACTTTTTAATATAGAACGTTCTCTACTTTAGTGAATTTTTCCCCGAAAACCAAAATTTTCTTTGGAAAAATTCTGAGTGAGTGTATTTTACTGTCTGATTGATTGACTTTGTGTGGTATAAAACCAAAAGTTAAGCATGGATTTCAACAAAGTATGGCTTAATTTGCTTGAAACTTGCATAAAAAAGTGGTGGATTTTTGTCTGCTTCCCTTGCACAAGTTTTGCAATGTTTCTCCTAAACTAGTGAGCAGGTTTAAAAATAATGCTGGTAAAACCTGGGGTTATTATGTATTTCGATTCGAATCGAAATGCCTTTGAAAAAGAATTTTCAATTTAAAAGGAAATCCAGCAGAATTGTTATATTAAACATATTAATATTTTTTTTGTCAAATTGAAAATTCTCTTCGCAAGCCTTTTCGATTTGAAGCGGAATTTTGTTGCAGTTTCGAATTTTCTTTTTTAACAAATAGGTCTGTTTTGAAAATCACGTGATTTCAAATGGCATGCGGTTTTGAAATCACATTTGTAATTTCGTGCTGATCTGTAAACCACACTGCTTTCGTGTGATTTTATTTTCTCGAAAGCATTAGAAAACAGCTGAGTTTTTTTGTTTTCATCACAAATAAAAACATAAAATTTTACAGCAAAAAATACGTCTTTATTTTATTTAATTTTTAAAATTTTCAAGTGTTTTTCTTTTTATAACACAATGAATTGTTTAATTAAATTAATAAAGAACACATTGAATAATTTATTTCAACATTCGTCCTTATAATGGTTGAGAAAATAACCAAGTGATTTGAAAATGTAAGTGTCTTAATTGAACGTTTTGAAATAACATGGACAGAATGTGATTTTCAAAACATGCCTGTATCTAGGAAATTAAATCCAATTTAAAAACACAAACTAAAGATTTGAAATTAGCGCTTTAAGCTATTTTGAAATCAGTTTTCAGTTTTACTGGTCCAAACTAAAAAAAATTAAGAAATTTTAATGAAAATATTTTTCTACCCGTATCTTCTTCAAAATTAAATGTTATACCAGAAATTAAAGAAAGAAAAAAAATTAAAAAATAAAACATGGTTTAACATAAAAATATTTATCGTTTTTATTAAAAAAAAAATAAAGTAAAATAAAATAAAACAACTTACAAAATAAAAATCGTATCATAGTACTGTGATTGTTAATTTAATTTAATGCATAAAAATAATTAAATTAAATTAATAATAAAAAAAAAAAGATTTATATAATGATTCGTATATATCAGTATAAAGTAAAGTATATAAAGTGTTTTATTTTTATTTTTCTTTTCTTTAATAACTAGCAAATTATATAATGTAGGTGTGTGTGTTTTTCTTCTCTGATAAAATATTTAAAATAATTACAATAATATTTATGTAAATAAATGATTGTTTAAAACAATATTTATGATTGCAGGCAAAAAAAAACGATATAAATTAAATTTTAAAAGGCAAAAAACATTAAACTACAAAACATTAAATAAAATTAAGAATTTCTAAAAAAAATGTTTATTTGAATTTTTTAATGTTGGCCACACTTAGAGGCAAAAGCTTGTATATTTTTTTAATGAAATTTTTAATCAAGACAAGACGTAATTATGAAGTGATTGTTTTTAACGTGAATTTTTCTAAAGCACTTTGTTTCTAATGGATGCCCTCGATTTTTATTATTTTTTAATTTTGTTGAATTGTTCTAATTTAAAAACAGGCCTAAATAGAAAATTCAACCAATTTTTTTTTTTTTGAAGATGCTGCCTAATAAGAAGAAAATTAGAGAAAAATGTGAAAAAAATTTGTTTTCATTAACATTTAAATCTTATACCCATGTTCTGAATTTTTTTTTTTGTAAAATGTTGCCAAGTAAGAGGAAAATTAAAGAAAAGTCAGCAATTTCTTTTCAATAAAATTTATTTATACCCTCATGTTTTGCCGACGCTTTTTGTTTGGAAAACGTCAAATTTTTTACAGCCTGTTTTGGAAACAGTTTTTTTTAATGTTCCCAAATAAGAAGAATATTAAAGAAAACATGTCAGCGATTTGTTTTCAATAAAATTTAAATCTTACACCGCCATGTTCTGCCGCATTTTTGCAAATGCTTTTTTTTTTTTTGGAAAAGGCAAAATTTTTTAAAGCCCGTTTTGGAAATCAGCCCCTTCTTTTGTGTCAAAATGCCAGCGCCAAAAATACCGCTAAATTTATTAAAGCCTGTTTTGCAAATTGCACCTTTTTTTTAAAGAACATATTGATCAGCTGTTTGTTGAAAACTCCTAATTATAACTAAAAAATTAACAAACTATTGGCAAAATCAGAGGTACATTTTCTACAGTAGCATTTTTGTTTAAAAAAAATGTTTTTCATAACATGGACAAGTAACTAAATAAATCATTTTTTTTAATTTTCATATTTTTTAATTAAAATTGTATTTAAAACAAAATGCTTTCAAAAGATAATTTAGCAAACAAGCAAATCAAAAACGTTAAAAATATAATAGATAAAATTTATTTTTGAACGTTTTGTTTTCAATTTTTATTTATTTTAAAATATTCATAAAGCAAAATTTACAAAATCGGTTAAATAAAAGTGTATAGTTTAGGGTTTCATCTTAAAAATAATACAAGCAAAATTAAAATAACTAAATATAAAATATTTATATATGTGTGTGTTTTAATTTAAATGACAAAATATTGCAGTTTCACAAAAAGCTAAAAACTTTTTCAATATAAAATTCAGTTAACAGTGTGATTGGCCAAAAGCCAATCACTTAATTAATTAATAGATGCGTTGTTAACTAAATACCGTGAATTCGAGCCTTAATGAAGTATAGAAAATTTTAAAATTTCATCATTTTTTTCAGTACCAGAAAATTACAATTTTTTAATGGGTTTCTCATAGAAGATATCTTTTATCGACTTTGTCATATGCTGGCTTTCAACAAAGCAGGGGGTTACTTTGCATTGCCATGCGAAATAAATAAAAATCGAACCATTGGTATTCTTTAATGCATTTCATCGTTTAATTTTTACATTTGTCTGTTAGCACCGCACTCTGTAATGCGCATGCGCATGCAAGTGCGATAACCAAAGAGCAAACTACCAGACAAATTTAAAAATTAAATTATAAAATACATTAAAGATTCCATTTCGTACCGTTTTTTTTTTTTTGTTTGAAATAATTTAAAATCGATAGCGAAATTGGTAATCTGACCTCAGGCTTTTGATGTTTAAAATAAAATTAGAAATACATTCGACAACGAATAAAAACGATTGAAAATTGAGTTTAATTTTTTTTTTTTCGTGTGAAACAATCCTTGTTTTTGATATCGAATAAAAACTACAGAAATTCTAGTCTTTTTGTATGAAATAATTTAATATCGGAACAAGCGATTTTGTCTCAGGCTTTGCTGTTTGAAATTAAAGCTAACAGTAAAATTCGAAATTCATTAAGCATCGATATCGAATGAAACCGATCGAAATTCTAGTCATTATGTATGAAATAATTTAAAATCGATATTGAAGGGGCGATTCGAAATTCAAGAAGTACCCGAATCCGCACATTCGATATCGAAATTTTAATATTTTTATATGAAATAAATGAAAATCAATATCGAAAGGGGCGATTTGGCCTGAAGCCTAATCACAGCTTTCGCTGTGAATTTAATGCTTCAAAGTGGTTTTTATGGTATTCAATATCGATCGCAATTAAAATTTAAATTTTATTGAAATTTCTATCATTATCGAGTGCCGTAATTAGACCCCTGATATGTGATAATAACATGGACTGAAGCAGACTTTATTGTACTTAAAAAATTCTGCTTTTAACACAAATTAAATACAATAAATCGTTTAAAGGCTTAACAGTTTCTTTTGGTACATAAAATTTTAAGTCAAATAGTTCTGAAGCGCAGAAATTCATTGAATTTTTTTTTTTTTGGAAGAAGTTTGCTTTCTATAAAACTTTTAATAATTTTATTTATAACATTTTGTTTTTGCTTTTTTAGTTTAATTTTCATTAATATTGAAAAAGCTTTTTTGTTCTTGTTTTTAGTTTTATTTTTAAAATCTCTCAAAATTGGTTTGTTTTCTAAAAAAAAAAAAAAAAAAAAAAAAAAAAAAAAAATTTATACAAAAATTAAAATAATTAAATAATTAATTAAATTTAAATTAATTGCCAAGTGCATTCATTACAAACTACAGTTTTTGTAAATTGCTAAAAGAAAAAAACAGGTTTTTCTGTTTTTCTTTTTACAGACTCTATTAAAATAAAAATAAAAAAACTTAAACTTAAAAGAAAATTGCAAACAAATTTTAATTAATTATGAAAATAATGTGGGTTTTAACAAAATCAAATTGTTTTTTTATTTAGCACTCTTGTATTTTTTGTAGGTGAAAAAGAGTTTTTCTTTTTGACTCACCAACTCCTAAATTAACACCACCGGCACTACTACTACTAGTACCGTTATTAAGACCACCGTTCATACGGGTTAATTGTGTATCATTTCCCGTCAATATTGACAAATTTAAGCCACCATCAATATTATGATTAGCGTATTGTAAAATGCTATTGTTGTTGTTGATGATATTGTTGTTGCTGAATAGTGTGGGAGGAGGCCTTAAAATTGTTAGTGATGTTGATGAGGTTGTTACAGCAGCAGCTTGGGCAGCAGTTATTAGGGGTGAATTTTCAATAATTGGTGTTTGTGGTGAGTCCAAAGGACGTGTACCCACAAATGATGATTCAAGCCAACATTTTCTGAAATTATAATTTCAAAAATAAAAAAGAAATACAAGCAAAGACAACATTTTAATATATGAGTGTGTGTGTGTTATATAAATGCAAAGAAAGAAAAAAATCAATTTAGTTTTATTTCTGTGCTAATAAGGAAAAACCGCTTATGTCTCACTTCTTTTTATAGTTTCTTATTTTGTTGAAGACCTCAGTCTCATAATTCCATGTGCTTTAATTTTAAAAATCCAAAAAGTACCATAAAGTCCCTTTTCCGATTTCTTATTTCGTTCAGTACCATTTGATTCTACTGTTACAGTTCTAGGTTTGCACACAACATAAAAAATACCACTAAAATTGTTTAAATATAAAGTACCAATTGTATTTTTTTTTTTTGTACTTTTTTTCTCGCTTGAAAATTTTATGTTTTTTTTAAACTGATTTTTATGGGGTGTTACTAATTAAAAATAAAATGCATCTAGCAGTTTACTTAAAGGTACATACGTATTTAGAAATAGCAGTGAAAAATGCTACATATTTTGACCCCTATTGGCTGCAATTTTATAAAAGTGGAAACTTTTTTAAGCAGAAAAGTATACAGTTTAATTTTTGTTGCTGTGTTTAGTACTTTGAAAAATAAATGGGGTAAAAACTGCACCTTTTTTTATCCCGTAATTGTATAAAAATCAAAAAAAGTACCAAATACCCATACGTTTATTGTTTTATTAGAATATTTTGTAGTTTGATGCTGGTGCAATCTTATGGCTTGTTCAGCGATGTCACAGGAAAACCTAAGCGAACGAAAGCGAAGTACATTGTTTTTGCTTTTAATACTGTGCTTTCGTTAGCTTAGGTTATCTTGTGACATCGCTGAACAGGCTATTCATTTTTTGTAAATTGTTTTTAAATTAGGTCGAAATATTTGTGCGGAAAACAATTTTTTAACAACTTTTCTCTATTCTTTTAATTTTGCTATATTTTTAGGTCACGATTGCAATGATTTTTACTTTTTATTTTATATGGATTCATAAAAATCGAGGAATTCCTCTCAAAAAATTTTTTTGAAGAGCTTCCACTTAAAAAATTTTAATTTATATTTTGATAAAATGAGTTACAAAAATATTAAACTCATTTTGATGTTACACAAGCAGCTCATACAATCACATCACAAGCCCATACACGGTGAATCGGCTGGCACAATCACTTGATTGCTACAGCACGCTAACATCGTGTATGGGCCTTATTACTCTTTCATATACTCGTATATAAATTAAGTCATTTCCATTCTAGCAAACGATATCGTTAATTATAAAATATTCAGCCCCTCCATAATAAAATTATTGAGTTAATGGGAACAACAAAACAATTTTTACTTAAGTCGACTTGAGCGATTTTTCCTAATTAGCATAGATTTGTTATTTTTCTTTTAGAAATTCTTAAATACATGTACTCGTATGTGTGTGTGTTCATATGTGTGGCTGTATATTTTATAGCGTCTTCTGTTTAAAGCAGTTTACGTATAAAACCAATAATTTACTCGTTCCCTCTCCCCGTTATTCTATTCAAGCATCTCATTTATTATTTGCTGGTCTATTGTCTACTTAATCGTTTTACCGTTATTAAGTTAGTTTTTTTTTTTTTTTTGCTGATGACTCATATGAAGATAAAAATTTTTGCAACAGGGGAGGATGTTATTGAAGGTTAGATTAACAGTGATACAAGCCAAGCGAGGTATCCACCCCTATAAAAAAAATTAGCCTAATCTAAAGCATTGTTCATACAAAATCCGCTAGCATAAGCAATTTAATATATAAGCTGTTATTTTTTAAAATAGTATAAGTCCACTTTAAAAAAAAAAAAAAATTAGTCTGCGGTAATTTTAATTTTTTTTTAAAGTGGACTTGTACTTGTGTTTTAATTTATTTTGCTAGCAAAGCTACAATAGCTACGCTTTTGGTTTTTCCTATTTTGTTTTTACCCAAAACTTTCCTTGAGGCATTTTTAAAGATTTCATGAAAATCCTCTAAATAAATTTGCTAATGGCTTTGCTTGATACATGATGATATTTATTTACATAATGAAAAAGTATATGTGTCAACACACATACTTACACATATTTTATTACATAATCTAAAGATAGTATGTGTGTGTACATAGAGGAAAAAAACGATATTATGTTTATCATCTCCTCTTATTTTATTTTATTTTATTATTTTGTTTTCAAAACTATTGTTGTTGTAAGAAGTGTTGATATTATCGGGAATCTTGCTTAATAATTGTTGTTAAATAAGAATATTTTTATAGGCTATAGATATACACATACACACACATACGCAGTACATACATACATATAGCATGTGGGTATTAAAGGGCTGCACAAGCATACTTGACAGCCCCTCATCAGCACAAACATGTGTAATATTTTATAATAAAAAGTGTGCTTGTAAACCCTTTCAGCTATGCTTGTGCAGACCTTTAGTGTGTATGTATACGCCATGTAAATACATGTTTGTATGTAAGCATATTTACTAGCCTATACAGTCATTCTTATAATAGATTTTGTAGTGAACTAGTTTCAAAATTAGAGCGAAAGGTTAAAAAGTGAAATCATCATCGTCGCCCTGCCTATGCGCCTTCGCCGCCATCACAATCATGGCCAGTTAGATAGCTGATGAAATGAAATAGAAAAATTGCTAAACCAAATAAAAATTCAAAATGAATTTTAGCTGGAAATAATTTATTTTTTATCTTTAAAGGCCTGTTCAGCTAAATGCGAACGAATACTGTGTTTTGTTCGCATTTAGTTGAACAGACCCTAAAAATTTCATAAAAGATTTTTTCAAATACACTACAGAGAAGTAGAAAATATCAAATGAAATTTCTTTCTTAAAATTAAATAAAAAAACTTTAATACAAAGCAATTTTTATGGCCTCAGCATAATATCAAGATATACCAAAAGAAAAATCCTTAAACTCTAATTAAATAGCGCTCATTTAAAGCCCTTGCTTCACTATTTCAGGCACTCAGTGCCTTTGAGATGAGATCGAAACTGTTCTATGATTGCCTACAACTTCTAAAGAAACTAGCCTCCAATAACAAAGTTCAGCTGCAATGGGTGCCAGGTCATAGTGGTTATGTAGGCAATAAGAAGGCAGACGAGCTGAAAAAAAAAACAGACCCATGCTGCAGATTTAGAAAGTGATTGGAACGAAAATCGCAACCATATTGGTTGCAGACAATTAGAATCTTCCTATTCCGTTCTCGGAAAAGAGCTAATGACTTACTAGGCAGGCCCAGTAAGTGCGATTAGGCTTTAGGGGCCATAAGGACACCGCTGTTCCAAGCTAAAAATTTAATAAAACTTAAATTGTGTTAGATTTTTTATTTTTGGGATTTTATATTTTTACTCTCGCCTGGCCCGTAGCTTTATTACGTCAGCCAGAATATAGAGATCGTATGTATCATTTTTTAGAGAAATCCATTTACAAATAGAATTTTAATCGTTAAAAAGCCCATCCAAATAAATACAATAAAGTGAATCATGCCTTTGCTAGCATTATTAGCAGAGGCGCCAACTAAAGTCGAAATAAAATATTTCAAAGTATAATTTCAGGGCTAAATTAAGTACGGGCACACATCTTTATAAACATTAGTAAGTGAAAATCATTGAAAAGTGGGCGTGGGCTAATCCAAATGTATATGGCGGGCGAGATTATATGTGTAAAATTTCAGATAAATCTGTTGCAAAACAAAATAACAAACGAACGGAAAATATATTTTATATAGAATTAATGGGTATTTTATAACTATTTAACTGTTCCTCAGACTCGACAAGTGTCTAAAGTTTTCTTTTTAAGACAAATTTTTTTTTTAATTCTTTTTTAGATTCCTAATTTAGTTACATCTATTCAGTATGCTTTGGTTCTGAAAGGGTTAATAAGACCTATTTTCTTGAGGCCAAAATAATTGCTTTGAATTTGCGTTTTATATTTTTTAATGTAAATTCTGTGAAAAAATTTCAGCTGTGTTATTTATTGTTTCATTCATTTAATAAAATATTTCATTGAATCAATGAAATGTTGTCGTTGGTCTAATGAAACGTTGGCATTGGTTGAAAAATAATAAATGAATTTTTAATTTACAAGGATACTCTTGTCTAGTTTAGCTCGTTTAGAATTCTTGGAACAAAATCAATTTATTTTTGTTGCATTTTAAAGCTCATCTTTAAAATAAATAAAAATTATTTAGAAGAGAAGAGAGATGTTGTGAAACAGGTATGAGGAGTTGTACTTTATGCTGCCAAATTTTTTAAGTATCTCGTTAAGTATTCGTAACTGTCTTATCAAGTTTCCTTAAATGTGAATGAATCATTCGCATGAGTCACAGTGAGTTTGAAGTTATGGGGTGTTTGAAGGCAAAAACAAGAAAAAAGTGTTACAGCATCTTTTGAAATTCTTAAAATAAAAAATAAAAATAAAATAAAAAGCCAAAAATAAATAAAAAAAATTTAATTTTTATAATAACTAAAAACTGAATTTCAAATTAAAAATTTTAAATTAAAAAAAAAAACCACCCCAAAAAACATACAGCATGGCAAAACATGTTCTATTTAAAATTGTTTTTTTTTTAATTTGCTTTGTTGCAATTTATTTATTGGCCACAATAAATAAAACTAAAACAAAAAAATAGATTTTTTTTATTTCCTACCTTTTGGTAATTCGCACTATTTAATTGAAATGCTGAAAGGCTTAATTAAATAAACCGTAAAACACACACACACTTTTTTATTTTTGTTTCCTTTTGCTCTTGCTGCAGCAAAATTGTTTTGTGAAAACAATTTTATAATTTAATTAAAAGTTTTTTTTTTGCTTTCTTTCTTTTTGTTTTTTAAACAAACTCAATCCAGCACAATAGCAGATTTTCTGATTTGTAATTAAATTTCAATTTGGTTAAACATTTGCTTTAATTTAATTTTATTTTCTTTCTAAACAAAAATAGAGATTTCTTTTTTTAAGCACGTCCGTATAGTAGCACACTGCGAAAAGCAATGAAATAGTTAAAATAAAACTACAGCATTATAAACGCAATGTTTGACCTGACCTGGCTGCCTGGTTGGCTGGCTGGCTGAGTTGACTGTAACTGTATGATAGAGGGTTTGAGTGTATGAAAACTGTTAACCCATAAACGCTTCATTACACAAAAAAGTATTCAAAGGCATAAATAGATTGCAGGGCCATTTGCTATAACAAGCACCAAATCCCTTATCCTCAAATCATTAATCAAAATTTCAAGTTTTTTGTGTGGAATAATATTGAATAAAAAAAATTTTTGATACAAGTTGATCTATTCCTACAATTCTTTCAGTGTATGCTTTTTGAGTGAAATATTTATTTACTAATAAAAAAATTAAAAAAGATTTTATATAAAAAAAATCATCAAAAAAATAAAATTAATAAAAAAAATTTAACAAATTTTTTTTTTTAAAAAATCAACAAAAAAAAATTGATAAAATTAACAAAAAAAACAATAATTTTTTTTTAATTAACAAAAAAATTGATAAAATTACTAAAAAAAAATTAAAAAAAATAATAATAAAAAAAAATTAAAAAAAAATAAATTAACAAAAAAAATTTATAAAATTAATAAAAAAAAATTTATAAAATTAATAAAAAAAATTTATAAAATTAATAAAAAAGTTAACAAAAAATAATAAAAAAGATTAGCAAAAAAAAAAATTAATAAAAAAATTAGCAAAAAAAATTAATAAGAAAATTTAGCAAAAGAAATAAAAAATTATTAACAAAAAAATACCTTTCCTATTACTTCTGCCATTATGAGGTTTAATATTTGTTTCCTGTCGTTGTTATTTCAAACTTAAAATCCTCGTCTTCGTCGTTGTCGTTTGTCTCGTTTCGTATACAGTTCGTTTTGGTTATGCCATGTAAGTGTGTATGCTGTATGTATGTGATTGCCGAAAATATTGTCTGTTAGTATTTGTTAACTGTAAATACTGTCAATGGCCAAAAATTAAACACACACACACATGCACATAAATAAACTTAAAATAAAAAGAAGTAAATGTTGTGATAACAGAAAAAAGTGCAACAAACATCAAGCCACTAAAACATTAAATTACAAAAAAAAAAAAAATAAAAAATCAAAAGGGAGAAGTATGAGTTTGCGTTCAGTCAGTAAGTGCAGTTTAAACATTTTCAAAGAACCCAAGAGGGTGGCGTTTTAGTACATACACACACACACACATAGAAAATATTAAGAAAACTTTTTCTCTTTTTCCTGATTGATAGCATTGAGTTTATGCAGGCGCCATAACGTTGTCTTTATACAAACAGAATAGAATATCCCAGTCATAGTTTGTGCTATGACGTTGTCGTTGTTTAAAAAAAATCATACCGTTCGTACAAATAAAGAGGGTCGTTGTTTCTAGGCTTCCGTTAAGAGGGTAAATAAAACTGGGTATGCACACACAGACACACATATGTGTGTACAAAGTATGCATATAATACTCGCTTATTATGAAAATTTAGTGTTTTCGCTCAATATTTATTTTTGGGATATTTTTGCTTTGTCGAAAATATGTCTTCAGAGAAGGAAAAAAAGGCTGCTTTTTTATAAAAAATTTAATTTAATTAAATTTTGTTCTTAAGCTGACTGTAAAAAAAACTTGTTATAAAAAAGAGAATTTTGTTCATTAATAAAATGAAAAAAAATTCATTATAATATGACAAAATTTTATTAGAAAATATTTCATTAATTCATATAATTTATGAAATATTTCATTGAATCTGTTGATTAATTTTAATGAATTTTAATTCATAAGATTTATGCTGCATTTTTCTTTCAGTGTAATTTAAATTAGGATTTATTAGCCGATAAATTAAATGTGGAATTGGGGCCTTTCTTAACTGAAAACTCAGTTTTAGCTCAAAAAGTCTTGAAAAAAACCTGATTATTTTGCCCTTTCAAATTCTGACTTTCTTTATTTGTAACAGTAATCCTAAAAATTTATAAAAAAATATTTTATTTTTGTTTTCTTTAAAAAATTCTTTTTAACAGTTTTTTTTCGATTCCATCAATCATCAAAACAGTGGCCCGAAAAAATTTATGAAAAATTTTTTTGTTTATATTTTTTCTTTAAAAAAATTCTTTTTAAAAGTTTTTTTCCAATCCCAGTTGATTTTAACTATTCTTTACTTGTAACAGTAAGTCTGAAAAATTTATTAAAAAAATTTTTTGTGCTCAAAATCAAATTTTTTTCTTTAAACAAATTTTTTTAAAGCTTTTTGAAGTTGCAGTTAACTGTACCTTTTACAGTGGGCCTGAAAAATTTAATGAAATCAAAATCAAATTGTTTCTTAAAAAATTTTTTTATTTAAGAACTTTTTAAAATTGAATTTTTTACTAACAGTGGGCCTAAAAAATTTATTTAAAAAATTGTTTTTGTGCTCAAAATCAAATTTTTTTTTTAACTTTTTAAAATTGAATTAATTGTAACTATTTTTTACTTACAACAGTGGGCTTGAAAAATGTATTAAACAAACTATTTTTGTGTTCAAAATCAAATTTTTTTCTTTAAAAAAAATTTTTTAAACCTTTTAAAATTGAATTAACTGTAACTATTTTTTACTTAATACAGTGGGCCTTAAAAATTTATTTAAAATTTTTTTGTGCTCAAAATCATGGAATTATTGAAAAAGTGAACTTAAGCATAATTAATTAATTTATTTAATTATTCCATGCTGTTCGATGTCCATTCCCCAAATTTTTGCTAACTTTTCAACCGCCTTTTTAACATAATTGAAATTTGTTTGCAGAACAAAAATTTCAATGAAAAAAACTTCAATAAAATATATACAAAAAAAATATATAAAAATTACATGAGAGTAAGTCTTATTTGTTTGCAAATTGCAATTTAATTAAAAGCTGTAGTCCTTCATTTATCACTAGTAATTTTTCTTTTTTATAAACATGACAATTTATTACATTTTTAAGGACATACTCGTACACACAGAGAGACAAAAAGAGATAATTCTGCAGTAGTTTTCAATTGCAGTCTCAAAACACTTAAATTTTTAATAATTTTTCAAACATTTGTCTGGTTTTTTATTTTTTTTTGTGCTTTTCTTTTGTTAAACTATTTTCTTTAACCATTTGAAATATTTCTGTGATATCTTGTTTGTTGCTTATAAGAGAAATACTTTGGTTTAAATAAAAGTGCTTTCAGTTGGCCAGTTTTGCTATTACTTTGCAACATATTATTTACATTGGCATAGGGCAATTGCATGTATGTATTTATGTGCAATATCTTGCTACAGTTCAAAGAAGGTGGAGTGGTTGAGGGCAGCTTTAGGGAAAGTTAAAAAAGATGAAGAAAGAATGCTAATAAATCGATAATTTTATTATATGATGACCAAAGCAAATGAAACTAAAGCAATTACGTATCGTATGCTAACGTTCTGTAATCACATTTTACTTGTTTCATTACAGGGTAAAAGCGCCATAATAAAATGCCAGCAGCTGCAGCAACAAGCCCCATTCACCGCCCAGTTCTTACGTATGGAAGGAGTGTGAAGTAAATGGTGGGAGAGAAGGTAAGTGCATTTTATTTCATTTAGTATTGATTGCTGTTACATATTAAAACATTTTTACAATCTGCATTATTTTTTTTTAACACATGCAAAGTGTGCGTGTATTAATTACTTGGTCTTGGTTTTTTTTCTTTCTTACTTATTTGTGTCTGTTTGTAACTACTTTTAATGCAATTAAATTGCATGTTTTCTATTTATCGTTGCCAAGAAATTTTTAACTTACACCAGGCTACTGCCACAAGATAATTATTGTGGCTTTAAGTAGACACGGTTTAGTACCAGAACTATTGGTATTTATTTTTGAAGGACTTTGGAATGCTGAGTTGGTCATTCCTATGGAAAAATTCCTCACCATCTATCAAGAGGAAATTTACGCTATCCTCATATGTTGTAGGGAATGTTTGAGTAGAAGGACTAGAGGAGAGAGATCAACTCGTCTGGAAATTCTATATGAAAATCACTCAAAATATTGAGAGTTTTCTTTTAAAAAACTGTCAGATAGCCAAATTGCACTACTGAGCTTTGAACGAGCTTGGTAGCCAAAACAACTTTTGACAACATGGAAACAAGCAAAAATTTGAAACTGAATAGTAGAGTCACAATAGGTCCATTTTGTGCAGTTGACTTATTAGCGCTTCTCATTTTATAATAATCCTATTTAGTTATTCGATAAAAAAAAAATAATAATAATAATAGGACAGTGAGCAAGACCAATTCATATATTATCCAGGTCACTTCCCGCTCCTAATTCTAATTCTGTGTTGCTTGTGTGGACATCAAGGTCATACTGGCAACGGGTGGCCAGACTGTTTGGACAACAGAGGGGCCTATCGTGCGTTTATAGGACATATTTGACATCTATTCCTCACATCACAATCCTCAAAACATTGGAAATTGCTAACTAGACTCAGACAGCGAAACGCTTTTTTAACTCTATCGAGATAGACATCTGGAAGGCACTGGCACCCAATAATTCCTAACGGGATGGTTGACCGGTAATGTAAGGGCTAAGCCATAACAAAATCTCAGCACAAGTACTTTGTGACTGTCCGGTCTTACTGTATAGTAGGACAACTTCAAGAGACTTTTTGTGGAATTTGAGAAAGGTAAAAAAACTTATAGAGCCAGATAATTTGCTTCATTCTAGGCCTAGATCTGGAATAGTGAACTTGTGGGATGTACCAAAGATCTTTTGGGTTGAAACCTCAAGCTACCCACAGTAGCTTCAAGATGAATTTACAGTTCAACAGTTAATCCTTTCCTAAATTCTATTTAGCTTAAGGAAACTCTCTTTCACTGAAATATATTGAAGACGTAGAACTGTCCTCTTTGTAAATCCTCCCAGAATTGTTTTTAAAAGACTAGTTTCGTTGTTATTCCCTTCTTATATGCTGCCTACGTTAGTTATTTATGCTGCTGCAATTGTTTTGGAATTCATTTGCTGTTGGCTTTTGTTTAACACACTCGAAATGAAAATGTTTTTTTTTTTTTTTTTACTGAATTTTTGTTTTAACTGCTTGCGGCAATTTCAATGGCATTTTAATTTTTTTTTTCCCAAAAATATTGTTTGTACAATTAAATACATGCATGCAGACTTGTTATTAATTTTGCTGTTGCAATTTTATATGTATGATTGTGCACACCAACACATACTATATACACAAACGATTTATTTATTTATTTTTTTATTGTATTGGAATTTCCAACATTTTCAATTTATTGCATATTTCCTTTTCATTTTGCTTTTTTTTTTTAATTTTTGGCTTGTTTTGTTACCTTGTAACATAAAATGTCACATAATTTTAGCATAAAACATTTTCTGTTTGTTTATTATTTCAAATGTTACAACAGGACTTGTAAATCCTGTGTGTGTGAATGTGTGGCTACATGCAGACTAGGAGTTTACAAAATAAAACACGTTTAAAAACATAACCATTTAGAAATTTTATAGTAGTGAAGAACACCCTTGGACTTGAGGGGGTGAGAGGCTGGAATATTGTCATTTTTAAAGCAACAAAATTAAATGTTGACGTTTTTTTTTTGTAAAGTCAAATTTAAAATTTCTTGTAAAATAAAATTCTAAATTACAGTACACATAGAAGCAAACATGATAAATAGTATTTCTAGACTAACAGTGCCCCCTTGTAGTGTACTAGTCTAGTAATCTGAGGCAGATTCGATTCCTGCCTAAAACCCCGGGTATATATATATATTTTTGTTTTTTTAAAGGTTATTTATAGCGTATGAGGTCCCATACTCCTTCTAGGAGCATATATATACATATAATATGTATTCCCGTCGTTCCTAGAAGGAGCATGGGACCTCATACGCTATAAATAACCTTTAAAAAAACAAAAATTTTAAAACCAATTTCATTATCTACTATTCACCATTGCATTTCTTGGAGAAATAGTTGAATAGCATAAAAATCTGAGGAATGTCTATGGGCTTAATAGCCTTAATATTGAAAATAAAAACAAATTATGCGAACGAAGTTTTCGTTCACGTTTAGCTAAACAGGCTCTAAATTGGATTAGGTTCCTAATAGAACAAATAAATGTGGTCCTTTTGTGATACCTGCCCTTAAGGATTTTAAATAATACTAATTTTAGACTGAGAATCGCATCCCAATAAAAAACGTTTTGGTTTTAAAAAGAGTTTGTTGGGGGCCCATTAAAATCTAGGCCCAAATCGATATCAAATAAATTTACCTCCTAAAATGCATTGTTTGGCAGCGAAACAAGACTTTTGCCTTACAAATTCCCTATTACATGTAAGTGATTCTCTATCGTTGTAGGCTTTATATAATAAATTCTAGGCAAGCATAATTTTTTGCTGGGTTGTTGGACATAATTGACCCAAAATCAATAGATTTTCTAAATTATTGTGTGAAACATATATTTTTTACTTTTTAATTTAACATGCAGACATGCAATTTTTCTTTTTATTATTTAAATCGAATTAATAGAAACTACGAATGCAAAAAATATTAAATACACACAATTACGAGTAATATAAATAATTTTCAATATAATAAATTATTGGGAATCATGAAGTTTAACAAAATTTAAGCTTCATTCGGGCTTAATTCCAATTTATTTTGATATACAAAATGTATTATTTTCCATGATATTCTCATGGAATATGTACTAAGAGTGAAAGCATATCTCTACAGCTGTTTCATCAAACGCTTATCTGAATCTTCAGTAGATTACTCCCAAGTCTTGTTAAATTCTTGCCTAAACATTTGAATACTTATTTCGTTATACCAATCGACCAAATTAGAATTGTAGTCAATAGACAAACAAAGAGTTTCAAAAAATTTAAACAAGAAAATAAAAAAACTAATAAAGTAGACATTGAACTAAATAAACAAAATAATTCCCACATAAATTGGAATTGAACACGAATAAAGATTAAATAATTTTCGTGTAATTTAAAAGCAATTGTAAAGGAGTTGTAGGCACCACTATTATGTAAGCCGTTGGCGAGTAGAAAAAAACAGTGACGCCATAAAATGGTATTACCGAAGTAGCCGTTGACAGTAATGGATTACAGTTGATGGTTTTTCGGTATTATTTGACTCGCCGTTTAGAGGGACTCAAAGGCTACAAAATGTTTTAATTATGTTTAATTCAAGTTGAGAAAACCAAATTTAAATAACAAATGTAAAACAATTTGAAAAACTAATTGCTGAACAAGAAAGCAAGCAAAGTTTGGCAACACGGTTTTATAGAGATGTAACACCCAGCAATTTTAAAGCCGGCTGGCAAGACATCACTACAAAATTAAATTCGTTTTGTGCCAAAATAAGTGATACTAATGGCTGGCAAAAAGCAAGTTTCAAAAACTTTATTTGACCGCCAAAAAAGCTTAAACAACAATTATAAAATTTTACAGGAGAAGGGTTTTTTTTTTTAAATATCTTTGCTGTAAATTGTTTTTGCTATAAAATTCTAAATAAAATTTTAATAAGTGATACAAATGTTTACTTTCTTGTGATTTTTATTATAAAAAAAAAAATGAAAATCTAAAGCTTTTCTGGCGGTCATGGCTTGATATTTTGTGAAAGTTTATTTTTTTTTTAATTTTGCATTAAAAAAAACATGTTTTTTTTATGTCAGAGTGAAAATTCTGATTGATTTAGCGACAATGGGTCTAAGGCAGTGCAAGTCTCTTACGTAATACCTTTTACTATAATACGGCAATGACAATAAAGTCAATAGGAAAACGCCAGTGACTTACATAATTTGGGGTGATCGTTTTGATCAGGACCACACACTGCAATTTTAGTTGGGCAATTCCTTTAAAATCGCCGCTGTGTCTATACAAAAATTTATTGCTTCGGCAATTTTTGCATTTTTATTCATTCATTAATTCAGCCTTCAAGCTACTCTTTTTTTACAGCTTTAAAAAATACAAAGAGAGAACAAAAGGGAATTGCGGAGTACGAGCAAGTTTGTACCCCTTTCCATTATTCTTTCCTCCTTCTCCTACAAAATTAAGAATTGCTGTGTGTGGGGTCCTGGTCTTTATATGTAAATTTTTTTGGGAAAAATTGGAGACTTCATTTTTATGTTTAATTGGGTTTAATAATTTATTTTTAAATGTGTGTAAGAGTATTTAATAATAATTAAAAATATGACAAGTTAATCAAGAAAGAAATAAATTTAGACAAAAAAGAAAAATAAAAAAAAAACGAGATTAGAATGCTGATAGAAAGAAAAACTTACCTTAGATTTGAACGAAAATGAAAAAAGGAAATGATAATACGGCTTTTTGTATGTACAACAACAGAAAGATGCTCACAATAAAATTTATGTTGGATGGATGATGGCATCCCAAGAATTTGTTATAGTTTTGGTTTGGTTTTTGCACAATCAAATACAAAATCAAATCAACAGTATTTTGGATGAATGAATGGATTTTATTTTAATTTTTTTCTTCTTTATTTTGCGGGGAAAATTAAGGATGAAGTAAGAAAGAAGAAATTAAATTGTTTTTTGTGAAGAATTTTGTTTAAAATTGTGCTTAATTGAAAATTAAATTATAATTGAACGAATGTTGGTTGCCAATTTTTCATAAATAGCTAAACAATAATAATTAGAAGAAAAAAAAATTAACTAAAACTTGTGCTTGATGTGGGACAAATAAAATGTTTACTTGGGACAAAACACAAAATTCTTTGGAAAAGGTATTGACTGTATGGTGGTGCACATACACAAATCTAAGGTGCTGTACATAGAAAAAACAGAATTAATAATGAAATACAGGGGGTTTTAACCTGCGCTAACTAAACACAACTACTGAAACAATAAAATTTTAAGGGATTTTGTAGACAGAGAACTGAAAAAAGGATTTTGTTTTTGTTTTTGTTTTGAAGAGGAAAAGCTATTTAAAGCTGGTATTTTATTAACCAGCCTACCTCGAATTTGGACTCGTTGATCTACTGCGCTGTTGATTTGTTTGATCGTTTACATAATGTACAATAGCCGAGGTGACCTCTTTGATAGAGGATTGTATCTCGGGTGTAACAGGTTGCAATTTATCATTGTTAGCCGGATTCGTTTGGGTTGTGGGTGGTGTGCGCTGCTGTTGAGACAATAGCGATGAGGCCAATCTATGAAATTAAAATTTTATTATTTTATTATATTTAATTTTTTGATTTAATGTTTGCTTACCTCTCGTGAGCAGTTCTTTGTGATAATTTTTCTTGGCTGCGCCAACCCAAATAGGGTTGACGCATAGAGTTTCGTATCACACTGTGACCACTGTTGACAGACATAAAACTAGAGTTGATGGGACCTCCGCGAGAAAATGATCCTCTTTGTGAAACACTAGGGGATGTTTGTGATGAATTTAAATGGGAGGTGGACCATCTTGAAAAGGCACCACTACCTGCTGTTGTACCGGCACTAGTTGTATGGCCATGTTGGCCTGTATGTTGTGTACTTTGGCCACCATGATGACTGTGTGCCGACGGGCTTAACAATAGCGGACTACGATCAGATCTCTGGGAGCCCAAAGAGCTTAACGATGTAGTTTTAGAATTAAGTCCCACCCAACGTCCAGAATCCTGTATACGTTTACGTGTAAAGTTACCAGGCTTGTAAGTTGAGCCACCAGTGACTGCACCATCGGGTGATTTTTGATTTTGATTATATTGTCGGAACCAGTCCGGTATATTGAGACGTTGCAATGATGCTTGTATGCGCAACTGGTGTTCACTTAGGGCGGCCGGATTGTGATCGTGGGATTTTTGAAGCTCATTTTCGGGGGGCTAATAAAAAAATAAAAATAAAAAATAAAAATAAGTAAAATAGCACTGGCAATAGTCAAATTTTAAACCAATATTTATCAAGCTGAATAACTTAAAATTCTACAAATTTCTTTTTCCAACAAAGAAAAGCACAATAAGTGAAATAATTTTAAAATTAAATTATTAAATTCTGTATTCCGAATCTGCATTATTTTTTTTTTCGAAATGAAAAAATTCCAATTATTTGTTTTGTATTCCACTTTAAATTTTTTTTCGTTTTATTCCATCTAAAAAAATGTTGGTGGAATGTAATTAAGTGTTTTATTATTTCTGCAAAACGCCAAAAAATAAATTAGAAAATGAGTATGTGAAATTCAGAACAGCTAATTTCCGAATATTTTCATAATTTCACGAGAAACACAAACGAATTATTTATAAATTAATAACTTTTTTATAAAAATAAATATATATCACGCCTGTTTTTACGCCCACTTTTCAAATGTATCTTAAATCAGAGAACCTCTAGGGCATTTTGGCTAATTTTTGTTGTTGTATGTTCGTCTAAAAATACATAATTTTCTTCTCTCTTTAATTATTTTTATGAATTTTAATTTAAATAAAATTTGAAGGCAAAACAACATTTGCCAGGTCAGCTAGTTGTTAATAAAATAACTTAAAGGTTATTTTAATTACGTTTTTATAAACGTATGTGTTTTTATAAATTGTATGGCATAACCTCCTCCTTTTTATCAGCCTCGGCACTTTTTCCCACTTTTCCCTTACCTCTTATCATTAAAAAAAATGTCTCCCTTTCTAACATAGAAAAAAAGGTTCTCGGATTTATAGAATTTTTTCCCAAAAACCTAAATTTGCCTTCGCAAAAAAATTCCTATCGAATATTCATGCTTTGGCTGTATATGTAACGGTATATCTGGAGAACTACCCGCAGCATAAAAAAAAACATAGAAAAAAGCTTGAATTAGAGTATCGAGTATACTAGATATCAGTTTTAGTTTTGGCAGCATTAAAATAATTTTATTTTCTTTAAAATTTCAGTTTAGATAAATAGCAAAGAAGAACATTATCTATCCACTGTGCGGAAGTCTAGAATGGATCCATTTCTCTCAAAGCAACTGTACAAAAACTACACTTTTGAAATTAAAAGTTCAATTATAATACAAGTAAGTCAAGCTTTTACTCAAGTTAATATAAAATATTTTTTAAATAAAATTATTTAAATTGCAGGCCGTTAAACGGGCGAAGGATCTCTCCGTAGCAGTCTCGCTGATTACTCTTCATGTATCATCCAATCTACGTCTCTTAACTTTTAAGCTTTTCTTTTTTCTATTTTTAAACTTGTTTGTTATTGTCAAAATGTATAATTTTAAATGATAACCGTGTGTGCATAAATTTATTTATACTCCCAATTCAAAGTCTATCACTTGCTGAAGGTTTCACGTCAAAACAGCACAGTAACACTGCAAGCTTCTGCATAATTCTGTTTTTTTTTTTTAATTCCGTCAAACGCTTAAAAAGTTATAAGCGTTTTTCTAATTAAAACGCTTTTTATTTACAGTGGATGTGGCATGTGGCAACATAAGTGGCATGTGGCAGATAGCCAATTTCCCACTCTACCACATGGTGAAAGTTTCATTCAAAAATATTCATCCATTCCAGAGTTATTTCGAAAACACAAAATTCTATTCAAAATGTAACCGTCGCTCTGTCCAAAAATTAAATTTTAAAATTTGGGAAAAAAAAGTGAAACACCAGGCCAACAGAACCAGCAGTAGGTGGATTTTTCGGAATTGATTTTTGTTTTTTTGATACAACTTTTGAACGGCTAAATATTTTCGCATGGGACTTGCACCATGTTGTAGAGCAAGAAATGGGCTATTTGCCACATGCAACTATTGTTGCCACATGCCACAAATAAGTTGCATAGAAAGCGTTTTAATAGAAAAAA
Source organism: Thelaira solivaga (assembly GCA_947397855.1). Classification (NCBI taxonomy): domain Eukaryota; kingdom Metazoa; phylum Arthropoda; class Insecta; order Diptera; family Tachinidae; genus Thelaira; species Thelaira solivaga. Next base: position 77,558,006 of record OX377611.1, on the reverse strand, counting down.
CGCTTATAACTTTTTAAGCGTTTGACGAATTTTAGAAAAATGTTCGGTGGACCAGTAGCCCACTTCCCGCTCTATCATCTAGTGAAAGTTTCATTCAAAAATATTGAGCCGTTCAAAAGTTGTAGCAAAAAAAGGGAAAAGATCACGAAAAATGAATGTTGCAAGTTCCGGTTGATCTAATTTTTAGTTTTTTCCCTATATCTTTTGAATGGGTTAAGATATCTTAATAAAACTTTCACCATGTGGCAGGGTGGGAAATGGGCTACATTTCAGTTGAACATTTTTTTGAAATCGCTCTAACGCTAAGAAAGTTATAAGCGTTTTTCTAATTAAAACGCTTTTTATTTACAGTGGATGTGGCAACATAAGTGGCATGTGGCAGATAGCCAATTTCCCACTCTACCACATGGTGAAAGTTTCATTCAAAAATATTCATCCATTCCAGAGTTATTTCGAAAACACAAAATTCTATTCAAAATGTAACCGTCGCTCTGTCCAAAAATTAAATTTTAAAATTTGGGAAAAAAAAGTGAAACACCAGGCCAACAGAACCAGCAGTAGGTGGATTTTTCGGAATTGATTTTTGTTTTTTTGATACAACTTTTGAACGGCTAAATATTTTCGCATGGGACTTGCACCATGTTGTAGAGCAAGAAATGGGCTATTTGCCACATGCAACTATTGTTGCCACATGCCACAAATAAGTTGCATAGAAAGCGTTTTAATAGAAAAAACGCTTATAACTTTTTAAGCGTTTGACGAATTTTAGAAAAATGTTCGGTGGACCAGTAGCCCACTTCCCGCTCTATCATCTAGTGAAAGTTTCATTCAAAAATATTGAGCCGTTCAAAAGTTGTAGCAAAAAAAGGGAAAAGATTACGAAAAATAAATGTTGCAAGTTCCGGTTGATCTAATTTTTAGTTTTTTCCCTATATCTTTTGAATGGGTTAAGATATCTTAATAAAACTTTCACCATGTGGCAGGGTGGGAAATGGGCTACATTTCAGTTGAACATTTTTTTGAAATCGCTCTAACGCTAAGAAAGTTATAAGCGTTTTTCTAATTAAAACGCTTTTTATTTACAGTGGATGTGGCATGTGGCAACATAAGTGGCATGTGGCAGATAGCCAATTTCCCACTCTACCACATGGTGAAAGTTTCATTCAAAAATATTCATCCATTCCAGAGTTATTTCGAAAACACAAAATTCTATTCAAAATGTAACCGTCGCTCTGTCCAAAAATTAAATTTTAAAATTTGGGAAAAAAAAGTGAAACACCAGGCCAACAGAACCAGCAGTAGGTGGATTTTTCGGAATTGATTTTTGTTTTTTTGATACAACTTTTTAACGGCTAAATATTTTCGCATGGGACTTGCACCATGTTGTAGAGCAAGAAATGGGCTATTTGCCACATGTAACTATTGTTGCCACATGCCACAAATAAGTTGCATAGAAAGCGTTTTAATAGAAAAAACGCTTATAACTTTTTAAGCGTTTGACGAATTTTAGAAAAATGTTCGGTGGAACAGTAGCCCACTTCCCGCTCTATCATCTAGTGAAAGTTTCATTCAAAAATATTGAGCCGTTCAAAAGTTGTAGCAAAAAAAGGGAAAAGATCACGAAAAATGAATGTTGCAAGTTTCGGTTGATCTAATTTTTAGTTTTTTCCCTATATCTTTTGAATGGGTTAAGATATCTTAATAAAACTTTCACCATGTGGCAGGGTGGGAAATGGGCTACATTTCAGTTGAACATTTTTTTGAAATCGCTCTAACGCTAAGAAAGTTATAAGCGTTTTTCTAATTAAAACGCTTTTTATTTACAGTGGATGTGGCATGTGGCAACATAAGTGGCATGTGGCAGATAGCCAATTTCCCACTCTACCACATGGTGAAAGTTTCATTCAAAAATATTCATCCATTCCAGAGTTATTTCGAAAACACAACATTCTATTCAAAATGTAACCGTCGCTCTGTCCAAAAATTAAATTTAAAAATTTGGGAAAAAAAAAGTGAAACACCAGGCCAACAGAACCAGCAGTAGGTGGATTTTTCGGAATTGATTTTTGTTTTTTTGATACAACTTTTGAACGGCTAAATATTTTCGCATGGGACTTGCACCATGTTGTAGAGCAAGAAATGGGCTATTTGCCACATGCAACTATTGTTGCCACATGCCACAAATAAGTTGCATAGAAAGCGTTTTAATAGAAAAAACGCTTATAACTTTTTAAGCGTTTGACGAATTTTAGAAAAATGTTCGGTGGAACAGTAGCCCACTTCCCGCTCTATCATCTAGTGAAAGTTTCATTAAAAAATATTGAGCCGTTCAAAAGTTGTAGCAAAAAAAGGGAAAAGATTACGAAAAATAAATGTTGCAAGTTCCGGTTGATCTAATTTTTAGTTTTTTCCCTATATCTTTTGAATGGGTTAAGATATCTTAATAAAACTTTCACCATGTGGCAGGGTGGGAAATGGGCTACATTTCAGTTGAACATTTTTTTGAAATCGCTCTAACGCTAAGAAAGTTATAAGCGTTTTTCTAATTAAAACGCTTTTTATTTACAGTGGATGTGGCATGTGGCAACATAAGTGGCATGTGGCAGATAGCCAATTTCCCACTCTACCACATGGTGAAAGTTTCATTCAAAAATATTCATCCATTCCAGAGTTATTTCGAAAACACAAAATTCTATTCAAAATGTAACCGTCGCTTTGTCCAAAAATTAAATTTAAAAATTTGGGAAAAAAAAGTGAAACACCAGGCCAACAGAACCAGCAGTAGGTGGATTTTTCGGAATTGATTTTTGTTTTTTTGATACAACTTTTGAACGGCTAAATATTTTCGCATGGGACTTGCACCATGTTGTAGAGCAAGAAATGGGCTATTTGCCACATGCAACTATTGTTGCCACATGCCACAAATAAGTTGCATAGAAAGCGTTTTAATAGAAAAAACGCTTATAACTTTTTAAGCGTTTGACGAATTTTAGAAAAATGTTCGGTGGAACAGTAGCCCACTTCCCGCTCTATCATCTAGTGAAAGTTTCATTCAAAAATATTGAGCCGTTCAAAAGTTGTAGCAAAAAAAGGGAAAAGATCACGAAAAATGAATGTTGCAAGTTTCGGTTGATCTAATTTTTAGTTTTTTCCCTATATCTTTAGAATGGGTTAAGACATCTTAATAAAACTTTCACCATGTGGCAGGGTGGGAAATGGGCTACATTTCAGTTGAACATTTTTTTGAAATCGCTCTAACGCTAAGAAAGTTATAAGCGTTTTTCTAATTAAAACGCTTTTTATTTACAGTGGATGTGGCATGTGGCAACAATAGTTGCATGTGGCAAATAGCCCATTTCTTGCTCTACAACATGGTGCAAGTACCATGCCAAAATATTTAGCCGTTCAAAAGTTGTATCAAAAAAACAAATATCAATTCCGAAAAATCCACCTACTGCTGGTTCTGTTGGCCTGGTGTTTCACTTTTTTTTTCCCAAATTTTTAAATTTAATTTTTGGACAAAGCGACGGTTACATTTTGAATAGAATTTTGTGTTTTCGAAATAACTTTTGAACGGCTAAATATTTTCGCATGGGACTTGCACCATGTTGTAGAGCAAGAAATGGGCTATTTGCCACATGCAACTATTGTTGCCACATGCCACAAATAAGTTGCATAGAAAGCGTTTTAATAGAAAAAACGCTTATAACTTTTTAAGCGTTTGACGAATTTTAGAAAACTGTTCGGTGGACCAGTAGCCCACTTCCCGCTCTATCATCTAGTGAAAGTTTCATTCAAAAATATTGAGCCGTTCAAAAGTTGTAGCAAAAAAAGGGAAAAGATCACGAAAAATGAATGTTGCAAGTTTCGGTTGATCTAATTTTTAGTTTTTTCCCTATATCTTTTGAATGGGTTAAGATATCTTAATAAAACTTTCACCATGTGGCAGGGTGGGAAATGGGCTACATTTCAGTTGAACATTTTTTTGAAATCGCTCTAACGCTAAGAAAGTTATAAGCGTTTTTCTAATTAAAACGCTTTTTATTTACAGTGGATGTGGCATGTGGCAACAATAGTTGCATGTGGCAAATAGCCCATTTCTTGCTCTACAACATGGTGCAAGTACCATGCCAAAATATTTAGCCGTTCAAAAGTTGTATCAAAAAAACAAAAATCAATTCCGAAAAATCCACCTACTGCTGGTTCTGTTGGCCTGGTGTTTCACTTTTTTTTCCCAAATTTTTAAATTTAATTTTTGGACAAAGCGACGGTTACATTTTGAATAGAATTTTGTGTTTTCGAAATAACTTTTGAACGGCTAAATATTTTCGCATGGGACTTGCACCATGTTGTAGAGCAAGAAATGGGCTATTTGCCACATGCAACTATTGTTGCCACATGCCACAAATAAGTTGCATAGAAAGCGTTTTAATAGAAAAAACGCTTATAACTTTTTAAGCGTTTGACGAATTTTAGAAAAATGTTCGGTGGAACAGTAGCCCACTTCCCGCTCTATCATCTAGTGAAAGTTTCATTCAAAAATATTGAGCCGTTCAAAAGTTGTAGCAAAAAAAGGGAAAAGATCACGAAAAATGAATGTTGCAAGTTTCGGTTGATCTAATTTTTAGTTTTTTCCCTATATCTTTTGAATGGGTTAAGATATCTTAATAAAACTTTCACCATGTGGCAGGGTGGGAAATGGGCTACATTTCAGTTGAACATTTTTTTGAAATCGCTCTAACGCTAAGAAAGTTATAAGCGTTTTTCTAATTAAAACGCTTTTTATTTACAGTGGATGTGGCATGTGGCAACATAAGTGGCATGTGGCAGATAGCCAATTTCCCACTCTACCACATGGTGAAAGTTTCATTCAAAAATATTCATCCATTCCAGAGTTATTTCGAAAACACAACATTCTATTCAAAATGTAACCGTCGCTCTGTCCAAAAATTAAATTTAAAAATTTGGGAAAAAAAAAGTGAAACACCAGGCCAACAGAACCAGCAGTAGGTGGATTTTTCGGAATTGATTTTTGTTTTTTTGATACAACTTTTGAACGGCTAAATATTTTCGCATGGGACTTGCACCATGTTGTAGAGCAAGAAATGGGCTATTTGCCACATGCAACTATTGTTGCCACATGCCACAAATAAGTTGCATAGAAAGCGTTTTAATAGAAAAAACGCTTATAACTTTTTAAGCGTTTGACGAATTTTAGAAAAATGTTCGGTGGAACAGTAGCCCACTTCCCGCTCTATCATCTAGTGAAAGTTTCATTAAAAAATATTGAGCCGTTCAAAAGTTGTAGCAAAAAAAGGGAAAAGATTACGAAAAATAAATGTTGCAAGTTCCGGTTGATCTAATTTTTAGTTTTTTCCCTATATCTTTTGAATGGGTTAAGATATCTTAATAAAACTTTCACCATGTGGCAGGGTGGGAAATGGGCTACATTTCAGTTGAACATTTTTTTGAAATCGCTCTAACGCTAAGAAAGTTATAAGCGTTTTTCTAATTAAAACGCTTTTTATTTACAGTGGATGTGGCATGTGGCAACATAAGTGGCATGTGGCAGATAGCCAATTTCCCACTCTACCACATGGTAAAAGTTTCATTCAAAAATATTCATCCATTCCAGAGTTATTTCGAAAACACAAAATTCTATTCAAAATGTAACCGTCGCTTTGTCCAAAAATTAAATTTAAAAATTTGCGAAAAAAAAGTGAAACACCAGGCCAACAGAACCAGCAGTAGGTGGATTTTTCGGAATTGATTTTTGTTTTTTTGATACAACTTTTGAACGGCTAAATATTTTCGCATGGGACTTGCACCATGTTGTAGAGCAAGAAATGGGCTATTTGCCACATGCAACTATTGTTGCCACATGCCACAAATAAGTTGCATAGAAAGCGTTTTAATAGAAAAAACGCTTATAACTTTTTAAGCGTTTGACGAATTTTAGAAAAATGTTCGGTGGAACAGTAGCCCACTTCCCGCTCTATCATCTAGTGAAAGTTTCATTAAAAAATATTGAGCCGTTCAAAAGTTGTAGCAAAAAAAGGGAAAAGATCACGAAAAATGAATGTTGCAAGTTTCGGTTGATCTAATTTTTAGTTTTTTCCCTATATCTTTTGAATGGGTTAAGGTATCTTAATAAAACTTTCACCATGTGGCAGGGTGGGAAATGGGCTACATTTCAGTTGAACATTTTTTTGAAATCGCTCTAACGCTAAGAAAGTTATAAGCGTTTTTCTAATTAAAACGCTTTTTATTTACAGTGGATGTGGCATGTGGCAACAATAGTTGCATGTGGCAAATAGCCCATTTCTTGCTCTACAACATGGTGCAAGTACCATGCCAAAATATTTAGCCGTTCAAAAGTTGTATCAAAAAAACAAAAATCAATTCCGAAAAATCCACCTACTGCTGGTTCTGTTGGCCTGGTGTTTCACTTTTTTTTCCCAAATTTTTAAATTTAATTTTTGGACAAAGCGACGGTTACATTTTGAATAGAATTTTGTGTTTTCGAAATAACTTTTGAACGGCTAAATATTTTCGCATGGGACTTGCACCATGTTGTAGAGCAAGAAATGGGCTATTTGCCACATGCAACTATTGTTGCCACATGCCACAAATAAGTTGCATAGAAAGCGTTTTAATAGAAAAAACGCTTATAACTTTTTAAGCGTTTGACGAATTTTAGAAAACTGTTCGGTGGACCAGTAGCCCACTTCCCGCTCTATCATCTAGTGAAAGTTTCATTCAAAAATATTGAGCCGTTCAAAAGTTGTAGCAAAAAAAGGGAAAAGATCACGAAAAATGAATGTTGCAAGTTTCGGTTGATCTAATTTTTAGTTTTTTCCCTATATCTTTTGAATGGGTTAAGATATCTTAATAAAACTTTCACCATGTGGCAGGGTGGGAAATGGGCTACATTTCAGTTGAACATTTTTTTGAAATCGCTCTAACGCTAAGAAAGTTATAAGCGTTTTTCTAATTAAAACGCTTTTTATTTACAGTGGATGTGGCATGTGGCAACATAAGTGGCATGTGGCAGATAGCCAATTTCCCACTCTACCACATGGTGAAAGTTTCATTCAAAAATATTCATCCATTCCAGAGTTATTTCGAAAACACAACATTCTATTCAAAATGTAACCGTCGCTCTGTCCAAAAATTAAATTTAAAAATTTGGGAAAAAAAAAGTGAAACACCAGGCCAACAGAACCAGCAGTAGGTGGATTTTTCGGAATTGATTTTTGTTTTTTTGATACAACTTTTGAACGGCTAAATATTTTCGCATGGGACTTGCACCATGTTGTAGAGCAAGAAATGGGCTATTTGCCACATGCAACTATTGTTGCCACATGCCACAAATAAGTTGCATAGAAAGCGTTTTAATAGAAAAAACGCTTATAACTTTTTAAGCGTTTGACGAATTTTAGAAAAATGTTCGGTGGAACAGTAGCCCACTTCCCGCTCTATCATCTAGTGAAAGTTTCATTAAAAAATATTGAGCCGTTCAAAAGTTGTAGCAAAAAAAGGGAAAAGATTACGAAAAATAAATGTTGCAAGTTCCGGTTGATCTAATTTTTAGTTTTTTCCCTATATCTTTTGAATGGGTTAAGATATCTTAATAAAACTTTCACCATGTGGCAGGGTGGGAAATGGGCTACATTTCAGTTGAACATTTTTTTGAAATCGCTCTAACGCTAAGAAAGTTATAAGCGTTTTTCTAATTAAAACGCTTTTTATTTACAGTGGATGTGGCATGTGGCAACATAAGTGGCATGTGGCAGATAGCCAATTTCCCACTCTACCACATGGTGAAAGTTTCATTCAAAAATATTCATCCATTCCAGAGTTATTTCGAAAACACAAAATTCTATTCAAAATGTAACCGTCGCTTTGTCCAAAAATTAAATTTAAAAATTTGGGAAAAAAAAGTGAAACACCAGGCCAACAGAGCCAGCAGTAGGTGGATTTTTCGGAATTGATTTTTGTTTTTTTGATACAACTTTTGAACGGCTAAATATTTTCGCATGGGACTTGCACCATGTTGTAGAGCAAGAAATGGGCTATTTGCCACATGCAACTATTGTTGCCACATGCCACAAATAAGTTGCATAGAAAGCGTTTTAATAGAAAAAACGCTTATAACTTTTTAAGCGTTTGACGGATATTAAAAAAAATGTTCGGTGGACCAGTAGCCCACTTCCCGCTCTATCATCTAGTGAAAGTTTCATTCAAAAATATTGAGCCGTTCAAAAGTTGTAGCAAAAAAAGGGAAAAGATCACGAAAAATGAATGTTGCAAGTTTCGGTTGATCTAATTTTTAGTTTTTTCCCTATATCTTTTGAATGGGTTAAGATATCTTAATAAAACTTTCACCATGTGGCAGGGTGGGAAATGGGCTACATTTCAGTTGAACATTTTTTTGAAATCGCTCTAACGCTAAGAAAGTTATAAGCGTTTTTCTAATTAAAACGCTTTTTATTTACAGTGGATGTGGCATGTGGCAACATAAGTGGCATGTGGCAGATAGCCAATTTCCCACTCTACCACATGGTGAAAGTTTCATTCAAAAATATTCATCCATTCCAGAGTTATTTCGAAAACACAAAATTCTATTCAAAATGTAACCGTCGCTCTGTCCAAAAATTAAATTTAAAAATTTGGGAAAAAAAAAAGTGAAACACCAGGCCAACAGAACCAGCAGTAGGTGGATTTTTCGGAATTGATTTTTGTTTTTTTGATACAACTTTTGAACGGCTAAATATTTTCGCATGGGACTTTCACCATGTTGTAGAGCAAGAAATGGGCTATTTGCCACATGCAACTATTGTTGCCACATGCCACAAATAAGTTGCATAGAAAGCGTTTTAATAGAAAAAACGCTTATAACTTTTTAAGCGTTTGACGAATTTTAGAAAAATGTTCGGTGGACCAGTAGCCCACTTCCCGCTCTATCATCTAGTGAAAGTTTCATTCAAAAATATTGAGCCGTTCAAAAGTTGTAGCAAAAAAAGGGAAAAGATCACGAAAAATGAATGTTGCAAGTTTCGGTTGATCTAATTTTTAGTTTTTTCCCTATATCTTTTGAATGGGTTAAGATATCTTAATAAAACTTTCACCATGTGGCAGGGTGGGAAATGGGCTACATTTCAGTTGAACATTTTTTTGAAATCGCTCTAACGCTAAGAAAGTTATAAGCGTTTTTCTAATTAAAACGCTTTTTATTTACAGTGGATGTGGCATGTGGCAACATAAGTGGCATGTGGCAGATAGCCAATTTCCCACTCTACCACATGGTGAAAGTTTCATTCAAAAATATTCATCCATTCCAGAGTTATTTCGAAAACACAAAATTCTATTCAAAATGTAACCGTCGCTCTGTCCAAAAATTAAATTTAAAAATTTGGGAAAAAAAAAGTGAAACACCAGGCCAACAGAACCAGCAGTAGGTGGATTTTTCGGAATTGATTTTTGTTTTATTGATACAACTTTTGAACGGCTAAATATTTTCGCATGGGACTTGCACCATGTTGTAGAGCAAGAAATGGGCTATTTGCCACATGCAACTATTGTTGCCACATGCCACAAATAAGTTGCATAGAAAGCGTTTTAATAGAAAAAACGCTTATAACTTTTTAAGCGTTTGACGAATTTTAGAAAAATGTTCGGTGGAACAGTAGCCCACTTCCCGCTCTATCATCTAGTGAAAGTTTCATTAAAAAATATTGAGCCGTTCAAAAGTTGTAGCAAAAAAAGGGAAAAGATTACGAAAAATAAATGTTGCAAGTTCCGGTTGATCTAATTTTTAGTTTTTTCCCTATATCTTTTGAATGGGTTAAGATATCTTAATAAAACTTTCACCATGTGGCAGGGTGGGAAATGGGCTACATTTCAGTTGAACATTTTTTTGAAATCGCTCTAACGCTAAGAAAGTTATAAGCGTTTTTCTAATTAAAACGCTTTTTATTTACAGTGGATGTGGCATGTGGCAACATAAGTGGCATGTGGCAGATAGCCAATTTCCCACTCTACCACATGGTGAAAGTTTCATTCAAAAATATTCATCCATTCCAGAGTTATTTCGAAAACACAAAATTCTATTCAAAATGTAACCGTCGCTTTGTCCAAAAATTAAATTTAAAAATTTGGGAAAAAAAAGTGAAACACCAGGCCAACAGAACCAGCAGTAGGTGGATTTTTCGGAATTGATTTTTGTTTTTTTGATACAACTTTTGAACGGCTAAATATTTTCGCATGGGACTTGCACCATGTTGTAGAGCAAGAAATGGGCTATTTGCCACATGCAACTATTGTAGCCACATGCCACAAATAAGTTGCATAGAAAGCGTTTTAATAGAAAAAACGCTTATAACTTTTTAAGCGTTTGACGAATTTTAGAAAAATGTTCGGTGGAACAGTAGCCCACTTCCCGCTCTATCATCTAGTGAAAGTTTCATTAAAAAATATTGAGCCGTTCAAAAGTTGTAGCAAAAAAAGGGAAAAGATCACGAAAAATGAATGTTGCAAGTTTCGGTTGATCTAATTTTTAGTTTTTTCCCTATATCTTTAGAATGGGTTAAGACATCTTAATAAAACTTTCACCATGTGGCAGGGTGGGAAATGGGCTACATTTCAGTTGAACATTTTTTTGAAATCGCTCTAACGCTAAGAAAGTTATAAGCGTTTTTCTAATTAAAACGCTTTTTATTTACAGTGGATGTGGCATGTGGCAACATAAGTGGCATGTGGCAGATAGCCAATTTCCCACTCTACCACATGGTGAAAGTTTCATTCAAAAATATTCATCCATTCCAGAGTTATTTCGAAAACACAAAATTCTATTCAAAATGTAACCGTCGCTCTGTCCAAAAATTAAATTTAAAAATTTGGGAAAAAAAAAAGTGAAACACCAGGCCAACAGAACCAGCAGTAGGTGGATTTTTCGGAATTGATTTTTGTTTTTTTGATACAACTTTTGAACGGCTAAATATTTTCGCATGGGACTTGCACCATGTTGTAGAGCAAGAAATGGGCTATTTGCCACATGCAACTATTGTTGCCACATGCCACAAATAAGTTGCATAGAAAGCGTTTTAATAGAAAAAACGCTTATAACTTTTTAAGCGTTTGACGAATTTTAGAAAAATGTTCGGTGGACCAGTAGCCCACTTCCCGCTCTATCATCTAGTGAAAGTTTCATTCAAAAATATTGAGCCGTTCAAAAGTTGTAGCAAAAAAAGGGAAAAGATCACGAAAAATGAATGTTGCAAGTTTCGGTTGATCTAATTTTTAGTTTTTTCCCTATATCTTTTGAATGGGTTAAGATATCTTAATAAAACTTTCACCATGTGGCAGGGTGGGAAATGGGCTACATTTCAGTTGAACATTTTTTTGAAATCGCTCTAACGCTAAGAAAGTTATAAGCGTTTTTCTAATTAAAACGCTTTTTATTTACAGTGGATGTGGCATGTGGCAACATAAGTGGCATGTGGCAGATAGCCAATTTCCCACTCTACCACATGGTGAAAGTTTCATTCAAAAATATTCATCCATTCCAGAGTTATTTCGAAAACACAAAATTCTATTCAAAATGTAACCGTCGCTCTGTCCAAAAATTAAATTTTAAAATTTGGGAAAAAAAAGTGAAACACCAGGCCAACAGAACCAGCAGTAGGTGGATTTTTCGGAATTGATTTTTGTTTTTTTGATACAACTTTTGAACGGCTAAATATTTTCGCATGGGACTTGCACCATGTTGTAGAGCAAGAAATGGGCTATTTGCCACATGCAACTATTGTAGCCACATGCCACAAATAAGTTGCATAGAAAGCGTTTTAATAGAAAAAACGCTTATAACTTTTTAAGCGTTTGACGAATTTTAGAAAAATGTTCGGTGGAACAGTAGCCCACTTCCCGCTCTATCATCTAGTGAAAGTTTCATTAAAAAATATTGAGCCGTTCAAAAGTTGTAGCAAAAAAAGGGAAAAGATCACGAAAAATGAATGTTGCAAGTTTCGGTTGATCTAATTTTTAGTTTTTTCCCTATATCTTTAGAATGGGTTAAGACATCTTAATAAAACTTTCACCATGTGGCAGGGTGGGAAATGGGCTACATTTCAGTTGAACATTTTTTTGAAATCGCTCTAACGCTAAGAAAGTTATAAGCGTTTTTCTAATTAAAACGCTTTTTATTTACAGTGGATGTGGCATGTGGCAACATAAGTGGCATGTGGCAGATAGCCAATTTCCCACTCTACCACATGGTGAAAGTTTCATTCAAAAATATTCATCCATTCCAGAGTTATTTCGAAAACACAAAATTCTATTCAAAATGTAACCGTCGCTCTGTCCAAAAATTAAATTTAAAAATTTGGGAAAAAAAAAAGTGAAACACCAGGCCAACAGAACCAGCAGTAGGTGGATTTTTCGGAATTGATTTTTGTTTTTTTGATACAACTTTTGAACGGCTAAATATTTTCGCATGGGACTTGCACCATGTTGTAGAGCAAGAAATGGGCTATTTGCCACATGCAACTATTGTTGCCACATGCCACAAATAAGTTGCATAGAAAGCGTTTTAATAGAAAAAACGCTTATAACTTTTTAAGCGTTTGACGAATTTTAGAAAAATGTTCGGTGGACCAGTAGCCCACTTCCCGCTCTATCATCTAGTGAAAGTTTCATTCAAAAATATTGAGCCGTTCAAAAGTTGTAGCAAAAAAAGGGAAAAGATCACGAAAAATGAATGTTGCAAGTTTCGGTTGATCTAATTTTTAGTTTTTTCCCTATATCTTTTGAATGGGTTAAGATATCTTAATAAAACTTTCACCATGTGGCAGGGTGGGAAATGGGCTACATTTCAGTTGAACATTTTTTTGAAATCGCTCTAACGCTAAGAAAGTTATAAGCGTTTTTCTAATTAAAACGCTTTTTATTTACAGTGGATGTGGCATGTGGCAACATAAGTGGCATGTGGCAGATAGCCAATTTCCCACTCTACCACATGGTGAAAGTTTCATTCAAAAATATTCATCCATTCCAGAGTTATTTCGAAAACACAAAATTCTATTCAAAATGTAACCGTCGCTCTGTCCAAAAATTAAATTTAAAAATTTGGGAAAAAAAAAGTGAAACACCAGGCCAACAGAACCAGCAGTAGGTGGATTTTTCGGAATTGATTTTTGTTTTTTTGATACAACTTTTGAACGGCTAAATATTTTCGCATGGGACTTGCACCATGTTGTAGAGCAAGAAATGGGCTATTTGCCACATGCAACTATTGTTGCCACATGCCACAAATAAGTTGCATAGAAAGCGTTTTAATAGAAAAAACGCTTATAACTTTTTAAGCGTTTGACGAATTTTAGAAAAATGTTCGGTGGACCAGTAGCCCACTTCCCGCTCTATCATCTAGTGAAAGTTTCATTCAAAAATATTGAGCCGTTCAAAAGTTGTAGCAAAAAAAGGGAAAAGATCACGAAAAATGAATGTTGCAAGTTTCGGTTGATCTAATTTTTAGTTTTTTCCCTATATCTTTTGAATGGGTTAAGATATCTTAATAAAACTTTCACCATGTGGCAGGGTGGGAAATGGGCTACATTTCAGTTGAACATTTTTTTGAAATCGCTCTAACGCTAAGAAAGTTATAAGCGTTTTTCTAATTAAAACGCTTTTTATTTACAGTGGATGTGGCATGTGGCAACATAAGTGGCATGTGGCAGATAGCCAATTTCCCACTCTACCACATGGTGAGTTTCATTCAAAAATATTCATCCATTCCAGAGTTATTTCGAAAACACAAAATTCTATTCAAAATGTAACCGTCGCTCTGTCCAAAAATTAAATTTAAAAATTTGGGAAAAAAAAAAGTGAAACACCAGGCCAACAGAACCAGCAGTAGGTGGATTTTTCGGAATTGATTTTTGTTTTTTTGATACAACTTTTGAACGGCTAAATATTTTCGCATGGGACTTGCACCATGTTGTAGAGCAAGAAATGGGCTATTTGCCACATGCAACTATTGTTGCCACATGCCACAAATAAGTTGCATAGAAAGCGTTTTAATAGAAAAAACGCTTATAACTTTTTAAGCGTTTGACGAATTTTAGAAAAATGTTCGGTGGACCAGTAGCCCACTTCCCGCTCTATCATCTAGTGAAAGTTTCATTCAAAAATATTGAGCCGTTCAAAAGTTGTAGCAAAAAAAGGGAAAAGATCACGAAAAATGAATGTTGCAAGTTTCGGTTGATCTAATTTTTAGTTTTTTCCCTATATCTTTTGAATGGGTTAAGATATCTTAATAAAACTTTCACCATGTGGCAGGGTGGGAAATGGGCTACATTTCAGTTGAACATTTTTTTGAAATCGCTCTAACGCTAAGAAAGTTATAAGCGTTTTTCTAATTAAAACGCTTTTTATTTACAGTGGATGTGGCATGTGGCAACATAAGTGGCATGTGGCAGATAGCCAATTTCCCACTCTACCACATGGTGAAAGTTTCATTCAAAAATATTCATCCATTCCAGAGTTATTTCGAAAACACAAAATTCTATTCAAAATGTAACCGTCGCTCTGTCCAAAAATTAAATTTAAAAATTTGGGAAAAAAAAAAGTGAAACACCAGGCCAACAGAACCAGCAGTAGGTGGATTTTTCGGAATTGATTTTTGTTTTTTTGATACAACTTTTGAACGGCTAAATATTTTCGCATGGGACTTGCACCATGTTGTAGAGCAAGAAATGGGCTATTTGCCACATGCAACTATTGTTGCCACATGCCACAAATAAGTTGCATAGAAAGCGTTTTAATAGAAAAAACGCTTATAACTTTTTAAGCGTTTGACGAATTTTAGAAAAATGTTCGGTGGACCAGTAGCCCACTTCCCGCTCTATCATCTAGTGAAAGTTTCATTCAAAAATATTGAGCCGTTCAAAAGTTGTAGCAAAAAAAGGGAAAAGATCACGAAAAATGAATGTTGCAAGTTTCGGTTGATCTAATTTTTAGTTTTTTCCCTATATCTTTTGAATGGGTTAAGATATCTTAATAAAACTTTCACCATGTGGCAGGGTGGGAAATGGGCTACATTTCAGTTGAACATTTTTTTGAAATCGCTCTAACGCTAAGAAAGTTATAAGCGTTTTTCTAATTAAAACGCTTTTTATTTACAGTGGATGTGGCATGTGGCAACATAAGTGGCATGTGGCAGATAGCCAATTTCCCACTCTACCACATGGTGAAAGTTTCATTCAAAAATATTCATCCATTCCAGAGTTATTTCGAAAACACAAAATTCTATTCAAAATGTAACCGTCGCTCTGTCCAAAAATTAAATTTAAAAATTTGGGAAAAAAAAAGTGAAACACCAGGCCAACAGAACCAGCAGTAGGTGGATTTTTCGGAATTGATTTTTGTTTTTTTGATACAACTTTTGAACGGCTAAATATTTTCGCATGGGACTTGCACCATGTTGTAGAGCAAGAAATGGGCTATTTGCCACATGCAACTATTGTTGCCACATGCCACAAATAAGTTGCATAGAAAGCGTTTTAATAGAAAAAACGCTTATAACTTTTTAAGCGTTTGACGAATTTTAGAAAAATGTTCGGTGGAACAGTAGCCCACTTCCCGCTCTATCATCTAGTGAAAGTTTCATTAAAAAATATTGAGCCGTTCAAAAGTTGTAGCAAAAAAAGGGAAAAGATTACGAAAAATAAATGTTGCAAGTTCCGGTTGATCTAATTTTTAGTTTTTTCCCTATATCTTTTGAATGGGTTAAGATATCTTAATAAAACTTTCACCATGTGGCAGGGTGGGAAATGGGCTACATTTCAGTTGAACATTTTTTTGAAATCGCTCTAACGCTAAGAAAGTTATAAGCGTTTTTCTAATTAAAACGCTTTTTATTTACAGTGGATGTGGCATGTGGCAACATAAGTGGCATGTGGCAGATAGCCAATTTCCCACTCTACCACATGGTGAAAGTTTCATTCAAAAATATTCATCCATTCCAGAGTTATTTCGAAAACACAAAATTCTATTCAAAATGTAACCGTCGCTCTGTCCAAAAATTAAATTTAAAAATTTGGGAAAAAAAAAAGTGAAACACCAGGCCAACAGAACCAGCAGTAGGTGGATTTTTCGGAATTGATTTTTGTTTTTTTGATACAACTTTTGAACGGCTAAATATTTTCGCATGGGACTTGCACCATGTTGTAGAGCAAGAAATGGGCTATTTGCCACATGCAACTATTGTTGCCACATGCCACAAATAAGTTGCATAGAAAGCGTTTTAATAGAAAAAACGCTTATAACTTTTTAAGCGTTTGACGAATTTTAGAAAAATGTTCGGTGGACCAGTAGCCCACTTCCCGCTCTATCATCTAGTGAAAGTTTCATTCAAAAATATTGAGCCGTTCAAAAGTTGTAGCAAAAAAAGGGAAAAGATCACGAAAAATGAATGTTGCAAGTTTCGGTTGATCTAATTTTTAGTTTTTTCCCTATATCTTTTGAATGGGTTAAGATATCTTAATAAAACTTTCACCATGTGGCAGGGTGGGAAATGGGCTACATTTCAGTTGAACATTTTTTTGAAATCGCTCTAACGCTAAGAAAGTTATAAGCGTTTTTCTAATTAAAACGCTTTTTATTTACAGTGGATGTGGCATGTGGCAACATAAGTGGCATGTGGCAGATAGCCAATTTCCCACTCTACCACATGGTGAAAGTTTCATTCAAAAATATTCATCCATTCCAGAGTTATTTCGAAAACACAAAATTCTATTCAAAATGTAACCGTCGCTCTGTCCAAAAATTAAATTTAAAAATTTGGGAAAAAAAAAGTGAAACACCAGGCCAACAGAACCAGCAGTAGGTGGATTTTTCGGAATTGATTTTTGTTTTTTTGATACAACTTTTGAACGGCTAAATATTTTCGCATGGGACTTGCACCATGTTGTAGAGCAAGAAATGGGCTATTTGCCACATGCAACTATTGTTGCCACATGCCACAAATAAGTTGCATAGAAAGCGTTTTAATAGAAAAAACGCTTATAACTTTTTAAGCGTTTGACGAATTTTAGAAAAATGTTCGGTGGAACAGTAGCCCACTTCCCGCTCTATCATCTAGTGAAAGTTTCATTAAAAAATATTGAGCCGTTCAAAAGTTGTAGCAAAAAAAGGGAAAAGATTACGAAAAATAAATGTTGCAAGTTCCGGTTGATCTAATTTTTAGTTTTTTCCCTATATCTTTTGAATGGGTTAAGATATCTTAATAAAACTTTCACCATGTGGCAGGGTGGGAAATGGGCTACATTTCAGTTGAACATTTTTTTGAAATCGCTCTAACGCTAAGAAAGTTATAAGCGTTTTTCTAATTAAGACGCTTTTTATTTACAGTGGATGTGGCATGTGGCAACATAAGTGGCATGTGGCAGATAGCCAATTTCCCACTCTACCACATGGTGAAAGTTTCATTCAAAAATATTCATCCATTCCAGAGTTATTTCGAAAACACAAAATTCTATTCAAAATGTAACCGTCGCTCTGTCCAAAAATTAAATTTAAAAATTTGGGAAAAAAAAAAGTGAAACACCAGGCCAACAGAACCAGCAGTAGGTGGATTTTTCGGAATTGATTTTTGTTTTTTTGATACAACTTTTGAACGGCTAAATATTTTCGCATGGGACTTGCACCATGTTGTAGAGCAAGAAATGGGCTATTTGCCACATGCAACTATTGTTGCCACATGCCACAAATAAGTTGCATAGAAAGCGTTTTAATAGAAAAAACGCTTATAACTTTTTAAGCGTTTGACGAATTTTAGAAAAATGTTCGGTGGACCAGTAGCCCACTTCCCGCTCTATCATCTAGTGAAAGTTTCATTCAAAAATATTGAGCCGTTCAAAAGTTGTAGCAAAAAAAGGGAAAAGATCACGAAAAATGAATGTTGCAAGTTTCGGTTGATCTAATTTTTAGTTTTTTCCCTATATCTTTTGAATGGGTTAAGATATCTTAATAAAACTTTCACCATGTGGCAGGGTGGGAAATGGGCTACATTTCAGTTGAACATTTTTTTGAAATCGCTCTAACGCTAAGAAAGTTATAAGCGTTTTTCTAATTAAAACGCTTTTTATTTACAGTGGATGTGGCATGTGGCAACAATAGTTGCATGTGGCAAATAGCCCATTTCTTGCTCTACAACATGGTGCAAGTACCATGCCAAAATATTTAGCCGTTCAAAAGTTGTATCAAAAAAACAAAAATCAATTCCGAAAAATCCACCTACTGCTGGTTCTGTTGGCCTGGTGTTTCACTTTTTTTTCCCAAATTTTTAAATTTAATTTTTGGACAAAGCGACGGTTACATTTTGAATAGAATTTTGTGTTTTCGAAATAACTTTTGAACGGCTAAATATTTTCGCATGGGACTTGCACCATGTTGTAGAGCAAGAAATGGGCTATTTGCCACATGCAACTATTGTTGCCACATGCCACAAATAAGTTGCATAGAAAGCGTTTTAATAGAAAAAACGCTTATAACTTTTTAAGCGTTTGACGAATTTTAGAAAAATGTTCGGTGGACCAGTAGCCCACTTCCCGCTCTATCATCTAGTGAAAGTTTCATTCAAAAATATTGAGCCGTTCAAAAGTTGTAGCAAAAAAAGGGAAAAGATCACGAAAAATGAATGTTGCAAGTTTCGGTTGATCTAATTTTTAGTTTTTTCCCTATATCTTTTGAATGGGTTAAGATATCTTAATAAAACTTTCACCATGTGGCAGGGTGGGAAATGGGCTACATTTCAGTTGAACATTTTTTTGAAATCGCTCTAACGCTAAGAAAGTTATAAGCGTTTTTCTAATTAAAACGCTTTTTATTTACAGTGGATGTGGCATGTGGCAACATAAGTGGCATGTGGCAGATAGCCAATTTCCCACTCTACCACATGGTGAAAGTTTCATTCAAAAATATTCATCCATTCCAGAGTTATTTCGAAAACACAAAATTCTATTCAAAATGTAACCGTCGCTCTGTCCAAAAATTAAATTTAAAAATTTGGGAAAAAAAAAGTGAAACACCAGGCCAACAGAACTAGCAGTAGGTGGATTTTTCGGAATTGATTTTTGTTTTATTGATACAACTTTTGAACGGCTAAATATTTTCGCATGGGACTTGCACCATGTTGTAGAGCAAGAAATGGGCTATTTGCCACATGCAACTATTGTTGCCACATGCCACAAATAAGTTGCATAGAAAGCGTTTTAATAGAAAAAACGCTTATAACTTTTTAAGCGTTTGACGAATTTTAGAAAAATGTTCGGTGGAACAGTAGCCCACTTCCCGCTCTATCATCTAGTGAAAGTTTCATTAAAAAATATTGAGCCGTTCAAAAGTTGTAGCAAAAAAAGGGAAAAGATTACGAAAAATAAATGTTGCAAGTTCCGGTTGATCTAATTTTTAGTTTTTTCCCTATATCTTTTGAATGGGTTAAGATATCTTAATAAAACTTTCACCATGTGGCAGGGTGGGAAATGGGCTACATTTCAGTTGAACATTTTTTTGAAATCGCTCTAACGCTAAGAAAGTTATAAGCGTTTTTCTAATTAAAACGCTTTTTATTTACAGTGGATGTGGCATGTGGCAACAATAGTTGCATGTGGCAAATAGCCCATTTCTTGCTCTACAACATGGTGCAAGTACCATGCCAAAATATTTAGCCGTTCAAAAGTTGTATCAAAAAAACAAAAATCAATTCCGAAAAATCCACCTACTGCTGGTTCTGTTGGCCTGGTGTTTCACTTTTTTTTCCCAAATTTTTAAATTTAATTTTTGGACAAAGCGACGGTTACATTTTGAATAGAATTTTGTTTTTTTGATACAACTTTTGAACGGCTAAATATTTTCGCATGGGACTTGCACCATGTTGTAGAGCAAGAAATGGGCTATTTGCCACATGCAACTATTGTTGCCACATGCCACAAATAAGTTGCATAGAAAGCGTTTTAATAGAAAAAACGCTTATAACTTTTTAAGCGTTTGACGAATTTTAGAAAAATGTTCGGTGGACCAGTAGCCCACTTCCCGCTCTATCATCTAGTGAAAGTTTCATTCAAAAATATTGAGCCGTTCAAAAGTTGTAGCAAAAAAAGGGAAAAGATCACGAAAAATGAATGTTGCAAGTTTCGGTTGATCTAATTTTTAGTTTTTTCCCTATATCTTTTGAATGGGTTAAGATATCTTAATAAAACTTTCACCATGTGGCAGGGTGGGAAATGGGCTACATTTCAGTTGAACATTTTTTTGAAATCGCTCTAACGCTAAGAAAGTTATAAGCGTTTTTCTAATTAAAACGCTTTTTATTTACAGTGGATGTGGCATGTGGCAACATAAGTGGCATGTGGCAGATAGCCAATTTCCCACTCTACCACATGGTGAAAGTTTCATTCAAAAATATTCATCCATTCCAGAGTTATTTCGAAAACACAAAATTCTATTCAAAATGTAACCGTCGCTCTGTCCAAAAATTAAATTTAAAAATTTGGGAAAAAAAAAAGTGAAACACCAGGCCAACAGAACCAGCAGTAGGTGGATTTTTCGGAATTGATTTTTGTTTTTTTGATACAACTTTTGAACGGCTAAATATTTTCGCATGGGACTTGCACCATGTTGTAGAGCAAGAAATGGGCTATTTGCCACATGCAACTATTGTTGCCACATGCCACAAATAAGTTGCATAGAAAGCGTTTTAATAGAAAAAACGCTTATAACTTTTTAAGCGTTTGACGAATTTTAGAAAAATGTTCGGTGGACCAGTAGCCCACTTCCCGCTCTATCATCTAGTGAAAGTTTCATTCAAAAATATTGAGCCGTTCAAAAGTTGTAGCAAAAAAAGGGAAAAGATCACGAAAAATGAATGTTGCAAGTTTCGGTTGATCTAATTTTTAGTTTTTTCCCTATATCTTTTGAATGGGTTAAGATATCTTAATAAAACTTTCACCATGTGGCAGGGTGGGAAATGGGCTACATTTCAGTTGAACATTTTTTTGAAATCGCTCTAACGCTAAGAAAGTTATAAGCGTTTTTCTAATTAAAACGCTTTTTATTTACAGTGGATGTGGCATGTGGCAACATAAGTGGCATGTGGCAGATAGCCAATTTCCCACTCTACCACATGGTGAAAGTTTCATTCAAAAATATTCATCCATTCCAGAGTTATTTCGAAAACACAAAATTCTATTCAAAATGTAACCGTCGCTCTGTCCAAAAATTAAATTTAAAAATTTGGGAAAAAAAAAGTGAAACACCAGGCCAACAGAACCAGCAGTAGGTGGATTTTTCGGAATTGATTTTTGTTTTTTTGATACAACTTTTGAACGGCTAAATATTTTCGCATGGGACTTGCACCATGTTGTAGAGCAAGAAATGGGCTATTTGCCACATGCAACTATTGTTGCCACATGCCACAAATAAGTTGCATAGAAAGCGTTTTAATAGAAAAAACGCTTATAACTTTTTAAGCGTTTGACGAATTTTAGAAAAATGTTCGGTGGAACAGTAGCCCACTTCCCGCTCTATCATCTAGTGAAAGTTTCATTAAAAAATATTGAGCCGTTCAAAAGTTGTAGCAAAAAAAGGGAAAAGATTACGAAAAATAAATGTTGCAAGTTCCGGTTGATCTAATTTTTAGTTTTTTCCCTATATCTTTTGAATGGGTTAAGATATCTTAATAAAACTTTCACCATGTGGCAGGGTGGGAAATGGGCTACATTTCAGTTGAACATTTTTTTGAAATCGCTCTAACGCTAAGAAAGTTATAAGCGTTTTTCTAATTAAAACGCTTTTTATTTACAGTGGATGTGGCATGTGGCAACATAAGTGGCATGTGGCAGATAGCCAATTTCCCACTCTACCACATGGTGAAAGTTTCATTCAAAAATATTCATCCATTCCAGAGTTATTTCGAAAACACAAAATTCTATTCAAAATGTAACCGTCGCTCTGTCCAAAAATTAAATTTAAAAATTTGGGAAAAAAAAAAGTGAAACACCAGGCCAACAGAACCAGCAGTAGGTGGATTTTTCGGAATTGATTTTTGTTTTTTTGATACAACTTTTGAACGGCTAAATATTTTCGCATGGGACTTGCACCATGTTGTAGAGCAAGAAATGGGCTATTTGCCACATGCAACTATTGTTGCCACATGCCACAAATAAGTTGCATAGAAAGCGTTTTAATAGAAAAAACGCTTATAACTTTTTAAGCGTTTGACGAATTTTAGAAAAATGTTCGGTGGACCAGTAGCCCACTTCCCGCTCTATCATCTAGTGAAAGTTTCATTCAAAAATATTGAGCCGTTCAAAAGTTGTAGCAAAAAAAGGGAAAAGATCACGAAAAATGAATGTTGCAAGTTTCGGTTGATCTAATTTTTAGTTTTTTCCCTATATCTTTTGAATGGGTTAAGATATCTTAATAAAACTTTCACCATGTGGCAGGGTGGGAAATGGGCTACATTTCAGTTGAACATTTTTTTGAAATCGCTCTAACGCTAAGAAAGTTATAAGCGTTTTTCTAATTAAAACGCTTTTTATTTACAGTGGATGTGGCATGTGGCAACATAAGTGGCATGTGGCAGATAGCCAATTTCCCACTCTACCACATGGTGAAAGTTTCATTCAAAAATATTCATCCATTCCAGAGTTATTTCGAAAACACAAAATTCTATTCAAAATGTAACCGTCGCTCTGTCCAAAAATTAAATTTAAAAATTTGGGAAAAAAAAAGTGAAACACCAGGCCAACAGAACCAGCAGTAGGTGGATTTTTCGGAATTGATTTTTGTTTTTTTGATACAACTTTTGAACGGCAAAATATTTTCGCATGGGACTTGCACCATGTTGTAGAGCAAGAAATGGGCTATTTGCCACATGCAACTATTGTTGCCACATGCCACAAATAAGTTGCATAAAAAGCGTTTTAATAGAAAAAACGCTTATAACTTTTTAAGCGTTTGACGAATTTTAGAAAAATGTTCGGTGGACCAGTAGCCCACTTCCCGCTCTATCATCTAGTGAAAGTTTCATTCAAAAATATTGAGCCGTTCAAAAGTTGTAGCAAAAAAAGGGAAAAGATCACGAAAAATGAATGTTGCAAGTTTCGGTTGATCTAATTTTTAGTTTTTTCCCTATATCTTTTGAATGGGTTAAGATATCTTAATAAAACTTTCACCATGTGGCAGGGTGGGAAATGGGCTACATTTCAGTTGAACATTTTTTTGAAATCGCTCTAACGCTAAGAAAGTTATAAGCGTTTTTCTAATTAAAACGCTTTTTATTTACAGTGGATGTGGCATGTGGCAACATAAGTGGCATGTGGCAGATAGCCAATTTCCCACTCTACCACATGGTGAAAGTTTCATTCAAAAATATTCATCCATTCCAGAGTTATTTCGAAAACACAAAATTCTATTCAAAATGTAACCGTCGCTCTGTCCAAAAATTAAATTTAAAAATTTGGGAAAAAAAAAAGTGAAACACCAGGCCAACAGAACCAGCAGTAGGTGGATTTTTCGGAATTGATTTTTGTTTTTTTGATACAACTTTTGAACGGCTAAATATTTTCGCATGGGACTTGCACCATGTTGTAGAGCAAGAAATGGGCTATTTGCCACATGCAACTATTGTTGCCACATGCCACAAATAAGTTGCATAGAAAGCGTTTTAATAGAAAAAACGCTTATAACTTTTTAAGCGTTTGACGAATTTTAGAAAAATGTTCGGTGGACCAGTAGCCCACTTCCCGCTCTATCATCTAGTGAAAGTTTCATTCAAAAATATTGAGCCGTTCAAAAGTTGTAGCAAAAAAAGGGAAAAGATCACGAAAAATGAATGTTGCAAGTTTCGGTTGATCTAATTTTTAGTTTTTTCCCTATATCTTTTGAATGGGTTAAGATATCTTAATAAAACTTTCACCATGTGGCAGGGTGGGAAATGGGCTACATTTCAGTTGAACATTTTTTTGAAATCGCTCTAACGCTAAGAAAGTTATAAGCGTTTTTCTAATTAAAACGCTTTTTATTTACAGTGGATGTGGCATGTGGCAACATAAGTGGCATGTGGCAGATAGCCAATTTCCCACTCTACCACATGGTGAAAGTTTCATTCAAAAATATTCATCCATTCCAGAGTTATTTCGAAAACACAAAATTCTATTCAAAATGTAACCGTCGCTCTGTCCAAAAATTAAATTTAAAAATTTGGGAAAAAAAAAGTGAAACACCAGGCCAACAGAACCAGCAGTAGGTGGATTTTTCGGAATTGATTTTTGTTTTTTTGATACAACTTTTGAACGGCTAAATATTTTCGCATGGGACTTGCACCATGTTGTAGAGCAAGAAATGGGCTATTTGCCACATGCAACTATTGTTGCCACATGCCACAAATAAGTTGCATAGAAAGCGTTTTAATAGAAAAAACGCTTATAACTTTTTAAGCGTTTGACGAATTTTAGAAAAATGTTCGGTGGACCAGTAGCCCACTTCCCGCTCTATCATCTAGTGAAAGTTTCATTAAAAAATATTGAGCCGTTCAAAAGTTGTAGCAAAAAAAGGGAAAAGATCACGAAAAATGAATGTTGCAAGTTTCGGTTGATCTAATTTTTAGTTTTTTCCCTATATCTTTTGAATGGGTTAAGATATCTTAATAAAACTTTCACCATGTGGCAGGGTGGGAAATGGGCTACATTTCAGTTGAACATTTTTTTGAAATCGCTCTAACGCTAAGAAAGTTATAAGCGTTTTTCTAATTAAAACGCTTTTTATTTACAGTGGATGTGGCATGTGGCAACAATAGTTGCATGTGGCAAATAGCCCATTTCTTGCTCTACAACATGGTGCAAGTACCATGCCAAAATATTTAGCTGTTCAAAAGTTGTATCAAAAAAACAAAAATCAATTCCGAAAAATCCACCTACTGCTGGTTCTGTTGGCCTGGTGTTTCACTTTTTTTTTCCCAAATTTTTAAATTTAATTTTTGGACAGAGCGACGGTTACATTTTGAATAGAATTTTGTGTTTTCGAAATAACTCTGGAATGGATGAATATTTTTGAATGAAACTTTCACCATGTGATAGAGTGGGAAATTGCCTATTTGCCACATGTCACTTATGTTGCCACATGCCACATCCACTGTAAATAAAAAGCGTTTTAATTAGAAAAACGCTTATAACTTTCTTAGCGTTAGAGCGATTTCAAAAAAATGTTCAACTGAAATGTAGCCCATTTCCCACCCTGCCACATGGTGCAAGTTTTGTTATGATATCTTAACCCATTCAAAAGTTATAGGGAAAAAGCCAAAAACTAGATCAACCGGAACTTGCAACATTCTTTTTTCGTAATCTTTTCCCTTTTTTTGCTACAACTTTTGAACGGCTCAATATTTTTGAATGAAACTTTCACTAGATGATAGAGCGGGAAGTGGGCTACTGTTCCACAGAACATTTTTCAAAAATCACTTTAACGTTTAAAGATTTAAAAAAATGTAAAATAAAAAAATGCAGTTTGTAGTTATTTTTTTTTTTTTTTTTTTGTTTAGTTTAATTTTTTATTTAATCAGCTATCAGTTCTATTCCTAACTGAATTCCAATTTTAAAAATATAAAGTACTTCATTTTATTTATTTTTTTTTTTTAACAGTTAAAAAATAGTTTTTTTTAAAGGTTTTTAATTGCAAAAATTAAAATATAATTTAAAATAATCAATTTAAAAATGTAGTTTTTAATTTTCTTTTAACTTAATTAATTTTTTAGGGTGCTTTGTTGATTGATGGGTAACGTGCTAACCTATTAATGTGGTAGTCCCAGATTTGATTCCTAGCAGCCGATGATCAAAGTTACCAGTGCTCGTTGACAAATTTCTAATATTACATAATAATAATAATAATTTAATTTCTTGCTTTGTTTCATTTTTAAAAACCAATTTATTTTTTAACTTTTTTATGTAAATAGAAATCATTTATAAAAATAATATTAAAAAATTAAAAATTATCGATTAAAATATAAAATAAAAATAGTTTTTATTTTTTTAACTTAAACTTTATGCTATTTTTAAGATTATTTTTTTATATTTTATTTGTAACTCAAAACGTTTATCAAAAATTAATAAAATTTCTTTTTATACTTTTAAATGCACAACACGAATTTGTTTTTATTTATATTTTTAAACTAAAAATTATTTTTTTTAATATATTTGGTTTTTATGTTAAAATTTATAATCATGAATGAATTCAAATATTTAATAAGATGAAAAAATTAATTGAAATACAAAGAAAATAAGAAAAAATATATATAATAAAAATAAGCAGTTTTTAATTAATTTTTTTATAATAACATTTCTATTTATATCAAATTTCATATAGAAATGTTGTTTTTTTTTTAACTTAATGCTATTTTTTAATTTTGAAAAAACCTGATTTTTTATGATACTTTTAAAAGCACAACACAATTTTTTTAATTGATATTTTTAAACTAAAAAATATTTTTAAAAATAAAAATTTATTTTTTAAAATATGGGTTGTTTTTTTTGTTGTTGAAATTTATATTTATAAATGAATTAATTAAAAAAAAATAATTAACATATAAAGAAAATAATAAAAATTTTATTAAAAATGTGCAGTTTTTATTTCTATTCAAATAATAAAAAAATAATTAAAAGAAAAATATAATGGAAAATAATCAATTACAAAATTAAAATAAAAATATTCAGTTTGTTTTAATTTTTTTTAACTAAATTTTAATTCTATTTTTTTAATGATTTTTTTTTTTTTTTTTTATTTATAACTTAAATTGTTTAGAAAATTTTGATTAATTTTAATTATTTTAGAAATTTATCTTTAATTTACTTTTTTTGCTTAGAAAAAAAGTTAAAATTTAAATTTAAAAAAAATTTATTACACATTTTTTTCCGTTCGGTATATAAGAACAGGAAAAAAAAACGCACAAGCCAAATCACCGCATTCGCTATAGGGCAACTGGTATTGAAATGTTAAAAGTTTTTTATAAAAAAAAACACTAAAATTGCGATGCTTTGGGCTCAGGAGACATATTGTGGCATTCGATATCAGCCAAAAATTAAATGAAAATTATGTTAGATGTCAATGCGATGATTTAGGTCCAAGGCTTAATTACAGTATTTCATATAATTTGAAAATCTCAATATATCATTCAAGCCCTGATATTTTTTTTTTCACAAATAATCGTAGTCGAATGCACGATGCAAATGGGTGATTGCTTATTTTTTTTAGTTGCCTAAAGCATTCAGGACATGATCCAAATGCTTACAGCAATTCGTTAGACACAACTTACTGTAACGATTTAAGCAAGCGATGTAGGCGTCTAGATCCTCTTCGGTACAGTTTTTAAAATAGTGGCCACCATGTGTGTTGATGTAGGAAATGAGTTGCTTAAGCTGTGCAATATATTCAGGAATAAATTCGTGAGCATTCAGTATTTCTGCAGTTAAGAATGGAGGTTTACATTCAACCAGTTGTTGTTGCACGTTACTTAAACGTTGCTTTTCAGTTACAAGGGCATCAAACATTTCACAAACTGACATGGCTGCAGTTTGTTGTTGTTCAAAATCTTTTTGCTGGTTTTGCTTGTAAGAGCGGTAGCTGCTTTCAGCGAAAAGTTGATTCAAGGGGACACTTTCGTATTTACTGCAAAGCTCTTCCACACTTAACACAGAAAAGAACTCATTGCCTGTATCAGTGTCGTCTAGGCCTGCTGTTGTATTCCAGCTGGAGCAGGTTGTTAACAGACCAGATTGAGTATCAGCTTCAGTATAGAATTTGTCTATTGAAGAATTTCTATTAAGACTGTATTCACTTGCTATGGAAGATTTCATGGATGGCTGGTAAAATTTCGAGCCATTGGAAAATTCAACTTCATTCACACCAAAGCGGAGCACATGCGTTTCTTCGACAGTCTCCTTGATGATATCGAAAATACGTTGTATTTTATGTGGAGCCAAGTACTTGCCATTAAAGGGTACGGATACTTCGCCTGTAGAAAACCAATAGTGTGAAGTTCCCTTGGGTGAAGCATTAAACTTGTGCAAGGATTCATGTACAGAAAATTTATGATTATCGATGCCAAAATGTATGTCTCCGGTGGAATAACTGGGAGTCTGGCAAAAGATTTTATGCCACAAATGCAATCTTTGCTTGCCTACGTGATAGATATCGAACGCCACTGTGAAATCTCCACATTTTATCCAAAATTGTGAAGTTTTTCCTAGTGATTGCTGGAAAAAGTCTTTTTCTGCTTCTGGTTGTTCTTGTTTGCCTTGATTTTCAAGTGGTTGTTCTTCTTTGATTACTTGCATGACCAAAGAGTTGCGCAGAGTTTTAGTTTCATTCAGTGATCTGCGACGGTTCTTAAAGATTTTGGAAATGGGACTGCAGAGTAGTTTAGTTGAACCCTGGGCTGCAAATGAGTGTCGTTCTTTAGGTGGTTTCCTGGGTGTGGAATAATTAAAATCTGTTTCTGACACGCTTTCGCGTGGTGTTGATGTTTCAAAGACTTGAGGAGCAGACTGCTGAGGCTGTTTAAGCATAACTTGCGAGTTGCGTGGGCTACAAATGGGAGTGTCTAAATCGCTTATGGCCGTCAATCTATAAACAGTTTTAAATTTGCGCAGCATGTTTGAGGTTTCCTGAAGCCTTTCAGGAATTTTCTCCTCAAACTCTAAATCAGTGCAAGTTTCCATTTTAGGTTCTTTTACTGTAGGATGTGCTGTTATGTCACCAGTAGCTTTCCTTTTGCGTGTTGCATTGCTCTTGTTAGAGTTATTTGTTGCTTCACAATATTTTAGTTCCGGTTCGGTGGTTTTTGTTTGCCGCAATTCTTCTTCACTGTTATTTTTTATTGGTAAAGAAGATACACCAGATTCGCTTTCATCAGTTTCTCCAGCTGGGGTCGAGTATGTTTGAGGTGTTTTAGAAATCTCATTTTCTGTAGGTGGCTCCAAGATTGGCTCAGTTTCCAAAGCAGTTGTTACTGCTGGTGGCTGTTTAAGCTCTTGCGAACATCCATTTGTATTTTCTAATTTGGCAATGGCTTCTTTTACTAGATCTTCAAAGTCAGAGAAATGGGTTTTGTGCTCATTTTCTGAAAGCCTGTCGTCATGTTCATCTTTAAGGCAAAAAGCTTTTGTATCTACTTCTTGCTGCAGATTTTCGTTTGAGGTTTTCAATTCATTAGATTTCATTTTTTTCACAACAACAGCAGGCTCATTGACATTTTGAGTGGATTTAGGGAATCCATTTTGGCTTTCGACTTTCTTTATCAAATATTTCACAGTGTCCTGTTTTTCTATAATCACATTTTCTTCGCCGTCAGAACTTGTGGTTTTGGCATGGTTTCTTTCAACTAAACGCCGTTTGCCGTTTCCACCAGCCATCTCTTCCACAAATTGGGTGTACAAGAGAGCTTTGTCTTTTACCGACAATTTAGGCACCTCATTTTCAGGTACAAAGCAGGCAGAGAATTTTTCTTGAACTACAGCCACTGATTTAGTTCTTGGTAGGGAAATAGCTGCCTTGGGTGTATGAAAGATTGGTCTGGTCTTTAGTGCAGTTGCTGCTGCTGGCCGGAGTTTGAACTCCGGTGAAAATTCATTAACCAAAATATTATAATTAGACGCATCTCCTTTAATCATTTGCGATATTTTGCAGTTGAACATGGAAGCGAGTTGCTTAACTTTAGACATTTTCCCTTGTCTTGTGGTAGATTTTTGTTTAGTGATCATGCTGGGTGTTTCCAAATTTTGTAGTTTTTCACTGGATTCTCCACGAGTTATACTAAAAGCCATCGTTATCTTATAATAATTGAACTGAAGGAATTTGCTGTTTTTAAATTACTTTTGCTTTAGCACTTAATGTGTGTCTCAAGCCGTTTAATTTTAAAATGAATCAACTGCTCACAAACTGAAACTTTTATAGGGCAACCCAGGTACTTTAAAAATTGACTTAGGTAGTGGTATCTAGGCAAGCCAATAATAATGATAAAAGTTTAATATAGAGAAAATATTTCCGAGTACCTGCTAATGGTCGCTATGAAAAACATGAGCGAATAAAATTTACTCTCTGGCTGTGTGTTATAAATACAATTTTGTTCTCAGGCACAAATAAAATGTATTTTCTGCACAAAGAACAATTTACTCTCTCTCTCTCTCTCTTTATCTAAAATTTTTTCATGAATAAACAAAATGAGTGAAGAAAACAAAAAAAATTTCAAAACCTTTTCAAATGTTGTAAATCTGTTTAATATTAAAAAATTATGCGACACAACTGTACTAAATCAAGAATTAAAGAAAACAGGATTAAGCCAACAAAGCAGGGGGATTACTCTGTATTACAATGCGAAAAAAACCCTACGAAATTGAATCTTTAATTTATTTGAGAGTTTACTTTTTGCATTTGTATGGTAGTATCCCGCTCTGCGATTAGCAAAGAGCAAACGCAATACAGAGTAGCCCCCCAAAATTAGAAAGAGAAGCGGGAACAAGTTACCTGGTCACTGACGCTATTGTGAAGCCACCAGAGCAAGATATTTAAGGCTAGATACACGTCAGCTTTAAAAAACTATACTCTTTTCGAGTTTCAACAATTTAAAGGGAAATTTCGAGCCATAGCTAATGTGACTTAAGTAAACATAGATTACAATGCTACAGAGGGACTCCAAATCATTATTTCTTTTTGTCTTGGAGAGTAGGTAGTCAAAATGGAATATGACCGCTTTAAATGAAGATCGTCAGGCCGCCAATTGTTCTAGTTAAACATGAAACTATATGACTCATGCTTACTTTGTATTAAATTTTACTCTCTCAATTATGCGTGAGCTAGACGCTCTCTTAAAAATGCATACACGCACTCACAAAAACACTCACATTTTTTTTGTTTTCTTAATTTAGCCTCTCATAGGCTTAAGAAAGAAAAACCTTTTAATTTTTTTTTTTTTGAAATGGTGTAGGTAGCTACATCTTGGCCTCAATTATTTTATAATTTTTTTTTTCTTAATCCAGGCATGAAACAAATTTCGGGTAAAATTTTGTTTTCAGGTACTTTAACACAGAAGCAATAAAAAACCATAAAATCTTGGCCTTGAATAATGAAAATAACTGGAGTTGATGACAAAAGAAAATTTCAATTTAAATTTCAATTGAAATTGCCCTACGATATTAAACGAAATTTTCATTTAAATTAAAGCAAATTTGTTGGCTGTTCTGTGAGTGTAGTTCCAGGGACGAAAACAGTAATTTGTGGCAATTCTGGTCATATGCTTTCTATTACCTTAACTAACAAGGATGTCCCAATAAGAGTGTACTTTTTCATTTTATGCCCGCCATAAATCGATTTTTTCAAACACTGTGTGGCTGGTGGTGCCAGGTTGCTTAAAACCTAAAGATCTACACCCCACAGTAGAGAACAATTCTGTTATCATAATCCTGTAATAAATGCTGGTCACATTCACCGCTATTTCCAACTCATTTGTTGCTTATGCATGAGCATTTTCTGAGCCCCAAATTCGATAATTTCAGATGAAAATATGCTTCATCGTAAAAGAAGACTTTGTTTTTTCAAAAAATACCCATTAACTTCACTGTCTTCTTTAAAATATATTTTAAAAAAAATATTCTTTTTATTTTTAAGAGAAAATATGCACACTTACTTAGGCACGCTTTACAAGAACGACACGAAAGGAAGTTTGCATCACTTTAAATTTTTATTTTCTCTCTCTCTCCTATAACCCCAAGATTTGTGCAACTAAAATTGCGATCTGTTCTTGCTCTAACCAATAAAGTGTGGCGTTAACCACCATAAATTAAAAAGCAGTTAATCAGCTTGTTTACTAAAATCTACTAAAGACAAACAAAAATAGTGAGAAACACAAAATTAAAAAAAAAAATCAAGCTAACATGTCATTACTGGTCAAAAATAAATTGTTTTGCAGCAAACTTCACTAGAAAACGCGCTGTCAAAATTGGATTTTCTAACTGCTTAGCGCTGCCGTCGAATTATATCGGTATGATGCTGCATGAGAATTTATAATAGATAAAAAACGCTTGCCGCGCTAATTTAGATATGACAGTAAGGGCTTTGCGAAAACCTATTAATTGCAAGGGCTAAATAATTTTGAAAAACGCTGAATTTATGTTGAAAAATAAAACGCTTATTGGACAAAAAAAAAAGTTTATTTTTATTCAAAAGGTCACTTGGTTATCAAACAGTAAGAATGAAGTCAATTTTTACTTGAATGAACGTAAGC
The DNA here is from genome assembly GCA_947397855.1 of Thelaira solivaga. NCBI lineage: Eukaryota > Metazoa > Arthropoda > Insecta > Diptera > Tachinidae > Thelaira > Thelaira solivaga. The sequence goes on along the minus strand of OX377611.1, from coordinate 77,525,680 downwards.
CACTTCAATAGCCTTTAGAAAAAGTCAGCTTATAGCTGACTTTCCCTGTTGTAGTTTTAGATGTAGCGCACTTAACAAATTTTCTAAATCCTCACAGCATTTATAAAGGCAAACTTCCGCATAACGATGTAAGAAAAACATGTATCTTTCCAACTCTTCAAGGGAGCAAGTTTTGAATTCACTAAGACTTTTTTTAGAAATTTCGGTTAAAATACTTTTAAGTTGGCTGGCATCTATTGATGGGGGGGCTTCACCAAAATCATTATTTACCGCTGTGGCTGATGGTAAATGGTTTGTAGAAAGTTTTTCTCGTAATAAACTTAAGCGCTCTTTATGATTTTTTAAAATCTTTAAAATATCTGACACAGTCACCGATTTAGCATCTTTTCCTGGCTCACTTTTTGCTTTCTGAAGGTTACAAAATAAATTATCTAGTGATCTAGTTTGAGAATTCTGATCAAGAGACGCGCTATTGAATAAAGCTTTATTACTTTCCCTTGGTGATGGTGATGGTGATGGCGGTGGTGGTGGTGATGAAGATGATGGTGTTGGCGGTGGTGATGGTGATGGCAGTGGTGGTGGTGGTGGTGGTGGTGGTGATGATGATGATAATGATGATGATGGTGGTGGTGATGATGGTGGTGGCGATGGTGATGATGGTGGTGGTGGTGGCGGTGGCGGTGGTAATGATGATGATGATGGTGGTGGCGGTGGTGGTGGTGATGGTGGTGATGAAGATGATGGCGGTGGCGGTGGTGATGAAGATGATGGTGGTGGCGGTGGTGATGGTAATGGTGATGGTGATGGCAGTGGTGGTGGCGGTGGTGATGATGATGATGATGATGATGGTGGTGGCGGTGATGACGGTGTTGTTGGCAATAACTCCAATTTCAATTGCTTTTTATCCTTATTAGTGGTTGTTGCAAATTTATTACCTCTTCTTTGTCCATTACTATCATCCGATTGTAAACCTAACATGGGACTGTAATTGCTGTCCAAAGAGTTGGTGGGTTGTGAGGAGTTATCCCAAAACTCGCAAGCTTTTGAAAATTCCACTTCATCAACACCAAACCTTAATTCTTTCGATTCCTCTACGGCAGTTTGAATTAATCTAAACAGCCGTTGCACTTTATCAACCGATAAGGGTTTGCCATAAAATGGTATAACGAATTCGCTATTGGAAAACCAATAATAGGAATATTGCGAGCTGGGCGTTAAATGCTTTATGAAAATCTCCTGATTATAAAAATTAATTGGGAAAAACTTTTGATTATCTATGCCAAAGTTCTGGTTCTGAATGACGTTACTCTCTTGAGAAAAGACATCGTACAACAAACGTAGACGTTTGCTATCGCTGTAAAATATTTGCAGATACACTGCCAAATCACCACATTTAAGCCAAAATTGTGAACTTTTGTAGGCAGGAGGTTTGATATTCACTGCATTAGATAATGGCGGCTGCCTTTTTTTATAAGCCAGAGGACTTTCAGGGGTTGTGGGTATGGGACTAAATGCTAATAATTGTTGCTGATAAAATGGAGAGCTTTTGTTGAAATTTAAATTTGCTGGGGAATGTTGTTTAATGGGTGTTGAATTGTAAAACTGGTTTTCTTTTAGATTTTCTATGGTTTTCTGGGATTTTTCAGTTTGCTGGTTTGTAATGTTGAATGTTTGCAGTGAGCGCAGGGGACTGCTGGTAATATTGGAACCCGTTTCAAAACCTTGATCCACAAAACTATCTTTTAGACAACTGGGATTATTACCTTGCAGTTTAGTCGGCTCTTCTGGCTTTAGCAGCCAGCCTGTGTTTTTATTAAATTGTTGATCTCTGCTGATTTTAGTTTCAGATTTTTTATAATCCATATCTGAATCGCTAATACTTTGATATTCTTCGTAGGCCGTTATAATGCGGCGTAATTTCTTTTTACGCACAGCTCTAGCCGTTTTAATCTCCTTGCTCGTACTTGTAATCTCAGTTTTCTTTTCATAAGTCTCGCCATCAGCATCGGCTGGTGATTCATCACTTGTGGTCTATAAAAAATCATACCAAAAAACTAAGTATTTTTCCTAACAAAATGTCTTCTTTTTTTTATTACTAAAACTTACTTTGGGTAGAGGGGATAAACCCGATTCAATTTCTTCCAATGCTGAAGGCGTTTCCATACAACTTTCTGTTACAATCTCGAGTTTAGGTCTTTTTTTATTAAACTGTTTAATGGTTTTCTCTTCTGCTTCTTTTGTTGGTTCTTCTTGCTGCTCCCTTAGCCAAGTAAAAAATAAGTTTTTTAGTTGTTGATTTTGAAAAAATATTTTGGGTGGCAAGCCTTCGGTGCCCGTGCGTCTTATTTTCCTAGGAGGAGCATAAGCCTCTTTGGACAAAGTAAATTTCATTTCATCAACATTTCTTTTAAAATTATCAGGAATATGCTGCAAGTCTTTAAGTTCTGCTTGCAGGCCTGGCAAAGACCTACATTTTCTTTGAGGCTTTACTTGAATATTGTTGTTGGTGGTGGGGGGCTTCAGATTAACACTCAAAGTTGTTGTGTAGCAGGATAGCTCGGCGTTTTTCCTAAGCATGTTCTCACATTCCTGTTTCGCAGCATTAAAATTTTTTGTAACTAAAGCAGCTACCGTCAGTCGGGGATAAACACTTTTACCTTCCAGCTGCTTTAATAAATCTTTAACCGACAATTGTTGTCCTCTCAACTCCTTTTCCATTAACTGAGTATGTTTGCCAAAATTTGATTTTCCTTTGGTCAGCTCACTGATAAATTGCATAAACAGTTGAACTTTTTGCTTGACTGTTAAACTGCTGAAATCATCCTCACCCATACCCATAAAAAGCTGCCCAGTATTATGTGAGGCCTTAATTTCATCTTCTATTTCAGTATTTTTTAATTTTGTAGACTCCCTGGACGTTGTCTTGTAAGGTTTCAGTCCCACACATTGGGAAATTTTCGTATCATACATTAAAGCCATTTGCTTGACGTTTGTTGTTGTGGCTAATAATTCGGGAGCCGAATAGATTTGTGGAGTACATGATTTCTTTATTTCTTCAAATTGCTTTCTAATCTGTTTCACTACGCCCAACTGGTAGCGCTGTTGGGGTATTGAAAAATTTTCATAAAACGTTAACGGAGCCATAAGGCTTATTTTTTGTTTTTTAAAAACAAACAAACAAAAAATAACGCTTGAATGCAACGTACGAGTACCTTTTTTCAAACTAAAGTTTCTAATTAATTTTACTTGTATTTATAGTTTTGGAAGAGCAGCAGCAGAACCAAGTGACCAAAAGAGTTTTAGAAAAAATATTTGGTGTGTCCACAAGAGCAACACCAGAACCGAATGACCAAAAAAAAAAAAAGAGACACAGAGAGCGAGCAATTTGTTTTAGAACTCTGTAACTAGAATCTTTACCAAAACAATTTTGCCAAACCTTGAATAATTTAATTGTTACAAAAGATGTTCTAAACTCCCATATTTCAATTGAATTTTTGAGAAAAGGATCTACACAAAAGACTCTTCTCTATCAATTGCACAAAAATTCCTAAGAAAAATTCAATTAATCCACGAGTTTATTTCCAAGAAATTTTCAAAAATATTAAGAGGATTAAAAAATTCCTTCCACCAAACTGGCGATAAAACAATAAAATTACAAGAAGATCTATAATCACATCAGGTAGCATGAACATGAAGAGTATTCGAAATGAATAACACAAACTAACTCGCCAATAATAAATCAAGAATTTCCAAAAAGATGAAAAATTTTATAGTCCCAGGCAGTATAAACAATTTTTATATTTATGAGCTGTAACACACTGAGAGAATTTTGTCCTTAGTCAAATGGAAAATGTATTATTTTTCAAGCAATCACATGTTTCAATGGATTAATGAAATCATTTCATGAATTCAATGAAATAATTTAATAAATATTTGAATCTATGAAACAGTTTTAATGAATTTTAATTCATTTAAGATCTAGTAAGCCTCAGTACCTCAGATTCTTTATTAAATTGAGGCCTAACGGACCTCAATTAGAATTACAATATTCTGTATTGAACCACCAAATCGCCGTAAAGTGACTTAGATGCACCCCGTGACATTAAGAAGCTCCCCTAAGTTTAATACCGATATTACAGGTAGTCCAGCTATCAGATGTGCACCGAGAAATCTGTGTCTCAAAGCCATAAGAACCGGGCACACGAAGAGAAGGTGAAAGACTATCTCCTTACTCTCGGGTGACCGGCAGCTGCGGCAGTTTTCGTTGAAGTGCAGTCCCAAACTGCTGGCGTGCTTGCCGATCAACCAATCTGGAAATGTATCTTCTATTCCTGCTGACTAGCGGGGCAATCTCACCCATCTCTAGACTCCCCCATCTGGTATCCGCCCTTTCCCGGTAGTGATGAGAATAACCGTTCTGTGTTTAATTTTAAATAGTGGCCCTGAGCAATCGTCCAGTACATGTTCCGTTTTTTCTTGTTTTCTTTGACAAAAAAAAAAAAAAAGCAGAAGTTACCATGTATCACAGCGATTGTACTTTTTATGGAGTACTTTAGTCGATAATGAGGTGTTAGAGGCTCAATGTAAAGTTGATGTCATTTCTGCTGAGCTGTAAAATAGCTTCTGCTCTAATGAGCTTCCTTGACTGCTTTATCTCCACTTCGGCTTAGAAAATAATTAGTTTTTTATTTTATTTTACTTTTTTTTGTACTCAGTGCAGAAATATTTCAGTAAATGAATGAAATATGTCATTGAATTAATGAAATATTTCAGTAAATGAATGAAATATGTCATTGAATTAATAAAATATTTCAGTAAATGAATGAATATTTCATTGAATTAATGAAATATGTCATTGAAAAAATGAAATATGTCATTGAATTAATGAAATATTTCAATAAATGAGTGAATATTTCATTGAATTAATAAAGTATTTCATTGAATTAGATGAATTAAAAATCTATCATAGATTAAATAAAATATTTTATAAAATTTATGAATTTAGTTTCAATGAAATAATGGAAATATTTCATTAAATGAACAAAATATTTCATTCAACCAATGAATGAATTAAATATTGTATTAGCTTAATTACAACATATCACTGCTTTAAAGAAATATTTCATTGAATGAATGAATATTTCTTTCAATTGAAGAAATATTTCATTAGCCTAATTACAACATTTCATTGAAGTATTAATTTAATGAATATTTCATTGATTGATTGAATTAGTGTAGTTGAAAATTTTTCATCGATTTAATAAAAAAAAAACTCTCAGTGTAACTGAGCTAACTAGTTTATTATAATAAATGCAGCTCTAAAAAATGTTTTTTGTAATGAGCTAAAGAACCTTGTTAGGGCATTTTATTGTTCTAAGAAGTATTTTCTCAATTTATTTTTTTTTTTCATTCTAAATTTCATTATGTTAATCTCTAAACCATATTTTTGTGGAAATTCACAATGTTCTTTTGAAATTGAGATATTTTTGTTTATGTTGAATTTTTGGAATTTAGAAATAATTTAGTAACAACTGGACTAGTGTCGCCTGCCTATCAAATGCTAAGTGAGACAACAGTTTACAAATTAATCGTTATCCATATGATAAATATCTAAATACATTGATAGTGATTAGATTTGCTTATGAAGCAGTTTAAAAATAAAAATTTTATTGGTTTCAGTGCTTCATAAATAAACTCTTTTTGAAAAAAAAAAAAACAGTTACTTTTTTTAATTAAAAGTAAACGAGTAAAATTGTGGTTTCGTCACGCTAAGAATTTCCACATGCAGGATTTTCGTAAATGAATTTAAGCTGGTCAATTAAAACTAGATTTTATTGTCAGAGACATGAGCGCCGGCAATCATAACTTATGAATGATTACATGTGGTTTTACCAAAATTATGCAAAATCCCCACAAACAGCTAAAGCGGGCTACACTCACGACAACAGCAGGCCAACTTCGTCATACACAACACCAGCAAAATATCAAAGTCTGCACATAGCAAAACGTACAATCACATAAATGCAAAAGAAATTTTTTTCCTAGTTATGACACTATTGCCCATAACACATAATTTTAATTGATTCAGAAAAAATTATTTTTAACTTCTAAAAAGTATTTTTTTAGGCTACTATTTTTACTACTATTGTAGTAAAAAAAACTAGAATTCATTGAATTTTAATTAAATGAACAAAAAAATTTTTTTTTGGATTTATGACACATATTGCAGTATATGAGCGATATGTTTAAGAAAAGAATGCATTTAAATTTTAATGGATTGAGAAAAAAATTAACTTTCAACTTTTTTCTTTTTGGAGTTATGACACTGCTGTAGTGAGGGATGTCTACAAAAAAATTCATTCAAATTTCAATTGATAGAAAAATATTATTTTTAACTTATAAAATAATTTTTTTAATTTATGACGCTATTGCAGCAAATAAGCGATATGTCCTTAAAAAATAATTCATTCAAATTCTAATTGATAGAAAAAATTTTATTTTTATCTTGCAAAAAAATTTTTTTTTTGGAGTTATGACACTATTGCAATAAATGAGATAAGTCATTAAAAAAATTCATTCAAATTTTAATTGATAGAAAAAAGAATATTTTTAACTTGGATGAAATAATATTTTTTTTTTGAGTTACGAACCTATTGCAGCACAGAAGCGATATGTCCTTAAAAAATAATTCATTCAAATTCTAATTGATAGAAAAAATTTTATTTTTATCTTGCAAAAAAAAAATTGGAGTTATGACACTGTTGCAATAAGTGAGCTCACTTTAATTAAAAATTTATTTATTATAAAAAAAAATATTTTTTGGACTTACGACGCTATTGCATTGAGCGATGTCCTCAAAAAAAGTTTTAATTCAAATTTAATTAAATAAAACAAATTAACTTTTAACTTAAAAATTTTTTTTTGGAGTTATGACAATATTGCAATAAATGAGCGATAAGTCTTTAGGAAAAAATTCATTCAAATTTTAATTGATAGAAAAAAGAATATTTTTAACTTAGATGAAAAAAAATTTTTTTTTGGAGTTATGACACTATTGCAGTAAATGAGCTATATGTCCTTTAAATTTTAATTGACAAATGAAGTGAGAGACGTAAAAAAGTAATATAATTGATAAGTTTACACAGTGCTCTAGTTGCTACAGTTATTTCACCGGCGTTTAACTCTAATCATCAGGGAGTTTCTTTTACTAATTTTGACCAAGATAAGAAAAAAACTCTTGTAAAATAAATAAGATTTTGAAGTCTTTCGCTATTAATTAATAAAATAAAGTAAGTTGTACCAACGTTAAACATATATGAGATGAATTGAGCCGCGGTACATATTAAAAAAATTAATAAAAAATAAAACTATTAATTTTTTCGTTCAAGTTTCTGATTTATTAATTTTTTAAAAGGTTTTAGAAATTTTTAAACAAACATTTTAATTTTTTAACAACTAAATCTTAATTTTTTTTTTTAATTTGATCACATAAAGGATTGGCTAGATTTGCTAGCTGCAAATGGATAAAAAGGAACGATAGTGAGAGGTAGAAATGGAGGTCTTCTCACTGCCGTTCTTTTTTATCCACTTGCAACTAAAGCAAGACTAAATAAATGATTTTGTTTTTTTTAACAAAATTTTGTTTGATTTTTAGTTTTTTTTTCTGCTTAGACATCCGTTACTAAAACTGCTTTATCCGCATTAGCAGAATTTTGATTATAAACCTGTTTTTGCTGCTCCTTCTCTGAATTTTCTAAACAGTCTGATGGCCCCAAATCACTAGTTTTTAGCTGTAGGTTGGCTGGTGGCGTGTTTGAGCAAAAATTTGAATTCTGTTGATGCGCATTGGAAAACTCACAATTATCGATGCCAAATCTTAAGCTACCAAGTGATTCCACACATTCTCGTATGTAATCAAAGAAATGTTCAACTTGCTTGCTGCTTATCGGTTTACCTCTGAAGGGTATCAAAAGACTTCCGGTGGAGAACCAATATTGCGAATAATTATCTTCTTGAGGCACCTTCTCAATAATATTATCTGGTGGTTGCATAATATCCAAACAGAACATTTGATTGTCTATGCCAAAATTCTTTATTTGGGTCTCTAAACTTTTTTTCCCAAAAATATATTTTAACCGTGACAAGCTGCGGGAGCTGTAGTGTTTTATGGTGAGGGCAGCAGTAAAATCCCCTAATGCTATCCAAAATTGCGAAGAGGCCGATTTGTGGATGGCCTTATTAGCAGGATACGGTTTGTAGTTGCTACAAAAATCGTCGCTAAGATTCGAGTATGAAACAGAAGATGTAGCTGGCATGTGATGAAGTTTTTCCTGTGAGTCTTCTGTATTCGAATCATGTTTCGTCGCTGTGTTAAGTTTGTTGGCTAATATGGAGTTAATAATTGGGAAAAATTGTTTTTTATTTGCCTTATAGGGAGTGGAGAAATTTTCAGGACCCTCCAACGATGACTTTATGGGTGACTCAATATAATTAGAGGCCGTTTCAAAGCCCTGATCTATAAAACTATCTTGCAATTGTTGTTCTTGTTGCTGCTGCTCCAATTTTGTAGGTGCAAGAAGATGGACTTCCAGTAGAGATGACCATGATTTGGAAACATTTGGAAGGGTTGGTGCTTTACTGATTTCCAATTGACACAAATCACTTTCTGTGTGCGCCGCCGCGCCGGATGGCATAAAAGTCAAAGTGTAGGTTTTCTCTACTTCTAAAGGTGCATTAACTTTTTTTCTCATCAATTCGAATTTGTTTGTTTGCTTCGTGGGCTTTACCGTTTTAGAGAGCAGCTTCCTTACATAATCGGAGCATTTTTTAGATTTAGTTGCTGTTGTTGTAAAACTTTGTTTCTTAGTTTTGGATTTATTATCCGAATCCGAGGAGTCGGTGGGATGTATGCATTTGGTTAAAGACATAGAGCGCAGTAATTTCTTTTTATAGCGCCCAGATGTTATTGAGAGATTTGCGTTATCCGGCTGCAAGTTAGCAACAGTTGGAAAATCTGCCCTAGCAGTCTGAAAATAAAGTGCATCATTTAGTGTATTGTTGTTGTGGTTGTTTGAACTAAATAAACTCACCTGGTCTGTACTCGCAGCAGCTGTTGAGATTACATCTACACATTCAATTTCACTTTCACTTTCATTTTGTATTATTTTGGTGTTTTCAATTTCCTGCTTTTCATCAGCTTCTTGTTGAGTGTTATCTTCCGCTTTAGTGGTTTCCTCGTCACTTAAATCGAGATTTTTAAAAGCAGCATCCAGCAAATCTTCAACTTCATCGTTGGCCAAAATTTCTTCATTGGAATTTTTATCAACAATTTCCATCACACCATCTTTATTCATCGATGTTATATCGAAATCTGTGCCATTCTTGTCCTCTAGCCAATTGTAGAATAGTTTTTCTATGTGAGGATGTTGAAAAAGCTTTGCAGGAGCCGTCATACCTTGTGGCTGCATGCGTCTAATCTTTTTGGGTGGTGCTAACATGTCAATACAAAGCGCAGAACGTATTATTTGTTGACTCCTTTTAAAGGAATGCTTGTTATTATTATTGATGTCACTAGGGTTTTCCCTGCCAGTTGAGTTGGTTTGTAAAACAACTTTTAAGGAGCTGACATGCAAAATACCCTGAGCATCATTTGCCCACAAATTAGGGCAGTTGTTTTCTGATTCATCTTCATATTCCTTGAATAAGGGTTTTGAAGCAGCTTCCCTGTAGCTGGCAGGCAGATTTTTGCTTAATGTACCAATTTTGGCCTCCAAAGAATCTCTTAGCTGCTTGACTGAACACTGTTTTTCAACAACAACTTGTCCACTTTGCTCTGCTTTTTGTGTAGTCGTTTGCAGGCTTTTGGTATTATTTCTAAATTTATGTTTTTCTTGGGTTATTTCATTAATAAATTTATTGTACAGCACAGCTTTGTCTTTTACAGACAGTTGGGCGAACACATTTTCAGCCACTATGCAACTGGTGGGAGCTTGTTGTTTTTGCAATTGTCTACGCTTCGTTAAGGGGCTGTTTGCAGTTAGAAATTGTTTTGTTTTGATGAAGTGACTGGGTTTTGGACTTGGTAATTTGGCTATGAATGTAGGAAATTTAGTTCTCGTTTTGGGTGGTACTTCCAATGATTCCGTTGAAGAAGAAGAATTAAATTTTCTGTTGAACGTACAAGCCATTTGCTTAACCCTCGTTTTATGTAACAATTGCATCCGTTTTTTAGTTTTTGCTTCCCTTGAGTTGGAGCTGCTCTCATATTTCTTTTTCAATTCTTTTACTTTCAAATTATTTGGCATTTGTTTTTGTATTTGACATTCGCTTAAAGGCACTGGTGAGGCTGTTGGTGAAGGTGGCGGTGTTATGGAGCTACATTTACTGCTTAGCGAGGCTAAAGCCGATGATACTTTTCCTTTAGTCAGTTCGTTGATATCCAAATCGCCATCTTTTATTGTAACATCCTCATCAAAATATTTCATGAGATATTCCATACTTTTAAATAAAACTGGTTGATTTTGTTCGGGATCATATGAACTCTGATGTTCCATAGCCTTTAGATATTCATCATCATCCATATGCGTTGATTCGAATGTCTCGCCTCGTGTCATGGTGGCTAATGTGCCATTGTAACAAACTGTAGATACTTTTTGCTTGGAACGACGTTTACGAGTTATGTGTGCAATTGTTTCCGAAAATTGTAGAAACTCATCCAAGTCTTGATCTTTAAAATCGTTGGTATTAACTCGCCTTTTATTAGCGTTAGTTGCTTCTAAGGTCTGTTTGTGAGAGTTGCCCATAGTGTTTAGCGCAATTATAAAGGATAAATTACAGCGTCGCGACGTTTGTTGTTTATCTAATGTCAAACTATAACTAAATTTTGTATTCGCACAATGCAAAATAATTGAGTATCAATTTGGTATTAAAATATTAAAATTGAGAGAGAACAGAGCACAATTATTTTTAAACCAGCTCAAGGAAAGTGTCAAAGTTATTCTTTCTTTACATATTTCTCACTCTCTCTCTCTTGTTTACTTAGAGCGAAGCAATTTAATTTGTTGTGACTAAACTACTTAGGAGATTCGGCTGAGAACACTGAAAGAATTTTGTGCCATGAATCCCATGAAAAAAATTATTATTTTTTAATCAACGACAATGTTGCATAGCGCTAATGAAATAATTTCATTAATTAAATTAAAGTATTAATTTATTTAATGAAATAAAAGTATTAATTAATTCAATGAAAATATTTCATTCATCTAGTGAAAACATGTAATTTAATGAATTATTCATTAATTTAAGGAAATAATTTCATTAATTCAATGAAAATATTTCATTCATTTCATGAAATAATTAATGAAATACATATTTCATTAAATCTATGGAATTTTTTCATCATTAGTATCATTCAAAGGCTATCATTTATTTCAAAATTGAATTTAATTATTCTTTTAGTGTACCCAATTCCAGGTACTATTATTACGAATGCTCATGTTAATTTTGGTCCAATTTCTTTGTTGTTTTTTCATGCTGCTACTTTAATATTTCGCTGTGTAAGTGACTCTTTAGCACATCTATTCACGTTATTATTGAGACATTTTAAAATTCTTTGTTTCGTGGTATTTTTTTCCTTTTAAATGCCAATTTCTTTCTTCTTTTTAGGCCATGAAAATAAATTTCCAAGAGTTGGTCATCAGGTATATTTTTTACACTCGCATTAGTTTTTTTCACACCACATTTTGTCTTTAATTGAGTGGAGGGCAATTAAATTTATATTCTGTCATATTTTTTAACGCTTTCTTTTGTGTGATTAAATAAAAATTTAGTTATTGACACATAAACGAAGCAATAAGCAGCCCATGTAAGTGGACTGTTGATCACGTTAAGAATTTTATAAAGCACAGCTAAGCTCAAGCTCTAGCTTGAGCGAGTCTTAATTAAATAATTAAACATTTTAATTAAATCAATTAGATATTTAATCAATATGACAATTTTTTAGCTGAATTAAATATTTGAGCTGTTATTTTTGAAAATGGCATTTTTCTCATAAGAGAAGAAGACCATTACTACCTAGACCGTTACTGCCTAGACCGTTAATACCTAGACCCTTACTACCTAGACCGTTACTACCTAGCCCGTCACTATAGTTACCAGCTGACTAGTTCCCACTTCTGATTCTACGGCTACATGAAAATCAATTTTTTTTTTTATTATTATTCATACTTGAAATAGTCCAAGCAAAAATTAAATTTTTTTTACCCAAATATTTACATGCGTATGTATTCCCACATAAATTTTTCTCCATAGACAATAAAATAACAATCTTTTGTTGTTAATCATTTAAATGTTTTTTAAATTTAGGTCAACAAAATAAAGCTGAAACTCGCAAGAGGAAAACGTAAGGAGGAAGGCAACAGGAGAGGAAGCAGTTAACGTATAACAAAAAGACTTTATATACAAATAGCAAAACTAATTCGTTATTGTAGCCAGTAGTTTTATAAATAAATAAAAAATACTGCCGGCCTAGAATTTAAACGATTTAAGAGTTCATAACAAAAATATTTTTTTTTTTAAATTATGAAAATAATTTTTCTTTTCGTAAAAACTTATTTGGCTCGTTCAATGGAGATACTTTTTTTGATAACTTTTTTTTAGCTAATTTTTTCTCTTCAAAAAATTAATTTTCACAAGCAGTTAGAAAACCAATTTCAGTTTTTCATAAGGATAATTTTTTAGAAAAAAATTTACCTGTTTATACTCCAACATTTTTGGGTGTTTGTGACGCGGCTGTGGTAACACCCTGTTTTCGTTGCTAATTAGTAACGTTTTTGTTTTTCACTTAATACTTTCACGTATTCATTGTAGTTAAACACATTAAAAGAGGATTCTGCTTTTAGTAGTTCGACACCAATTTCAGTCATTTTTTTTAAATTTTTTTAAATACAACCGTTTTTATTCAGAACTTTTATTTTTAACAAAATTATTTTTTATTTTATTTTTTTTTTTTTTAATTACATATTTATTTATTATTTTTATTTTTATTATCAAATTTTTTTATTTCATAAATTTATTTATTATTTGTTTTAAATTATTATCTTATTCATTTTTTTTAATTTAATTTTTTAGCTTTTTTTATTTATTTTTATTTAATTTTTTTTTCATTGTTATATATTGTTTTATTATTTATTTGTTACTTTATTTGACCTTTTTATTTTTAATTAAAATGGCTATTTTATTTCGCTTTGAGGTATAAATTTATTTTTATACCTAATCATTATTTTTATTATTTAATTTTTTTTTACTTGTTTTTCATTTATAATTTTTACTTATTTTTTATTTTATTCATTTATTTTTTATTTTTATTTAATTTATTTATTTTTTTTTATTAAAATTTATTTATTTATTTTTTTTCAGTTAGTTTTTTATTTCATTTATTTATTTTTTTATTAAAATTTTTTATTTCTTATTTTATTGTATTATTTATTTTTTATTTTATTATTTATTTAATTATTTATTTTTTTATTTAATTAATTTTTTTTTATTTAATTATTTTTTTTTTATTTATATGTTTATTCTTTTATTTATATGTTTATTTTTTTATTTATATGTTTATTTAATTATTTATTTAAATTTTTTATTTAATTATTTATTTTTTTATTTATATGTTTATTTATGTTTATTTTTTTATTTGTATGTTTCTTTTTTTATTTATATGTTTCTTTTTTTATTTATATGTTTATTTTTTTATTTATATGTTTATTTTTTTATTTATATGCTTATTTTTTTATTTATATGTTTATTTAATAATTTGTTTTTTATTTAAATTTTTTTATTTATTTTATTATTTATTTTATTATTTTTTTTATTTTTTATTTTATTATTTATTTTATTATTTTTTTATTTATATGTTTATTTATGTTTATTTTTTTATTTATATGTTTATTTAATTATTTTATTTTTTTATTTAAATTTTTTATTTCTTATTTTATTATTTATTTTATTTTATTATTTATTTAATTATTTATTTTTTTATTTATAAATATGTTTATTTTTTTATTTAATCATTTTATTTTTTTATTTAAATTTTTTATATTTAAATTTTTTATTTCTTATTTTATTATTTATTTAATTATTTATTTAATTTTTATATTTTTTTATTTAAATTTTTTATATTTAAATTTTTTATATTTAAATTTTTTATTTCTTATTTTATTGTTTATTTAATTATTTATTTTTTATTTTATTATTTATTTAATTATTTATTTTTTATTTTATTATTTATTTAATTATTTATTTAATTATTTATTTTTTTATTTATAAATATGTTTATTTTTTTATTTAATTATTTTATTTTTTTATTTAAATTTTTTATTTTATTTTTTATTTTATTTTTTATTTCTTATTTTATTTTATTATTTATTTTTTATTTCTTTTTTTATTTTATTATTTTTTTTTCAATTATTTTTTATTATAATAATATTTTCACATACGAAAATCTCAGTCATGCAATTTCAATTCCTATCAAAATTTAATTTAGTAACACTGAAAGAATTTTGTTAATTAATTAAATTATTATTATATGACACTGAAATATTTCATTTTTTAACTTGATAATAATTCATTAATTTAATTAAATAATTCATTGAATCAATGAACAATTCTAATTCAATTCAATCTTTGAAAAATAATGAATAATTCTCTCAGTGTGATATGCCCTATAATTTCAATAATTTTAAAAACATGTTTTTGCAATTGTGGTCACCACTTGTATGTATGTGTGTGTATATATGCATACACTGAGAAAACAATCTATGTTGTAAGAATCGTTTGTAAAATTCATAATGATGAAAGAAACTCGTTGATTTAGCCCAAAATATGATAAAGAGAATTAAACTTTATACTGTATTATGAAATTTCGTTTGTACAAATACAAAATTTGATCACGACAGTTAAAATGTTTGACTGGTAACAAATTCGGTTCAAACAAACGTTTGTGTGTACTAACGAAAATATTGGGGTAAAAAAACTTAAAGCCATGCGAACGATAAATACAAAAATTAGTCAGCTGCTTTTCCACTAGAAAATGAGTGACTAGTTTTCTCTCGCTTACGAAATAAAGAGTAAAGAAAACTTTTAAAATTATTTCATTAAAAAACAAGTGTAACAATTTTATTATTATACGATAGAATTCTAATACTAATTATAATTTAGCTTTTTACTTCAACCCTATAAAAAATTGATTTTGGTGTTACAGCCCAGACTAACACAAAAAAGACAAAAACTGCTACTGATTCCCAGTGTTGCTAATTATGTTTATGAAAAATTAAACTAGTTGCTCCTTTACATCCTACATTCTCTGTCATACATACACACATAAATATTTTCTAAGTGCTTTAAAAAAACAACAACCAAAAAAATATTTATAGAAAAACATTTCTTTTGCTTTCACTGCATTTGCTTTACTACGGTAAAAAAAAAATATTTTTTTTCTTATTTAATTTTGCTTTATGCTGCCAATTAAAATGTTGGCTCAAACTATGCAAAAGGACGACTTTATATTTTATTAATGATTACAAAACTTTTTCTTTTTGTTCTCATCTCGCAAGTAGGTATAAAAATAAAATAAAATAATTTATAATGGTGAGCATACATACATACATATGAATGAGAATGTGTGCGTGTCTGTGTGTAGGTATAATTCAATTAATGTCACATTAAAACACACCCACCATAACAAAGGAAACAGTTTTTTATTTAAAGGAAAAATTTATAAAAAATAACTAACGATAGACATAAAAGAAAAAAAAATAAATAGAAATAATTGAGGTTAATACACTTTAAGGGGGTTTAAAGGTCAATCAAATAGATTTCATTAAATTTAATTCTCTCTTCTTTTTTGAGGAACTTGACTTAATTAAACTTATTTTTTTAGTGTGCCAATTTAATTTAATTCATTTTTTTTTAATTTCTTTAATTTAATTCAATTTTTTTTTAATTTAATTTTTAATGTTTTTTTTTTTGGAAATTAAATTAAATTTAGTTTTTTTTTGCAATTTATTTTATTTTTTTCGCAATTTAATTTATTTTTTTCGTAATTTAATTTATTTTTTCCGTAATTTAATTTAATTCAATTTAATTAATTTAGTTTAATTTTATTTCATTTAATATAATTTAATTAAGTTAATTTAATTTTTTTTTTTATTTAATTAATTTTTTTTTAAATTTTCCAAATTTTTTTGTTGTTGTTTTTCTTTTTTGCTTGTGTATGTCAGGAGGTGGTTTTAAAGTTTCATGTTTTAAAATCATTTGTGTTCTTGTTGTTTTACAGTGACCTTAAAAAGTCGTCAAAGTACAACAACAAAACAAATAACAAAAACATACAAGTTGAAAAATTAAACTAAAACTGTCACTTGCACTTACATATTTACGTATGTATGTATGTATGTATTAGCGTGAGTAAGTGTGTGTGTGTGTATGAACACTATTTATGCATATTGTAAACATTTATTTTCAAATACAATAATATAACAAGTCACGCAAAAAGGAAAAAATAAGAGAAAGAAAAAATAAATAAAGGACACACAACTCAAAGCACTTTTTACGACATTTTACACACACACATAAATGTGTATGTCTAATAACCAACAGGAAGTTTTAGAAACGGGATCTCACTCTCATTTGTTCTCTATAAATACAATACAATACAGATGTATGCCAATGCAGAGAAGGAAAATACTAATAAAGCTTTAAAAAGCAATAACCTAAAACAATGTTTTAATTCAACACAACTCCCGCTTAGGGTTCTTGGATGGGTCTAAGAAGGAATCGAACTTGCGATTACTGTTTAGAAATGACAGAGTTCGTGTTTCTATAAACAGCAAATTCTTGCTTCACTTAAAGTAAAAAAAAAAAACTATCATTCATAAGACTTTACGTAGCGCCATCCAGAAAAGAGATAAATGTTGACCTTATGGCACATGAACGGAGAATGGCGTGTAGCATGAAGGAACGTGAACAAACCATCCAGAGTTGGCAAAACAAATAGAATGTGGAAGTAAATGGCAGATGGACGGCGAAGCTAATCCCCAATATAGACATATGGATTCAGAGGGAGTTCGACAAAGTAAACTACTTCTTTACACACAGAAAACAGCTTCGGTTGTGAGAACTAAATTTGTTTCCAATCAACAATTCATTTGTGATAATCAAATTTTTCAGCTAGTGGAACTAGAATACGATAATACATGCCAAAAATTAGTTCTGCTGAAAATATTTCGAGCTGTAAGACCGAATTTCTATTGTCAAGATTAAAAATTTCGATTATCACAACTGAATTTTTGATTGGAAACAAATTTAGTTCTCACAACCGAAGTTGTTTTCTGAGTGTACCCAACTACTTTCGGCCAACGGGTACTTTCAAAAGTATCTGTATCGCATGGGTAAGGTAAGAGATCCAGGCTGTATGGACGACGACGCTGATCGCACATTTTTCTCTTGTAATAGAAGGCACTCTGAGAGAAGCATTGTGAGGCGCAAATGGTAGAGTGCGAGGCCAATTGGAACTTTATTCTTCAGCATCGAAATTATTTTTTTAATCCCAAATTTTTTTTTAAATCCTTTTCAAGACTCTTAGTTAAAACTAAATTAACTGTTTTGTAACCAGTATCAGTATGGTTCTCTAAAGGTTAAGGCTTCAATTAATTAACTTTCGTTAACTGACGACTAAGGTGAGTAGCTTTTTTTAAGGCGACCCAAAGGATCTTTTATGCAGCCAGATTGCAAATTAATGAATTTTCCAGCGTTGGCAAAATATACACTTTTAACCTTTTTTTTTTTTTTAATTTAAATACGTTTACGTTTGCATACAATTTTTTTAATGCATATTATTAACTAACTTGCTAACTAAAACATTTGTTGTTAGAGGAAATGGCATTTAGTACACACATATGCACTGTATTTGCCTTTTTTGTAAATAATTATATTTTGCTAGTGAAATTGCTTGTGTTTTATAGGTTGAAACTTGTTTTTTTTTCTTTATTAATAATTTTTTTTATTATTTTATTTCATTTGCAGTGGTAGTGAGTTTTCATTAATCAACAACAAATGTTTTTATATTGAGTAAGAGCAAGTATAATAATAATTCATTATCCTAAAAGCATACTCTTTTTTTGGCTTGCTTAATATACACAGCATAAGTGTGTATGCATGTAGGTATACAATAAAAGCACAATTTTCTTGCTTAATACACACACACAAAAACCGTTTGATATCCGTTTTAGCTTGAGAAAAAAAATTTATTTAGCAAATTTTCACAATATTTTCTTTAATAAATGTTTTTTTTTTTTATTTTTTTTTTTTAATTTTCCTTAAAATAATTTTTTTTAAAATTTTTTTAACACTTATTTTTTAATTTTATTTGCTTTATTTTCTGTTGAATTTTATTTTATTAAACATTTTTTCTTTTATAAGAAAATTTGTAAATTTGTGATAGATACCCGTTCGTTCGCTGGCTAATAGTAATTGCTGTATTGGTTGGTTGGTAGTTTTGTGTACGTACCCTTGTGTGCTATTAAGCGAGTGCCTGTGAGTGAGTATATAGCGAATATGAAGTTTTTCTTTTTTTTTGTGTTACTGATTTAACTTAATTTTCTTAATTTTTCGCCTGTATTTTTGTTACACATTCTCGTTATCAACTTGCTTTTGTGAAAAAAAGCTACAAGAGATAACTTTTTAAGGACTGTCAGTGTATGCTTATAAACAGAGAACAACAGCAAATATGTAAATACACCAAGGAGAGAAAAAATTGAGAGAGAGAGAATAACAAAAAAAAAAGGGAGCTTTTAAATGTCAAATTCTATATATTACAAGACATGACATTTACAGCTTTTATAAGTATACCAAAAAAGCTTACTTTTTCAAAGCAATAAAAGCTTTAAGTATGTACTTAATAAATATATTAGGCGGTTATTTAAAAAATTTAAAAAAATTATTTTACTTACAAGAGAATATGAATTAAAAGTAGAACAATAAAGTGCAACATACCTGAAAAGAGAAAAAGAAAAAATATATAAAAATTAAGTAATTAATTAATTTTCAAAAAAAGAAATACAAATAATTTTAATATTGAAGGATAAAACAAATTCAATTCATAAAAAAAATTAATAAGTTTTTAATATTAAAAATAAAATAAAAAATTACACAGGGCTACAATGATTTTGGTGTCGCTCGATACTTTGATTCAAACTGTATAACTACTTTTTCTATAGCAAAAAGAGCAGCAGCTCTCGCGAGCATCACGAATAAAAATGCCCCGGGAGTTTTTTTCACTTTATTCTTATTATAAACAACATTCCTCCCTTTTTTACCATGGCAAGTTATCTGATTTCGGGAATTCAAAATTCTCCCAGGGAAAAATTCCTTGAGAATATTCATAATTGGCATGAATATTTTACCAGTCTGGTAGTTTCATAAAATTTTATCAAACAGCTATTTTTTTTTTTTTTTTTCTCAAAAAATTTATTCATTTCTATCGTGAATTACAAGTGAAATATTTTTTTTCATGAGACTTAAATTTCTCTCGAATTATAAAATGCTATTGTGAAAGATTTATAAGCTGTCAGCTCACACTGATTGTTAAAAACAAGAAGAACAAGCTGAGTGGGACAAAAGTTTTAAATGCAAAACAAACAAATCTAGTAAAATATTTCGAATTGCAGCAATTTTTTATTAAGGCAGCAGAAAAAGAGGCGCCTGACGTTTGCACGATTCATCTAACCAATTGGAATTACACTTAATACTTTATAAGTGATACAATTTAGTAAATAAAGTTGCTCCCTATTTTCCCCTTCATCTTACCCAATTTTTTTTTAAATAAAACCAAGTACACGCAAATTCTGATTAATATTTCATGATTTATTATTTTAAAGAAAATTAAAAATAAATATTTCTTAAAATTAATTAAAAGCTTAAAAAAAGAAAATTAAAATTTTTCAAATTAAATTAAATTAAATAATCAATATTTCAAAGCAAAACAAAAATCGTCTAGAAACTAGAAATTATTTGAAAAACTCAGGAACTTTTTCTAGACGATTTTTTTTTTTAAAGAAATCTTATTAAATTAAATACCAAATAAAAATTGCTTCTATGCTTTAAAGAAAATAGATCATAATCATAGTTTTTTAAAGCTGTTTTTTTTTCAATGCATAAATTCTTTACCACGTTTACATGACTATGATTATGGCCTTGTTTATCTTGATATCGTTTTGAAATTTCTTTTGATAATTAATTAATGTCATAATTTGTAATATTTTAATTTTATAATGTTAAATAATGCATGGCTTTATCCAAACACTTGGTCTCAGCACTTATGCTAGATGATGTTGATTGTTGCCGTCTCCTGAATATGCGATACAGGGTTTTGGCTTTTAAAATCTTATTGGTATATTGTTCTTGTATGACGTCATCTAACACTCTTTCATAAATTAGACTCTCTTCCATGTCTTCACCATAAGTTGTAGATGACAGTAAGCAAACAGATGGTGGCTCCGGTTTCAAATATTTTTTCTTTATAATTAAAGCCATCAAACGAGACTTTAAAGATTTATTACGAGTAAGTGAAATCACTTTTGAGCGTGGGCGTATAAAGTTGATATGCTCATGCTCATCATCAGATGCTGTTTCTGTTTCTATATCATCTGTAGCCGTATTATTCAGAAAAATACCCGATTCTGCAGAATTGACCGCAAAACCTTTTTTGTTGCATTTTACTTGATCATCCAACTCTTCATAAATGGCTTCGAATGATGAAACCCGGGTGTTTACCTCTAAAGACGTATTTTTATTTTTTATTTTACAATTTTGGCGGTGTTTAGTTTGCTCTATGCGCGCTATGGTTTCCAAACTGTTTACAAAAATTTGAAAATCGGCACTTGAAAAATCTTCACAATTTACAAAATTTGGCAGTATATTTGTAACTGTAGATGATACGCACGCGTGGGGGATATCTTCTTCATCACTCATTTTAATTTTTATTTTTTTTTTTTTTATTTCTTAACAGGAAAACAAATTTCTTACCACAATTTTGAAGCAAACTATCTCTCAAGTGACTTTTACTTTCGAAATGTTATTATCGCACTGAGCACAATCAATTAAATATTTCTAAAAGTCACTATTCTGATGCGCAGTAGGTACATACATACAAATTGTTTTTGTTCTGGGGAAATACAGAAATTTTTATTTGGTTTCAAAAAAAGAAAAAATTCCATTTGTTTTTATTGCTCTTGCGCACAACAACATTTCGATTATGTGCGTGTGCATGTGTGTGTGAAAAAAATTTTGATGCCTATGGCCAGGACTACACACACACAGCAATTTTAGGCATTAAACACATTCGAGACAGCAGGCTACCGACTACAATCTGTCAAAACTAGAATACATGTGTTTATATGAAAATGATTATTTTCGCGATAGCGCGGCTACATGGCTACTGTTGTAGCTGTCGCCAACTTAGGCGTGTAGTCGTGTAGTCGGTAGTCGGAATGTGATTAATGCATTAGTAGGGCAATGCTTTCTCAATGTCCACACACAAATTTTTTGTTTCGGTAGCATTCAAGCTGCCTGTCTTCTTTTTTTTTACATCTTTATAAAAGATATACGAAGAGAGAATAAAAGAGAATTGCCGAGTACGAGCAAGTTTGTACCCCTATCTATACCTGCACGTGATCGTGAATGCAGGCAAGGTGATATCATGAAGTATCTGTTTTCAAAATGTTCTTGGTTTGTCAAAAAAGACAGATATGGCTTATATACTCCGACCAAATAAATGTAATAAGAACTTGAAGCGCACAGCTGCTTGTATAAATTCGCCTTGGATGCAGGTCAATATCATCTCTAGTGCGTAAAATGTTTATACACACACATATGCACTCGTACTATTGTGGCGTCGTGAGCGTCTTTTCTTCTCTCTTTTACTTAAATTGTGTATTTGAATTTTAATAAAGAAAAAAAACAAGTTAAATTCGGTTGTAGCGAGTTTTATTTACCCTACACTGTACCCTACAGGAACTGTTGCACTCAATTAATCTGTCATATGATTGACATTGTTGATATAAATATTTATCACAGAGTAAAAGAAAGTTTCTATGTGAAAAATGTGTGATTTTGTATCTTTCTCTCTTACACATCTTAGTTTCTATCACACATTTCTGTTTAGGTAGTGGCCACATAGTGATTCTTAATTTATCACATTTTTATGAAACATTTAACAAAAAATAAAAGAAAAAGATTTTTAATGATATGACAAATATTAATAATTTGCTTTGAATATCAATTTTTTTATTAATCCTACAATAAATAATTTGTTTCAGTTCAAAAAAACTAAAATTAACTAGTTCTAAGAAAAATCCTTTCTGAGAACTTTATTTTTAAAAGCAATAAAATGTCTACAGGCACTCAATTTTTAAATTAATAAAAAAAGAAATTCTAAGAATAGGAATGCAAAATAAATAGAATTTTGGAAATATTTGTAAACATTTTAACATATAAAATTTTTAGGAATTATTAAGCTTAACAAAATTTAATCTTTATTCAAATTATTGTTGGTTTGCTAAATGCATTATTTTGCGTGATATTCTCATGGAAATTTTTAGAAAAAATTACTTAATTAGTGCTGCTCTGAATCTTCAGTGGATTACTCCCAAGTCTTGTTAAATTCCTGCCAAAACATTTGAATATCTATTTTGTTGTACTAATCAATCAAATGTTTGGACAGGAATTTAACAAGACTTGGGAGTAATCTACTGAGGATTCATAAATATGCTTTCCCTCTTAATTTTTGGAAAATTTCCCATGAGAATATTATGCATTTTGAAAACCAACAAAAATTGCAATTAAGCACGAATAAAGATTAAATTTTGTTATATACATTTTTTTAATAAATTCATTTTAATTAATATTTTTAGTTCCTTTTTATTAAAATTTTTGTCAATTTTTTTCAATTCAAAATTATTTTAATTAAATTTTTTCAATTAAAAATTATTTTAATTAAATTTTTTCAATTGAAAATTATTTTAATTAAATTTTTTCAATTCAAAATTATTTTAATTAAATTTTTTCAATTAAAAATTATTTTAATTAAATTCATTTTAATTTAAAAAATTTCTGATCAAAAATTTTTTAATTAATTTTATTTAAAATTTTTTTAGTTAAATTATTTCGAATTTTCTTATTAAAATTTCTGGAATCAGAAATTTTTAAACTAATTTTATTTAAAATTTCTGTAATAAAAAATTTTTGAAACTAATTTTTTTTTGGTTAAAAATTTTTTTAGTTAAATTTTCTTATTAAAATTTCTGGAATCAAAACTTTTTTAAATTAATTTTTTTTTCGAAATTAAATTTTATTTAAAAATTGAAATTTATTTAAAAAAATGAATTTATTAAATTTAAAATTTTTTAATCAATTTAAATTTTTTTCTGCTTAAACTTTTTTAAATAAATTAATTTTAATTAAAAATTTTTTTTTTTAATTTTTTTTTGCTAAATTTTTTTTATAAAATTTTTTTCTTGCATTATTTTTTTTTTTGCAAAATTTTTTATTAAAATTTTTTTAATCACAAAAATTTTTTACGAGTTCTCAAATATTTGTAATGACTAATTTTCTGTTAATTGAGATTATTAAGGTTTTACTTTGGACTATTTTTTTTTCATTAAAAGTTTTTTTAATTAGATATTTTCAATTAAATTTTTTCTAATACAAAAGATTTGCGTTAGATATTTTTTTTATATAAAATTTTTCTATTTAATTTTTTTTAAATAAAATTTTTCTATTAAATTTTTTTAAATAAAATCTTATTATTTCAATTTTATTTTTTATTAAAACATTTTTCATATTTCAATATTTTTTTGTGCATGGATATGCTGAAAGCTGAAGTAAGCGGTTAATAGGAAAAAAGGGAAATATTTCAGTAAATAGCCGTGTCCTTGAAACAACATCAACATAAATTTAAATACCGGCGATTCAAAAGAATACTGCCTTACTTCTTGAGAAATAGAAGTTTTTTTCCAAGCATTAATTTGAGTTCAACAAAAAAAAAATTACAACAATATTGGCTGCAATTAATGGCGACAAGTCTCTAGGAAGTGTGAACGTTTTGCTTGCTTTTATAACTGTGCACAGATTTAAAGCATTCTAATATTTTTCAGAATTGTAATACAATAGCAGTGTGCTGCTGCAGAACGAAAACTGTAGCTGCCAGAATTTTGCTACAGAAAAAGCAGAGCAAATAATGGGCACAGGTTATCAAAACAATAATTGCATGTGAATAAAAACAAAATTTTTTTTATTTAATTTTCTGTTTTTAATAAAAAAAAATGTAAGATATTTTCAAGCAGTAAAACGGTTAAAATTGCCGTTTTCTTTTCAAAATAAAATTAAAAAAAAAATTCTATATCAGGGGGGTGATTATGTTTTTCAATTCAAATCGAAATGGCTTTCGAAAAGAATTTTCAATCGTTTTTTTTTTTTTTTTAATTTCAATATATATATATATTTTTTTGGTTAAAACGTGCTTTCATATCGAGATTTTCTTAAATTTTTTGTTAGAAAAAAAAATTAATTGAAATTCTACTATCTATTTTTAACAAATTACTGGAGTTTAAAAAGGATTATTGTTTGCAATAACAATTTAAACGCAAAAAACAGCTTTTGACCAGTAAATCTAATCAATTTCCGATTTTATTTGTGGTTGTTTTTATTAAACAACAACACATTTGCAACGATTGTGCACTTTTTTGATATGAAAGCGTTTTTAACACAAAACTACAATAGCGTTGCCCAAAATAATAATAAAATACGTTCTAGGCTTGTTTATGTATTTAAAAGAATTTATGAAAAATAATTTTCTGAGGACCTGTTGACAAAAGAGCAGTTGTCCTTGTCAGCTGGTTGTTGAAAAATCTCATTAAAATAAGCATGAGGCTGCTTGCTATTGTAAATCAAATAAACACTCATAAAAATGTTCTTGCACATTTTGACATTTGCTTTTCACAATCTGCAAAATGTTGCAAAAAAAAAAAAAAAAAACTAGCAGCCTGGAAAATCTTAAAGTAAATTAAAAGGATTTCCCAACAAAGAAAAACAAAAGCGGTGTTGATTCTACTCAAACAAAGAACAATAAAAACAAACAAAAAAAGAGAGAGGGAAAGAGAGCGAGAGAGATATTCTTATATTAGTGCTGCAATTCCCTTTAATTGAACAATAAAAACGCTCAACTAATTGGACCTTCCATAGCAGTAGCTACTAAAACCGAGTGGTGACGAGCGGATTATAGACAAAATCTGTACCTGGCTTAAATGGCATAAAAACCAGAAGACCTGCAGTAGGTAGCCTTAGTTGAAATTTAACAAAGCTGCAAGCAACTTCTTCTGGTGAATAGAAACACAAAAAAAAAAAAAAAATATTTTAAAACACAACCATGTCCTTTACGAAAGCCTCAAGATTTAAAGTGGATACAAAATACTTTTCCCCCCAAGATTTAAATTTATTTGTGGACAGCCTGGAAATTTTAACCCGTTTGGCTGTTGCCAAAAAACAGCGCGAAGAAAAGGCTAAAGAAAAGGCGCTAGAAAATGTAAAAAAAAAATTATACAATTTACCGCGCATATCATCATCGTCAATGCTAGATGATTTTTCCAGCAGCGAAGAGGAAGCTGAGGAGGAAATTAATGAACAAGGATTATGCAAAAAGTGTAGAGACGAAGAAACTTATTTCTCAGCTTCCAGTGGTGCGGAAACCTCACCGCGCACTAGCATGTTATGTCAACATCAATTACATAAAAACCGAAAATTGACTATGAGTCGTTTAACCGTCAATACAAGCTCAGATTCTGAAGATTCTGGTGTGTCGGGACAAGATATTAATACGGAGTCTCCAGAAAAACCGCACCTTAAATTTCAAAGGCGCTTCCTGAGAATGATGACAAAAAGGGAAACAAATAAAATAACGCCCGCAGTTGAACTCGTCGCTCAACGAACTTTAGAGGAATATGAAGCCTTGGATATGTATAAACAAGAACAATGTGAACGTTTACAAGCACGTTTGGAATATGAAACATTAAAACATTCTAAAAAAACCTTCTCAACTTTATACAGAAGACAACATTCACCGGAAAAACATTTTCTAAGCAAAGCCATCAGCTATTTAACTCTGTAAATTATGTTTCCTAATCCTTATTTGTTTTCACTTTTGTACCTTTTAAATTTTAAAAATTTCTGTCTTCGGTTTGTTGTTGTAAATGGTTTAAAAAATCCAGTGACTTGAAAAAAATTTACAATAAAATTTCTATCAATTTATTTTATTAAAAAAAAAAACTGACTTTTCATTTTAATAGTTGAAAGCAAAAGGCGCTCATTTACTTTAAAGATAGTTGATACATATACAGCCTTTGGCTTGGCAAGTGTTTTTTTTTTGAGTTAAAAATGCTCATGCTTATACAAAATGTATGACACAAGCGCTGAGCGGTTGGAAAAACAAATTTTGACAGCACGTTTTCTAGTGAAGTTGGCTGCAAAACAATTTCTTTTTTATTTATTGTTGACCAGTAATGAAATTTAGCTAGTTTTTGTTTGCTTTTATTCAGGCATGAATTCTTAATGAATACTGGACTCTGGGAGGATTTCTAACTTGAGAGTTGTATCACAATAGGTCTATTTTGCCCGCAGTGACCAGGTGACTTGCTCCCGCTCCTCATTCTAATTCTAAGTGCTGGGCGCTACGCTTGTCGCTCCAATTTAGTTTGGACTGTTTTAGTCATTTACTATTCGGTCCTGTTTTTTTAATTGCATTTGCTAGTGCAGAAATAAGCAAAATAATGCTAAAACTGCCAAAAGAAAATGTTTGTGAGTGAACAAAACGACAAGTTTAAAATTGCTCTGTGTGTACCTGGACAATATAAAATCCATATTTGTTTTAGGAAATTTTAAAAACACACACACAGAGAGAGAGAGAGAATCCTTGTTGTGATTGCTCTTAATAATTTCTTTGTTTGCTGCTGCTAAAACAACCAGCCGATATCTTAGATCTTGTCAATGTTAAATGAACAACCAAGCAAAGGCAACTGTAAAAGCCACTCAAAACAACAACAACAACAGAAATTCACACTTCATTTATCAATTTCATTATCTTTAGATAAAACAAAATCCTTAAAACTCATTAACCTTCAGCTAGAAAATGTTACAAGAAAAGAAAAGAGAAGAAACAATAAAAGGATTACTTATACACACACACATATACACACAGTCAACTATACAGCTTTGTTATTGTCGGTTGAAAATATGGATGTTGTGCTTACTAGTAAGTAAGTTAGTGGCTTTTAGGGAAAAATGTCTGCATGTCTGTTCGCCCGCCTGCCTGCCTTCACGACTATCTATTCGATTGTCTGGATGTGCTGTGACAGTACGTATAAACGTCTATCGTCTAGTCTATCATAATGTTACATGTTAACTGTTGCGTTAACAACTTTAACGTTAATAACAAAAACAAAAGCAACACATCACATTAACCACAAAACAACATGAATGTCTTTGTTTCTATTAAAAAAAAAATTAAATTATTTTTCCCATTTTACCAAAGTGACTGACTCTCCTTGCAACAATTGACGGCACACAAAAACTGTAAAGGAAGGAAGCAAGCACACAAGACAACAAAATTGTTTATTGTTGACACTCATATTTCTCTTTTAATACAATCTAGCTCTGCCACACAGAGGACAAGACAGAAAACGTACTGATAAATTAAATTAGATGAAACAGTTTGAAATATTTGCAAAAAGAAAATAAAAAATATTAATTTTTATGAGGCAAACTGTCATTACTTTGACGCCATAATAAAATAAAAGGTCAGCTAAGAAAATAACAACAAGAAGAACAACAATGTTATTCAGCTTTTGATATTTTTTTTTTAATTTTTATTACTCTATAGAGAGAGCAGTAAGTTTTTTGTTTTGATGGCGGCCAACGTTAAAGGCCAAATACACTACACAATCATGCTGATGCATAAAACGCAAAACATATATTACACCAGCATGCTGGTGCAATCCTCATTTTTTTGTAAATCGTTTCTAAAGCGCTTCTCATAATCAAAAAAATTTTAAAGCCATCATGCGCAGCAATTTTTCGCTATCACACGAGCACGATGGCATTTCATGATGATAAAATTTGAGCGGAAAATATTATTTTTTAACTTTTGCTCTATTTGCTGCTGGAGTTAAAAATGTTTCTTGGTAAGTTTTTTTACGGGTTTTATTATTTTCTTTTTTCTTTTTAACAATATATGTCGCTGCACGAAATATCTTTAAAAAAAACAATTTGATCAAATATTGTGCCCAACATTAGCAGAACAGAATTTTTGGCAGTTGACAAATTCAGTTCTCTATTTCTGTGTTTCTAACAAAGTAATCGTTTCGCCTAGAACATTTTTTTAATGTTTTAGAGTCACCATTACCTATAATTGCACCGCGAACTTTAATATTGTGGAGCAAATGTTTTTGAGACGTTTTTATAAACATTTTTTTAAGCGAACCGTTTGTTTATTTTCTACAGCAAATACAATAGGCAATTTCAATAAAAAAAATATTTTTTAAGAAAAAAATTATAAAAAAATTTGTTTTTTAGAAAAGTTATTTAAAAAATTATTTAAGAAACAAATTATTTAAAAAAATTTTTTTTAGAAAAGTTATTTAAAAAAATTATTTATTTTTAATAAAAAAAATTATTTAAGAAACAAATTATTTAAAATTTTTAAGAAAAATTTTTTAAAAAAAACAATGTTTTAAAATTTTTAAGAAAAAAAATTTTTCCTAAGAAAAGAGAAGAAATTAATTAAGAAAAAATTATTTAAAAATAAAATTTTTAATAAAAAATTATTAAAAAAATTTTTTTTAAGAAAAATATTTTAAGAAACAAATTATTTAAAATTTTTAAGAAAAAATTAAAAAAAAAAATTATTTAAAAAATTTTTTTTCCATAAAAAAGAAGAAATTAATTAAGAAAAAATTATTTAAAAATAAAAGAATTATTAAAAAAATTTTTTTTAAGAAAAATATTTTAAGAAACAAATTATTTAAAATTTTTAAGAAAAAATTAAAAAAAAAAATTTTACGAAACAAATTTTTAAAAAAAAAATTTAAGAAACAAATTATTTAAAATTTTTAAGAAAATATTTTTTAAAAAAAATCAAAATTTTTTTAAGAAAAAAAATTTGGTTTTTAATTTTATAAGTTTTTCTTAACAAACATGGCTTTTATTTACAAAACAAACACACACACACACAGTCGCATTATTTAGGAGATTTAAACTAAATGACCTCAGCGTTTTTCGTAAAAATTAAATGAAATTACACGAAAATTATCATCATCATCATGATAGTTATGATTGAAACACTTAAATCAATTAAAGGCTTTATATTCTGTTCATATTCTTCCTCTGCATACTCATATCAAAGCAACGAAAAAAATATTAAATTAATTTTTCAAGTTGTTGTTGTTGTTTTTAAACAGAAACATTCTATTGAATAATTATTTAATCTATCCCATTGGCATTAATTGAAATTTAAATGGTTCTTGCTGGGATATGCCATTTACCAAATGAATTAAGGGGGCCCTCAACTCGTGTAAAGAAAAAGTAAAAAATAAAGGCAAAAAATTAAATTTTCATTAAAGAATTGTACAAAATTTTACTAGAAAAAAATGACAGCTTGAAGTTGAGCACATGAAACTGTTGTAAGTTCTATGTCCTTCGGTATAGCCAAAAATATAATAAATGTACACAATATTTTATATGTAGATTTCTTAAAGAAAGTATTTTAATGTCTGACGTATTTTTTCATTTTTTTTTACATTTGACAAACTAACTAGATTGGAAAAATTATTAAACAAAGAAAGTATTGTATTGCAAAGTATAAATTAGTAATAATATAACAGAAACAGTGTTTTTCACATAAAAAATTTACTTGAAAAGGGGCGTGGCCTTATTTAGCTGTACATTTTAATGTGAAAAGGCACAAAATGAAAAGCTTAAGAAAGAATTCTAATAAATTTTTATGAGAAAAAATTTTAGAATAAAGTTAACTTGAGTGAGGACATGAAATAGTGTTTTCCACATGAAAAGGAAAAAAAATATGTTTGAAACTAGTGAAGCGATTTAAAAGCCATACAGGTACGATTTAAAGGAAATTTTGAGTCAAAATTTCGAATTTTCTTTTTTAATATTTACAGTATCTCTTATATGTCATGTGACCTCTTCAATTTAGCAACTAGTGGTGTATCTCAGAAATTACAGAAAATTTAAGTTTAGATTTGAAATTAGTCCTCCAAAAAATGTTGAAACCAGTGAAAGATCACTTAGCTTGATGTGCTTCAAAACCGTGTATGGTAGTGTTTTTAAAAGTAGGGATTTTTGGAGACACTTTTATTTGGAAGGGCCCATAAAAAGAAACGATAATTTGTATCACACATTTCTTTTATTTTTTTTTGTTTTCAATACAATTATACGAAAGAAGTTTTCGTTAGTTTTTAAAGGGACCCGGCCGTAAAACTAAAATTTAGTTTCAAGTTAAGAATGCTTCTTTAAGTTCTTAATTTAAGGCTTAAGCTACAAAATCATAACTCTAACAATTTATAATGGGTTTCTTTGTTAAAAAATTTCTTTTTAACTGAACCATCCTAATGTAACTACTCCCAAGAATTTTATTTATTTGACCTGCTGGTTTGTGGTTGCTGTTGCAGCTTGGGTGCATTAAAAATAAGCGTACAGGATTTTTTTTTAAATTCACTGTGTATGTGCCGGACCGACAGCTTGACAAAAAAAAATTAAAACAAAAATTGCCTGACCCTTAAGGCAGAATTGACTGACTTGAGATTTTATAAGAAAAAAATTAAAAGAAAAGCCAAGAATGCAAATCGTTTGTTTTTAAAGAAACTGTCGAAAAAAAATGCATGCAACTCAACAACTTGTGTATGTTTTTACACACAAAAGACTGGCATTGTTTTGTTGTTTTTTCCATTTAAGATTAAAACGAGTCTACTTACTAGTAGCAAAGCATCCCATAAGCAATAGAATTTAGACTTTGTTATGAAGAAATTTTTTTTTTTAACTTTTTTTAAACAAGAAATTTATTATTTTGTTTTTCTTTTTTTAATGTTTTTAAAATTGCATGAAAATTGCGTTGCGTTGTGTAATGATTTTTAGCGATTTAAAAAGCGAGAATGAAATAAAATTATTGAAAGAAATTAAATGTATTTGAACTGCTAGTAGTAGTTAATGAAAGTGGTATAAGTCCACTTTGAAAAAATTTTTTTTGGACTTATAGCACTTACGCAATGAGCGATGTTAAAAAAAAAGAATTCATTCCAATTGTAATTAATTGAGAAAAAATTAACTTAAAAATTTTTGTTTGAGTTATAACACTGTTGAAGTAAATAAGCGACTTGTAAACGAGAAAAGTTTCAAACTAAAATCTCGATACGAAGGAATATTAAGATCAGGTAAAAAGCACGATTTATCTTTTGCGACTGTCTTGACTGTGTTGACTCGTAATGATCTTGCACTGAATATGACAATTGGCTTTATCTGAAACTTATTTATTTTATTTCTTTATAATTTATGAAGGATATCAAATAGCACCACGATCAATAACATCTATTTTCCAATACCCAACTAAAACAATGTATATGCAGGCTTATCGTAAGCTTTATTTTATTTAGGTCTTATGGGACCAGTCTAGTCCTAGAACAGTGAATTTAGATAACATCTTCTGGGTGATAAGTGAGTATTTTTAAAATTATTTGAAAAATATTTTAATTATTTTTTAAAGCAGTAAGCAGTAACTAAAACCTAACCTAACCTAAACTATTTGTTTATTTTGCTCATAAAATTCAAATTCATTATGCAACTCCATCAGAATGTGGGATTTGTTTATCAAAAAGAAAAAAAAATTATTTCAAATACTCGTAGTTTAAGTGGGTTACTGCTCAAACGGCTTATGAAATACACAAACAGAAGCAGTAAAGAGAAACCCCGAGACAATAGAAAAAAATTAAATTAAATAAAATTAATTGAAAAATTACCGCTTGCATGGATTTAACAATAGAAAATAAAAATACGTTTTGAACATAAAAAAAAATTAAATACACAAAATAAATTAAGAGTGAAAAAACCAAGATATGAGTGTGAGTGTGAGTAAGTGCGTGTTTAGAGTTTTTGACACAGAAACACACAAACATACATCGAAATTGTCAACACAGGAAAATGTGGGCAGTCAGCCACACACAAATTAAAAGACCCAGAATAAAAATCACACTTAATAATAATTTTTTAATAAATGTTATGTGTGAGTGTGTGTGTTGCGTGTGCTTAAATAAAACTTAAATGGGATATTAGATTTTTTTATTCAAAGCTTAATTTTCAATTAAATGAATAATAAATAGTTGCTGGGAGTTATAAAATATCAAATGAAAACGCCAGCTTAAAAGTCACCTCAATATCATGACCAACAAAAACATTCAATTACTTTTATTTAATTCAATATTAATTAAAGTTTTCACAGAAATTTAGTTTAGCTTGAAATGATTCCCACAACAATTACGAGCTGCTTCCGAAGTTTTAAATTTTTAAAGTTGGGAATTGGGCTGCAAAATAGATCTTACAAAAAAAAAATGTTTAACCGCCCAAAATTTATTTTAACATGTAGTCCTTCACGAAGATATTTATATCTGTACTTGTTCCAAACAAACCTTTTGTCGCCACAAAATTTCTTTTTTTAGGCAGTTTGAAGTGTCTCTCACAAAGAGAGATCTGTACTTGTTCCGAAAAAACCTTTTTGTCGCACAAAATTCTTTTTATATGCAGTTTGAAGTGTGACAGATCTGTACATAATTTTTGTCCACACAAAATTTCTTTTTTTCCCTGCAGTTTGAAGTGTCTCTCACAAAGAGAACAAAATTTTTTCCGCACAAATTTATTTTATGCAGTTTAAAGTGTCTCTCATAAAGAGAAATCTTCACTTGTTCGGAAAAAAAAAATTGTCCGGACAATTTTTTTTTTGCAGTTTGTAGTGAGATCTCTACTTGATCCGAGCAAAATTTATGTACACACAATTTGCACTTTGAAGAGTTTCTCACAAAGTGAGAGCATCACTTGTTCCGAACAAAATTTTTGTCCGGACAAATTATTTTTTTTATGCAGTTTGAAGTGTTTTTATTTCGATCTGTCGAAAATGTTTAGAAAAAACAAGAATTATAAAATATTATACATGATGTGTGGCTTTCAAGTATGCTTCTGCTGTAATCTAGTCTCTACATCAATTTTTTTATTTAAATTTTAAAGTACAACTCAGTCTTATACTAATTAAAATTTTTTTCACATTTTGTTGGAAAGTAGAAATAATTGTGGGGAAAAATTCTACCTATTGAAAGTGGCACTGTGTAGTAGAAATTTTTTTATTTCTAATTAAATTGACTGCTAGATAAAAATTACAAAATTATAGGTATGTATGTAGGTTGTGTATTTTTTTTTTCATATATAACTAATATACAAACTTTTAAAATGTGTAATAAAAATAAGAAATATAAATTACGACAAAATTTTAAATATAGATAGATTTGTTACAATTTCTACTTCAAGTCTACTCTATTTCTTTGTGAATACCAGTCGTAGTATTTCAGTTCTTATCAAAATCTACGTTTTTAATTTTTTTTAGTAAAATTGCAAAATCAACAAATTACATACTGGAAAACTTCTAAAGGAAACTAAACAGCCTACACTCTTGTGGCATAAAATGAACATACATTTTTTTAATGATCGAGTGCAAAGAGAAAACCAAAACAAAAGCAACTGCATTAAGCTGCATAAGACTTAGTATGGAAATATTGTGTAAATACTGGCACACACTTAATACACAAACTTCCTTTGTTTATTTAAAAAAAAGCTTTTTTTCAAAGTGTATAAATAAGTACGTCTTGCAGAGAATATTTAATATTTAAATAATGATTTTAGTACAAATAATAGCATGATCTCATAGATGAGATATGCACAGCACATCATTCTCTGTTCCGCTCCCTCTTTCCCTACCTCTTTCTCTCTCTCTCTGCATGCATAAATAACTGTTTTTTTTTTGCTGCCATTAACGTATGATTGTAATGTTTTGATAATAATCATGTACATGTCATAATTAAGATCATCATCATTAACAACATCATGAACGTTCAGTTCACTGTGTAAATCATGTAACACACATTTTATTTTTTTTTTATAAAAAAAAAAAATTGGCATAAAAAGGCGTTTGTTCGTTCGGGTTCTTTGAATGATTTCTCACTCAAGTTTTTATTTTATTTTTCTATTTTAAAAATAAAATTGTTGTGTCGGTATTAAATTGGTCTGCATATTTGTTGCAGTTGCTGCTGGTTGTTATTGTTTTTAGCAATATGGCGTTCAATGAACTCTTTCCTTCAATTTGTTATTGTAATTTTTTTCTTTTGTGGGTAACACAGTAATAACAATAACAAAAGAGAAATGAAACACTTTCCGCATAAAAATTAAAATGGGTTAAATGAATTTAATATATAAATATTTACAGTGGAAATGGTTTCTTCTTACAGAAACAGAAAAAAATATTATAACTAATGAGTCAATGAAACTTTTTAAATATTTTCCTTAATTTTTTTTTTTTTTTTTTTTAACAATAGTAACAACACAAATAAATTTGATATGAAAATTTCTTTACAATTATGGCTTTAATATCGAAAAATTTGCGAAAAAAAATACAAGATTGGTCGTAAATAGATTTAATTTGTGCAAAATAAATAAATAATCAATAGGATACATTTTTTTTTTATTAAAATGTAAAATTTTTCTCCAGTACATAAATTTTAATTAAATTAATTAATTATTTTTTCATTATTTTTATTAAGTTAATTAATTATAATAATTAAATTAAGTATTTAATTTAATAAATTCAATTTAATTAATTATTTCAATTTAATTAATTAAATTAATTAAATTTTTTAATAGACATTAATTTCATTAATTAAAAATTTTAATTAATTTCTTATTTAATAGGAACCAATTAAAATAATTACATTAAATTAAATAACTAATTCATTCAATTAAATAATTAATTATATTAATTAATTAATTAAAATTATATTTTTTTCAATTTAATTAAGTCAATTTTTTATTTAATAGTAATTAATTAAATTTTTTTCATTATATTAATTCAATTAATTAATTACATTTAATTAATTTTTTTAAGATAATTACATTAAATTAATTAATTAATTAAATTTTTTAATAATTTTACTAATTATAATTATATATTGAAGAAGCTACGCAAGTTAGAGCGAAATATCGATATAAAAATAAATTTATAAAATAAGACCTCAAGCTTAATAAGATAGACATTTTAATTAAAAAGAAAAAGCTCAAATTAACTAACAAATAAGTGCTTAAAATGATTACCTAAAAATGCCTTTTAAATGAAGAATTGAAAAAAAAAATTAGAGAAATACAGCCCTAATTTCTAGTATTCAATTAGTAAAATTATTTTTTTTTTTTCTAAATTAAAATTAATTCTATTTTATTTATGTATTTCTAAAGGGGACTGCAGAGAATAAATACTGCATGTAACTCATATTCCTAACCTCAATATAAAAATTAATTAATAAAGCAAATATACAAAATATTAATTAATAAACTGGCTAGAGTGTTGGAAAAAACCCATTAGAATTTTTAATTAAATTAAATTTTAATTGATAAAAATTTCAACACAGTCACATTATGAATACAGAATATAAAAATTCAAATTAATTACAATAAAATTTAGATACAAAAATGAAAAGAAAAAAATACAACAATTAATGCGGGCTAAATTTATTATTTTGAATGATTAAGGCTTAAGAGCTAAGCTAAGGAAGAGTTAAAAAATTGTATTATTAGCAGCGTTGTCAACTTAGTGCTTTTAACATCATTATTAGTGCTTTTATGCAATTAAAAAATATTTATTTAATTTAAATTTTTGTGTTTCAACACTTAATTTTTTTTTATTTTCAAAGTGACTCACGCGAAATGCATTTAATTTTTTTTTAGAAAAAAAAAAAAAAACAAATTGTGTGTATTTTCTTACTTAAAGAACGAGACAATTTTTGCATATTTTTTTCAAAATGTTTTTTTTTTCACATGACTAAACAATGGACCAAAAATAGAAGCTAAAAAAAAGTTTATGTTTTTTTCACGACAGCCTACATTTCCCTGCGGTTGTTTTGTTGGTGGGTGGATGGGTTGGTTTGTGGCTGTAACTGTGAGTCAGACAAAACATTGGCAACCTAATTTTTTTCTACGCTATAATAGCACAAACAAAAAAAGGGACAATAGCCACACAATACTATCTGTGTAACACAGAAGCTGGAAAGCTGCTTTACTAAAAGCAAATATTTTGCAAAATTTCTTTTTTTCTATGGTTTAGTTTTAAGCATAAATTGAATTTTTTTTTAAACATTTTAGTTTATAAGAGAAAGTAAACTTTATAAGGAATGGACACCCAAACACTCACACCCGCCCATATCGTTTCGATAGCCGAAATTAAAAAGGGAAAAGATAAAGATATTTAAATTTACATAATAAAAGACAAGGAGAAAGCAACAACAACAACAACAAAAATTATCTAAACAACAAGTGTTGTTAAGCTCTTACACAAAAGCAAAGAAAAGTCTACAAGTGGGAGTATTTTCTTTGAAAGTAGTATAAGTCCACTTTTTACATTACTTTAAATTACTTTTAAATAACTTAAATTACCACCGTTGACTTATTTTATAATAAAAAAAATTGGACTTATAGCATTTTCAAAAAATAACCGCTAAAATAAGTATGCACTGAAATAATGTTGTTCATTATTTGAACTGTTGTATATGAAAGTGGTCTAAGTCCACTTAAAAAAAATAATGAGTTAGCGGTAATTTTAGCAAGATAAGAACTCCCTCTAACTAGAAATAATGCTGCTTAATTTTTTTTTAAAAAAAGTAGACTTTTTTATATGAAAAATTTTTTTATGTACAAGATTATTTTGTGCGGCCCAGTTTTTAGAGAAATACGTTTAGAAATCGTTAAAAACCCCCTTTTATTAAGTACAGCCATTCACTACTTTATAAAGTGGCACATGCCTTTGCTAGCATTATTAGCAGAGGCGTGGTAAATGAAATATTTCAAAGCATATTTTCGAACTTAAAATAAGTACGGGCACACATTTTTATGAACAGAATCGTGGAAAAGTGGGCATAAAAATAGGCGTGGCTGGTACAAAAGTATATGTCTACCTTCCTTAATTACAGACAGAAAATTAATTCTATTTAATCAACTATTTCATTAAACTAATGAAATGTTGTCATTAATTCAATGAATTATTACTTAACTTAATGAAATATTTCATTAAATTAATGAAATTTTGTCATTAGTCATTCACCACACTAAGGAAATACATATTTCACAAATTCATTAAATTAATGAATATTTCATTGAATCAATGAAATCTGGCCATTAGTGAGTGAAAAGTTCTTTTTTTTTAAATAATTAATTATTCTTTCATTGTAGTGGTTTAATGTATTTGCAAGTGTCATATAAAAATTAAATATGGCAGGAGTTGCCGTTTAACACCATTTTAACACTGGGCTGCTTTTCCTAGAGACAATAATCACGAACGTACGTAATTAATTAAGTAACAAAAATTTGTTTTTCTTTTAACAAATTATTTGCATGATATCTGTGTAAGTACGTGTGTGTGTAATTTTTTTTTTTTTGAGTAAAATTTATATAATTTGCTTTGGTTACGCCTTGTGATTATTTTAATTGACAGACAGAAAATTATTAAAGTCCACTTTGTGATGATGATGATGATGATGTACAATATTTCAATAAAATAAAAAGCTAAACAGTGAAGATTAAACATGGCCATAATCCGTATTTCAAAAGTGGCTCTAAAAATTAACAGTACAAGCAGAAATCTTTTTGTTAAAAATAAAATACAACATTCGGCCTTATGAAGATTGTTCTTCTTGAATTTATTACAAATTAAGATAGAGCATATGGAAAGCGTTGTCGTCACGATAATGCACACATCTAACCAGACCAATTAACGGCATCAGCTTTGATGTCTGTTCCACTGAAAGAATTTTGTACATTAAGCCAAGCAAAAAATTTTATGGGACAATTGTCTTCACAACTTTATTTCTTTCTAACAAATGCTCTGATGTGAAGGGAAGACAGTCTCTTTTTTGTTTTCTTACTACTAAAATATTTAATAATAAATTTAAAGCAACTTTTTGATAACAAAACTTCTCCATTAAAAAAAACGCTTTTTTGGCTAAAATATTTTACCCTCACTGTACTTTCACTGCCCTTTTTTACAGTAATTAT
Source organism: Thelaira solivaga (assembly GCA_947397855.1). NCBI lineage: Eukaryota > Metazoa > Arthropoda > Insecta > Diptera > Tachinidae > Thelaira > Thelaira solivaga. Next base: position 77,487,223 of record OX377611.1, on the reverse strand, counting down.
TAGAAAAAAAAAACACACACTTTGCTTTCATAAAAAAATATTTAATGGGCCCAAAACATGCAAATAAAAATAATAGTTTCTGTGTGTGTTTTAAAACACAATTTATAATTCCTATAAAAATTTATCTTTTTTAAGGTCAATTTTAATTTGAACAATGACGACTCTCTCTATTCAGTGAAAATATAAATTTCAATTATTTGATTTTAAAATTATTCAACATTTAACATTTACATTTGCATTGCAGCAAGTAACGTTTTTTCTTTTTTTTAAGTTTAAAGGTCATGACTGCCTTGGAAGAGATAAACTATTTTTAGATATTTTATTTGCTTTGTGTTCCTCTTGTCACATTTGTAATAAATTTTAATTATTAAATACGAGTAAAGTGAATTTTAAAATGAATTCATTGCTATTTTTAAATTTCATTCTGCCCTTTAGGAAAGGGAGTATAAAAGGGTGTGATTTTATTATTACAAATGTGGTACAATTTTTATAAGCCTACAGTGCTAGGGGAATGGGTACAGCACTCAAGTTTCTAGTTATTTATTTTGTTATTTCTACATGCTGCTCTGCACTCTTCAGAACCCCCCAAAAAAAGGCAAAAGTTACAGAGTTAATCTCTAAGGAAAGAAGCTGCAGTTGTTATTTGTTTCAAAAAGACTTAATATTCATATTGGGAAGCAGGCCCCATATGTCTATGTACTTACATACATAGATATCATGCATATAATTAATGAAAAAAAAATTTTTTTGTTACTTAATTAGTTACGTACGGTCGTGATTATTGTTTCGAGGAAAAGCAGCCCCGTGTTAAAATGGCAATAAACGGCAACTCCTGCCATATTTAATTTTTATATGGACTAATACAACAATGAAACTTTTCATTCACTAATGGCCAGATTTCATTGATTCAATGAACTAATTCATTAAATTAATGAATATTACATTGAATTTGTGAAATAATTATTTCTTTAGTATAGTGAATGACTAATGAGAAAATTTCATAGATTCAATGAAATGTTTCATTAAATTAATTAATATTTCATTGAATTAATGAATGGATGTGCAGTACGACGAGTATGATTTGACAATAGTAATCGCAGCAGCAGAGATTTGCTTAGACTCCAGAGAGAGAAATGTGGTGGCACTCAGTTGAAACTTCTAAAGGAATTGACCGGCTATTGTGACCCTAGATACCACCAGTTCAAGACAGGAAATATAGGATCTGGGATTTACCAAACTATAGCCTCAGCACAAGCCTTAGGTTCTTAACACTTCTAACAGATTTCTTAATGATTCCCAGTAAGATAAAAAAAAAAAAAAAAAAAAAAAAAAAATTGAAATGAAAAAAGAGACAACTTCTGTCACGATTGAGCTTCTTTTATTAAAAAAAAAAACCCCTGTTAGGCGTCTCCACACTACAACTGTTGATGTCAGCCAAATTGCTTATCGAACTTATGAATAACGACTGTTAAATAAACTAGTAACGAGGGCAGTTAATAATAAAAGATTTTCATAATAATTTTTTGCTATACAAATGTCAGTCATTTAAAGACAAACCCTAAATAATAATTGTTGCAAAAAACCACCGAGAGACAAAGAGAGGAAGCAAAACACTTTCTTTGGCAAATTATTTTTCTTTTTTTTTTCAACACAAACTCAAGACTTGGTTTAAGCGAAATAATGGCGTAATTATTTCTTTTTTTTTTTATTGGAAATATTGACAATAACTGCACCACAATTGTGCGATTGCAAATATGGAATTGAAATTGGATTAAGGTGTGTGCACTAGCCTAGTAAGTGAGTAAGAGTGTGTTTTTAATATTTTTAATGTCTTGCAAATATGGCTAGAAAAATGCTAAGAAAAAAAAATGTGGAAACACAAAACGAATAAGTATTTTAATCAATAAGAAAGTCAGTTTTAGAAATTTAATTTAATTTGAAATGAAATTTTTTTAAATGAAAAAAAAAAAAAAAAAAAAAAAAAAAAAAAAAAAAAATTAAATAAAAAATTATAAAATTTAAATAAAAAATTTTGGTCTTAAAAACACAAATAAATTTGAATTAAATTCCATTATTAAAAAAACTAAAAGTAAAATTTAATAATTGACCTGATGGTGAGAGTCGTTATCATTATGAAAACTCTTAGTAAAGCGCCTCTGCTAATAATGCTAGCAAAGGCATGAGTCAATTGAAAAAGTAGTGAATGGGTGTTTTAACGATTAAAATTTTACTTTTAAATGGATTTCTCTAAAAATTATTACTCTAAGGAAACCGGTCCGGGCGACACCGGGCAAAAACATCTATTTTACACATAATTATCAGTCATTAGAAAGTGAGGTGATAAGACACACAGACCGCACGAGTCTTGTTAAATGCAAAAGATAAAAAATTACTTATAAATTGAAATCATTATTCAATTTTATTGTCTTTAAGTTTTTTTATGAACTTTGATCTTTAATTAATTAATTAGAAAAAAAATCAAACCTGATAAAATATAAAACTAGTCTTTCTTGTGTGTTGTAATTTATAGAAACAGTTTTTTTTTTCTTTTGCTACAAAAGCAACGCTTTATTTAGTTAAAAAAAAAAAACAATTTTTTTTGCTTTATAATTACGATAATTGCCATTTCCTGATAATAATAGATAAATAGACCTTAAAAAATTAATTAAAGGGGCGAGGGGAGAACTTAAATATTATGCACTTGTATTATCAAGTCATTTAAGCATAAATATGCAAATGGTCTTGCTTTCTTTTCATTAAAGCCACAGACAAACTTTAAAAAGTAAAGTTAAAAATTTGCATAGAAACTGTACTAACTTTATGAACAAAAACAGGGAAATACCAAAGAAAAGGAAAAGAAATTTTAATGAGAATAAAAAGAAAAAATATATGAACTTAAATTTATTTATACTGAAAGGTCAATATGGACTCTAAGGAACTTTTCTTCTTAAAGAATTTTTTTCGAGTGATTTGTGATATTGAAGAAGCAACCAAATATAGTGTTAACCATTAGTCGGCGTACTATTTAGCTTCATTACAAGCAGCAACTGTCCCAGTAAGAGTGCATTTTTTTTCATTTACAAAATGAAAACATTTATTTTTTGAGAGTGTAGTGATTTTTTTTATTATATTGTAAAGCAGAAATGTTCCAATTAAATATGAAATAATTTTTACGCACCCACAATTCGTTCAATGGGTAATAGAGCAAAGTGAAGTCAATAGTTATTAAAAAAAAAATCATCTTCTACGACGAAGCTCATTTCCATATGGAAGGGTTAGTGAATACACAAAATTATGGAATTTAGGGCTCAGCAAATCCTATTACAATCCATTGAGAAACAAATGCCCAAACAACAAGCAATTGTCTGCTGCGGATTTTGGTCAGGACTTATTTTTTTGAAGATGTGGACGAAAATTGCGATGACTGAGAACCGCATTTGTTACAGGAACATGATAATAGAGTTCTCGTGGCCTCAATTCGACATCATGTATGTGGACCTGAGTGCCCAAAGAAACGAAACGTTTCGTTTTTTAATTTTTCAGAGTAAAAAAATTATGCACACGATTACGTTAAACAAATTTAAAGCATTTTAAAAAATATTTTTTTTTGTAACGTTAATGATTAAAATTCATTAAAAAAAATTATCTGCTGTTAACATGCTTTTCTTCTTCAGCAAAATTTTTTATTAAATCACTAAGCAACATGCAACAATTTGTAATTGTAATTTAATTCTTAAAACAACACAAGCACATAAAGAAACAAAAATACGCCAGCATTTTTTTTGCATTTAAAAAAAAAAACGCTGGTCAGACTTACAACAACTTCACTTCAAATAAATATAAATAAAAAGCTTTTTTTTTTAATTGTCAAATGCACTTTCTAAGGGTGAAGTTCAAAGTAAAATTCTATTGAAGACACACATACTTCAATAAAAAACAATGCCATACGTGTTTTGCCCAACAAAATGTAACACTAACCTTAAGTTAGTTTAAGTTCCAAAGGGTGCCCCAGTAAGAAAAACAGCAAAGGTCTTATTGGGTACTTTTCTATAATACCGGCCTAAGAAGAAGAAAAGAAAGAAAAAAAATAGCAAACCGAAGAATAAAAAATCATAGGTAAATAAAGGGTGTTCCAAAAAAAATACACTTCTTGATTTCATGTTGGAATAAAGCGATTGTTTCATGCGCTGTGTGGAGTCGTCTTGCAGAAACCACTTGTAGTATAGATCAGAATTCACAAAGAAACGAACGAAACAAATGCAAACGTTTCGTTTTGTAGTTTTCCATAATAATACTCTGAAAAAGGACAAAACGAAACGTATGCATTTTTTTCTTTTCGTTTGTTTGCGAAGTTTCATAGTCACAGCAATTGCGTCTATATGGTGGTCACTGGCTTAGTGGGATTGACTTTTCTAACTAAATTAAAGCTTTCACCTGTTGAATATTTTGCTGGGTTATCTAACACTTTTTCCTTAACTCAAACTTGTGTGTTTTTCATATGACTCCACTTCCATTTTTTGTTTATTTGTTGTTTTTAAACAACATGACACCGGCAGCCTAGCTTATGTGCACCCTCATCATTCATATCGATGGAACCTTTGAAATTATTTAACAATTTTTTTTCTTTCTTTTACATTAAAAAATGTTTATGAATTTTTAACATGCAACATTTAGTGGCAAAGCAGCATTTTATTTACAGTGAAAACTTTGAACTTAATAGAGATGACCTTTGCTACCAAGTGCAATGACCGTTATTATGAACCCCCTTTTTTTAACGTTGTTGTTGTTGCTATTTTTAATTTTATATGAAATTTAATGAAGGAAAAAATTACTTTTTAATATGAAAGTTTTTTTTTCATATAAGAGAGTGATTTATAACAAAGTTTGACGCCTAAATGGGAAAAAAATACTTAAATAGATTTTGCAGGGTTGATGAAATGAAAACAATTGAAATTTTTATTGAAAAAAAAAGAGGAAATAGTGAGCAACGCTAGACATTTTTTTCATAATTTAAAATGATTTTAAAATAAAGAAAAAACGACAGATCAGAGCAAAACAACTCAAATTTTAAAGAAAAATACTTAAAAAGAAAAAATTAAAATAAATTATTAAAAAAAAAAAATTATAAAAAATAATTTTTAATTAAAAAAAAATTTATAAAAAATAATTTTTAATTAAAAAAAAATTTAATTTGAAAAAATATTTTTTACTAAAAACATTTTTAATCAAAATTTTATTTAAAAAAAAGGAAATAATGAGCAACGCATTTTTTCATAATTTAAGATGATTTTAAAATAAAGAAAAAACAGTAAGAATTCATATATAAAATAATGTTTTATAACAGATCAAAGCAAAATAACTCAAATTTTAAAGACGAATACCTAAAAAAAAAAAAAAAATTAAAATTAAATATTAAAAAAAAATTTATAAAAAATTATTTTTAATTAAAAAAATTTAATTTGAAAAAAAATGTGAATTTTATTACAAAAATTTTTTTCTTAAAAAATATTTTTTACTAAAAACATTTTTAATAAAAAATTTTTAATTTTAAAAAAAATTAAATAAAAAAATAAAAGTTTAAAAACCTATTTTTTAGTTAAAAAATTATTATATTCATTATTTTTTTTTATGTTTTATATTACAAAAAAAATTTTTAATAAAAAAATAAAGTTTAAAAAAAATATTTTTTAATTAAAAAATTATTGTATTTAATTTTTTGTTAAAAAATATATTTTACTAAAAAAATTTTTAATAAAAAATTTAACAAAAAATAATTACGTTAAAAAAAAATATTTTTTTATTAAAAAATTATTGTTTAATTTTTTGTTAAAAATATTTTTTACTAAAAAAATTTTTAATAAAAAATTTAATTAAAAAAGATTTAATAAAAAAATAATTACGTTTAAAAAAAATATTTTTTTATTAAAAAATTATTGTATTTAATTTTTTGTTAAAAATATTTTTTACTAAAAAAATTTTTAATAAAAAATTTTATAAAAAAAATAATTACGTTTAAAAAAAAATATTTTTCAATTAAAAAAATTATTGTATTTAATTTTTTGTTAAAAATATTTTTTTACTAAAAAATTTTTAATAAAAAATGTTCAATAAAAACATAATTAAGTTTAAAAAAATATTTTTTAATAAAAAAATTATATACTCGTACATATTATATATTAATGTTTTTTATTTTTCAATTAATTTTTTTATATTTTTGCAGAATATGAAATAAAAAATTGAGAAAACAAATCCACTTAAAAATATTTTTTTTTTATCGAAGTAAATGAGCGATATACATATAATTGTTTTTTTCTTGTAAATATTTTTCTAGAAAAGTAAACAAAAAAGAAACTGTAAAACTTTAATAAAATTCCAACAAGTCTCAATAACAAACGTTTTTCTTTTTTATTGTCCAAGAAACTCTTTTTCTATTGATTTCTTAAAAAGCAAAAATTAGAAATGAGTGCAAAAATTATTTAGAATAACAAACATTAACAAACAAGCCCACAACATTTCATAAATTTTCTTTAGTTATATTTTATGGTGTAGTACCGCTTACAAATCCCTGGTTGACAACGACAACGGCAACCTTGTTTCCAATCTGTTGGCAGCATATTATGAAAGAAACCCTCTAACAAATTCATCAAAAAACACCATAAGATTTTTTTTAAAATAAAATTGAATGTCTTTGACGAATTCATTATTATATTCCGTTCAATTTAGTGTTAGTTTTAGCTGGTTTGTATTTATTTATTTTATGGCAGACACCTTGACTTGTTGAAAAAAAAAGTATCAAAGAATTGGCGTGAAATGAAACTTAAACAAACAAGAACAACATTTTTCAAATCAGGCTAAACGCTCTTGTCAAACGGTAATTTGAACTAGAAATGTGTTTGTTGTTTTGTTTTTGTTACTTTTCTGTTGTTTCTGTAAATTTTTATTTTTTATATTTATTTACGCTGTTGCACAATCATTATTGGTTGGGTAATTGACACAAATAAATTATCGACTCATTCACTCATTCAAAAACATTTTTTATTTTTTTGTGCAAATAAAAAGAAATTAGCAACAATTGCAGTTAAATTTTTATAATACAAAAACAAAAATAATTTCCAATTCCATTTCAACTGTTACTCACATTTTTATATGGGGGGTAGCTGTACTCGCATGTCTATGGATTTTTGTTTTTGTTGTTGCTGTTATTGTTATTGGCAAAGGTTGTTTTAATTAGCAAAGTTATGCCAGTAAAAATAAAAGTAAAAGATACTGTGAGTGCACAAGGCAACCAGCAACTTAATTATTATTTATTTGCTAAATTGTTATAAAATGAAAATTAAAATTTTGCAACTGAAACACATGAAACACAACTACAAATCAGAAATTATTTAATTCTGTCATATAAAAACTGATTAGAAAAAATAAATCCACAAAAAAAGTAAAATATAGGCCGGACCGTAAACATTATAGTCCTACTTCTAATTTTAAAGCTTCATAAATAATATAACTATTTTATTAAGCTTGAGGTCTTATTTTTAAAAAAATTATTTTTATATCGACATTTCGCTCCAATTTGTGTAGCTTCTTTAGGATATAATTATAAAATAAATTTGTTATAAAGAATTTTTTTCTATTTTTAACAACACAAATCCGCGAAGCTTTTTTGCTTGTCTGCAGAAAACACCCAGGGTAAGAGCAGGAATCGAACCTGCGACCCCCAGATTGATAGGTTAGCACTCTACCCACCAGTCTATGGGGGCATCCATCTTGTAAATATTTTTGAAATGTTAAAAAAATAAGTAATTTTTTCATTGAATTAATGAACAAAATTTTTTCAGAAAAGCGTCTTTAATTTCTGATTAATCCGCTTTGGGTCTTTTTCAAATTACAAGTCAAAAAGCTTTTTAAATTTAAAAAAATAGTGAAACACTTACGGGCAAGTAAATATACATATTTAAAGGGCTTTATAGGTTCCCCACATTAGCCTTACAATTTCATAAATTAAAAAAAAAAAATCACTATTCTGCTCTCTTTTTGAAAATTTATTTTTCTACTAAAACTGACTCTTAAAGAGCTAACTTTAAGTTAGTTGTGGATGTCAATTGGAGTCAACATGCTGTAAAAACAATCAGTAGGATCTGTTAAAAGTAATCCAAGCATCAAGAAGTAAATGGTTAAAGTTTTCTACTTTTCTTTTATTATGAATAAAATGTCACGCCTTTCTATGACAGAGAGTTATCTGATTTCGGGAACTTTTTTCCAAGAACAAAATTTTCAAGGCGAAAATATTGTTCAAAAAATATTGATATTGGGGCTGATAGCCTTCAAACTTGTTAAAAAAATAAATTGCGTTGTTACAGACTTTGCCGCAGCTGCCGCGCAGCTGAGTGTAAGAAGACAGTTTTTCACCTTCTCTGCGAGTAGCCGAGTCTTATGACTTCGAGACACAAATTGCTCGGTGCACATTTAAAGGACCGACTACTTGAAATACCGGGAATATCTCAGATATCTTAATATCACGAGTGAGTGGTTCAAAACGGAAGGCCGTCAGGCTGCCATGCAAATCGACCAATGACGGCTGACGCCTGAAAAAATTCCGAGTGAAGGCAATGAGAACTTTTGTCTTAACAAAAAAAAAAAAAAAAAAAAGGAAAACCTGTTTTAAAATGTTGTTGCTGTGTTGGTTTGTTTGCAAATTGATTGGCACAAGTCCTTAGTCATGCAGCAGGAAAGAAGATTTCACAAAAATTCCAATAGTTTTTTTTTCTGCTTTAAATTTCAATTTTAAAGAAATAAAAAAAAAATATTTTTATTTATTATAAGAGGGCATATTTCACCATCGCCCTAAGCCCGCATGCAAGTTTTTCTTTTTTTTTTTAAATTATTTTTTAATGTTGTTTTTTTCTTAATTGGGGTAAATCTCTATGTCTCTCATGTTTATAAAAAGTTTTATTTTCACAATCCACATGAACAGGCAAGCAACTTTGGAAATTTAAAACGTAAAACGGAAGTGCACATTAGTGCAGAGCGGCGTTGAAATACACATGCAACTCAACTAAGCAAACATCATGTCATTAAATAAATAAAAAAAAAAATAATAATAAATAAAAGAAGAAAATGAACGCATTTATGCCACACACACAGACACGCACCCATGCCGTGCAAAAGGAAATACTTGAAATAAACTAAACACTTGTTTAACGGCCAACTTGCCAATAATTAGACTGATTCACTAAAATACTGAAATATTTCATTAATTCAATTAAATATTCAATCACTTAATGAAATATTCATTCACTCATTGGAATTTAATCCATTGAATTAATGAAATCTTTTTAAATGAATCAATAGTTCATTGAATTAATGAAATCTTGTTAAATGAATCAATAGTTCATTGAATTAATGAAATATTTCATTGAATCAATGAAATTTTGCGTTTATGCTAATGAAATCTTTAATTAATGCAATGAAATATTCATTCATTTAATGAAATATTTTAATTAAATATTAATTAATTTACTGAAATATTTCATTGGATCAACAATATATTGTTAAATGAATTAGTAGTTCATTGCATTAATGAAGTATTTCATTGAAACAATGAAGCGTTGTCATTAGTCTAATGAAATATTTAGTCATTTCATGGAATATTTCAATGAAATGTTGTTAAATGAATCAATTGAATGAATAAAATTTTGCTTTTAAGCTAATGAAATATTTCATTAATTCAATAAAATTGTCGTTCATTTGATAGAATATTCAATGAATCAACATTTCATTGAATTGGTTAAATCTAATCTTTAGTCTAAAAAAATATTTTAATCATTTAAGGAAATATTCATTTATGTCATGGAATATTTCAATGAAATAATCTTTATTCAATGAAATAATTCATTAAATCAGTGAAAAATAATAACTTAATGTTTAATTGCAGCAATAATTTACCTCCCTGGAGTGGTGTGAACTAAGCTAAGTTCCATAATGAACATGCCGTTTTGTGAGGCCTTGGTGTCAGTAGCACAAAACTATTACACTATTTACAAATCTAAATAGTAAATTACTATTCACAAGTGTAAGAGAGCATTATGATGAAACCCTATTCAAATCATTATTAAAAAAAAAAAAAAAACAAAACAAAAAGAAAAAAGTGATGATACAAGTTTATAAATCTAAACACTAGTCAGCAGCAGCAGCAGGTGTTTCTTCCTTTATGTGCCCAACCCTGATGTTGTTATTAAAATACAGAAATGCTTTTTTGTAAATGAAATCGTTGCAACAATTTGTTGTTTACTTTTACACACGTTTAAGCAAAAACAACAACTAGAAAAAGGGGGAAACAAAACAAGGCAACGTGAAGCATGAAACTAATTAAAAACTAAAAATGGACCAGACATACAGGGATGGAGAGAGTAAGATTTAATAACTAAAACTATTATTGCGATTGAAAATTTAATTAAATTATAAATTTATAAATAAAATAAAAAGCCTTTTGTGAAAATATAAAATAAAGCCCAGACTGCCAGCTGCAGCTGCAGGTTAAAAAAATTTTTTTCCAACGTTTTCTTGACCATACGAATGCGTGTGTAAGTAAATAAGGTTTATTAGAATAACAACAGAAATTGTTAAGAATAAAGAAAAAATATATGAAAAATCTAAAATCTATTAAAACAACAGAACTTTCTCTGTGTAAATAAAGAAAAAATCATAAACAGTAATTTGAACTGAATTTTTTTTTATTAAAATAATTTGGGCAAAGTAAATAAACAAAAAAAAATTTTTTTGTTTAATATTCGAAAAAAATAAATTGAAGTCTAAAATACCCACTAGCATTCATGAAATGAAAAACAAAAATTAAAACAGAGCAAAACAAAAGAATAAATTTAATTGAATTACAATATTTGAATGGAAATATAAATTCTTAAGAATTATTAAAAAGCTAAAAAAAAATTTAATTTAACAAGAAATTTAAAAAGTCTAAAAAACATTTTGAAAACCAAAAGAAAAATATTCAATTCAGTTCTGTTTTGTATTCAGATTCGGAATAAGTATTTTATTCGCAAGTGAATGTGTTACATTTGAAGCTTTTTTTTAAGTAAAATGGATATTTTATTAAGCTTGAGATCGTATTTATATTTATTTATATTTTTATTTATATATTTGGTGTAAATTAGTTGAACACACAAAGAAAAAATATGATCACCACAAACATAGTTTGTTCTACGCCAATATATTTTAATTTTTACCATTCCCCACTTTGCCGAGGTACCATTCCCGATATTTCCCATGAAAATTTCCAAATTAAAAATGGAATATAATCTGTAGGCTCTAGACTTTTTAGAAGTCTAGTTTTTATTTTATAATGCAAAACGGAAACTGGCAAAATCCTTGAGACCAACAGTACTGGGGTATATGGAAATTTAAAAAAAAAATTTTAAAAATAGTCCAAAGTAACTTCTGAGTATTTTTTCGGTAGATTACAAGTCTAGACAGTCTGCCCTTTAAAATGATAGGTGTCCCATCCCACAACCTTTATAGGTTCGTTGGGAAGTTGCGAAGGGGCACTTGTGGTAGCAGAATATAAATTCTCTTAGACAGACAAGCCGATCTATATCCTTTGAATCGAGCGCATTAGAGCAGAGGTTGTTTTAAACCTCAGCAGAAATGACATAAAACTCTACGTTGCGCTACTTACGGGCCATTGTAGACTTAACTATCACAACGACTCCTGGCGTTGCTGTCTGTGACTTGCAGCGGTGGCAAGACGCAGAATGAACTGCTTGGCCAGTGGGACACTAGTCCGAAGAGATCTAAGCATGATTAGTGCTACAACAATTACGAGATTCGTAAGCAGTTACAAGGTGGGCTGCACAATAGATTTTAAAGATTGCGATAATAATAGATTTTGTTTTATAAAAACCAAATAATTAAAAAAAATATCTTTTTTTTTTGTCATTTAAAAAAATTCGCTAGAAAATATAGACAAATTTTCGTTTTTATTTTATAAAAACAGGGCTCAACTTGTTTTCTTTATAGAAATTTAATTTTTTTTAATGCAGAATTTGAAAATTTCAATGAGAAATGTTTTTGAGCTAGTGCGCCACAGGACTTTTAAAGCCTAATTGGAAACTCGTATCTCATGCATTACTTTTGCCTTGAAATTCTTTAGCTACAATTTTACTTCATTAAACTTTTGCAATTAAGAAGTCTGTTATTTATTTCTTTTTTTAGAATTTGCCAGTAAGTTGGCTTGGCTGCCTATAGACCAACAAACATCCTTTTAAATACTTAATTAATGTAATGGGGAACAAAAAGGAATAAATAAGTAAATGACTGACTGACTGACTGACTGACTCAATGAGTACACACAAAAAATATAAATATAATTTAACCCAATAACACATAATCACCTGCAACATTTTTATTTTTTTATAGGAAGCATCCCCCCCCCCCCCCACCCAAACATATTCATTAAAAACAAAAGCCTACTCGAGCAAGGACGTATTTTAATTGAAAATCATATTCCACACGTTAGTGTTCAGCTTTTTTTGAGATTTTTTCCTATTTGCCTAACTGACTGACTGACTGATTTATAATGCATATATTGTTCTTGTTGTTGTTTCATCATTTCATTGAAATGGAGTTTTGCAACCAACGTTCTTTGTTTGCCTCCAACAAATACGGAAGTATTTGTGTACACCAACAAGAGGTTAAAGTACCCTCTTTAGTGTAAAAAAAAAAACAAAAAGAAAAAATAGAATGAAGAATCTCCTTTGCCACAGTAGAATTACAGGATTCACAGGAGCCATTAATTTATTTTTTTTCTTTCTTTCTTTTTTTTTTAACATGCAAACGTATGTAAATGCGAGTGGAATGCAAGTGAAGTGTGTGTGTGTATGTGTGTGCTTGCATTTTATAATACGTGGGACTAAAATAAAAATAAAAAACACAACCAAACCCAAACACTTTTGATGAATTGTTAGGCTTCACATGTCTAATGCGGCCCATACACACTTCAGCTCCATAGAATTTTAGTTCAAAAGTATGATAAACTCTAGATTTTATTTAATTATTTACAAAAAAAAATCAAAATCATTTTAATATTTGCCAGATTTTAGAATTTAATTTGCTTTAAAATAAAGTGTGTATAAGCCGCCTAAGTAAAAACCTGAACGAAAAAGAGATAGAGAATAGGGCAGTTTTAGTTAGCCCACAGTATTGGGCACAACATATGTTTTTTTGCGGACAATAATTGTGAATTATGAAGGCACACAACGTAAATGGATTTCAGGTTAAGGAGTTTCTTTCATAAGTTGGCAACAAAATAGAATAAAAAAAAAAAAAAAAATAATACAAAATTTTTTTTTTAATACGCCAGGAATATGATAAGCAAGTGACTGACACATGTCACAAAAGACAGGGAAAAACAACTGACACACAAACAAGCTAACTGTAAAAGTGAACTATAATAAGACTACAATTAAAGCAATAAGAGTTTTGATAAATTTTTTTATGGAAAAGCTACACTGACTTTAAGTCACTGTGTAAATTTTAGTTTAGGAAATTTTTTTTTACGAAAAGTTAAATTTTTTTTAGATTTTAGTTTCTTGCGCTCTTTCCTCTCTCTCTCTCTCTCTCTCTCTCTCTCTCTTCATTCACTTAATTAAAGAACTTCTTGTGAAGTCTTTAGTTTGTTTCATATTTCTTTTTTTACATTTTTATTTAATGCTGAATTTTAGCAAATTTAAGTTTGAGCGTGTGTGCGTGTGTTTCTACTTATTACACCACATGAAAGCTTTAGAACGTACTACATCTAAACGAGGAGGAAAAATAAAACTCTTTTACTAAAAAAAATGTAAGGAATCCAAGTCAGCACAAAAAGTAAAGGAAGCAAGAAGCAGACCTTTTGACTTTTAGTTTTTATTTTTTTCTATCTTGCTGTTTTGGTTGGTCGTTTGCTTTAAAAAAAATGCATCATGTAAGACTTATAAAACGAGTTATAAATCGCCAGGGTGGTGTTTAATGTGTGTGAGATTTCTTTTATAATTTTTTTTCAAGGGGAAAAAATAGGGAATATAAACGGAAGTAATTTGTGTTTAAGCTTCAAAAAAAAAAAAAAAAAAAAAAAAAAAAAAAAAAAAAAAAAAAAAAAAAAAAAAAAAAAAATTATTATTTTTTTAAAAGCAAGGGTGTGGTCGTGTTTGTGTCACTTGACACTTACCCGTAATTATAGTCCGTATGAACCAAAGTAATGGGTCTGTTCAGCCCATTGACAACAATACACGAAATTTTTTTATTTTGAATGCGAACGAAGCTTTCGCATTTAGTTGAACAGGCCCTAAATGTTTGATTATGATTGTGTCTCCTTAATATTTCAATTAAATTCCTTTTACAAAATAAAACTCTTCTCTTTTTCAATTCCTAAACTAGTCATCCTTAAACAAAATACTGTCTACTTTGTGTGTGCAATGGTCGTCCTCTCAAAAAAATTTTTTTTTCTGTTTTTGTTTTTCTGTAAAACTCTTCCAGTACGTGCTTGGCAGCACGTTTGTTCTAGTTTATATTTACTTTTGAAACCCCAAACGCTTGAAAGACACATCACCATTACCAACCAACTTTAAATGCAGAGAAAATAAATAGAAATTTACTAGAAATCATGAGAGCAACTTTTTTTTTAAGAAAAATAATATTTTTTTCTTTTGCACATCAAAAACAAATTATTTTTGTTTTAAATTTAAAAACAGTTTTGTTGGCAAACAAACAAGATGTTAAATAAAAATTGAGTTTTAACAGCATTAAGTCTATGGCAATATGAAAAACCTACTATTTCTTATTTTAGAGATTTTAGGTCTTAAAAAGCTATAAAAGTTTTTCTTATAAAAATACTGCGATTCTAGCAAACGATATTGTTTTATTTTAAATCTCGATAATTGTTTCATATAACGCAAGACACCATTAATCAATCTCAATAATCGGGGTTGTCTAAAAAAAGGCGTTTATATAAATACTATTTTACAATCTGTAAAAGCTGCGGCTGTTATTGCAATTGGTCTTAGCGAAAGTGTTGATGAAGAAACTGAAAAACTACCGTCAACACTCAAAAAAGACAAACGCTTAAAACAAATTTTGTATGCTTTTGTAAAAGCAATTGGAGGAGCTAGCTAACAAAAATTCGAAAAGAGCTATTCAGCAGTCTAAAACCCATCTACACAGCTGTGAAAAAAGAAAACCTTCTGTCGCTAATACAATTAGAGATACGAAAACAGAATATCTCTGTGTTAGTAAACAGGTGATTCGAACATCGGTTTCATTAAACTTCGAAAAAAGCAAAATCAAAATCAAATCCGACAATAAGCAAAACCAACTTGGATTCTATGACACCCTCGAATAAAACTTTAAAGTTAATTGCTGCAACAACATAATTTTTTCTCAAGAAGACTTTAGTTATTTTTCCTTATTAGCACAGAATTTAAATACGCTCTTTTTCCAAAACTTTAAAAGCAACTGACGACATCAGAAGGCCCATTACGGCATTCGATATTGAACGAAATTTCTTTGCACACAAAGATCAATACCGAATGGCGTAATTTGGCATTTTAAAGAGAGAAAAAATGTATAACAAAAAAAAAATAAATTAAAAGAAAGAAAAATTGTCAAAAAAAAAGTTAAAATAATTTTATATAAAAGTTATTTGTATATGTAATAATTTCTATTTGGAATTTAAAAGTTTAACAAAATATTAATCTTTATTTGTGCTTAATTCCAGAAATTGTGTTGGTTTTAAAATTTATTCTTTTACTCATGATATTCTCATGAGTTAATTATTCAGTACAATAAGTACTGAAGGGGAGAGCATACCTATATGGACCATTTCATCAGACGCTACTCCGAATCCTCAGTAGGTTACTCCCAACGTTTCTTGCAAACATTAGAACCTTTATATTGTAAAAGCAATTGACTAAATAAGAATTATTAATCAAAAGTTACAAAAAGATTCAAATATTCAAACAAAAAACTCAGTAAGCATTGAACTGAATAAACAAATAAATTTCCCAACCAACATTTTTAATATTGAAAACTATATATTCTATTTTTATTTTTTGGTTGGGAAATTTATTTGTTTATTCAGTTCAATGCTTACTGAGTTTTTTGTTTGAATATTTGAATCTTTTTGTAACTTTTGATTAATAATTCTTATTTAGTCAATTGCTTTTACAATATAAAGGTTCTAATGTTTGCAAGAAACGTTGGGAGTAACCTACTGAGGATTCGGAGTAGCGTCTGATGAAATGGTCCATATAGGTATGCTCTCCCCTTCAGTACTTATTGTACTGAATAATTAACTCATGAGAATATCATGAGTAAAAGAATAAATTTTAAAACCAACACAATTTCTGGAATTAAGCACAAATAAAGATTAATATTTTGTTAAAAGTTATTTGTATAGCTTCTTAAGATTCTTAAAAAAAAATTATTTCCTTTTTATTTCAAACAATAAAGTTTATCTTCAGAATCTTATATCAAAGAAAAAGTTAAAAAAAAAATCAATTTAGAAAACTGAATAATTCAAAAATTAGCGCTATAGCAAAAAAAAGTTTAAATAATTTTATTGTTTTAAAGCAGCTTAAAAAAAAAAAAAAAAAAAAAAAAAAAAAAAAAAAAAAAAAAAAAAAAATTTCTTTTTCTTTTTTCTGTATATATAAAGTTCATCTTCTGAATCTTATATTAAAGAAAAAAATTCAAATTTAATTAAAAAAAAAAATTCAATTCAGAAAGCTACAGGCAAAACTAAAAAAAGGAAATTACCAAAGCAACACAACACAGAGAGGACAAAAAAAAAACCATGACCACTATCTACAGCAAAACACTTCTAAGCTTAAGGCTGTCAAAGGCTTCAAATAGAAACAAAATAAAAAGTTTCTTTTATATAAAAAAAGGAGTTTTTTTATTTGTTTAGAGTAAAAGAAGAGCAAGAAGAACTCTAACTACTTTTGTGCATAAAAAAAATTTTTTAAACACAAAAAAGCAACTTTAGCAACAAGCATCTTTTAGTTGAGCCAATAGCAAGCAGCCCTGAACCTTGACCACAATAACAATAACAACAACAACAAATTGCTGTCATGTGAAATGAACCATATCAAAAGAGTCAGCAAAGAAATAAACTACAATTCACACTAAGTGTATTAATAGACTCTACAACTAAAAGCATGCGTTGCATAGCATGTTTGTAGTGCTGTTGCTGCTCTGCCGCCTTCAATGATTATTACAAATTCATACAGACTGCAGTACAAAAAAAAGAAGAAAAATCTATGTTAAATTCATTAAATTGTAGCACAACAAAATAAAATAAATAAAAGAATATGAATGAGTATGAATACGTGTAAGGACGGTGTTGGTTGGTTTGTTGTTTGGTGGGTTTGTGTGGTTGGTTGTGTTCACACTGGCACTCAATGTAGGCGCGCATGAGTGTGTGAACATGCTTACAAATGTAAAATAATAAATCATATAAAATGCATCATTGGCTTTTAAGTCTTTTATGAAATTTAGTTTTAATTTTTTCTTCTTCTTTTTCTACTTTGTTAAAGAAGCACACCATCATGCAACAATAAATAATAATCAGCCACAGCCAGCTTAAATTTTATAATGCAATTGTGAAATGTGTGAATTTTTTCATTTAAATTTAATTTTTTTTTTGTTGTTTGTTGCTTTGGAATTTTTGCAATGTAAATATTTAATCATTTACACACAGCAATTTAATTTAAATCACTTGAGGGCAGAGTGGAAACAATAATATTGACACTCTAAGTGCAAGTCTAGACCAAACAAGGTTGCAAATAAACAAGTATGATGATTGATTGGTTGGTTGGACAGCCAATCAAAGTATTAAAAAAACAGATTAACTTTCACTTAATTATTTGATTAAAATTAAACAGAACAAATTTGTAAATAATTATTTTCAAAATAATATGAAAAAGAATAATTAAAATTAAAAATATTGGGTTCAACTAATGCAGTTCATCTCAAGCGATCTCAAACTCAAATATATTAAGCGTAAAAAAATTATTATTAAAATTGATCATTAATAATTTAAAATATATTTCGTAGTCCCAGCAATAACAAAAATTAAATTAAATTTGGGCTAATATAAGGAAAAAAATATACAAACATCAAGTATAATTATTGAAACGTTCAAGAACGAGTTTGAGCTCGTTAGAGATCAACTAACTTTACAAGTTGCGGCCACACCTATTAATTAGCTTTGTTTTTAACTTATTTATATTTGTACTTATCTTTGAATTAAGTATTTTGTATAGATTTGTTGTATAGATTTGTTATAAAAATAATATAAAAATGCCAGTACATACCTGTAAAGAAAAGAAGGAAAAGAAAAATTAGTAAGAATTTTTTTAAATCAAAGTTAAAGCAAAATGGCGTTATAATAATAAAAATAATAATTTAACTTTAAGTTTAAAAACTAATCAGTGCTGAGACCAAACATTAGCTTCAATATCGAAAAAAAATTTCAAAAAATTCTAAATTATATTGGCTTTAAAGAATTATTTTTCGAGTTATTGAGAAAAGTGTTTAAAAAAAATTTTTCTTTTTACCAAAAATTATGAAAATTCATTATTTGATTATTTAATCTTAAAGAATTGAATAATAAAAATAAATTGAACATAAAACATCACAATCCATGAAAATAATGATTTTGTTATCGTTAAAGTAAAAACACTCAGTTTTGAAAAAAAAATGTTAAATTATTTCTCAAGATTTTAATTCTCAATAATAAAATAATTGTTGGAACTAAAAAAAATTTATAGCGTCATGAATTTCTATTTTCCTATGCGTAAACAAACTTACGTCATTTGAAAATAATTCTTTATTTTTTATATTTTTGCAGTAAATTTATAAAGACTTTTTTTGTGTTACTGAGTCATTATTATTATCAAGCGAAAAAAAAACATAACAAAACACTGCTCCTGTCCTTTACGCCTCACTCCCCTTGCCACCCATATTTATTTTACTTAAGCCAACCATATTTAATATAAAATACAATTTTTTAGCAAAAAAAAACAAATTATTGAAAAATGAAAATTGACAAGCTGTTGCTTGCAAAATAACAACATAATAGAGAGAAACCAACAACACAAATTATTATTATTTTCATTATTGCAGTGCTTTTAGTGAAAAGTTTCTAAGTAAACAGAAATAAAAAAAAATTCAACATTTATTAAACTCTGATATTAAAACTACAACATACTTGCACAATGGGATAGACTGCTGCTTGTGGCAGCATAACAAAACAAATTTCTATTTTTATTATTATTTGTTTCATGCTCCTTTCCCTCTCTTCGGATCTGTCTTTCTACTACAATTTGTTTTAAAATAGGTATGCGTGAAGTAAAGTCTTGTTGTTGTTTTAGTGTTTAAGACACAAAGAAAATTATTGAAAACATGTGTAACATTTACATTACAACAACAACAACAACAATAAAACAAATTCTACGTTACAATAAACAGCAGCATAAAATGAAGCAGAGCACAAAATGCAGCCTCTTAAAATGAAGCACATAAAGCCATTTACACTTCTACACTCTAGAGTCATTTTATGAGTTAAGGGTGTCATCGTTAAGTGTAAACTTTCTTAATTTTAATTGATTCAAGTTAAAAAAATTATAAAATTTAATTAAAATTTTCTTCTTTTTTTTAGAAATTCCAGTGAAGAATTAAGAATTTTGTTTGAATAAGGAAATCGCATTACAAAAATGGACTACAAAAATAAATACTTTTTAGGGGGAGATATTTTTTTTTTTTTTTTTTCAAAAAATACTTAAGCAGAATTGGCCAACCGAGCAAAAATATCTATCACTAGCAACGACTATTTTTAAAATGAAAACCAAACGGTTTTCTAATATTAAGCCGTTTGCATTTCCTTCAAACCTTTTAAAGAAGTCTTTGAATTCTTAATGAACCTAAACTTAAGGAGTATTGTGTAGCAATAGGTCTAAATATTCGGGTTATAGTGACTTGTTCCCGCTTAAAATTCAAAATAAATAAAAAATCGCTTAGTGTTCCTAACGAATATTTTGTGTCAGTCTCGTTTAAAATCTTGATTTCTAATTGTGTCAGTTTAAATTAATTTTTTTTTTGTGTTAAACAAATCAAGTAAGATGTTTGTGTTTGTTTGCATTTTTAAAGCTGATGTCACCTTATAAAGTTTAAGGCCGGTTTTTAATTTTATTTATTTTAACAGGTTTTGTTTGCTTTCAAATTAAAATGTTAAATATAAAATTTATTTATTTACATGTGCAAGTCTCTTTTTTTCATTTCATTTCATTTTTTTTATATCTAGAATATAAAACAAATTTTTTTTTAATATAAAATGAATGATTAATGTGTGAAATCTAAACAATTTTTTATTTTCAAAGCTTGTGTAACAAGAGTAGAAAATACGAGAAAGAAAAGATTTTGTTTTTAATAATTTTGTGCACGTTTGCAAAAAAGGGAAAGGAAAAAAATTTAAATGAATTGCATTTATTTAATAATAAAGTAATAGTTTTGAAATTCTAAGCAATTGAGGTCACGATTTTAATTAATAAATTTTTTATAATAAAAGTAAATAAATAAATAAAGAGCACTAACTATTTTTTTAAGAATAAATTCATGAAATTTTCTTTGGAAAATTGAAAAAGAAATAAAATATTTAAAAAACTAGCAGCGATTTTTGAATCGTCTAAAGTTAAAACTTTAAAAAATTGGCTGAAAACAAACGATGAAACAGACACTAACAGCCTTATTCATAAGTAACAGATGGCAGCTCGTTAGCTCAGAATTCACTAATAATGCACATTCTAAATTCTTGCCAACTAGCTGCTAGATATCTTCTAGCGATCTGCAATATCATTTCTACCAGGCCAAAAATAATATTAAGAAGTAATAAAAAAATACTGCCGAAAATCTTTAAATAAAGCACTATTGCAAAAAAAACATAAATAAAAAAATAATAAAATAAAATGAAAGAAAAAATTAAGTTAAATTAAAAAAATAAACTAAAAAAAAAATAAATTAAAAAAATAATAAAATTAAAAAATATATATTAAAAAAAAGTATAAAATAAAAAAATCAAATTAAAAAAAATAATAAAATAAAATTAAATTAAAAAAATTTAAAAATAACTTAAATTTAAAAAAATCTATTAAAAAATTTATATTAATAAATAAAAATAATTAAAAAAATAATAAAATAAAATGAAAGAAAAAATTAAATTAATTAATAAAATAAAAAAATTAAATTATATTAAAAAATTAAAATGGCTATTTTGTTAAGCTTGAGGTCTTATTTTTCAAAAATTTATTTTTATATCGATATTTCGCTCCAATTTTTGTAGCTTCTTCAGGATATAATTATAAATTAATCAAATTATTAAAAATACATAATTTCAAAAATTTTCTTGACAAAATTGAATTAGGGTGTTCAATAATAAGGTAATCCCAAACAAAATTTGAAAAATATTTAAAAGTAATAACAAAATAGCCATTTTAATTAAAAAGAAAAAGGTCAAATAAAACTAACTAATAAATATATTAAAAAACCTATAAAATAAAAAAATCAAATTAAGAAAATTAATAAAATAAAATGAAAGAAAAAATTAAATTAAATTAAGTAAAAAAATTAAATTAAATTAAAAAAATAATAATTAACTAAAAAAACTTAAATTAAAAAAAATTAATTTAAAAAAAATTATAAAATATAACAAATTGAAAATATAACAATATAAAAATAAAATTAAAAAATATAATATATTACAAAAAAATAATAAAATTAAAAAATATAATATATTACAAAAAAATAATATAATTAAAAAAATAGTAAAATAAAAAATCAAACTAAAAAAATAATAAAAAAAAATTAAATTAGAAAAAAATAAATAAAAAAAGGAATTAAAATAATTTAGAATAAAAACTATTCAATAAAAAAAATTTAATACATATAATAAAAATTCTATGAAAAAAAATTAAATATTTTTTTTTTTTAATTTAAAAATTAAATAAAAAATTTACATGAAAAAAAAGTTTAATAAATTTTTTTTTAATTTAAAAATTATATTTTTTTTTAAATGTAAAAATTAAATACAAAATTTAATTTAACATCATTAAATTTCAGAGTTGATATTCTCGAAGAATATTCCAAAAATGTATAACGAATGAACACTAAGCCAACGAGCTACTACGGAAAAAAAATCGGTCTGAACTACAAATGAGTCTATTAATGAACTTAAAATTTGCTAAATTGTATCCAACGCCAGGCCCAAATTGCCGTATTCAATATCGAATGAAAATGATAGAAATTTGGTCATTTAATAATTACGATACAAGCTGCTCAACCTCATGCTACACTTCAGAAAAATAAATTGTTCTGGTTAATTTAGAAACCTGCCACTTACAAAGTAAAAAAAAAAAAAAAAACAAAACAAAAAAGAAAAGAAAGTATACGTAATTTATGGACAAGTTTGAAACAATTAAAGACATAATTATTTGTGTTGGATTCTCCCAAAAAGAAAAATAGAAAAACTTAATAAAAATTCTTTGTTTTAAATTTTAGAAAGTACTAAGCAGTTCTTTCTAAATATATAAACAAACACAAGCACACACACAAACTCGTGTGTATACAAGAGGCACAAATATTATTTTAATTATTTTTTTTAAAGCTTTTGTTGGTTTATTTAATTTAAAAAAAACCGTTATGTTCACATTCGTCTGTATTAAATTTAACGACATTTTATAACAAAACGATTTTCTTTGACAGTGTTTTTGCTTACTATGGCCAGTTCTATAGCAACTGATTAAAAAAAATAAAAATAAATCAAAGTTTTTAAAAAATAAATAAAGTTTTAAATTAAAAAAGTTTCAAAATTAAAAAAAATTTCAAATTTGCCTCCCTAATTTTAAAGATATCGTAGAAATTGTAACGAAAAAATTCTTTAAAATTTAGAAATTTTCAAATTGTAAAAAAAATTATATTTTTTAGAATTAAAAAATAAGATTTTATTGAAATCCATGTACAACATTTGATTTTTTTTTAATTAGTTTGTTTAAAATTTTAATGTTAAAGAAAGTTTTTTCAGTTTTTAATTTGCAATAAGTGTTTCAAAATATTTTAAAAATAAATACAAACAAATATTTTAAGCAATTAAAATTTTTTTAAATTAAATGTAAAACGACGAATGACTGACTAGTAGTACCACACGATATTCAATAGACACACATTTTTATGGCATTTATTAGCAAAAAAACAAAATTGGCTAAATGACAAGTTGAACTCTATAGATTTAAAAATAGTGACAGTAAACAGGTATAAATTAAATGTTTTTTTTTTTTTGCGAAATAATTGAACGTAAAAAATTGTATTTTAAATGGCTAGTAGTACAAGTATAGCAGACATGCATGGGAGGGAGTATGTGCAGCAAAAACAAGCAAGAAAAACAAACGTTTCACACAATTTTAGGTTTCTTTTCTTTTCTTTTATTTTTTTTTCTTTCTTTCAAATCACTACTTTTGTATTTCCTTTAGTAATTTATGGGAAATTTAGCTTTTGTTGTTTTCAACGAACAACAATATTAAAAACAATAAAAACGTTTACAAACAATTATTTATGGCAAGTTAAAAATTAAAAAAAAAAATTAAGTTTCGTCTCACCACGGGCGGCAACAGATGATGTCTTACAAAAATTATTTTTTTTAATGGGTAGTAATAATAATAACAAGTACGAAAATATTTACAGACACACATACATACAAACATCGATACTTAAAAGTAAACATGTATTTGTATTTATAAACTATAAATAAATAATTTTTTAAAGGAAATTTTTGTTTAAAACTTTTTTAATGTGTTTCAATTCTAATTTGTTCACATTTTACTAAATAACAAAAAAATTTGTCAACAATTTAATTGAGTTTCAATTTCATGAATTTTCAAAACTCAGAGAGCAAAGAAACACTTGGTTTCTACTTGGAAAAACAGAAATCTCTTACTCTTTTCTTGGATTTAAAAAAAAAAACACAAGTTCTTCCCAAGGCAAACTGATAGAATATTGATATGAATTTGCCTTGGTTCTTTCAAAGTGAATTTATAAATTCGGATAAAACAGGTAGTAGATAAATAAGCCAGATACCGACTGCAGTGACAGCTGCCGGGCGGATTTCTGACACTAAACCTTTCAAGGCGTAACAGATATATATATTAAGAAGAAGATATGCCAACATTTAAACGTAAATTTTTTTTTTCCGAAAAAAGAAGAAAAATATTTTAAAATTTAAAAAAGTTTTATTTTTAAAAGAGTAGCTTCACTGGCGAGGTATAGTTTCAAGCTTTAAACAAAAAGGTTTAGTTATCTGGGGTTAAATCCCTTCGGAAAACAAAAGAGGCACGAAAAATAAGCAAAGTAAATGGTGGAGAAAAAAAATTAAATTAATTACGCTATAGTTTTGTGTGTTGAAAAAAACGAATTTGAAAAAAGAGTAAAAACACAAAGTGTGCCACAATAAAGAGAGAGCATTAAATTCTCTTTTATTTATTATCATATTAATAGTTAGAAAAAACTATGAAAATTTAACAAAAAATTATGGTAAATATTTGAATTTTGTTAAGGTTAATTTAAGCATTTATATGAGTACCCATATGAGTGTATGCCTATATGGTTGTTTGTACATCACACAAATAAAAAAAAATATTTGTTTTTTGGTTAAACGGAAATCACCTTTTTTATATTTAATAAATTGTTCAAATCGTGATAGCATTTTTCTGTTATCAAAAAAAAAATTTTTTTTTGGGTTTTTAATTGTAAACACAACTAAAAAAAATAAAAATAAAAAGATTAGAATTTAAGCTTAAAAACTTTTTTAAAGATAAATAAACAAAACAAGAAATGTTTTTTGACACGTAAATAAAAGCAGCAAGTCAGAAAAACAGCAGCTGGGCTGGCTCGCTTGGCTAAATATGCATCGTCTGTCGGTACATATAATTTTGCTTGCACCTCGAATACGTACCAAGAACAAGCAAGAGATGTGTTTTATTTATGAATTTTTCTTTAATTGTAAAAAGAGCCGAATGAAATACCACATTTGGTTTATAAAATTTAATTTATAATTTTAGTTTTTTTTTCTTGGTTTCTTTTAATATTCTTTTTTTTTTCTTAATAAAAACACGCGGCTGTTTAAGCTGTTACTTTTTAATATAAAACAAAAGAAAATAATTTTTATCTAGATTATTTTGAGGTTTTAATTACAAAGCATAAATTTTGTTTAATCTTTGAAGAAAACAAAAACCACAAATAGAGTTCATACTCGTTTAATGGGGGGTTTTACACTATAATACTGAGTAAAACGACTTGTCAAAAAATCAAAGCAAATGAGAAACTATGATAATGTGTAAAACCAGAAATGTGAAAAAAAAGTTTAGTATGGCTTTCATCATTTTTGGAAAATTGTATCAGGTCTGTAATTTTGTACAATAACAAAAACAATTGACACATTGAAAATCCCATGAAAAATTTGTTCAGACAAAAGTTTTGTTCGGACAAAAATTTTGTTCGAAACTAGTGCATGAATTCAGCTTTTGTTGATCATGACTTTTTAGGCAAGCCAAGCATCGTCAAAGTTGGTACAATTGTAGCTATTTAGCAACCAGTGACACTAGTGCTTTGCAGAGGAAGAGCAGCCTATTTACTATTCGAAAATATTTGTTAGCAACAAGCAATATTTTGTAGATAGTAATTTGCCTTGATTACTTTACTTTAAAAATTAATAAATTTTGCTTTAAAAAAACCATTTCAAAAAACAATATTTTCTATTTTACACTAGCAAATTGGCCAGTTGGTAATTTTTTTTTTTAAATTTATAGATAATTTATAAAAAATATTTTTGAAAAGCTATTTTAAAATGCTTGTAAAATTTTTAATTACAAATTACTAACGTTAAATCTTTGGCTTACATGTTTATTTAGTTTTAGTTAAGGTGAAACCTCGAAATACACACATCAACTTGAAATTGTTGTTATTTTATAATTTAGTTAATTTGTTTGTTCAGCTTATACAGTTTAACTTGCATAAGTTAAGCTTTTATAAGACTTAAATTTCTAACAAATGAAACAACGTGTATTACTCGCAATAAAAAACTTTAAAAGTTAAAACACTTTTTTTATTTTGGTAATCCATGCTACACAAGGTTTACTGTATTTAATTTATGAACTTCAGTTAAAAAAAAAAATAAGCGGAAGTTGTTTGCAGTATTAAAGGGGTACAAGAAGTATTTAAATCAGGCTTTTGCTATAAAAGTTTGAAAGTTGTTTGGGTTTCTATTTTATTATAATTTTTTTTGAGAAACACAAGCATGACTTTGAATATTTTTTTTTTTTTTAATTTTAAACAAAGCTTAAATAAAGTTATTAATTAAACTATAGATTTATAATATTTTTCTTAAAAGACAATCAGCTCCATTACGCATATCACTGTTTTCGTCACAAAACCACCCATAATCAGGCTGAATTAGTAAAATTATGAGGGTAGCTGTCGTAACGAAGGATTATTATAGGTACAGCACTCATAATAAGGCTTAATTGTAACAAACGCAATAATATGT
This sequence comes from Thelaira solivaga, assembly GCA_947397855.1. Classification (NCBI taxonomy): domain Eukaryota; kingdom Metazoa; phylum Arthropoda; class Insecta; order Diptera; family Tachinidae; genus Thelaira; species Thelaira solivaga. Next base: position 77,460,591 of record OX377611.1, on the reverse strand, counting down.
GGCAATGCTGGCCATATATTTTACATGAGCTTAGCGTAAATGCGACTACTTCAACGACACTCGTATTTCAGCTGAACAACTCCAATTATGAGGATAGTTGTCGTGACGAAAATAGTGATATGTGCCAAAATTAAGCCTTATTACTAGTGTTGTTATCCTGATCGTGTAATATGTGGCAACGCTGGCCATGTTTTAAATAGGGGTTGTCTTGACTTCGGACTGCGGCAACAACACTCGTAATAAGGCTGCATAATTTTAAAAAATTATTTATTTAAAACAAAAATATTTTCCATGCGCTACTTTGTTTTCTTGAGATACTGATGAAAAAATAAACAAAAAGAATAAATTTTTTTTGGCAAACACTTAGAATTGAAAAATTGCAAGAAATTTATAATTTATACCATAATTTATAATCCATTATTTCTATTTCATTGTGGTTATATCTAGTCGTATCTTCAAATTAGTAAATTTTAATTTATGAGTGTGTGTACTTAAGGGAATTTGTTATAACAATTTCCTTTTACAATACAAACAAATTGTGTACATCGTACACAACAACAAGGACATAAAAGGGGGTGTACATTCACACCAAACAAAATGCTACCTGTTCAATAAAAAAACCAAAACAAACTTAATACCACAAAACTAACAAGCAGTAAAACCGGCAAGATATAATAATTAATGATCAAATAACACACATATTTTGCAACCAGTTTTTTTCCTTTTTTTTTTGCCCACCAACCGACAACAACAAGAGTAGCATTATAGTATTACAATTTAGCTTACAACAAAACATTAGCAACTGCTCAGCAATGGGGTTGGAAGTTTGTTATAATTGTCTCCATAAGCTGGGACGCCTGGGCTGGGTGTAGTTGAAAGATAATGAAACAAGTGTATTTGTTTTTGTTTTTAATTTCCTTGCTTTTAAGGAACATTACAAGGAAGTTTTATGTAGTAAATGGTTGGTGGTGAAATGGCACACCCAAAACTGCAAACATAGTGTGACGCTCGTTCCCTTGGCAATTTAATCATTGAATTAATTTTGTTTTAAAAGTAACAAATTTATTATACCAAGTGACAAAGAAATTGTGTGGGGGCCCCAAAGCTTTTGGTATTTATTCTGCACTTAAGTGAATTAAAATGAAATAATGGCAATTAATTAACAGATGATAGTTACATTATGAATATTTCTTAAAGTAGCAGCATCAGAGTTTTTATTTTGTTTTTATTATCTCTATTATGTATTTCGAACGAAATGAAAAAAGGGGAATTAATTACTGCTGTTTTGTATTTTTTTCCAAAATGGAAGAATCTGAATTGTTTGGTTGTTTTGTATGCTACTTCCGAATTTTTTTTCCTTTTATTCCATCTAAAAATATTTTGGTGGAATATAATTTATTATTTGAATCGTGCATGTTCTGTATCCCATATGGATTTGAAAAAATTTGGAATTAAATTTTTTCTTCTTATTATATGAAAGCTCTGATGTTTTTTTTTAATTTTACCAATAATTTCGCACTCAAAATAAAGCTAAAACAAAATTTTAAAATGAACCACAGAGTAGTTATGAGATGCTGAATTTTTCAATTCCGAATAAAATATTTGGACTCGGAAAACAGAACAGCAATGATTATTTTTTCAAAACGGCAAAAATTTAGATAGGAAAATATATGAAATTCAGATCAATATTCTCAATATTTTCATTACGAATATTTTCATAATTCCACTTGTTTTCATTTCACACGGAACACAGAACAGAACGAATAATTTTTTGCTTCTTAATCAGCAATTTTTTCCCAAAGAAAATTTTGGTTTTGGGGAGAAATTCCCCAAATCTAAATTTTTGTGTGTTATCCACTACTAATTACTAAGAAAATTAATCCATTTGAAGGCGGCGGCTACCCAAAAAGTCTATTACAAGCGAAGCCGCTGTTCGCTATTCCATGCAGACTGTAATTTTTAAGTCCCTAAATGACAAAATTTACTTTATATTTTCTTTTATAAAATTAAATTTTCTATTACTTTCATAATTTTTAAATTAAAAAATTTTATGTGAAACATATGAAACCTTGGAAGTCCCCAACAAGGAAATACGAATTTTGTACGAGATATTCTACTTTATATTTTCTTAGAATTAAATTTTCTATCAACTATAATACCTTTTTTTGTTTTGCGGTGCATGCGTAAAGCCCAGAAATTTGCCATCAACTCCGTCAATGCATTATAAATTGATTGTTTAATTAAATCCACGCATGAAAAAGTACTACTACGGTAGCTGACAGTATGTACATAGACATCCAAAACTACGCATTTTAAATTGTTTTATATAACTTTTTTAACACACTTTACAAATCACAACAGAAGTCTCACTTTTATATTTTTACTTTACTAACAAGAAGAAAAAAATTAATTAATATAAACCAGGCACTCACAGAATTCACTACTAAATAAAAGAAATTCGCTATCAAGGCAGTCAATGCGATAGAAATTGATGGTTTAATTAAATGCATGCACAAACAAGTATTACGGTAAACAGTTAAAAATTACTATGTACTCTCTTGAGAGTATTGTTTGCTTTTATTATTTTTGTTAACAAAGGCAGAGGAATTTCTCTAGTGGCAGCACTGTAGCTTAACACATTTTCACTCATCATTAGCAGGCGTATAAAAACTGAGTATCATTGATACGTACTTACATACCTAAAAGGTATTACTTAAATAAACAAAGAATAAGTAGGTACATATGTATGCATGAACCTACATACCTACTGACTTACAATAAAATTCTTTTGTTGTTGCTTTAAATCTCTGTCAATAACAAAAATTGTCAAGCTTATTTACTTTATGATATTTATAGCATATATGTATGTATGTATGTAAAACAAAAATAAATGATGTTTTAGGAAAAAGAGACAAAAACGTAGAGAAACACTGAGCAACATATCAATCAATCATATTACAAAATATTTTTTTTTTTTGGAATTCAAAATTAAGGCGACCAGTCACAATTTTTATTTTGCTAAATAAAATTATAAAACAGATGCTGTTTTTTTAACCAATTTAAGGCAAAATGAAACAATAAAAATTTTTCACTTCATTTTCAAAATCCTTGGGATTGGCAAATAATCATGAAGATATTAAAAAAAAATATTTTGTGTTTTGTTAACAGACATATTAAAATAAATGCACTTATTCCCTTCTCAACTCATTAGTTACATATAGAGCTACACATTTTTTAATTGCTTTTAATACATTATTACGTAAACAAACTCTTTAATATGTATGTATATGAGAAGTAAATCCTTCAAGGCACAACAAATTATGTATGCATTTGAGCTGTTATTTTTAAAAGCGGTTGGTATAAGTTAATATTTTTTTTTACAAATGAAGGGTCATTTTAATAAAACATCGACATCACTGTCCTCATTTTTTTAAGTGGACTTATACCACTTTAAAAAATAACAGCTCATATGTATATAATATTTTTTGTGCCTTAAAGGATTTACTTCTAATTTTCTTTTTCTACAAACAAACTGGTTTTCAGCAACATAAACACCAACAACTGTAACAATGATAAACATCATTAACAGGAGAATTTAGGGTTTCTTTTGTTAGAATTTAAAATGCTGTAGGTAGTAAATTTTAACAAGACTTGTGTTTTTATGCCAAATAAAACAAATGCATATACAAATGCACACAATATTTTTTTTTCAGAAATGATAGCAAAATCAACAACAAATGCACCATCAGCATTAAAGTAGAGATGCCAGCTAACATGTTTTAGAAACGATTTTAATTTATCATGTTTGAAGTAATTAAAAAAAATCTTCTATTCATTTTCAAAATTAGAGTTTACCTTTTCCTTTTTTTATTAAAATGGCTAGTTTATTAAGCTTGATGTGTGTGTCAGATTAAATATATTTATTTTTATATCGATATTTCGCCCCAACTTTCCATAGCTTCTGCAGGATATAATTTTAAATTTATAATTAAATATATTAAATAAGTTTATAATAAAAAATTTATAAATTTATAATTATATACTGAAGAAACTCCAAAATATCGGTTGTATTTTTAATTTTTTTTCGGCTTTTTGCAGACCGTTAGAGCATTTCTGACAAAACTGCATATCAAGTTTTTTCTTTTTTTATAGTTTAAACAAAATACGCAAATAACCTACTCAGAAAATAGTAGCGGTGTTTGACTCAATAACAATTGAAAGACGCAAACAACTGACAGATTGGTACGCTAAGCTCCTTTCTGCGTTATCTATGTACTACAGAAAGTTTATATCAACGACAACACGGACAGACAACGGACATCACTTATTCGACTCCGCTATTTATAAGGCCCATTTACGATGTAAAAATTACGAACAGAATCACAGTCATAAATACAGTGAAGGGTATAAAAATTTAATAAGATACTAAAAAAATAAAATAATAGCGTAACGTAACGCAAAATAACTTTATTTTTATGCAATTACTTATATCTAAAGCTCTCCATCCCTCTTTTTAAATATTATACCCTAGAATTTTTTTTTAAATTAAGTAACAACCTCTTTAATGTTATCATGTGGTAGCACTGTTTGTGTGCAAGTAACAGTTGTTAATTTTTTTTATTATTATTATTTTTATTTGTTTTTTGTTTTGGCTGCTGCTCTCCTTGTTTTACTGGTGTGCTTGTTCTTTGCCAAATAAAGGATTTTTGTTGGTTTATTTTTCTACACTATTCTTTCTACCACTTGATTCTTACTTTTTACTATGTACTCGTATTTCTAATTTTGGGTGTGTGTGCAATTTTGTATGTTTATGTTTTTATTTTGTGGGTTTTATTCTCTTTAGTTATTTATGCATTTTTTGAAACGTATGTATGTATGTACATACAAAACAATATGTACATCAGTGGTCGTCAAAACTAAAAATGAGCTTGTATTAGTGAGAGAATTACCCAGCAAACGCAAAATGAAGCATTTCCAATATAATTTATTTAAGAAATATTTTACCATTTGTCAATAAAACAGATACGTATTTTTTTTGTATTTTTTTCTGCCCTTGCATTGTTTTCATCAACAACAAGTAGCCATTCTTTAATTTTTTCTACATAAATGTTTTTTACCATGTCTAAATTGTCCTTTCTTTTCTTGCCTTCGAAACTTTTCATGTCACTATGAAAAGAATCGTAATGTCTTTTAATAACATATTCCCTATTTTATTTGAACATTTGGTAACATAGAAGACATTGCATGTTACCAAATGCATTATTTATCATGAAATATTTTTCACATATCATTATGTTTTCAAAATGTTCGCTGGACAAGGATTACTGAAAAAAGAGAAAAAAACTGAAACAAAAATTCGTAAGCATCCGCACATGTGTAGCCATCGGTACCTAAACCACGACTGAATACAAGAGCGTAAGAGTATACGTGTGATTGCTTTAGCACAATTGTGCTATGGGACGACGACCACTGATGTACATACAATTTTCTACTCTTTTTCTGCATTAAAAAACAAATAAATAAAAATACATTTGAATGTGTGTTTGACGTGATCATTTATGGGAATATTTTAGAATAATTTCTTTAGGGAGCGTAACTATTACAAGTTTTTATTTAAGAAAAAAAAAAAAACTGCAATTAAAAACAATTATTACTTTTACATGCTAAATTCTCATTCACAATTACTTTAGGAAGTTAATCCTATAAGGGCTTCATATGTAAATAACTATTTCAATGAAAAGTAATTGTGTTACAAAAATCTAATAAATTTTACAAATAAAAAAGTTCAAAGAACAGTCGCACATAAAAATATATTTAAATGCAAATAAAATTTAATTTTTATTCGTGCTTAATTCCCATTTATGTTTATGATTCCATATAATTTAATATGTTAAATGGAAATATTTTTTTTTTAAATTTTCAATAATACACCCACATTAATAAATACATACATACACAAAATCGTTGCACAAAATTTTTTAATATCAAAAAATGAATAAAAAGTGTTTTTTTAAATTGATACAAATTTGAAAATTTTGCATAAAAATTCTTTATCTAACCTAGCCCAACACCTAACCTACATAATTGAAGAAAAAAAACCACCACATAAAAATTCCTTAACAAAAATTCCTCTATACGAGTAAAATACACATAGAGAAACAACAACAACAAATACATAAGTATTATTTAAGTAAATGCTTATCAATTTTTCACTTACCATAACATCCTTTTGGTTCTCTTTATCCAATAAAAATTCCATACTCTTGTGAGGACGTCGTACTGAAACAATTTGTGCTGCTTGCGATGTTGATGACGAGGAGCCTTTTGTACCGGCATTTTTTATAACAACGACGGTGCCATCTGGACGCACAACTACCTCGTCATCATCATTATCATCGTAATCGTCGTCATCAGCCTCATTGCCATCACACAAGTGATGGCGATTAAATTGCTGTTGGTGATTATTGTATGAATTTGTGTTGGTATGCAAACGTTTGTTACCGGCATAACGTTGCTGCTGCTGTTGATGATGTGGACCGATATTGATTAATGAACGCGTTTTACCCGTTATTATAGTTTCGTGTGTATCCAGGTTTGTTTCGATCAAACCTATTTTGGGTTGGTCCGATTTACGCGATAAATTATTAAACATTTGAGTTTTTTGTGAAACACTGGCACGCGAGGGCGAAGTAAATTCATATGAGACGGTATTATTTGCATTTACGGTTGTCATATTTGCATCAACATTTTTCTCTTCCAAACTTGTTGTTAATGGTTGGTTGTTGGCACACGACTGACGACTGGTGCTGGTAGTAGTAGTAGTAAACTGTTGTTCATCAACAACGTTGTTGTGATGATTTTCATTGTAAAAGCCTCGTTCACTGGTTAGAAAATCTTGGGTGACTGCATGGGCGTGGAGTGCGGTGGCGGGATGATTATTGCTTTCGGTTTCAGTGTAGAAACGACTTAGGCCAACTTCAACTAACGGTTGTTGTTGTTGCTGCTGAGACGATTGTGCGCTTTGCATTTTATGGAATTGCTGTTGTTGTTGTGGTGGTATGGGTGGTTTTCCAGTAACTTTCTGTTGTTGTTTATCATTTGTCTCTTTAGTTTTAGCGCCTTTTTGCTTAAGCAGAACAACATTTATATTTTTGGCATTGCCATTGCTGTTGGCAGCTGAAGAACTGCCATTTACTGTTTGTGTCCTGGCAGTATTACCATTTCTATTTGCTGGTAAAGGTCCTTTTAAAGGAATATGTATAAAATCGGCCTGCTGTTGTTGCTTATTGCCTGCTGGCAATGATTTATTTTGATTTGTTTGGCCGTTAGTTTTATGTTGTTCTTGTGTATCGTTGTTGGTATCTTGATTTTCTTTTTGTTGCAATTTTTTCTTATTACGCCTGAGGGAAAACCGAAAACCGTTGGCAAATCTTGATAAGAAACCTTTGGAATTTGGATGTTTTTCTTCATGTTTAAATTTTGATTTCATTATTTCATTGTTATTATTCAATTTTGAATTTGTGGCCGGTAGTAGTTGCGTTTGCGGTGGCGTTTGCGTTTGCTGTTGTGATTTTTGTAATTCCACCGATATTTTTCCCGACATTTTGCTCAAGTTTTGTGTGGATTGCGATTTAAAATGTTCAAATTCTTCGTTTTGTTGTTGCTTTTGGAAATTGTCCAACATTTGCTGGGACGCATAGAGTATATGATGGGCACGATTAGTAGGAGGTTCACTTAATATGGGCAATTGTATGCTTAAAGGTCGCGCTACAACCACAGTAGGAGGCGGTGCACTTATTGTTTTATTCGTATTTATTAAATTATTTACGCGTTTATTTTGTTCCGTTAAAATTGTATCCGTTTCCAAATTCAATGTGTCATTGTTTACGTTCGTTGTTAAACTAACCGTTGTTACTGGTGGTGGTTCATTGCTGGATTGTGTTGCTGTTATTAGCAGTTCACTGCGTTCCCCATTTAGTTCTGCTGTTTCATTGTTATCGTTGTGTTTGCTTATTGGCTGTGTTTCATTGCCACAATTCTCTGGACAGCTCTCTTTTGTGAGCTTAATTTTTTCCATTTGTTGTGTTGAATAAATCTCTTTATAGAGTGTAGTCTTCTCTTTGATCACTTCGTTGTCAGTGTCATCATGCTCTTGACAATTGTTATCTTGTACTTCTCTTTTTAAAAACTCTTCATTGTATTTACTGGCTATATTTTCATTTTCTTTGGTATTGTAAATGACCGTGGCATCAGCATTATCTAACAGCTCATCTTCACTTTCATCTTCAGCAGCCTCTGGGCGTTGTTCTTCATGGCCCTCCTCTGAGGACTGTTCTTGCCAACAGTATTTAGAGACCACAGGGCAAAAACTAACTTCTTTGCCAAAAGAAGTGCGAGAACCAGCCGGCAATAGAATACCTAAAGGTTTTTGGGTTTGCGTCAGAGGCAGCTGGTGCATAGAGGTGTGAGCACTAGATACAAACATGTCATCTTCGATATCATCGTCTTGATGATTGAAATCATAAGCATTTAGGTTGGGTGTAGAGGAAACCAAATTTTTCTTTTTCGCACTGTTGGCTTGGGAATGGAATCTACGCTTGGGCAAGGCTCTTGTTTTGCCCAGATCTTGTGTAGACAATTCCCGGCAGTCAAAATTGCACTTTTCTAAGCTTTGAGCGTAGCTGGTTTTAAGAACAGTGGGATCTTGATCAAATGTTTTGCTAACACCACCATCACCAAGGCCACTCTGCATAATGGCAGCAAAACTGTAGTCTTGTGTCAGACTATTAACTTTTTCCTCTACTTTTTTTTCACGTTTTTGCCGGGCCGGTGGTTTGCGTATCACCAATGAAACATATTGTATCTGCTCAGCTTCACTGCTGTCCTCGGTAGCCGTACAACTAGAATTTGAACCTTTTCTTGTGTGTATCCTCTGTGGCTCTTCGGGTACCTGTTTTATATCAACTGCATCAGTTTCATCGACTGGCTTATCATTTAATATGGAAGCCGTACGATCAAAATGTGCCGATAGCTCATCTAGTAGAAAATTATTTTTACAAACAATTTCTGCCTCATAATCAGATGAGATTCTTTTTTCAGCAGACATTTTTCGTGGTATATAATTCTCTTGTTCCACTTCCAAATTCAACAAGGCCAAATTGTGATACGATTGATGCAATAAACCTAAATTTTTAGCATCCGCAGAGAATGAAGGCGTTTCCAAATCTAAATTTTGTTCAAAACACCAACTTGAGCTTCTCTTGATATTCAATAAATCCACATTTAGCTCTTCACTACTTGTTAGGGAATCACTGTCACTTGTAGTGTCGTCTGCTGTCTGATTACTTTTAGCAGTTTTTGTTTTTTTAAGTTTTTTCTTGCGTCCTATAGCATTCAGTTCGTTTGGCACGCTAGACGTTTTTACTGGCCAACTCGGCATTAAATTATGAAAATTTTTGCGTAACCTTAGAGGCGAATAGTCACTATCAGAGCTGTTAGCACTGTAACCTAAAGTTAAAGGGCAAGTTTTTAGCAAACGTGTGCAAGTCTCAGATGTAGCTGAGCTGCTGCAATTTTTGTTATAATTTTTATGATTTTTCACAGTTTTTGTAGAAATTTCATGTTTTTTTAAAGATTCGGGTGTGGACACTGCCAAAGAATTACTCTCGTTTATTTCTGTATCCACAAATTCAATACTAGAACTAGAACTTTTATCTGTTATTAATTGTATTTTTTGTTCGATTAACTTTTTTCTCACTTTCTCATTAAAAGTGGCGGCGAGTTTCAAGTCCAACAATATTTCTTCACCACAATTTTTACAATTTATCGTACTATTTTCAACATTTCCTTTAGGAATTTCATTTTTATTTTTAAAATTTTCTTTGCGGTTGGAATTTTCTTTACATTTTTGGCAACAGAAATTGATGTGCTTGAGTAACGTTTTGAAAAACACTTTTTCACCACAATTTCGACACTCGTTTAGCTCATTTAGCTCTTCGTCTAAGATATTTTTACACTCTAAGCACTCATTTTCATTTTCAATTAAAAACTGTGCAGCAAGTTCGACTCTTTTGGTCGCGGAATTTGAGAAAGAAATATTTTCAAAATTATTTTCCAATTTTCCGCTACAAACTTGAACGTTTTCGTTGTTAGATGTTTGCAGTTCACGTAGATCGTTTAAACTAATTTGTGATGTCGAATTTTCCTCTTCGGCCAGAATGGCTGAAGATGATGATGATGATGATGAACACATTGAGGATTGTCTGGCGGTGTTAGAGGAGGAGGGCATTAACCAAGTGAAAGAGGCTTTTGATGCGCATGTCGTGGCAGATGATGCTGATGAGGCTGAAGAAGATGTACATGAGGTGTTTGAATTGTTGCTGTTTGTAGATGAATGAGAGGATGTAGATGATGATGTCGACACTTCTGACGATACCGGCGATGGCGAGTGAGCTTCTGTGCGCTGTTTATGCCGTATGAACTCTAATTGTGGGGAGAGAGGCGGGGATTTGACAATGGTTTCTTGACTTGTGGCGGTAATATTTTTAAATTCACTTAAAACGGAATGTTTTTTATGGTTGCTGGCCTGCTGCTCAGCATTTAGTTCAATAAACATGTGTGTGTTATTGCTGTTGTTGTGTATCAATGATTTATTTTCCATTTCTTCTTCCTCTTCTGAAAATTTCTCATAGTTTTTCAACAAACTTTGGGATTTGCTACGCCTCAAGCCAAAACCCAAAGAAGGCTCACAATAGCCCGAATCTTCCGACAGATTTTCTGCAGAACTTTTGCCTTTTTTGCTTTGCTGGGAATTGTTGCTGTTGATGTTCTTTAACATGAAATCATTATCATGGCAATCGTTGGGCGAAAGCACACTTTGAGCTCTAGAGGAGCCCTCAGAGCCTTCCGATGAATACTCGGAATCTGATCTCAACTCAGCCATGTGAGAGCTAATTTTTAAATTGGCAGATCTAGAGAAAGTATCACCAGTTGCGTGATTCATATCATCAAAATTCAGCTTGTCCAAATCATAATAAGTCTGATGCAAACGGCCATCTAAAGATTCGTATTTCTTGAGCAAAGAAGCTTGTGAACCACGGCGACTGTTGCTGGCGGAATTATTGCCTGAGTTGGAGGCAGCTTTTGTAGCGTTTTCCTCATTATTCTCAAAGCTTAACAAAGAGGGTGAGGAATTGCCCAAACTATTCATGCTGGCATGCTGTTCCTGCAGCAGCAGTTGACGTTCCAAAGACTCAAATTGTATGAGACTAGAGGAACGGCTTAAAGAATTGTATGACAGGGAATCTGAATCAGAATAAAAATCATCAAATCCACGACGACTGCCCACACTGCTGCGCTGCTGACTGTTGGTACCCCAAGAATCCCGTGAAAAGTTTTCATAATTTAAAAATCTTTCCAGGCTGTTGTTTTTCATTAAATCTGTATAAGGGCGCCTCAATATCACCTCGTCTTCGTTTAAGCTTTGCGCTAAAGACTCTTCACATCGGCGGGGACGTTTGGCTGGACACAGAAAATCTCTTTCCGAGGTTGAATCGTTATCTGTAAGAGTTTTTATAAAAGTTTAAATTTTTCTTTTAAGAAAAATAAATAAAAATTCTTCTTTTACCTTTATTTATTTCGACTCTTATAACAGAACCTGTGTCTGATTCAGCCGAACTCCAGAAACTAGCCCCAGTGCCGCCTCCAGTGCCACCACAAATAGACTCACTTTCTGTGGCAGCTTCACATTCAGCATCACTGCCTTGTTGTTCATATTGTTGCCAGGAATTTAAAGCATACTCTTCGTCCTCTGATGTCTCTTCCATAATCGGCTCCAACATTTGTCTTGATGAGGACAAATAAATAGCATCTGCATTTGAGAAGAAGAAACAAAAGAAAGAAATCAAAAAATTAATTTCATTTAGAATTTTTCTTTTCTTTTTTATTCCTGCCTCTTTTTATAACTTGAGCGGTCCTTTGCTTACGCATTTATTTTTATTTAATAAATTCAACCTTCTTAATGTGATCTTGTTTTGAAACTACCATTTAAATTTCCTTCATTCCTAGATACCGACCAGCACAAGATCTTTTTGCCATTTTTTTTTTTAATTTTTATTTGTTTTTGTTTATCTTGTTCTTTAGCATACATTTTCCCATTTACTGGTTAAGTGTTCATTATGTATTTCTTATGGGATGATTGTTATCTAAGCAATTATTATGACGTTACGTGCATATGTACGTTTGTGCTTTTTTATTTTTTTTTTTAATTGTATTTTTATTATGAAATTTTATTTTCAAACTCATTTTGAATATGATTCATTATGGTGCTTTGGACTTTCATTCATTCTAATAAGATTGCAACATTAATTGGGAAGTATCTCCATAATGATTGATATAGCTGGACTCTTAAATATCATAGGTACTCTGATATGAAGAGGAATCTGTTATGTGCTGTTTCCATAACACAAGCAAAACACTCAAAAATATTTTAAAAATTAGGCGTGTCCATACAATTTGCTGTTTTTATAATGCAAGCGATCAATTCGGCTAAAACACTACAATTTCTAAACGAGTTGATTGCTTGTGTTATAAAAACAGCATAAACAGCCCAATCATGAATATTCCCTAGGAATTTTTTCCCGAGAAAAATTTTGGTTTTTTGGAAAACAATTCCCTAAAGTAGAGAATTTTTGGTAAGAGGAAAGGGAAAATTGGAAAAGCTCCCGGGGAATTTTTATTCATAATTCGGGTGAAAATTGTTCGTTTTCTGTAAACAGCACATAAGTCTTCCATATTATTATTGAGTGTAGCTGTGTGTAAGTAAATGAAAATCACTTTCAAACTTGTTTATGTGGCTGAACCTTCCCTTCAAACTTCTCTTTATTCCACTTCATTGCACAAATGGCCTTCTTCTACGCAAACACAAATTAATCCCTTTTCATCTTTTAGTTTTTTTCTTTCTGTACTGCTTTTTTGTCTCATCATAGAGATGCCGTTTATGCTGAACATGATCAGGATCGTCATACATAAGTGCATACATGCCCACATGCATGTGAATGCATACATATACGTAGTGATGATGCTCATCATGACCATGATTACGATGATAGCAATGATGATGCAGCAGTTGTTGTTGTTGTTGTTTTTATTTTTATTTTTCATTTATTTTATTGTTGCTGTTGCTACTAATGCTGCCTGCTGTCTTTGCAATTAATTTATTAATTTAAGAAAAAATAAAAATAAAAACAACCACAACAACAACTCAAAAACATGTGTGTATGCATGTGCCTATGAAAATAATGCACGAGTTCATCTTTTTTACGCTCTCCCTTTAGTTTTTTATAAAAATGGACAAACACACATACGCACTAACACTTACATACATACAATACTAGGGATTATATATTTTTTTTATTTATTATAATTTTGTTTTTGTTTGCTTTAAGAAGGCTTCTTCATCTTCTTCTCCATGTAGTACAAGAGGGACAAGTTTACGTTTACCATGTACTAGTAAACACCAGGTATGGTAAACGCCATACTAATTAAATGAATTTTAATGAATTTTAAATGCTTAGAAAAAAAAAACAGCCATAAAAACTTAAAAAGGCAAAATTAAATCATGGAAAAATTTTTTGAAGTAAATTTGAATCTCAAGCGATACATTTTTATTAAAAAAAATTTAATTGCATTACCTGCAAGTTGTGACACTGTACCGTAATTTTTAATATATGTATTTCATAAACTAAAAATTGGTTAATTTTCGAACACTTCGGCTTTTATGCTAAAGTTGAATCAATTGACCTGTTATTTTTTAAAGTGGTATAAGTCCATTTTTTTAAAAATGAGTCAGCCATAATTTTAGTGTAAGATGGTGTCTATATCTTATTAAAATTACCATTAAATAATATTTTTTTAATTGGACTTATACTACTTTCAAACATAAAAACTTAGTTATAAAGCTAGAGCTTTATTTTATTTAAAGAAAAATTATTTTCTATCTTAAGGCTAGCAATAAACAACAATTGAGCCGTTATTTTTGAAAGTGGTATAAGTCCATTAAAAAAAAACAGTTAGCGGTAATTTTAGTAAGATGATGTCTATATCTTCCTAAAATTATCACTTACTTATTTCTTAAGACAGTGGACTAATACCAAATTCAAAACTAAAAGCTTAGTTTTATTTAAAAAAAAAAATTATTTTCTATCTTTAGGCCATCTAATCAAATAATTCCATCTCAGGCATTTTAAATAGAAAACACAAATATTTTGGTATTTTGTGACAAAAAGAAATTAAATGATAAAAACAATAAAAAAGGAATGAGTATGCGATGAAAGACAGAAATGCACAAAGAAAACTCATTTTATGTGGAATTAAAGAAAAAGAATTTTACATAAATAAAATGAAATTAAGAAGATGTAAAAGTAAGAAAGAGATTGGGAAAACTATGCATGGCATGGTCTAAAAATAAAACAAAAATAACTTAAAATAGTTTGACTGGAACAAAAATATTGGAGTATGCAGTTTGAAGAGATGAGATGTTGCATGCATGCCTTACTGCCTATTGAGCAAGATTTAAGAGGAATAAAAGAAAAAAATTTCTTTTGGAAACAAATTTTAAAATAAATAAATTAATTCTTTTTAAAATTTTGTTATGAGTGACCCCCATCTGTTAAATTAATAAAAAATATTGATGAATTAAATTCAAGGGAAATTCGCCAACAGAAAAATATTTCAAATTGAATGATTTTAAAGCGCTGACACAGGAAAAATTATATCGAGCAACTCGTATTGAAATTTACAAATTATTTCATATAAAAAAAATTTAAATTTTGATCGATGTCAAGCGATATTGTGTGATAAAAAATTTTTATATGCAACTAATTAAATTCATACAAAAATATTAAACTAAAACTATTTGACCTTTTTTATGCTATAGTTTTCAATATTTTCATATCAATATTTTTCTACACAATGGAGCAGCTTCTTTAGCATATAAGTTATAATTCATTTGAAAGTGCTTGAAAAATTTAGACACATTTTAATAAAACAAGAAAAAGATCAAAACAAATTTACAAATAAAATAAAAGCAATAAATTCATACTTGAAAGCCACACATCACTACAAGCGTGTATAATATTTTATAATAAAAAGTGCTTCAAGTATGCTTGTGAAGCCCTTTAGTGTGTACATACCTTGTTGTTCGAAAGCCGATAAATTCCATTGTGGTGGTGTTGTCAGTACTCCGGCCAAATCCAAATGATCCATGTTTAGTTTAATAGTAAATTTTAAGCCTTAAAATTTATTAATTTATTTAAAATTCTTTTTCGACTGGCAGTAGTTTCCATCAAAAGAACAATTTCGTCGTATTTTTTCCATACACTTTGGCTAAGCAATTTGATTTTTTTATTTGTTGATATTTAGTACTGGAATTTTATCTAAAATGATTGCCCAGCAAATTAATTAATTTTTGCACACACGTTTGTTACTGTGATTAAGCACCTTTGTTCACTGCTTTCAGCTACTTTTCTTAGTTTAAAGTAATTTTTTGTTGCTTGGTTGATTAGCTTTATTTAATTCCTTTTTTTTTTAAATGCGTTTTATTTTTTAATTCTCTTTTCTCTTCTCCATTCACTTGCATGTGAAAATTATAAACAGTTTTTTTTTATATTAATTTTAGGTAGTATTCGTTAGCAAAAATGATATCTGCAATAAGATAAGCAAATTAAAAAAATTAAGAGAGTTAGTTAAGCAAATAAATTAGGGTGAAGAGTAAATTGTTTCAAGATAAAATTTTAATCAAGAAACGGTAAACTAATTTGGTGTTGCCATAAACAAGCGATCGACATCAACTCGTTTAGAAATTTTATATGAAAATTACTACAAAAAATTAAGTGATTTTTATATAAAATTTCTAAATTATGGCAACAGCATTACGAACAAGCTGTTTAAAGGAAACAAACAATACAAATCGTCTAAAATATTGCTAAGGAAAGCACTAAATTTTTTAAATATTTTTGAAAGTTTTTCATTAACATTTTTTAGACCTTTGGATTGCTTGTTACCGAAAAGCAGCTTATTAACTTTAAGCTTTAAAATTATATAAAATAACACAGAATTAAAATATTAAAGGGAAACAATTAATATTCAAATATTTTTTATTCGCAGCTGAGATCATACATCAATAACTAATTAAATTTCTGTATTTTACTTTTTCTATTCAATTTATTTATATCCAACAGTTTGAAATATTAACAAAAATTTCGTAAAATTTTACTCTTTCTTGTTTTTTCTTTTTATACAAATGCGTAAGTAATGTTTATAATCTTTTTTGATATAGAAACAATTGAAATTGTTTGACCTTGAAATGAGAATATGAGTGAGAATATTGAAATGAACTTTTATATATATAACAGACAAAAAAAAAAAACTGAATTTAAAAATTAGAAAAAAAAATTAATTAAAAAAATTAAACAAAAAAAAAAAAAATTACAACAAAAAATAAAAATTAAAGAAAAAAAAAAAAAAATTAAACAAAAAAAGAAAAATAAATTAATAATGTTAAACAAAAAAACAAAAATAGAAAAAAGTTCAATTAAATAGAAAGCAAATTCTGAAATTTCAATAAAAATAAAATAAAAAATTATTGAAAAAAAAAATTAAATTAAATAAATTTATTAAAAAAAGATTGAAAAAATTAGAAAAAAAAAATAAAATAAAAAAAATTAAGTAAGAAAGAATTGAAAAAATTATATAAAAAAATAGAAAAAAATTATATTTAAAAATAGAAATATATTATAGAAAAAAATTATATAAAAAAATAGAAAAAAATTATATAAAAAAAGAAAATATTAAAAAAATTAAATAAAAAAAATAGAATTTAAAAGTTGCAAGTAAATTCAAAAAGGTAATTAAATTAAAATTAAATAAAAACAATCAAACATAAAAAAGAAAATATATTAAAAAAAATGAAAAAAAAATTAATTGAAAAATTAGAAAAAAAATAATATTAAACAAAAAAATACTTTTAAAAAATTAAATAAAAAATAGTAAAATATTAAAAAAATTGAATTAAAATGGATATTTTATTAAGCGTCAGGTTTCATTTTATAAATTTATTTTTATATCGATATTTCGCTCCAACTGGCGTAGCTTCTGCAGGATAAATTTAAAATTAAAATAAATTTATAAAATAAGACCGCAAGCTTAATAAATTAGCAATTTTAATTAAAAAGAAAAAGGTAAAATAAACTAATAAATAAAAGATTAAAATTTAAAAGTAGCAAGCAAATTCAGAAATTTAATTTAAAAAAATAAAATAAAAAAGAATTTTAATTTAAAAAAGTAAAATAAAAAAGAATTGAAAAAGTTAGAAAAATAAATTAAAAAAATTAAACAAAAAAAAAAATAGAAAAAAAATTGAATGAATAGAAAATATTAAAAAAAAAATATTTAAAAAAAATAATAAAATAAAATTTTCATTTAAAAGTAGCAAGCAAATTCAGAAATTTAATTAAAAAAATAATAAAAAAGAATATTTAAAAAAACAAAAAAAAAAATGAAAAAATAAAATAAGAAATGGAAATATTAAAAAAATAATAATAAAAAAATTAAACAAAAAAATAGAAAAAAGTTAAACAAAAAAAAAAATAGAAAAAAATTAATAAAAATAACAGAATTTAGAAGTAGCAAACAAATTCAGAAATTTAATTTAAAAAAATAAAATAAATAAGAATCAAACATAAAAAAATTAAATAAAAGAGAATTAAAAAAAAATAAATAAAAAAGAATTTAAAAAATATAAAAATTTATTAAAGAAAAAAAAAATAGAAAAAATGTATTAAAGAAAAAAAAAGTTACAAAAAATATATTTAAAAAAATAGAAAAAATTAAAAAATTCTTTAGCAAATCACACATTAATTCTGTTTAGTGTCATCGATATCGGTATTATAGTTCTCAATATGGGATTTCAAATTATCGACAAGCCGCACTGTGTCGCAAACTCTGAAATTATGCCAACTTTTTAAAAAAATTTTACACTTTAAGCTTCAATTCACAAACATTATTTTGTAATTTTAGCCGTAAGAAATTTTACAAGAACTTGTTAATTAATACGGTGCATCATCAAAAATTAAAATTTTATTTGTTTTTAATCTTCTAACTTTTTTGAAAACATATGACGTTATGAGCTGCCCTCAAATAAATTAACCTTAAGGGGAATCTAGAAATAGTTTTTAACATTTTTACTTTTAAAACAAAAAACCCAAATTTTTTATTTTTTTTTTTCAAATAAATTTGTTGGCATATAAAAAGGTGTGGTATGCCCTCCATCAAAATTGCACAATTTTTGTTTTACCCTCTCCTCCAATTTATAATAACAAAAAAAAAAAAAAAAAGAAAAACATCTTACTTCGTCTCGTTGTGTTTAATTTAAATTATTTTTAAAGTGTTTAGCATTTTGTCTTAATTGCTATAAAACACAAAAAACAAAAAAGTTACAGCACACGAAAAAATTCATTTTGTACTAAATGCGGAAATTTAAATAAATATTTTTGTTTCTGGGTGAATTGTAGGCTTATTTGAACATTAGTGGGCCATGTGTGTTTTGTTTTGAATACAAAATTTGCACAAACATGAAAGAAATAAGTTCAAAGTTATTTTTAGTATAAAACAAAAACAAGTAAAAAAATTTAAAATAAAAAAAAATATATTTACACAGAAGTTAATCCAAATCAGCAGCAGAGGGGCATTATAAAAGTGAGAGTACAAAGTCACTTGGTGTTTAAACACACAAAGAATGTTGTTGTTTAAATAAAAATTATTGTCATAAAAGAAATTTATATATTTTTTTAAATTAAATGAAAACGAGTTATTCAAATTCGATTAACAGATACAAACAATTAAAAATGCAAATTCTTTTATTTATTTTTTTTTTTATAAAAAAAAAATTGGAAATTGGGAAGGAACTTTCCCCATATGGAATGCAGCGATTTGTCCTTTCCTTTTTCGATTTTTTTTTTCATTCTCCTAAATGAAGCAGATGATGACACGGAATATATGAGCACTACTCGAAATAAAATTGGTTTTATTTGTTCAAAAATAAAATTCGAAATTGCAAAACAAAATTTCCTCTAATTCGTACCTTTACGTTTTCAAAATCTTTTCAGTCGTTACTAAAATATGGTAAAAGTCGTGTCCGATAAAATATATTTTTCAGAACAAAATCTTTAAATTTTTAACTTAAAAAAAATATTTAAAATAGAAAGACAAAAAATCACCGCTTTTAATACATAAAGTATCATTAGTTTCTAACAAAATGAACCCTCATACCAAAGTACTGTTACTCTGAGGGATTTTGTCAATTTCCACACGAACCATAAAAGACTACGGTACGCGACACACACGAGTTTGAAGGGGAGGTTGTCTAAATTTGTAATCTACCTCCCAAATAGTCAGAAATTGCTTTGGATTATTTTAAAAAATTTTTTAAATATCCTCATTTCTCTGTGGGCTTTTGTTAAATTCAGATTTCTTCGATTTTCCACTTGAAAATTACTAAAACCAAAAAGGAATTTAATCTATAGTTTTCTGAAAGTGTTTTAACATTTTCTGATAATTTTGTAAATTTTATTTTATGATGCAAAACGGTAAATTTAAAAAAAAAATTTAAAATAGTTCAAAGTAACTTCTCAGTATTTGAGCGGTAGATTAAAAATCTAGACAGTCTCCCCTTTAAAATGATATGTGTCCCATCCCTCTATCTTTATAGGTTCGGAGGGAAGTTGCTAAAATCACTAAGGGCAACAGCACTGGGGTATATAGAAATTTCAAAATAATCCAAAGTAACTTCCGAACGAACCATAGAAGATTGCGAGATGGGACACACACCATTTTAAAGAGGAGCTTCTCTAGATTTATAATCTACCGCAAAAAAACTCAGAAGTTTCTTTGGACTATTTTTAAATTTTTTTTTGGAAATTTCCATATACCGCATTGCTGTTGCTTTGAGGAATTTTTAACATTCCCCACTTTGCCGAGGTACCATTCCCAATTTTGCCAATGAAAATTACCAAAATCAAAAAGGAATTTAATCTGTGGGTTCTAAGCTTTCTAGAAGTGTTTCGGAAAACTTCGCAGTTTTTATTTTATGATGCAAAACGGTAAAGGCTAAATCCTTTAGAGGACATTAAAAAAAATTTAAATACGCCAAAGTGATTTCTGGCCAATTAGATGGCAGCTTACTAATATAGAAGACCTCCCCTTTAAAACGGTGTGTGTCCCATCACTCAGTCTTTTATGGTTCGTCTGGAAATTCACAAAATTTTTGTTGGGTATGAGGGAATTTCAGAAAAATTTTAAAAACACTTCAAAGTGATTTCTGAGTAACTGGGAGGCAGATTACAAATCTAGAGGCCCTTCCCTTTAAAAGTGTGTAGCCCATCTTGTAAAAAATAGACATTTGAAATCATTGCTTCAAAATACTTGAACAAAAGTTGTTCGTTGTTGCTGTTATTTCATAAAATATTAAAAAAAAAATTAATCTTAATTACGAGTACTGGATCTTTTTTTAATAAATTATTATAAAAAATATATTAATTAATTAAATAAAAATAAAAATCTGTGCAATATTCATTTCCTATAAAAAAAAAAGAACTGACGGTAGCTTTTTGCGTACAATTGTATTGCAAATGTTCGTATTTTGTTTATGTACGAAAGAAGCTAACGTTTACTTGTAGACCAATAGACCCTTATAATTTATAATTTTTAATAAAAAAAAAATACAAATATTTTGCCTTAATTTTCTTTTACAAAAATAAATTAACAATTCATTTGGAAATTGAATTATAATAACACAAAAACCACTACCCGTGATGGATCTGACTGCATCTAAGCATTTTGCGCGACTCCCCAAAGGAGTACTTTTCCGCTTTACATATTTACATACAATTTTTAAATTGATGTGGTTGATGGTGCAGAAATATTTTCTTTACCTTTTCTTTCTGGCATGCTAAATACACAAATAAACACACACACACACAAGAATAAATATTTTTCAAATCGAATTATTTTTTTTTGTTCCATCGACCACAAATTGTTTATGGTTAAATGAACGTTTATTTACAATATGCTTTTTCTGCTGTTGGTTGGAAAAATATAATTTACAAAATATTTCTTGTGCTTTTGTGCGTCATTAGAAAATATATTTTTTTTTAAACAAAAAAAAGAATAATAATAATAGAAATGTTTTTTGAAATTAACAAGTCCCTATTTGTACTTTTTAAATTGAGTTATTTTAATATTTTTTTAAATTAATTTTTTTTAATTTCTTTTAAAATTTTTTTAAATTTTTTTTTAAATTTTTTTTTAATTTTTAAAAAAAATTTTTTTTTAATTATTTTTTTTTACTTTTATTTTATTATTTTTTTTTTTAATTATTAAAGTAATTAAATATACAATATTTTCGGGTTATTATTATTTTTTTTGAAATCTTAAGTCATTAAAAAACTTAATTTTGCTTGGGAAAATAAATTTTGAAGTTATTTTTTGTGTGGTGCAACTATTTGCCCTCGGACTTGCAATTTGTGACAGGGTTTTTTTTTATTTATTATTGAAAACTATTAATTTAGCAAAAATCACGTTTTAGTGTAATTTTTTTTAAATTTCCATAAATTGTTCAAATTTAAAAAATACTTTTTTAAGGCCATTTTTTTTTTTGTTAATAAAATGTAGAGAATTCTGCTACTTGCTAAAATGAATTTGTCCTCATTGTAGCAAGTGCACTGAATAATAAATATTTAACAAAAAAAAAAAAAAAAAATTTATGACTTTTCTTTACAGACAATCTTTACTCAAGAGTAGTGTTGCCAGCAAATGCAACTTTTAGCAAGATGTACAGTGAGCAGCTAAATAAATAAATTAACGCTTTTAATTGGGCAATACTGGTACTTAATAAGCAAAAAACTAAAGCGGCCAATACACGGCAACCACAATATGCACGGAGTAATTTTTAAGAAAAATTAAAATAGACTTTAAAGTCAATGTTAACGAAATTTTTCATAAATTTTACTTTAAAGTCTAAGTAATTTTTTTTTTTGATAAAATTATTAATTGTGTATTCTTGCTGCTATCGTGTATAGCCCGCTTAAGAGTAAAAATCTGTTTAACAAAGTGCGATATTAATATCTTGAAAATAGATAATGGGTGATACGAGTTAAATTTATTAACAAATGTGTTAAAATAAATATTTGATAAGAGCGTGCAAACGATTTAAAAAAATGAATAACAAAAACTTAAAAATAAAGCAAACAAAACAAAAAGCAATAGTAACAAAAATAAGGTATTTATTTGATATCAAATACAGTTCTGGAACTTTTATAAAAATTAAATTTAAACTAAATTTTTTTTTTTTAAAACAAACTGCCTAACAAGACTTAAAAGAATAAAAAAGCGTTTAAACAAAGAACAGCCACTTTAAATTTGAATAACTGTTAACCACAGAGTTACCAGAGGTTCGTGCGATATGAAAAGCTCACTCACCTTAGTTTTACGAGTCGTTTGGGTTAATACGTTTTAATAAAATTAAATAAATTCGTTTTCGTTGAATATTTTAATGACTTTTTTTTTCAAATTTGAAAATAATTTTAAGTCAGGTATATTCCATTTTGATTAAACACCAAACACAACATACACTGATTTTTTAAATAACCAGATGCTATAAAGAAATTTTATTTTAATGCAATAATTAAATAAATTATAAATCATTTAAATGCAACAAGAATTTTAATCTTTTTTTTTTTTTTTTTGATGTAGAAAGAAACGCCTCTTATTTTTTTAAAACATTAACATTTAATCGTAATCGTTACTTAAATAACTGTCGTTGCAACAAAACAAAAAATAAACTAAAAATATGTAATTGCCACCACCGCATTCTCAGAGGTGAGTATGATTACTGATCGTCATCATTAGCAAGTGTTTTACGGAAAAAATTATTATTAAAAAAAAAATAAAAAATAAACAAAAAAAAATTAAATAACAACAGAAAATGTTTGAAAAAAAAAAATTAAAACAACAGCAACAACAACAACAACAAAAATTAATAAATTTTTATACGTTTCAATAATTTTGTATTTTCATAGGGCGTCAGTTAATAATTATTGAAAATAAAAACAGAGATAAAAGCTACGATGGCTGGGGCACATGGTTTTCAAATAGACAAACGACACACTCACCCAAAGTGATTTACAATAAGTTATACGGTGCTCCCATAGGAACGAAATGCCAGTATAACATGTGTAAGTTTATTCGGCCTGGTGGCAAATTACAGCATTCGATATCTGTCAAAATATCAATGAAATTTAAATTCAGTAACTTTTATTACGAACATTCGTGTCCAAAAAAACAAGTATAACGATTCGGTATACAGTAACTTTCCGACAAAAATATTCCAAGTTTGCGACGAAGTTAACAGCACATAAATAATCAGCGCAAATAACGATTTCTATCGTACCGAATAAAAAACGATAAAATATCGTTATATTTGTTTTTTCGAACTGAATTACACTACTGTTCTGTAAATCGAATGATATCATAACAAATAATTGGCAGAACCAAGAATGATAGAAATACTAGATTAAGCCATCCCGCACATAAAATTTAAAATGTAGCACAAATGACGACACGGAATGTATTCCTATTGGCTAATAAATTACAGCTAAATAAGAGATAGAGAGAGCGATTTTTTTTCTTCAAACATGAGCATGGCCTAAACCTGTCTTTCTATCACTCTTGGTTTTTTCAATCATTCGTTTTGGTATCATTAGAACTTGTTTGTTTGTTGTATATTTCCAATACAACATGTACTATGCCCTGCCCTATTGAAATCCCCTTTTTTTTTAAGAGAATTGAATTATCGCTAGGTTAAAAAAACAATTTGTATCTTTTTGTTTTAGTTATAGAGAGCGTGTACATGAACAAATTAGTAATTTGTCTGAGTCATAAATATGAGTTGAGCTTTTTTTTTATTTTGTCTTACAGAAAAGGGGTTGTTTCTCAATTTTACTAAAAATAAAAACAAAAATTAATCACGTAGTATTAACTAAAGGCTTTTATATGGCTTACAAGCACTTTTTATTATAAAATATTACACTTGTTTGTAGTGATGTGTGGCTTTCAAGTATGCAGTGTGCAGCCCTTTAGTACTAACTCATTAAAATATTTAAAATAAAAAGAGGTTTTCAGTATCAATAAAATAATCTATGCGAATAAAAACAAATATTCCTTAAAAAAAATAATTTAGGAGAAAAAACCTTTTTTACCATCTGCTAATAACACAATTTTGGACCAGAACAACTGAAAACTGTTTTGGAGTGCTGGTTTCAAATCTTTACTTGGTTCATGACATATGAACTGTTAGTTCTAAAAGTGGTATAAGTCCATTTAAAAAAAAATTACCCAGCAATAATTTTACTTGATAAAATTACCGCTAATAATTTTTTTTAAAGTGGACTTATACTACTTTCAAAAATAACGGCTAAAATGTACAATAAAATCAATTTAATAAATTTTTCTGTTTGAAAAAAATAGAAAATAAGCTTTTTTTTAAAGAAAATCTTAAAATCTTTCTGGCTCCTTTGCGTAATTTGTAAAAACAATAAAAAAAAAAAATATTTAAATAAATAATAATTCTAATAAACTTACATAATTAATGAGATCACAAGAAAATTCATGTTGTACATACCTGTAAACAAAGAGAAAAATATATAAATTAGTTTAATTTTTATCTTAAAAAAATATTTTTTACTTTATAATAATTAAAATGTTGGCAAATAGTTACTGACAAATAACATGAAATAAAAAAAAGTAAAAGTAATTATATATTTTTTGTCAATTTTTTTAATTAAAATTCACGGTTTGTAAAATGACTTAAAAATTTTTTTTCTAAAATAATTAAAAAAAAATATAATTTGAACTAAATTCAAAGAGGTGTGCTCAAGCACGAATTCAAGATAATTAAAGCAATTAATGAAAAAGTCTTGTCTTTTGCCCAAGCACTGACAAATCAAATTATTTTTATTAAAATAAGCGGCTGCTTTATTGTACTCGTACATTTTAAATCCAACACCATCTCATGAGCAGATTTTAATACACAAAATGGAAATGGAAATTAAAAAAAAAAATGCAAATTGCAAACTTCCTACTAACTTTTGAGAAACAACAAGTTAGAGCGCTATAATCAGCCAGTTCGGTACTAAAATATCTTAACTATATGGTAACCCAAAATATTAAATAAAAAGAAAAATTCAAAAACAATTGAAAAGAAAAGCAACAAGAAGAACCTCCAAAACAAATTTAAAATTAAAAAAAAAAAAAAATTCCAAAAAAAACAAACGGAATAACAAACTAACAAAAACCTTATTTCTAAATTACGCTGTGAAGGGTATAATAGCAAGATTAATTAAAGAAAATAATGAAAAACTACAAAATAAATTTAATACTAAAGAAAATAAATTTTTTTTCGAATAACAATAACAAGGAAAAGAAAAAAATTCATTTCGTTTCCAAAAAGTTTTATGTAAATCAAATGAAAGAAAACAAGCTGTCAGCCAGCTTAAAAGAGGAAAATAAGTTTACATTTTAGTGGGCGGAATTTTCACTGGATTAAATTATTAAAATTAACAAGAAAAATTTCATAAAAAAAATAATTAGAAATTTTTGGAAAGTAATAAAATATTGTGAGACAAACAGCTAAAAATGGACTTAAAATTAAAAGCCACAGCAAAATTAAAATTGATTTTAATTTTATTATTTTTTATTACTCTTAATTGCATGGAAAATGTAACTTTTGTTAGTACCTAAAACCTAAGCGATTACTTTCCAAGCTAATCAGTATTTAAAATAAGTGGTTACTTTTTAAGTAGTCGATTTTTTAGGCTACTGGTTACCTAATAGACCTTTTAAACTAACCGATTATTTTTTAAATAATCGGTTACTTTTTAAGCAATCGATTTTTGAAATAACTGGTTACTATTATACTATTTTAAATAATCGGTTATTTTTTACCCATACGGTATTTAAGCATCTGGTTACTTTTTTAGGCAACTTTCTACTATATTAAATAATCGGTTACTTTTTAGCAAATAGGTGTTTAAGGCTTCTGGTTACTTTTTTAAGTAATTGATTTTTAGTTTACTTGTTACTTTTAAAATAATCGTTAGCTTTGTAAGTATGTAATAGATTTCTTTGGTAGCTTGTTACTTTTTAAGTAATGGATTCTTAAGGTACTTGGTGACTGTTAAGTAATCGCTTTCTTTTTTAGTATTCGTTTTTTTGAGGTGACTTATTAATTTTTACATAATCGTTTAATTTTTAAATAGTCCGTGTTCTGGCACTTGAGTTACTTTTTAAGTAATCAGTTACTTTTTAAGTAAGTTAGTCACTGTTTATTATTAAGTAATCAATTTTTTAGGTAGCTGGTTACTTTCCAAGTAATCAATTCTTGATGTAGATGGTTACTTTTAAATAATAGGTTACTTTTTAGCTAATAGATACTGTAAGCAAATGGTTACTTTTTAAGTAATCGATTTTTTAGGTAGCAGGTTACTTTTAAATAATAGTTTACTTTTTAGCTAATAGATATTCTAAGCAACTGGTTACTTTTTTAGTGATCGACTTTTTAGGTAGCTGGTTGCTTTAAATAATCGGTTACTTTCAAAATAATTAAGTGTTTTAAGTTAGTACTAAAATATTAAGAAGCTTTCTAAATAATCGATTTTTTGAGGTAGCTTTTTACTTTTTACAAAACCGTTTGCTTTTTAAGTTATTATTTTTAAACAATTAGTAACGTTTGAAGTAAGCGGTTTATTGACAACTGGTTATTTTTAAAAAATGAGTTGCTTTTTAAGTAATCGGTTTTTTTAGACAATTTATTTTTAAAAAATGAGTTGCTTCTGAAGTAATCAATTTCGTTGGTAACTGATTACTTTTTAAGTAATCGGTTTTTTGGCAACTAGTTATTTTTAAGCAATCGGCTACTTTTTAAGTAATCGGTTACTTTATATTTAATACGTTAATTTCTATTTTTCGTTTCTTTTTAGCATAAATTAAAAAAAAAAAAATTTCAGCTGGTAATCTGGTTACTTGAATAATCGATTATTATAATTTTTAAATTTTGAATTTTAGCAACACCAAATTTTGATATTTTAATACTCGATTTAAATACTTCCGTTCTGCATTTGCATATGATTGTTTTTTTTTAAGTTTTTCGCAATCCATTAACACTTCTTTAGCAAATCTGGTATATGAACAAAGAATCTAAGCAAAATATGTACGCACATACGGGTGTCTGTATGTAAAACTTTACAAAATTTTGCAAGAAAATTTTCACACCAAATACTATTTTGTTGATTTCATGCAATTCGAACATACAAACAAAATTTCAAAATCTCTTACGAAAAATAATAATAATGTTTACAAAAAACTTTAACAAAATAGCAGAAACAAAAAACTAATGATATTCGCATCAAACAATGCAAAATTCCCAAAATAAACTCATCATGATAATAAACGCAACATTGTTTTGCTGCTTCTGAAAGAAAACAATGCCTTTGAAATGGAAAAAATTATTCCCATCATAAATTTCATTTTGCAGCCAAAATAATAAATTTATTTTAAAAAAAGATGCCGATCTAAAAGCTGGCATTAATATTTTTTAACAAAACTTGGTGAAAGTGTAGCTTAAAGTTTTTTTGGTTACTTATAATGCGATCTAAAGCTAAAGACCTGATACATATTGCGTGTCTCAGTTTAACTATGACATTTACTAAATGTAGCAGAAAAAAAAATGCTAAATTTACAGGGTAAAGAAATTTCAAGCTTCATAAATTATTTTTTTCTTTAATTAAATAATTTTTTTTTAAATGCTGAAATAGTTTTTAAAGTCTTTAAAAAGAAACAAAGAATGTTTGTTTGATTTCAATGACACCAGCAAAATAATTTTAAGGTGGCAACACGAATTGTTTTTTAGGTTTCCAACTTGAGTGTTTTCTTGGTTCAAGAACACTTTTTTTTGGAATGATTGTAAAGTTTAAGAAACGAAACTAACATAATTTTTTTTTTACTTTAAAAGAATTAATTATTAAAAAATTAAATTAAATAATATTTTTTTTATAGTTAAACTTTTAAAAATTTTATATTTTTAAAACTTCTTGGTAGTAAAATATTTTTGGCTAGACAAAGTTTTAATTCAGTTTATTATTTAAAAAAAAATCGTTTATAAAAATAGATGGTCTTTTTTAATTAAGTTAAATTTTAACTTGTCATTGTTACTTAGCATTGGGTACAACTCATACAGTCGATCTCAAACTCGCTCAAACTCAACATCTTTTATCACATATTTTCTTTATAATTTTATCACAATTCTATTGGAATAGTAACTTTTTGTTGTTTTAATACAATTAGAAAAAGTTCTATAAAACTTATTAAATTTTTTAATATTTTAAACTTTAAAATTGCATTCTGCTAAACATGTTTCATACTGAGTTTGAAATCGTATCAAATCGGTGGAACAAGTTGAACCCAAGTCTATTGTTAGCTGGTCATTTTTTTAATTTAAATTTAGTAATTGCAAAATGATTTTACAATTTGCTTGCTCTTATGGCAAAAATTTTAAATATTTTATTCTTAGAACAGAAATTTTTTTTTGAGTTATAACACTTTTAAAATTAATGAGCGATATGTATGCATTTATATGAACTTATTAAACACAAATTATGCAAAAAAAAAAAAAAAACATGACAATTTTCATAAAAAAAAAACAAAAAAATTTTTTTAAACAAAGAAATATAACGCATATTTGAAAAGATTTAAATTATCATAAAAAATAAATAAAAATGAATAAAAAAGTCAAACAAAACTCTGCTTCCTATACACCATAATTCATATTAGAGAAGAAAATACGAAAGCAGTCTTAAAAAAAAAAGAGCAGCACTAAGGCCCTAAACAAGAATCAAACCTTCTCTTATAGGTTGATATATGTAGGTTAGCCACTAGAACAGTCTTACCACTACTTAGAGGTACTTGGAAAATATGAAATGGATTGTAAACATATTCAAATCTGTAGCCAAATTATAGCAAAGAAATATAAAAAATATGGTAGAGGCAACCATATTCTGGTGGAAACATGGTATGGTTGGATTTATGATTGCATCTAACCATATATTTTTAAGCCAAACATAACGGGTGCGGCAAAAGTCCCGCTACCATTTTGATTGCCTACAACTTTGCTCAAAGAAAAGCTAAGTAAATTTGGTTGTCATAAAAAGTTTATTTGGTCTTTAAATTTTTTTTTTCGTTATGATCGGAATATTGTCTAAATGGTGATCGCGATTCGCTTTGCCACTTTAGATGAAAAATCTTCAATTTTACCAGACGGACTTTGGATCTATCGGTAGCAATTTTTGGGCTAATAAAATTTTGTACGGGAACATTTTCAAATCAGTTTTCAAAATTCGCCTTAAACTGCCACGTCTCCGAATTTATGTGTCTATCGCGCACCAGAACCACATTTTCAGTACGAGACGTCCGCTGTTTTCCACAACGAGGCCTGTCTGCTGTCGTACCGTACTGCCAATAATTCGCATGTAAACGATAAATTGTGGTTTTGTTAGGAATTGGACGATTAGCACATTTTTAACGCAATAATGCAACGATTATTTTCAATAAATATTGATACTATTTCTACTCGTTCTTGTGGCGTAATTTGGACTTCTGCACAACACAATGGCTAAAGCGAAACTGCGCTAAACGTTACCTATCAATCTGGGGGTCGCAGGTTTTATTCCTGCCAAGACTCTGGGAGCCGATGGTCAAAGTTACCAGTGCTCGTTAAGAAAAATTTAGTCTTAGAATTAATTTCTAATATTAAATAAAAATAATAATATTTCATATTTTGAATTTTCGCATCTCAAAATGTTACTGAATCCCACTAAATGTTAAAACCATTTTTAAAAAATACTATTTAATGCTGATAGCACCCTCGTGGGTCGTTCACATTAACCGGTTATTGTTAAGTATCAATTGGTATGTTTTAAATAATAACGCCCACATAAATTGTTTAACAACAAAAACCATGTGCTTAGGTTTGCTTAAATAGCGAGCAATAAAAATATTTAGCAAGTTAACACGATTTGTTTACGAATATTTTATTTATTTATTTTTGTTTTTATATTAAAAAAGAGTTGTGTGGTGTATACGAAAAGCTGGCATTATTCAAAAAAAACAAGCAACGCAACACACTTTAACATGATAATAATCTTTAAATAAAGCTGACCAAAACCTTTAAAATATTTTAATCAAACTTGTACTTAGGCTCAGGATTATTTTTTTTTTTTTTTTATAATAATTTAATCATGTTACGAATTGAATTGAAATGAAAGGTGAAAGTTTGTTTTCTAAACTGACACAAAATACAACTCACTCAAGTTTGTTTCAAATTGGCAAAAATATACAATAATAACAACAAAAAGTAGACACTTGATAGAAGTTAAAAAGAATTAGGGTTAATTATTTAAAATTTTTGAAAGTCATTTAAATTAAAAAAAAAAAATTAAAGCCGACTTTATGGTTAAGTAACCGGTTACTCTGTCTAAAAAAAGTTAATTACACAACGCAAGCTTTTAAAAATATTTAATGTAAAAAAGAAAAAAATAACCTAAGCGATTATTTTTTTTTAAGTAACCATTAACAATTTTTAAAGTTGAATACAAAAAATTATTTTTGAAATATTTTTTATAAATGTTAATTGAGAGTTAAAAGCAATTAAAAAAAATTAAGAAAAGTTTACTGGTTCCTTTTTTTATATATATATTTTTTAATTAATTTATAACTTGATATTTTATACACAATGTATTAACAAGTTAAATAAAACGCAGCAAAACATTGCAAATTTAGAAAAAAAAATTGTTTTTATGAATTATTTAACATACATTTTGTTTGAGCTGCTGCTGTTTTTATATCTCTTTGAGCGCATTTTAATGTTGATGAAATTCATTGTTAAATTGTTTATTAAACCAGTTTTTGCTATTTCCACTACTACAGGTACTTAGCTCGCAAAATAAAATTGAAAAAAAAATAAAAATTCATATGAATGCTTACAATTCAAATAATATTTCTGCATGATTTTTTATGATTCTTGCAAAAAAAAAAAAACACTGGAAACTGTTATTGTGAAAAAAAAATCATGCAAAATCATAGTATTTTTTTTAAATTAATTATTTAACTAAATCATTATTGTTAGTGTAATGCAATTGGATATTATTACGTAGTACTTGTAAATAATAATAATAATAAGGTATAACAACATCTTAGATAAAAGAAAGAGGAAAACAAGCAACAGTGTTACCAATAAAATTAACAGTGTAGCCAATAGTGGTCATTACCACTTCTAAAATTTAATTTAATTCTTTTTTTCCAAAATAATGCTCTGAAAAACTATAAAATGAAACGTTTGCATTTTTCGTTTCGTTTCTTATCGAATTCTGATTAAAAGTCAACTGGATACCGTGGCTGAACTATTCTTATGAAGTGAATGAAAATAAATATGTCGACTTAAATGTTTTAACATAAACCGTAAATATCTATATTATATTTATCAAATATGTCTTACGTCATTAAATATTTATTTCTAAATAAGTTTTTAGAGATTGTACCAATTTGCAAACAAACCATAGAAGATTACGGGCGGGGACACATATTATTTTAAAGCAGAAGTCGTCTATATTTGTAATCTGCCACCCAAATACTCAGAAGTTTTTTTTAAAATTATTTATAAAATTTTTTTGAAATTTCAATATACCCCAGTACTGTTGCTCTGAGTGATTTTAGCAACTTCCGGACGAACGGACTACGGAATGGCACACAACACATATCATTTTGAAGAGGAGGCTGTCAAGTTTTGTAATCTGCCGCTGAAGTACTCAGAAGTTACTTTGGAAATCGGTAGTGGTACCTCTGCAAAATTGCGAATGGTAAAAAATTCCTCAGAGCAAGAGTACTCTTGTATAAAGGAATTAAAAAAAAAAAATTTAAAAATAATCCCAACAATATCTGAGTATTTGGGCAGTAGATTACTAATCTACACAGCCTTCGTTTTAAAATGATATGTGTCCTATCCGAAAATCTTTAATGGTTGAGCAACAGCACTGGGGTATATGGAAATTTAAATAAAAAATTTTTTTTTTAATAATCCAAAGTAACTTCCGGACGAACCATAGAAGATTGCGAGATGGGACATATATCATTTTGAAGGGGAGGTCGTTTGCATTTGTAATCTACCATATAAATACTCAGAAATTACTTTTTTTTTTTTTTTTTTTTAAATTTCTACTTGCTGTTGCTCTGCAGGATTTTGGCAATCTTTAATGGTTCGTTTGCAAATTGGTAAAATCTCTTACGAAAAGCAACAGTGATTGTGAATGATGCACCTACTCCTATTTAAAGCAGCTATAGAGATTATTAAGAAAAAAATTATTTTCTGTAAAACCAAAATTATTTCAATTAAATTTATAACACTTCAAAAAAATGGCTAATCTGCCATTGCGTCTAACATTTCAAATTTAATTATTTGACAGCTGCGTAGTCTCAATCAAAACTAATGAAATTTTTTATTGTCATTCAAGTGCCACCAAAGCATGTTACTTCAGATTATGAGCTTGCAGTGATATATTAAATGAAAACAACAAACACAAAATTATGAAGTGTTGCTAGAGAAATATTTTGATCAATAGTTTAAATTATGAAGGCGTATGATACACATTTATTTATTTGACAGAAATAGTCGTATGTATTCATGGAAAGTTTTCTTTATTTATTTTTTTTTAATTATTTAAGCATCAATAATAAAAATATATGTTAAGTCTTTTTTTGGTGAAATAACATAACACACATACATAATTTAATTTACATTTGTATGTAATGAATGTGTAAGAGTTTTGAGTCATACCCACAACTGCAACAATTTATACAACCACCCTTCCTTTATGAGGCAACTTGTTGATTACTTACATAAAAGCGACCGCAATTTCCTCTAAGTAGGCGATTCTATTATTATTTTTGTTGCTTAATTCTCCAACTCAAACTCGAGGCGTTAAGATACAACAACAACAACTAACTTAAATTTTTTTTTCAGCAGACTGATAAAAAAACTGTTTGTGGTAGAAAAGTTTTTGAGTATTTTGCTGTTGTTTTGCATAATACCTCAAACCCAGAATTGCATAAATTAATTTGAATAACCCGGAGCTTATTTGTGTATTGCGTTTAATTAATTGGTTTACTATTCGTGGATTAATTTAATTTAATTTCTCAAGTCAACAGACAAAATATTTTTTTTTTTTATAATAGTTCTACATAAATTATTAAGGCCTGCTGGTGTTTACTGATCTCAATGTTGGCTTTCATATTTTCTTTATTTTAATGTGAAAAACATGAATTAAAAAAAATTTTTTTTTTTTAATTTATTAACTTTTGTTTTGCTATTTGAAACGTCACTGTAAAAACTGTATAAAATATTATTAATGTTTCGTTGTAATGTTAAATTTTCCTTTGCAATTTTTTTGATTGTTTTTTATTTTATTTTTTTTGAACAATGTTACGCATGACAGAAGGTTTTTGTTTTAAAATTTAGCAAAACTAATAACTTGTTGCATTTTCAAACGTAAAAGCAAATGCAATTATTTTTGTGTTTAGTTTTGTAGTTTTTTTTTTACACAAATTAAAATTGCAAACTGTAAACTCTGCCACAACAACAACAAATTTTTTTTGTTGCATTACACATGCAACATAAATATTATTTTAAGTACATACTCGTATATCTAGTAGTAAATAATTAAACATATTCATATAAAATTGTTTATGTATAGCAATGAGTACCTAAATATTCATTGATTTAAAATAAAAAACGTGTTTTTAATTGAAGGACAAAATTTATATTCCAAATAATAAAACAAAGTTTGGCATCGCTAGTGTTAATAACAACACCTCAGCAAGCAGCGTTCCCAACAATTTTATAAAAAAATCATTAAGTCATTCTCGTCGTTGAATTTTAGATGAATTTCTAAAAATTGTGAGAGCAATACGTCTTCACTACTATCATGAATATCATTTCCCTCAAATTTTGTTCCCTCTCACCGTGATATATCAATCATAAATTTCCTTTATAGTAAATAATGACACACTGTGGTGTCAGCGCCATCTTTCACTAAGAAAAGCTGCTAGAGTTATTAATAGTAATTAAGGTGATTTAAAAATAATTATTTGTTTATAATTTCATTAAATTAAAAAGAAAACAAAATAATATGAAAAGAAATTTATAAATTATTAAATAAATTGTTGTCTCATGTTGTTATTAAAAAAAAAAAAGAAACGTCACAAAAAACTTAATAAAGAGAAAAATAAATGTCTGCTTTCAAGGAAAGTAAATTGTATAATAACAGCGAAAAGTGAAATCTTATTTTTCGCTATTTAAACATTAAATAGTTTTACTAAAAAAAAAATATATTTTCATATTTCGTTTAAATCAAAATGCTTTTACTAAATACATATTTTTGTAGGGGTGCAAATGTGGACAAACAACACTTTTACAAAAGGTGATAATTTATTTTAAATAAATTTATTGTCTTTTACCTACAAAAAATGGGGCCTTAAATTAAAAAAAAAATTAAATATATATTTAAAAAACACTCTGAATTTTCTTTAAATTTTGACCTCAAATATAAAGAATTCATTGCATAAAAGCAAATTTTTATTCAAATTGTTACGGTCATGAAACATTTTCGAACAATTGTAATTTATAACTCAAAATTTTGACGTTTAAATAAAAATTCATGATATTAAATCCAGTGATGTGCCGAACAAGAAATAGCCAATTAATTTGGTTTTAGAAATTTCTCGTTTTAAAAAAAAAAATTGATTTACAGAACAGTCTCTATAGTTAAAGGAATCGACCGTGCCCACTTTTCAAAGATTTTTAATGATTAAATATCTGCTTTTCAAAGCAATTGACTGAAATTAGATAAAAACGCTTTCTTTTTTCTAAGCATTCTAACTCATAAAGTAAAGAACCGGAACGGGCCGTTTGAGAACGGACAAAACAGTAAGTAATTAATAAAAATTTAATTTGAAAAGAAAAACAAGATTAAGGTTTTGAAAGAAATAAAATTTAAGCTTTTAGTTGTTCAAACCTATCGTGAATAAAAGTGAATTTCTTGTTCCCATGAAATTTTCATTCCTCTCGAAACGAAAGTTGCTATCTTGAACCTCACGTGAATTTTTCTTCATGTTTTCGTTGGTCACACATTCCTTTTTTTTTAACAATTATTTTTAAAATATCTAAGAAATTCATATTTAACATTTTATTTTTAAATTTGTTCTATTTATTATTAAAAATTAATTCTAAGACTAAATTTGTTAATGAGCACTGGTAACTTTGACCATTGGCTCTTAGGGTCTGAGCAGGAATCGATCATGCGACCCCTAAAAGGGTTCTAGTGTATTCGTATTTTTGTGTATTAATAAAAAAAACTGCGATTTGGTTGTTGAAGTTGCCATAGCTTTAATTGAAAGTAGGGCAAAACAAACATGCCTTTAGCTTATCAAGTCTGTTTGTATTAAACCAAAAACCATTTATCTGGCCCTAAATCCTTTAGAAAATTTAATGAAAATATTTTTAAAAACAACACAATTTCTGGAATTAAGCACAAATAAAGATTAATATTTTGTTAAATTTTTAAAAACATTTAAGAAAGAATATAAACAGAGTCCCAAACAAATAACTAGTCAAAAATATATATTTTATTTACTGCATTAAACACATAAATAAATAATTTCAAATGTTTTCAAGTACAATAATAAATGATAAATTTTTAGGTATTTTTGTTTGTATACGTGTGACATTAAATTATGTTTATTTATGTTTAATGAGTTTGTTAAACCCTTTCTAACTCTCTCATTTACTCATTTTATATGCTCTACTCACAGTTACTTTTTCTTTTATTATTATCAATGACAGCTAACACAAGTACAGACATACAAACATACATTTTAATTACACTTAATTCTCTTTTTACATGAATAGTTTTGTTTTAACACGATTTTTAGACAATTTAGACATGATAATTCAGAAATAATTTCACAAGATGATCAACAAAATTATTCTGGGGTTGGCACTGATATTCCTTTTTTTTAAATTTAATTTATTTTTTATAATATAATTAATGAATTAAAATGTGTAAGCACTAAAAAGTCTAACAAGAATTTTTTTTAATAATTCTTTTTTTACACGGATTTTTTTTGGAACGTATCGATGGTGTAAAAAGAGAATTAGGTGTATGTGAGCTACTGTTGACGTTTATTTGTTGTTATTGTTTACTACTGCTGCTAAGTAAACATGTAAAATTTTATTTACATAAAGTTAGTTAAAAGCTGACTTGAAAAAGTGCCAACACGAAGGGTTAAAAATATTTAAGCAAATAATTATCTATACACATACTGTGTGTATATACTTTGGCTTGTAATAATACAGTTATCTTTTTTTCTTTTAATTTGCATTTAATTATGTTTATGGGAAACTTCTCTAATGTGAGGTAATCTGTAGCTACACATTGTTTGCTACTTAACCATCAGTAAATTTCATAATTTAATTATTGCTTTGTTTACACAATGTGTAAAATACAAATTTCAGCTCTGAATTATTATTTTTTTATTCTTTGTTTACCTACACTCAACATTTAATTTTTTTATTTTAAACTACATTTAATAGACAAGATGCTAATTAATTTATTACTTTTTAATAAACAACTCATTTATATCTTTTTATAGAATTCAAGAAATCTAAAAAACAGAATAAAAAAAAATTTGAAATCTCTAGAGCACACTTTGCTCACCCACATAAACACCAACACTAATGCGGTCCAAACACACTCTAATTTAATATAATTTTAGAGCAAAAGAAAGCTG
This sequence comes from Thelaira solivaga, assembly GCA_947397855.1. Classification (NCBI taxonomy): domain Eukaryota; kingdom Metazoa; phylum Arthropoda; class Insecta; order Diptera; family Tachinidae; genus Thelaira; species Thelaira solivaga. Next base: position 77,423,589 of record OX377611.1, on the reverse strand, counting down.
GCGGTACTTAAAACCCACTAAAGACAAAAAAATGAGCTAAACTGTCAATACTGGTCAACAATAGAACAACAAAAATTATAAAAAAAAAAATTGTTTTGCAGCTTCACTACAAAATGTGTTGTCAAAATTGGATTTTCCAACCGGTCTGCGCTGCTGTCTTGTTATTTCGGCATGTTGCATAGCGTTTTTTATATATAAAAAAACGCTTGCCGCCCCAATTTAAGTACGACTGTTACTTCAATTGAGGATTTTAGCATTTAACTTGCATTGAAATGGAGTGTGTATGGGACGCATAAGTTAAAATTATATTTGTAAAACTAGTATTTAATAGTTTTCGTTTGTTATTAAGTAATATTCTAATAGTAAACGGGAAAATACTTTCAAGAATTATGCAAACAATTCTTTTGAAATAAAAACCATAAATTCAGAAGCCTTAAATACAACTTTTCAATATTTAAAAGTCACTCACAACAGCAAAGAAACTAAACAATTTTATAACACATTTCCAGCTATCTAATAGATCTAAATTAATTTTTAGCTAAACCTTATATGTGATGAATATTGGCAAGTCTATTAACAAACTTAAGCTTTAGCCATATTTGAAAATAAACGCTAAAAAAGACAAAACGTAAAAGATCAAACAAAAAAAATAATAATAAAAATTTAATGCAGCACGCTAAAAATTCATAGCCATTCAAAAACAAAAAATAATAAATAAAACATGCCAGAGAATAAGGTGGAGGGGGTCAAATAACTGTTCAAACGGCAAAAAAAAGAAGAAAAAAAAACAATAAACAATTCACATTTAGAGATGTTTAAACAAAAAAAAATTAAAGAAAGATAAAAAAAACCATGATGAAACAATAAATTTACAAAAAAAAAAGTTTAATGAACCGTGTATTAATAGAAAATTTCAAAAAATCATTTATTATACACGTACACGTACTGATTGTCAAAATTATTTGTGTGTGTGTGTGTGGTTGTAGTGGGAATGAATTTATGTTATTGCTTTGCAAGATTTTAATTAAGTACATTTTGGGAAAGTGGGAAGGTATTTTAGATTTGTTTGTTAAAAAAAAATTTAATTAATTTTTTGTTGAAAGTATCTTATAACTACTGCACAATAGATCTTAAACGTCGCGGTGCGATTATAGCCCATAGTGAAATCTTATAAAAATTGCTTTCTCTGTCTTGTTAAAAAAGGAGTGAAATTGCTGCAACATTAGTTGCAAGTGTGAATAAGCAAGAACTAGAACCCAAATTACCGCCTCGATATTTTAAAAGAATTTTGTTCATTAATTTAATATAAAAAAACATTCATTTTCATTATAAAAAAATATAAAGCAACAAAAACAAAATTACCTAAACAACAAGTGTTGCTAAACTCTTAAAAAAAAGTTGGAGAAGTAAATTAAAAGCTAAAACTCTATTGGCCACTTAAAATTTTTAAAGTCCCCGAATTGTTACGTATGTAGGTAACAAGGTTTCCGAAATATTTTATATTTAAATATATGTAAAATACAATAAAAAGAAAACTTGAAAAAATTAATTTTTTTTTCAACCAATTTAATTCATTATACTAATGAAATAATTCAATTCATTAAATCAGTTGGTAATGATTAATTCATTTAATGAAATATTTCATTGAGTCAATGACATGTTAACATTGTTTTAAATAAAAGGAATTATTCTTGCAGAAACTAGGGCCAAATTATGCCCATCGATAGAAGGCTATAATTTGACTCCTGATTGATATTAGGTTTTTTTTTTTTTTTTTTTTTATGGAATAATTGTGAAAATTTCTTTGCGATTTGCCGGATATAGTACTTATTGCATATTAATTTTTATTAAAAAAAATCAAACAAAACTCAAAAAAAAAAATTTGTTTAAAGCAAACAAATATTAATAGAAAATTGTTTAATTTATTTTGGTGTTTAACCCAAAATAAAGAAAAATTTGAAATTTATTTGTTTAAGGCAAATATTTATAATCTATTTTATTAAAAACAAAAATAAACAAAAGCAAAAATAACAAAAATATACTAGACGTGAATTAAATAATCTAATTTGCCTGACTCTCCATACTAATTATGGGAGAAAATTATTGAGAATTAACACACAATGATTAAATGTTTAACTTAATTACAGTTGTTTAAAATCTTTTGTTTATTAAAATTCATTACAACTCATTAGCAACAAAATATTTAAGGAATTAAAAATAAAACTGCTTAAATGGCTCTAAGTAAATCTTTTTTTTTAATAAAAAAAAATGTCAGAGTAATAAATTAAAAGCTAAAATTCAATTGGCTATTCAAAATTTTTAAAGTCGCCGAAATATGCTTTATATATATGTCAATTAAGAAAAATTGCCAAAAAATTTCAATTTTTAAATCAAATACAAATTATATAACAAACAGCTGGGTTGTTAAAATGCATTTAAGCAAAATAATAAAAATGACACAAACCAGAGTCATGCAGACAAACGTCGTTATAAGTACATTTTACTTAATATTGACTCATTTCAATTATGCATAACAAACCAGTTGCAATTTCAAAAAAAAGAAAAGTAAAACCACAAGAGCTAATTTCAAATGAGAGGTTATTTAGAATTTTACATGCCCTATAGATTTGTGTGAAATTTAAAGGTTATGTTCCGTATTCCACACGGATTTGAAGAAATGTGGAATTAGATTTGTCTCTTTTTGTTAAATGAAAACTTTTATATATTTTTAATTCTACTAATAGTTTCTTACCCAAAATAAATCAAAAACAAAATTTAAAAAATCTTAAAATGGACCATAGAGAAGTGCTGAATTTTTCAATTCCGAATAAAATATTCGGATTCGGAATACAGAATAGCACTGATAAACTCAATGATTAGGGATACCTTTGGCGTTTATAAAAAAAAAATTAAAAAAAAAAACAAACTTGTTGCAAATGTCACTTTGGGCGTTTTTAAAAAAACACAAATTCAAAGGCTTATAAACATGTTGAGCAAAACCACTTTTGGCCATTATTTTTATTCATTAATTTATAATTATACCTTGAAAAAGCTACACAAGTTGGAGCGAAATATCGATATAAAATATAGATTTATATAATGCGACCTCAAGCTTAATAAACTAGCCGTTTCAATTAATTTTGTTTTAAGAAATTTTTGAATTTATTTTGAGGCGATCAATGGCTTAAGCCAAGGCTTCTGCTACTGAATCTGATAATAAATAGCACACAGGATTAAAAAAAAAACAGACAGCAATATTTGTGAAAATTTGCATGTTGCAAATATGATGAGCATATTGAGTTAGGTCGTGAGTGTTCTTTTTAAATTTTCCAAAATTTAAAAAGATTTTGCAAACAGCAAAATCAATGATACCAGCTTACAAAATACCCCAAAAAAATCTGGCAGCTTTAATTTTATCTGTTGTTTTCGGTTTATTGAACACCCAGCGATGTCTGCTTGAAGTAAGTATTTTCAGTGCAAATCGAGGCAAATGAATTAAAATGCAAACGCGTACATTTTGTTGTTGTGTTGAGGAAACTGAAGCATTTTTGCACTCTTTTGCAGACATGATTACCACTAGCATTTTTAAAAAAATACGATTGACTAAATTTCCATCGAAATATTATAGTAAAATCAGTTGGAATAATAAATGAAACAAAACAAAAATTAACCAAATTGCGTTATTCGATATTAATTAATTTCAATGGGTTTAAATCGATTCTTATCGAATGCCGTAATTTTAAGCCCACTTTCCAATTTTGGAAATTTTCCACTTCCTAAATAAAATTTTGTAGCTGCAAAATATTAATTATTTTAGTTACAAGAGACTTGACAAATTTAACTTTCCACTTGTTATGAATTAACGTCTCTGTTTGTGCTGCGAATAAAAAGCTAAAACGACTTGAAAATGTCTAATAAAATATTTTTTTTTATGAATATTCGTGCGTGGCTGCTAGACAATGCAGAAATTTTAAAATGTGCACAACATGATAGAAAAATAAAATTATCTTAATGCAAATTTTTCTACAGCTTTTATGTTTCTTTGTTAAATAAATTTGAACAAAAAAAAATATTTCTTTTGTTAAAAGTGTAGAGGAAAAAAAAAAACAAGAAAAGAAAATATCGCTTTTATATATTTAAATAATAAAATATAGCGGTTAATGATTAATTGTGGGGTATTTATTTTAAATTATGTTTTTTTTTTAATATAATGTAATAAATTGTTATTAAAGTCGTTGGGTACATTTAACGTAATAACAATTAAAAGAAATATTTTAATAAAAGGAAAATGATTAGTATTAATTATATCATTTTTAAAATTTTTTATGTGATTATTTTTGCTAATTAAAAAGAGCCGTTCTAAAAAAACTTCTCAAGATATTTGATAAACGTGTTTTTCTATTGTTTGTCAGAGTTTTATTCTAACAATTTTAACATTTAAAGGTCATGCAAATCCAATATTTATAACTGAACTAGCTAGCTGGCTTTTACATATGTAGGCATGTATGTGTTTATTTAATTGTTAGTGTGTTGGTATTGTAATACCGGATTAAGTTTTTTTTTTTTTTTATTTGAAATGCCAATTTACATTTACAGTTTTGTAATCACTCTAATCGTTTAATTAGAGTAGACGAATGATTTAATACATCTGTCTGGTTTAATGTGTGATTTTAGGTGCAAAAAGAAATGCGCTTAATCGTTTAATTCAAGCAATTGAACAATTTTCTAGGCAAGTATTTTATTTTACACTCTTTTACTTTATTATTTTCATTTTACTTTTTTGAGTGTGAGCTAACGGAAACCGTTTAATGAACGCATAACTTAATTAATCGTTACACTGTAGTCACACGATCAAGTTTTTTTACAATTCTCTTTCAAGAAATTTACATATACTGCTTGTCAAAATTCACAAAAATTGAAAGCTGTGACGTAGGCTGCACGCAATTTCAAAGCAAGTTTTTCAACAAGATGTTTTTTTTTAACCTCTTCCACCGACAGTTCTGTTTCGGCGGCAATAGAGTTATATGCCTTAATTTTTAAAATATTCCGTCTATATGCAGGAATATTCATGTTCCACAGAACTTCATGCCTTCTGTATATCTCTATGAACTGCAAAACGTCGTTATATTTGTTCACAAACATATTTAAAAAAAAAAACAAAACAATACTGGCGGCAGAATAAGAATTCAAATTTGGAATAAAAAAACTGCAGTCAGCTGTTTTCTTGACTGTAATTTGAAACATTCAATTGAACGAAAAATTGAAAGCAAACTCTCAGCAAATTTTAAAAGTGTGAGTGTATTGGTAAAAAAATGAGAGAAATTTTAAAAATTGAATGAAAACTTGATCGTGTGACCCCCAAGTTAGAAGCATCATTTCTTTTGCGTAATCCCTAGTTTATTTGAAAAATAAAAATTCTATTTCAATATTTACAACAAACAACTTGATAAATATGCCATTAATTTTGTTTTTGTTTTTAACTAAACTAAGCACTTGTTGTAAAAACCTGTTTGTTTGGTATGTTATTGCGCATTTCAAATTAGTGGGTGTGTGTTTTGAGAAATATTTTATTAATTATAACTACAGCAATACGTTATTCAATAATTTAAATTCAATCAAAAAATATTTTCTTAAAAGCCCATACAAAATAGCAAATATTTTTTAATGCAAAATCCGATTAATTCATCATAAGTGACAAAAACAAAATCACCTTAAAGTAATTTTAATGATCTGCTATTGATAACACACAACAAACATTTTAATCTTACGATTTTAATTAAATAAATAATTAACATTGCAAGTGCATAAATAGTTATTTTTCATTCAAGTTTAAGCGACTGTTCAAACAGACTTAACAGAGACAGAGACCAAAGCAGAATTAACAAAGTTGCCAGATAGTGGTTAATTAATAAATCGGGTTCTGGGGTCCAAATCCTCTCTACGTGGAATGGACTCTATAATAATAACACCAGGACCACACACGGCAAGTTTAGTTGGGCAATTCTTGATTTTGTAGGAGAGAGAGGAAAGAGGAATGGAAAGGGGTACAAACTCCACAATTCCTTTTTGTCCTCTCTTCGTATCTTTTATAAAGATGTAAAAAAGAAGACAGGTAGCTTGACGCTCAATAAATGACTGAATAAGAATGCTGAAATTGCCGAAACAAAATTGCAATTTTAAAAGAGAATTGAGAAAGAATTGCCCAACTAAACTAAACTGGTTTAATAATAGTATCCTTTGCTCAGAAACAGAATTAACAAAGTTGCCAGATAGTGGCTAATTAATAAATCGGGTTCTGGGGCCCAAATATATCACAATATTTTTATTAATACACAAAATTAAAACAATCCAATTATACAATATTAGAACAAATACTAAAATAAAATATTAAAAGTATGGAATTTCTTAGTTATTTGAAAAATAATTGCCAAAAAAAAAAAGTATGCTGTTGCCACCATGCATTTATAGCAAAGAAAAGTAATTGGTATTCACAGCAGTGCTACCACATTACAAATATTACAATATTTATTTTAGAGGGAACTGGTAATGATAGAAAAAAAGTTATTGGTCACTTTGTATTTTTCTTTAACTAAAGTTAATTATAACTATCTGACACCTTATAAGAAAGTTGATATAACGGGCCTTAATCTTATTATTAACTTCCGTTTTTTTTTTTTTTTATTTAAGTTGATCAAATGTCATCACGTTTTAAAGTGGTTATCAAATTTTAATAATCAACAACAAAACTAATAATAAAAATTCCTGCAACTGTGGGACATACACTTTACTAAATTTAAATTTAATTCACATAATTTTTCACATTTCTCAAATGGTTTTTTATCTCTCTTTGGTATTTATTTACTTATTTTTTTTTTAAATTTAACACTTGTTCATTTTTCAGTCTATTATTTCAGACAAAAAGGCAGTGTGCATTATTTGAAAATTTTTTTAATTTACTCGTAACAATGATTCATACGCATAATAATTGTGGTGAAAAAAATACAAGCAAGATTACATGATCATGTACGAGTATGTAGTCATTCATACCTTTGAAGGCAAGTTTAAATAACAGAATCGTATAAAATTTCATTTTTTTTGCTGAAATAAAATTGTTTATGTAGAAAACATTTAAGTAACTTCGTGAGAATTATTTATTGAAAAATAAATTAACAGAATAAGATTTTTAAACAAAGAAAGATATAAATTGTAGATTCACTATAAATACGTAAACAATTTATAGTATTAAGAAAACCACTACTGCTGTTAGATAAATACTACTCGTACTGTACCCAGCAGGCCTGATAATCTTAGACAATACGGTCGTATAAGTTGTCATGCTTTAAAATTTATTAACTACTAAGAATTATCTTAATCGACGTCTTATTGAAGACAAATTCAAGGACTATGTCATGCTATGTATCGTGTATTAAGATTTTTTTTATGAAAAAGTTGTGTCAGTTGTCATGCTTTAAAATTTAAGAACAACCAAGAATTGTCTTTATCGCAGTCTTATTGAAGACAAATTGAAGGACTATGTCATGTAGTGTGTCGTGTATTAAGACTTTTTATGTTCTGCAATTCAGTTTTTCTCAAAGTGATTTCAAATCACAGAAAAACACAAAAACTTTTGAAACCTCGATTTAAAGCCGGTCAAGTGACCCATGTACGACAGCAGCATACATGAGCAAATTAAGTAAGTGATCATTTATTAAGCACTACCATACTATCGCTAATATAATTTAAGTGAGTGAAGATAAATCTGCCGAGTTATATATGTTTCAACGTAACCCGTTACGTCATTAAATATTTGTAAAGTTCATGTTATGACAAATGAACACACACTCTGAAGGCATTTGCAATTTCTTTACGAACCAAAGAAGATTATGGGATAGGACACATGTCATTTTAAAGAGGAGGTCGTCTAGTTTGTAATCTTGCGCTAAAATACTCAGAAGTTACTTTGGACTTTCTTTAAAATTTTTGAAATTTTTTCTTTTGAGCCGTTATTTTGAAAAAAAAAAAAAAAAAAAATTTTTGGTAATTTTTAACAAGATATAGACACCATCTTACTAAAAATTGCCGCCGATTTTTTTTTTAAAAAGTGGACTTATACCGCTTTCAAAAATAACGGCTCATTTTTTTAATTTTTTAGCATTTGAAATACTTTTACAATTCATAGCGTTATTTATAACGATTTTTCCAATAATTTTTCTTGAATGAAATGTATATTGTAGCCGTTTAATGGTATGTTATGCCGTTCGAGCTTCTGAAAATCAATCACTTGATTGCAAAAGCATGCTGCTGTCATGTGTTAACCACTTTACTAAATGCCTCTTATGCTAAGATAAGACTTGCTGGGTATTAGTTCTACTACTATTACTCCCACTTACTATTTCAATTGCCGCTTTACAATTTGCCTGCTAAATATTTGCTAGGTATTACTCATTCTCACCTAGTTGGACAGGTGAATTGAGTTTAAATAAACTTAAATGATTCAGCTCGAAATGAACACCCTTAGGCAAAAGAAATGTGATGTGTCCTAGTCCCATCAATATTAAAACTCGTTCTCTTATACTAAAATCTAACCCTCACTTTTAGCATATTCAAATAAAACCCATTAATATAAATTACAAATTATAACACGTAATTATCATTTAAATATGACTCATCAATAAAATATCAGCATCATCTTTAGCTGGAATAGTTACATCACAGTTCCAACAAATTAAGCTACAAAAAAAATATCATCATCATGTTTGAAACGAATTTCTTATTACACTCAATATCTCTAAACAAGGTGTTGGCCATAACATAAAATGTAAAAACGAGCTCATTTTAAAATTTATTTAAAATACAATTTCCTTTTTCCTGTCATTAAGGCCAAGCTACTGCTGGCTAAAATTGAATTGTTCAGTAGTTGACTTTACTAGATGCTAAAGCCAATCATTATCGTTTTTATTATGGGTAATAATTTTATATGTAATTTGTCTTTGATCTTGAGAAAATTAAAAAAAAATAAGTCAGAAAACGTGCAGTTTGCAACAGAAAAAAATGATTTTTTTTAATATTATTTATTTGCAAAAAGGTAAAAGACTAAATAAAGAAGTTAAAAGGGTAAAAAAACAACTACTAGCAAAATTGAGAAGTTATAGGGGAAAATTTATAAAAAAAATAATTTTTGATTTCTAAAATGTGAAGTAAAAAATTTTTAAACAGGAAATGTGTCTTATAAACGAAAAATTATCCTATGAAATTGAAAGTCTATATGATTTTTAATTAAACAACAAATTGCCCACATTTTTATAAGATTTGCTAAAGCTTCGCAAATCACAAACTGCTGAACTTAGAAGAGAAAAATGAATAATCCTTTCAAACCTTAGATTCGGATGCAGAGAAGTGAAAGGTGAAGGTAATAGTAGAACGAATAATCCCATCGATCGGAGCGGTTGAAGCAGTTAGAGAAATTAATAGTTCCTTCATATCGATTAGAGAAATGAGTGGCACAGTTCTGAAATCTCTGAACTCCCTTTTATTCGTTTCCATTAGCCTGCTTAGAGCAGAATTTTTTGTTTTAGAATTTTGCCCTGGTTTTGAGGTTTGACACTGTACAATGCGATTCCGGGTAGCGTTTAGGAATATGAGTGGCACAATTCTGAAATCTCTGAACTCACCTCTATTCGCTTTCGTTGACCGACTTAGAGCAGAATTTTTCGTTTTAGCATTTTTTTAGAAAATAGAAAATTTTCTAAAAACAAATTTGCTGGCAGCTTAGATGGCAATAAGAAAGCTTGCTGTGGGTAAATGGCCACTAAAAAAACAACAATTCAAAAGTTAAAAAAATCTCACCTCTAAATTTAATTTCGAAATCAGTTTTAATGTCAGCTTTTAAACAAATCACGCATGTCAATTTTTTATTAGAAACTAATAAACCAAAAAGAATAAAGCAACACAAAGAGAAAAAATATTAATCAAAATAATCAATGGAACCATGAAACCAGGTCAATATTTCTTATTTTCAACACAATTTTCTGCGTTCTTGTAGAAGCGTTTTTTTTAAATTTCTTAATGAAATAAAAGTAAAATCTAATAAAAATAAATAAAACAGACAGACAGATGAAAGTTATACATACATACATTAAATTGTATTAGAATTTTTAGGAGGAGCTTTAACAAATGAAAGTTGGTGCTGCCATTATTAAGAAATTGGAGTGTGCGCACAATGGAATGAATAGAAATGTTAGTAAAATTTCAATTCTCGTTTAATAAAAAGAACTTGATTGATGAGGCTTAAAAAACAAATATAAAAATATAGCTGATATTTTATTTATTTATTTTTTTTTTTTTGTGAGAAAAAAAAATTGTATGTAAAATTTTAAAAGTTTTGTTTTTGTTACAAAAAAAAAATTTTTTTTTCTAAGAAAACTATATGACCTTAAATACATAAACTGTTTTACATTACATGCATGACCAAGTTTTGTATAAAAGCATTTAATTAAATTTTTATATATCGTCATATCTTTTCAAAAAAGCCCTAAGTTACATTAAAAAAAATTTCTTTATAATACCAACGATCAATTTATACGGAAATTGTATATGAAAAGTACTAAAAATATTTAGTGTTTTTCATATAAATTTTTAAGACGAGTTGATGGCATATTAATTTTGAAAAATCATCCAAGAAATTTTCAAATTGTTTAGTTTCAAGATTTTTTTTTTTTAATTTTAGAAGTGAAAAACTTTGCAGCAACTTATAAATTGATGCGGTGCATTATAATACATCATAAAAACGAATGATAATTTTTTGTAACTTAGGGTTTTTTTGAAAGTATATAACGATATGAGAGAGAGTAAGAGTAGCTGCTTACGTTACATACTTTTTTTTTAGCATCTAACTAACTGCCAAACTAAATGAAAGTAAACTGTTTCTTAATTTATTTTAAATTTCAAAATCAAGATAACGATTTTAATCTGTAAAAAAGTAATGGCAGTAATGGAATGCATTTTAAAGCTTTTAAAATAGCAGTTAACTAACGGTCATATTCATGAAAAAAAATTTTTGAGTCGTTGTTTTTGAAAGTGATATAAGTCCACTTTAAAAAAAAAGTAAGTCAGTGATAATTTTAGTGAAATAGCGTCTATATGTTACAAAAATTACCTTTACTTAATTTTTTTTAAAGTGGACTTATATCACTTTCAAAACTAACGGCTCTTTTGTTTAAAAAGGTCTTCTTAAAGCATGGGAAATTTGTTTAATAAGCCCTTATGAAATATTTTTTTTTATTAATATGGCCTTAAGCATGCAGCTTAAAGAAAAAATTAAAATACTGTAACTTATTATTGTTGTCGTAGTTACGAGTTAATCAAAACTGTAGAATAACACAATAAATCATAGTGCAAAAATACACTCTTTAAAATAATTAAAGCACTTTTGGTTGATGTAAAGTTATATTTTCCTAATGTAACATTTACCATCAACTTGGAAGTAAATTTTTAAAATTTTTACATTTTTCTTCTAAAGCAGATAGACATAATACACATTCTAAATTCTTAACAGCGAGCTGCTAACGAGCTGCCAAATAGTGCTTTCAATATAAAAAAATTATAAATAAAGAAATTTTCTCTCACAAAAAAGGAATGAAATAAAATAAAAAAAAGATTTCCAAAAATATATTTTTTTCTATGGTAGAGAAATAATTTTGAAATTTAATGATAGTTTATTTCTCTACATATTTCAATAATGTTATAACTCAAAAATGTGTATTTTTAAATAACGCAAAAGTGCATTTTAGTTAGCATAGTATTAAATCAAACTAATAAGCTGCCAACTTCTTCTTTAGAATCAAACAACTAGTGTTTTTATTTAGTAAAATTGGCAAATATGGCCTTAAAGGAAAAGCCTTGATGATTTCTCTTGTTGTTGCTACCTAAAAGTAACTCTAAGATAATGAGCTGCTAAAGCAAATGGAAATGCTAGTTAGCAGAGTGTTGAAATATTATAACGAGCTGCCAACTTTTTGTTTAGAATCAAACAGCTGATGTTTTTTATTTAATAAAATTGGCAAACATGACCTTTAAAGAAAAAATCTTGATGATTTCTCTTGCTTGTCTTCGATATCAATTTTTAATTAATTTTTTTTTTAATTTGTGTTTTATCATTGAACTTGGGGGTTTTGCTAATGAAACTAATATTTTATTCCTAAAATATACTTGTAAACACTAATGACCTTGTCAGCCAACCAGCGCTCTGCCTGTGGTTTATTATAAATCATTTTAAAATTAGTCATTTATGGTGTATTAGACTTTGTAATGGCTGTACAAGTACTTTCTAATTTAGTTAGTTTTATTAAATAATTAAAAATGAAATAAAAGGAAAAAATAAAGCAAAAGAAAACTTACTTATTTAAACATTATCCAATTAAATATAATGTAAAAAATATCCTTTCACTTAAAAGTTGAGCGCTTTTAGTTTTTTGATTTGTATGCTGGTTGAAAAAGTGTTAAACCAAACTCAAAGATGTTGAAGATAAAATAAAGATGCTGGCAAAACAGCAGTTTGGTTTGGTTTGCTTGTTGCGTTTATGTAGTTGTTAGTATCTATTTATATCCACATAAAATGTATTCCTTTATTGAAAATTCCTGATTGTTGTTTAATGTTTAAAATGCATTCAATATTCAAAAAAAGTAAGGAACAAATAAGGGAATGCATAAAGTAGAATATGTTGAGAGAGAGCGCTGAGAAATTTTTATGCGTAATGAGAGCAGAGAATGATGGTATTAAAAACGCCAGATTTCATTATTAAAATACTTTTAAAATTCATAGAATAGAGCACCGGTTTAAAGGCATGAATTAATTTTTAAAAATTTCTTTAAAATTTGTTTATTTTTTTTTTTTTTTAATAAAATGTAAATTAATAAAACTATTTTTTTAAGAACGCACGCTTTGTTTTAATTTCTAAAGATTTTTTATTTATTTTATATTTTTTTTATTATTTTTCTTTCAATTTTTTGTATTAATCATCAAAAAACATTATTTTTTCACTATTTTTGCTTTCTTCTTTCTTCATTACTATCTTTTTTAATATATTTTTCTCTATTCTTAATCTTTTTTTTATTTTCTTACTATGTTGTTACTTTCTTATAATAAACGAAAAAGAAAAAAAAACGTTTTTCTTGTAAAACCGCCGCTAAATTTACGTCTTATACACTATTTGCACCTTTCATCTTAAAACGTTAAAAGTAACTAAATGAAGCACTAGTTTATTACCTGTTTTGAGTAAAACCTTTTGGTAAAATTTCAGATCAAACCAGCATTTTATTACAAACACAGGTTTTAGCTTTAAATATATGTAGCAAAAACTGTGGTTTAGTGCTGCTGGTTTGATGCCAACATGTTGGAAGCGATCAGCATTTCTCTACGTTTATAAAACTAAACAGTGATGACAATTAACAAAAAAAAAGTAAGCGGAAAAATCAATAAAATTGCAGCCTTCTACTTTTGAGAAAAAAAAGTAATTTAACATAAGCGGGTCATTACAAGGAAGCTGTTGTTTTTGGAAAATAGTTGTTGTTGATATTTAATATTTAATATTTTATTTTATTTTAATTTTAATTTTATTTTATTATTAATTATCATTTAAGTACAAAAATTGGCATTGGCATCATTGTTTTTATTACCACCAAATGAATTCTCACTCTTTATTTCTTACTCTCTTGCACATAAAATTGTGTAGATCTCTTCTCAACAAACTCTGAGTAAATTTGAAAAATATTTCTTTTAAACTGTTTTAAAAAAGAAACTGGTTAAAAATTCTTTTTCATGTTTGTTTGTTTTATTTTCTAAGCTGTTGTTGCTATTATAATTTTAACAAGCCAAACCTGGCTTGTAAAGAAAAGACTACAGTAACAAAAAACAAAAAATACTCTTAAGCTTCTTAGCCACATGTACTCGTATTAGCAGTTATTGTAAATGCAACTGGCGTTTTTTGTGTTGAACGTTTTATTTGTATGAGTGATGTTGTCTATGCAGTCGAGTAGAAGAAGATTTCATTAATATTTAAAAATAACCTTTTTTTATACGAATAAAATTTAAAAATGTCGCCTACTTGCATTTAAAAAAATAAATTTTTTTATAAAAAGTTTGGTTGTTGCTGCAATTTTTATTGTATTTTTTTTTTAATTTCTGGCTTTTTTTTGTTATGTATGTTTGCTGCATTTGAAGAATTTATGAACTTAACCCGATTTTACAAATTTATGACTTTAAAATGTACGAGTATGACATTTTAATGCTGTCGCAAGCGAACCCAGCAACTAAAACTAACAAAATACTAAATATATAAAAAGATAACTGATAAACACGTATCCCACAAGCATTTTAAGCGTGAAGATATGTACATAAATGTGTTTTAATGTCAATTTTAGAACCTTAAATGTCAAAAATAAAAAAAACTGGTAAGTGGAACAATATGGAAATTAAGTTTGTAAAAATTTGGGGACACAATTTCTTTTCTTTTAGACTGTGAACTTGTGAAACACACATATTTTTTTTTAGCAAAATTTAGAAAATAGTAACCAGATTTTTAATTTATGAGAATAATGATAAAAAAAATATTTTCTTTCGCGCAAGCTTTCTTCTCATTCAAATTTTTGTTAAAAGAACTCAGTTAATTTTTTTAGTTAACTGCTCAATGCTACTCATTCTTTATTCTATGCACCGTCTACTTTTTGCTTAAAAACTCAGGAATTAAGCTTTAATAATATAACAGTCCTTCAAAAACGGTTTTTTTTTTTTTTTTTTTTTTTTTAAGAAAAATAAAATATCAGTCTACTTTTTGGTTAGAAACTCAGAAATTACATTTTAATAGTAAGACAATCCAACCTCTCAATCATTTTTTTTTATGAAACACTTCGCAGGAATTAACTTTAATAGGAAAACAATCTCTCCTATGGCAGAAATATACACCGTAAAACATTCCCTACAACAAACACTCAATATAAAAACAACACTTTCATAAGTGTCAACTAAAAAGGAGGAAATTCAAAATAGATCCAATTACTCACTAGCACTTCCCTAAATATTTAAAGCATAAAAATAATGAATGGTTGCACAGAAAGTAAAAAAATTTTGACAGCTATCGAAGCCAAAACGAGGAGAGGGAGTTAAATGCTTCACCGTGTATAGTTCTGCCATTCAAGATTTTTTTTAAAGAAATTCGCAACTCAGAAATCCACTTTAATATGAAAACAATCCCTGTGATTAGCTGTTTTTAAATTATTCGCAGCCCCTTTTTTTTAGTTAAAAATTCCGACACTCACTTCCATAGCAATACAATTCCTTTTTTTTTTAACAAACAAAAAATAGTTGCATTGTTAAATGTTGCTTTAGTTTGAACCCTAATTTATGCAAATTAAAAATAATAAAAAACAAATTTCAAACATATAACAATAAAATATTATGAGAAAAATTCTTAAGAAGTTTTAAACAGCATGTTCTAATTACTAAAACCATGTTGAACAGCATTTATGTTGGCATTTGCTACATTTTGTGGCGTTAGAATAGAATCAAGAAAAATGGTTTATTAATATTTCCATGATACTAGTTTATATACTATGTAAGTATTTGTTTAAAATATTTAGCACAAACAAATACAAACTTAATATACAGAAGTATGTGCAGTAGTTTTGTTATGTGTTTTAAAACAGGGGCAGTGCACTGGAGTAGAGGAATTTTTCGTCATAAAATTCGATTCTAGTTAAAAACCATTAAGAGGCAAGTATTTTTGCTATGAAATTATATTTCCTATGCGAGCCCTACACACTTAATTTCAATACTAAAGTTCGGCAACGCAAAAATTTATAGCAAATATCAAAATGATTTTGTTTTTATTTCAATTAACTACAGAAACGTGTCAGAGGTTGAATTAAATTTGCCCTAAAATTGCATTGAACTTGATTGTGTATTAGCAAATTCCCTTCCGACAAGCTTAGTTTGGTTGCGCAACTGACTTTACAGCCATATGTAAACCAACGATTGCCACCTTGTAAATACAGGTTATATGTATGCACTCATATACACACACATAAATAACTTCTTGTGTCATTTTGTTGTCTTATTTTTTGCAAACAACAAATTATATTAAAAATGAAAAGAAAAGAAGTTAATGGAAAAGCTACATATACAAATCAGCCAGTCAGATAGCCAGCCAGCCGGCTTTTTAAACTAAATACCAAAAGACAAGTTTGTTTTTCTCTTCCTTTTCTACAAAAACCGTAAATTTCATGCGTGCACAACATATGAACGTAGAAAAATGTGAGTGAAACACTTAAAAAAACTTTGAAAAAGCCTCCACACTCATACTCCAGCTAAAACTACTGAAAATGTGTTAAAATTGTATAAATACAATTTAAAATACACTCCATCATAAATATACAGCCGTACATACACACACGTTCACATTTTTGCTTATTTACATATTCAGCTAGTGAATAAAAAAGAAGTCAAGTTATTAATAATAGACTACCTTGCTGCATTTGAATATTAAAAAAATAATAATAAAAATAAAATCTACTTTTATCTTTGTTTTTCAGCTTTTATATTTCAATTGCAGTTGGCCGCTCACACTTTAACGACCAGGGTATGATTGAATGCTTGAAACTTGGCACCAATTCTATTCTACTCTCTATAGCCAGTGGTTTATAATGAATTTTAAACACTCTATAGCTCTATAGTTTCTTATCACAGTTAAAAGTCAAGAATAATAGAAAACAAGATTTTGCCTTCAGCAAATTATTTCTCTGTTTACAAAATCCAGCTGCCACAGCTACACTCATTTAGAAATGTATGTATGTATGGTTTACATTATCTACTGGTTGGCTTTTAGTGTAGGGTATTGTAAAAACCCCTCAGTATGTGATCTGACAACACATACACGCAAACTTTCACACATTGCAAAACATATTCTCCTTTTTAACAATACAAGAGAGAAAACAAAGTCGTTGGTTTGTAAAGGGTGTTTTATATGTTGACAAGCCATTTTATTTCACACTATAAGTTGGTAGCCTTGGAGTAAAGAGCACCTATATACCAAATTTCAGAGAAATTCGTTAGAAAATTTGATTAATAATCCCTAAAGCAATTCCAAAAATTATTTTTAAATATTTCAAAGTGATTTTTGAGTAATTGGGTGGCAAATTAAAAATCCAAAAGCCCTCCACTTTAAAACAATGTGTGTCCTATCCCGTAATCATCTATGATTCCTTCGAAAATTGTAAAAATTGTACTGTCGTATGAGAGAATTTCAAAAAAAAATTTTTTTTAAATAATCCAAAGCAATTTTTGGACAATGGAATGGCCGATTACAAATTTAGAGGACCTACCCTTAACAACGACGTATGTTTCATCTAGAGGAAGAGACCTCTAGAAATCGCACTCAAAACTTAAAGATTTAAAATTACTTTTGAAGTGAAGCCTCTTTTAAACTGGATATTAAGAAAAATTATTCTTTATTTTAATTTAAAATTGTAAACTTTAAAGAAAATCCCCTTTAAATAATTATTGTTTCATTAATTTTTGCTAAAGAAATGGTTAACAACAAACCGGTACCATTTGTAGAAGGAAGTTTGCTGTCTACTTAGAGAATACATTCACACATGCGCAAGCGTTGTTTTCATTTGTCTCCTCTTTAAGTTCATGCGAGTGCAAACAACATGTATGTTGGTTGGTTGGCAAAATATTTATGGTTCAATAAAGGAAAAAAAGGCAAACATGTTTTAACATGATCTTATGTTTGAACGAATCAAAAAGAATTAAAAAAAATTAACTTTAAAAATGCATTAAAAAGAAAAAAGTTGTGTTGTGATGTGTTGTGTCCTCTTATGCTAATTTTTTCCTGCAGAAAAACAACATTTAATTGTTGTATGTTTGGGTATTTTGTTATGCTTCCGTTCAACTAAAACAAAATGGTAACGACAACGTTGAAAAAAATTTAATAAGTACGTGGGTGCAGAAGTTTTAAAAATAGTTTGATTTGCAACAATGTGTATCATTCAGCCATAATAAATTAAAGCTTATTGGACAGCTTGACTTGAAGACAAGTCTAGTGCTAGAGTTTTTATTTCTTGCAGAGGAATAAAATGTAAGAAAATACACAAAAAAATATCGAAAAATCTTTTCAAAAAATTATTCATTTGTAGAAAAGAGCGAGTTTAAAAGAGGAATTAAAAAGACTCGATGTCGAGCAAATTCTATCGAAATTTTTAAATATTTTTATACAAAAAGACTAGAATTTCGATTGATTGCATTCGATATCGAAATAATTTGGGCCCTGATGTGTTTCGAGTAAAGAGAGCTAACAAAATTGCCATGTCATATTACAATATTTTATTTTATTTTATTTAAGGATTTTATTTTAAATAAAAGAAATAGAAAATTTCTAGCCCAACAAGTAGATTAAGACCTTTCCAACAGCCAGCAGGGAAATAAAAAAAAATAACTCTTAGTTAAGCTGAAGAAAAAATTATGTGTGTTGAATGTCACTTAATTCCTCTACACTTTAGTCTCGGTCAATGGCAAATACTCTATGAAATTCTTAATAAAACTAATAACTTGTTTAGCAACTCTTTTTCCCAGAATTATACACACAATAATTTTATTTCTTACGGCTGCTGATTGATTTTAAAAAGCCACATTTCTACATTTATTAATTTTTTAGCAGCGAATATTTTTTGTTAATGGATTTGATATGCTTGTACACGTTTGTGTTTCTTTGAAAATTTTGCAAAAGAAAAAAGTTGGTTTTGGTATTAATAATTAGTAAAAACGTTTTTTATCTCTACTTAAACACAAACATATAACGTCTGTCATAAAGAAATGACCCAAATCGAAATATGAGCAAAAAAATAATAAAAATAAAAATGCGAGACATATAGAAAACCAACCAACAAGCTAACAGTTAGTCAGTTTAACTTACAACAACAATAAACACATAAATTAAAATAATGCAACAAATTTATTAAAAAATAATAATAACAAAACTAAGAAATATTTCAAGACTCAAATTAAAATAAAGAATACAATATAAGAAAATGGTTAGTCAAGGAGCCATACAACATGTTGCAAGCAAACATGATGTAAACAAATTAGGAATATAAATGACATGTAGGCTTGTGTCCAACTAGCTCAGCTGTGAACTTAAAATTAAAATGACACTATATTCTTTAATGCATATTTTTCTTTGATGATTTTATGACAATTTTATTTAAAAATCAAATTTTCGTTATTGAATTTCATTTATAAAAATTTTAATCCAAATCCTGTCTCTTTTTAATAATTTTAATTTTAAAATTGCATTCCCCTTAGAACGTTCGAGAACGATTGCTGTCGTTTCTGACGAGAAGGATAGGAAACGTTGAAACATGTTCTCTGGGAGTACCCAGTGTTGACAAGACGCAGAACAAGCTAGCTAGGTAGTGGGCCATTGGTCCCAAAAGATCTAAACACGATCAATCCTACAGCAATTACGAGATTAGCAAGAAGTTGGGAGCAGGTCTGCACAATAGATCTTTAAAGGTAGCGGTGCGATTATAGCCCTTGGTGATAATAATAATAATAATAGCACGTTCGAGACCAAGTTCGAGATTGTTTGAGATCAGCTGAACTATATAGTTGGATACAAGTCTAATGACATGAGAGAAAAGAAATAGATGGCTCTAAAACGATTGAGATTGTTGAAGCTGGGGTTGCTCATAACCTCAGAAGAAGCTTATTTGTGACTATGCCTTAAGAAAAGTCAGTTTTTCAGAACGAAATACATGGAGAAATCTTTATCCCACAAAAAAATCTTTTTACTTGACCACTAAACTGCCATATTTTTTTTTTTTTTTTGCTTGATTTTGTATGATTTACTTTATAATTCCATAACTAGTGAGTGGCAGACAACCCTATTTTAATTCAAAAAAATTTTTTTTTTAATTTTTGTTTTATCTTTATAAAACTCTACATCATAATTTAACAGAAGTGTTGAAGCTAAAAAGAATGCATATTCAATTTTGTTTTATGTATGAAACGTCACGCATTTTGATTTTAAAATGGTAAATGGTGTGAATTTAAAACGTTGTGCAAGAAAAATGCTAAATTTGCTTGAAAAGTTTGTACTTAGAAAACAAAATCTTCTGGCCTGGCAGCAGAGTAAAAACCACATCTGTGCTTTACAATTGAAAGTATGATTGAAATTGTGTAAAAAATAAATGAAAAGAAAAGAAACTAAAAAAGATGTTAACAACCTTTGCTGACATGCATGATACGTACGTACTATATTATGCTTCCGGCCCAAGCAACCCTTTAAAAAAATGTGTGGAAATTCTGGGTAACAACATTTACAGCGATGGGCAAAATATTTGCAACAAAGTGTTGGAATATAAATTCAATTTAAAATAGGATTACAGCAAGTAATTGATGTTATAGAGAATGTTGTGGAGCTCAGCTGGATTATTTAAAATTAGAAAACTTGTTTGAGATTTTATATCATGAGACTTTTCTTTCAGTTTAAGGAACAATAAAAATATTTTGCCCACTGCTGTGTATTAACCACCTTAATTATTAAATTCAAAGCTATTAACGTTGGCACACACTTTCACACTTAACGTAATTCATTGATTATACTTTTAAGTAGATATTCACTGAAGTTTATTCATTCATATTGAAAGCATTTTTAAGCTACATTTATTTGGAAGATTTAACAGCAGCTGTTTTTTTTTTTTTAATATAGATAAGTACGTATTTTACTTCCTTTTTTCTTTTGTTCTTACTGATTTCTGTTTTGTTTCAATTTTATTTCTTTTCTAAATAAGAAATTCTCATGATAAATGAGAAATAAATTGCAAAATGAAAAATTCTCAAGACAAAACAGAACCTATTGCAAAATTCATAAAAACTGTGATTGAAATCAAAACAAAAAATGTATTTGTTAGTTTATTTATATAATATTTGTAATTGTATCCTGAAGAAACTAAGCAAGTGTGGCGAAATATCGTTATAAAATATAAAATTATATAATGCGACCTCAAGCTTAATAAACTAGCCCTTTTACGAAACAAATAATTATTTCCTTAAAAAAAAAACCTTCCTTTCGAAAAAAGCAAACCAAAAAAAAAATGAAAAGATATCAATCTTTAAAATAAAAATTTAATAGATTAAGCAAAAAAGGCAATGAATATTTGTTTATAAAAAAATTAGATTTGGACTAAAGCACTAGGCTTGTAATTACAAATATTTGTTACTTTCTTAATGGTTTAAAAACTTTGAATAGATAAATAAATAAAACAGTGTATTTTTCACTCACCCTAACTCTCATCGTCTCCCTCGACATCCATAACATCACTAGCATTGCCAATTTCAATAGCATTTTGTGTGCCTTTACCGCGAAAGTCGTTTAATAAAGCAGGATCAATTAAGTTCAAGTTTGCGTAAACGTATTGATAATCAAATTGTGGTAGTTCTTTGGCATCTGATTTAATGGAACGTAAACCTATATGGGGCCTCAGAAAACTGTCGGCCAACGGGAACCACTTTAATAAAATTTCAGGATTTTCACCTTTTTCTGTAGCCTCTAAAAGACGTTTCCTTTGCTGCATGTATGTAATGCGAAATATTTTAATTTTTTTAGCCACATAACTAGCCGTCAAACCATGACCCATGGAAGCAGCTATATCTTCAATAGCTGCATTACGTAAAGGTCGTGAGCGGTAGTCGGGATCATTTAAATCCCACAAACATCTGTGCACCCCATAAAGTCTTAAGAACTTGACGGAATGTTTTAAGGACCATTTGCCCTCTAACAAGTCCTCTTCTAAGCCGTGCCACACAAATTTATCTGAGTTCGTAGTTATATTTTCTTTAGATAATAAAGAATTTGTCTCTGATTCTTGCAAAATATCTTCATCATCATTATTATCATGAAATAAAGATGCCATTGCTTCACTCATATTCGATAGAGGAGCTACAGAGGGTATAGGATTCTGTAGAAATTTATTTTCATACTCATTATCATTACTTTCTTGGTGTTCAGTTTCAGCTACATATATAAATTCTGTAGCCACTTCGTCAGCTGTGGTAGAAGTTAAATTTACGTTTGATATTGTTTGAAACAGTTTTTCTGCTTTTGGCCACCACCTATATGCAGGTTTGTATTGTGAACTTTCAAGAATTTTTTGTTTTTCATCCGCAAATATCTTTTGTAGTATATACCAACGTTTTTCAATACTTTTATACGCATAGTTCATTTCCTTTGCTATCGATTCAAGTAAATTTTGTGGAAGTTCACAAAATTTCAAAGGATTTTCTAGCACAGCAATATTATTTTCCAGTAATTGTAACAATAGCAATGTATTCTCTAATTTCCATGGTTTCTTTTTGCCTGAATATTGAACATGGCACGATTTGTTTTTAATGTCTTGAGACTTTAGAAGATAATTTCTAAAATTTAAATCTTCTCTAGTTTGATTTTCCAGAGGTACATTATAGAATTGCGAATCTTCAGAAAATATTTCTGACTTAGTTATATCTGAAGACATATCTTTAGACTCTTCTTGACGTTCTTCGAAAGCTTCTGAAGAGAACTCTTGATCTAATGGTATCAAGGACTCGGGATTTATGGTAAATACTATGGTGTCTTCTAAATCGGAATCGGAATTAGAGGGATCCTTAAAAATAATTGGAAATGCATATTTATTACATTTCGAAGAATATTATCTGTAGTCTCACCTCATCCTTATGACCTTTTTTGGGAACATTTCTTAAAAAAGCATCCGCAAGGGCAAACCATTTTAATTTTGTGCATGGTCCCAAGCCGCGGCGTATTCTTTGTTTGATGCGCTTCTTTTCATACCGATATGTGGCTCTTAAAATGTTTATTTTTTGCACCACCTGCTCTCTACTTACACCAATATCCATAGCTGATGCTATGTCAGCAATAGCTGCTTGTCGCAATTTACGATTACGATTGTCTTTGCAACTTACATCCCAAAGACAGCGATGGGCAGCATAAAATCTTAATAAACGAATTAAATGTACCAAAGGCCACTTTTCCACTTCATGCTCTGCATTTCCTAAATAGGTGGGCGTGATATCACGAGGAATTTCAACACCTGCAGACTAAAAAGTTGAATTTTTCTATGTATATATATTATATGTATAACGGTAAATAATTTATGTATTTGGCGCCAATTACCTGAGCTTCTTCACTGAAAGCATTTGCATTTTCTTCTTCATTCCGTGCTTTCCACAAACATTTGTCACCTACAAAAGAATACGATTCCATTTTCGTAAAAAATTTTCAGTAATTTTATTTTTAACAATTCACTTTTCCACATTACAAGTTAATAAAATTTTATCTAACTTGAGCAAATAATGGCGATCAGAAAACTGAGCCGTGCCAATGAAAGCCGTCAATAACTGCAAGCTGGCGGAAAATATTTTTAAATTAGAAAATTTTTGTAAATTAATTTTTTCCCTATAAATACAATTTGTAAATTTAAGAAACAATATTTTTCAACTTATTTAGAAAGAAGCAATGTGTATTAAACTTTTTGTTTCAAATATAACAATTTTAATTAATTATTTTTTGTATTAATAAACGGAAAAACACAACTACAATTTACCACATCTGGCAGCACTGTTCAGAGAACAAGAATCAAATGTAAAATTAACTGTCAAAAATATCTGGCTACGAGAGAAAACAAAAGATTTTTTTACATGAAGTGAAAATTTTTTTTTCCAGAATATATTCATTATAAAACTTTTTTAAATGTTTATGTATTAATAATATCATGAACGAAAGAAATTTTAAAACGATTAAGAATAGAACAAAGAGAACTATGTAAACAAATAAAGTAGAAAATAAGAAAAACCTCATAAAGAAAAAGGCGTTGGATTGTGTGTATGAATATCAAAAAAAAATTTTGCGACGACGAGGACAACTTGTAAAATTAAAAATAGTATAAAACCATACATTCTGCTGGCTATAGGAAAATAAAATTGAAAAGAAAATCTATGGAGAACATGGCTAAATTTTCTGCCTCCTCAGAATCTGGCTGCAAACGAGATTCATTGACACTGGGCTGTTCTGCAGGTGCAGTAGGCGGAGTTAGTGTGGCCGGTGCTATTAATACTCCTCCAGTGTCTACCCACACATCCACTTGGTTGGCCGCACTACATGTCAGCAACAATAATAATTCGGAAAAATCTTTTTCTGATCAGCAAATGCACAAACATAACATAAATACCACTTTAAATTCACCTTGGAAGTATGAAAGCTGTGATACTTTTCAAAAGAATGACATTTCATTTAAAGAGTCCTCTACTTTTCCTAGAGTATCCTTAAATGAAGAGGACGAAGGAGGTGGCAATAAAGTCAATACAATTGATAAGGTGGCGGTAAGGGTGGTGTTTTTACTTCATTTTTTTATTGAAATATTTTAATTTTGGGCTAAAATAACTAATGACTAATAATTTTTATAAGGAAACAACTTTTAGAAAAAGAAATTCCTTATAATAATAAAAATGTCACAATGTGCGCTAAAAATAAAAATTTAAAAAATTTTGTTTTTTGTGAAGAATGCAATACAAACAAACTAATCTCCTAAACATATTTATATTGATTTTCTATAAGGAAATTTGTGCGTCATCGTTTGTTAATTAATGTCCTGAATGTCTATCAGAAATGTCAAATATGAACCCAATGTAAAAAATCACTAATTTACTTAGCTTTTTACAGTTTATATATTAAATTTTTTTTAATATTTGTCTTTTTCCCTAGCTATCATATAATGACACGGCTATACCTTCCGTTGCCAGTGATATAGAATCACCTGCTATAGCTGGTGCTACAGCTTCCTTTCTACAAACAGAGACTGATTATGCTGCTTTTGATATGTGTGGTGCCGTTTCATTGTCTCCTCCACTGCTAGAGGATCATTTTGTACTCTCTGCGACTGGTGGGGCTGGGATTGGTGGTGGGCACTCAAATCGTACTTCGTTAAATAATTCAACTGAAAATTTAAGTTATATAAGTGATAATTTTTATGGTGATGATCTCATACTGCTGGAAGAAGATATTGATGTGGAAGCTGAGGAACTTTCGCTCAATTCCGATGACTGTATTTATGCCTATAGAGGAGAGGGGGCTGATTTTGATTTACCTTTGCCACCCTTGGCAGGAGTGGGTGGTAACTTTAATTTACCACATGGCAACAGTACAGCCGATGAAGAGACTGATTTCTTAGAGATGGATTTTGAACCAGATCCTTTATCTGAGTTGGAATACAATCAAGCTCAATTGGCTGCCAATTATGTTCAAGATTTAAGAACCTGCTCTACAGATGCCAGTGATCAGTATCTAATTCAAAGAGACAATTGCCATCTAGTAACACCCACACAAAGACATCAATTGTTTTCATCACCCATTGATGATTTGCCGCCCGCGCCCAAAGCGTTGCAGGCCCAGTCTTTATTAACGAAAAATTTTGCACGCATTACTTTACATTTAGATCAAATACAAAAGGATTGCAATGATGATTTAAGTAATGAGGGTAGAGAACGTTTAAATTCGGCTTTAGAACCACGAACACTAGAAGAGGAATTTGCCAGTGATGTTTTAACGGCCGATACAAGCCATTCGCTACCAAATACTTTACACGAACACTTTACAAATAGATGTAATTCTGAATCCGCTGTGGTTAACTCTCCAAAAGATTGCACTCTAGCTGCTCCCTTACAAACTCTACAACATAAATCCCCATCTAAAATAACTGGAGCTAAACCTAAGCGTTTGTCGACATTTTCTTCAACTTCTTCTACCTCTTCAAAAAATTCTTCTAAATCACGCAACTCCTTAAGATCAGCTTTTCAAACTACCGCTCTCGATACTTGCTGCAGTTTTGATGAACGCAGTGTTAGTTGTTCAGAATTTCGCACAGATCGTGATTTATCTGCAAACTCGGCTATAAACAATTCTAAACATGCTCTATTATCTTCAACACCGCACACTGCACCCTCAACAGCTGCTGTTATAAATTCCGAATTTAATGCTTTTACAGATGAAACGTGTTTAGATTGTTTAGAAAAAGAATTTCTGGCAAATACTATAGGCAAAGCCTTAGATCCCCAAGGATGTTTAAAGTGTCGCAAACGTTTAGGTCATTTATCGTTGTACAATACAACGCGCTATTCTAGTGATCACTCAAAATATCGCAGAAGTGCTTCACCTACTACAACATTTTTCTTCAACGATCAACCTTCTCCTACATCTAGACTATTTTCATGTGAATTTTTAAATTCTCAGGCCCGCAAAAGGCAGGAATGGGATAGTTATGTGCAAGAAAATAAGGAAAACGAAGTATTGCCAGCCGTTAAGGCAACATCAGCAACAGCAACAAGAACGCTAACACAACCAGCAAAATTAGTGGTGGATATAAAAGATGTAAACCAAAGTTTAATCAATTTAGAAACGCAGGTAAGAATTTTATAATTAAAAAATTGTTTATCGGTTTCTGTACAATCAAATTTCAATTATGTGACAACTAGAAAAATTTAATAACTAGAATAGTTTTGCTAATATTTAAAAACTTAACTGCAAGGGTTTAGAGTATAATTTTATAGCAACTATGTAGCATCTGTGTGTGTGTGTATTTGTGATGTTTAGTTTAGCTTAGAAAATACTAAACAAACTTGACTTGAAAGTGAAATAATAATAAATGGAAACCCTTTTTGTACACATTACACGCATGCAAACATACATATGAAATTAAAACACTTGTTAACGGTCAAAATTTTGAATGCTTGAAAACGTTAAAATCATATGTCATTGCATCTGACAACTGTCAATAATTTACTACAGCGTTGCTAAAATGCAACACAGCAAATCGTAGTAAATACGTCTAGTAAATTTTCAACACCATAAACAACTGCGCCATAGGTTATTAAATAAAGTGTGTATAAGATTGCAACATGAGTTTGCATGGAAAGCAACATCTTAAAAGAAGAACCTCAAACAAAAGATGGAGTGATGCTGAAGTTAAGCTTTTGTTGGAATTTATGCTACAGCATGAGGAAATTGAGGTAAGTTACTAAAGAAATAATTTTTATTTCGTTTGCTTTTTGCACCAAGTTTTTTTATGCAATTTTAATTGTATACAAATGCGGTGCATAAACACATGTGTATGTGTGCATGCGTGTTTTTTTTTAGAAACCAACTGCCCAAGTTTTTTATAAAAAATTAATAAAAGCGACGGGCATTGATGCAAGTTGGAATCTACTGCGTTGGAAAGTGAAAGGTCTTAAAACAACTTATCTGAAAGCACTGAGTTGGAGAAAAACTGCCGAAGCCATTGCACTTGAAAGTGAATTCGGTTTTGCAACAGTTCAAGGTAGTTACACTTTGTAGTCATTACAAGTCCAATAATTTTATAATACGCACATACCTTCTTTTTTTTTGTAGATAAAATGAGAAAAATATGCCGGTTTTATGATGAACTCCACACTATTTATGGCAAAAAATATTTAGATTATCCCCCTTCCGAAACTTTTAAAAATAACGTGGAATTTATAAATATACCAGCTGCGGAAACTGCCTTAAATGAGAAACTCGAATTCTGTGGTTTTGAAAGTAGTGATGATTGTCGTTCAACTTCCGCCGCCACTCAATCTGCAGAATATACTACACATATAACAGATTGTTTCAAAGTAGAAACTGATGTTATGGAAGCTGAAGCTTCATCTCCGGCTCCGGCTCCTGCTGCTATTCCTGTTTCCCAACGTACTTTGCCACCAACGGCAACACAACCTAAAAAACAGAAAATATCAGTTCAAAAATTTGCTGTCGAATCAGAAGAAGATGCAATGGACAAAAGTTTGAATCAACTTGCAGTTGTGCAAAGTGAAAGAAATGAATTTTTAAAATTAAAAATTGAATTTGAAAGAGAAAAATTTAAGAAGGAGTTTGAGCTAAAAGAAAAAGAGTTTGAAGAGAGTGTCAATGAAAGAAAAGCCAATTTGGAATTGAAAGTATTGGAAATGGAAAAAGAAGAACGTTTACGCATTTTGGAATTAGAAAAGCAGGAAAGAATAGAAAGACTTGAAATTGAAATGCGTTATAAATATGGTTTTCAGAATAGAGAATAAACAAACAATTATGTTGTTCTTATAAATACATACATAGTATTTTATTGTAAAAGTATTGATAAGTTAATTTAGGAAACCCAAGTTATTGCTTAAGACTTGTAATTTGTGTTTTTAAAACTTTGATTTGCGTAAATAAAAAAAATAGTTTTTCAAAAACTACACTAACAAATAAACTGTTATATATGAAAGTGGTATAAGGTCACTTAGAAAAAATAATGAGATAGAGTTGATTTTAGTAAGGTAAGACGGCATGGCATCTAACTAGAATTGATGATGACTCATTTAAAAAAGAAAGTGGATTTATACCACTTTCATTCAAATCATTTAATTATTCAGGATTTACGTGGCGGCCAACGGCCTTCAGTTAGAATCGCAAGACTGATTTGAACTTACACTCTATTCAAACTTTTATGAGTTTGCTGGGCAAATAAAAGTATTGTTGTGGAGCAACTAAATGTATCTTCTTATATATTGTGCAAAAGGATGCTGCTTTTCATATAAGAATTTTCAAATATTATAAAATTAATAATTTAAATATATATAAATACTTGCTTACTTATTCATAATTATAAATTTTCTTTCTTAGAAAACTATCAAACCTTCCGACACTTGTAGCGTAACAGTGAACACACTTAAACTAACGGAAATTTGTCTTCTGCAAGCCTTGGTAAGCTACTTTTTTTTTATTCACTACTTTGCATAGAATTTTGGTTTATGGTTTTCTTTTTTAAGGACACATTGCAAATCACTTATAATCAAGATCTTTTAAGGAAATATTTTAAAGAAATAAATGCCAGTTATTTTAATAGTTCCTCAACAAATATTTCAAAAACTTTAAAAGAATTTCATAATCTAAAAGATTTCCTCATGTATGTCTCAAAGAGGCAAGGTAATTACTTAAAGTTGCAAAAGATTATAACGAAAGCTACACAAAAACAAATTTCAGTGCAATTTAAAAAGGTAAGTTATAGCATAATTCTTTTTAAACAAATTTCCTATAAGAATATTATTAAAAGAAAACCAAATCAATTTCAGGACAATTCTATAACCGATTTGGAAATGGTTACAGTGAGAGTTTCAGATATATTGTACTATTGGTCTCAACATAAAAACTTGGAAATCCTTAAAGAAATGGATAAACGTTATCAAGATATAAATATTTTAGGTAAAAAATCTTTTTGCAAATTTAAAGCAATAAAACCAACTATTAACAATTTTTTGTTGTACAGGAAAAATTGCGAATATTATAAGACAAGCTCATCAACGTTCTTCATGTTCATCACGTCGACCACTACCAGAATTAATTACCATACCACAGTATTACCCTAGTGGTATTCTTACATTGACGAAACAAACTTAAATAGACCAGATTACAAAATACAAATAAAATATTAATAAAAAATTAAATAATTAAAATTATAATTAAAAAAAAATATCATTGCTCGTAGTACTTAGTAAAGCTTAGAAATTATTATTGTATTTATAAATAAAAAGAAATAATAAAGAAAAATAACAAAAAAGAAAAAAAAAGACACACTATAGCACAATTTCAATGAGTGTGTTTATGTCTACGTATTGAGTGTTGTAACAACAAAATGAGAACAATATAAAATTAAAAATGATTTGTTAGCAGTTGATAAATATTAACAACAATAATAAACAAAATTTATAATAATAAGAAAACATTTCTAATTGCAACCACTTTTATATATGGCTTATTCTGATATATTATATAATTATTGTATTAAAGCAATCAATTATAGTTTTAAGTAGCCCGGTACGCTTTAAAGAAAATATTAAATATAACAAAACTCCAAAAATCTTACTTATTTCATTTTGAATATTTTATTTTCGATTAAAAAACAAACTGGTCAAAGTTAAAATAACAAAAAAAATATTGCAATTTAATCTCAGAATTAGTTTTATGATCGACAACGAATAAGACTTTATTTTCTTTTGAAATTTTTCTTTGTTATTAAAGAAGCAGAGTATAGCTTTGGATACTAAAGCTACAAACAAGTCAAGAAAGTCAGCACCTTTGGTAAAAGGACGTTTACACTTCATATAAATGATCCGTAACAACATGATAAGAATTCATTTATTGTGACATTAAAAACAACACATTTGTTTTTAACAAATACATAAATTTTACTTTTTTATTAAAAAAAAAATTATAATAAGAATTTGATTATTCCTACATTAGAAAAAAATGTCTGGCTAATGTACCTTCAAACACATTTTAATAGTAACAAAGATTTCGGGAGCGACCAACTTTTAATAACGTTGCCTACCTCCACCGGAATAGCTTGCTGATGGTGGAGGCTGATAGTAACCTCTGTTGGATGGCGGGGGATTACCATCAACACCCGGTGGAGGTGGTGGTGGTACACCACCCCCTAATGAAACGCCTGGTGGTAAAGGTACAGCATTATTGTAATGTGAGGGACCACCATAGGATGGCAAAGCTCCATAAGGCATCAAAGGTGGCGGTGGTAGTGGAGGAGGCACTACAGAAGATCCAGAGTTAGTACCAGATACTGTAGGTGGATGACCATAACCACCACTTGGAGGTGGTGGTGGTGCCACGGGTTGATACATCGCATGCATAGAATGGCTGGTTATACTTTGGGAAGTGGGGTACATATGGTGGGCTGAGTGATGGTGTGGATGATGATAACTTGTTGTCGCAGCATTGCCATGTGTAGAGCCTGAGTGTTCTATTGATGTCGGTGCTGGTACTGTTGTTGCTGTAGCCGGTCCCGATGAAATTGTCTTAATGCTTTGTATATTATTGAGCTCGTTGCTAACAGTTGCTGTAGAGTTTAAACTAATTGGCACCGACGCTGACGCTGACGTACTCTTCGTTTTAGCTGCTGGTGAGCCCGAATTATTTCCTGATGGCAATGATTTCATTGGAGTAGGACTATCAGCTCTACTAGGCGGCTTTTGTGGTGGACTGTTGTTTTCAGCACTATCTTTGGAATTTGACTGATATAAATCTAGCACTTGGTGGCATATATCTTCTAAAATATCCATGGTAACATCGGAGACAAACATATCCCACCAGCGGGTATGTTGAGACTGTCTGCCTACCCAATCGACAACTGTAAACTTACTAAGTTTAGATGCTAAATAAATCAGCGCAACCGCTATTATTTCAGGTTCCCATTGCAGGCAGACTACAGTACTTAAAGAATCATTAACAAAGTTCCAAGCCATTTGCACCATTTTTTGCAGTTTCTGTTGATCTCCCTTAAAACATTTGGCATAGCGCAACAGAAAGGAGTAAGGGTGTTCAACTTGAAGGTCAAATTTTATGGTTTGCAAAAGAATTCGTTCTAATGTTATGACTTCCTGTTAAAACAAAAAATACAAATTTTTCGGCCACATAAAACTCTTAATCTCAAATTACCTCTTTAGGTTCCTTGCCAAAGGAATAGAAATGATTGTCTGTCAACAATTGTCTTGCTATCATTATTATATCACGACATTTCTTTGGTGTCTCTTCCACTTTCCCTGCCAGCAGCAAACAGCAACATGCTGTCACATAGCGTGGAAATTGTTTAAACGATTGAAACATATAAAATCGATGAAAATAAACAACACCAGTTGCCATTGTGTTATGTCCTAGACCCATTTGTGTGCCACAGGTCATAATAAAACGTGCGCCCTCTTTGCGATAGCGCCGTTCTGTTTCTAATGGAATACCTTCACGCACAGAAGGTGTATCACGTAATTCATTTTTATCATAATACCAACAAGGCATTTTTGTAGAGGATTGGTTCGAAAATTCTCAAATATTTATTTACTTTTTTTTAATGCAGCCACTGCCTTGTAGTCATTCGCAAATAATAACAATAAGAAATTCAATGTCACACGTTCTATTAGTTTTAAAGAAGAATATTTAACTTCTTTTTAAAAATTGCGTTCATCCACAAGAATAATTTTTTTTATAAATTTTATGCGTTTTGTTGTAATATAATTAACATTGATAACTTTCTCGTAGAAAAAACCGCACAAAACAAATATTTTTTTTCTCAAAAGTCAAAGTACACTATTGTGAATTATTCACAATTTTAACATGTGTTTGAGAGTGATGTTACTGTGCTGTCACAACTAGCGATAAAAATTAGCTTTCCCCAATGCGTTTTCAAAGATTTTATTTTTTTTATTGCGAATGACAAGCACAAGATAAAATATCAGTTACAAAAATAAAATTAATTTTATGACAATTCTTTTTATCATAAACAGTTAAAACATTTGTTTTAATTATATATTTAAAAGACAACCAAATATGGAACTTCAACGTGTTTATATTTGTTATTTTTTAACAACATTTTTATTAAGTATTTTTGTCTACACACTAGTCTCAACTAATCTGCAGAATATTAAAAAAATCGAAAGATTAAGGGAGGAAGTGGATGATATAGCGGTAAGCTTAAATTAAACTGTGCAAAAATCTAGCTCACTAAAATTTCTTAGCATTCAATTTTGCAAACTACATACCAAGGAAAAGCAGAACCTAAAGATTTAACTAATTTAATCGACAGTTTTGTAAAAAAACGATTGGCCGGAATATGGGATGATTTATATGCCATTAAGAAACAAATAAAATCCAGAGATTGTAGTACTGGCCCAGCAAAAGATCAGAAAATGGAAACACAAATGGCAGAAGAAAGGGTTAATTATGCGTCTGAGAAATTAGGTGCCAAAATAGTGGATGTGAAGGCAGAACCTATATGTAAAACAATTTTTAGCGAATGGTTTGGGAGAAACTTCTTCACTAATCTACCTGTTTATATGTTGCAACCTAGCATGGAAACAGGTAGTTGTTTTGGTTTCAGGGGCAATAAAGCTGATGTTACTATAAAGTTGCCTCAAGAAGTTAGTTGTTTATAATTTTTTTAAACTCTAGATATTATAATAATTAAATTTAATTTTAGATTTTGTTGGACCAAGTTTCAATACAACATATAACTAAGAAACAATCACCCACCGAGGATACTTCCTCTGCTCCCAAAGATTTTAAAATTTTCGTAAGAAATAATATTATATGTATGTAGATGTTTAATTTTTTCACATTAATTTTTACACAAGGGTTTAAAAAACAATCGAGAATTTCATTTGGGATCATTCACGTTTGAGAACAATCAACCGTTACAATATTTTAATACTCAAAATATTGAAAAATTTCACTTTTTAAGATTCCAATTCGAAACCAATCATGGACATCCCAAGTATACTTGCATTTATAGGTAATTTTATATAGTAAAAAAAGAATTAAAAAAAAAATTTTTTAAGAAAAATATGTTTTTTAATAAGCAAGTTTTCTTGGAAATTAATAATTTATTATAAAATTTATTTTTTACAGAATTGCAGTATATGGTAAATTATAAAATATACATTACTTTATATAATAATTATATTATGTGAAATTGTGTATATAATATAATCAAACGTGATAATTTTCCTGGGTACTATTTTCTCGTAAAATTTCCTGTGGGAAGAACAAAAGCTTTAAGCAATCGCTAAGCTAGAAGGAAAATAGAAAATGGGCTAAGTAGGTGTTATTATCTTTTATTAAATTTAAACCCGAGAAGTTTCAATGTTTAATCAGCAATTTATGTATTTATGATTTAGTTTTTTTATTAAAATATTTATTTTATATTGTTTATTTATATTTATACTCTACTGACAAT
Organism: Thelaira solivaga; assembly: GCA_947397855.1. NCBI lineage: Eukaryota > Metazoa > Arthropoda > Insecta > Diptera > Tachinidae > Thelaira > Thelaira solivaga. The sequence continues at coordinate 77,389,719 of OX377611.1, read as the reverse complement.
TTCAATAAATCTAATACAAAGCAAACAATAGTTATTTTTGCCTACCTACTTCTTAAGTCATAAAAGAGAGTGAGAGAAGGAAACTCTACCATGGAGGGAAACTAATTCTACTGAGAAAAATACTGGTATTTTGTTATAAATACAAACAATTTGCATTTTAAGGCTGCCACAATATGAAATTTCTGAAAAATGGAAATTTGTTAAATTACATACTTTAATTTAATTAACTTAATTTTATTTTATTAAAGTTTAAAATATTATTTAATAAGAACACTATAAGAAAAATAATAAAAAAATTTTCATTTCGGCAACTTTGCACTCAAGAGAAAGTCATTAATTAAAAAAATTTTCTCACATTTAAATTTTCTTTTTACTAAATCGCGAGTACAACAATTCTGAAGAGTGTAGTTACATTTCAACTCTCCTGAGTGACACATCTGCAGTACGGACGGGCCAGAAAATAAAAACAAACGTAAAAATAAATTATTGTTCTAAGTGTTTTTGTGTATAATAAAAAAAATAACACATTTTTTTGCTTTAATATAAAATATTAACAATTATATACATAAATTGTGTATAAAATATTTTTATAAAAGCAAAATTTTTTTTAGCTGCTTCTTATTTAGCACATTAAAAGAAGTTTAAAAATTAATAATTATTTGTATTTATGTATGTATGTGAAAAGAAAAGAATCAAAAAATAGAGACTTAAAAAAAATGTATTACAGCCGTGTAGAATGAAAATAAAAGACAATAAAATAACATTTAGTGTAAACGTGTGTAGCCTATACTCGTGTTTATTAATTTGTTTTTTTTTTTTTCTTATTTATTTTCTTTAATTAACAACAACAGAATTTATTGATTGTATCATAAGAAAATGCTTAAGAGAAATAAAAGAACAATGAAAGATTTTTAAGAAATAAAACAAATAAATAAATATTTTTCGATTTATTCTAATATTTGTGGTTCTAGAACTAGTATAACATTTTACTGTGGGAAAAAAAAAAATGTTCCTTTCACTTGTTTATTTTCACTATTTTTTATACTGCTTACGAGTACAAGTTTCTTGGAATTAATTTGTTGTTTAAAATTTATAATTATAAAAAACAAATTTAGGTTCCTACTTATGGAAAAAAAGTTTGCTTTTCTATATTTTTTTATGACAGTATTGTTCACACAAAATCCCCCCGCTTTACAAATCATTTTAGAAAAACCTTAGTGGCAGCATGTGAATTTAAAAAAAATATTTTTATTTTAAAAAGATTTACCGTTATTTTGTAAAAATACTTAGAAGAAATTTATTTGTAAGCTTAGTTAGCCATGGAAAATCAAAATAGAAAAAAAAAAATATCGTGCACTAATATCTTGAAAATCTGACATTGGGGGATGTAGTGATGGTAAAAAAATGGACGTACAACAGTTGCCTGGTTAAAAATGGTATATTACAGCGAGCCGTGTAGATGCCGATTCAAAATACACCAAAATTAATACTTTTGGTAAAAAGATCATCTGGAGTTAAGCAATTTGCAGCTGTGGTCTAAAAAGCACGCCGTTTATGGTCTAATCAGTAATGAAATCTGAAATTTATATCGAAGAATATATGCAGAAACGATTGATACCTGTAATTAAACGCCACCACTCTCCAGTAAAATTTTGTTTTGACTTGGCCTTTTGCGAAGTGGTCTCAAAGAAATCAGCTAGATCTAGTGGAAAAATACATGAATCCTCTTAATTGTCTGCAGCTTTAGCTGGGCTAAAGAATATTGCTACTGTTGTTCCTGACCCCAAAAATATGTTAAAAATTTGGAACAAATATTCAGCACAGCTTGTGCAGTAGTAAATGGAATCCATTAAATGAAAAACAAGGAAATGAATTGTAATTTATTTTTTAATATTATCTGAAAAAGCAATAAATAACTGTTTTTTTAAAAGCTTTTTCCATTAAATTGCTTATGTGAGCGAATTTTATGTGAACAATGATTTAAGAAAAAATTAATTAGAAAGAAATTTAATAATTTAAAAAATACTATGTAAGATGGACGTACATACATGTATAAATAGATACGAACAAATTTGAAAGCACACCTGACATAACCTATTTATAAAATGTGATTTATTTCTAATTTATTGCAAAACATGTACAAAAACAAAAAGTTTTAAAATTAAGCAACAATATTTTTAATGAAAAATATAAAATTTTTGTAAATTAAAACAAAAACATTATTATGGTTTACGAAGGATAGTTAGTTAACTTAAACTTAAATGCTGTAACGAACAGATTTCAAGTGTGACATTTTTAAAAACTAGTTCTAGAACTAATTCAAATAACGATTACTAACTAAAGCATGATTCTCTACATAGCTGCTCTAGTTCAGGAGAAAAAAAACCCATTAGTGGTCATATTATAACAAGCTGCAGCAAAAGTTTTTTTTTTGGTTCATAAAGTTAAAATTAATTTCATTAGAAAAAAGAAAAGAAACAGAGAGAGAGAGAGAGAGAAAACTATAATTCTAAAATCTTTGTGGAATATATCATCAAACAAACAAACATAATGGTTCAAAAATTTCAATCACCCGTTAGGGTTTATAAATATCCTTTCGAGTTGGTGATGAAGGTAAGTCATATATTTTGTTTTCATAAAAATATAAAAAAAAAATTTTTTGTTGCAGGCAATTTTTTCAGAAAATTTTTTAGTTGAGGCTTTTCCTTTTTTTTAAGCAATAATATAATTGTGAACAACTTTACCTTGAGAGCAATATTCTGGGCCTAATTTACTGACTGCAATCAATAGTAATCGAAATTGCCATAAAATTTAAATGGAAATTTCGGCTGATATCCAAATCGTTGCACTCGATATCGAGCAAGTTTTATAGAAATTTTTAAATTATGTTATACAAAAATTTGATATTTGATTAATTAACAAAACCAGCTGCATACACTACACAAACGCTCAGCAGGTTGCCATACTTTTGCACTAAATTAACATTAAACTTGAGTGTGTATGACCGGCATTAGTTAAATCCATTTCAAATATGCTATTGAGCGTAGTCTAAAAGAAAATCCTTTTAACGCTTCTCTAACTCTCTTGTGCGCTCTCTCGGTTTAAAACTCCCTCTAACAAATCATTAGAATTTCTGTTTTCTTCACTTGTGCTTCTGAGTTTTTTTATATTGCGAGTTGTTATTAAAAAAAAATCTTGTTACAATAAAATTTGGGTTAAAATTAAAAGTAAGAAAAAAAGTTTACAGTAAACCCTCACCATTACCCTCTTAAGCATTAGCTGGAGAAACTAGGAATAACCCCTGTCAGCAAACACATAAAATGTAGCAACTGGTATTGCTACTCATATGAAAACAAATAATAATGTGGAAGCAACATCTTTTTTTTTTCTTCTAATAATAAAGCAGTGCAGTAGTGCAGTAGTTTAGTAGTGCCTTTTCAAGGTTATTGTCACGCAAACTAAAACACATTTCTCTTAATGTCGCTTTAAAGTTCTTCAATAGACACATTTATTTATCATTTATCTTAATTAATTTCATGTAATAAATCGCTATTTTAAGCCAAACACAAAGCTGCTGCTGCTTTTGCTTTATTAATTATTCACATGATAAATAATTATCAAAATGATAACTGACAAACAAAGTAGGGTAGGGGGATGTAGCAAATAGCCAAGTGTAATCAAGCAAAACATTTTTCCAATTAAAATTGAAATATACCGCACATTTTTTGCAGCAATTAAAATTACAACGTGTTTTTACGTTTTTAAGCAAATCTCTAACCATCAATTCTGCCCTGTGCTATAAATGGCTTCTTTATGAAAATAAATTTAAAAAAACATTTTTCGAAAACAATTGGGTTGTTCCAAGAGCCATTTTTTATTTAATTTTTTCAAAAATGAAAGATAAATTTCGTTTTTAAGCAAAATTTTTAAACATTAATTCTGCCCTGTGCTATAAATGGCTTCTTTACAATAAAATAAGTTTATAAAAATAAATTTAAAAAAAAAAACATTTTTCGAAAACAATTGGGTTGTTCGAAAAGCAATTTTTTTAATTAATTTTTTTTTTCGGAAAATGAAGGACAAATTTCGGTTTTAAGCAAATGGCTTTTTTTACAAGAAATTAAGTTTATAAAAATAAATTAAAAAAAAAAAAACATTTTTCGAAAGCAATTGGGTGTTCGGAGAGCTATTTTTTTTAATGAAAGACAAATTTCGTTTTTAAACAAATTTTTAAACATTAATTCTGCCCTGTGCTATAAATGGCTTCTTTACAATAAATTAAGTTTATAAAAATAAATTAAAAAAAAAAACATTTTTCGAAAACAATTGGGTTGTTCGAAAAGCAATTTTTTTAATTAATTTTTTTTTTTCGGAAAATGAAGGACAAATTTCGGTTTTTAAGCAAAAATAAGCTTGAATGAGTAATGGAATGACATAGAATATGTCAGAAGGCCTTAGAGCTCAAAACGTAGTGTGGGACACTTAAAAGAAGGTCAGAGGTCAAATAACGGCACTCTGTAGAAATCAAAATTTCAATCGATTTAAGTGGAATCGAATGCCGTAATTTAAACTGGTTTTTTTTTTTTTTTTTTTTTTTTTTTGGGAAAACAAATTGAAAATTCGCATATGATATTAAATCGCAGTTGATTTTTTTCCAAAGCCTGTTGGTTTTTTATGGCCGGCATATTACTTGTTAATTTTTAAAGTGGCATAAGTCTACTTAAAATAAATTAGTAAGATATAAACATCATATACAACTAAAATTACTAATGACTTTTTTTTTTTGTTAAGTGAACTTATACCATTTTATTTCTCTAGTTTTATATTGAATTTTTTTTAATATGAAGTTTTTAAATCTCCCACATTTTTGTTGAAATTCAAACCAAATAATTTACTTAAACTTGTTACTCAGGGGAAGGATATGGTTTTCATAAATATTTTTGGTTAAGGTATTTAAAAAGTTTCATTCTTTCAATTTATTATATAACAGTAGAAACCGACTAACGATGCAAGAATAAAAATATTTTAATAAATAAAATTAATTCAAGCATTCATGCCCAAAATAATACCCAACAAACAATATAAAGGCTTGATTTAAGTTTGCAATTGCATAAAATTGTATACATACGAGTTAATTTTTTTTTTTTCAAACGAAAATAACATGCAACAAATTTACTTTAGTGACGTTGGTTCAAATAGAAAAATCATTTTTGAGGTGACAGAAATTTGAATTCTAAGAAGAAAAAATTAAGTAAAATTTCTGAAGGTAAATGGATATTTTCCCAAGTCATGTTTCATCAAAATCTAAAACTTAAAGAATGCAAGGTTGTGCTTGCTGGGTTATATGTAGCTCTTAAGTGAAAAAATACTTAAATGATATTTAAATTCATGTACGAGTAAATGCGTTTGTATAAGCTTTGTGTATAAATTTTATGATAAAGAATTTTGTTGTTGCTTTTAACAAAAAAAAAAAAAAAAAAAAGATAATAAACATAGGAAATGTATGATCATATAAATTACATATTAAAATAAATAAAGGGGCTTTCAAAAGCGTGGCAGAGTGTTTGCGGAAGGAGTAATAATTTTACAAATTGTATAAAGTTTATTTTTGGCCAGTATGATCATCATTTTTACTTTTATTTTTAAAGGAAGACAGGCTACTAAAAATACCAGCAGGTTAACCAAATCAACAGCTGTTGCTTTTCACTTGCTTAAGAAATAAAATTGATTTTAAAAGCAACAAATTTTATATAGAAAAAAAACCCCGGAACAGCTGGATTTAGAAAAACCAGTTTGTGCTGCTTCTTTTTATTTAAGTAAGAGCTCAAATTATCACTCAATAAAATGTAATCCCAAAATAAAAAAAGGCGGAAGAAATTAAATTCTTCGAGTTAAATTTTGCAAAAAAAATTATTCCAATTTACAGGAAGGGAAATTTTGTACAGTGGCCACACCACAAAAGATGCGGAAATGGGGCATCCCTCAAATTAAAGCTAAGGAACTCCCCTTTCGTTACCTGTAACTAATTTTTATGTGTAATAAATTTTTTTTAACAAAAAAACTAATTAAATCCTTCATACACAATTCTTGGAGGGGAAATTTTGTACAGTGGCCACACCCCAAAAGGTGAGGGCACGGGGCCTACCTCAAACTAAAGGTAATGAGCTCCCCTTTCGTTATATGTAACAAATTTTTATGTGGCATAAATTTTCTTTAACAAAAAAAATAAAAATTAAGTCACACATACAGATTCTTGGACGGGAAATTTTGTTTTATTCCTTAAGTGATAATTTTCTTTAAGCGCTTCTTTCATCATTGTGGTTTGAAATTTATAATGGTTTTTATGAATTTCTTATCACTTTAAAAAACTGAACTTTCCATACAAACAACAATAAAAGTTTAATCAAAAAGAATTAAAAGAATTTTTTTATTTACGAGAAAAAAAACCAAAAATGCCAAAGGCAAAACTGTTTGATCATTTCTATGAAAGAAAGAAAAAAAAAATAAAGAAAAACACAATAAAATATGTTTTCTTTTAAAAAGAAATTTAACAAACTAGTGTCTTATGTAAAATTCCCTCTGCTCTCTTATTGCTTCTTATATCATAATTCAGATTGTTGCAATAAAATAAGGAAGTAGTATTTTTTTTAGTTAAAATTCAATCTCCCTTCCCTATTCTTTCTGACATCACAATTCTAATTGTGGCAATAATATCCATGTAAGTACGCCTCTTTAGTAGCCGATTCTTGTTTAAATTTCTTTATTAAAATGATAAAGCGTTTTCAAATGAATTGCATTCGTTTAGTTTATGTTTATCAATTTGTTGAAAATAATGGGAGGGAACAAAGAAAATTCTTATTTTGTTATAATTAAATCAAGAATAGAACGTTTGCAGAATAAAAATGAATTTCACACCAAATACATACATTGCTGAATTAATTTATGATTAATTTATTGTTAACAAAATCAAATCAAAATAAAACAAAGAGCAAAACAAAAAAAAAGAAAACACAATTCATTCCTTAAAAGCCTACCAGCCCTAAACCCTAAGCAAAACTAAAAACGACTACCAACTTTTAGCAAAATGTTTATCCCAATTTTTGCTAGAAAAGAAATTTTCCAAAAAAGGATATACAGCAGCTGGCCTTGTCCCTAAACTGAACCTACTTATGCATATTTACAGCATTTTGATAATAATTAAAGCTAAAAATAAATTTTTTCCCCACAAGTTTTCACTGAATTTAGAAGTTTTTTGAATAAAGGATATCTGGCCGTTGGGCTTATTTTAGAATGGATTAAAATACAATTTACTGGAGTTATACACAGCATAATTCTGTAATTAATTACAAATTTTTACTTCATTCCGATTACAGTTGAAGCTAAAAATTTATTTTTTAAATAAAGGATATATGGCAGTTGGGCTTATCTTTGAGCCAATTGAAATAAAATTTACTAGAGTTATTCATAGCATAATTCTGCAATCAATTCCAAATTTTCACTTACAAATTTTTGATTACAGTTAAAAAAATAATTTTTCACAATTAAGGATATAGCCGAGGACGTTGGGCTCATTCTTGAGTGAATTGAAATAAAACTTAAATTTATTTACAAATTTTCACTTCATTCAGAAGTTAAAAATAATTTTTTTTTAATTAAGGATATATGACAGTTGGGCTTATCCTTGAGCCAATTGAAATAAAATTTATTGGAGTTGTTTACAGCATAATTCTGCAATCAATTACAAATTTTCAGTTCATTCCGATTACAGTTGAAGTTAAAAATAATTTTTTTAAATAAAGGATATATGACAGTTGGGCTTATCCTTGAGCCAATTGAAATAAAATTTATTGGAGTTGTTTACAGCATAATTCTGCAATCAATTACAAATTTTCCCTTCATTCCGATTACAGCTGAAGCTTTAAAATAATTTTTTTAAAATTAAGGATATGGGGCCTGGCCCTATATAGGGCTCATTTTTGAATGAATTGAAATAAAACTTAAAATTAATTTACAAATTTTCACTTCATTTAGTAGTTAAAAAAAAATTTTTTTAATAAAAGAATTATGGCTGTTTGCTTATCCTTGGGCCAATTGAAATAAAATTTACTGAAGTAATTCACAGCATAATTCTACAATTAATTAAAAAATATTCACTTCATTTCGATTACAGTTGAAGCTAAAAATTTATTTTTGAAATAAAGGATATATGGCGGTTGGGCTTATCCTTGAGCCAATTGAAATAAAATTTATAGGAGTTGTTTACAGCATAGTTCAGCAATCAATTACAAATTTTCAGTTCATTCCGATTACGGTTAAAATTATAAATTAATTTTTTTATATAAAGGATATATAGCGCTTAGGTTTAATTTTGAATGGATTGAAATAAAATTTACTGAAATTACACACAGCATATTTTTGCAACTAGTTACATATTATAACTGGTAGAATTGCATCTTTTTTTTGAAAAGGACATACATACGTATGTCCTTGATTAAAAATACAATTTTATTTTATTAGAAAGCTTAATAGCACAATTTCAAAATTAATTATGAATTTTTAGTAAAATTCACTGCAAAATGAGAATATGAATAATACAGATCATTTGCCAAAATCAATTTTTTTTCTAACATCCAGAAGAACTTAATTTAATAATTATTACATTTATTGTGACATTTATAAAAGTAAAAAGTTATTTTATTCAGGCTAACAATTGTTACGGTTACACATCAATTTTGAGTAAGTGACATACAGATTTGGAAGAGTGTCATTTTACTCTTTGAAAATTAAATGTTAATTGTAATAGTGATTGTGAGTGTTTTAACGGCTTTGTTGTCAACGTAAGTTTAAGAAACCAGTTTTATTTTACTTCCAATTTAGACTTGTATTTATTGTTAATGCAATAAGTACATAAATAAATAAAAATAAAATAAATAAAACAATACAACAACAACAATTGAAAAGAAATACGTCATGGTTTGTTTGGCATTTGGTTTATGAAATACAAATTTTGGTTAGGCAAAAGAAGTTAAAAATAAAAGAGCTTAACCTTAGTCACAGCAAAACGTTAGTTAACTACTCACACACACAAACAAATGTTAAGAGAAATAACCTTTTGATGAAAACATGCAAAACTAAATACTTACAAAAGTTTATAAATAAAAGGTCAGTTCCTTTACACTGAAAGAATTTAATTACAAACAAATTTTAGTCAATTGAAAACGAAAATTAAATTCAAATAAAATTACTGCCATTAAGAGAAAAATTGTAGTCAATTAAATTATAAAAAAATTGATTAATGAATTAAAATATAAAAAAACAGACTCACTCTCACGCTGCCATCTCTAGTAACACTAAGGAACAATTGCCAAAAAACAAATTTTTTCTGTTGAACTTCGGTCGCCTAACTGTAAAATTTCACAAGTGTTTCAATTTCTATGAAAAGGCTTTTTCGTTAGAAATTTTTTTTTTTTTTTTTTTTATAAAACATGAGATTTTTGCAGAAGCTGCTTTCGAAAAATTGCTCTTTGACATGCCGTGCTTGATGGCTTTAAAATTTTTTTTAATAGTTTCACTCCCTCTCATCATACCGTGCTGACATGCCGCCCATGATCGTCTAATAGGCGCTTTACAGTTAAACGGGCACAGCTTATTAGAAAAAACTAGTGGTTATCAACTCTTGTTTATTTTTCTTTGTTGCATGGTGTAATTAATTGCTGTGTACATGAGAAGCCTGTACACATACAACTACCTACACACATTTCCGTGTAAGTGTGTTGGTATTTAAATAAAAAACCTTTAAATGATTTTAAAATTAAAAATAAATAAAAAAAGTAAATATTTTTTAAGTACCAGAAGGGGAAATTGTTTTTTTTATGTTTTAAATAATGAAATTATATTTATTGGCGCAAATAAAAATTTATAAATAAATTCCATCAAACATACATGTTTCAAATCAATCAATAATTTTTCTAGCCCCCCAACAGCATTTGGAAATAAATTAAGAAAAATATAATTAAACTTGGAAGACTTTAGGTGTGACCTTCAGTTCAATTTGCCAGCAGGGAAAAATTAAAAAAACACCAAATTAAATAATTATCAATACCCCAACAGTCTTAAAATTATATAAATAAAGAGAGAAATAATAAATTTTAATTTTCAGTATAAAAAAAAACACTACTAACAAAGGAAACACATCAGAGAGCCTACATAGCTTAAGAAACAACCACTAGAAACAAGTCTTGGGCTAAAGAAAAATTTTAGGAGGCACGAAAAGTATCAGAGAACCCACGTAGGCTAAGAAAAAATCAGTAGAAAAAAGTTTTGAGCTAAAGAAAAATTTTGGGAAGCACTAAATGCATTAGACAGCCCACGTAGTTTAAGAAACAACCACTAGAAACAAGTCTTGGGCTAAAGAAAAATTTTAGGAGGCACGAAAAGTATCAGAGAACCCACGTAGGCTAAGAAAAAATCAGTAGAAAAAAGTTTTGAGCTAAAGAAAAATTTTGGGAAGCACTAAATGCATTAGACAGCCCACGTAGTTTAAGAAACAACCACTAGAAACAAGTTTTTAGCTAAAGAAAAATTTTAGGAGGCACTAAATGTATCAGAGAACCCACGTAGGCTAAAAAAAAATCAGTAGAAAAAAGTTTTGGACTAAAGAAAAATTTTAGGAGGAACTAAATGCATCACAGAACCCACGTGGGCTAAAAAAAATTTTTTGGAAGCACTAAGTGCATCAGACAGCCCTTGTAGCTTAAGAAACAACCACTAGAAACAAGTTTTTTATATGAATCTTTGAATGAATGCAGTGCCGTAATGGAATTATATCACAGTGCGAAATTTCAGACCAAAGCACATTCCTATTTATCGTTGTAGGTGTAAAAAAAATTCATATTTAACTAAGTGTTGTTTTTTATGATAAATCGTTTACAAAAATAAATCAGCCAGATAAATATTATCAGAATGATGTTATCACTTGCAATCATGGCAAATGAAGCCACAAGTATTTTTTTTTATTTTGCACATTTAAATACACAATAAAAATAAAAAATTATTTTAGCTTTAAATGATGTTAATAACTGAAAGACTCAAAGCTTTTGACTCACGTAAACTTAAATAACATTTAATAATTGAAACGAAAGTTGCAAATAAAAATAACAACAAAAACCTATTTAATCAAGACAACCCAAAACCACAACAAATACGAGTATATTTTGTTAGCGAAAAAAAAGTTATTGAATTGTTCCAAATAATAATCGGTTCTTTAGCTTAAATCATGGTTATTTAAATCCTGCTGCTGCAGATGATGTGGTTATCCAGTTTCATGTCATTCAAAATTGGCAAAATGCCAATAACATACAGACAACGAAACGAATGGCGGTTATGCAATTGCAACCGCATGCATGCATGAAAACAATTTATAGAAGAAAAAAAGAAAACACAAAACAAATGTTTTTAACATATTTTAAAGTAAATAACAGCTTAGCCCGAAAATGTGTCAAAAGAAATCAATAGACAACAAAGAAAGCAAAAAAAAAATTAAGGCAACACACACAATTGCTGGGAAAGGGGAAGAGTAAGAGAGAGAGAGAGAGAGAGAGAGCGCGAAGAGCTCTGGATGGCTATTACGAGTAACTGTGGTGAATTCATACAAGTTGGAATCATCAAGCATTTCTGTGGTATTTATCATTTGTCAAAGAATACATCTCTGGTATATGGACTCGATGTACACAACTTTGATAAATCAGGAAAATATTTGAAACGCCCACATACTTTTTTTTAAGCCCTTACTTGGGCAAACACAAAGCTGTTCTAATGTTTTCGCTTCCTCTTAAAGAAGACACTTGTACCACTAAACTTTACCACTCGAATTTTCCTTATGAGCTAATTGATTGTAGAGTCTAAAGTCCTACTCAGGCTCAAAACAATTTCTGCTCTAAAGCATTCAGAGTTAATAAATTTTCTTGCCAACTTCGCTTGCAATCCTGTAGAGACTGTTTTTCTCTCTTGCTTATGCGGCCCATACACACTCATGCTAAATTGAAGTAATAACAAAATAATTTTAATATTCTTTAATTAATTAATGAATAACAAAGGCCTGACTCCCTTCACTTGGAATCTTAAGATTCCGTTTTTAAACCGCCTACTCGCCAAGACTACGTAGTAATAAAGTGATCTAGATCCACCCTGTGGCATTAACATATCTGAAAAGGTCTTCTAAACCTTTGCCCGATATCCAGGTAGTCTGTTCATTAGATGTGCAACGAGAAATTTGTGTCTCTAAGCCTTCAGAGACGGGCACTCGCAAAGAAGGTGAAAGAAAGACTTACACTCAGATGCCCGTCAGCTGCGGCAGTTTAGGTTGAAGTTTAGTCTTTGACTGTTGGCGTGCATGGCAATCGATGAGTGACCAGCTATCGTAGCCACCAGTCTGGAAATAACTTTGTATTCCTGCTCACTAGCTAAGCAGGGCGAAGCCATAACTGACGGGTCTCGGTCTCTGCTTTCTGGTTGCACAGCATACTTATAAAATATAACGTATGTTTGTAGTAATGTGAAGCTTTAAAATATGCTTGTGCAGCCCTTTAATATACACCCCTTCTTGTTAGTAAGTAGGTAAGCGGTATAGCGACTGCTATTGATATACATAGAAGCCTCGATGTTGAAGCTAGCCTTAGCCAATTCCTCTGCCATACCGAGGATACGTCAAATTGACAACACAAACGAGGTTGCCGTACTAAAATTAGATTGAACTTGAGTGTGTATGGGTCTTGCAGGGTAGGTAGTGAGTTTTTTTTTCTTTTCTAACAAAACATACTCACCTTAATCAATGGATTTATTTATATTTTTTTTCACTACATCAACTTTTAATATTCTAGTGCTCCATTTAAAACACTAAATCCAATTACTACTAAATTTCTGCTACTTTTTAAAAAGAAAAACAAAACCTTTTTTTAAATGGGTGACATGAAGCACTTGTATTAAAAAGTAAGAAAAGAAAAAGGAAAAAGAAATTGCTAGTCTAAAAACGCTAAAAAACGTTAAAATTTTATTATGATAAAACGTGTAAGCATGTGGGCATAGAAAATTGCGGGCGACACTTGTAAGCAAGGAATTTTTGAATAAGTATCTGTGTGTGTTTAAATAATTTCTCCTTTCCGCTTGTAAATAATCATTATAAAAAGCACACACAAGCATTAAATTTAAAAAGAAAAGCATTTACTTTTTTTCCCCTACATCTCTCTCTCTTGCTCTAACGAGTATCCCTTATATCCTTGAGGGGGTAAGATGGATATTTAATATTGTTAGAGGCCGTGGTGTTGTTCGAACAGTAATTACTTTGGGCTTTCCATTTCATATATTCTTGTTTGTTTTGTTATTTTATAACATGGCTGTTGCCTCCTTACGTTTCACTTAGTTAGTGTGCGCTGTTAATGTAACCATTCGTTTTGGTACTGTCTGTGTCTGTCTTTTGGCATTATGAAAAATAAATAACTAAATAACAAATGTTTAAAAAAAGAACAGTTTCCTTTGATGATGCACACAATACCAATAATTCTAAGAAAAATATCCTTTTTTGTTTTCTTAAACTTTTTACTGGTGGGATGGTTGATGCTACGAGTATACGTTTTGCTACATTTGTGTGTATGTGTGTGAGACAACTAAAAGCTGTTCACAAAAATGTCACTAAAATATATATTAAGCCCAAACACAGTGGGGAAATTAAAAAAAAAATTGGCTTAAAAATTTTTAATTTCTAAATTAATGAAAAAACTATAAAAATTAAAAAAAAATTTTTTTAAATAATTTAAACTAATTTTTTAATACTTGAGCAATAGATTATAAAAATAGACGATCTCCCCTTTAAAATGATAGGTGTCACAATCCGTAATCTTTTATAGTTCGTCCCAAAAAAATTTTTTAAAAATAATACAAACTAATTTCTGACTATGATCACAACTACAAGATACGCTCAAAGCAGCTACATCATATTAACAGGGTAACAAATTTGATTCTCATTACGAAAGTTATTCTCTCAACCAGGACAATTCTATTTAACTGAGCTTAAATTATCGTATTCGATATCCAAATAACATCGATCGAAATTTTTGTGTGAAATTATTTGACATTTTTAATATTGAATGAACTGTACACATACAAACCTAAATGCAGCTACAGCTTTTTGTCAAAAAAGAATTGTTTTTATTTATTTTTTTTTAAACATTTTCACGGAAAATAAAGTACATGCTTAAAGTTCTTTGTTAAAAAAAAATTTCTAACAGACCAACCTAAATTGGAGCGGCCAGCGTAGTGTTTTTTAGCATCCAGCATTTATATTAAAGTGGCAAACCTAATTAAGAGCGTTTGCTTAAAAAAACTCACTAAAGACAAAAAAAAATAAATTTAAAAACGCTAGATTCAAAAAAACTAGCTAAAATGTCATTACTGGTCAACAACAACAAAACAAATATATAAAAAATTGTTATGCAGCCAACTTCACTACAAAGCGAGCTGTCAAAATTGGAATTTCCAATCGGTCAGCGCTGCTATCCATACATTTTATATGGGCAGGGGAATTTTTGACATATAAAAATGCTGGCCTTGCGCATTTTGATATGGCTGTAATTTATAAAAAATTAACATTCGGCTTCAATTTAGAAGTTCCAACAATATTTTTTTACTTCTAAAATTTAAAATACCCTTCTTGAACTGAAGCTTAATTTATAAAAAAAATTTTAAAAAGCTTGAATAACTTTTCTTAACAAAGACTTTGGCCCATAATCACAGTCATAAAAAAGTAGGCTTTTATTAAAAGCTGACTTTTGGTCATAAGAATTTTATGAATTTAAAGTCGTTTTTAAAAAGAGATATGCTGTTATCCAAAAAAAATTAAGGTAGACTTTAAAGTAAAATTTTTTAAAAAATTATATGAAAAATTTCGTTAACGTTGACATAAAAGTCTACGTTAATTTTTTTGGAGAACTTAGTTTTTATTTATAAAAAAAATTTTAGAATGTTGAAAACGATATGTATGAATTTAGTGCTATTTTTTTGATCATCATTTAAAGGTGTCTGTGGGTTTGTGGCTGGCAAAGTGGTAAAGTAACAAATTCGCTGTTAAGTTCAAGGAAAAAAAATTGCAATAAAAATGAAAAACTGCTAAACAAAACAACCACACCACACCAACTGCATTCGATTTCTTTCTTTTTTGTTGCAAATAAATTTTCAATGAAAATTAAAACTTATCAAAACGCAATAATTTGCGTACTGGCTGGCAACAACTTTATAAAAATCAATGTAATTTTCCTTTGCATTGAAAAACTTGGCTGGTTGTTTCTTTATTATGAGTCCTTAAAGTTTATTTTGAAGGACAAGGATTGAGGGCAAAAATTTCTCTTATAAGTTTGTTTTTGCTAGTTGCAAGTAAACCCTTTTGCTCTATGGTGCTTTATAAAATTAAGTTCTAAAGTTAAATCTGGCCTTTAGTGTGCAAGGCTGCCTTCATATACGTCAAATCGATATCACACATAATGAAGCCCAAAGCATTTCTTATAAAAAAAAATGATGTGCCCATTTTTTACTCTAATAAATATAGAAAAATATTAAATTATAAAAAAAACTGCTGCTTCTAAATTTGTTCTTGCTTTTTCTTGCGTATTAACTTTTCAGAGTTGCATTTGCGAACATGCAATATACGTTTAGGAAATCAGTTTTTAATTCGGCCACAGTAACCAACCCTCTCCTAATTCTAATTCCAATTCCAATTCATGTTTTCGGTGTCAAACTTTATTTACTAAATTTAGAAGGCTTTTTTTGCTAAAACATTTCGAAATTAAAGTTTATTTTACAAGTCGGCATTTAAAAAAAAAAAGTAATTTTTTAGCTTCCACGCTAATTAATTATTTATTTTAATTTTTGTTTAATCAGTTCGGTGGTGTGAGACACAACCAACAGCCTTGACTTTTATTTAAAAAAAGGGGTTGTTGTTTGCTATTGAAGGTATAAAAATAAATTAATTTGTAGAAAAATAACTTATAAACCAACTAAAAGTTAACAGAGTTTTAACAAGCAACTGAAAGTTAGAGGTGAAATTTTTGTTAAATCAAGGTCTAATTGTTGAGGCAAGTGGAGTGGGTATAGCTAGAGGTTAACTAACTATTTAAGTATTGAAAAGTCAACTCATTCCTCTAAATAATTAATTGTTACAACAACAGCTGTGTTGGATTTGATTTGCCACATTCTCTTACAAGTAATTTTTTTTATGTGCATGAAGATAAATACGTCTAGTTAAATGGGTTTTTTGAAAAATATCGCATGCGATAAAAAAAATTCATACATATTCTTCACATAAATATGAACTGAATTTAAAAATGTTTATAGAGAGATGAAGCCATTCTGGCTAAATCCTTCTACTTCAAGGAATAGGACTTAATGGAAAATAACCACAAAGTCTAAGGCTATTATCCTGGGAATACAAGTTCTCCCAACTGTATTTGTGAAATATTTTAGAAAATGTTGAAAATCTCACTTATTACAAAAATAGCTTATATGTGGTCTCTGAGGGATGAAGGTTACTGTGGCCAAGTCTTTCTATCTTAAGACATTGGACCTATATCATTTTAAAGGGAAGGCTGTCTAGATTTATAATCTATTGCCCAAATACTCAGAAGTTACTTTGGTCTATTTTTAAATTTTTTTTGAAATTTCCCTTTACCCTAGTAGTTTTGTTCTAAAGGGATTTTGGCAATTTCCGTTTTGCATCATAAAATAAAAACTAAAAATGTTTTCGAAAATTTTAAAACATTTCCAGAAAGTTTAGAACCTATAGATTAAATTCCTGTTTGATTTTTGTAATTTTCATGTTCAAAATTGGGAATGGTACCTCGGCAAAGTGGGAAATGATAAAAATCTCTTAGAACAAGAGTACTGGGGTATAAGAAAATTCCAAAATTTTTTTTAAAAATAATCCAAAGTAATTTCTGAGTATTTGGGTAGTAGATTACAGATCTAGACAACCTCCCCTTGATATAGGTCTTATGGTTTAAGATAGAAGGGTTTGGCCACAGTAGCCTTCATCCCTCAGAGACCACATATACAATATTTTTGTACTAAAAAATTTCACAAATACAATTGCGAGAAACTGTATACCCAGGATGATAGCCTTAGCCATTGTGGTTATTTTCCATTAAGTCCCATTGCTTGAGATAGAAGGGCTTGACCAAAATGTCTTCCTCTCTCTATAAGCCTCTTTAAATTCAGTACATATGTGAATAGAAATTTTTTTGTCGCATGCGATATTTTTAAAAAACGTATTTATCTTCACACACATTGTTTTTTCCGTTCTTACATTTTATTGATTTAAAAAAAATTTTTTTCATGCCCAAAAATAAATTATTTTAACAAACTGTTTTTTAATGGTCAACTAATTAAGGCCAAACAAGTTATTAAAAGTGTTGCAATTAAAAGGGTGTAGCAATAGAGGTTAACAAACTAATAAAATTGACTGTCATTTATTCGGCAAGTAGAAATGATAAAAGTGTTTTATTAGAATGGGTTTAGAGCAACTTAGGGCAGGCCATCACCATCATTGCCAATGGTGGAAAGGCGCACACAGAGTGCCTTAAATTAAATCAATTCACCACTGTAAGGCAGACAGCCTAGCAAGAGACCACTTGAGGCTACCAGAGCAGTATATCAATGTGTCCAGTGGCATTATTCTCTTGTGGTCTGCAAACAGCACATCGAAAGTGTTTTTCTATGTAGAGTCCAGATGAATAGACATGGGGTAGGCCTAGACTGAATAGAAAACTCAGCAGGGATTTACTGCGCTTCCAGAGCGCCCAGTTGGGCGCAGAAGTATTTCAAACGTGGAGTAGGAAGAAACTGTGGAAAATTTTATCTGTCTTAGCATAGTAGTGGAGGATTATCTAAGGCTTTACTTACTGCACTGTCAACTGCAGGACTCGGCATACTATCCAGCTTCGTTAGAAGTAGCAATTGCTTTAGGTGACGACCTCGTTTCTCTTTTCTACTCTTACTACTTCACTACTGGTCTTTATCCTGCTGCCTACTATTTCTATGACTTCTTTCTATCGCTTTCCTTTCTTCATTCTTCCCAAGTAAGCCCCTTTCTAACCTAATTAAATTTAAAATTAATAAGCTCTTAATGGCACAACCTTTCTAAATGAATTTCTGATAATTTAACTAACATTTTGTATAATTCCCAGGGATTTCTAATTCTAATAATTAATTAGAATAATTAATAGAAAAAAAATATTACAAAAATTAATAATGACAGACTAATGTCCCGTTATAAAAAAGTTTTCATTTAAAAAAAATAAAGTTGGAATATTATAAATTATTAACACAAACAAACACGCGAAATGAAAAAAAAAAAAAAATTCAATAAAAAATGTGGCGCACCATGTCGTGTACACGTGCTTTATGTAAAAGGCATCACACGATTTTTCTTATATGAAAATGTGAGACACTCACAATGTGTGAATGCCACTTTAAATGGTTTTGGCAGCACAGACGAAATACAACTTCATGCATAGATAACGCGGTGTCAGGTCACATGTATGTTACACAGATGGCTCGAAAACGGCTGTAGCTGTTCCCTCAAAATCTCAGGAAAAAGTTATTCAGACCTAAATACATATTATCGAGCTCTGCTTAAGAGAAAAACTTGAAAGACGACACTAATAACAGTCACATCTTCATTCACTCAGACAACAAACCAGCATTACAAGCACTAAGTGCTTTGGAAGTAAGACTAACACTTCTAAGGAGACTAGCATGTTCAACAACAGAATCCACCTAGTCATAGTGGATACGTAGGCAACTAGGAGGCCTACAAAGTTGCAAGAAAAGTTGCGGCTAGTGACTTGATTAAATTAGGACCCTGCTGCAGACTGTTTTTTAGCTGAAAAGAAACGCAACAAGGGATATCAGCGTAGTAAAAACATTCATGCCATTCCGCTCTCATAAGAGAGCAAATGACTTACTAATCAGGTCTAGTCCGTGCGGTTAGTAGTTTGATTGGCCCAAAACCATTCTGCGGACTAACTTGGAGTTTTATAAAGCTCAAGATTAGGGAGCGATTGGAAAGAGAATTACAACAATATTGATTGGAGACAAGGGATATTATGATATATCGTTACCGGAAGAGAAAAAATTAGTTACTGAGACTGACTCGCTCAGGAGATTTTTGAGTGGACACTGTCGAAACGATGTTTGCTGGTCATGAAACGAAGAAGCAAAACACTTATTTCGTTACTTAGGGCATGACTGCCTACAACCGTCTGACATGATGCACAAATCAGATAAGGAAATCTTTGAATTCTAGACTTAGGCAGAATTTGTAACTTGAGAGTAGTGTTACAATAGAGAAATTCTGTCCTTAGGGACCAGGTGTCTCGTGACCGTTCTTAATTCCAATTCTAGCCTCACGTGCACTTTTACATTTTCCGTGATTTTTTCCATGGAAAAAATTATTTTTTAATTTAAAGTTTTCCTTTGCCAAGATTTTCAAACGGAATTTTCAGCCAGGTTTTTTGTTGCTGTTGTTGTTGTGATGCTAAGCAGCCAACTAAATGTAATTTATTTTGTAATTGTTTTATTTAATTTTTAAAAATGAAAACAAAAATCATGTGTAACCTTCACCTAGCCATGTGAATTTACTCCAACACACACACACAAGAAAAATAATTAGCACACACTTGAAGTGTCTATAGTAATAAAAATAGAGGGTGAAGCGTTTAAGGTTGTTATTTATTAAAAAAAAAATTATTTTCTCAGGTCTGCCAAAAACTAAGCGAACTCTAGATCTTAATATTAAAATTCTTTTGGCACTTACTAATATAAACAATCCATCCAAGGAAAATAAAAAGGGGAATATGGCTGTTTTCCCAACAACTGGCATCAACACAAAAATACATAAACACTCTGATGCAGCCCCTACATACTCAAGTTCAATAAAAGTTAAATGCTAAAGTCCAGCACCAGTCACAATTAAAAAAGCTTTCATAAAAATTGTATATTTACCACTGAAGGGATTTAGATGAAAAAAATTGCGGCCCTATTAAGAAGCTAAAGCTAAAGTTGTTATAAAAACAAAGAAATGTGGCAACGCTAGTCATAGGTTTTACATTTTGACTAGAGCTTTTACACCCTTAACTAAAACATCTTCTTTACTTTTTTTTCTTTGCAGGCCTATGAAAAACGTTTTCCGAAATGCCCTCAAATGCCCATAGTGTTGAACTGTGAAATAACCAAAGATGAAGTTTTGGAAAATGGAGCCAAACGCCAAACCAGTCGTCGCTGCCAATTGGCTGTTGATGCTCCTTATATTTTTAAGAAATTAATCGGTGTAGATTTTGTGTATTTTATACAAAATAATTTTCTAGATTTGGCCAATCGCACCTTAAATATTGAAACCATAAATGAGAGCTTCTCCTCTCGCATTGAAATATTTGAAAGATGTCGTTACTATGTGCATCCAGATAATCCAGATTGGACATGTTTCGATCAAACTGCCACTTTGGACATTAAGAATTTTTTTGGGTTTGAACATTCTATGGAAAAAATGGGCATGAAACAGTATACCCAAACTACACTGAAAGGCAAAGAAATAATAGAGTATTTTATACAAGAGCTGAAAGAAGAGGGTATAACGGAAGTTGAGAGATGGCAACCACCTGCCGATGCGCCTTTATCACCGAAATCACGAGAGGAAGAAGCAACGAACAATGACAATACACATGATATTTTATTAGATGCTGATTTTATAGCTAAGAATTTGGGTCAATTAACGCCCATGCAAGAATCCAAACTATTGGAATTGAGAAAATTGCTGGACACCATTGAAGACCTAGCTAAAATGCCAGATTATCATACAATTTTAAGATTTCTAAGAGCCCGTGATTGGCATGTTAATCAAGCTTTTAATATGCTAAAGGATTCCTTGCAATGGCGTCTAGATAATGAGGTGGATTCCATATTAACAGATTATAAAACACCGGCTGTGGTAACAGAACATTTTCCTGGCGGTTGGCATCACTATGACAAAGATGGGCGACCCATTTACATTTTAAGATTGGGCCACATGGATGTAAAGGGTTTGCTTAAAGCTATTGGAACAGAGGGTTTCTTGAAATTGGTAAGTATGCACCACAAATTAGGCCTGATCATGAGTATTCGATGTCATAACGAAAACAGTAAATGCGGCCACCCCGGGACCATATGTCTTATATTGGCTTGTCATGAATACGACTACGACAACGACACTCGTAATAAGGCTGATTATGTATTCTTTTTTTGTGAGATTTTATTTTAAAAAAATAATGCAATCTTTTGCAGGCTTTACACATTTGCGAGGAAGGCATTAACAAAATTAAAGAATCAGCCGAAAATTTAGGCAAACCGGTATTGGACTGGTGCTTATTAGTGGATTTGGAAGGTCTCTCTATGCGACACTTGTGGCGTCCGGGCGTTAAAGCTTTATTAAACATTATAGAAAATGTTGAACGCAACTATCCGGAGACCATGGGCCGTGTGCTGGTGGTACAAGCACCCAGAGTGTTCCCCATAGCCTGGACTATTGTCTCAGCTTTCATAGGTAATTACTGAAAATCTATTTCATTTAAATATTTTTATTAAAAAAAAAATTATTATTTTAGTTGAAAATACCCGCTCGAAATTTCTTTTTTATGGCGGTTCAGATAATTTGCACATGCAAGATGGTTTGGAACAATATATAGACAAGGATATTATACCTGATTTCTTGGGAGGCTCTTGTAAGGTAAGTTTTAGTTAAAAAAATATTTAATTCTTTTTTTGTTTGGTAATCAAATGCACAGAAAAATTAAGTTGTAAATCAATTAAAGAACTCAATTAAAAATTTTTTAGATAAATGAAAGTTTTAATTCAATTATATATTTAATCAATATAAAAATTATTTTCAAAAAGAAATAAAGCAATGATCATATTGATTAAACATTTAATTAAATTATTTACTTTAATTTAATTAATTATTATTAATGAATGAATAATTAATTAATGAATTATTATAATTATAACTAAAAATAATTAATTATTATAATTAAAATTAACAATAATTAATTAATGAATTATTATAATTATAATTAAAAATAATTAATTCATAATAATTAATTATAATTAAAAATAATTAATTAATAATTAGTCATAATTGTTTATAATTAATTAATAATTTCAATTATACTTAATTAATTAATAATAAATAGTTCATAATAATTAATTATTAATTATAATACAATTAATTATTACTTATAATTAATAATTTTAATTAAATATTTAATTAACTTTTAATAAATTTAATTAATTAATTAGTTAATTTTATTAAATATTTAATCATTATGATAATTTTTGTACTAAATTAAAATAATAATCACATTCATTAAACATTGAATTAGATTAATTAATTAATTATATTTAATTACAAATGATAGTTAATTATATTTAAATGCATTTGATAGTTAATTATAGTAAATTGATAATTAATTAATTTTAATTCGCTAATTATTAAGAAATTATATTTAATTAAATTAAATATTTAATTAAACTAAATTAATTAATTAGTAATTAATTATAATTATTTCTAATGTAATTATTAATTTATTTAAATTTTTAATTAATTAATTAATTTGATTTAAATCATATAATTAAATTAAATTATTTAATTAATTATATGTAATTAATTTTGTAGTTAATTAATTAATTTAATTTAAATATTATAATATAATTAAATAAAATGATTTATTTAATTAAATTATTTAATTATATACGGTTATTATTAATTAATTTTAATTTATTAATTAATTTTAATTAATTCATTATTTTAATTTAATTAATATATAATTAAATTAAATTAAATTATTTAATTAAATTTGTTTATTAATAATTAATTAATTAATAATTAATTATATTAATTAAATAGTTAAGTAATTTATTTAAATACATATATTGAAATGAATCAATTAAATATTTAATGAATATTAAAAGTTTTTAAATGAACTAAGTTAATTAAATATTAAATTAATATAATTTTTTTCTGTGCAAAATAATTAATAATAAAAAATCTCTTTAATTAAATTGATTTGAAAGACTGTAAATAATTATATTTATATATATATATTTTTTTTTTTTTCGTTTAAAAAAAAAACAAAATCTCTTTATTTTTGGATGAAATTATTTTGAAAAGTCAACACTGTTTCCATTATTGTATGTGGATCAGATTAAAAATAAATATTTTCAATATTGCTATTTAGCTAAATGCGATTGTGTAAGAGCTACTAACATTACCTGTGTACATGCACGAACATCATTATGTTTTTCTTTGTACGAGTGTAAATAAGTGCAGTGTTCACAGTTCCCTTACGATTATTAAAGGGTTAAGACAAACTACTATTGTGTTGCTGAAAAAAAATCTGTTTGTCAAAAAATCAAATCAAATGAAAAAGTATGATTGTGTAAAAACAAAAAATAGGGATAGAAATTTGAGTAATTTTTAGAAAATTTTCTAAAAGTTTATAATTTTCATTCACGAGAAAACAAAATAATAAAAGCAACTGACAAAATTCAATAAATAATTAACCTAATGCCAGTGAAACCCCTATAAGATTTTACGGCAGTCGTAGTAAATATCATTAGATTTTTATTTAAGGTAATTCAATGAAATTCTTAACACTTGTGTTAGAGTGTAAAACCCCCCATAAACGAGTCATAAGTACGAGTAGAGATTAAGTCAAAGCCATGAATTAAAAAAAAAAATTTTTAATTTAAAAGAGGCTTTTTAGAGCTTTAATTAATGAAGTGAAAAACTGTAAAATTATAATAATAAAAAGTCATGACTTTAAATCATCGTGTAAAGCAGCTTTTAAGAAAGTTTGAGAAAGTTCAATATCGTATGGGAACGAACACAGGCTTAACAAAATTATTTTATTAAATTTTTTTTTTTTTTGTTGTCATTTGTCATACCAAGATGTCATTTACTTCTTATCATGGTGTAGTAAACCAGATGCCACTAAGACGCCAGCCGAATTTTTTTTTTGTATGATTGAAGCCCCTCCTGTCAAAAGCGAATAAAAATTTTACATTTCACTTAAGCACATACCGGAAATAACTTTTGACAGAAGGGACCTCAAAAGCAATAACAAAATGCATAAGCTTTTTGTAATGTTGTTACCTGGTTTTATTGCACCAACTTAGCATTTTTCATGTTGTATTTACAAGTCTCTCGTGTGCTGTCCAACAAATTGTTGCCATTATCGTCTTCAAATTACAAAATTAAAAACTTTTTTTTGTAATTTTTTTTTTTTTTAATTAAGAGTTCAACTTTAGAATTTAAAAACCCTAAAAGTAAGCTTTTTGTAAATGTCCTTTAAAATAAATGCTTTTTTTGTTTATGGGTAAAAGCTTTTACTAAAAGAATTATTAAATTTTTGTCTTAGACACTCATCCATGAAGGTAGTTTGGTACCCAAACACTTGTATAAAATGAATTCTTTGGAAGAAGAAGACCACAACAACGATCAGCAGAACAATACCGAAACGAGTAATAATGGCGCCTTAGGCAGTCAACAACACCATTTGCAGCAAAATCTTTATAAAACTGTGGAATTAAGGACAGGCTACACACACGAAGTGGTTATAAAAAATACTGATCCAAAAAGTGTTTTAACTTGGGATTTTGATGTAATGCGCAGTGATTTACATTTTACCTTGTACAGGGTAACTAAAAATTTGCCGGACAAATGTGGTAAGAGCAAAAAAAAAAAACTTTTTCTTTTTAGAAATAATAAAAACTTAATTGTTGTTATTGGCAGATTTAGCGGTTTCTTTCTTTGACTCGCAAGATTTTCAAGAGGGTGTCAACTATTTTAAAGAAGAACCCAGCTTGATATGTCACAATAAGGAAAGTGTGCAGGTAACAAGACAAACTTTTTATAAAGCTGTTGACCGAAAGTTATAGTCAAATTTTATTATATTTTTTTTTTCTGTAGGGCTCTCATGTTATGAACCATAAAGACAATTATGTTTTACATTGGTTTAGTCCCAGCTGTGTTTCGGGTGGCTCAGCTCAATTAAATTATTTCTATGAAGTTTTAAGTTCAGCCAATTATCGCGGCTCTATGACCAGTTTACAGTCTGGTTTTTCTTCAAATTCAGCTGCCAGCTCTTGCCAAAGTCGATGATATGAGGCTAATAATCATGACAATGGTGTTATAGCTACTGAAGATCAATTAAATTCAGGGACTTTAATGGAAAAAAGTTTGAATTAAGTTTTTTTTTATTTTAATAAAATTTTTCCTATTTTTTTTTTTTTTTTTTGTTTAGCAGCAAATTTTTTAAGTATTAAAAAGATTTTATTTTTCTCTTAAAAAAAAAAAGAAAAACAAAAAGGTGTGTGTGTGTTTAAGCATGCAAGTGAAATTGTAGTTTTAAACAATTTTACAAAATACGGCTGGCTTGAAGGACCATAAGCAAGTGTCAAGTGCTAAGCTAAAGCAGAGATCGACAAAATGTTGCATGTGATATCGAGCAACTTGTATTGAAATTTTAAAATTATTTTATGCAAAAAGACTACAATTTTGGTTGTTGTCATACAAGCACGACTATGACGATTTAGGCTTAGAGTATAAAGTTTGTAAACAACATGAAAGTCAGTCGTAAGCTCGGGAGTTATTTGAATTAAATGATTTTTTTTTAAATAATTATGTAAGCAGCTATTTAAGAAACCACTCAACCTTATTATGAGTGTCGTCGTAATCGAATTTGTGTCAAGCCAATGGGCCTTATTACGGTTGACGTGGTCGTAAAGAAAATAGCTTTTGCTGGCAATGTCGGCTATATATTATATATTGGCTTGTCGTGAATTTGACTATGATAACAACACTCGTGACAAGGCGGCTTTGCCAACCATAACTATTTTCGTTACGACAACAACACTCATAATCAAGATGATTTTCATTCGAAAGCTTGACAGTTCGTCTTTAATGAAAAGCTTATCTGTGAAAAAAAATAACAAAATCAGGATAATGAATTTATTCATCTCAATTATATCTGCTCTATCATTTAAAAGCACACGCACCTTCTATATTTAAACGGCTTGACTCACTATCCTACTTAATCGTATGATTTTTTGTGACGAAAATCTGATAAATTTCTTTCCAACTTAAAAAAGTCGTTTCAATACAAAGCAGCAACACCTTGTTGCTTTCATCTCATTCAGCATAAAAAAGCAACTCTCGAGGGGTTACTCAATATTGCAATGCGAAAAAAGACCATACGAAATCGTATCTTTAATGTGGTTGACCGTTTACTTTTGCATTTGTCTGGTAGTAGCCCGCTCTTTAATGCGTATGCGCATGTCAACGTCGTTTTATAGACACAAATACATCACAACTGCTTTCGTATCGCAATACAGAGTAGCTTCCCTCCCCCCGATCACACAGAAATTTTTTTAATAAAATGAGAAAACAGTACAAAAACAAATATTCACAATAGGTACTCACTATCCTATTTTATTTTTTTGCATACATGCCATTTTTGACAGATCGAACGACTAAATAGGATAGTGAATTTTAGCCTTAAATGCCAATTATCACTAATATAAAGACCAATAGTTAAATTTATTAATAAATAGAGAATATACACACAACAGAATTAAAATACAATAAAAACTTTATTTAAATAAATAAAACAAAAATAAATCCATTTTGAAATGGTTGTAAATTTATTTGGATTTTTTAAAGGTCAATTGTTAAACAGCTAAAGGAAATTTGCTTTATTTAGAATATGAAAATATTAAAAGAAAAATAAAAAATATGAACGCTTATTTTTTTTTTTTTTTTGCATGGCCTTTTTAGGTTATTATTTTATATGCTTTTTTATATGCGTGCATACAAATTTTTATAGTATTTTAAACGAAAATCGAAATAAATTTTAACAAACACAAAACCAACTTTTTAAAGTTTAAATTCAATTTAAAGTTGCTACTTTTTATAGTGAAATGCGTTAAAGTTAAATGAAAAAAAAAAATCACAAAATACAAAATCTTATTAATAAAAAATATATGTTAACACGAGTGAGTGTAAATTTGTATAACTAAGTTGTTATTTTTAAAAGTGTTATAAGTTAACTTTAAAAAAAAGTGATTTGGTGGTAATTTTAATAAAATGATGTCTATATCTGTCTAAAATTAGCGCTAACAAATTTTTTTCTAAAGTGGACTTGTACCACTTTCAAAAATAACATCTATTTTTATTATTTATTTTATTTATTATAAAAAAAATAGATTTTTATAAAAAGAAACATATAAATATAAGCCGTTATTTTTAAAAGCGTTATAAGTCCACTTTTGCTTTTCAATTTGTTAGTGGTAATTTTAGTAAGACGATATCTATATCTTAATAAAATAACCCCTAACTTAATTTTTTTTTAAAGTAGACTTATATCACTTTCAAAAATAACAGCTCATAAAATTGTTTAAAGTATTAACGGAATGTGGGCAGTCATAAGATGTCTTGGAGAGGCATATTTTTATTTATTTTTTATTCATTTTATTGTAAAATATTATGACAATATGACTTTACAACACACCTTATGAAGCCCCCTCCCCACCCTCCTACCACTACATTATTTGTATTAAATTTTCAAATGCATTACTTATAGAAATATTGATTTAATAAAAAGAAAAAACAAATTTATAATTATTTATAAAAAATTTTAACAAAAGATTAAATTAAATAAATTATTAAATATAGCCAAATTGATAAACAAACGAGAACGAACATACACATTAAGATTTAGGAATTTTAATCAAATGTTTCATGTTAATTAAGTGTATAAGTAATAAAATTATATAAATAAAATAAATAAAAATAAAAATTGTTTTTGATTTAAAATTTATTTACAGTTTTAGAAGATAAAAATCAAAGCCAAAAAATAATGCTTCTTTAGAAAAACTTTATTAATCAAAACGGTATTTTTAATACAAAATTTCCTATTTTCCTTCTAAAAAAAACGCTAAATTGAAGTTTCTACATTAATTAATTCATAAAAAAAAAATTGGGCGATTGGGTTTTTGTTTGAAGATGAAAAAAAAAAATCTAATTTAGAAGGCGCTATTGGCTTCAATTATTATTTTAACGAACTCTGCAAAGAGCTGCATCAATTGAATCATTTGTAAAGCAGAGTGGGAGGGGTTATAGTGTGGGGAGCCATATCCTAATAGTATCTGCTAGCTTAAATTTTTGTCCAGCACCATCAACGCTAATTACTATATTGGAGTGTTATAAGAAGCGTTTACTCACTTTCATAACAGTTTTGACGAAACATAGGAGATTACTGAATGGAACGTACACCATTTTAAAGTGAAGATCCTTTAGATTTGTTATCTACAGCCCAAATACTCAGAAATTACTGTGGAGTATTTAAAATTTTTTTTGAAATTCCCGCATACTCCAGTGCTCTTATTCAAAATATACTCTATTACTTCAACTTTAGAAGAAGAATATTATATTGTCCAATTGTGAATAAAAATCCTTTGATTTTTTGACTTTTCCCTTTCTTTTTACTATAAATAAAATTTCTGCCTGTTTTCCTAAAATAAAGTTTTTCCTAAATAATATTCACAGTAATACAGTTCAAAATGTTCCAATTCATGAGCTTTAATAAAATCATATTTTATTTTTTACTTTAATATTTTATTTGAAAAACCAACGGTTCCTTTACATATAAAAAGATTTATAAAATATGGCAGCTTTAATATTACATTTAACTATAAAAAAAAAACAAAAAACAGCAAAAGAAAGCAATTCACAGCTGTTGTAGAGAAAAACAAAACAAAACTAAAAACTTGTGAACAAGTTTGTGAATGAGACCCTTGTTAGTTGCAAACAAGAGTGTAATCGCAATAAAACTAAATTTTATCAAAGATTATTTCACGAAGCAATTAAAAGCTAGAACAAAAAGAAACAACATTTAGCTTAATCAGTTAGTAAATTAGAATTTCTTTAAAATAAAACGATAACAACAAGAGTTAATACATTCAAAGCTTTCACTGCAACACAAAAAAATAAAAAACAAAAACAATATCTACTTAAAGAGCTCTAGAGTGGCTTGTACTTCAGCAACAGCTTAAAAAGAAAATGGTGCAATTAAATGAAATTGATTTGTAAGTATTTAGGAATTTGAAGGATCGTTAACGTTCGTCGACTGTATTTAGTAGAAAAAAGCTCTTTATAAAAAAATTGTTTGAACAAATAAAAAGTAATAATGCTAAAAACAACAAACGTACTTAAAACGAATTTACTGAAAATGTCTTCAATAAATAATTTTAATTCTTGGTATCAACAATATTGCAATTGTAGTGAAAATAATGATGCCTTTGAATCGCAAAAGCCTGAAAATATTTTGGAAGATAAAACCATCTTTCCGGATTTTAAATCTGGACCCTTGAAAGTGTATCGTGAAAAAGCTTCCTTTTGCTATAAGCGCATGAATATTATTTTGGAGGGCGAAGAACACATACGTCTTAAGGTAAGTGTGCTGCTAGTTTAACGTTAAATGAGATACAGAGTATTTTATCACACGAACAAAGTCCACTTCTAATTTATGATTTAAAGTTCACCATTTTTTTTTAACACATTTGTTGCAAAACAAAATGTGTATAAATAAATATACACATGCACACACATGACGATGACATCTTGCTTAGTCTAACAGTTTGTGTTTACAGCACACAGGTCCGTTACAGTAGCCTTTTATATACCAAACAACCTACCTAATCGAATAAGTTTTTATAACTATTATTGTTGAAATTTATTAGTATTATTTGGGCCGAAATCCCGGCGGTACTGCAATACCGGGCCAACCCGTGACAGAGGTGGAGCAAGCCCCTAAACACTCCGTCTGTTTCCAAAAATCAGTTTAACATTTGTTGTCCTCCGATGGAGGATCTATCAGATGTTAAGCTGATAAGAACAGATACTACACTTTGATCTTAGCCATAAGGCCGAGAAGCGATAACTTTTCACAGCCAAAACTCCAATACTTATACACAAACCGTACTCAACTGAATAAGAATTATAATGAAATATTTTACTGCAAATGAAAATAACCCAACATGTTTATACATGTTGTGTACAAAAAAAACCAACCACCAAAAAGAATTATACACTCTGTTGCCAGACTAAATATAATTTTAACGAGTTTTAAAGCGAATATATTTTGACGGTTTATTTTCATGCAAGAGCCTATTAACAATATTTAGAACGATTTTATAAAATCAAACCCAATATTTACGATTATAATGCTGAAATAAAAATTTTATCAATACTATATGTGTTATATGCATCTATATCTTACTAACTATTACTGGTACCTCATCTTGTTTAAGTAGACCTACACCACTTTAAAAAATAAGAGCTCAATTGTTAACTGCCTTGTTAAAACAATATTTTGGACTAATTAAAGGTTTATTGCACAATGTAGGAAATTTTTTTTACATAAAATATGTATTTCACAATTATGTTATAAATAAAAACAATTATTAAAAATTGATATAATTTAAAACAAAATATATGCAATAATTTTATTTGGAATTCAAAAGTGTAACCAAATATTAATTCTTATATTTGCTTAAATCCAGAATTAAAATATATTTTAATTTTTATATAATATGGCTATTTTATCAAGCTTCTTCAGAATATTATTTATAATTATATCCTGAAGAAGCTACACAAATTGAAGCGAAATATCGATATAAAAATAAATTTTTGAAAAATAAGACCTCAAGCTTAATAAAACAGTCATATTATTTAAAAGAAAAAGGTCAAATAAAACTAACTAATAAATATTTTAATTTTTTTTATTAAAAAGGCAATTGCTTTATAGTAAGCGAAATTAATTTATTAAAATCAATTACTTTCTGGCAGCACTTGCTTTCTTTTATACTGACACTCACATTTTTGGGGTGTTAACTCAGGCATTAAGTATTTTCTAGAGAATTATATCTAAAGAACATACATACACACATACGTTTTATTAAATTAATATACATATATATATATATTAATAAATATGTATATCAAAAAACCCACCTTGCCAACAAGTTTACTCTATTTTTTTTAACAATTTGTTTATTAAAGGTACTAATAGACGACATGTTTTTTACATGTGTTTCTTAATTATAAAATACACATGTTTTTTTCATGTCTGTCAAAATTTGCTACTTTACAGAAATTGTGTGTACACATACGTCTGACATAAACTCTGTTTTAATAACAGCTGATTTACTCAGATATATTAAAAATTTGTGAAAATGATTAAATTTGAAGAATTCTTAAAATATTAGAATTTGTGTTTTAATAAAATAAAATGGATTCAAAAAATTAAGAAATTGCATTGTAAGTGTTAATTCTGTGATTTTTTAACCACGTTAGTGGTGGCCACTAGTTGTTTTTTCTTTCTAAGCTACAAGATGATAAGCTTGTACAAACAAATTTTATATTCTTTGCTTTAATAGTATTAAAAAATAAATAAAAATTTTTTATGTATTTTCTTGTAAAATTTTTTATTCAACAAATTATACGGCGAAAAATATTTCCACAAAATGTAGACATTTAAAAGACATGATTGTACAGGAGAATATAAAGCACACCGTAATTTGAAATGTTTTTGAATGAAGACATGACAAATTTCTGTTGACTATACAGTGTAAAACACATGTCGTCTATTAGTACCTTAAGCGTTTAATAAAAATAACGTATGCATGTATATATATGTATGTATACATATACATTTGTTCAGAGTACGAAATATAAACAGAGATGATAACACTTTTTTTTTTTTAAATTGTACTCATTCTAAAAAGTACTTTTGAACAATTAAGTAAAAAAGATAGTAACTACTGAAAATGCTACTGAATTATTTTGCTCTGGCCAGTTTACATAAACAATTATTTCGATATATGAAAAACATGAATCGGAAAAATGTTTTTAAAAATTTCATAAGCACTAACTACATAATTAAATTTTTTATAAAATTGCTTAGGAATCAATATCACATTTTAAAGTACATTATTAGCAAGACAATTTTTGTTTTTTTTTGTTTTTTTTTTGCAATAAAGTTCATATTATTAAAAAAAAAGTCAAAAAAAATCCAACATCTATGTTTAAAAACACACACTCCCTTAAATAAA
This sequence comes from Thelaira solivaga, assembly GCA_947397855.1. NCBI lineage: Eukaryota > Metazoa > Arthropoda > Insecta > Diptera > Tachinidae > Thelaira > Thelaira solivaga. The sequence continues at coordinate 77,357,475 of OX377611.1, read as the reverse complement.
AAAAACCGTACCTTCAAAAGTACCATGTATCGTACTTTTGGCCTTAAAAATGCACTGGTTGTTTTACTCTAATTTTCAGTATATGCCATTAATATTTGAATGTATTTTTATATTTTACAACTCTTATTCGGTTTGCATATATTTATGCACAAATAACTCAAAGTTTTGAGGGAAAAGTTACTCTGGTTTCTCTTCAGTTGTCGAATAAATCTTTCGCCTTTTACTAAAGATTTCCGTGGAGAGGAGCACTCTAATGAGTCTAAACTGAATTTTTTGTAAAGCCTGATTTCCCGCATGGGATTTCGGGCAATAAATGATAAATTTAAAATTGTATTATATTATTGTTTTCCCATGAATTGTAGAAAGCACAAGTAATTAAGAAAATTATTCACTCATTTTATACAAAATCATAGAAAATAAATTTTTTTTTAACTACTGAAATATAATATTTTTTAAGATTAATATTATTTTAAAAGAACTAAAACGAAGAAGTCTAAATTCAATTAAAAAAAAAAAAAGAACAATGCTGTCATTGATTCATTAGTCCGTAATTTGACAGAAAAACTAGGGTTTGTTTTGTATAAAAACAAAAATAATTTTAAAAAATAAACCAAATATTAAAAAAAAATATTTCGTTTAGAAGATTTTTCCAATTAAACATTCTTGCAACACGGATAATAATACCTATCAAAAAAAAATCAAACAAAAACAAAAGTTTGTTCCACTTTAAGCAACAACAAATCGTTCTGTTTATTTTTTTATAACACATTCAATGTGCTATATGTGTGCTTCTATAAACAGAGGCATGCCTTGTATATATGTATGATTATATGGAAGTATGTACGTGTGTATGTACACCCATTTCTTCCAAAACATAGAACAAGTATATAGGTATGTTATTGGACATCTCTATAGGAAAACTATAGCCTAATCATCTCTAGAAACAAAAACCAAAAAAATTATTTTTTTTAATATGAATTTTCTTTTTAATTTTCGTTTTTAGCACCGTATTTGGAATTTTATGGAGAAACATGCTGACTTTCAACAAGAACAAGAAACTCCTTCCCTGGAACGTCAACGGCAATTGGCCAATAAGCGGCAACACATAATCTTTAGCCAACATTTTTATGGCTTAAACGAATATATTGCCACACCACATTTGTCATTAGCTTTCAGTCAAGCCATGTTTTGTTATGAAAATAGTTTTGCTATTAAATACTCACTATCGAATGGTATGTTCCCCAGTACTATTTTGACTATGGGTACTGAGCGTTTAAGCAAATACGCTGGCAAAATCGCCAGAGGTGAAATTATTGGTGCTTTTGCTTTAACAGAAATTTCTCATGGTACTAATGCCCGTGGTATGCGTACACGTGCCACTTACGATAAGAAAACTCAAGAATTTATTATTCACACTCCCGACTTTGAGGCTGCCAAGTGTTGGGTTGGAAATTTGGGCAAAACCTGTACACATGCTGTGGTTTATGCTCAGTTGTATGTGCCTGAGGATACCTATGTTGGTCTAAGTGCTTTTCTGGTGCCCATAAGAGATGAACGTACACTACTGGCTTTTCCAGGAGTCACTGTTGGTGATTTAGGTGAAAAGGTGGGCCTTAACGGTGTTGATAATGGGTAAGCTATGATTAATTACATATAAATTTTACATAGAACATTTTAAATTATTTTGTATTTCTTAAAGATTCGTCATGTTTAACAATTATCGCATTCCTAAAGATAATCTCTTATCTAGAACCGGTGATATTGACGAAAAGGGCAACTACAGCAGTCCCATTAAGGACTCTCGCAAGCGATTAGGTGCTTCATTGGGTTCATTATCTGGAGGTCGTGTTAATATTTGCAGTTTAGCTTACTTTGCTCTCAGCAAAGCAGTGGTCATAGCTATTCGTTACTCTGTAGCTCGCCGACAATTTGGACCTGATGAAACTTCTGAAGAATGGCCTGTTATTGAATACCAGTCCCAACAATACCGTTTATTCCCCCATTTGGCAAACTGCTATGCCTTGCGTATTTTTAGTATGTGGTTGTGTCTCCATAACATAGATATGAACACACGTTCTATGATGGGTGACGACACCTCTGGGGTTGGTATGGAGCTGCATGCCTTATCTTCAGCCGCAAAACCAGTATGCACTTGGGCTGCCCGTGATGGCATTCAAGAATGTAGAGAAGCTTGTGGCGGTCATGGCTATTTGAAATCTACAGGCATTGGAGACGTACGAAATGATAATGATGCCAACTGCACGTATGAGGGTGAAAACAATACTTTAATTCAACAAGCCTCAAATTGGCTAGTTAGTTTAAGGCGCAGTCGTGCAAAGTTTAATGAAGTGTCTCCTATGGAGTCAGTAACTTTCTTAAATGATGTGGATGAGATATTAAAACAAAAAAGTGAAGAGAAAACACCACATGAAGTTGTATGTCCTCATAGTAAGTACAAAATGTAATATTTTGTATAATACAAATAAAACATAGTATGGAAATATCTCTACCTAAAGAAAAATTTGAATTTGATTATTTTTATAAACTTCTTTAAACTTTATGTTGATAGATTTGCTTAAGGCTCTTAACTGGTTATTGGCCTACCAACTGGAGGTTGCCGTCAAACGTGCTGAAGCTCTTCAACATCAAGGTCTAAGTGCTTTTGAGGCACGCAACAATATGCAAGTATTCAAGGCTCAACCATTGGCCATTATTTATGGACAACGTTCAATCTATTACATTTTTTACAAATTTGTCATGAACCTGCCCCAATCAAATGAGAAGAACATTCTACTCAAATTGTTGACCATGTATGGTGCAAATTTGATAACTATACATGCGGCTACTTTCTATCAAGGCGGCTATTTCCGCAACAACAAACAAATTGAACTGTATCAAGAAGCTATTTTAGATTTATTGCCAATATTGAAAAATGAAGCAATAAGTTTGGTAGATGCTATAGCTCCCACAGACTTTATACTAAATTCTCCACTAGGCATGAGTGATGGCAATGTAAGTTTTAATTTTTTATATATGCTTATGTTTTTCATTAAAATAATTTTAATACAATTTTTATATATCTGTTTAGATCTACTTACATTTGCAGCGTTCTGTATTGTCCACTCCTGGAGTATTTGAACGTCCTGATTGGTGGCGAGAAGTTACATACAAGGAAAACATACCAAGGGCTAAAATGTAAAACAAATGTTGTGATTAAAATGAAAATTCCTTTTTTTATTATATGAAATTTTTATACCATCCCTTTAAATAATTAATTATTAAAAATGTTTATAAAAGACTCCCCTTAAATAATTGATTAAGAAATTGCTAGAAAAGCTCTAAAACAATTTTAATTACAGGTAAACTTAGTCAAAATCATTTAAAAAACATTTGCTATTTCAAAAATTGTACCCACAGACAGTTAAGGGAAATTATGTGATGGAACTGGTCTTGTCTGCACAATTGTCTGTGTATGTACATACATGCTGCATCTAACAGGTGGCGTTGCACCCTTTGTATTTTTGTCTTCAACATTTACAAAATATACACCAAAACATTTGGTCTAGTGGGAGGAATCTGTTGAATCGGTTGTTCTATGAAGTTTTCAGGTTTGTGCACAATACACTTCCCATTAATAATGGCAACTACTAAAGCAATGCAGAGATTTTGCAATGTACATATGTGTACATATGCTAAGTAACTATCTTATGACTTTTACTGTTCCTGGCACCCTAAATTTATAATGTAAAAACAGATAGGTAGACAGCATATTTCCAAATTACCTGTTAATAACGTTGTCCTCCTCCAGCTGGGCGTTGGCTTCGAATTTTAAAAGCATTGCACGCTTTTAATTTTATTAAAACACTATACACTAAGCACTTTATTTATTTAATTTGATACTCACTATTTTTGTTAAATTTAAATACATTGCACTAAAAAAATCATTCAACTTATAAAACACAAAATCTAATATAAAATTGCCGCGTTTAATTATGTACTAATGCTGCTATATAAAATGCTACCCTGTGTATAGAATACTGTTAATTTAAGGTTGCCAGATGAGTTAGTATTTATTCTAAGAGCTGCCAATAGTAAATTTGATTTATATATATTTAAAAATTTATTCAAAAATTGTTATTCATTATGAATTATAATAAAAATATGGATTCTATATTTATTGAAATACTTAATTTACTCTACCATTGATTAAGCAGAAAAAAATTTTATAATTTTTATAGAAATTTATATATATAGAAATTTATTTTTCTCAAAATATTTATATACATCTCGATCAATTTCAATACTTTATATTAACATTTGTATGCCATTTACTTATTTCTTGTTTTGTAGGGCCGCATACGTGTGATTAAACTATTTTAAAATATATTAAACCTGTAAAAAAAATATTAAAAATCACTTGTAATTAATTTATACATATATACGTACATATATGTCTTTATAATTATATTAAATATATCTACTTACATATATTTACAGTCATATTTGCAGTAATTAAATAACGCATATTTAAAAATTTCTCCATTCCCATCATAATTGTAATAGTTTTAGTCGGCATTCAATGAACAAAAAGAACACCTTAAATTGGCGCGTTAAATTTTCTAAATAAAAAAATCGCCAGAGTGGCAACTATAAATTAATAGTATTCTATTGGCAACTGTGACAAGTAAATGGCGGTCGTTAATTCGTGAATTATCGTGTTTTAAGTAAATTATTTTTCCAGTGAGGTATATATATTTAAACTAAATTAAATATTTTATATTGCGTATTAAACGAGTTATGCGGTATTAAATTTGTGAAAAACTGAAGTACTTTTAGTGTGTGAAATAAAATTGGTAGTGCGCAATGCTTTTAAAATGGAAGTAACTCGTAGGCTGCTAGAAGAATTCGTCGTCAACAGGTAATTTAGATACACATTTTTTAACGATCAGTATAAAGTTAGTGCATCAGGATTTGTACAGGAATTCAGGAATTAAATGCCATAAGAACTGCACCAACAGCCATATACTTACATATATATGTGCATGTCTCGATTTGCATAATTGTGCAAAAGAATCTGTCGTCAACAGCTAATTTAAATGCACATTTTTTTAAAGATCACTATAAAGTTAGTGCGTCAGGACTTGTACAGAAATTCAGGTATTAAATGCCATAGGAACTGCATCAACAGCAATATACTTACATATATATATGCATGTCTCGACTTGCATAATTGTGCATTGCCTTCCCGTTATGTAGGTATATAGAGAGAATTGTACTATTGAATAGTTATTGCTATAAATTAGTAAAAGTTGATAGATTTGCCAAGACAAAAATTTAAAGACGGATTTATTGGCATGCAACGGCAAGAAAATTTTTAATTTTATGCTTGTGAGTGGGACTCCTAATTTCACTTTCATCATTTGGCATCTTGTATCGACATATACATAGATATGCTGGTACCTCTAGGTAAATATATTTTTCCTTTTTATAAGAAGCAGTTCTTATACAAATACGGAGCACTTCCTTTTGTTTTATTAATTTCACTTTATTTGATTAATTTTTGGTATTTTCATACTTTCATTATCTAACTATATTTTACAGTCCTTTGACCGTTCATTACTTTATTTCTATATACATATATATTTAAGATACTATATATACAGTAAATTTTCTTTTTTGTCTTAATTATTTGGTTTATCTGTTAGCATGTTAGTTAGTCCCTATCCACAGTAGTAATTTAGGTATTTGTAATTCTGATTTGCTAGAAAAGTGTGGACGGAGATTACGAATAATATGTAAATTCTTTTGCAATGTTACTTTAAAAGAGATAACAATAATCACAGGCGTAATACATACAAATATTAAGAAAAAATTAACATAATTAAAATTTAGTGCTCTAAATAAATAAAAAAATATGTACATAAAAATATAAACTTATTTAAAATTGCAATAGTATATGTATAAAAAATAACTTCTTCAAGATCTCTCTCTGACCTGCTCGTTCATGACAACTTAAGATATAAATTCTATATGTATCTATTATATTTTGAATTTGTAACACTATCAATAAATTATCTGATTATGACACTATTATACAGTTGGAAAACTTTAGAATTAAATAGAAAGAAGTAAAAGTATTTAGGATCTATAGATTATCATGTACGATATAAATAATAGTTTATAACTACAGCTTTGGCTTTGATGGCTTATGTATTGCAATACGTAACATAAATACATTAAACAAATATAAAAAATAGTTAATTATTCACAGTAAACAATAAATTATTGTCAAAGCTGAAGTGGTGATTGCAAGAACTATAGATATTTTCCTAATATTAGGCCGATGTTAGGGAATTTCTCCAGAGCCAGATTCTTGTGCGTAATATTCCTGATTGTATTCTATACTTCTTTCAGTTGTGGGGGTTCTAGATTCAGATGCACTGTTTGTTTCTGTTGTAATAGTTGGTGTTACTAATTTCTCTATATTGGCTAATATGTATTCAGTTTTATCCAACATGGGTATTTGTTGTGGCAAATCACTGGTCGCCCATAAATATAGATCCAGAGTTTTTTCTGTACAATCTGCTATAAAGCGCACAAATGGGCGTATATCACCCTCGTTTGCTAATTGCAGATATTGATAGTATTTGTGCCTAAAAAATTTAATTTCATAACATTAAAATTCACTTTAATCTAAATGAAACTCACCGTTGTTGTTTTGGTATTATAACTGGCGGATAACCAGCTCTCATTAGTAAAGCATTCATTAGTAATCTAGAAGTTCTACCATTTCCATCCGTAAAAGGGTGTATATGTACCAGTTTATAGTGAGCCAAAGCGGCATGTCTAAACATAAATGGTTATTTTTTTAATAATTAAAGTTTTAATTCAAGCCACTTACTTTATAGGATGCATTGATAAAACTTGCTCAGAATTTAACCAATTTTCGAAATGTCTCATCAATATTGACAATTTTCCTGGTCCCGGTGGCACATGGCCACCTACATACACTTGAGTACGACGAAATTCTCCGCCTTCTATTGGATCCACATGGCCCAAAACACGTCGATGTATATCCAAAATATCTCTTAAAGTTATTTCCATTCTGCAGACAAATAAAAATTCAAAGTGTTTTTTTCTCTTCATATACAACTTACTTATTTACTAAACTGGCGTTGATATATTTCATAGCCGAATCTAAGCCTAGAATTTCGTTATGTTCATCGATAGATTTGCCATCAATTGCTGTGCGTGTTTCCAATATGGAACGTGTTTGTGCTAAAGTCATGGTATTACCTTCAATACCAACTGAGTGATAAATATGCTGAAAATAAGCCTCTTTCTTTGCCCTTCTTAATGCTGCATTAGATTCATGTATGCCAGATAAAGCGTCACGTTTACGTTCCAGTTCCATTAGACGGCTTTCATCTATAGAGTGTACTATGGTAGCGGTACGTTGACGATTTGCCAAGGCTTCGGAATAACTAGGATTTATGGTTAAGGCCTGTGAAAGAAAAAAAAACTATACAGATGTATGCTCCAAGTAAGAAATAAATTGTGTGTTAATACAGACTTGAAAATAGTATTGATCGGCCAATACAACATTTCTTTGGGAATATTCCAAAAATTCGCCATAATGTAATAATACCTCTGGATGTCTGGGTGCCAAGGCATATGCATGTTCAAACAGCTTTTGAGCCTTTTCCATTTTATCAGCCTTAAACATACCAATTGCAATTTTCAATGAACCCAAAGCTTCCAACACATTAGCATCATCTTTAAGCAAATTAGCAACTGCAGCTCCACTCTCATCATAGAATTCTTTTAAGGCCTGTGCTTGATCTTTTCCATTAATTTCACTATATATAGCGAAATCATCTCTTATTTGCAAATAGTGATCTTCAGGTAAATGTTGCAATTGCCTGTTGTAAGCTCGAGACCAAGGATAATGGCAATAAAGACAAATGGCAAATATAATCGAAATGAAGAATGTTAAATGATGATAAGATAATTTTAAAACCAGCTCTTTTTTAGGTTCCTTTATTAAAAAAGTATTCATTTCTAATGCGTAAGAGGGGCGTTTGTCTGCTGCGATCTTAGCTGATTCACTGTTAGCTTCTCGATGAGAATGTCGACGTTGTTTTGTCATCTTTGCTTTAATTTAAATAAATTGTAATGATTATCTTATCTTAGAAAAATTATCTTATTACGCACCTTTTCTTAACTCTTTCACAAAGAACATTTCTAAAAATATAGCGTTACAAATATAATTTTGTTCTTATATAAAATTAATTTAAATCTATCCATATTCCTTGTTTACATAAATAAATTTCACATGTTTTTGTTGTTGAAACCAATGACTGACGTGTATTGTTTTGCTATTGGAGTTCAGAGAAACATGTCGTGGCAAAAAATAGGCGGCGGCGGCGGCGTAGCAAAAAAATGTTGGTACTCATAAATCGTCAAATAATTAAGTTAGAATTAAATAATTTTAGAAGAGAAGCCAAAAAAGTTGATAATATTATAAATTTTCACTCCTACAATTAAAAATATCATTCCTAAACTTAAAATCGGCTTGTAAGAAAACATAGGCGGCGCGGCTGCTAGCAGGATCTGTTGGCGTAGTCATTTTTTACTAATGGTTTTTATCAGCTGTGAATTGTTTATATTGTATTTGTTGGTCTTGCTTAGAGATGGCAAATTCAAGAAAATTATTTGTAATGATGCCTGATGTAAATGTTTTGCACGCTTAACACTAAAATACCCGTGATATGAATCCCCATGCACAACATGGTATTCCAAAAAAAAAACCGGTAATGAAAAACCCATTTTTGAAATTTAATTTAATTTTATTGATTTATTTGCAATATTTATTTTCAAAATGAGCAGTTTTTACTATTTGCCATGAATAAATGAAAATCATAATTATTACAACCAGTCAAACACATAACCTAACTAAACAGATAAATATTTGTAATGCACATGTGTACATACAAAAGCTCACATACACACAAGCATACTTTAAAAAATATCAACAACTATTTAATTTAAAAACAGTAACAACAAAATATAAACAATTTTTTATACGGGTTCAATGTGCTCTCACCTAACAACACATGCACACACAAAACTGCACAAGTAAAAAGAAAAACAATAACAAAAGCAAAAACATACTCTCTTAGGCTCTTTATGCTTAGTGCAGTTACTTGTTAAGAGAAATAAATGACCCACATATTGTGAATAAAAATGTGCGTAATTAAATGAAGCAGCTCCTTTTTTAGTTTTTAATCTCATTTACAAATGTTCGGCTTTTAATGCGTAAATATGAATTTTAATAAAATAATTTTAATAGTAAAAGTCTATAAAATTTAATAAAACTCGTATCAAATTAAGAGCAAAATAAAAAATAATTAAAAAAAAAAAAACATTAAAACGGTTAATACAGTGTGAATATTGGATGACATTGTTAAATGTGCAAAAATAGCATGTGTGTGGCGACGTCATCAAAATATTGCTGTATACATACATACTAATTTATGTTAATGACGTTGGACAAGACCAAGGGAGGGAGAGAGTAGGTGTAGGAAAATACAAAAATATTTTTAGTATTAGAAATGTAAAGGCAATAATGATGTTTCGCTCTATATAATAGGTAATTATATTTTTTACTAAACCTATGAAGTTGCTTCCATTACGATTTTAAAAAAGTAAAAAAAAAAAATTCCATTTGTAGTGATTAAAAAATAAAAAATAAAAATAGAAATGGAAATAAAAAAAAAAATGAAAATAAAAATGAAAATGAAAAAAAAAAAAAAAATGAAAATAAAAATGAAAAAAAAATGAAAATAAAAGAAAATAAGAAATAAAATTAAAATAAAAAATGAAAATAAAAAAGTGAATATAAAAATAAGTAAAATATAAAATTAATAAAATATAAAACAATAATTGAAATAAAAAAATTGTAATCAGGCATTTTTTGAAATCAATTTTTCTCAAAGTGACATCGTGCAAAACCATTTAAAATCTCGTGACTTAAAAGCGGTCAACGATGTTAAACCACTTTGAGCTTTTTAAGCACTTTGCTTTAACAAAATGATTTTAAACACTTAATTTGAATTGTCTGTTTTACCAGTTTTTGTTATAAAAGTATTTTACACAAAAAAACCTTAGAATTTAGTAATTTAAAAAAGACTGTTTTTGTGTCGTTTACTTTTCTGTTTTATTACACTGTTTCTCAAAAAAATATGATTTATATAATTAAATTTTTTGGGTTTCCAACGAATTTGTTGGAAATGTGGTACATATGGTCACTATACTCCAAAGATGGAGTGGCTACGCCCAGTTTTACGCCTACTTTTCAACGATTTTCACTGACCGTACTTAATTTAATTCTGAAATTATGCTTTGAAATATTTTATTTACCAATTTAATAGGCGCCTTTGCTAATACAGTTAGCAGAAACATGAACCACTTTATAAAGTCCAGGCTTGTTTTAATTTTAAATTGTATTTGTATAAAGAATTTTCTAAAAATTGGTAACGGGCAAGGCGAGACTAAGCAAAGATATCTAGTATTCAATAAATTTGATGAAAAACTTTTTAAATAAGAAAAATTTAATAGTAAACAAAGCTTAACTTCTATTATTTCGTGATTAAGGATGATAAAAGTCACTACTAGAAGTTAAAACAGAGCTTGTAGAATCGTAAGATTCCGTTTTGAACCGAGAATCATTTACTCATTCGTAATTTTAGAACATGCCTGAATACAAAATAATTGAAAGAAACAAACTCAATAATTAAATAAAATGATAAATAAATAAATATTTGGATAAATTAAATTAAATAAAAATAAATAAGTGTATGTGTGTGAACTGATATGATGATGTACCATGAGAACCACATTGGCTTCTTGACAACAACATCTATTAGATCGGTAAGTCAATTTTATTTATTTATAATTTTTATTTTTATTCATAATTTTATCTGATAAACTTTTAAAATATCTTAAAATAATTTGCTGCACGAGCGACACATCACTACAAACATGTGTAATATTTTATAATGAAAAGTGCTTGTAAGCCTTTTCAAGTATGCTTGTGCAGCCCTTTAATGAAAACCTATTTCAAAATCTGTTGCCATAATTTAGGCATTTTGTATTACAGAGTCATTAGAATGTGATTTTTTATTGCCTCCGTAAAAATTTTTTTCTGTTGTGATATAATTTTGATATTTTTAAAATCAAAAACGGTTATTTTTAGTTTAATACAATAAATTTTGTAGGCCTAACATATGTTAGCAGAGTCTTTTTTAATTTGTTGCTTTATTTATTATTGATTAAGTGGCAAACGATAGAATTTGCAAAACAATCAGATTTAAAATTTTTTATAGAATCTGAAAGACACTTTTATAACAACTGATTGTAATTTAAACATTTTGGTATAAACTTCTACAATTCTACGTGATTCAATTTAACATTAAGTCTGTCAATCAAATACCTATTTGTCGAAGTTTTGCATAATAAATAATTTAAAATAAAATGATCTCAGTTTTGAAACAGAAACAAAAACAAAAGAAATTTCTAAGAATACTTTATTGGTTTTTGTTGTTGCCACAATTATAATGACAAATATTTACATACATGTGTGAACATATTTGTTTATAATATTATGAACTCGCCGAAATGTTAATAAATTTAAAAATACAAAATATATTAGAAACAAGTTTAATATAAAAATTTATAAAATTCTCATTATGAATCAGACACAAACAAGTCGCTTGTAGTTCAATCTTAATATTGATTTGTTTTAGTATCTACTGCGATTTTTAATGAATGAATGAAAACGTCATAGAGTATTTAAGCCAAAAAACCAAATTAATGAATGACCTTAAAAAATTACTAAAGTTAATGTGTAATTTCCACAACAAAGCAAAAAATTGAATGCAAAATATTAAGTTTTTTTTAGAATTTTTCGTACAAAATTTTTAAACGAGTTGATCGCCTGTGTTACGGAAACAGTACAAAAGATTAAACAGAGAAACAGGAGTAGATCTTAGGTGCAATTAAACTAGGTGACTGCAAGAATAGAAAAATAACAATAATGAAGTCAGTGAGGATAAATATGTCGAGTTAAATATATTTTAACGTAACTTGTTACGTTTTTTAGTATTTGTAAATATCTGGTCAGTATTTATGTTATATTTACCAAATACGTCTTACGTCTTATTTATGACATATTTGGGAGATTTTTACGGACGAATCATAAGAGGTTACAGGTTGGGACATACGTCGTTTTAAAGGGGAGGTCGTCTAGTTTTGTAATCTGCTACTCTAATACTCAGAAATTCCTTTGGAATATTTAAAATTTTTTTTTTAAATTTCCATATACCCCAGCACTCTTCCTTTGAAAGATTTTTACCATTCCTCATTTTGCCCAAGTACCATTCCCGATTTTGAAATTAAAAATTACCAATTACGTTCTAAGCTTTCTGGAAGTGTTTTAACATTTTTGAAATATTTCTTAGTTTTTATTTTATGATGCAAAACGGAAACTGCCAAAATCATTGAGAACAACAGTTTCTTTGAATTATTTTTAAAATTTTTTGAAAATTTCCATATACCCCAGGGAAATTTTCAAAAAATTTTAAAAATAATTCAAAGAAACTTCTGAGTATTTGGGCGGTAGATTACAAATCTAGACCTTTTACAAGGGTGTGTGCCACCCCTATCGTTCGTCCATAAAGATTTCCCAAATATGTAATAAATACTAAAAAAAATTGTGACTAATTTTTGACAGGCAGGAGGTACCACAAACATGTAACGTCTCAGTGTCACCTGAGTCGATCAGTATGTTATCTACAATTTATATTGTTTCCGTAATAAGTCGCAAATGGAAAATTTTTACTTGTTTTTAAATCAATTTTAAATTTCTTTAACAACATTCAAATTTAAATTTATTTATTGCACTTTTGTTTTATTTGATACTTAAAATTTTTTATGCTTTTAATGTATATATTTTTTTTAAAATGTATTTAGACAATTGAATTTAAAATGCATTTGTTTAATTGTTTTCTTTTGTGTTTTTGAATATGTTTTTATCAATTTGCCCAAAAAGACCTTGACACCTACTTTTTTTTTGTATGTTTTGTGCATTCAAAATATAATTTTAGAAATTTATTAGCAGCTTCTTAAAAATTAAATTAAGCTATTTAGAAAGTTGAGTCTGGAAGACTTTATGATAAGATTTTTTTTTTCGAAAAGAAAAAAGTGTTTTTGTAAACATTAAAAAGATGTTTGATTTGCTTCAAAATACTACATACAGCGTATTTAAAAATTATTAATGTGTGTAAACAAAAATCAAATGTTGTTCGTTAGTAGTCGCTTTACTTGAGAACGACTGCACCGATAGATTTAATTTTTTAAAAGTTTGTAGTAATAAAACTTAAGTATTTCTGGAAAAAAAATTAACCATGCCCAATTTTACTCTCATTTTTTTAATTCATCTAAAATTGGAAAACGACTGTATAATTCGTATAATTTTTCTTAATGTTTGTAGTATTCCAATTTCGTTGAAGACATTGACCATGCCCACTTTTGCTCGAGTTTTTTTAAATTATCTAAAATTGAAAGACGACTGTATAATTCGTATAATTTTTCTTAATGTTTGTAGTATTCCAATTTCGTTGAAGAAATTGGCCATGCCCACTTTTACTCCAGTTTTTCTTTTTAATTTATCTACGATTGAAAAACGGCTGTAATCAATTTTAGTTTAGTAAAAAAATTAATCCAGGCATTTAATATGATTTAAATTGTTCACTTGATTTGTCTTGACGCCATGTGTCGGAATTTGGATTCTGGTCCTTTTCAGGATATATATTTGAAAAGTGTTTCTATAACATTTCGAAAACAAATCTTAATTAAAAGTAGTGCAATTAAATAATCCAAAATTAATTAACTGATTCATGACTATTCTAGCTGTACTTTTTTTTTATAAAAATATTTTAAAACTTTATTAAATTAATATAAATTAAATTTCAATTTGACTTGTGCACACATAATGAGGTTTAAAAATAGTACAATTTTTATATTTAGCATCAGATAATTTTTTTCTAAAGAAAAAAGGTGCAGAAATTAAAAAAAAAGCTATTAGCTTAACATTTTAAGAACAATTATTTACGAGTGCTAATGCAGTTAGATTTTTACCATGAATCATACGCATTCTAATATTTAATTTCATTCATATTCTCATACATTATGTGTTTAGATCCGTTTCGTTTTTGTGGTAAATGTCGTTTATCAAATATAAATAAATAAAAAACCAAATTAAAAAAAAATAACAATTATTCAGTAACCAATATTTAATTCACAGCCAGCAATTAATTACCTCATTTTTAAACGGTGAGGTTTTACACAATAACAAGAAATTTTTGTTTGCAGTGAATGCATCTCAAAAAAAAAAAAAAAAAAAACTCAACTCCTACACTGAAAAAAATTATTAAAGCAAAATTATTATATTTAAAATAAGCAATGAAATTTTGCAAAAAAGGAAGAAAACTAAAACAACAAAAAAACAGAATTTAACATGTAAGACAACAACAACAAAAATCTCAATAAAAAGAAAATTTTACTTACAAGTGTGGGTGGATGATGTTTGTTGTCTCGCTAAGATAAATTAAAATAAAAAAAAAATATGAATCATTTTTCTTTTATTTTTGAAAAGTAAAAGAAATCTTATAAATATTTATTATGTTTGTTAAGAACACAATTCCTCTAAATCATTTTAAAAACAAACATGCAAATTTAGTTAAGGAAAACTTAGGTAACTTCTGTCCATAAATCTTTTTTATGTCTTGTGTCATAGGGGATTTGTTTCAAAGCCTTATGTCTCGTTAGTCTTTAATTTGAACATAATTTGATTTACTTTAAATTTAGTTTACTTTTTAATTTTAATTAATTTTATTTTTATTTATAACCATTTTTAGTTTTGCATTCAACTCATTTCTGTTCTTGAATATGACAAGTTTTTTTAATTATTATGGAGGATGTGTAATTAAGAAATGCAATCTTGTCATTACACATGTCAAAAGAATTATTGCAAAGTTGACATGACTCTGTCACTTGTAATTTTAAAGACAATCTGTCACTGACATTACGCATTTTAAGTGAAGTTTTATGTGTCTTATAACTTTTATGCTTATTAAGTGGCATTTAGCTATTCAATGCATTTTAATAAATTTTTTTTTCTCAGTGATCAAGAATTTTTGTTAATAGGGTGATCACAGCAGAACGTTATATTGGGTCTCTAATTATAAAAGGTTTTGTGCCAGACAGTTTTGTTAAACAAATAATTTGGGCTTAGAGGAACGCTTTATAAAACAAAAATATTCAAAAGCTTAGATAATAATTTTTTCTGTTTTAAATTATTTAATTAATTCAAATTAGCACCACAAAAATTAAATACTTTGTTATTTAGGCAGGTGGCTTATTATACGAATTTATATGTCTACCCTAAAATTATTTTGTTTATTAATTAAAATGATTAAACTAACGAAATATTTCAATAACTAACAGTCATACCTAAACTGGCTTGGCAATCGTTTTTTTATCTGTCAAAAATTCTCATGCCCATACAAAATGTTTGGAGCATTCATAAATAGAGCGGCGGTAACATTGAGCAAAATAGAAAATCCAAAATAGCTCGTTTTGTAGTGAAGTTGGCTGCAAAACAATTTATGTTTAGTTTTGTTTTGTTATTTTTGACCAGTAATATTTTTTTTTTTTAATTTACCGTTTTTAACTATATTTTTGTTTGTCTTTTTGAGTTTTATTAAGCAAGATTATTATACACACCACCAACGCTCTTCTTTAAGGAGGACACTTTAATATAAATAGATTGTGCTAAAAAAAGCTCCTTTTACCCCTCCAATTTAAGTTGGACTGTTACTGAAATATTCATTTATTTAATAAAATATTTCATTAATTCAATGACATATTTTTAAATTTATTTAATAAAATGTCTCATTAAATTCATTAAAATTCATTCAGTTAATGAAATATTTCATTAATTTAATGAATTATTTTTGAATTTATTTAAAAATGTCTTATTAAATTCATTAAAATTCATTATCATTCATTAATTCAATGAAATATTTTATCAATTCAATGAAATATTTCATTAATTCAATGAAATATTTTTAAATTTATTTAATAAAATGTCTCATTTAATTCATTCATTTAATGAAATATTTCATAATTAAATGAAATACTTATTCATTTAATGCAATATTTCATATAATTAATAAAATAATTTAATTAAATTCATGCATTTAATGAAATATATATTTATTCATTCATTTAATCAGATAAGATATTTCATTGAATCAGTGAAATGTTGTTATTATTCATATGAAATGTTCTGTGTCAACAATGATGCCTTTTGTCTCATTATATCTTTTTAGAAGAGTAAAACTTTAAAAGCTTTAAAAGTTTTTTTTATAAAAATATTTCGAATCTAGTTAGCGGTATGGTTTTTAATGTCATCTCGTTAATTGTGCAATATGTTGGCCCACCATTACTGAATCACTATAATAAAGTTATTGAGTTAGTTGCTGCAAAAAGGCAAACTTTTTCTAAAGTCGACTTATTGCCACGAAATTAATTTTTCTTACGGTGTAATATATTATTCTTCCCTAATAAACAGTAACTTCCTAATTCAAGATTGTTTAGTGTTTCGAAAATATTTATAGGACGGCCTACGTACAGAAAAATAAAGATATTGGCCCATAATCATAGTCATACTCAAGTCGCTTTTTTCATAAAATTCTTTTGAACAAAAGAGAACTCTTACTTTTTTGTGACTATGCTTATGGTCCATTGTTAATTTGTTTTTATTTGGGAATTTCCAATAAGCATTTTGCTTAAAAAAAACTAGTTTTGTTAGTATTAAATTTTTAATTAAAAAAAATTAAATACAAATTGGAATTTTAGTTTTCTTTTTTTATTATTAAAATTAATAAATGAGATTAAAAAAAGCTATCAAACTTTATTTGCAACAGAAATCCTTAAGAAATTACTCAAGGTCAAGCTCATTGTTAAAAAAAACCACTTTTAAAAGAAATCAATATTGAAAATCCAAAAATTATTCTCAGAATGTTTAGTCAAAAGTAAACAACAAACTCAAAAACAATTTTCAACAAGAAAAAAAAAGAACCAAAAAAAAAAAAAAATAAAAACTGCTGGGTATTCGTAACAACAACATTATCTGATTATGCAGAGAATTAAAGCTTGTTCTGTGATCTTTCTCTCTCTTTAAATAGATGCTTTTAATCTAGAGATTTTTAAAACAAGATTGCCCATATTCAAAATAATATTTTTTTTTAATTAAAAAAAAAGTCAAGAATATCAAATTATTCCAATAAAGAAATATTTTTTTTGAAATTGAAAATGTAAGAGTAATTTCTTACAAAAATAGTAAAAAATCTGTAAGTAGTTGGTAAATGATAAACCTGGCAACCTTGTTTGACTGGAAATACACGTGTGTGTTTGAGATTTCTGAGTATGTGTGTGAATGTGTTGTTTGATTTGATTGATATTTTCGATTTATTCTATTAAAATTTTTATTTATATTACGGTAGATTTTATGCTGCATTGAATTAGTTGAGCTTTTGCTTTGAACGCGTACGCACGCTTTAATTTGAAAAATTTAAACGATTTATTTCGGTTGTTGCTAACAGAGCGTGTGTGTGTGCGTGCATTATCCTGCAGTTTCATTAACTGAAACTGTTTTGGAGATTTTATTAAAATAAAAATATCCTTCTCATAAAACAATTTAGTGTTAGTGTTAAAGAAAAACTTAATTTAAAAAAAAAGCTTTTTTCTACCGAAAATTTGAAAAGAAAATGTGAGTGTTTTAAATAAAAATATTCTTTTTTTTTTAAATAAAAAAAAAAAAAAAAAAATTAAAAATAAAATGTAAAAGAGAAAAATTTATTTACGAAACGTTTTACCAATACACATATTTAGAAAAATAATTTATAATGAAAAATTGTAAACTGAACGAGTGGACTTTTAATGGATAAACAAAAATAATTTCAGAAAATTTTTTTTTGGCATTTTTACAGCTGATAACCCTTATAAGACTTTGTATCATAATTATTTTTTTAAAAACTATTATTTAATTAGCCAATATTAATGAGTTTATTCTGCAGAAATGCATTTTAAAATATTTTTCAATTGGTAAAAAATTAGTCACTACCTTAGTTCACCTTAGTTCTTTTAATCGCATAAATTTTTCTTTTCTGTACTTAATCTGCTTAACGTTTTATTGTGAATAAACATTGTTCTAAAATTTAGTTTCCAGACGAATAATTAATGTTGAAAAAAATTATTCTGTTCCATTACTTTTCTCTTAAAATAATATTTTGCAATAATTATAAACTTAAAATAACTGGAGTAATTTTTTAATCGAATAAAAATTTTGATTCGTTTTTATTTAAAATAATTTAAAAAAAAAAAATAAATTATTCGAATATATTTTAATGGATTAAACTTTTTATTCCAATAATAATTTATGTTGTTATATTTTTTTAATTTCTTAGTTAAATAAATTTTATTTAAAATAAAATGACATTAAAAAAAATTATTCGAATATTTTTAATCGATGAAAAATTTTTATTCGATTAATAAATGATGATGTTATCTTAATGAAATATTTTTTATTTGAAATAAAATGACATTAAAAAGTAGAAATAAATAAAAATAATTTGAATAATTGTTTTTAATCAACTAAAAATAATTCGAATAACTTATTTTAATTGATTAAAAATTTTTATTCGTATTAAATTTTTTCAAATAAAATAAAATTAAAAATATTAAAAATTAATTCAAATAATTTTTTTTAACCGAATATAAATTTTTATTTATAATAACATTTTTAAAATATCTTAGTCAAATATTTTTTAATAAAAATAAAATAAAATTCAAAACAAAAAAAAAAAAAAAAATTACTCGAATATTTTTTAGTCGATTAAAATTTTTTATTCGAATAATAATTTATGTTTATAATTTTTTTAAATGTCTGAATCAAATATTTCAAAACAAAAAAAAAAAAATATTCGAATATTTTTTAATCGACTAAATATTTTTATTCGAATAATAATTTATGTTTATAATTTTCTGAATCAAATATTTTTTATATAAAATAAAGTAAAATTCAAAACAAAAAAAAAAAATTTTTAAATTATTCGAATATATTTTAATCGATTAAAATTTTTTTATTCGAATAATAATATATTTTCAAAAGTGCTATTTTTCGTTTAAAATAAAATAAAATTACATTTTTTAAATAAAAATTAATGCGAATAAATTTTTTAATCGAATAAAATTTTTTATCCGCATAATAATTTATGTTGTTCTAAAATGTCTTAGTGAAATATTTTTTTTTTAAATAAAACTAATTTAAAATGTAGATATAAATAAAAATAATTCGAATAATATTTTTTAATCGCATAAAAAATTTTATGCGATTATTAATTACTTTCATATTTTTAAAAATGTCTTAATCTAATATTTTTTATTTAAAATGAAATAAAATTAAAGCAAAAACTAAATAAAATTAATTCGAATAATAAATTTTAATTGAAAGGAATACCCTATTAAAATAATAATAATATATTTGATGTTTTTTAAAATTTTTTTTTGACAAATATTTTTTATTTTAAATTATTTGAAATAAAAAATATTATTTAAAACGAAAAATAACTAAAAACATAACGAATAAAAAGTTTTTGATCTCCTTAAAGTTGTTCTATTCCAATAATTTCTGCATAATAGTTTATGTTAATATTTTTTTTAATGTGTTAGCCGAATATTTTTTATATAAAATAAAATGAACTATAAAACAAAAAATTAATAAAACGATGTGAATAAAATGTTTTGTATTTAAAATAAGTAAAAACAAAACGAATAATTTTTTTAACAAGTAAAAATTTTTGATTTATTTCGGTAATTGCTGAATTATTTTTATTTAAATCATTTTTAAAATTCAAATATTTTTTTTTTTTTAATAATTCAAATAATAGGTCTAGGCGCGAATCGCAGTACTCGGTCATATGTTTTATATTAGCTTGTGGCAAATTCGACTGCTAGAATGGCACTCATAATGAGATTTTCATAATTAGAATTTGTTTTATTTCTCTTAACTTTTTATATTGAAAGTAAATCGTCCGCTTTACAGAGTATTTCTTTTTCCAATGAGTTTCTTGTATTAAAAATTTTTTTATATGGTAATTCAATTAGTAATTAATAAAACACATGCTGAAATGTAAAACTTTCAAGTTCATTAAATTTTTTTTTCATTGAGATTGACTTTGTATGCAGCTTGCAGCCAGCCTTGTTAGAAAGTTTAAATAGTGACATCATATTGCCAGTATTGTGTTCTTCAATTTAAATATTAAATTACAAATTTGATAGGAGTGTTATGGTAAAATTTTTGGCTAAACAAGACATTAATTAATGTGGTGTCTAATAAATTTTTCAAACATTTTCGAGGGTTTTTCGTACAAAGTTTTTAGACGATTAGATTGTTCAATTCCTGTAAACGGCTTATATTTTTTTTATTATAAAAAAGTATTTAAAATGTAAAATTAAGACTAGTAAATCATATAAAGGTAATGTTTTACAAATTATTGATAAAGTCCATTAAACGAAATATACTAGTTGAAAATGTAGGCAAATTGACAAAGGCACGTGCATATTGCTTTAAAATTCTTTACCTTATTTAGCATGGCCCATTATTTAATTAGCCTCAATTGAAATACTTTACATGCCGCTCCATTTAATATTTGCTGCTATGGAAAATAAATTAGCATGTTTCTTATATTCTTCAAAAAAAAAAAAATCCTTCAATCTAAATAATTTTTAAAATATTATTTCCCCTCAATAACGTTTTAAGCACGAATAAAAAAAAATATAAAATAAATTATACATATTTATGCTCTTTTAAACATGAGCTAATTGAAATCATTTATTTGGACAATTGAAAAATTATCAATTGTAATTAATTACCGACAAAAACTTAAAAAAAAAATCAAACTTTTGTTTTTCTAACATGAATAGCTTGACACTATTTTATAATAAAAAATGTCAAAGCGAATTAATATTCTAAATTTAACAGATCATTTGGTTCTCTCTCTAATGAAGTTTTATTTTTAAAAACAAAATTTGTACAACAAACACACACCCCATTCCCAAGCAGCCACATCAAGACAAAAAAAATCTTGTCATTAAAGTTTTTATATTTTAAACATGCATTCAGTCAAACTCATACACACGTGTGTGTTGCATTAATGCATTTTTATTTTTAAAATTATTTTAAATTTCATATTAAATAGTTTTCCAGATGATGACATTAAAAGTGCATCATCATTTGAATGCCAAACTGACTAACTGTGAACATTAAAAATTGTAAATAAAATTTGTGTCTGGTCGGCAGGCTGACTAACCGTCAAATTTACCTAAAACTCAAACTGATGTCATTGACAATTTACTTGGTCAAATTGAAAGAAAAATATTCGATTTAGAATACTTTTACAAAAACTGTGTTTTTTTAATTCTTCGTACGCGCATTATCGTTTTGACCCATTTTCTTTATAGCTTAAAAATTGCTTTAAAAATAGTTTCCTGAACTAAAATGATTTAATAAAGAATTGGCGTTATTAAAAAATGCTAAGCAGATAGGAATTTTTTTAAAGGCACGTGCTAAAGCTTGCTACTCCATCTAAAATAAATACTGAAAATATAAAAAAAATTTTTTTTCTTATTTACGAATAAAAATAAAGAATAAAATTTGTAGTCGAATGAAAAATATTTAAATAAAAAATAAAAAAAAGAAACTATAAATTTTTGTATTAAAAAAAATAATAAAAATAATTTTTTGAGAAATAAAAAATCGAACAAAAATTATTTAACGAATACAAAAATTATGGCATAAAAACTATTTGCATAAAAATTTTTCGCATTCAAAAATTATTCGCATTCAAAAATTATTCGAATAAAAAATAGTCGATTAAAAAATTATTCGGTTAACAAATTATTCGATTAAAAAATTATTCGAATAAAAAAATAGTCAACTACAAAATTATTCGCATACAAAAATTATTCGAATAAAAAAATAGGCGATTAACAAATTATACGGTTAACGAGTTATTCGATTAAACAATTATTCGAATAAAAAAATAGTCAACTAAAAAATTATTCGCTTAACAGATTATTAAAAAAAAAATTAAAAAAAAAATTATTCTTTTAACAAATTATTCGAATAAAAAAATATTCGATTAAAAAAATATTCGAATAAAATCTACAAAATTTAAAAAAAACCTTTTTTTTTTAAATAACAACTAATGCTCTTATCCAAGAAATTTCGATAACGTTGATTTTAAAGTTTACTTAAAATTTTTTTTTTTATACGGATGTTATTATTTTAATCGTAGTTATTTTTATTCGTATAGAATTTCTTAGAGGGCTAATTATTCTAAAACAAAATTGCTACGAACTTAATTTTTATTTTTTTTTAAAGATAATTTAGTGGTTATTAAGCACTTCAAAAATGGGTTCAATATATTCGCTGGTTTTGTTTTTATAAAAAATTTTGTAAAAAAAAGTCAAAAAATGCCTTTAAAATTTTAGTCACCTGAATAGGACACTTCTAGAAAAAAAAAAACAGTTTATGTAGAATATAGTTTTCAACAAAAAATTTAAATTTTAATTAGATTTTATGAAAATTTGCACATTTTAAAGCTTTTTTAATTACTCCAAAGTAATTTCTGAGTATTTTGACTTCAAAATGGTATTCATGTCATCCCGTAATCTGTTATGGTTTTTTTTGAAAAATTCCAAAAATCTTTCAGAGCAAACAGTGCTGGGGTATGAGAGAATTTAATTCTCAGTCAATTAGATTTTTATTCGAACAAAAAGGAGGCCTAAAAAGTTTTTAGGTTTTTAAACCTAAATATTTTAAATAAATAAAAAATAAAGAAGTTATGCAGTTAAAAAGAAAAATTATTCGAATTGAAAATTAAGAAAAAAAAATTTTTTTCTTGCCGGATATCACCCCAATCACATAAACGATTTTGAAAATTCTGTCCTTTTTTATTGGTTCTTTTCAAAATTATGTCATGTTTTTGGTGAACTTAAATATTTTATAATAATTTTTTCGTTTATAAGAAAAAAAAATTTAAATCTCTTAGAGATTTATTTCAAACACCTTTTGAACTTTTCATTTAAACTGATAATTTTTTGTCTAAAACTCAAACTGTTGTGATGAGTTTTCGTATTTGTATTGTAGTTCTGAGTGAAAATTAATTTTATAAAATGAAACTCTTATCAGTTTGCATTTTACTCGTAAATCCAGAAGATTAAAAAATAAAAGTAATTTTTGGTGTGGAAAAATATAAGTTGCCTATGACGTTTTCACAAGATGCTGTGTTCAGTTTGTTGCTGCTGCTCCTTAGGCAAAGAAACACGTTTTTTGTTTAATAGTTTACGGCGCGAAATTGCAGCGTAATCGCCTTGATATCAACATAATAATACGAGTGTATTTTGTCTCTCTTGCTGAAAACGTTACGCAAGTACTTATAAGGGTTATCAGTAAACTGTAAAAGTGTCAAGGACTTATGTAAAAGCTTGCAAGGTTATTAGTGTTATTATTATCATTGCATACTTTCAGTTATTGCATTTTTTATTAAAACACCAAAACCAAAAAGAAAAAATGAACTGCCTTAGCATTGCGGTAATGCTAGTGGCTTTGCTACACTGTAGCAGTGGTTATAGTGCTTATAATAGAAATAATGCCGATTGTTCATATGGTGCTTGTCGTTATACGCCAGGCAGAAATGCTAAATATACGTCTTCATATTCCTCAAGCTCGTCAACTGCCTCTTCGTCTTCGTCTACATCCTCTTACGGCCACTGTTGCACTCTTGACAGCTTTGCTTATTCTCATTACAATGATATTAGACAATTTGCTAATTGCTTAAGACAAGAATACAATAGTCTCTCTACGGGCTCTAAATCTGGCTATAGCACCAGCTATACACCTTGGTCTGGTAAGTAAAAATTTTTTTCCATTTTTTTTAAAACTTCATAATAAATTTTATATAATTTTTAATTTTGCAGAGAGCATTATAAGCTTGACAGGTAAAACTTCGGGTGAATTAGATGCTATGTGCGGTACTCAAAGTGAAATTTTGTTAAATGACTTCCGTAATGGTATAGTTGCTTATGCTACTATTGCCAAACCTGATTTCTTTGAATGGAAATCAAATGATATTTTGCAAAAATATGCCGTTGCCAGTACAGATTATGGTCAGCAGCAAGCTTTGGATTTGGATTTGAACAACTTTGATACTGTTAAAACTTACAATTATCCCACTGAAGTGAAGGTAGTTGATGGCCGAACTATTGTGGTACATCAGAATGTGACTGAGGCTCGTAAAAGAGGTGGTGAGGGCACTTATGAAAATCCTTATGTTACGGTAACTAGAAGAAATCGTACCGTTGTAACCAGCAACCCTCAACCAGTAGGATACCATACCGGCAGTTATAATGCACCTAATGTTGGAAGTTATGGTTCAGGTTCTTATGGTTATTCTAATAGTGGCTATGGCACTGGTGGTGGTTGGGAAAGCAGCAGTTCTATTAGTCGCAAAAAGACTATTAATGATTGGGTTGAGCAAAATATGGAACCTAGTGTTATAGGCTATCGTCCCGTCGTTAATATTGGCAATAGTTGGAGCAGCAATCTTAATTCTTATAAACCTCCTGTGCACATACCTGTAGATACATCACGCCAATCTGAAGTAGAAGACCTGGATAATGGTTCTCCAGTTTATCAGCCAAGTTATGGTCCTGGATCTACAGTTACTGTGAGACGTTATAATAAAACTATTATTACCAATAACGATGGCACCGTTGTTTCGGGTTCACAAAGTCACAAAAAATGGATTGATGGCAAATTAGTTTATGATGATGAACGTCCTTTTGGTGAATCATCTGTGCCACGTGATGAAGAATGGAAAGTTAAGGAACGTGAAAATTTCTTTTGGTTTTTAACTTCTGCTGGCACCACAAATGCTCAAAGTCTAGAGGATTGGCAAAGCCAACAAGAGGATAGACTAACAGCTTTAGCTGAACGCTATCACTGTACTTTGGAAGAAATCCATGAATTTCATCGTAAAGAATTAGAACGTTATCGTCAATTATTGAGCCAATATCGTGCTCAAGTTACAGACAATGCTGTTTGGAAAACTTTAGAACGTGGTCGTCTGGATTGGTTAATTCATCAAAATAGTTTTACTTACGAGGAGTTGGAAAGGTGGCAAAGAGAAAATGCTGATAAATTGGCTCATTTAGCCAGGCAATACAGTATTACTTTGGATGAATTGAAAACTTGGCAAATGGAAGAGTTAAATCGGTTGTATGTTTACTTCAATGAACAAAATAATTCCATGATACCATCTTCCGAATTTTTTGCCCGTGAACAAGAACGTTTGCATGCTTTGATCAGAGAACACAACAAAACAATTGATCAATTGCAAAATTCCATTAAAGTGGATCAAAGAAGATTGGTCGATTTGTCAGAAAGACATCGTGGTAATGTATATGACTTGGAGAAATGGCTGAAAGAAGAAATAGCACGCTTGAGCGGTGTTATTACCGAACAGCATAATGAAATGACCCGCTTAACTGAATGGCAAAAAGCAGAACGTTATCGTCTGGAAAATATTGTCAAGAATCATCGCGGTTCTGTAGGTACTATTGATGAACAAATGGCCCAGGATCGCATTCATTTACAAAACCTTTCCAGTAAATATCATGTCGACATTGAAACATTAGAAAACTGGCAAAGACAAGAATTGGAACGTTTGCAACGTGAAGGAAAACAACAAATTGATTTTGGCCTTTACGAGTGGCAACAAAGAGAACATGAAAATCTTAAAAAACTGATTGCTCAAAATGATTTAACAGTAGAAGAATTCCAAGTTCAAATTGTAAATGATCGCCAGAGATTACAAAATCTGGCCAGTACCTACAATGTGCAAGTAAATGAAATACAAGACTGGCTGCGTAAAGAAATTAATGAATTAAAGAATGAAGGTGTTCTTAAAGAAGTAAAGAAGGAATTGGTTGAATGGCAGCAAAAGGAGAGAGAACGTTTCCTAACCATTGTCAGGCAAAGTAATGCTACTGTCCAAGACTTAGAATTAAAGATTAATGCTGATCGCAATTATTTGAAGCAGTTGGCTACCAATTACAATATTCAGGTAAATAGTTTTTTCTGTTTTTTTCTTTAAGTCTTGGTATTAAATTAAACATTTACTTGTATTTTGCAGGTTTCGGAAATAAAGGAAGGTCTCAGAAAAGAAATAATGAGTTTGAAATCACAAGGTTTGATTAAGACTGAGGATCTTAATGAGTGGCAAAAGGCTGAAAGAGATCAAATGATTATTTTACTGCAAAACAACAAGTTAACAATTGAAGAATTTGAACGTAAGCTGTTGAGTGATCGTCAAAAATTAGCTCAAATGGCCAATATGTTCAACGTTCAGACAACTGAAATTGAAACCTGGATTAAGAAAGAAGGTGAACGCTTACAAGCTCTTGGTCTATTGCAAATTCAGGAACAACTTAACAATTGGCAGAAGAGTGAACGTGAACGAATTCTCAATTTGGTACATGAAAACAATCTCACCATTAAGGAGTTGGAGGAAAAAATCAAAACAGATCAAACTCATCTTTATAGTGTGGCTCATCAAAATAAGGTGCGTGTTGAGGAGATTGAAGAATGGATTAAGGATGAGATAAAACGCTTGCAAGCTGAAGGCTTACTCGAGTTGGAAAAACTCAAAGATTGGCAAACCGAATGGAGAGGCAACCTAACTAACATGGTTAAAGAACGCGACTTTACCGTAGAAGAATTCCACAAATGGTTATTGGAAGATCGTACCAGATTGCAAGCTTTAGCCATGCAACATAATGTTAAAATTGAAGAAATCGAACAATGGGTCAAGAATGAAGAACAAAGATTTGTAGCCATGGGCTTGTTGAAGCCCAATGAGAAGCTAACCAACTGGCAAGAAGTGGAAAGACGTTACTTGGAACGCATCACCAAACAACAATATCAATCTACTGAACAATTAGAACAAAGATTGAGACAAGACCGTGAATTATTAGAACGTTTGGCCAGAGATTATAAAATACAAGTGGAAGAAATCGATTCTTGGATGAGAAAAGAATTAGCCAGACTACGTGATGAAGGTCAATTGCAAATTAACAATCTCACTGCCTGGCAAATAGCTGAAAGGGAGCGTTTAGATGCCTTATTAAAACAAAACAAAGAATGGTCGGTAGCTGATTTTGAGAAAATATTGCGAGAGGATAGAGATCACATGCAAAAGACTGCCTTCCAATATCACACCTCCGTGGAAGAAATCGACAAATGGATACAAAGTGAAATAAATCGTTTGACCCAGCAAGGCAAATTAAACATTGATAAAATAACTCAATGGCAAAGAGAACAACAACAACGCATACTTAACTTATTAAAACAACAATCCAGTATCACGCTAGCAGAGTTCGAAACTAAAGTTCATAAAGATAGAACTTTCCTTATGAACTTGGCTAAACAATATAACATCAGCGTTAATGAGATTGACGAGTATGTGCAAAAGGTATTAAAAGATTTAAAAGAGAAGGGAAAATTTGAATTGGAAAATCTAAAAGCTTGGCAACGTACTGAACGTGATTATATTATTGAACTGATAAGAAAACACAAAAATGAATGGACTACCAAGCAATACGAAGATCAATTAAGAAGCGATCGTGAACATTTGAATCAATTGGCTGATTTCTATCGCATAGATGTACGAGAAGTGGAAGAATGGATGGTTAGTGAACTGTTAAAATTAAGACAGGAAACTAGTGAAGAAATAGCTAAGCTTTCCGAATGGCAAATAGCTGAATTGGAAAAACTTAAAGAACTAATCAGACAGAATAATCATTTGAATTATTTACAATTTGAAGTGGAGTTGAAAAAGCAAGAGGATCACCTGCAACAGCTTTCTCAACAATATTCTGTTAGTGTTACCCAAATTGAAAACTGGTTAAGAGAACAACTGGTGAACTTAAAGACCAATGGCAACATACAAGTTGAAAATCTAACCAAATGGCAGGAAAATGAACAAAAGCGTTTGATTGCTTTGTGTCTGCAACAACAGGGCGATATAACAAGGGAAGAGTTTGAACGTCAACTCCGACGGGATAGAGACAGATTACAAAAGCTTTCCGTGGACTATAACGTTTCAGTGCAACAAATTGAACAATTTATGCAGGATGAGTTGCAAAAATTAAAAGACTCTGGCCTTTTCCATGTTCGAGAATTATCTTACTGGCAGAAAATTGAGAGAGAACGTTTACAGGATTGGTTGAAGCAGCAAAACAAGGCAGCCACCATGGAAGAATTAGATTCCTTCATCAAACGCGACAAGGCTAGAATACAACGCATTGCCCAAGACTATAAGGTAACAGTAGATCAAATTGAATCTTGGGTACAACAAGAAGGTGCCAGACTTCAGTTATTAGGTTTAGTTAAAGGTCCCGAAGACAAGATTTCGGATTGGGAAATCATTACAACCTGGTCTGCAAACGATAACCAAGCTAATGAGGAAATGTGGAAGCAACAAACTAAAGCTCACTTGCAAGCCACAGTGCAAGTGAAGCCCATGTCTTGGCAAGAGTTTGAACAATACTTGAAGAATAAACGCACACAATGGGAACAGTTTGCTAGACAGTATCATGTAACTGTAGAGGATATTGAAAACTGGTTAAGACAAGCTGCCCAAGAGTTAGAGCTTCAAGGCTTAATCTATGGCAAAGAAGTGGCTGAAGAATGGGAAATTCATGAACAAAGTCGTATACAACAACTGATCAATGATAAATTGCGTCGCCAACAACAGTGGTCTATTGAGGAACTGGAAAGACAATTGATAAATGATCGTGTACATATGCAGCAATTGGCCCACCAGTATCATTTGAGGCTTGAACAAATCACCGAATGGTACAAACAGGAATTACAAAAATTGCTTAATCAAAGGAAAATTGTCACCGAAAATCTGACTGTATGGCAAAAGGATGAAAAGGATCGTTTGTACCAGTTGGTTAGCAGAAATCCCTACAAAACTCAAGAACAATGGGAACAAGAAATTTTCAGTGAACAAACCCATCTTAATAGAATTTGTGATCAATATCATGTTTCAATTGAAGAAGTTGAGGTTTGGATAAGAAATGAAATCAAACGTTTAGTTAATTTAGGTTTAATCAAAAACTATGGAGCTGGTACGAGTATGCGTGGGAGCCAGTATAATGATTGGAAGGAAATAGAAAGACAACGTCTTAGAGCTATTGCTGAGGAAATTTCTATAACCGAAGAAGAATTTTTAGAATTCATTGCCCAAGATGATAGTTTCCAAAGGAAATTAACACGAATGTATGGCTGTCCCTTGGAAGAGTTAGCTCCCTTCCAGAAAATACAAATTGGCATAATGAATCGTGAAGGTTTGTTGGACAAAACCGCTCTACTTAAGGTTGAACCTTGGGAAAGGGCGGAAAGAGATCGTTTGTATGGTTTTATCAAAGACAAAAGTTACAATTTAAATAATTTGCGCAATTGGCAGAAACAAGAAAAGCTATTCAATAGCTTGGCAGCCAACATTGGCATAACAGTGCAACAACTAAGAGATTGGCAAATACGAGAATTTGAGCGCATACAAAAATTGGCCCAATCCTATGAATGGAATCTCAATCAGTTGCAAGATTTTCGTGACAAGGAATTGCGCTACCTAAACTATGTTATGCACAAGAAAACAGCAACTCAAAAAGAACGCATACAATGGGGTGCTAATGAGAGCAGACGTTATGGCATACTGCAGCGTAAGACCGGCTTACAATCAGAAGAACTAATACAGTGGCGTCGCAAGTTGTATTTACTGTGCCAGGCTCGCTTGCCATTCAACTATGGCGGTGGTGGTAATGGCGGCTGGGAAAATGGACCTGGTACTACTGATCTAACTAATGTGCCCAAAGCTATTATTTCCAAAGATCGTGGTGATCAACCTCCCAATGTTTATGACGAAAATATAGACAACGATGAGCCAGGAGTAATGGGCTCCAAATATGAATTGCCCTCACCTCCCAATGCTCAAATGAAAATGGACTCCAATCAATATGCTGGCCACTATGGAGGTCATAGCTCTGGTGGACGTCATAATAGAAGAGGATATGACTACAGCTATCCAAATGTACAAACATCGGCAGGCTATGGTCAACATTACAATTATGGCAGCGATGACAAGCAAATGCAACAAACACAAGCCATGGCAGGTGATGATTATGGTCAGCAACAATTGCAAACTGAAGATGAATATGGGCAACAAGTGCAGCAAGTAGAAGATTTTACAGGACCCTATAGTGCTTCTTCGCAGTCTGCTTACAATTATGGACATGATTATGGTCAGCAGCAGCAACAACAAGTTGAAGTAGAAGATCTAGCGGGCAACAGTTTTACACAACTCCAGCCCATGCATAATGAAAAACAAATTGATCAAACTGCGGTAATTATTTTGGGCTTTTAGTGTTTGAAGAAATATTTTTCTTAAATTTTCTGTTTTTTTTTCTTAGCAAATTGAGGTTAAAGCTGAACCTGAACAGCCTGGTTTCCTGGGCAAATTGAAAAATAAAATTTTTGGTTAATTTAAATTAATTATGAAATAAAACTCTTATTTCTTTTAAGGTTTTTGTGTGCTTTTAATCAGCTAAAACAACGAACGAATGCCATCATTTAAGATATTTTTTTTTCTTTTTAGCCCCTTTTTTTTCTTTTATTTTCCTGATGCTTTAATTTTATTTTAATTTTTAGATTCTTTTGTTTAACACTAGGTTTTAAGTAATTAATCAAACAACGAATTGCTTTTTGTATGAACTAAAGTATATTATGAATAAATAAATGTAAACTAAAATATTAAGCAAAAAATGAAAAGCAACAATTGTGTATTATTGGGTAGGCCACGCCCCCCGTCCCCCATGACCAGAGGATGCCATATCTAACTATATTAATTAAAGCAAAACAATAGTTTTTCTTTTTCTATTTTATTTTGAAATATTCATTCTTTCATAAATAATTTCTATGTGTATGTACTCGTATATAAACAATATTTTATTTAATTTAATTTAATTTAATTTCGTTTACTTAAGTATTTTCTTTTACATTTGCAATAGTTTACATTTTAATTACAATATCTTTGGACATGTACTGCAATTTGTTTTATATAATTTTTAATATCTCAAGGTTTGATTTTACAGCAAATTATTTTGGTTTTTTAAATCTTCTGTAAAGAAAAGGTCCTACTTTGGTTAACTTTGTTGTTCAAGCCCCTAAATGTATGTTAAGTTTTAGCTTACTATTCTTAGGGCCCAATTGCCGCAAGTCAATAACGTATAATTTCTTAAAAAAAATTTTCAAATTTTTCATCTATTTGAGTAACGATTTATGGCTTTGTATTTTAAGGTTTGGTATGAGTATGCGTGGATTTATGTTTCGTTTTCATTTCATTTCAAGGGATATGTTAGGTGTAAGTGAAATTATAAAAGTTGAGAGTTGAGTTGGTGTTTAAGTGTCTGCAATTATGGCGGTCATTGTAAAAAAATATCTTTCTTTTCTTGTCCGTTAAACAAATTTATAAATTCTGAGGTAACAAAACATTACATTTTTATTCACAATAAATTAAAGGTTTTAAAAAGCATACCCGGTTCAATTCTTAAATATTCCTCAAGAATTGTTTTAAAAGGAAATTTTTTTGTGCAGAAAAAACTGCAAATTTTCGATAAAAAAAGAGACTTCTTTACAAAGTAATAAAATTTGATTCCTAGTCCTCAACAAAAAATTTTCTATTTAAAATATTTCATTTGATTAATGAAATTTATTAACAAAAATAAACGATTTTGAAAGCTGTTGGTTAAATATTTTTAAACGCTGATTTTAAATCTGGTTTTAATTTTTCAAATACTCCATTATTTCCTAAATTCAAGAAGTCAGAAGATTTACTTGCAAATGCGTTTATTGTATGTGATTTTAAAGAAAATTCGAAATTCCCTCACAAAACAGAAAAAGAACTTTCTGCATTTGCAGCAATTGTTCTTCTTGAAGTGCTTCTAAAAGCCATCAACCTGAAAACTTTACATTTCATTGCCTGTCTTGAAGAATAAAAAAATAAATTGAAAATGTTTTAAACTTAATTTCTTATTTCAAACGAGGCACTTGTACTTAATTCTTTGCAGTAGAGGAGGTTAAGTTGTTTATGCTGTTTGGTTTTTTTTTATTATGAAATTTTTGTGGCTGTAGCATGTAAATTCTAAAACTTTTTTAAATTATTTCCCTCTTTCTTCTTAATCATAGTCCACTAATCAACTGTAATTGGCATTTTCTCCATCACTGTCACCCAATTGAAAACAATTTGTTCCAGTTAATGTTGTTGCTGCTGTTGTGTAGCGTACATTACGCTCATAATTAAATTCTCCATTATCTAAAACATCATATAAACCCTCTCCTGTCTCATATAAAACACGATTTTTTAATTGCTCAATTTGATGCAACAATTTTAAGGTCTCGTGATCCAAATTATCATCTTCCATTTTCAGTTGCTGCTGTTGATCCTCATCTATGTCCCATTCTAAAGATTCAGGTGTTGATATATGCGACCATGAGTTGTGTGAAGAATTTCTTGTTATGGAACCAGTTCTTATGAAACGACTATTTGATTTAATTAAGCAACGTTTCTCATTTAAACGTTCTCTGTTATTGTTTGTGTTACACACTGAGTCCGTGTTATGACCCAAAGAGCTTAAGGAGGCCATAGACTGATCTTCGTCTTGATTCATGTACTGCCACGACTCATCCACAGATGTTATCTCATCTTTCGTAATGTTAGCCATCATGCTTAATTGACTGTAGCTTTGTTGCGGTTGTATTAGAGATTTTTGTTTAAGTAGCTGTTGGTTGCAGTGCCTTATTTGACTGTATTCATGTTCCCATTCGAGGTCAAGGGAAGAACTGGCTCGGGAACTTGGTACTCGACTGGCAACATAGTTAACTGCTGTTTCTTTAGTGTGGCCGGATGTAATAAGTAAATTGTTGACGTCTAGATTTTGTAGTTGTATGTCGGAGTAACTGCAAAAATTAAAAAAGTAGAAATTCTTTAACAAAATGGGTAAAAATTTTTTGTTTAATCTTTTAACTATTAAATAACTCAAACTAGGACAAAGGCCTTTGAATCATAAAATAAAAACTACGAATGTTTTCAAAAATGTTAAAACACTTCCAGAAAGTGTAGAGCCTACACATTAAATTAATTTATAATTTTAATAATTTTCCTGGACAAAATCGGGAATGGTACTTCGGCAAAGTGGGGAATGGTAAAAATCCCTCAGAAGAAGAGTACTGGGGTATAAGGGAATTTCAAAATTTTTTTAAAAATAGTTCAAAGTAACTTCTGAGTATTTGGGCAGTGGATTAAAAATCTAGACGACCTCACCTTTAAAATGATATACTTATGTTCCATCTCGCAATCTTCTATGGGTCGTTCGGAAGTCACTAAAATCCTTGAAAGCAACATCACTGACGTATATGGACATTTCAAAAAAATTTTAAAAATATTCCAAAGTGACTGCTGAGTATTTGGGTGGTAGATTACCAAACTAAACGACCTCCTCTTTAAAACGGTGTATGTCCCAACCCGTAAGATCTTACGTTCGCCCGTAAAAATCTCCCAAATTTGTTATAAATACTAAAAAAGTATTTAAAGACGTAAGACGTATTTAGTAAATATGCCATTAATAATAAAAAACGTAACGGGTTCGTTAAAACATATTTAACTCGGCATATGTGTCTTCACTCACTTATTTTTAAGTGAAATACATTTTCTTTACCAAAAAAATATACGAAATTCCCTCATATTATATTTGGCTGGGACATTTTGTACAGTGGCCACACCCGAAAAGGTGCGGAGACGGGGCGGGGCATATCTCAAAATAAAAGCAATAAACTTCCCTTTAGGCATCTTTAACTATATTTTATCTGGAATAATTATTCTTTAACAAAAAAATTTATTAAGTTCTCTTACACGATTTGAGGATGGGAAATTTTTTTATACCGGCCACACCAGAGAAACTAACGGAATGGGGCATACCTCAAACTACAGGTAATAAGCTCCCCTTTTGGAGCTCGTAAAAATATTATACTGAAATTAATTAAATTTTATAACAAAATTTCTCTTTCCAAGAAGCGGATGGTTGTAATCTTAGATATTACCAGTAAAAGATAAGAAATATTAGGATCAGCTAATGCAGGTTTTATGGTTTACATGAGTAAAACCTCAAAACATATATCTCGCCTTAACGTTTTGTAGGGCAAGACTTCTTGTTGACTCTCACAAAAATAGCTGAGTTCTCACTGAACAATGCGAACTGAACTTATCTTGATCCTGTAGGTCACTGTACTCATAGCCTAAATAATTGAAAAATAAAAATGATAATTTTTTCCAATAAATTTTTAGGTTCTTTGGAAACTCTGTCAGTCTTAAATAACTTTTCCATTATATTTTCCCACTCACCTTTCATTTGGATTTCCATTATTTAATTTGGCATAATTAGTCTCTTGATGCTGCCAAAATTTATCCAAGTAATGTGAAGATTTTTTCTAAAAATATTAAATAATGAACCATAGAATTCAAACAAATTGACTTGCACAAAAAAAAAAAAAATATGACTCCCTGCTATTCAAGAGCCAAATTACATTGTGATGCAACACATACGAGTACATACCTTTCGTTTGAAATTCCATATACGAAATATTATATTGTGTTTTCTGTAGGTATCACTTAAATTTGAAACTAAATCCAAATCCTGATCATCTGTTGATTGACGCCTAAAAGTAGAGCAAACACATTGAAGTATTAATAAAATATTACTTGTGAAAAAGACAAAGGAAAACGATATGCAAAAGTGAAGTGAATTTAAGCAAACAGTCTTATGTACGAGTATATTTGCACTTAAACAACAACATTGACAAGACAAAGAAAATTGTTGTTCATTATTTACATTCAGCTTATTTGCCGATTTCTGTAAGCATGTGTGTTTATAAGTGTATGTGTGCTTGAAATCGTATGTCTTTTTTTCTCTATTTGTTTGTATAAATACCCTAGACATTTGTACACTCAGTCGTAAATTTTTTTTTTTTTTTGCAAAGAAACATCAGCATTTGCTTTAAGTTAAGTAAAAAATGTGAATGTGTAGAGAAAAAGCAGCATACTTTTAGGCTATTGACCTCTCATTTGTGGTTAAGTATACTTCATGTACTTATTTCTCAGTTGCATGTTTTGTAGTTGTATTTATGTTTTAAGCAAAAATGCACAATATTTTTTCCTTCTTTTTCATAAACTAATTTTATTTTATTTAATTTTTTTTCTGCCATGTTGTGTGTTGTTTAAAGTTGTCGTAAGTTGTTTTATAACAAATATGTGCACACATGTACTTTATACAGTGTTAAAATAAGGTCGGGTAAAGGGGGTTAGGTGAGAGAGAGAATGTTTGCCACTAAAAAGAGGGTTATGGTCAGTTTGCTAATAGCTCTGCTTAAATGTTTTATTGTACAAGTTCTAATCTAATAATTGCTATAAACACGCAGCATGGGCAGCGTATAAAAAACCATAAATCTGTGCCAAAAAGGAGAAATCGCTTAAGTAAAAAATTTACGTCATTGTAGCAATTAATTCAATAGGCTTATTATTGTGATTCAGGGACTGTTCCTAGATAACTTGACGACATGAGTTAAAAGAAAAAAGTTTTGGGGCTTCTAAAATTATGGTTCTTTAAAATGCCAAAAGTACTTATTAAAAACAAAAGTATTAAGAAAAATGTTTATAAAAAAATTATTTAAAATAAAATTCAGCAAAGTAACCGGTTACTTTTAAAGAAAATTAAATATTTTCATATTATTTTTTTTTGTAATTTTAAATAATAATAAATTATTTTAATTTTGCTTTAATTTTATAGTTCAAATTTTAACTGTTTTCTCAAAAGTAACCGGTTACTTTTAAAGAAAATTAAATATTATGCCATTATTTTTCTTGTAATCATAAATAATAATAAACTATTTTAATTTTCTTTCAGTTTATATATAATTTTTAATTTGTTTTCTCAAAAGTAACCGGTTACTTTTAGAGAAAACTTAATGTTTTGCTATTAACTTTCTTGTAATCATAAATAATATAAATAATAGTAAATTATAGCTAAAATTATAACTAAAATATTTATTCTTTTACAAAAGTAACCGATTACTTTTGTAGCCCATATATTTTATATATGTGTTGTTGCGCATTTTATTAAACCATATTTTTAAAGCTGAAAATTTAAGTCAAATACTCGTAAGTAACCGCTTACTTGTAAAAAAATATTAAATATTTTTTAAAATTATATTTTTAGTTTTTAAAATTATATATTTTTCCAGGAGTAATATTTGATAACTAAATATTTTAACATAATTTTGTCGTAATATTAAATACTAAAAATAGTGTCAAATTATTTTCTTTCGCTTAATTTCACAGTTAAAATTTTAGCTATTTTCTCAGAAGTAACCGGTTACTTTTCCAAAAAACAATTGTTTTACCATTACAGTTTTCACTAAACACTTTAATTATATTCATTATAAAGTGCTTAACAATTTAAAACTCTTTTAAAATATACATACGTTAGATAACCGGTTACTTTTTTATTAAGCGTAATATATTTTTGTAGATACCTAAAAAATTATATTAAATTTTCTTAAACCCTGACTTACAGCCAGAAACCTAAGTTAAATGCCCATTTTGCCGCATAAGTAAACGGTTACTTTTTTACAAGTTTTAATATTTCTTTTATTTTACAGTGTTTTATCAAAAGTAGTGTTAAAATTTTAAACTTAAAAGCACTGATGGTTATATTTAAAAAAGTAACCGGCTACTTTTATTTAGATTTAATTTTTTAAGCTTTTGGTTTTTACATTTATTTAAAATAATCTAATTTCTTCTAGTGGACTAAGCTTTTTAAGTTGAAAATTTTTTTTCCGGGCGGTAGCCCCTTTAAATATTTGAAACAACTTGTGACTCTGTTTTGTATTAAAATATTAATCATTAAGTTGTGATTTTATGTTGATAGTTTGGGTATTTAATGATTTAACTTAAACGGTTATTTAGTAGACATTCATTACATTACTGCCACAAAGACTTAATAAGTTTTTCCACTTAACTTGACTTTAAAAAGGAGTTACCTTTAATTTGAACAAAATGTTGTTTTTGTTTTGTTTTAGGTATGCAATTAGACTAAAAGCAAAAATCAATTATTTTAACATCTCGCTGAACAGCAAGAAATAAAATAAAAAAAGTCTTTTTGACGTTGATCGAAAGGATGTAGGGCACATTTCAACTGAAGACATTAGATTGTAACCAGTAAAGTTGTCTAGAAATATAAGAAAATTTCTTATTTCCTTTTTGAATGGTTCAAGTTTGGTTTGACCTAATTTTTAGGTAATTCCTATGCATTAACATGCAGCTGTTGTTGTTGCATTAGCAGAATTATGAATGTATTATTTGGGATTTATGTACTTAACACCGTGTGTTGTTGTGTTGAGGCAGTTCTATAATACTTAAACAATACCAACCAAAAATCAAACGTTGGAAAAAGCAAAAATAAATACGCTGCTTTATACTTTTAAGGATTAAATTATAGTTGCGTTGTTATTTTTAAAAGTGGTATAAGTCCACTTTAAAAAAAAATTTGTCACTGATAATTTTAGTAAGATTACCATTGAACCCAATTTTTTAAAAAGTGGAGTTAGA
Source organism: Thelaira solivaga (assembly GCA_947397855.1). Lineage (NCBI taxonomy): Eukaryota > Metazoa > Arthropoda > Insecta > Diptera > Tachinidae > Thelaira > Thelaira solivaga. The sequence goes on along the minus strand of OX377611.1, from coordinate 77,319,502 downwards.
ATAATTTCAAAAATAAAAGTTAATTTTTTTATTTTTATTTTAGGAAAGAAATGCTTAAGAAATAAATTAAAAAAAATTATTTTATACTCTTAAGAATTAAATGATATTTGAGTTGTTATTTTTAAAAGTGACACAAGTCCATTTTTTTTTATTAGAGATGATGTCTACATAAAAGTGGACTTATACCACTTTCAAAAACTACAACGGATTTATTATTATTCCTTAAGAAATAAATTCAAAAAGATTTGATTTTAGTTCTTTACTACTCCTACTACTAAACTTTACCTAAAGGTATGATGCAGTTGTGTGCTTTTCTTAATTAGTTGAGTTTAATATGTAAAGAATAAGACAATAAGGTTTTTGAGTATTCAGGAAGAAGCGTATTGAATATTTATGTGGGGAAAAAATAGTGAAAAGCTATTGTTTAGCAAAAAAAATATAAATAAAATGCAAATGCCTAAAATTAGACAATAGTTTTTAATTAGCGGTAAAACTTGTACAGTTTTGCAGAAAATTTAATTTGTACATAAATAAAAGTAACATTTCATACAATTTTCTAAAAATATCATTTAAGAAAATCTTATAAAAAACATTATTTTTTTAACCACAGTAACTGCAGGCAATAAAGTGTATAAAAAATCACAATTTGTAACCTGCGCACAAATTAAAAGCTTAGAGCTGCTAACAAAATACCAGGGCCCAAATGTTCTACAAAATTTTTTAAATATTTTCACACAAAATGACTGGAGTTTGATTGATTTCATTAGATATCGAATGCGGTAAAATGGGCCTGGTGTTATTTTTTTAAAAATTAATACAAGCACTAGAGAAAAGTTTTTAATGTTAAACTTAAAAAAAATATACAACAAAAAACCACAGAAAAAATTGTTGTTAAAAAAAACTAAGGCTATAGATAATTAAAAATATTAAATTATTTTTTTTTCTATCTTAAATTTGAATAATTTTTGTTTTTATTTATTAATAATGGTCACACCTAGAGTCTATTATTAAAAAATAAAAATAAAAAAAATATTAAGGAATTTTATAAATTTACAAATTTCTCAAAAGTGGAAAATTTTTTGTATAAACTTTTTAATTGAGAAGAGTTATGCACTCCCACGTAATTGTCCTGTCTATAAAATATTTTATAAAAATTAGCTGAAAAGTATGCTGTAAATTATTGTGTTTTTTGTTAATAAAAAACTGTTGCCTAATATTATGCAATAACTTTTAGCTACAGTGTGTTTTTATGTTGTTTTCGGAAAGTAATAAATGATTTTATCTAGTAATTTATAGCTAAGATAGTTTACTGACCCACTAAAAATACTAAAAGCTAAACGCAAACTGTACAAAACAAATAGCCCCAAATAGCATTAAAATTATGATTTTGTATGCTAGTATATTTACAAAAAAAAAAAATTAAATTAAATGAATTACAAAAAAGAATATAAAAAAATGAATTACCAAACATTGTTTTTATGCTACATACACATTTGCTCTAGTACGCCTTAATGTAGGCAAGAAAAATGAAACCGCCAGTGCAGAAGCATAAATGAAAGGAAATTATAAATGCATACACACATACATACAGATATTGTATGTAAGCCAAATAAATGGTTGGCTGAACAGTATGCTACATGTTTAATAAAGCAAAAAAAAGAAATAAAAAAATGACTGAAAAAAAACTTTAACTATAAATGGATTTTTGTGCCATAAAGTATGCTTCTGTTTTTTTTGTGTATGTGCTTTTCTTAAAAACAAACAAACATGCAAGCACATTTGTAAATTTACAAATGCGAACAATAAGTATATGCAACAGTTGTTTTAAATCGTTTTATAGCGAAATGCAGAGTGTGGTGATGGGCTGGTGACCATATATAAAATAATGTGAAAAGAAAGAAATGAACTGGTCATCATCATAAATTAACTAAAATGGTTGAAGGCTAAAAAATATGTAAAACGTTTTCTATGGCACAAAAAAAAAACCAAAAAAAAAAGAACTACATTTTAATTAACGTCTAAAACTAGGCCACAAAACATATTTTATTACGTTTTTCATAATGGAAATTTTATAAATTTTAATTAATTGCATTTGCTTGTGTTGCTTAAAAGTTTAAAGCTTAAAAATGAATTACTTAAAACTTACAACAAAAAGCTGTTATGTAAGCGTTAATTATAAAAGATTTATGTATCTTCGTATCAAGTAATCCTTTTGCTATCATAAAATTGCATAATGCTAAGATTAAAATTACATTTAGACATCCCTTTAAATTTTGCAATATATATAGAGCAAAATATTTTATGGGTGTTAGTGGAAAGAGAACATGTTTTATTTGTAACTTTTGCAAAATGTAAAATGATTTAAATTTAAGGCTTAACTTTTACTTAAAGAACTAACAGTTGAGTTAAAAAAAAATTCTATAAAAGCAAGCAATTTCAATCTCTACAAAGAAACAGTTTTTTATAAATACATTTAGCTGAATTTAATTTCAGCATTCAATGGAAACTCCTAAAAAAAGAGTCTCAATAAGAGAAATTTATATTTTTTAAATTTTTTAAGCTAAATTAAAAAAAGAAAGAAAATTTTTGCCCAAAAGCATGCTTTACTTTTTATTATAAATTAAAGCCTAACAATATGTACAACTTTTTAAATTTTTTTCATATAAAAAATTGTATATATTTTTAGGCTTTAATTTATAATAAAAAATAAAATGTTTATCCCAAAAATATGCTTTACTTTTTTATTATAAATGAAAGGCAAAAAATATATACAAACTTCTTATAAATTTAAATATAATAAAATTTTAAAAAAGTTGTATATATTTCTAGGCTTTAATTTATACTAAAAAAAAGTAAAGCATACTTATGGGATACAAATTTCTTTTTTGTATTGTTTTCGGATACCTTTTAATAGAACTTTAATTTTTTAAGGCCAAATCAACCCTTAAAAATATGACACGCCATTAATACAAATTAGTTGTGCTATAAACTCTGTTAACATTGTTTTGTTTTATTTTTAAAAGTACTTGGGCAAAATCAAAAATACTACCAGCCAGTGGTTGCTAGTTATATTTTGTGTTTTCTCTTAAAAATGCAAGTATTTCCACAACTTTAAGGAATTTACAACCTAGCATGCAAAGCTGCAGCAATATAAAATTAAAAAAAATTGAATTTCTATAACAACCCCTTGAAATATGTTATAAAAATAGTATGAAAAAATAAGTGCTAGAAAAATTCTATACAATACAACAAATGTGACCAAAAGCAAACCGCAAGTATTGCAACAAAACGCATGTATATAAGTACTGTGTTTAAAAATAAAATTCACAAACAAATAAAATCCTTAAACTAGGCTATACGAAAAATTGAAAATATTGCACATGCATGTTGTTTAAAATAAAACAATAACAAAATGTAAACTTTCCAAGTCCTTTTATGTATACTCGTATATTTTATTTATAAAATACTAACTATTTTTACCCGGTCTCACCCGGTGCTTTACTCTACGAGTTAATAAATATTCCTAGAGTAAAGAAATTCAGAGAAACCTACTGAAAAATGGAATTATTTATTAAAAATCCTATTCCAATTAGTTTTTTAAAATGTGGGCATGGTCGATAAAAATGTCTAAAGCAAAAATATTAGAAAATAGAAGAAGAAGTGGGCGTGGAGTACGTAATATCAAAAAAATTTTTTAGAAAAAAAAAAAACATTTTTATAGCGAACAAACTAACAGAAAATGAAATTTTTTTTCGATATGAGCTGTAAAAAATTTTCTATTTTATTTATTACAATTTCAAAATGTGTAAATTCCCCTAAAAATATGTTATAAAACATAAAACTAAAAAAGGCTTTTTTAAAGCTAGAAAATACAACAAAAAAAAGTGTTATTTGTAATACTTTTAAATGTATGTAATCCAGAGTGTGTCAAGAAATTTTATTCACAAAAAAATATGTCGTATTTTTTTCAGTGAGAATTTTTTTCTTTTTTTTTCCCCACGGTCTTTAGTAGTATTAAAAAAAGTTAAGTACTCTATATAGTAACACACAAACAAAAAGAAAAATGCAAAATGTTTTAGTGTAAAAATGCAGAAAATTTATTTGGTTTTTATGCTATACGTTTTAAAAACTAGTAAGCCAAACAGTATGCAAAAGATTTTTATAAAAACATTCAATAATAAAAGGGATTACCAAAAAGCCGCATTAAATAAACGAATGATCTGGGTGTTGTTAGTGGTTTTTTTCAAGGAAATTAATAGAACGCTTATGGAAAAGGGATTATAAAAATTAAAAAAAAATTAATTCTATTACAACAAAAAATAAATTTTTGTAAATTTTTTAAAAAAAATTTAAGCTTTTTTGTTCTTGAGTAGAAAAAAAATTACAAAATCTTTTTAAGTCTAGTGTTTATTAAGAATTCAAAGACTTGTTTGAGAGATTTGCAGGTAGTGATACAATAAGTAACAAAAACAGGACCAAGTTATCCATTGCAGAGACTCTGCTGTCTCTTCGTCGTTTCTTAAGCTGTAAAGTCGTTTCAACTGATGCTCATATTTGCCAAGTGTTTCAATACTCTACAATGTTCTGCCATGAATCCCGTGACAATACGAATTTTGAGATTGAATGGCATGAATACTTTTTCTATCCTGATATACCTTGCTTGTTTGAAAGTAAATTGAAATTAGATTTTATTCTGAGTGATAAAATTTATGTTTTTTTTTTATTTTTTATTTTTTATTTTAAGAAAAAAAAATCATTTTCATTAACTTGCTTAAACTACTAATTGCTTTAAAAAATTCTAGACTGGAATAAGTAATAGATCTCTCTTAAATTTTTGAAAATTAAATGTAACTTGAAAATATTTTTTAAAAACTTTTTAGAAAAATTATACAAATTAATTTACAGTTTTTGAAAAGAAAAAATATATGAAAAATAATTTTAATGCGGGGAATCCCAAAATAGGAAATTTTGTATAAAATTTTTCATTCGTAATACTGATAATTTTGATTAACTAAATAAAAATCATTAACTAAAAGAAATCAATTGAACCAATCTAGAAATAGCTTGCCGTTAGAGATGAAAATGAATGAATTTGAGTACAGTGAGCCATAGTCCGAGGTGTCTTAGTCAGTAGTGTAACTGAACGCTGTTTCAGTTAACTCTCAGTTTTTCAGGAACGCAATATGAAAGCTAAACGAGTTATGCCTGTATATGCAAAAGATTTAATTTTGTCTTGAATTTAAGTGTACCTAAAAGTATGCTCTTAATTTATCAAATTAAAACAAAATTGTATTAAAACAATTATATGACTTTCTTTTTAATGAAAGAAATTTTTATTTCTAAGGAATGCATATCAATTTTAAATTAAACACTTAATTTAATTAAAAAAAAAAAAAATAAAAACTAAATTAGAAATGCTTTTATGAGATATTGTTGTATAAAATGGCTCTCTATAAAAAAACCCCTTTAGCAACAACAGTATTAAATACCAACCTCCAGCATATGCCAATTGCCTCTTCTGTAATACAAATAAATGCTAAAGCATAACAACAGCAATAACAACAAGAATAGCTTGAAAGGTTATGTTTTTCTACATGTGATTGAATGGTGGAAGAAAAACTAATACAAATTAAGACAAGTCTCCAAAGGTTTTTTCCTTTTAGCAATACAAAAAAAAGCTTAAAACTAAAAGTGATTGACTCAATAGTAATATTCCTCTCTCACAAAGCAAACAGCAACAACAAGCACAATAAAAAAAAAAAACAAATGGCAACAAGCACTAGGGTATATACCAGTACGTGCACATACACCCATACACGAAATAATAAATAACAAAGATAAAATTGTATAAAGCATTCTCTATGAGTAGCTAGTCAAAGCATATGGAAGTGTTAATAAAACTATCTGTGTATCTACATACGATATGTTTTTTTTTTTTTTTGAAAAGCAAATTGTGTTAAGCATTAGGGCGGAGAAGCAATTGCTAGTAGATTGTTGAGGAAAATTTATGTATATGAGAGTGGAATTTTAAATTGAAGGCCACTAAAGCATCATAAAAATTAATTAAATTATTAATTGTTGTTCTTTTTCTTAACAAAATACGCGTAATTAAGTGCTTTTTATAGGAAACTAAGCATCCAGTCCAATCGTCTAAAAAATTTGTATATAAAAGGCTAAAATTTTTAATCTTTTCATTTAATGATGTACTAAATAAATATTATAAAATTATATTAAAAATGTACTAAAATTTAATTCTTTAACTCCATTTTTTGTACTAAAATTTTGTTTTCTATAAATCTTTAGATTACTAATAAGCTCTGCTGTGCTAAAGCTAAAATCTTATTCAAAATCTACTAAAATATAATTTTTGTACTAAATTTCTAGTTCTAAAAATTGTATTTATTTTACTGCTAAAATCTGCTGTGCTGAAGCTAAAATCTTATTCAAAATCTACTAAAATATAATTTTTGTACTAATTTTTTTCTATAAACCCTTAGCTCTGCTGTGCTAAAGCGAAAATTTTATAAAAAATGTACTAAAACTTAATTTTTTTCTAATATTTTTTTTGTACTAAAATTTTATTTTCTATAAATCTTTAGATTACTAATAAGCTCTGCTGTGCTAAAGCTAAAATCTTATTCAAAATCTACTAAAATATAATTTTTGTACTAAATTTCTAGTTCTAAAAATTTTATTTATTTTACTGCAAAAATCTGCTGTGCTGAAGCTAAAATCTACTAAAATATAATTTTTGTACTAATTTTTTTTTGTACTAAAATTTCATTTTCTATAAACCCTTAGCTCTGCTGTGCTAAAGCGAAAATTTTATAAAAAATGTACTAAAACTTAATTTTTTTTAAATTTTTTTTTGTACTAAAATTTTGTTTTCTATAAATCTTTAGATTACTAATAAGCTCCGCTGTGCTAAAGCTAAAATCTTATTCAAAATCTACTAAAATATAATTTTTGTACTAAATTTCTAGTTCTAAAAATTGTATTTATTTTACTGCTAAAATCTGCTGTGCTGAAACTAAAATCTACTAAAATATAATTTTTGTACAAAATTTTTGTTTTGTACTAAAATTTCATTTTCTATAAACCCTTAGCTCTGCTGTGCTAAAGCGAAAATTTTATAAAAAATTTACTAAAATTTAATTTTTTTTTTCTTTGTACTAAAATTTTGTTTTCTATAAATCCTTAGATTACTGCTAAGCTCTGCTGTGCTAAAACTAAAATCTTTTTAAAAATTTACTAAAATATAATTTTTTTACTAAATTTCTAGTTCTAAAAATTTTATTTTCTTACTGCTAAGCTATGCTGTGCTAAAGCTAAAATTTTATTAAAAATGTGCTAAATTTTTTTATACTAAAATTTATGTTTTTTTATATAAATTCTTACATTACTGCTAAGCTCTGCGGTGCTAAAGCTAAAATCTTATAAAACATAATTTTTGTACTAAATTTTTTTGTACTAAAATCTTGTTTTCTATAAATCCTTAGATTACTGCTAAGCTCTGCTGTGCTAAAACTAAAATCTTTTTAAAAGTAAACTAAAACAATTTTTTTTTCTTAATTGTTTTTACTAAATTTTTTTTTTCTATAAACCGTTAGATTTAAAAAGTATAATTTTTGTACTGAATTTCTTGTTCTAAAAATTTTATTTTTTTATTAATAAACTATGCTGTGCTACAGCTGAAAAGTTATTAAAAATAGACTAAAATAAAGATTTTTTTTACAAAATTTTTCTTACTAAAATTGTATTTTCTATTTCTATTTTTATTAAAATCTTATTAAAAATATAATTTTTATACTAAAATTTTACTATTTTTGTAGTAAAAATATTTCTTACTTAAATTGTAATAGATCTTCATAATAGTGGTAGTTGGACTATACAAACGGTTGCCATATTTCTGTATTTTCGTTGCAATATTTTCAACTCAAAAAATTTTTTTTAAAATAATTTTATTAATTTTACTAATTCGAATGGAGCTTAAACAGCCTGCGCATGTTTTATAAGGAGGACGAAGAGAGACAGAACATGCATAGTGTCACTGTATTGATCTAATTTTCAGCCATTTTTATTACTTAGGTCATTATTACCTACAACCAACTGAATTCGTAAGGAATACTAGACTTAGGGAGACATTGTATTGTAATTTGAGAGTGCAGTGTCGCAATAGGTATATTCTGGGCTCAAGGAACAGCTGATTTTTTCAGCTTTTAATGCTAATTCTAGAATTCTAATTTTGCATTTGTATAATTTATAATACTTTTCATGGTTCCCAAGCTCATTTTTACCCAATTCAAAAAAACTAAAATTAGTCCTTCTGGCAATTGCTGCAGCGACTCTACTAAAAATTCAATTTGAACTTTAATTTTATTAAATGGATAATAATTTTTCACTTAAAAGAAAAACTAAATAATAATTTTTGCTCTACAAAAATTTTTGTTGTTGTTGTAAAATTAAAATATTTAATTTTTCGGTTGTCATGTTAGAGTCTCTTTAATATTGTTTATAATTTTCTACACAATAAATAATGTGAAACGTAAGCAATTTTATTCTTTCCTCTTGTAACGTTTCCTTTACACTCTTTGTATCCTTTGTTTGCTTACAAGGATCACAATAAATTTTTTCTGAAACAATAGCTAAAATTCTGCTTTTGTTTTGAGTTTTTCTGTTTGCTATTTTTTTTTCTAATTGTGATGGATATAAAACTTTTACTTACCCTAGACAGGATGACATTAAACTCGTTGTACTCGTATGAGTGTTGAGTTTATCTGTAGAATTTCTACCCAGACAGGAACCCATAATAAATAATAACAATGTTTTATGGCAATAAATATTCTTTATCTTCCTTTGTTTTTTACCAACAATTTCATTATTACGATTTACGATATTTTCTTTATTTTTTAGATATTTTTTTGTGTGTTAGTAATTGTAATGAACTTGTCTGTCTATGAACTTATTTGTTGGTGTAACTGCAGCAGAATCCTTTGAACCATAAAATAAGTTTGTAAGGTTCCACAAACATTTGGTTTTTTTTGCTTTCTATTCTTCATTTTGATTTTGTTTTGCCTGATGATAACCTTGATTTTAGCCGAATTGTAAAAATTATTTGTAATAGAAATACACGGAATACTCTAAACAGAAATTAGAAATTCCAAAGGAGTATAAAAATAAAAATATAAACAACAATAAAAGACTACAAAAAAAGGAAATTTACACAAAGGAACAACAGGAACAACAATTAAAAAAAAACACCCCACAATAGGTCAAGGATTTTTGCTATAACACGTTAGAAAATCAGATGTAAATTTTTAATTCTTTTTTGTTTTTGCAAAAAAACTTTCACTTTTCATTAGAGGTTACCAAAACGCTCCAACTTAAGCAATTCTTCTTTTGAGTTTGAAATTTCTTTCATAACTTTTTCTTAATTCACTTATTTTATTTAAATTACAATAATTTTTTTTCATTTATGTGACATTGTTTTATATAAATAAATTGTCTTTTTTATTTTTTTTTTGATATTTTTCCTTTGTTTACTTGTGCGAGCATGTCCATTTTCCATTTAAAACATTTTCTTTGTGTGTGTGTGTGTTTATTTGTTTAATTTTCTGTTTTAATTTTAGTTAGTGTTGGCTGTTCGTTTCCATATGCAAGCCAATGACGTATGATGATTCTTGTCTGACTCCTGTCTTACTATGGCGGTTGTTTGTACTTATACTGGGTATTTTGCAGTAACGCAATTATTTATCATTTTCTTACTACCTCTCTTTATCACTCTCTCTCTCTATGTGTATTAACAAACAAAGAAACGTCAAAACTTTAAACAACATCTGTTTGTCAAACCAAAAAGTTTGTTATGTTTAGCTTTTAACTCTAAATTCTGCTGTTAACTTAAATTTATAAACTTTTATGCAAGTTTTTTTTTTCGTAAACAGCTTTAAATATTAAGCTTTAAAAATCATAGAAATGCTTTTATATAAACTTAAAAAATATTTTGTTTTTAATTTCATGCAACTTTTATAAAATTTTTTAGTTCATTTTTTAACCTTTTTTAGTTTATGATTAAAACAAGCTATAAAGTAAAAAAAGAACTTTAAGCTTTAAGGCTTCAGTGGCCAAACTTATTAAAATAATTTTTTTTTAATTTATTAAACAATTTTTCATGAGTTAATATTTTTTTGAAACAAAAATTACACTACGCAACAAAATCAAATTTTCTATTTTTTTCTTTTAAAACAAATTAAAAAAAAACAAAAAAAAAAAAATTAAAAAAAAATTAAAAAAATAAAAAAAAATTAAAAAAAAATTAAAAATAAAATAAAAAAAATTTACTTGTTTCTTTTAAATTAAATTAAGCTTGAAGTTTTATTTTATAAAATTATTTTTATATCGATATTTCGCTCCAACTTTAGTAGCTTCTTCAGGATATAATTATAAAAATAAAAAAATATAAAAAAATATAAAAAAAATATAAAAAAATATAAAAAAAACCAAAGAAAAAATTTTAAAAATAAATAAAAATTATAAAAATAAAAAAATATAAAAAAATATAAAAAAATATAAAAAAATATAAAAAAATATAAAAAAATATAAAAAAATATAAAAATATATAAAAAAATATAAAAAAATATAAAAAAAAACCAAAGAAAAAATTTTAAAAACTGCAAAAAAATTTTAAAAACTGCAAAAAAATTAAAAAAAAAATTAAAAAAAATTTAAAAAAAAATTAAAAAAAAACTGCAAAAAAATTAAAAAAAATTAAAAAAAAAGTTAAAAATAAAACAATTAAAAATAAAAAAAATTAAAAGAAAATTAAAATAAAATTATTTTTTTTAATAATAATAATAATTTTTTTAATTTTAATTTTTTGACCTTTTTTTTGAGCAAGAAACATGAAGGAGTGTCGAAATATTGGAATATAATTTATTAATAAAAATATAAAAAAGACCAAAAAGCTTAAAAAATATTTATTTGTTTGTAAAAGAATTTTAAAAAGCCAAGTTTTATTTTAAATTGAAGATGTTTTTTTAAGTTAATTTAAGAGGCAAAGCTTTAAGCTTAATAATTTAAAAAAACACATCTAAAACTGTGGTAGAAAAAAATGTTTCAAATATGGCAGATTCTTCAGATTCCGAGACTTAGAATAGTGAAACAAAAACTTGAATATAAAATATTTTTTTCAAAAATTTTCTTTGGCGTTTCATTTAAAAAAGAAGACTAAAATTTCTATTAAATTCATTCAATATTGAATGCCAAAATTTAGTTTCAGTTTGTTTAATTTTTGGTCAAACTCGTACGCACCTGTATGATTACAAGTTCTTTTTTATGTTTATTAAAAATTTGTTTTGTATGCAATTTATTGCGAGTAATTATAATAAAAGAAGAGCTTTTAAAGCTCGAAGGCGTTTTAAATTTAATTTTACCTTTTTTTCGTGAATTTTTTTTATGTTTTAATTCTGTAAAAAATTCTTAAATAAAAGAAACCTTTATAAAAATACATAGACACGCACACGAGTTTCCACATCCTACAGAAATGTGCTTAACTGAAACAACACAACCTACTCAATTCAAAATTTATTGGGGTGGTTCTTCATAAAACATTTTTAAAGGAACGCAAAAAAAAACATGCGCCTTTCTTGGCCACAGGATGTGGGTTTGGTTAGCCCACTTTTTAGATTTTTTGCTTGTATAATTTAATATTCATCAACAAGCTTTTTTATACAGTTTTTTTTCTTCTTATTTTTTTTTTACTTTTACTTACAAGCTTCTTATTTTTTATTTATTTTTTGTTCTCATTACAGACCTTTACCGTTGATTGGCTGCAAAATTTATAATTTAACGCTAAATGGTATCTGAGTGAGTATGTAAGTACACATGTTTTTTTTATGCTTACTTGTTTTTTTTTGGATTTTTTCATAAATAAAATACAGTTTTTTTGTTTGGTAAGGGTGGTGATAACACATCCAACTTGGCATCAAATTAAATACAACTAAATTTGTGTACACAAACTAGAAACTATAAGCAAGAGAGTCAGGATAAAAGAAAGCTTTATTAACACAGATAAATTAAAAGAAATAAACCCATACACATACACAAATCCTAATAAATTTAATACAATGAAACAAAAGAAAATTGCAGAAGTAGTAGTAGAGAAAGCGCCACACACACAAAGAAAAATTGATGGAGTGAGAGAGCGAGTGTGAGAGAGTGTGCTAGAGAGAGCGAACTTTTACTTTTTCATTTAAAAAAGAAAGAAAATATGGGGAATTTTTTAAGTTTTCGTTAAGTTATTACAAACCGTTAATTTTCAAATTAAATATTTAAATTTAAATTAAAGAAGAAATTTATGCACAAGTAAATTTTAAAAATTAAATTAATCAGTGCTCTTTTTTATACCGAATCCACATACATATTTTATACGGAAGTGAAACTTTAGCACCTTATAACTGCTCTATGCTTCATTTGTATAGTTTTTTAAATTATTTTGGGTGCAAAAAAGTTAGAGAATTAAAAAGAAAAAATTTTGGTTCCAAGATATAATATTTTTTTAAATTTCTTAAGGAATATAGAACATTATCGATTAATAAATTTTCATTTAATCGAGTTTTGTTTACCAATTTGGGGCTCTAATAATTTATAGGTTTTCAGCACAGTTAGGGTAAAACATTTTTGTATATTTTAAAGCAAATGAACATATTTACTTTTCCTACTTTCCACATTTATTGGTGATTTTTTTAAAGCGTTTGTATTTTAATATTCAGAAAAACCTAAAATTTTACTTTTTTGTATAGAAAAAATGTTTAAATCCTTCTCATTCACTTGTTCCGAACAAAAATTTTGTTCGTACAAAATTTTTGTCCGGACAAAATTTTTTACTCAGTTAAGCTGTATTCACTTAAAACGTAACTTATTTATTTTCTATTTTAGAAAAGGTTTTTCAAGCTTTAAGTCACAATTAACATTCGAATTTTCGACGTACCGCATCAAGTTACTGCAATATTTTTCTTTTCTAAAATTAAAAACTGAAGCTTGAACTGTAAAAAATTTTCATAAATTAGACTTGTATAAAATTTTTTGAAAGCGTATGACGATGTAAAAAGTCTTTCATTAAGTGGTGTGATTATTGCACTTTTAATTTCTGGCGTCTTATAGCCTAATTGTCCATTACTCTGTCGCATAAATCAAGCTACTTAAAGAAAATCCTTAAGTAGTAGTATTATGCTAAAAATACTCGCATATTCATAAAAAATTCAGAGACTTCCTTGGGAAACTTATCGTATTCATATTAATCTCCTGGAGAAGACGGTATTATACCGGCTTCCTTCTTTAAAAAGGAACAAAGGCAAGCTATGCCAGGGAAACAATTCCCAGCAAATGGAAGGGAATAAATAATCCTAAAGCTATAAAAAGTCTAACAAGGTTAAATTACACATGGTTTCCAGTTGAGAAGACCTTGCCCTTAAATCAATTGTGCAGAATGTCATGTGATTTTTTGGTTTAAATATCATCCACTTAAAGCAGGAGAAAGTAGCCCTACAAAATTCTAATTTTTTTTTTATCAATTTAGCATTTCGCCTATTTTATTTTTAAAAATTAACTTTTTGCCATTTTTCAATTTAGAATTGTCTTATTATCCATCTTAAAATAAATAAATCTTTATGAAACTTGTAAGCAAACATAGTCTCAATCAACTTTAAGTTACGGTCATCGTATTTATTTATTCCAAATTATGATATTCGATATCTATCGATTGAAATTTGCATTTAAATTGCATTGAAATTTTTAACGATTCAGAATGAGAAAATTTTCTTTTTTCATTTTAATAATTTTTCTACTTAATCTGTTAATTTTGGTTTAATTTGCATGTTAACATTTTTAACAGAGAACACAAATATTTCTCTCCTTTCTTTTTATTGTTACTCTAACAAAAGAGACGAAAGGATGTGCTCTTAATTTTTAAATTTTTTTTAATAAAACAAGATTTTATTACTACGAAAAAACACGTGCTTTTTTCGTAAACTATAGTAGACGGCATTTTCTTTTTAACATTTAACTGTTAACAATTAGCATTATTTGCTCATTACTGAATTTTTTCTCTCTCTCTGTTATGATTGTTATTGTTTTGATTTTTAATGTTTGTTGTTTTGATTTTTGCCATTTAATCAGGTATGTGTGTGTGTGTGTTTTATGTTCTGGAGCTTGTTGCAGTGTTTTTTTTTTTTTTTTTTTAATTTAACATTTGATGTTAATAATGACAATGTGGCTTTGGAATAACTTGCAAACAACAAGCGTGTATAAACATGAAAAAGCATGAAAATGTTTGGCTGTAAATTGTAAGTGTGTTTGTGTAGTGTATACTATATCGTACACATGCATATTTGTTACAATGTAGACGATGACTGTGACGATGAAGACAAAGACTTCCTCTAACGGCAAATAAAAAACATTTTAGTAATAAAACGAACGCTGGCGAACGATGTTGTTTTAAAACGGAGAAATAATTTCAAATGAAAAACAGGAAACGGAAGTATTGTTTATACAAAAAATAATAATAATATTGTTTTGCTATTCGGTTTTGGTCACTTAAGGGAAATAAACAAAAACTCGTTAGAGCAGCTGCACTTTCAACTGCTAGAAAACGGAAACAAAATTATTTAATATAAAAAAAGAAGTTAAGAAAAAAAAAAAACTAGTGAATAATAAAAACCATATGCTATAGAGTAACTAATATAATGATTAAAAAAATTAAATTAAATTTTATTTAATAAAAAAAAAAAAAATTAAAAAAATTTAATTTAAAAATTATTTAAAAAAAATTAAATGAAAAATCTTAAATAATTTTTTGATAAAAAAAATTAAGTAAAAAAAAATTTATGCAATAGTAAATAAAACTCTGATGTCATTAAATGTTTCAACGGTGGGTGGGAAATAAAAAACATAAACCACAAAAATTCAAAACCTAAATTCTTTTTTAAAATCCATTATTAAAAAAAAAATATATATTAATTTTAATTTAATAGTAAAAATAATTAAATCTTTCTTAATACTTGTAATCATAGGTACCGTATCGACCGTATTCCTTTTCTCCCTTGAAAAATTGTCTTAATCAACTTTAACTTAACTTGTAACTTTTTTTTATTTAATTAAAATTAAGTTCAATTCTTAATGTCAAAGGAATAAGTTTAAAAATTATTACTTGTACGTCAGTTTAAAAAAGTAATCATTAGACACTAATGTGTCTGTCTGTCTATCTGTATGCAGACATAAACGTGAATGGAATTTAATTATCCAATCAAATAATACTTTTGTTTATTAAATCTAAACTCATATCGTTCTGTATATGAATTTTTAAATAAGCTTCCAAGTTAAAGTTACAGACTAATGGAAAATTAAATGAAAGGAAACTGCAAAATACAAAAAAAAAAAAAATATTAAAAAAAGTTTTTGTATATTTTGCTGTGCACACAACATTTTTTGCAAAGTATGATAGATAAATAAAACTTTGGACCGGAGATAGTACTATTAGATACATTTGTAATCAATGCAACAAAATGTTGTTAGCATTTTCTATAGCCTTACATAATTAAATTGACACTATTTTCTAACGAAAGAAGAGCTGTTTCTCAAAATATATTACGTGTATTAAACTATTATGAAAACTAATAATAAAACTTAAGCTTTTTATACTCCTATAACTATACGTGATAGTAAAAATTTAAAAATATTTTTTTGTACTACTGCTACTACAAATTTCTGAGTACTGGCAGCAATAGCAAACTGTAGCAAATGCTACCATAATTATAAAAATTTTAGTAGCAATAATCTGGGAACTTTTACTGTGGCAACAGTACTAGTCCTTTTAAAAGTTCTTATAAAAAGGCACAGCGTTTGAACACAGTAGCAAACTAGATTAATTCGCATATTTATAACAGTTATTTCAAAATTGATACTGCTGATAACAATAGAAAACTGTAACCAATTCTATTTTAGTTTTAAAATTTCAGTAGAAATAATCTTGGTACTTTAGATGCTACCTATTGTAGTAGCAGTAGCAGTACTAGTAAAGATACATACAAACAAAAGATAAGAAAGTTCTAACGAAAAATGCCACAACGTTTGAGAGCAGTAGCAAGCTGGCGCAATTTGTATTTTTTTATATATATACCACGTTTAAATGCAGTAGCAAGCTGGAGCAATTTGTATTTATACCACATTGAAATGCTGTTTTTAGTTAAAAATAATAACAGCAGTAGCAAAAGTATTTTCTGATATTTGCTACTACCTAAGTTAGAAAATAGAAAAATCTTATAACTTCGGAGCAATTAAATAACATTTGGTTTGATTTGCAAATATTTAGTTATATGTGGAGGAAAATATATATATATAATGATTATTTTGCGTATATAGAATCAGTAGTAGCAATAGAATTTTGATTTTAAAAACATTGTTTTTTACATTTTGTTGCTATTGCTTTTCTTTTAAGATAAAACAAAAGTAACTCTTTTGCTACCTATTTTAGTAGCAAAACTGTTACTTATTTGAATCGTTAGGTATGCATATTTATATTCAGCCATAAGAAAATAAATATCTAATTTTGGCATAGGGTATAATATATCATTAGTAGCAGTAGGGCATTATTTGCTATTTTTTTTGCTACTATATAGTATGTAACTCCTATTCTACCTACTGCAGCTGAGAAGCAATTGAGTAGCACTTAAACAGCATTAGTTATGGTAAATGTAAATTTAATTAAACAAGAGAAAAAAAGAAACATATAATGTTTCTTAAGCATGTAGCAGTAGCACTTTATTTTTTTTTTATAACATTGCTTATTGATAACCAATTTTTTTTTTGGCTATTTATTTTAAAAGCAGTATGTCAAACTTATAACTTACAAGCAATGAAATAACGTTTAAATAGCATTTAATATAAAATTAAATATTGAAATTTTTTTTTTTACATCTATTGTAGTAGCAGTAATAGAAAAAGCAAAAGGAAAATGTACAAATTAAAATCTTTAAAATTTCTAAGCAATGTGTTTGTGTGTGACTAATGCTATTGTTTCGATAATTTTATATATATTTGCTACTCTTAATTCTACTACAGATTGAAGAAAATATTGGTATCTAACAAACAATTTATTTTACAGAATTTTTGTAGTATATTTTTTGTTTTATTATTGCTTTATATTTTTATTGCTATTGTGTTTTATTAATCTTTTTTTTGCTACAGCTACATATAGTTTTATTTAGAGTACACGTTTTAGTAACATTAAAAAAATCAGCTAAAAATAGCGCCATTCATATTTTTTGAAAAGTTGCTACAGTATTTGCTACTAGAAAATACAAGTAGAGTTTTTGAATTTGTTTTGAAGTTTGATGTAAAAAAATTTTCATTAATATTTTTTAAGTAGTTGCTACAGTATTTGCTACAAAAAATTAAAGTAGAGTTTTTATATTTGATTTGTAAGTTATTTTTAAAAGCATTTTAGGCAATGAGTTCCAAGAAATGTGTAACCTTATAAGCACATTATCTTAGTGTCTTTAAAGCTTTAAATCAATTTTTATTTATAGAAAAAAACTCCATAATGATTTTCGCGCACCGCTCGATGTGCTGCAAAATTTGTAAAAACTTCAAGCGAATTTTGTTTTGGCTTTAGTTTTATTAATTAAGGATTTTTTTCTAAATTTTCATCACACCAGATTTTTCCTTCTTTTTTTTTTTATGGATTATGCTGTTCTTTTGATATTTAAAATGAAGCACATATTGATACATTCATAAAATCTTAAGGGTCTATAAATAGTAATTTCCATTATCTTTCATTTAAATACTTTTTGGGCCCTTGAAGATTTATTTTTGGTACACTTTTTTTAAATTAATTTCTTTTTTTAATTTTTATACACATCGTACAAAAATAAAACTTTTCCTTGTTGATTTTATTGGCTGCCTTGTTTCTCTTTCTTCTTTTATCGTTGAGTTTCCTTTAAAAATAATCTCCCCCGTGTTTATATTTCTTTTGTTTTTCCTTTTTGTTATTACAAGTTTTTCCTTTTGTTGCAATAATTGCAAATTTCTCCCTCTTCATTTTAAGAACTCTTCATTATATTACTTACATAAATACAAGCGAGCAGGCATACAAATGTACGTTCCCCCCTTAATGTCTCGTCTCACCATTGCATTGTTTTATTTCTTGTTGCTTTTATTGTTAAAATATTGAACAGAATTTTTCCAGGCAAATAAAAACAAAAACAAACAAAATAAGAATTAAAAAAAGAAAACCAGCACGCAGATCTGTAGAGAATTTAAAATCATAAAAAAAAAAACACAAAACTCAAACAACACGATTCTACTGTATTAACATTAACAGCATGAATTTATTTGTGTGTTTGGATGCTTATTTTAAGTATGCTGGTATGGCTGTGTTTGTGTGAGTGATTAAATTCACCAGAGAATTTGCTCAGTAATAATAACAATTATAATTCGTATGAGTGCATTGCGCACTCAAGTGCGTGCTTTTCGTGGTTTTACGTCGTATGCGTACGAGCAGCAGCCAGCAGGCAGCAGTTTAATAAAGAAAACTAAAACAACAAAAACTATAGCAAATTTTACAAAGCATGAGTGTAAACTCAATGCACTTTACAATATTCCCAACCATAGAATATTTATAGAAGAAGAAGCACACTATTTGAAATAAACCACAAGTTTTATTTATTAAAATGTAAATGGCGACGAGTATGAATACAATTCTGTAAGCAGAAATTGTAGTGTGTTTAATAAGGGGGGAAGGGGTGCTAGAAAAATTAAAAAGTTTCTTTTTTCATATTTAAGGGCAACATATTAAAGTGCTGGAAAATATATTGAAATTCGTTACTTACAAAATATCGAATAAACTTTGATTTTTTTTGGTAAAGAAAAACAAAGTTTCGGCTTATTTTTTAAAGCTTAAATTGTGTTTTATTTGTTGTAGACGCCTTTGAGATTTGAGCTTTTTTTGCAAATAAATTGAAATTTTGTAAGATATTTAAATTTGAATTTAATACATGTCGTAATTTAAAAAAAGTTAGTGTAAAAATTTTTTTTTTACAAGAAAAAAATATTTTAATAACGATAAACGATTTCTACAAAAATGTTGGCCAGAAAAATATTTCTAAATTTATTAAACTTCTTTTATAAAATGTTTTCCAAGTTTTTTTTTTTTAATTAAAAAAAGTTTAATTTTTTTAGTTAAAAAAGTTAAAAAATATTTCCAAAAAATTTGGAAATTAAAAAAATTTTTTTTCATAAACTATTTTCACAAACAAATATTTCTTTTATTAAATATTTAAAAAAAAAAAAAATTTTTTTTTTAATTAAAAAAATTATTTAAAAAAAATTGTATTAATTTTTTTTTTTAATTTAGACATTTTTAAACTTTTTTTTCATAAAATATTTTCAAACACAAATATTTCTTTTATTAAATATTTTCCAAGAAAATTATTTTTTTATATAAATAGTAGACACAAAGTCAGGTTAAATTTATAAAAAGAAATATAAAAAAAAATTTTATTTTATAATTGAAAAAAAAAAAATAAATCATAAATCGAAGGAGGAACAAAGGACGAAATTTAATGTAATACCCAAAGCCCCCAAATGTCGTCTGAAAAATGAAAGCCTTAAAAACTTTTTTCTCTAAAAATACAAAAATTCTTTTGCTAAAAAAATTATAGCAAACAAAACTTATGTGCCTAAACAGTCATCAGCAAACGAATACTGTAATCGGCTAATACATAAATATTTTATTAAAACTAAATCCGACCGTTTTAACACTAAAAATTTGTTCAAACTGAGAGGTTTCCTTACAAAATTCTTAGATTATTTTTCTTGTCTTTTACTTCTTATTTTCTTTTCTTTTAATACGTAAAATTGATCATATTTTTTTTGCTTTTATTGACAACTAATTTGTATATTAATTAAATTAATAAAAGCATAACACTCGTTCTACGAAAAGAAACTATCATTTTCAGTTAAAAAAAAAAAAAAAATTATAATAAATATAAACAATATGAACAGCCAGAGGGAAAATGAATTATAATAAATATGCAAAGAGCTTTACAATGAAGGCAGCAAATCACAAGAAAGAAAAAGAAACTTTTTAGTTCAACTAATCAATCACTCATTAATTAAAGCCATCAAAAGTATACACTCCTCGTTTGTTGAAAAGAAAAACAAAACCAAACTAAAAGGAATAACAAGAAAAGCATAATAAAATTAATATCAACAACAACAAAATAAAATAAAACAAAAACTCTACTCAAATTAACAGCAAGAATTCAACAACAATAACATTGGCATCATCATCATCATTTAACTTTGTTTTTAATGAAAACAATACCCACACATAGACAGACACTCTTAATTTAATGCAGAGTAAAGAGAAGATGATATTGAAATATAAAAATAGAAAAGTAACAAAAACAAAAAAGTTATTACTTAAGAGACTAGAGAGTTGAAAAATAAACAGAAATCTGTAATAATAAGTTGTGTCTTATTACAGCAAAAACAAGAACAAAAAAAAAACAGATTGTGGGAAACGTGCTAGACCAGAGCAAGTAAGGAAGGAAGGAAGGAAATTATTAAGTAAACATAAGAAGAAATAGTCAAGGAGGTATAGATATTTGCGCGCTTATAAAATTAAAATGCAGACAGAGGGCACATACATACACCTACACACACGCACAAAGCATAGCTTAATAAACCTACTCATATTGTAACCCTTAGGGAATTTTTAAACTCAGGACACTGTGGATTTATGGAATTCCTATAAAAAGGATCAAAAGAATTTTAGTTTAATTTTAAATGAAATTATAATTAAGTTTGCGATTTTTGTTTTGAATTATTTAATCTTCTATATTCACAGTATTTTCAAGAAAAATGTTTTTTTTTCAAATTTTTGAATCGGAATTTTTAGAAAAATCTCTGGTTTTATGGAATTTATATAGAATTCACACTCAGGATAATTATGAATATTTCACAGGAATTTTTTTAAAGAAAAACTTCTTGAAAAAAAATTAAAAAAAAAAAATTAAAAAAAAAAATTAAAAAAAAAAAAATTAAAAAAAAAAAATTAAAAAAAAAAAATTAAAAAAAAAAAATTAAAAAAAAAATTAAAAAAAAAAATTCCTAAAAAAAAAATTCCTAAAAAAATTCTTAAAAAGAAATTACTTAAACCAGAAAAATTTTTTAGGAAAAAAACTAAAAAAAAAAAAATACAGACAATTTTTCACAATAAAAAACAGAGAAATTTTATTTATAACCAGATGTTTTTGTCTCACTCGGCCCGGTCCTTTATTATGCTGGTCGGTATCCTTAGAAAGCGTATGTACCAATTTTAGAGAAATCTGCTTACAAATAGAATTTTAATTTTTAAAAAACCTATACAAATAAATACAATCATTCACTATATTCACTACCTTATGAACTGGCACATGCCTTTGCTAGCATTATTAGCAGAGGCTCCAACTAAAGTGATAAATGAAATATTTCAAAGCATAATTTCAGGCTTAAAATGAGCACGGGCACATATTTGTCTTAAGCAGTAGCGAGTAAAAATCATCGTAGCCAGCTTAAAAGTATAGGGCGACCTTCCTTGGGGTATGCAGACCAAATTTCAGACAAATTCGTTGAAAAACAAAAATTTCTATAGCGAACAAACAAACAAACAGAAATTTATATGGATAAAGAGAAAGAAAAAATTATAAAAATTTTTAGATAAATTTTTTTCTTGGAATTTTTATTTAAAAAATTTTTCTACAATAAATTTTTAGAATTTCATGCATAAAATTTATGGTTTACAACACAGTCAAAAATTATTTTCTTAAGGCTTTGATTCATTTTCCTAGAAAATCGTGCAGGGCAACAAAAAATCTGACCGATTTTTCTTTTACTTCGAAAAGGCCACGCTGAAATGACTCCTTTTAGCTAAGCAGCTTTTTAAAGCAAAAATTATTAAACCCTTAAGCCTGAGAGTCAATTTAAAATTATAAAGAATTTGTAAATTTTTTTTTTTTTATTTTTCTAAAAGATAAATTTCTATTTCTAATTTATTGTACAGCTAAATCAGGAAATAACTGTTTCCCAAGCTATTCATTTTTCGATTTATTTTCTTTTTTTTTTTTTTTTGTATTTTGTAACGTATCATCCATTATGTGATAAAAAGGAACCAAAAAAAAAAATTATAAAACACTAAAAACAACCATAAAAGTTAATTTATTTCAAGTTTAATTTCCTTGTTTAACTATAATTTTTGCTATTTCACCCTAAACTTTTAATAATGAAACCTAACACGCAGCAAAGAAAAAAAATCTTTATAAAACCATTAATTTAAAACCAACAAACCAAACAAAAGTTTTCATTTTATACAGCAACAAGAAAAAAAAAGATTTTTTTTTTTGTATAAAATGAAAAAAATCATTTCTTTTTAGTGTAACAAGAAAATATTTGATTTTGATATGAGTTAAAGTTCAAAAGTTAAGTTGAGTCAAGGCAAAACCATCACACTCAAGTCAATTAATTGATTTAAAAATTTTTTTTTTGTAGCAAATGAATAAGTTTTGCTTTAATATTGCAGAAAGTGCTGAAGAAAAAAAAATATATATATATTTTTTTAATAGAGCAACTAACACTAGTTCTAGTGTCAGCATATGTAGTCCGCACACGTCAGTTATTTTCTATCTGGCTAAAAAAAAAAAAAAAAAAAGGAAAATATGACGAAAATGCTGTTCTTACCAAAAACTACTTTCTAGCATTAATTGAATTTTTTCACACTCACGAGTAAGTCTTGATATCTCAGCTCTCAAAACCTATAGGGATTAAGCGGTTTAAGTGTGAAGTTGGGTTTGAAAAAATACAAAAAATTTTCTAAAGCGGAATTAAAAAAATTCCTACAAACTGGCTCACTTTCACGCAAAAGCTGTCAAAGAAAAACTTAATTTTAGGCAAAAATTTAGAAATTCTTAATATTCAAAAAATTATTTAAAATCACCTATTTTCTTTTAGAAACGTATAACTTCTTCTTGCATTGCAAACAAACCGAAACCTACTTTATTAGAATCGTTAAAAAACTTTAAATTTTATTTTCAATTACGTGATGCTACTTCATTATGAAAAATATAGACAATTGAGCTACATGTCCTCTTCAAATAATCCTATACTTTTTACAAATCTCCTAGACTTTTGAAACATTAGTTTGTGGTAATAAAAACCTCAGGCATAGTCTCTTCACCTGCCAAAGAAACTATAGAGCTCACCTATGGCAGCCTTTATTTCCCAACAAAATACAGTCTTTAACTGTGTGCTGGATTGACTTTATTAAGCATAAAATCAAAAGTTGTTTAAGCATTTTAATAAAATTTCTTTTGTTTTGTTTGGAACTTTTGTGATTAAATGCTGGAAGAAAAAATCTGGTGGATTTTTATTGTCTTTTATTTTAAATAATTTTTGGAAAATTTAAAATTTTCTTAATTTTACTTAAAAAGCTAATTTTGTGGTTACAAGTTTTACGTTATTTTTTTTAACTGTTAAGTGGATTTAAAATTCTTGAAGACAGGAATTAAAGGCAATTTCGTTACCGAATTTCGGATTTTCGTTTTTATCTAATAGAGATAAAAATTCCGAATAATGCTTATATATGGCATGCAACTTGCTTCGTTAAGGAGATGAAGACGACACCAAAGCCAATTTGAAAAAATCTAAAAAATACTTTAACAACTTTTTTCACTTGGTATGGTCCCAAAGATGACTTGAATTTGTAAACAAACTTGTGTTTTCAACACAATTAAAACAATAAATGAAAGAGACTACAGTGATTACCCTTGATATTAATTGCAGACAATTAGTTAATATTACAGAGACACACACACACACACACACATAGCCAATGAATTATGTCTACATTTGTATGACCCTTTTGTTGGCTTCTAACGATTTTACTATGCGCTTTGCTTTTCACAAATTCACTACTACTCTCTGTATAGTCGCAAACCACCACAACCACAATCACCACCATCACTACCACTATGAAGACAATTATAACAATTATGTACGCATACGCATACACATGTATGTATGTGTATGTGTGGTTGTGTGTTACCACAAGAAACGGTTATATGATATTCAAGTTTATTTTAAAGTGAGTTTTAGTTAGACATTGTTATTTTAATAATACTTGCATTTCTAAGTTTAAATTTCCTTGATGAATTTGCTTATATCCTTTTTTTTTTTTTTACAAAATTTTTTTTTTCAATTTGCTTTAGTTTAAAGTGGAGGAAAAAAAAACCTACCCAAACTAAACTAAACTTAACTATACGCTTCAAAGATTTTTTTTAGAAAAAAATGAAAAGTCAACTGTTAATGCTACAGTTTCAGTTTGTTTGTGTTGTTATACTTGTTGTTGTTGTGCAATAGAAAAAAAATTTTTTTTTTATTAATAAAATAAAAAAACAAATAACTTTGTTGATGCAGTAAAGGTTGAGATTCATCTCCTCCAACTTGTTTTCATTGTAACAAGAGTGCTCAAGGTTAGTTTCTTTATTTAACTTGTTGTCATTGCTGTGTTCAACATAAACTGTACAAGAATTAATTTCATTACTTTTAAAGCTTTAGTGGTTGAATAGCAGCAACAATAAGAAAAAGGAAAAAAAACAGGTTGTAATAAAACTTGAAACAAAACAGGAAAAGGGTTTTTGAAAATAAATTAAGTTAAAAAAAAGAAAAAAAATCCAAGAGTCCTTAAGCAAATAATAATTAAAATAAAACAAAATAAATTTTAAAATACTAAAATAAAGTTTTTGTTAAGATTAAAACAAAAGCTTTAAAGAATCACAGTTTTTACAATGATTTCATTGTAAAAACTTAAGCCTTTTTTTAATTAAATAAATTAAGCTGCAAGTCTAGCCTAAGCTAAATGAAATACTTTTGTTTTTAAAACTGTTTTCACCTGTTTGAGTCCAGTCTGCAATTCACAACGTTTTCAGAAGTGTGCTTCGAGCCAGTAATCAGTTTTCTACCCAATGTATGCCGGAGAGTTCTGAATGTATTGGCACCCTCAACCAGTCTGCCACTTGTTGCCAGTAAGGCAACAAATAGACGATTGGGCTAAGATTTTTGTAATTAAACTCAAACCGATTTCGAATTATTTGCATGAAAGTTTGCTGATGATAGATTTAGGCATCTAAGAAAATTATATAATTTTAAAAAAATTTTAAAAATATTCCAAAGTAACTTCTGAGTATTTGGGCAGTAGACAACCTCCCCTTTAAAATGATGTATGTCCCATCTTGCAATCTTCTATGGTTCGTTCAGAAGTTACTTTGGATTATTTTGAAATTTTTATATACCCCAGTTCTGTTGCTCTGAGTGATTTTAGCAACTTCTCAACGAACCATTAAAGATTGTGGGATGGGACTTATATGATTTTAAAGGGGAGACTGTCTAGATTTGTAATCTTCCGCCCAAATACTCAAAAGTTACTTTGGACTATTTTTATTTTTTTTTTTTAATTTCTAATTTTTAAGTTTGCAAAAGAGTTTAATTTTTTTAATTTAATATGTTTATGAATTTGCCTACCAAAATATTTATTTTCTTATTTTTCAGGACATAATTTCTTATTTTGTAAAAAGACTTTCTTTTGATAATTTTTTCTCTTTATTGCTTAATTTTTTTCTGTATCACACATTCTCTGCTGTTTTCGCCTTGGTTAGTTACAACAACAACAAATTTTATTTTTAATAATTTTATGCAAAATTTGGCACTCAATTTGGTTTTTATTTTCGTTCATATTTTTTTTCTGTTTTGTAATTTTAGCAAATATATTTTTCTCTGGTTATACCCATATTGAAATAAAAATTTTAAGAGCATTATAGAGTTTATAGTGTAAAAGTACACAGAAGCCATGAATTATGTTTGTGGTTTTTATTCGGCTGTGTTTTGCACTCGTTAAATAAAATTTTCCTCTTTGTTTTGGCATATTTAGTTTAGGTTTAGGTTTATTATGGTGTTGTTTTGGCTAACAATTTCTTCTAGTTATAATGTCAAGGTTACTGTGCAGAAAGGTTGGCTATTTGTTGGCTCTTGCTTGTTACTTGCAGTTTTCAATTTATTTTTATTTTTTATGCTTTAAACTTTTAAAGATTTGTTTTTCAATTAGAGAAATTGATCGTAATGTATAGGAAATGGCAGCTTGAAGAGAGTTCAAAGTGAATGCATTATAAATAATTTATTTAATAGGCCAAAGTGTTTTCAAAAAGCTTAAGTGCAAATGGTATAAAAAAATTGTTTATTTTTTTGGTGTTCTCTAAAAAAAATATTGAAAATCATAATGCTCAAATGAGATGTAGAGTTTCTTTTTGCAATTTTATTATTTTTTTAGAATTTTTTGTCAGGCGTACAGGTAAACACAAGTACACTGAAATAATTTTCTTTTTTATGCTCTGAAAAATTTCATTATTTTTCAAATATTAAAGTTTCATTAATTCAATGAAATACTTTATTAAACCAATGAAATGTTGTCTGTACGCTAATAAAATATTTCATAATTTAGTAAATTTTCATTAATTTAATAAAATATTCAATGAAATTCAATGAAAAATTCGTTCATTTAATGAAATATTTCATTGAATCTATAAAATGTTGTCATTACGCTAATAAAATATTTAATAAATCCAGTGAATTTTCATTAATTTATTGAAATATTCATAAATTCAATGAAAACTTCCTTCATTTAATGAAATATTTCATTGAATTAATGAAATATAGTCAGCACGCTTTTGAAATATTTCATGAATATTGATTGAAAATTTCATTAATTCATTGAAATATTTGAAATATTCATTCATTCAATGAAATACTTTATTGAGTCAATAAAATATTGTCATTACGCTAATAAAATATTTAATAAATCCAGTGAATTTTCATTAATTTAATGAAATGTTCATTAATTCAATGAAAAATTCGTTCATCTAATGAAATGGTTCATTGAATCTATGAAATATTTCATAAAAAATTCATTAACTCAATGAAATATTCATTAATTCAGTGATATATTCACTCATTTAATGAAATATTTCATTGAATGAATTAAATTTTGTCATTCGTTTAATGATTACAAAATAATGAAGTGTTTCTTCAGTCTAAATATTTAAAGGCAAAACTGTTTGCTAAAGTGATGCCAAATTAAGTTCATTTATTAAAAGGTTAGGAAAAGGCTTGGGTCTTCTTTTCTAAGCTAAAGCAGAAGTTGCTTACATGAAAAGACGTATGGAGAAAAATATCTTCTTTTTGAAAACAATCTCTTCGTGTAACGCTACATCGAACAGTGTTTAATAAAGCAATATTTCACACAAAAAACAACTTCGGTTGTGAGAATTAAACTTACTATCAATCAAAAATTCAGTTGCAATAATCAAATTTTTGTTGTAGCAACCAGAATTCGGTGATATGGACCAAAATTTAGTGCTATTGTCACAATTAAAATATTCATTTAAGGCAACTGAGATTGTAATTGGTAAGGAATTTAGCTCTCACAATCAAAGTTGTGTTTTCTCAGTATACAAGACTAAGTGCAGCCTTAGCAGCCTTTTTTTTTAATTTATTGCAGCCCTCGTAAGTCTGCTTGAATATCCTAGACTTTGTCTTTAAAAATTTTTTCATAAAAATTTCTAAAAGCATTTCGTTTCTTTTATTCTTTTTTTTTCTTTCTCAATTTGAAGGTCTTGTGCTTATGTTTGTTTAATAGCGTAAGAGATATTTTTTTGAAGCATACCATTAGGCTTAGGCTAAATAAACACTTGGTATAGGAACACACATACATGCACACAGAAATACAAACTCATATTCATGCTTAAAATGTGCACACGTATTTGTCAATTTGTTCACTCTATTTTTTCTCTCTCTAATGTAATGCCTGCCATTGTTTGGTTTCCTTTTTTTCCAAATCCAGCATATATTTTTTTTACAAGTAAAACTGCATTAACTTGCCTTTTTTTATGTTCTTTGCAACCTTTCCCAGGTTGTATAGAAAATATCTATTTGTAGTTAGTTTTTTTTTTATGTTGCAGTTTTAGTTGTTGTTGTTGTACGTATTAAAGTGCATTTCGTAAAAAAAAAACCTTAAGGCTGGCTTTCTCCATTTTACTGTGTCAAAAGACATTTGTCATCATAACTTTGTGTATAAATGAATGAATGAACAAATGAACGAATGAAAGAATGAGTAAATGACTGAATGACTGTATGACTAAACATTACATGTGTACTTTCTGTTACGCTACTATGCATGTCTGCCTGTGTTTGTGTGTAAATCATCAGAGAGTGATTTTTACTCTTGTTTTAAAAACTTGAAATTTATCTACACACACAAGCTTGTATGTGTGCAGCTTTCACATTCATATGGGTGTGAAAAACTAATGCACAAAAGTTTAGTCTAAAGTCATGAATTATGCGACTTTGTGGTTTTATTGCCAACATTGTATTCAAACAAAAAAAAAAAAAAAACAGGGAGAAAAAATCTAGCAAAAAAATTACTGTAATAATACATGCAACTTAACTTTTAACTCTTTGATGTTTAAATTGTTTGTGTAGAGCAAAATGTTACACATGCGAGGAGCTATACAGCAAGGGAACAAAAAATACTTACGTGCTGCTATAACTGATGGCAGTAGTTTTTCAAGCAAAAGTAAAGCAAGCGCAAAAATATGGTACTAAAATTGTGTCAAATTTTTTTTAACTCTGCTTAGCGACCAGTAAGAAGGCCCATAAAAAAAAAGAAAGAAAAGAAAAGTTATGATTTTTTAAATAGTAAAAGCTGCAGAAAAATTTTTCAGTGTCTGCTTTAAAATCACTTGAGTTACCACACAACTAAATAACAAATTCATATGAATGACATATATTTAAATAAAGATTTTAGCTTTCAATTAATTCAACAACAATTATGCAAGCTGAAAGAAATTTTAAATCAAAATTTTTTTATTAAAACTTAAAAATTTTTTTTTTTTTTTAATATTTTTTAATAAAATATTTTTTTTAAATATTTTTTTTTAAATATTTTTTTTCCTTAAAAAATTTGTAATTATTTTTAAATTAAAAAAAAAAATAACTAAAAAAAAAAAATTAAAAAACCTTTTTAATTAAAAAAAAAAAAAAATTGAACAAAAAACAAATTAAAAAAAAAATTTAAATAAAAAAAATTTTGTTAAAAAAATAAAAAATTTAATAAATTTTTTTTAATTAAATTAATTAACATTTTTAAACATTTTTTTAATTAACAAAAACTTAAAAATCTTTTTTAATGAAAAAAAAAAAATTTTTTTAATACTTTTTTTTGCTTAAAAATTTTTTTAATTAAATTAATTAACATTTTTAAACATTTATTTAATTTAAAAAAAATATAAATCTTTTTTAATGAAAAAAAAAATTTTTTTTAAATAAAAACAAATATTTTATTAATAAGAAAAACTTTTTCTTAAATAAAAGCAAATGTTTTATTAAAAAATTTTATTAAAAAATTTAACAAAAAGAAATTTATTAAAAAAAGTTTTTATAAAATAAATTTGACTAAAAAATATTAATAAAAAAATTTTAATGAAAAAAGTTTTTGATATAAAATTTATTTTAAATAATTTTTCCATTCCTTATTTTGCCTAGGTATCATTACCGATTGCGCAGTGAAAATTATCAAAATTAAAATTTGTAGGTTCTAAACTTTCTGGAAATGTTTTAAAATTTTGGGAAAAGTTCATACTTTTTATTTTATGATGCAAAACGGAAACTGCTAAAATATTTGAGAACAACAGTACTGGGCTGTATGGAAATTTCAAAAAAAATTTAAAAATAGATCAAAGTAATTTCGGAGTATTTGGGCAGTAGATTAAAAATCTAGACAACCTCCCATTTAGAATGATATACGTCCCAGCTCGCAATCTTCTATGGTTCGTTCGGAAGTTACTTTGGATTATTTTGAAATACCCCAGTGCTGTTGCTCTAAGTGATTTTAGCAACTTCCCAACGATGGGACACATATCATTTTAAAGGGGAGACTGTCTAGATTTCTAATCTACCACCTCAGAAGCAGCTTTTTACTATTTTTAAAATTTTTTTTGGGAATTTTACCACTCCCCATTCGCCTTGCAAATTAAAGCAGTATCATTTTCAAAGATTTTTAAAGCAAATGAATAAAAGTCTTAAGCAGTTGACTATTTGTAAACATGTGTGTCATCCAGTATACTTCCTGATGAGCAGGCGTGTGAAAAATAAAATAAAATTCCAAGCCCATTAAGCTAAGTTACTTGTTAATTTAATTTTAAATATAATAGTTTTTCAAGTTTTCTCTACCACAAAAAAACTAAACCAAATTAAAAAAAAAATGGAAAAAACAAACTCAAAGTTAAAGTGTTTGTCAAAATAAATGTCAACGTGAAACCTACAAAAAAAAGAAGGTCATAAATAAAAGTTTGAAAAAAAAAAAATACAAATAAAATAAAAACATGTCTGTATATAGAAATGTAAAAAAAAAAAATTCTAAAAAGTGTAATATTGCATGATGATTTATATAAATTCACTCGTTTGTTAAATTATAATAATATGAAAAAATAATATTATTTGAAGTAAAATTAAATATAAAAAAAAGAGTTAGAAAAAAGTATTTGAAATAAAAATCAAGGGCTGTGCAGTAATAAAAAAGAAATGCTTGATTGTTTGTAGCAAAATAAAAAAAATGGGTTTTTTTTTCAATGTCATGACAAATTTATGTGTATTTAAATAGTGAAACTAATACATGAAGTGGAAAATAAAATTGTTTAAAATTTAAAATGCAAGTGGGCTTAAGATATGGCTGTTAAAAAGAGGCATAAAACATTTGTAATCAGCCAACTGTGAGTTTATGATGGGGCATCGCGCCTACGCTCTATACCTTAAAGAGCTAAAAAGCTATTTAAACAGCTAAACAGCTTATTAAAGTGCTCATTTAAACGGACGATTATTTGAAAGAAAAACATCTTCAGTTCTCTCTTCAAATTTTCATTATTATTGTTATTATTTACACGCAAAACAGCGAAAAAAAGAGACGTAAAGCAAATATCAACAAAGAATATGTAAAAAAAGCGGATCACCGACTACCGAATCCAAAAACTATGCTTTTGTTTTCCACACGTAAGTGGCGAAATATTTTCCTTTGCTTGTCTAAAGGGGGGGAAAGCAATAAAACAGCTTTCTAAAAACAACAAAAAAGTTTTTTTTTTAAAAGCAGTTTTAGCTGCTTACATATTCAGACGTGACTAACGACTTGACAAGTCGCCTATGGCCGACTTTTATTGTGTAGAGTGTAGTCATGATGATTCAGAGAAATCTAGTTAAAATAGGAAAAAATTTTATTATTGATTAAGGAAAAAGGAAATTAAAAAATTTCTGCGAAAGCATAATCGGCCTAATTAAATATTTTTATTTTACTGGAACCATATTTAACTGTACAAATTCTTTTTTAATTAATAACTAAATTATTTTATTAAATAATTTTTTTTTCTTATTTCTTTACAGACAAATTTATTATTTTAATTTATTTAAATTAAAAAAGGAACAATTTAACACTGACATAACAGCTGTTGGTGGCAGCTTTCAAAAAATTTGAGAGAATAAATGAGTGAGTGACAAGACAGTACACAGCAGGCCTCTTTCAAAAAGATGACTACAAAAAGAAGAAAATCCCAACACATAAATAAAAGCAGTCGGGCATTTATTAATAACATCAAATTCACAAATTAAGTAGCTTTGCTTTTAAACAACAACAACAAATAAACTCATGGAAAATAATAAAATAAATAAAAATAACTACACATACATACACGCACCCACCCAGCAGTCACTCACTCATGCCCAGGAACTTAAAAAGTGTTAATTAATGGAAAATATTATTAACAAAGAAATAATAATAACAATAAAACTTGCTTTATACAAATATTTTATTTCATCACATAAAACAAAAGCCAATAAAATTATTTTTTTTTAAGCTTAAAGTGGTAATAAATTAAATTTATTAAAATTTAAGTTTATTAAAGGGACAAAATTATAAAATAAAAAAGAAGTAAGAGCCAAGAGTAATTTAAAAATTTATTTATTATTTTTTTTAAATTAAATTTATTTTTTTTAATTATTTATTGAAGAATTTCAGAGCAAAAAGTGATTTAATTTTTTTTTTATTTTTATATTAAAATTTTAATTTATTGAAGAGAAAAAAAAAATGTTGGAAAAAAAATTTATAAAATTAATTTGTTTTTTTAACACAAAAAATTACTAAATTTATAAAAATTAAAATTTATTAAAGAAAAAATTTTTTAAATAAAAAAAAAAAAATTATGTGAAATAAAAAATATAAAAAAATTAAAAAATATAAAATAATAAAAAAAAGTTATAAAATAATAAAAAAATTATAACATAATAATAAAATATAAAAGAATAAAAAAAGTTATAAAATAATAAAAAAATTATAACGTAATAAAATATAAAATAATAAAAAAATTTATAAAATAATAAAAAAAAAAAATTATAAAATAATAATAAAAAGAATTGGTCAGAGCAAAAAGTGATTTTAATTTTTTTTCTTAAAAATTTTTTAAATATTATATTTTTTAATTATTTATTTAAATGGAAAGTTAAAGTGATTAAAATTTTTTTTATTAAAAAAATTCTTAAAATTTAATTTATTTAAAAATTATTTATTTAAATTCAAAATTATTAAACAAAAAAATTTATAAAATGAAAAAAGATTAAAATAATATTTTTTTTTGCAAAGATTCTTAAATTTTATTTATTTGTTATCTAATTTTGCTATAAAAAAATAATTTGTTAAATAAAAAATATATTATAAAATAATAAAAAAAATATATAAAATAATAAAAATATTATAAAAAAAAAAAAAAAATAAAATAATAAAAAAAATTTAAATAATAAAAACAAAAAAAAAATTATAAAAAAAAAATTGAATAATAAAAAAAAAATAAAATAATTAAAACGGTTATAAAATATAAAAAACGGGGTGATAAATAATAAAAAATAGTAAAAAAAGGTATATGATATAAAAAATGTAATAAAAAGATTATAAAAATAGTTATAACATAAAAAATTTATAAAATAATAAAAAAATGATAAAATAATAAATATAGGTGTAAAATTATAAAAAAAAAATATAAAATAATAATGAGATATTAAAAAGAAGTATAATATAATAAAAAAATTAAACCAAAGCAAAAAAATATTAAATTTTTTTTATTAAAAATTTCTTTAATTTTATATAATTTTTTTTTTCAAGTGAAAAAATTTTAATTTTGTTTCAAAAATTTAAATTCTCTATTGAAATATAAAAAAGAATTTTTTTAAATGTGGGGTGGTTCGTTTTTTCTCATAAATTTAATTTAAATTGCTTATTTAACGTAAATTAAATGCCATTAAATATAAATCAGAAATCAAACAGCTTATAAATTAATAAATAAATTAATCAAATAAATATATAAATTATTAAATTAAATTTTAAATAAAATAAAATAAAAGAGAAAAT
Organism: Thelaira solivaga; assembly: GCA_947397855.1. Taxonomy (NCBI): domain Eukaryota; kingdom Metazoa; phylum Arthropoda; class Insecta; order Diptera; family Tachinidae; genus Thelaira; species Thelaira solivaga. The sequence goes on along the minus strand of OX377611.1, from coordinate 77,285,922 downwards.
TAATTGAATTTAAAATAAAACAAACGGTCACAAAAAAATGCTTACAACTACAAATAATCAGCGTTCAAGTTTCAATTTAACGATGAACACACATAAAAGCTGTTTAGTGTATCACATATGCCTGGGCCTCAGCTGGTGTTTAATGCTGCTTTGGCATACAACTCACATACAGGGTGTGGCTGCTGGCGGTTCAACCTCATCTGTGGCAAGTTCTGTTAATAATGGTAAGTGAAGTTTATTTTTTTTTTCTTTTTAAATTTTTTTAAAAGTGATGCAAAAATTTATAAAATTAAATAACATATTTCCACTTAAATTTGTTTGTCTATGGATCTACGTGTGTGTGTGTGCGCCTTATAAATACTTTCCAACATCATAGAACCAAGAATAAGCATCAGTCATTAATTAATTTAATATTAACTACATATTAAATTATTTTCTTTTATTTTATTTCATTTTAATATTAAAAATACACATTTTTTTTTACTTAAAAAAAAATAATATTAAAGCTGGTGATGGTATAGCCGTATTTGCGCTATTGTTTCATAAAATTCCATTTAAGCCATTTAATTATTGATGTTGTACTTGAACATGTTTGTATGCGGTTTTTATGATGTGTCGATGATTGCAATCATCAACTTGTTCGTATTATTATTATTGTATGATTGTTATTATTGTTTTAACATCGAGCACACACACACACAAACCCACATACAGCAAGAGATAGGCTTTCTACTGCTGTATCCTACACATAATAGTTTTGTTTAACAAATGTAATGAATATTAAAATAATTTATAAGAACGAGGGTAAATTTATAAGTCATTAAACAACAACAGAAAATATAATTTTGGGTTAATTGAGTTGGGTTCCAAAGACGTCTTTTCGCATATGAAAAGACTATGAAGTCGGTATAGTTCGATAAACCACAACAGGCTTGATGGACTATCAAGCTTTTATTGTTTCTTCGTTGCTTTTTTTTTTTTTAACTATAAATTGTCTTACAGAAGGTTTTGTTAATATTGCAAAATATCCCATAAAATCTTTTAATTGGGTTTTTTTCTCATATTTTCTTTCCATTGACCTCTTAAGCCCCATTTAATATTCCTACAATTTATTTTTAAATGCACAGCTAATACTCAGCTAATGTTGTCACGTCACGTGTTATTTTATTAATAAATTAATATTTTATAAAACAAAAATTAAAATTAGAGTGCCGCTAATTAATTAAACTTTAATTACATTTCTGACAGGCTAATAAAATTTTTAAATACAATAAAACCAGGAAAATATTATTATTATGACTTTAAGAACTCTAGTTAGTTTAATTAGAAAAAAACACAAATTTTATCTATAAATTTTATTTAAATTGAAGTTAAAAATAAATTTTAAAACATTAAAATTTTTAATATTAAATTAATTTCAAAATAAACTTTCTTTCTTATTGTGTTTTGTTATCAATTAATTATATATAATTGTTATCTGGCGACCCTTTGGCATTATCTTACAAAATTATTAAAAATTTATTTCATACTCTACTCCCCCTGGCTTGTTGTATTTTGTTGTTGCTAAACTCATTTATGTAATATTTTGTTCTTCTCTTTTGTCTTTCTTATAAATTATTCATGGCGCTGGTATAATTTTTATTTAAACTAATTTATGCCCTTCTTTTGTAAGAATACACACTCGTATGCACACATGCACACACCCATGTACTTTTGAACAAGAGTTAACATTATGGCACTTATTTTTATAAGTAAAATACTATTTAGGCTGATCACAGTTTGTGGGAGAAATTGATAACTAAGAAACTCTAACAAAAAGTATAAAGAATGATTATGAGTATTGTTGCCAAGAGTATCGTGGCCATGTATAAAAAATTTGACTACAAGAACGATACTCGTAATAAGAGCGATTTTAACAAAACGTGTGGTTTTTTCAAGCTTAAGTTCATATTAAAATTATTTATTTCTATAGCGCTGTTTCGCTTTAATTTTGTGTAGTGCTTTTGTGTAGACAAAAAATTTTTATTCACAACGAATCAGAAAGTATTTGAATAAATTTTTTTAAAAAAAAATTTATTGGTTTTAAAAATACAATTAAAAAAAATTTTTTATTAGACAAAATTTGCAGACATTTTAAAAAATATATCGGAAAAACAATTAGAAAAACCCAGAAAGTTTTGTTTTAGAAGAAAAATATTCGTTAAAAAAAAATTTCGAATAGAAAAAATTTTGAGGGAATAAAAAAATATTTTTTATATACATATATATTATTTATAATTATATCCTGAAGAAGCTACAAAAATTGGAGCGAAATATCGATATAAAAATAAATTTTTGAAAAATAAGACCTCAAGCTTAACAAAATAGCCATATTATTTTAAAAGAAAAAGGTCAAATAAAATTAACTAATAAATATTGTTTTGTTAAGAAAAAAAATTTTTGTTTAAAAAATTTTTTTTTTTTAGAAAAAAATTTTTAATAAAAAATTATTTTGAAAAAAAAGTTCATTTAAACATGTTTTTGTTAAGGAAAAAAGAAAAAAAAATTTTGTTTAGCAAAATTTTTTGCAATATAAAATTAAAAAAAGAAAAATTTCGAAATAAAAAAATTTTAAAAAACAAATATTTTTTGTTTAAAAAAAATTTTTATTTAAAATTTCTTTTCTTCTTTTCTTCAGAAAAAATTAAAGAAGTAGAATTTTCAAAGTTAAAAAAAAAAATTATTTAATACTTGATGGAAAAACCATTTGAGGCATGATCTTTACAGCTTTACCCTTTAAAGGGAACTTTGTTCTAATAATTTTATGTTTGCTTAGAGCTGGGGTATATTTTGCAGACAAGAAAAAAGCTATCAAACTGGGAATCGTGATATGTCAGGTTAGGTTAAGTTGCACATGAAGCCGGTTTTACTTGGGCAGTTGGAAGTGGCCCTTTTTGATACCTGTATAAGAGATTTTTATTTAAAATTTTTATTTCGCAAACCTCCATCTATGCCACGCCCTATCAATTCCATATCTTTTATTTAAAATCTCTTTCATATAAATTAAAAATTTATATTCCTTTTAAAAATAATAACAATATTTGGTTGCCTAGAGTTTTAAGTATCTCATAACCCTACACACCCACCCCAACACGTACACTCACTCAAAAACTGTGCTTGTTTATGGCAGCAATCGCCCTAAAAAAAAAACAAGAAGAAAAAAAGAGCAACAACTACAATAATGAAAACAACAACACTTATAAAAGTACCAAGTTACCAACACTTGACATTTATCAAAATATAAAATGAAAAATTTTTATGTAATTTTTACAAGAGCAAAATACTTGCAGAAAAAAAACAAAAAAGGAAAAGAACAAAATTACAGCAGCACAAAATAAAAATAAAATAAAACGGTTGTAAATATAATAAAAATTACACTTAATTTGGCACATGAGTGTGTTTAATACAAAAAAATATACAAACAGTAAAATATAATAATAATATGTATCATGACAGTAGTTAAAAAATATTAAAAAGAAATAAAAAAAAAATTAAAAAAAATTAAAAAAAAATTAAAAAAAATAAAAAAAAAATTAAAAAAAAATTAAAAAAAAAATAAATTAAAAAAAGATAAATAAATAAATTAATTTTTTTTAATTAAAAAAAGATAAATAAAAAAAATTTAATTTTTTTTTAAATTAAAAAAATTAATTTTTTTTTAAATTAATAAAATTAAATTTTTTAAATTAAAGAAATTAAAAAATTTTTTTAAATTACAATAAATTAAAAATTTTATTTATATTAAAAAAATTTAAATTTTTTTTAAAAAATTAAAAAAAAAATTAAATCCAAGTAACGAAATAGTTATTCAGGAGTTTTCGTTTTTGTGTAACTTTGGTAAATAAAAAAAAAAATTTTTTATTAATTATCCTTTCATACCACTGTGCCACAGCTCTTAAGGCAATCTGTTATAAATACATTTTTATATGAGAACAACAGCATTTGGCAACTAAAATTACTGTGTGTGCTGTTGCGTTCATATAAGTATTTTATACAAGTTCAAGTGTGCGTATGTTTGCATGTGTGAATATTTTTCTAAGTGTGCGTGTGTGTGTAAAAGTTCATGTAAAACATGATGCTTAACATACCAAAAACTGACACTTAACATGAAAAATATGTTCATTGTTATTTGGCTTTGAATTTTTTTGCACTGACACTGAAATCAAGATTCATTTTTTTGTGTTCTAAGAGTGAGAGTACAAAAAAAAAAAAGGTGTTGAAAGGAAGTGGAAACATTTTTATTTTTATTTTTATTTGTGTGCGCGTGTGTAGATTAACTTTCCGGCAAACATGTAGATTAACCTAAATTTAAAAATGGCTTAGTGTTGAAAAATGTAGGCTATTTGTTGCTAGCTTATGGTGTGACATAATAAACCTTCACTTCCCTTCACTCTCTGTGGCTTTTTTGTTTAAAAAAAAAAAAAAAAAAAAATACATGTGTTGAAACACCATTAATAATAATAATAACAAAATAAATAATAATAAAATGTGAGTGAATAGGTCTTGCAAAAAGCACTCACCTCTAGTTTGGAATTTTAGTTAAATTCTCATTAATTAAGAGGGGAGTTTTAATTTCTTAAAAAAAGGTTTCTTATTGTGCCTAATCATTGCACCGCCATCTGTAAGATCTATTTTGCAGCCCAATTTCCAACTGAAGCAATCCAAGACTCATCACGAATCTCGTAATTGTTAGGGGATTCGCTTTACCAAGGTTTTCTTAGGCCAGTAACCCGCTGCCTAGGTAGCCCATTCTGAATCTTTTCAACGCTAGACATGCAAAATCATTAGTTTATAGATAGTTTTTAATGAGCCTCTAGCTTTTGCTACGCTGAGTGCCATCGTTGTCCTCAGCTGTTCCGCTAAAAAGGAAGCCTAGGTTGAATATTATTGTAATTTAAGCCATAAGTATCGCTATCCAAAATATGTTTTCTACAAGCCAGGAGTGCACTGTTTGAGATTTAGGTCTCGAATGAAGCCAATTATCCAGTTCAGTTATTTTTCTGGCAGTCAGCAAGAACTCTGCCAGAAGTCTTGCCCTACGAGACACCACAAAAAACGGCTGGTACCAAATTAAATGTTTTAAGGTTTTAGAATCTGTATTGGCTGCTAACATTTTCTATCTTACACTGGTGTGATTTCTGAGGTAACAATCTCCTGTCAATTATTACATTAGAAGTTTGAGGTCACTCGTAATGAGTGCCAGTGTCTTCTGCAATAAAGCTACTTCTAATGGTTTGAGAATTATATTCTAAACGAGATTGCTATGAAAACAATACCATTTGCTAGAAACTGACTAAGACAATTCTGGAATTTTTTTTTTTTTTATAAATTTTACTCCTACAAATCTTATTAATTAATTTTGATTTACCACTCACTTAAACAAGAATTTAATTTTTAAATATTTTTTTAATCACTTGTCTGCTTTCTTTTCCTTTCCTTTTTTTTGTAATTTATAAAACTTTCCACTTGAAATTATGTCATTTACATTATTGTTTTGGTTTTTGGCTTAAAACCACATTATCCAGTCTCATAAATACACACATTCTGTTTTTGTAAATAGTCAAGGCCTACTACAAATTAAGGATGTTGGGCGTATGTAAGCATGAGTATGGACATGCAGTCTTGTTATTGTTAATGCAATACAACAGCAAATCGTCTTGTAGCCTTAATAATTGAACATTTTAATATTAAATTGAAAATGCTTTAGGTTCTTGTGTGCTTTCATGTTTAAGTTTAAAGTCACAGTCGTGAATGAGAATTCAAAAAATCTTAAAATCATTTTCATAAACGAATGCAATTAAATGTTGTTTACTTTTGAATAAGGATAATGATGATGACGATTACAATCATGAAAATATTATCTTTATAAAAGCTTGTGTCTGTGTCTGTCCATACGACAATTGGAATATGTGTAATTAATTGTTATGGCAATTATAAAAATTAATACAAGAATAATACTCGAGGCTACAAAATAATAATAACAATTCACAATAATAAATTCTTTTTTTTTTTTTTTTTACTTGCCAACCATTAAATTAAATATTTCGAAGGAAAAATTTTATTTAAAGAAAAGTAAAGCTAAAATGCCAGACTGAATAAAAAAAAGTTAAAAACAATATAAAGCAATTCGGATCTAGACCTGGTTTTTTTTTGTAGAATTTTTTTTTTAATATAAAGGCTGCCATCGCTGTTTCCATATTTTTTTCTCTGTTTATACTAAATATGTTGTAGGGTCTGATTGCACTCAGAATTGCTAAACAATTTGAATGGGAATTTTTATTAATACCAAGTAGATCTCGTATTTTTTAAAATCTGGCATCACTTTTTTCATATACATAATTTTTTTTCACTGTTTTTATTAAAAACACAGCAGGGCCTTTCTGCTTGCGATCAAAATTTTTAATTTTTTTAATTAAAAACAAGTAGAGCGATTGGGACTAGACCTTGTATTTCTTTTTTGTTTTTTTATGTAAAGGCCTTAGCTTTAAATCTGGCATCACTTTTTTCATATACATAGTTTTTTGTCACTGTTTTTAGTAAAGATACTGCAGGGCCGTTCTGTTTACTATCGAAATTTAAAAATTTTATTAAACCAGGTAGAGCAATTGGGACGAGACCTAGTATTTTTTTTTATGTAAAGGCCTTATCTTTAAATCTGGCATCACTTTTTCCATATACATAATTTTTTGTCACTGCAGGTTCTTGCTGATTTCTATCGGAAATTTAATACAATTTAAATTTGAATTTTTATTAATGTCATGTAAAGCAATTCTTTCTTTTGTAGAAATTTAAATTCTTTAGTTTTTAATATGGCATCACTTTTTCCATATGCATAATTTCTTGTCACTTTTTGTAGTAAAGATACTGCAGGGCCGTTCTGTTTGCTATCGAAATTTAAAAATTTTATTAAATCAGGTAGAGCAATTGGGACTAGACCTCGTATTTTTTTTTATGTAAAGGCCTTAGCTTTAAATCTGGCATCACTTTTTCCAAATATATAATTTTTTGTCACTGTAGGTTCTTGCTGATTTCCATCGGAAATTTAATACAATTTAAATTTGAATTTTTTTTAATGTCATGTAAAGCAATTCTTTCTTTTGTAGAAATTTAAATTCTTTAGTTTTTAATATGGCATCACTTTTTCTATATACATAATTTTTTGTGTCTGCTTATTTAAGCGTATTGCAGAGCCTTGTTGATTGCGCTCAGAACTTTAATATAATTTTTATTCATCCAAGCCTCTTATTTACTTTTTTAAATGAATTTTCTTTTATTCATAATTCCTCATTTTTTAAATCTGGCATCGCTGTTTTAGAGAAATTTTTTACGTCTGATTTGTTGATTTTCCTTTTATTTTTCTTTTAATACTTCACTTAATAAACAAGTTAGTTTTTAACCCTTGAGAGAAAAACAAAAAAATTTAAATAAATTTCAAATATCAAATACTCAATTGTTTGTGTGTAAATGCAAAACATATTTTATATTTTTTTTTTGCCATAAAATAAAATCTCTTTTTTATTGTTTTTGTTTTTTGATATACCAGCCAGATTTTGTTGTTTTTATTTGAAATTTTTGCCCCACATAATGGCAGAGAGTTTAATCAAGTTTAGAGTTGTTTAGTGTAAAGCTGTGGCTAAATACAAACCAAACATATGAGCATATTAGTGGCTTTAGGGTCCTGAAATATAAATATTTTTATTTCAATAAAATAATCTATACCAGCTTTAACAAATAACTTTTTTTTTGTTGTGTTTACATCGAGTGTATTTGAATTTTAAAAAGCTGTTACTTTTGTTCTATTTAACTAAAAAAATATTTGAAAATAAAAAAAAGTTTTTTACAAAACACCTGCTTGTTTTCACTGAGTTTAATATGAAAAATATTTCAAATAAATGAATAATTTGCTAATAATTTTCATAAATTGAATTTCTAAAATTATGCCATAAATTAGCATATTTTAATAAAATATTTCTCTGCTGCTTAAAAAAAAAAGAATTTAACTTTTTTCAAACAATTAGTGTCAAATTAATTTTAATCAAATGTCACGTATGACTAAATTACATATTTGGAAAAAAAAAATATTCATAAATTGCCTTCATTTAAGCCATTAAATGTTGCCATAAAATTAGCACAAAAACACATTTTAATTGTGCATGTGTTGAACTTTATTTTGGCTAAATTAATTACATATTCAGTTAGCAGTAGTTTTTTTCTTTATTTGTATCTAAGTTTGTTTGACCTTATTCTTCTTATATTAAAACCACTTGAGGTTGGATTTATTTTTATAGCGATATTTCGCTTTCAATTTATGGAGCTTTTTTTTTAGATATATTTTTTTTTTGTTAAAAACTTAAGAAAATTATTATATTTTTTTTAAGCTTCTCAAGTGTTTTTTTTTTATTTAATCGTACTTAGCCCTAGATAGTTGCAGCTTAAATAATTTTTTTTTTGTGAAAATAGCAGTATTTGCTAATTAATTTCATGTGTTTTTTGTTTATCTTAATGTAGGTCAAGTCCAGTATTTGTTATGTTAAAAAATATGCACTTAAAGCACACACTTTTTTGTTTGCCACTGTGTAAGCTGCGTAAATTTTCTAGTTGAAAAAAAAAAAAAAATTAAAACATTTTTAACAAACTTTTTTTTTTATATACATATTTAAGGCATATTTTAATTAAGGCTCTCAGCAAAAAAATTTTAATTTTTGTTTTCACCTTTTATATTTTGTTTAAAAGTTGCTTTTTGTTAGCCAGCGCCCGCTTGTTTCTTAAACACAACCTATAAAAGTATAATTTTTTATTTAAATATTTTTTCCCAAAGCTGAAATGTATGCTTTACATTATGTGCGTTGCTTATCATAATTTAAAAAATGCACCCAAAAAAAATTACCTTTATTTTTTTTATTAACAATTATAAAACATTTTTACATATATTCTTTTTTTTTTTATTTAAGTGTTATGCGTGCTTTTAATATTATTTTTTGTTACCCTTTAAAGTATGCTTTTGCTATTTCTTTTACCCTTATTTGCCTTTGGAATATTTTTAAACCTTACAAAACCTGTTTAATTTAATGCTAGAAAATTTTTTTAAATATCTCGGGGAACAAAATGTTCCCTTTCTTTTGGTGTTAAAGGAAGTTTTTATTGTTAATATTTATTTATTATTATTAAATTAAAATCATAAAGGCTTAAGGTTTTTTATTCCTCTTTTTATTTGTAAGTCACGTATAATGATGATTATGATGATGCTGATGGTCGTGATTGTTATTAAATAATTATCATTTAATTGTTTTTGTACTTACATACGTATGAATAATATTTACTTATGTGGCAGTATTCTATATTGCTCATACGTGCTGGGGGCATTTTGCGTTTCATAACAGATAGTCTGATATGTTCCAAGAGAAATATAAAAATTTCAAAAATATACTTGCGCCAGTCACTTACATTTACTTTGCATTGAAAGCTTAAAATTCCATTTTAAAAAGCATCCACTTGGCCTTTTTTTAAACTTATAAAAGAACTCCAGCTGTTTCGATTTTAGAAAATATTGTTAAAAATATTTTAAATAAATTTTGTTCTCTAATAATTTTTAACCACTCCTTTGATAAAAGTATTTTCAAAAAAAGAAAAAATTTATATACACAAAAGTAGCTACTAATTTATAACAGAATAACAAGCAACAAAAAATAAGTTAATAATCAACAAAGAACCTACACATTTTCATGTTGTTTTATTTGTTGTACAAGCCAACCGAGATAACAATTGAATAGTCACAATTAAACAGGAGTATGGAGTGTGTGCACAAAGAATAAAATACATGCATGAAATAGCAAGAGAAAAAGCAAAAGTAATTGCATTTGGGCTGGTGGGCTCTCAAGGCAATATAAGAATTAAAGTTGTAGTAATGAGTGTATGAACTTGCAAAGCACCAACTCAAACACACACTTTAACATTAACATTATCTCACATAAACTGCAACGATAAATATGCTCTCGGCTCAGCAACACCAGTACATATAAAGGAAATTTCTGTAATTTCCAACAACAACACACACTTATATGAATACTTCTTGAATTCTGCTAACGAAGAGTGCATTATGAAAATGCTTTTGCATTCAAACGTGCAAATTGTTTGTAAGGAGGCAAAAATGTTAAATCGTTAATTTTAAAGTGCCTGTAAAGTGTGCAATTTTGGTTTTTCTTTTTTTTTTTAAGAATTATAAAAAAAGTGGCTAGAGCAAAATGTTTGCAAAAAAAACATATTGTATTTAATGAAATGTAAAAGTAATTCGGTTGTTGTTTACAAGAGTGCTTTAAAATATTTAAGAAATGCTAGTTAAAATTCTTTACAAAAATCCTAAATCTAGCTTTTTAGTTAGAACAGCACTTAAATAGAAAATAAAGAAAATTAGAAAAGCTAACCTAGAAACCACAATTGAAGAAAAGTTATCTAATTAAGAGAGAACTTAATACAAAATCCCTTTCTCTTTATTTCTTAAAAAAAAAATTAAAATTGAATTAAAAATGTTTTTTCACATTTAATTTATTTTAAAATTTAAACCTGTGAAAACTAAAATGAACAGCTTAATTTTAATTAGCCTACTTTCAGGCTATTTGCCCAAGTTATTGCTGTTATGTATTGCTTTTAACAAAATCAAAGCATATTTTCAGGGTTCATTTAACATAATGATGTTTAATTTCACGTAAACAAATTACACTTCAACTGCATGTATTTTTGTTATGAAAACACACAGACCATAAAGCAAATGATTTTACAAACAAAAAAAAATCATTTTTATTTCTCTTTTAGCAAATAAATCTTTTTGATTTTATTAATTTACACAAGCCATATTTACCGAAAATGCCAACAACAAAAACAAAACCCATAAAATTTCAAATCAAGTTTAGCAAATCATCAATAATATTTAAACAAACAATAAAACAACACAAAACAGTAAAGAAAACAAAAAGCTACTACTAATTCATTGAAGCATTAAGCAAATTGTATTTTCTTTTCTTTTCTATATTATTTTACTTGGTTTTTGTACAAGACCCAAAACCAATTGGGTTAGAACATGTTGTTAAACAACAGTAAAAGGGAAACACCAAAAGGATAGGAAATCTCTTCTTAGATTTATTTACAACCACAAAAATTTACCAACATCAAACAAAACAAAAAGAAAACTTAAAAACAACAATAAACTTATACTTTTAGTGTTAATAAAGACTAAACAAATAAACTCAAAAAGTAAAAAAAAAAAAAAATAACAGAGTGAACCAGTAAAAGGAAGGCGGAATACTAAGAATATTTATATACACATGAATAGATTTTGCTTGGAACAAACATATTGGAAAAAGAAGGCAGTCCTTAAAATATTAAAACTTAAATAAACAAAGTATTCAATTATAAATTTTTTAAATCTTTTTTTTTTCAATCGTATAAAATTTTTTTATAATTTTGGTGGAATAAAAATTTGTAATCGAATAAAAAATAGTAATCGAATCAAAATTTTTTAATCGAATAATATTTTTATATTTGGTGAAATAATATTTTACTGAAACAAAAATTTTTAATCGAATAAAATATTTTAATTGAATAAAAAACTTTAATCGAATAAAATTTTTTTTTTATTTGGTGAAATTATAATTTAAAGTTTTCATTCGAGTAAAAATTTTTAAAAGAATAAAAAGTTTTAATCGAATAAAAATTTTTATTCAAAAAATTTTTTGTTTATTTGGTGAAATATTATTTTACTGAAACAAAAATTTTTAATCGAATAAAATATTTTAATCGAATAAAAAACTTTAATCGAATAAAAAATTTTATTCACACAATTTTTATATATAAGAGTATGGGAAGTATTATAATATTTTACTGAAACAAAAATTTTTAATCGAATAAAATATTTTAATTGAATAAAAAACTTTAATCGAATAAAAATTTTTATTCACACAATTTTTATATATAAGAGTATGGGAAGTATTATAATATTTTACTGAAACAAAAATTTGTAATCGAATAAAAAATTTTAATCGAATAAAAAATTGTAATCGAATAAAAAATTTTAATCGAATAAAAATTTTTATTGAAAAAATTTTTTGTGTATTTGGTGAAATAATATTTTACTGAAACAAAAATTTGTAATCGAATAAAATATTTTAATCGAATAAAAAATTGTAATCGAATAAAAAATTTTAGTCGAATAAAAATTTTTATTTAAAGAAAATTTTTTATATTTGGTGAAATATAATAAAATTTTACTGAAACAAAAATTTGTAATCGAATAAAAATTTTTATTCGATAAAAAATAATATTTTTATATAATATTTGGTAAAATAACTATTTAAAATTTCATTCGACTAAATATTTTTATTCGTGTTATAAGTTCAAATTCAAAAAATATCAGATTCAAATTAAAAAAAAAATTTACTGTAATCGAATAAAAATTTTTATCTAAAAAAATTTTTTTTTTATTTAGTAAAATAATAATTTAGAGTTTTCATTCAAATAAAAATTTTTAAACGAATAAAAACTTTTAAGGAAATAAAATTTCTTATTCAAATAATATATTGTTTTTATTGGAATGACATTGCAGTCGGATGGAGTAATTATGTAATTAGAATAATTTTTTATTCGATTAACATTTTATTTGAATTATTAATATATTTTATTGAATTAAAAATGTTAATTCTTTTTAATCACATAATATTTCTAATTTTAATATAATTTTTTATTAAGAATTTATTGGCTATGCGATTAATCCATTTTTTTTTAGAAATTGTGAATTATTTAAAAAACTTTTCGTACTTAAATTTGCATGAAATATTTTATTAATATTTAATGTTAAAGGAATATTAATGTTTTCTAATAAAATTTAAATTTTATGTCAATCACGTTTTTCATGATTGTATTTGTTATTCAGAATTCTCTGCATATCAAAGATATGAGAAATGTGAGTATATGTTTTATGATTCATAAATTGATGTCTGTATGGGAATGGTTCTGTCGTCAGTTTTGTTTAAATGTATTTATTTGTATTGTAAATGAATGAAGTATGAATGAAGGATATTTAAAATTGCTTAACATACTCGTACCATAAAATGAAAAATTTTTAATTTGTGACTTAATAAGGAATATGATTTTAATCACTTTAAGTATTTTGCTTAACAAAATATTTTGTAATAAATTTAGATTTTCTTCTACTGCCTTGGGCTTATTTAACTACAATATATTATGTTTTCAATGTCCTTGAGTAGGTAATTTCTGTGTACACTTTAACATGCACTACTTTCCAAATTAGCTAAACTAAAACGGTTTTTTGCTTTCTTTTATAAATTGATTTGTTGACCTGTTTAACGATACTTACGTCTCTGTGTAATAAAACGCCGTGCTTTTTCAGTAGCCGGAAATTTAAATAAATTCTTGCAAGTTCTTGTGTAGCGGCTGCTCAATATTTTACATAAAAGGCTAGAAGGTGTTACATTAATTTTAAAGGTTGTCTAGTTTTTTTTTGCTGCTGTAGCTCTTTTTCTTTTAAATCATTTGGTTGGCTTTATTTTTCTGGCGGAAAAATATTGCCAGTTAAAACAATTTATTACAAAGTAATCCTTTTTTTAAATTTGATTTTTTTTATTTGGCAACCTCAATTGAATGGGATTTGCACGCAATCCAAAAAAAATTAAAGCTACCGAAAAAAATAAAAGCAAAAAGTTTTTTTCTACTTCAACAGTTTTTAGTGGTCGTGTTCGTTTTTTTTTTGTTTGTTCATTTATTTCTTCAAGGACATGAAAAGGTGTTTGCGGCTGTGAAACAATTCAACTAAAGAGTTGAACATTTTAGCTTTAGATAAAAGACAAATGGCTGTTAAAACAGCCAGGCGGTTTGTGTAATTGGTTGGTTGTTTGTAATGAACCCTGCAAGGATTAGTTGCACCCGGCATTAATTTACACTCAATTAATTGTGGCTAAACCGTTTAAATGAGTAGTGAAAGTAGTTGGTGGTGGTATTCTGGCTTAATTAGCATTGAACAGATGTTAAGTTATTTAATTCGTATTTTTATTTTATTATTAAACAGAGTGTACATGAAAATGTTGCCGTGTGAAGGAAAAAGTTCAAGGACGGCACTGAGGTTTTAAAATGTAGATATTCACCTCCATAGAGAGACCGCAATGGTCAATTTCCTTGACAGACGTTGAAGCTTAAATAACTTTTTTTATAACAAAAATATTTTTCATGGATTTCTTCTGAATTTTTTTCAGAAAAAAAAAATATTTTTTTACAAGAATTTTTTTTTTTTTTTTGATTAATTTATTTGATTCCAATACAATTTTATTTGACTCAATTAAAAATGTATTTCATGCAGTTGAAGTTTATTTCATTCAATTAAAAATGTCATTTATTCAATTAAAAATTTTATTCTTTCAATTAAAAATTTAATTCTTTTAATTAAAAATTTTATTCTTTCAATTAAAAACTTAACTCATTCAATTAAAATTTATTTGATTACAATAAAAATTAATTTGATTCTATTAAAAGTTTATTTGACTCAAAAATTTAATTTGTTCAATAAAAAATTTAATTCATTCAATTAAAAATTTATTTCACTGAATTAAAAATTTATTTCACTCAATTAAAATTTATTTGATTGCAATAAAAATTTATTTGCTTCTATTAAAAATTTATTTCATTAAAATAAAAATTTAATTCATTCAATTAAAAATTTATTTGATTACAATAAAAATTTATTTCACTCAATTAAAAATTTATTTCAATCAAATAAAATTTATTTCATTCAATTAAAAATTTATTTGACTATTAAAAATTTGTTTGATTCTATTAAAAATTTATTTCACTTGATTAAAAATTTATTTCACTCAATTAAAAATTTATTTCAATCAAATAAAATTTATTTCATTCAATTAAAAATTTATTTGACTATTAAAAATTTATTAGATTCAATTAAAAATTTATTTTTTTTTTTGTATTAAAAATTTAATTCATGAAAATATTTTTGTATTTCTTTCACTTAATCCTTACGTTCATTCTCTTTACACAAATATATTTCAGAATAAAATTTATTTTTGTTTTTTAAAGTCAAAATAGTTTTTTTTTGATGCAAACACGTAGTTGTACATTAACAGCACATTATGTGGGTTACCTGGCCGCAAACTAGCACACATACACCCAATAGCCAGGCAAAGTGCTTGCCTGCATATCTGCGAACTCACCTTTACACACACAAGCACATGAATGTGCAAATTTTGCAATTATCATTATTTTTCGTGTTTAACCATTTTACAAAGTATCATGATAGTCAACGAAAGAAAAAGGAGAAAAAAAAATGTGTAGCAAAACAAACTCATGTGTGCCGTGATTTCCGTTTTATACCAGAGACGAGTAAAAACATCAGCAACAGCAGAAGCTGAAAATACAAAATCGCACATATTCACTCACAAAATAAACATAATCATGGCAAATTACAACTGTATCATGTTGGGATAATGCTTTTTTTGGTTTTTGTTTTTGGTCGTGGTCACTTATGCTAGAGTGTAAGCCCATACAAAGCACCTTACTCAGCCACACACTCATTCACTCAGTTATGGGTGCCACACAAATTTAATAAACTGTGAAATCCTGTAAGGAACTTGTATTGCAATTTATAGAAAATGTTGAAAAATCATTTCATTTCATTTGAACTTTTGTTTGTGTGAGCTGCTCTTGCAAAATTGCAAAAGCAAAATATTCCACTATTCGCTTACATAAATTTGCTTGATGGAAAACAGAAAACTTAACAATTTAGCATTTGCCATGTTGCAAGAGCATTTATTTGCTGCAGCAAACACTGAATATTCAATTGGCTTGTGGTGCAAAATCATTAAATGCTTTTGAGTAAATTAGGCAGTTGCCGACTGCCTGACGTTATTGAGAAAATGTTGGCGGAAATAATTTCAAACAGATTTTCAATTATTGAAATGCAAAAGCATTAAAAAAAATATTTTCATTTAATTAGTTACTTGAGAATAATGCTTTTTTTTCCAATTACAAGAATACGCTGGTGTTTAGTAATTGATGTTATAGTGACATTTGGAATAAGATTTAAAAAAGACGCCGAAAATGTCAGCAATTATGCTTATCGTGGGTGTTACATTTACGATAGTTCTTGATATTTAAAGCATCTTTTTTCTTATACTCCAGCAAATCGTTGCAGTTTTTTTTTAACATTTTTTTGCTTAATTCAAAAAAAAAGCTAAATTTGAAAAAAAAAAAAATATTTCCAATTTCTATGCAAATTTTTAGTACTTCGTGTGCAAATGAATTTAAAACTAAACAAACAATTTAACTTGTTGCTAAATTTCCTTTTTTTATGATGGGGTTTTCCCTGCAAATAATGAAAAAAATTAAGATTTTTTTTTGGTCAGGCTGTTGAAAATTATTTGCACAGAAGGAAGAAAGGAAAAATGGGTAGCCAGTGAGGTTCTATCTGTTTGATGCTCTACACAACTCTTGTTTTTTCCCCCTATTTTATTTTCTTTTTTTTAATGTTTTTGATTTCTTAGCCAAGTTTGTTTTTACAACCATTTAGCAAAAATTCATTTTTTTTAAAGAATTTTATTGATTTTTGTTACGATTTGTTGTTGAGTTGTTGTGGCTTATGTGTCTGTTTGAGTTTTTCTGTGGAAATTGTTTTGACACTTTTGGTGTTGAAAGTTTTTTTCTTGTTTTTTTTTCTCTGTGTAGTTCCTTTTAACAGTGTTTGTTTGATTTCAATTGCCTTTTTTTTGCTCCTATTTTTTTGTTTTTATTCTTTATTTTGCTAACAAGTGGTTTTGACAGATTTTTAGTTTTCTCTCTGCTAACTTTTGTGTGCATTCGAAGCAAATAATTTTTGTAAATTCAATTTCAAAGTTGTAAAAATATTTTCAGAAATTTTAAAATTGTGTAAAACATAAAAAGCCAAATGCTAAAAACTTATTTGCATAAATTCATTTTAAATATAATTGTAGAATTTATTTTTTTAAACACAAAAAGACTTTTTTAATGTTTTTTTTTTAAATGAAAAAATTTTGTTGTCAAAAAATAAAAAAAGCAAGAGTTAAAATCATAAAAGAACTAAAACAAATTAAAAATTTTTTGATTTTTTTTTTTCAGAAAAGGCCACCCAAAAGTCTTTTTTTACAAGCTAAACTCTAGAGTTTAGCCTGGCTTCGAACCATTCATATACTCGGTTCAACAATTGATCTTTTTTTTTTTTTTAAAGGCCATGCCTACTGCAAACCAATTAGTCTTTTGTACAGACAAACACCCAGAGCTTACGCAAGACTCGAACCCTCAACCCGTTCGTCTGCTAAGGGCACCCATTTGAATTTTTTTTTTTTTTTTTGACGGTAACCCAATGGGTTTTTTGTACAACCAAACATCTAGCGCTTAGGTGGGACTCGCACCGTCAACACCCATTCATCGACTAGGGGCACCCAGGAATCAAACCTCCTTTCCCTTACATATGGAAATTTCAAAAAAATTTAAAAAATAGTCCAAAGTAACTTCTGAGTACTTGGACAATAGATTACAAATCTAGACAACCTCCCCTTTAAAATGATATATGTCCCATCTAGCAATCTTCTATGGTTCGTTGGGAAATTACTTTGGATTATTTTGAAATTTGCATATACCCCAGTGCTGTTGCTCTAAGTGATTTTAGCAACTACCCAACGAACCTCTAAAGATTGTGGGACGGGCCACATATCATTTTAAAGGGCAGACTATCTAGATTTGTAATCTACGACCCAAATACTCGAAGTTACTTTATACTATTTTTAATTTTTTTTTAATTTCCATATACCCCAGTGCTGTTGCTTTGAGGGATTTTACAAATATTAAAGCAGTTTGCTGTGGTTCGAGATTATTAGCTCAATCACTCGATAAAGCATGCAGGCTGCTGTTGTGTATGAGCAGCTTAAGTTTTTTCATTTCTCTGTGTTTGGTGCTGCCTTCATTCTGGCCAGCATTTTTAATTAACTGCACGCACCCTTGTTTTTTATATTTATTTTCTCATTTATTAAAAATACTTACTAAATCTGAAATTAAAGCAACTTAAGAAAAAACCCAAATAATAAAATTGGGGGAATAATAATGAGAGCAAAATAACAAGATTTTTCAAAGCAATATGTTACATCGCATTCAGTTAATAATACAAAAGTCTATAGTTGTCACAAAAGTGTGTCGTTTTTTACTCACTTTTTTTTTTGTTCTGACAGCTTGTGCTTTTATATTAAGCAACTGAAAACTTATAAAAAAAAAACAATGACTGAAAACAATCCTAAAGAGCCACAACATGCCAATAATTGTATAACAAAAAATGATAATAAAAATGTGTCACACATACACCACCAGCATATTGTACAGACCAGCTCACTTAAAGCTTCACAAGTTTACATGAGTATGCTTGTATGTGTTGTATTATATCTGACTTAGAAATGTGTATTTTATATGCAATAGAATGTCATTACAGTAGTTTGTATTTTAACATCATTATCTACAACAATAACTGCAAAAAGTTGGAGATTATTTCAAACCAACAAAATATTTTATTTTATAGAGAGTTTGAATTTTATTATGGCAATTATGCCTACACTCTTCTAAGAAACGGTAGCTTCAGTTTGTTAAGAGTTTTGTGACAAAAAAATAAGAAAACTTAATATGACAGTGAAATGAAAATAATATCATGACATTGACATAATGCTGGCATAACTTTCTCATGATATTAACGAAATTTTATGCACTGACATGATACTTATGTGCCAACTACATGACAAAGGCAGGAAAAATACGTGATTTTGAAAAAAATTTAATAATTTTAACGTGATATAAACGTGACTAAACACAAGAAATGACATGACATGAATTTAACATTTAACATGACTAAAAACATGACATTACATGATTTTAATATAATATAAAAGTGACTAAAGACATCATTGATATGACATGACATGACATAAATAACATGACATGACATAAATGCCATGACATGACATGACATGACAATAATATGAAGCTGAAATAATAATGAAAAATCTTTAACTTGACATAAACATGAGATGACATTGATATGACTTAACTGACATGTCATGTACATGACGTTAATGAATTATACAAAAACTTTACCATGTACAAAGACATCACAATAATATGCAATTGATCACGCCAATTGACATAAAAATGACATGACATTGATAAAGAAAATCAGTGAAATTTTTAGCACTGAAATTTCATTCTCATAATATTTAAATATTTTCATTAAGACTCTGAAATGACATGGACATTAAAATGAGCTGATTTACAGTCTCATGTTGATTTAATTAGTATTGAGGACATGCTATTGGTATTGATATAGACATGACTAGGACTTGACGATGACATGACAGTGACATGAAAATCACATGTCAAATTACATGAGTGTAGCTGTTAAGTTGCCTTTACTTAACTATTGTTGGACTTTTGCATCTTTTTTTCTTATTATTTTACTACAAGAAATGTTGTTCATTTTCGTAAATTTTATAAGTGTCTCTCTTTGTGCTTACGAGTATCTTGTAGCTCTAGTTCTTATGTGTCGAGCTACATTATTATTATTGTGTTTTATTATTCATTCTTACTTGTGTATACCAGCAGGCATTTTATACTCGTATATACAACTAACTAGTCATACATGCATACATGCGAGTAGATATATTTTGTTCTTTTGTATTTTGCTGGCGTAATTGTTGCTCCTTTTCAATTCCATTTAAGCATATAATATTGTTATTGTCCTTAAATCTATAGTTTCTTATATTATTCTTGTTCATTTTATATTTATTTGTGACATTATTGGCATTCAATTTAAGTTATCTCTTGTTACTTTTATAAAATACTACAATAATCATATTTCACAAGAAATTTTTTTTGCTGCTTTCAATTCATTGTTAAAGAAGCACAAGAAATTGTTGAAGGTAAAAAATTTTTTTTTAATTTTTCATTTTTGGATAATAAATCACGAGGGTGGTTTTTGAACTGTGTTACTGTTGGCTAAATAAAATGTTTGAGTAGAGTAGGATGTTTTAAGTGAGACCTCGTATATCATCAGTATGTTGTTTAAGTTTAAATTATTGTTAAGAAATTGTGAACAATTCATAAAATATATTTTTCATTTCATTGTAACGAATACAATAGAAGATTTTATGTTGGTTTTACTTCCACTTTAAGATTTCTTGGATAGTTTTGCTTTAAATTATTTAATAAAAAAACTTTAAATACAAGTTTGGTTGTGAGAACTAAATTTGTTAGCAATCTAAATATTTGGTTGATTTAATTGAGTTTTTTTTTTAGTAATATTAGTCAGAATTCTATAATAGAGTCCAAAAGTTAGTTCTTTTAAATATATTTCGAGCTGTAACATCAGTTTTCTATTATTAAGCTTAAAAAATTCAACAAAAACAACTGTATTTTTAGTATGATAGGAAACTTAGTTCTTACAGCCGAAGTTGTTTTCTCAATGTATAAATTTAAGTTGCCTGAATTTTAATAATTAAAAAAAAAATAACGAATTTCTAATTGTGAAACTTAAAATTTTAAAAGGAGAAGTGAATTAATGAATAAAGTAATTTCCCAAGGGAATTGAAAAAGATTTGCAACAACACAAGGTTCTGACTACCTATTATGATAGAGAGAACCAAAAAAACTGTACACTTATATTGGTGCTATGAAAGCTTACATGCGGCTTTACGGCAAACTCAGTTTATTTTCAATTTAGGTTGTGGAAAACACTATGGGAAATATTTTTGTGGAACATTTTAACCCTCTAACTCTTTAATTAAAAGGAACTTTTTGGCTCCTTAGTAAAAAAAGCTAAAAAGATCTATAGGTTGAAGAGTTAAAGGGTTAAAATGTTCTACAAAAATAATTCGGGTGAAATTCTACTGAAGTTACTGAAGACTATAAAATTTAAAATTTAGCTCTACCAGTAGAAACAATTCAAAATCTAAAATGTGTTTAAGGGTTAATTCGTTTTTATTTAGAGTTGATGAAAAATTTTTATTAAATTTAATTTTAAGTCATTTTATAAAAAGCTTTAAATTACCATCAAAAGTATTTGAAATACAGCTGGCATTAAGAGACAAATGCTCAACTGAATGAACTATTTATTCCTTCTTTGGTTTTTGAACTACAAAGAACAGCGCAAAAAGGAAAAAAAATGTCTTTAAAGGACGGCAACGTTGTGAGAAATTTTCTTATAATTTTTTTTTTTTTGAATAGAAAAGCTAAACTTTTACTTTTTATTCTCAAAAGAATATGTAATTTCTTTTATGTAATTTTTGACATATAAAATTAATGAGTCAAAGTTGCATATTTTTGGGGTGTAAAGCTAAATTTAAGTTTAAAAAAAAAAAACTTAAACTGTTGAGAGCTTTCAAGGGAATATATGTTTTATAATAAAGGCTGTCTCAGTAAGAGTTCACTTTTTCATTTTAAGATAAAAACAGAAACTCTTTAAGAGAGTTATAATTTTTTTTATTGGATTGCAAAGAAAATATGATCCAATTTTAGCTGCGGCAAGTCCTTCAAGTGACAACGGATCAACGTGAAGTCACTACTAATTTGATAAAAAAAGATCATGTTCTTAAATGAAGCGCATTTCCATCTGAATGGCTTCGTGAATACACAAAATTGTCAAAATTTGGGGCTCAAAAAATCCATGCACCCACAACGAGCAAGTGGCTGGTGAGAATTTTGGTCAAGACTTACTCTTTTGAAGATATGGCTGACGGTGAACCTTATTCTTTATAGAAATGAAGTTCTTGTAACCTAAACTGAATGGCATAGATCTGGACGATACGTGTTTTACTAAGACACCCTTCAGTTTAATTAAATTCGTTATAAATAATTAAGAAAAATTTAAAAACTTTTGCGTAGCACCACTTTTATATTTTATTCCCCCTATAAATTCAAGCATCATTTAAATTTCCTCAAACAGGGAATTAAGCAGCACAAATAAAATTTCAGCGATAATTTTATATCACATTAAAACCTTTAAAATTTTTTGCCCACGAAAAGAGTCCTCCACAAGGCTTTTAGCATTCAATGTTTCAAACACTAAACTTTAAACTTTCATTTAAAATATCAAAAGATTCAAAAGTACTTGAATTTGTGAACTTTTTTTTAGTACCTTTTGTTGCGTACTACCAATTAAAAAAATGCCTTTTGCACGTCATCTTTTATATTTATTTAAGTTTCGTCTTAAAATTATTTACAAAAAAAGCTTTACAATCGTTACTTAAGTTTTACAGAAAAGTCAGATATAAAAAATAGTTATAAATTATAAAATAGTATTAAAAAAAATCAACAAAAGCTTAAAAGATTTTTTTAAAAGCAAAATGCTTTATATAAAAAAAAAATTAAATCATTAAAAACTAAACACTGGGAACATTTTCGCTATTGCCTATTTGCATTTACTGCACTCCTCTTCGGTCTCACAAATATCACACAATTTTGACTCAACTTCATAGAAAGCGGTAGCCTTTTTGTGGGTATCATAATAATCGTACAGCTTAATGGGAGCTGGCTTCTGCATGGCCACATTATGGCTTCTCAAGGCTTCAATCATCAAGCAAGTCTCATCATTTTTGTACAAATGATCAAAGTACACCACCAGCATTGAATCAGCATTTTTCAATTCAGTGTTCTGCAAAAACCAAAATTATAATTTCTTGCTAAACGCCTTAAAATTAAAAAAAAATATAAATCACTTACACTGACTCTCTTTAAATTTTTAATTTCATTTAAACTTTCAGCATCGATAACATAACCTGAAGGTGTTGAAATTTCCAGTATGGCCATATTGGAGGCGTCTCCTTCACCCACGTAATTAACACAGACCAGCATTTCTAAATGGGCAGGTCTGTTTGCGTTATCAATTTTTGTAGTTTTTATGGTAAAACTAGGCTGGGGATCCTTTTCGAATATGTTGTATTGATAGGCAATTTGTACTAAAGCTGAGCCAGTGCCTTTGGCAGTGAAATCAATTGATTTGGTTTTGGAGGGCATCTTAAAAAAAAAAAACAAAAAATAAACATATTTTTTTAACCAATTCTTTTTAAATCACGTATACTTTTACTAAGTTACAACTACCATACGTTTTCTTAAACTGTGTTTAAGCTAAGTTTTCTAAAGGCTTTTTAGATTTTTATACCGTTATTTAAGATAACATTTTGTCCGCTTACGTCCTACACTACGTATTTTAGGGATAATTTTCGACAGATTATTTCCTTTTTTAGACTTCATTCTTTTCCGTGAGGTCTTTTTTATGTCTAGGTTTTTAAAATTTTTCATGTTTCGTCTTTTTAGACTTCATTCTGGTAAACTATGTCTTTTTATAGTCGTCATTATAATAGTCTTTATTCGGTCTTTTTAGACTACGTCTTTTAAGACTCTGTCTTCCTAGTTTACGACTTTTAATATTATGTTTTCTTAGATTACGTTTTCTAAGACTACGTCTTTTGAACTGATTTTTTTAGACTAAATTTTATACTACGTCTTTGTTAGTTTCACTCTTTTCGACTACGTCTTGTCAACCTACATCTTTTTAGACTACGTTTACATTCTTTTACAGCACATTTCGTCAGTCTATATCTTCTTAAGCTACGTCTTTTTAAACTACGTCTTTTTAGAATACGTCTTCTTAAACTATATGTTCTTAGACTACGTCTTCTTAGATGACGTCTTTTTAGACTACGTTTTCTTAAACTACGTCTTTGTGGACTACATCTTCTTAGACGTAGTCTATACGTGTTTTTAGACTACGTCTTTTTTAGATTACGTTTTTTAGACTGCGTCTTTTTAAAGTAAGTTTGAGTATTTTTCTCAGACTTCATCTATTTAGACTACGCCTTCTTAGACTACGTTGTTTGATACAATGTCTTAGACTTTTTTAGACGTCGTCTAAGCTCATTTTCTTAAACTAATTTTTCTCGTATATCTACTTTTTAGAGGTCATTCTTTTACTGAGTCTTTGTAGTCTTCATTATTTTACACCAGCTCTCGGTGGCTGAGATCTTTTTATACTACTTTTTCTTAGACTAGATAAGGTCTTAAAAGTATTTGTATGCTACTTTTTTTGGACTACGACTTTTAATCTACGTTTTTACAGACTAAGTTTTCTCAGAGCACATATAAAACTACATTTTTTAAAGTATGATTTCTGAAATTACCCCGTCTCTAGACTAAGTATTTTTGTTCCATATAATATTTCGTTTCTTTGCCAATATATTTACGTTCTTTCACTGTTAACTAGGCAATGAAGTCTATTTAAATTACTACGTCTTCTCAATACGTCTTGATTAGTTTTGAAACTTTAATCTTTTGCAGACTGCGGTTTTTAGGTTACGTTTTTTAGACCGGCTTTTCCTAAATTGCATCCTTTTCTGCTAAAGTTTTTTAAATTACATCAACTTAAGGCAAATTTTTCAAAATTGCGTGTTCCTACTTTATAATTTTAGCTATTTGCGAGACTTCTATTCTGTTTACTAGATATCTAAAGTCCTTTGTAAAATATTTTCTCTTTGAAACTCACCTCTACACTTTGATATAGAATTCCATTGTCTTCAGTCAATTTAATAGTTTCCTTTTTATCAATTGATTCAATATCGATATTCATTTTAGCTGGTTCATATTCAGCAAATTTGGCAAACTTCATGAGAGCAGTCAAGCCAACCACAGTGTCTTGAGTAGAAGCAAAACCACCATAACTATTACGTTGAGCTATCAACCATTTAATAATGGGCAAAACATCATCAATTGTAGTAGAAGGCTGATCCAATAAAGTCAACAAAATATAGGCAGTAGTTTCAACATCATCTCTGAAAACATAATAACGCCACCATGTGGTATCGTCAACCTTCTTTCTGGAAGACCACCATTTACGATCTGAATCAGTTTTAGCCAAATCTTGTAGTTTAGAAAGTTTTTCTTGAGCAGTTGCATGTTTGGCTACATTTAAGGTGTATGTGCCCAGAGCTTGGTCATTAAGAGAGTCAGATTTGTCGGTATTTGCCGCTATAAACTCTAAGCCTTTATTTAGTTGCTGAGAATATTTCTCAGCGTAGGTGGCATTTTGTAATAGAGCCAAAACAACTGTGCTAGTGAGTGAAATATGACGGCTTTGTGAGTAGTAGAAGTAGTCACCCTTTTCGATGAAGGTACCATTTTCAGCTTGTTGTTTGATTAAATAGGCCAAGCCTTCTGCAATAATTTTATCATTGACATTGACAAATTCTTTAATTTGTTGAAAAGAGCGCATTATATAAGCAGTCAACCAAGAGGAGCCATTTCGGGGCTTGTCATTTCCTAACGCAGGACCGAAACTACTAAATGAGCCATCATCATGACGGAAGTTTAATATTTTTTGATAGCCAGTCTCTAAATTGTAACGCAACTTTATCTCCAAATTATTGTTTATACGTTTTGAGTTTTTCAAGTGTTTTAAAACTAAATAATTGGGCAGCATGGCTGACATAGTTTGTTCACCACAACCCTGGGGTAAACGCACCAAATTATCCAAATTATTTAAGACAGGACCTAGAATATCACCCATCACACCAACTTCCACATGTTCAGAATCGGGTACCACCTCTTCGGGCAATTTCAATTCATATGAAGACTTAAGCTCTGGTGTATTTTTCAAGTTAACAAAGTAGGCACGATTACCGTATTGGGTAATGCCTTCGGGTACCACTTTCATGGATTTGTGAATGGCATCACCAGCCACCGGTGAAATGGCGGTGAATTTCAACATAATATTGCCAATAACTTTGGGTTTGATTAGGAATGAAACACCAGCAGCCCCATTAGCCGGTACACGCACAGTTTTGGAACGTTTCGGTTCACTAATGACCTCATTATCGAATTCAGTAAACTCATATTCCTCATCGCTATTATCCAAAGTAACCTCCACATCCAAAGCCTTTTCCAAATAGTTGAAAACCAAAGCGGGCACATTAATAACCTCACCTGAAGAGAAAGAAGGAATTAAAGAATTTGAAAATTGAAAACAAAGGGCTTTTGTGCAAACCTCGTTTGACGGAATAGGGTAAACGTATGGATATGAAGAAGGGCAGGAAAGTTGTGATTTTGGTGGTATCCCTGACAACACCCAAACCCTTTTCACTATTCATAGAGAAAGCCGATAACACCCAAGATGTAATGGTTTCTGGTATTTTTTTAGTCCAGGTAAACTCCTCTGATTTGGTGCTAAAACCAAATTCTTAGCAAAAGAAATTATTTTAAAAAAAATTGACTTACTTTTCAATATCGGCAAATAACCAAGTTTCCGAAAAGTCTTTGCGTACTTGCACATTACTTGCATCCATTTGCGAACCGCCAGCTCCACCCCCACCAGACACGTCGGCTGCAAATGATGCTTGTGGTACATGAGCCCCCATGCGCATGGTGGTAGTCTTTAAATGTAAACCATCATTACTAACATAACCATGTCCTCCAACTGCTAAAGGTCCTACAAAATAATACAAAAAAATTAACCTACCGAACTAAAGAATCCCAGTTCCTCTTCAAATGCTTCGCGGGGTAACTCACTTAAATAATCGGGCATGGTCCAATTATAGAAATAATCGGCATTTGTCAAGGTAACACAACCAGTTGCGGTACCCGGATAATATGAGTAGCCACCTTGGCTGGGTGTGCTTGTATAGTGAGAGCCCAATACCCAATTAAATTCATTGCTGTGCAAATCATTGTTTGATCTCAACAATAAAACACTCTGATCCACAGCCATTAAACCAACAAACGAATTGGGAGCAGTTTGAATTTTTAAAGCCACTTCCTCGCCAGGTTTCACTTGTTCAGCAGCGGTGACATTAATCTAAATCAAAAAGTGGATATGAAATATGAATTAATTCAGCACGAAAGTTTTTGTTTGTTACCTGATTTTGTAGCTCAAAATCAATGTAATAAATGTTTTCGGAATAATGATATTCCCCCTTTTCATCTACGTAGCAAACGTACAACCCGAAATTGGGAGCCCATGATGCTTCTGGTGTTAAAGTAAAATTATGGATTTTAGGTTTGCCAGGCAACACAATACGACCACTCTTAACGATACTGCCCCGGCCAAGAACAATGAAGTCAAAATATGGTATGGGCTGGCTAGAGTTGAGCGTGAATTTTTCAGCTTTGTTCAAAAACAATCTGAAATGACACACGTAAGAATAATTTTTACAAAAAAGAAAAAATAAATTTACTTGTCATTCCAAGAGTGATTGTCCACCAACTTGAAGTATTCCTTGGGTTTTTCTTCTTCAGCCTTGGGTGTTTCAATATTTTTAGATTCTCTATGCTGGTAGGCGTTATAGGCTTCGCGTTGCTCATCTAAATATTTCACTTCTAATGAATAGTAATGCGAGTAGCCTTCATATTCTTGTAAATCAGGTAGTGAAACTTTAAAAGTAGCAAAACCAGTTTCATTCATGTGACTTTTAAAGGAAATTACACGATCTTCCGATATGGGCGGGGACATGGTAGTAGTCATCTCTGAATTTTCTTGCTGATCGCGCCAACTTGGATGGTGATACCAACGATTTTTCTCTAAAACTTCTTTATAAATCAATTCAACTGGTGATTTGGTATCCTTAAGATGGGTGCCATCCACATAAGTAAGTTGGAAGACAACGTCTCTCTCTTTGCCCACTTCAAAAATGGAACAATTTTCATAACTTATACAGTTCATGGCATAACGATAGGGATAGATGGTGGTTGAGGAAGAGCCATTGATTTTAACTCCAGTAAATTGTTCTTCTACAGTGGCCAGAACACTCATGTAGTTGCCATACTTTTTATTGGGCAAAAAGGCAGCGTAATCTTTAACATTGAAATCTAGCTTAGCTTTACCTTTAACCATATCAGCGGTTTTAATGAGAGCAGTTGGATTCTTTTTGGTAGCAGCATCTGAATCAGAGGATTCATAATAAAAGCCAGTATCCAGAATTAAAATCACAGTAACTTTGCCATCTAAAGGCTTGCCATAGGTATAGCTAAAATAAGTAAAATTTTAGAATTAATAAAAGTAATCATGTAGTTGTAGTTGTTAAGAACTTACTTGGCTCTTACCACCACCTGCATATCACCATCCTTTACAGATACCGCTTCCGTAGATTCTACTTTAACTACAAATTTGGGTAAAACATATTTATCCACCTCAAAGTAGGCTATACGATCGTAATGGCCACCATTCTTAACACCCAATTGCCATCCGCCGGTAACAGGAAACTCTGATACTTTAAATTTGCCAGTATAGACTCCCTTGATGACTTTAAAATCGCGTATCTCTTTAATTCTATTACGTTTGCCATCTTCAAACCAAATCACAGCATCCTTTTCCGGCTCTGCTGGTCTCAAATCCTTATCCAAAAATAGCACTCGGAAAAGTATATCATCGCCCGGCTTGTACAAACCCTTATCAGTTTGTATTCTCACATGATTTTGAAATTTTTTATACGACAATTTCGTAGAATTTTTAAAGTCATCCAAGCAATTGATACCCTGGGCAGTTAAATTATAGTCACCCCTTTCTAAAATGGGTAAATCGAATTCTATATTTTTTACTTCATCCTGAGCAAAGTCTACAATTTTAGAGTCATTGTAGGAAGGACCCGTTATGCCCACTTTTATTTGACAGGGCTGAGAGTTACTATAATGTACTGCTACAGCTGCTGTATATTTCTCATTCGAATAAATGGTACCCGGTGCGATAACAGTGTATTTGCTACAATACAAATAAAAAAATAAAGTGAGCGTTTTTTTTTATATATATTTATATATATATTTTTTTTTTTAATTTTTTTTTAATGTGTTGAGTAATCAGTAATAAGTTCAATTTTATTAGAAAATACAATGTTGTTGTTTTTTTTTCTTCTCAAACATTTCCACAGCTTAGATATGTTGTGATGGTGGGCGCAGAGGTCAAATCTTATCACTGCTCGTTTGTCTTATTTTGTTCAGCTCATATTTTTCTTGATTTTTTTTTGCTTTTGTGTTTGAACAAAAATTCAAGCAGCTGTCAGTTATTATTTCTGTTTATTTTTTTTTCCATATGTTTTTAACAAAAATTCTCAAAAGTCTGAGGGCAAATTTCGGCATGTAAATTTCCAACGAAACCTGGAAACTAATTTAAATAGAAATTTCGATCGATAGGGAATGCCTTGATTCGTTTGCTTGTTATTTGAGTTTTTTAGGTGTACCTGTGCTTAAAAATTTCCCAGCTTTCCCTTAGCTAACTTGAGCATGTCACAAAAGCTCTATTCTGGCAAACGTGACCAAACAAATTAAACGTAATAAAAATAAAACAAATTTTTAAATTTACCCAGTGAAGTTTGTAAATTTTGGTTAAATAAATTTGAAAAATTAATTTTTTTTTTCCAACTTCAAATTCCTTTATAAACGAAAACCATCACCAAGGGATATAAGCGCACCGCGATCTTTAAAGATCTATAGTTCAGAAAAACCATATATTCAAGAAAATTAAAGCCGATTTAAGAAAAACCAAGTGAATTTTTTTTTTTTTTTTTTTTTTTTTTTTTTTTTTTTTTTTTTTTTTTTTTTTATTTCAGTGCGCTACACTGAAATACTTTTATATTGGAGAGGTCATTTGATATTTTCATTGAGCTTTTTTAAGGTGTTACTGAACTCATCTAAAAGCCTTCAAATAATAGATATCTTGGATTGGTTTCATAAACAAATTTAACACAATTTAGGTTTGAAAAAAAAATATAAAAAGGTTTCAGGGTGAGGTGTGATCTAACTTATTAAATCAAAGTCAATCTCTCAAGGCCAGTACTAATGCAGCATCGTAACACATTCAAATAAATACTTAAACAAACCCGGTTTTTTTTTAATAAACATTAAATCGCTTTAAAAGCTTCAACACTTCAAGCTACTTAATTCATGTTCTTCATCATCATAATGATGTTTTTTTTTTTTTTTTTTTATATACAAAAAATTTACTAAAAATTTTTTCCCCCAATAACTACGGGCTTATTTTATCGTTTTACTTTTCTTTTTTTTTTTCCTTTTCAAACAAATTTGTCATGTTTTTAACACTTTTATCACAAGGAGGGGCTTTTATTGTCAATTGTTAAGCAATTGCTTTAAATGTGCGTGTATAAAAATGGAAATGTGTATGTTTTAAACATTAATAAATTAATATTTATGAGGACGAGGCTTAAAAAAAATTTATCTCGTTTTTTTTTTAAGTTTCAATTTGTTTCATTTTATTTTCTGTGAAATTTGGCCCACAAAAAAGAAGAAAAATAAAACAAAGATTAAAATCATTTCATTTCGCTTGCATTCATTTTTCTGAAGTTTTTTTTTGGTCATTATTTTTGTTTAAATCTTGCTTTAAAATTATTCATTTATGCAGCAGCAAGCTGTATTATTTCATATTAATTTGCACGTATTTTATTACGGCTCGGCGTGTCAATTGTGTCATCAATATTTAAACAAAAATAACACAAAATAAAAGATTTTTGTTAAACGAAACTTTAGCAAACAAAAAATAAATCAAATTTAAAATCATTAATTTTGTTAAAAGCGGCACCGTTTGTGCGGTAGAAATGTTTTTTTCTCTGCATGCAAATTATTTTAATAATTTTTTTTAAGAAGTTTATGGTTTTTTAGTGTGTCATTTTTAATTTTTTTCTTGTTTTAAAAAAATTAGCATTTGAATTATTGGCCCCTAATCGTAATCACACTAAAGTCGGAATTTTTTTAAAAACATTTTTAAATTCCAGAAATTCTTATGAATAAAAGTCAGCTCTTAATAAAAGCCTACTTTTTTGTGACTATGATTTTGGCCCCTTAAGTTTAATTCATTATTAAAATTAACACAACTTTGTACTAATAAGATTTGCTGATGAGCTGCAGCAGTATTTGAGAAATTTTTACCATTTAGCTTAACTGTCCTACAAATAATTTTAATAAATTTTAGTTTATTTAATTAAAATAACTTTGATTAACACAACTTTGTAATAATAAAGATTGCTGATGAGCTGCAGGAGTGTTAGAGAAATCATTAATAGTTAGCTTAGTTATCCTACAAATACATTTAAAAATTGAAAGTAATTTGTTATTGTCCTTATGGGCTATAATTGCACCATGGCCTTTAAGATCTATTGTGCACCCCAATTCCTAACTAATTACAATCCGAGACTCCTTACGAATCTGGTAACTGTTGTAGAACTAATTTTGCCTAGATCTTCTGGCAGCAATGCTCCACTAACTAAGCAGGTTATTCTACACCTTGCCACTGCTGGACACTCACAGAGAACATGTTCCGACGTTTCTTATACTTTCCGACAGAAACGACATTAGTCGTCTTGTATAACAACGATTTTAGCTCAACCTAGAGTTTCATTTTATTTCTGCTGAATCTTAAAACAACTTCTGGCCTAATGGGCTCTGTCATCTTCCATTTTGGATCCATCAGTATACCACAGTAGTAGCATTTTCCTGGTGACGTAAATGAGCAGCGTAGAAATTTGTTAAATTTAATATTTTCTCGAATGTGACTATTTGTTCTCTGATATAAAATTCTTTGATCTTTTTTTTCCGCTTTTCACTTGTTTACTTTTATGAAACTTTCTGGTTCTACCCCAATTAATTCTTTTCAGAATTCATATAAATTTGTCATTTAGCAAGCAACTAATTTAAACATTGCGTGCATTTTATAATTATTTTTCATATGCAAATTTGTTTGTATCTTTTTTTTTTTTTGATTTTTATCATTGACTGAATAATTCAAGTGCAAGTTTAAACTCATTTAGTAAAATGCAGCAGAAAAAACAAAATGCCAAAGTAAGTAATTGCTATAATTTGTTGAAAATCAAATTTTGTATTTTACTATGCAGACACAAATGGGTTAATTACTAGTTAGTTAGTTAAGCTTGAGTTGTAGCTAAATAGAGGAGTGCTTAATTATTTATTGGCTAAATACATACAAACGCACATAAAATATTTATTTTTTTTATAATTTTTTTTTTAATAATTTTTTTTTTTTTTTGCCAGTTTAAAGTAATAAAAACGCATGTTGTCAATGCTACTACCCTGGCACGTGATTTATTTTTCAGAACTTAAAACAAAAAATATAAATAAAATAAAAATAAAAATCATAAATCAAGCAAAAGTTGTGACAAGCTTTTGCAATTTGGCTTAAACTAAATGATAATAAAAATGTTTGGTATTAAATTATTTTATTTTATTTTTGTAAAATAAACTTTAACAGCATTTTAATTGTATTTTTATTTATTCATTTCTAGCATAAAATACTTTTAATTTATTTCCCTGCAATTTGTATAAAATTTGAATAAAAATTTTATTTGATAGTGAAAAGCTGCTACTGTAACTGATTTAAAATTAATTGAAAATAGAAATAAAAAAAAAAATTATAACAGCAAATTAATTAAGTTATTATTTTTGCAAGTGATATAAGTCCACTTAATAAACAAAATTAATTGGCGATTCACTAAAATCACCTCGGATTGATTTTTTTTTATTAAAAGTGGACTTATACCACTTTCAAAACCAGCAGCTCAAATATTAGTTTATTTAGTTTAATTGAAAATCCTTAAAAACTCATTAAAATCACCTCGGTTAATTTTTTTTTATTGACTGCCATTTTTGAAAATTTATTCAATTCTGGCTGAAAGTTAAGTTTTGTCTAAAAATGAAGTTGAAATCTAACTACACATCACCTTATTTCTTTTAGTTATTTATAAATTATTTGGAAATGAATTTAAGGAAATCCCAAGTTAGATTAAACCTTGTTTAAAGTAGAATTTCCAAAAAACCCAAAGCTGTGACTCGTATTCAAGAAAACAAAACCTTTTATTTTCAGTTTTTGTTTATTTTTTTTATTAACAAACAACTGAAAGGCATTTTTAAAAACAAAATCCCCGGCAATTATTGGCAAATATTTTTAAGTCAGTGCACAGATTTATTTATCAGTAACTTGTCAAACAAGGCACTGTGGGTTAGTTGGTTAGTGGAGCTGCTTTTCAAAATTTGTATTTTCCTCTCAAATCCTTAAAAATATTTTCGAGTTAATTAATTACAAAAAATTAATTAAAAAAGCAAGTTGGTGTCACTTAAAGTAAAGAAATTATTCACCGACTAAAATTATTTAAAAAAATTTTTTAAAAATATATTTTCTTTTAATAAAATTAAAAAAAAATTAATTATATATTTATGTATAAAAAATTAAAAAAAATTAAAAATATATTTTTAGTTTTCTGTAAAGAATTTTTGTAAATACAGTTTTTATTTATAAAAATTTTATTAATTTTTTTAATAATTATATAAAAAAATATTTTTTTTTAAATATATTTTCTTTTAATAAAATAAGAATTTTTTTTTTATAAAAAAAAAATTCAAAATATTTTTTTATATAAAACAAAATTAAAATTATTTTTTTATATGAAAAAAAAAAATTAAAAATATTTTTTTATATAAAAAAAAAATTAAAATTATTTTTTTATATGAAAAAAAAACAACAAAATATTTTTTTATATAAAAAAAATTAAAATAATTTTTTTATATAAAAAAAAAAAATTAAAAATATTTTTTTATATATAAAAAATTATAAATATTTTTTTTAAAATATATTTTAATAAAGTAGAATTTTTATATAAAAAATAAAAAATATATTTTTAACTTTGTATAAAAGAAATTACAGGGATTTTTTTTTTTAATTTTTTATTTATAAACATTTTACTAATTTTTTTTAAATAAATTTTTTATTTATAAAAATTTAATTAATTTTTTTTTTAAATAATTAAAAAAATATTTTTTTTAAATAATTAAAAAAATATTTTTTTTTAAATAACAAAACTTAAATAATATCTTAAATGTTTTTCAACTTCACCCACTGTGCGTACTAGCGTCGTTACTATGTTTACGTATGCTAATATTTAGTTAGTTTTCAAACACAGAGTGGGAATTTCCAATTCATTTACTTGAATTCAAGTAAAACAACAACAACAAAAGTAAAAAAAAAAAATACTGAGCTCATATTGAATTAAATAATTTTAATTATTTAGCTAATTATAATAATTTTGAGAAAAAAGCAACAAGTTAATTAAAATTAATCTCTCTTAGTACTTACCCTTGGTTAGCACTGGCATATGCAATGATTTGCATTAAACCCACAACGAGACTGAATCTCAAAAGCATGGCTCAGCCGTTGTTTTAATGAAATTTTATTTACCGGCTAAATTAACACTTAAATAATGTATGTCTGTCTGTATAAAACTTATAATTTTTTCTTTTTTTTTAAATTTTAATTAAATATAAAATAATTTTTTTTTCTCAATTCACTATCGATCTTAGTGTCTGAACAGTTAAGCAAAGACTGACCGCAAATTGTTAGTGATTCTTTAATTTAAGGTTTTTTTTCGTTTGTGTTTGTTGTGATATTTTGTATTGATTGTGTACAGTTTGCTCTCGATACTCAAAAACAGGTGGTAGATGAAAAAAAAACCGAACAAAAACAAAGACAAAAATCAAAACAAACACGCCATAAAACAACTCAATTACATTTAATAGTAATAAAAACAACAGCAACAACAACAATAATATTGATTGTTGGTGTATTTACTATTCAAGCTGCTGTTGTTGTTATTGTTGTTGTTGCTGGTTGAATTGATTTTGTTAGCACTAAAAAAGTATTGTTTTTGTTTTTGTTTTTGTCTCCTTCATTTGTTTTTAATTTTAATTTTTGTTTTATTCTCATTGAAGCCAGAGTTGGGGTTAACAGTTCACTCGATTTTATGGAAAAAACCCCAAAATTTTTTTTTTCTAAATAATGCGTGTGATAAAAATGTTATTCTTTTTTTAATCAACATAATAAACATTATCAAATTTAAGAAAAACGATTTTACGTTAACACAATACATAATGAAAAAATATAAAACAATTTTTGTTTACATGTGAAATGAATTTAAAATTTCTATAAATTGCTTTATTAAAATTTTTGTTTAATTAAATTCAAAATAAAAATTTTAATTAACTTATTTTTAAATATAAAATTAAAAATATATTTTAGTTCAAAAATTAAAACAATTTTTTATTTAAAGAAATTTTTATTGAAAAAAATTTTAACCATTTTTTACTTAAAGACATTTTGTAAACTTTAAAAAAATTAAGCAAAAAAAAATTTTTTATAAAAAAAAAAAAATATTTTTTAATTAAATAAATTTATGAACAAAAAAAAATTAAAAATATTATTTAATTAAATAAATTTCAATATAAAAAACTAACAATATTTTTTAATTAAATAAAATTTTCTATAAAATATTTTTTAATTGCAAACATTTGTATAAAAATTTAAAAATATTTTTTAATTGCAAACATTTAAAAATTTAAAAAAGTTTTTAATTAAAGAATTTTTTATTTAAAAAAATATATTGTTTAATTTTTAAAAATTTTTATTTAAAAAAATAAATTTTTCTATAAAAATTAAAAACCATGCTTAAGTTAAATAAATTTTTGTTTCAATTAAATAATTTTTTTTTATAAAAATTTAAAAAATTTTTTAATTGAAAACATATTTGTAAACAAAACTTAAAAAAATTTAATAAAAAATTTTTGAATTAAATAAGTTTCTATATAAAAAAATTTTAAATATTTTTTAATTAAATAAATTAAAAATATTTTTTTTTTAAATATTTTATATATTTTAATTAAATAACTTTTTATTTAAACATATTTTTTATTACAAACATTTAACAAAATAAATTAAGATATGTTTTATTAAAAAAGTTTTTTATAACAAGTTGAAAAACATTTTTAATTAAATAAATTTTTATTTAAAAAAAATTAAAAATAAATTTTTATTAAAAAAAATTAAAAATAATTAAAAAATTTTATATAAAAATATTTTTTAATTAAATAAATTTTTATAATTATTTAATAAATTTTTATTTAAAAAAAATTAAAAACATATTTTTTAATTTCTAAAATTTTATATAAAAAATTAAAAATATTTTGTAACTAAATAAATTTTTATAATAAAAATTTTAAACATTTTTTAATTAAAAAAAATTTATTAATAAAAAATGAAAACAATGTTTTAAATAAATAAATTTTATAAAAGAAATAAAAATATTTTTTAATTAAATAATAAAAAAATAAAAATAAGAAAATTTTATAAAATAACAAACTTTTATAAAATAATAAAAATATTTTCTAATTAAATAATTTAAAAAAATTACTATATATTTTAATTAAAAAATTAAAAATAAATTTAGTCAATAAAATTTTTAATATAAAATTAAAAACATTTTTTAATTAAATGATTTTTTTATAATTAATTAATTTGAGCTTAGTCTTGATACTTAAAAATGTTTTTGTTTTATTATTTATTATTTTCAATATTTCGCTTTCCTGTGGAAAGCTTCTTCAGGAAAATTATAAATATTAATAATAATTAATTATATATAAATAAAAAGTCTTAAATAATAATTATATAAATTTAATATAAATGATTTTTTTTTAATTAAAAATATTTTTTCATTAAATAAAGTTATAAATAAAAAATTAAAATATTTTTTAGTTACAAAAATTAACAAAAAAAGTTGCTTAATTAAATAAATTTTTATATAAAAAATTAAGAATATTTAAATGATTTTTGGTATAAAAATATTTTTTTTACCTAAAGAGGCTACTAAAGCAACCAGCCTCTTTTCAAACCCACGCTTAAATATACCTCCCAGGTGCCTTTCCAGCCCCTTTGGTTTTTAATAATTTAACATATTCTATGCTACCGGTAGACCATCTTGTGCTCATTGCGCTATCTCTTGGTACCCATCATATGCTCATCAGTCAGCCAGTGTTTGTCTGACTGTATGTTGCTCATACTATACACAAGGTATACGACAGCCTCAGTATTTTCCAGCCTTCGCCATTCGCAATTCTTTGTTAGTTACACGACATCTGCAGTTATTTTATACCTTTACTATTTGCAGCATATTATTGGGCTATGATCGCACCTCGACCTTTAAGATCTATTGTGCAGTTGCAGCATATTGCTGTAACATTTCTGACCCTCCCCTTGCTTTAGTAATTTTATTTGGCAATCCTGTTGTAAAGTAAACATTACAAATTTGTGTTTGCTGTTCGGGGTTTTTTTATTATAATTTTTGTTGTTGTTGTTTTGAATTATTCTTTCCGGTTGTTTTTGTTGTTGCTGTTTTTATTTAACGTATTGTTAACAAATCTTTTAACAAGACTTTGTTAGTAAAAAATTTCAATGTGTTTTTTTATTTGTATTTTTTTATAATTCAAATGTTTTTGTTCTTTTTTTTTTGTGTGTGTTTAATTAATATTTACTTTATCTCTATTTCATTAACCCCGACAAAACAGCACACATAGGCCTACATACGTGCGCACTGCGTTTACTCTCTTAAATTTTTTTTATTGAATTTGTATGCCAGCGAGAGTAATTTTTTCTGAACAAAAGTCTAGTTTTGTTTTAAATACAACATTAATTAGAAAATACTTATCTCCCTGAAAAACATCTTAGATAAACAAACAAACCTAAATTAGAGCGGCAAGCGTTTTTTTTTTTTTAACTGTAAAAATTTTTCATGTTCATACAAATAACAGGGGGGAAGGTTGAGCAATTGGAAAATACGATTTAGAAATTTAAAATTTTTTATTATTTAGGTTTGCCATTTCAACAAATTTATTTAGTTGGGTTTGAAAGAATGGCTGATTTCTTTAAGTGACAGACCAGAGCATCAAATAGAATCATACGATTCTCTTGCTCTTTTTCAAATTTAATTTTTTTTTTACCAGTTTGAAGGCAAGTTAAAGGACTATTAAAGTACTCGATTAAATTTTTAAATGCTGCTGTCGTCTATGGGCCGCTTTAGATGCTGTAACTGTGATAATTATGGAAGAGAAAAAAAGAAAAATGAGAGAGATGGCGGTACAAAAACTTGTAAAAGCGATAAAGCAGCCGCGACAGAAATCGAGAAGTAACAGTAGTAGAAGAGTGAATTTTTGAACCAACAAATAACAAATTTAGTTGTACAGCCTTTGGCTGTAACTCTTCCAATCTTCAATAATTAACCTTCAAATTTAATTAGAAATTTAAAATCGATATGATTTTGTAATTCAATTTAATAATTTTAAAATGGAACTTGTTCCCTCTACGACTTCATTCAACTTCATTTATATGAACTCATAAGCAAAAAAGAATTCTGATACTCTTCGTCAGTAGGAAATAGAATATTAAAATAATAATTAAACAAATATTTGGATTTTTTTTTAATTTCCAAGAACACACGAGTTATTTACAATGTAACCATTTTTTTAATGATTTTTTTCTATTATTTTTTTTTCTGTTTTTGTTGTTCACGTCATTGAATTCGTTTTGCAGGAGGAAAAAAAAGAAAACTTTTTTTTTTATACATTTAGAACTTAATTGCTTAGTCACATTTTAGTTAATATTCAAATAATAATTATTATAACAAAAAAAAATTTAAACAATAATCTAAAATTGATCTGACATTTGTAAAAGCAGTAAAATTATAAAAAAAAATAAATTATATAAAAAAACTGCCTGAGGCTGTAACGACTTTTCTATGACCTTCACTGAAACATGTAGTGAAGTTGCCTGTATTGGAATGGCTGCTTTGCTAAGCATCAAACGCTTTGCAGTGCAACCTTGTGACTTGTCTGCCTCTTTTTTCTTATCAAAGACAAGAGTTTTTGTCTCGTAGCTTTCCAAGTTTTTAGTAATCCAGTGTAGAGTCTACTAAGATAGCTTCTGGTCTAATACGTTGGGAGGTTAATGCTTCTTATTGGCTACCATTGACCTATTTAACTCTTCCAATAATCTTGAAGACCTAATTTTTTTCTTTAATGAAATTATTGTTTGTCCTTTGAAAGCTTCCTAAGCCAAAAAGTCAGCATAACATTTGGTTTAATACCTTAAGAAATTAATGAATCTTAATAACTGTCGCCTATCTATTTAGACTCTCCAGTAATCCTAAAAAGCCCATTTTTCCCTGAATAAAGTTTTATCAAGACAATTTTAAGTTCGACATCAGATACGTTAGACGGTTAATGATTCTTATTGACTGCCGTCGTCTTCTCCCGTAGTCATGAAGGCCTCATTTTTCACTGAAAAAAGTTATTGTCAAGGCCCCCATAGAAATGATAAGATTCAGAATAGCCTCGGGCTTAATAAGTTAGGGGATTAATGATTCTTATTGAATCCTGTCGGTTTATTTGGCTCCTCTGGGCCTATGACAGAATTTTAACATTCAGAATAGCCTCTGGTTTAATACGTTTGAGTATTAATGATTCTTATTAACTGCTGCCTAATCACTTGGGCTCTCCAGTAATCCTAAAAACTTTATTTTTACTTGAATGAAGTTATTGTTAAAACAAATTTTAAGTTAGACATCGGAATGTTTAGGTTCATCTGTGGTTTAATACGTTAGAGGGTTAATGATTCTTATTGACTGCCATCGGTCGACTTGGCTTCTCTAGTAGTCGTGAAGAGCTCAGTTTTCCCTGAATAAAGTAATTATTTGTTGTTTAAAAGCGTCTCAGGCTTATAAAAAATTGTCAAGGTCCCTTTTAGTCGTTATAAAACTCAGCATAGCTTTTTATTTAACACGTTAGAGAGTTAATGATTTTCATTAAGTATCGCCTGCCCCCTTTTACTCTCCATAAATCCAAAAACCTTGTTTTTCTCTGAATGAAGTTATTGTAAAAGCCAAATTTTAAGGTAGACAGCAGAATGTTTGAGTTCATCATAACCTTTGGCTTAATACGTTAGAGGGTTAATGATTCTTGTGGATTGCCATCGGTCTACTTGGCTTCTCCAGTATTTATGAAAACTTAATTTTTTCCTTAATAAAATTATTGATTGTCCTTTAAAATCGTCTTAGGCTTATGAAAAGCCTTTTATTTAATGCGTTAGAGGGTTAATGATTCTGTAGAGTTAATTTTTCCTTAAGTAAAGCATTCTAGCCGAGGCCTGTTTAAGTCATATAGTTTAGCATTTCATTGACTAAATAGATTTCAGATACCTTAAGGGAAACGAATTTCTCTCTGCTAAAGCATTCAACAGTTTCTAGAAACCCAAACGATGCTCAATCGAAAGCAGTGGCTTGTTTATGTAGCATAAATTCAACTCCGCTAGTTTTTTTTATAATTAAATATTAAACTGAATTACAAACTCTTGGCCCAACTCGAACTATTTTTTTTTATTAATATTTTTTTTTAAAGTGAAGGATAGATAAATTTAATAAAACCAATTGTCAGGTTTCACTTGCATGAATATTAAAATAAATTGCAAAAATTAATTGTTATTTTCTTTATGCTTTTTTTTTTGTTTTTTAATTTATTTTAAAATTATATTTAATATAAACACGTTCGTTTGTGAAATTATGACGTTTAACTATTTGTTGCTAATTAAATTGAAAATGGAATGCTAGCCGAATGATAAATACGTGTTAAATAGAAAATTAAAGTTGTATTTTTCAAATTCAAAACAGATACTTCCTTAGCCTTTTATAACACGGTACAACAAAATCGAATTTAAAAAAAAAAAAAAAAAAAAAAAACAAGTATCTGACCACTGATTTTGGTAGAAGGGACCAAAAAAATTTACACGTGTATCAGGGTTTTAAAAGTTTGCTTAAAGGCTTGGAGTTTCTGTTTTTTTGTTTTTTTTAATTTTGGTGACGTCTTCGGTGACTTCTTGATTCTATTTCTAATTTTAGCCATTTATGATAATGGCCTGGCCAATATCCTTGTCAGCCATTTTATGATTTAATGAATGCTAAAGCTTTTCATGATGATTTAATAAGGCAGTTTTAATAAATTCATAAAAATGGTTTATTTTCATCAACTGCTAAATTTCAAAGTGCCTTTGCCCAGCACAATGAAACGTCAAATGTTTCATATTTCGTTGTTTGGTGCTAGTAAAATCTTTAAATGTTAATAAAAATTTAAGGCCCTAAGAAAACTTGTTGTTTTTTTAGTTAGTATCAGCATATTGTCCAAACAAAGTTGTATTGAGATGAACATATTTATTTGTAGACGAAGTGAAGTGTTGACTTTAAATCACATAATTCTTAATATTTTTATAAATATTATGAACACATACACACACACACACACACCCAGACAGAAAGATAGATGAAGCCATATTCGAACACAAACACAAACAAAAACTTGTAACTACCGCATACAAGCTAGTGGAAGTAGAGATAGAGAAACCAGACAGACTAACAAGCCAGAGCAACCAGTAAATACAGCTTAAAACATACAAACATATGGCTGTCTAAACGGCTGTATGAGTATGAGTGTGTGTGTGTGTGTGTGCTTGTGTTTGTATTTAAGTTTACCAAAATAATAAAAAGCCATTGTAAAGACAGACAACTATTTGTATGTAGAATTCATGTAGACTCTGGGCGAACAAGAAAATCTTTGTTCAAAAAATAAAAAAAAAGAGGAAAATTGTAATTCCCATTTCCCATAAGCCAGTATTTAAAAAGACACAAATTTAAGCAAAGATAACAATCCGGGACGGAACGCAAATAAAAATAACAAAAATCTAGTGACAAAACACCATAAATACTTGACTTCCTCTAAGTCCTTTTGCTTGTTTCCTGGCATAAGCACCAGCACAGCACCAAAGCACAGAAAAACAAACTTAAGAGTAGAGCGAATGAGAGAGAGAAAATAAGCAGCTTCATAAATTTTATTTAAATATTTGACACATTTATTTTATTGTCATTGTCCTTATACAAACAGCAAAATTAAGCAAAAAAAAAAAAAAAAAATAATAATAAAAAAACCTTAAAGTTTTTACAAGCCCCTTAAGTAGTTATATTTCACTTAAAAAAGCTAATAATTTTGATTTATTTTATTACAAGTTGTTGTTTTATTAAAAATATAAAAAAAAAATTCTTCTCAAAACTCCTGTTGAAGCTGGGCAAAATTTAATTTGGTTTTAAAAAATCATAATTAACTAACATTTACTTAAATTATGTTTGCTATGTTCATTTGCAAAAGCACACTTGTTTAATAAGATTTTTACCGACTTCATATACCAGATTTTACTACTTCCTGGCTGCCATGCTTTGGCTCCTTTTCTTCTTTTAGAAAGAAAATTTCAACTGAATTTGTTTGTGCATTTTGCTGTTATTTTGCGTAAATAAAATTTTGGAATCAAATGCAGAGATAATTTTATGAATTATAGCACATACAGCCACTCCATACACACACTTACTTCAACTTCAACTTCAAAGCCGGCAAGCTGTAAGGCTTGCCTTCCTACATACACTTATAAACAAACATACAACCTGCAAATTGCTTGCTGCAATAAACCAGCCACAAAGACTCTAACTGCTTTAAAGTATCCAAACAGTTATTTTGCTTACGAGTTGCTTTTACTTTCTCTCATAATTTCTTTCTTTCTTATTTTTTTAACTGTGAGTCTTAAAAAAAAATATGGAGTTTTTCGTTCTCACTTGCATCATGTCTAACACATTTGGTAGCTTTTCATTTTAAAGCCGCCACTCCACTCACTCTTATTTAACTTCCAGCAATTCAATCCGTGTTCTTTATGTCTGCAAACAAGTAAATATTTGCCTGAATTTAGTAATATTGACAGGATATTTATCAATTTTTTAAGGAAATAAATAATTTGTATGGGTGTGTGTGTGTGTGTGTCTGTACAACACATACAAACAAGTATAAAGCTTTAAAAAATATGTTAAATTTTTGATAAGAGATTTTCATTTTATGGATTTTGTGAGAACGTGTCGTGTGTAGTTGTATTAAAGCAACGTGTTTTTAAATTTATAAACAAAAAAAAACAACAACAAGAGGAAAGAAAAGCTATAAAGTTACAAAAATAGTTTTAATTTATTATGAATCCCAGATATTAAAAACGTTTTATTTTAATTTTATTTAAAAAAAGTGGGATGCAGATAATGAGTAACATAGTGAAAGACAGAAAGTAAGGGAGGGAGGAAGAGAGGGATGATAGGAGTAAAGCAGAGATTAAAGAATTAAGACAGAAAGAGCAGTCGGAGGGAAGTAAAGTGAGAAAAACAGAGGGGGAGAAATGGATATAGAAATAGAAATAGAGACAGATAGAGATATAGGGAAAGAGAGAGAAAGACAGAGTGTTCGAGATGAAGAGGTAAAAGAAAGAGAGGGAGATAAAGAGAGAGAGAGAGAGAGTGAAGGTGAGGGAGGGAGGATGACAGATATTGAGAGAGATCGTGAGAGGAAGACAAAGAGACAGGCAGTGAGAGAGGGAGGGAGAAGAATTGGGCGAAAAGAAGAGGGATAAAGACAGAGAGAGAGAGAGAGTGGGAGAGAGAGAGTGAGAGAGAGTGGGAGAGAGAGAGTGAGAGAGAGTGGGAGAGAGAGAGTGAGAGAGAGTGGGAGAGAGAGAGTGGGAGAGAGATAGTGAGAGTGAGAGTGAGAGAGAGAGAGTGAGAGTGAGAGTGAGAAAGAGAGTGATAGTCAGAGAGATGAAACCAGAGAGAAAAAGATACAACATTCGGGCATTATTATTTTATTTTAATTAATTTCATGTTAGACTACAAAAATATTTGGCAAAAATATTTGTGGAAAGTATTTGTGTAATGTGACCGCAGCTTTTGAGTTGGAGCTGCATGCTATTTATTGAGTGTATGCAGCCTACTAATTTATCTCTTGTTCTTGAATTCACTAGCTTTAATTTAGAAGTTTTAGAATAAAAGTTTGGATAGTTTTAATAGATTCATAACGCACACTCTGGGAAAGTAAAATCAAAGAAGTAGATAGGGCAAAGGGAAATAAGATGCATATGGGTTGTGCTTTTTTCTCTTTTGACCCAATTTTTTTTTTGCTTTTTAAAATTTGAAAGCTAAAATTTAAGGAAAGATTTTTTTAAATTTAATTCATGTAAAATAATTAGCAACGTAATTTTTTTTCCTTTTGGAAACTAAAATAGTTGAAAGAATTTCAAACACTGCATACAAATTTATGTTTTCTTTCTATTCATTAACGACTTTTAATTAGACTAAAATGTATGTCAATTTAGCAAAGTATTTAAATCTACACACAAGTTAAAAAAACTAGCACAAGAATTGCAAAAAGTTTAATTTAAAAAAAAGTTTTTTTTACAAGCAGACTTGCTAAGTGTGCGAAACTGAATGCCACCATATAAAGCAAATTTGTTAATTATTAAGCAAGACTTTTGGCTGCTTCTAATTCTGTCTAGCCCTCTAAAATCCTTTTTAGTAGAAATAGTCTTGGGAATTTTGTTAAAAATATTATTTTTTTTTTTTAATGTTTTGTGAATATTTTTGTATAACAAAAAGCTTATGAAACTGCACATATTACAGCTTGCTTTGCTGTGGTAAATATTTTTTTTAATTTAATTCTATGTGAATGCCACTGAAATAAATTTTCTTGTAAAACTAGTACATTTTTGCTGCTCACGTTATTGTTTTTCTTGTTCTGTAGTTGTTGTCTGTAAATAACTTAATTTTTTTTGACTTGTTTATTTCGAAATGAAGTAAAAGTTTATTTTATGGTTGAAAAATGTATG
This sequence comes from Thelaira solivaga, assembly GCA_947397855.1. Classification (NCBI taxonomy): domain Eukaryota; kingdom Metazoa; phylum Arthropoda; class Insecta; order Diptera; family Tachinidae; genus Thelaira; species Thelaira solivaga. The sequence continues at coordinate 77,241,218 of OX377611.1, read as the reverse complement.
AAATAATTATAATTATTGTAAGCAAATGAGAAACGAAAAATGAAAAACTAAAAAAAAATGAAAATGAAAAGTAAACTTTTTAAGCCACCAACTAAACTCAGGCTGAATGACTCACTTTGCTGTAGTTGCTTGTTTACAAAGAAGTAAATAACAACAACAAAAAAGGAATGTTATAGTCTTGTTTAACAAGTCAGCGAACTTTTCCTGTTATACAGGATTTCCCTCAAAAATATTTTTATTAAAAAAAAAAAAAAGAAAATTTTGTTTTTCTTAAAAAAAAAAAATAAATAAATAAAAAGAATTTAAGGTAAATAAACATTAAACGAAACACACACACACTCTAACACACTCTCCAGTCTCAGCCATTCAGCCTCTTCTCACATATTTCCTCATACAAAAGTGCTTGCATTAGCAGAAGTAGAATAATATACAAACTGATTTGATGAAGTAAAAGTTTTATTAAAACACAAGACTTGTTATTTAAATAAATAAATGCCAAAAACAATTTACTCAAAAAAAGAAAAACTAGTTTTAAAGAAAACTAAATACTAAATAAAAAAAAGAGCGGCTATTTTTGAAAGTGATACAAGTCCATTAAAAAAAATTAATTGGCCATCATTTTAGTGAGCTAGAGACAATATTTTACTAAAAATAAGGCTGACTCTTTTTTTTTTTAAGTGGACTTATACCAGTTTCAAAAATAACAGCTTAAATAAGATATTTTTGAAATTTTTTTAAAATTCTTTTATTGTTTACAAAGCAAACCAAAGAAGAAATTAATTTTATCAAAAAAAAAAAAAAAAAAAAAAAAAAAAAAAAAAAAAAAAAAAAAAAAAAAAAAAAAAAATGTTGGCTGGGTTTTTTTATATTTTATTCGTTATAATTTTAAAGCCGTCATCTTTAAGTTTCCTAAAAATAAAATAATTGAAAATAGAGCAGTTTTCAATTCTTTTTTGCTCTTATTTTTATATTTCTTCTAAGGCTTTCTTGTATTAATTTTTTTATGCAAGAAATATTTTGCTGGGTTATTTTTATTATACTTTTTGCATTACAATTCTCAAACTGTAAATTTTCTGCTGGGTTTTTAAATCATCAAAAGTCATCAGCTAATGAAGTATATCCACTCATATGAACCTCTTGAACAAGATTAGCTGCCAGTTAGGCTGTAATTTATTTCTTTTTATAACAAAAACAGAAACAGGCATTTAATAAAAATTAAACAATTTTTTTTTTGCATAAAATTTTCTTTTGTTTGCTTTTTCCTCTAGAAATTACTTTTCTTTTAATTTAATTTTGTCTGGTTTACTTTAATGATTTCAAAGCAAAACTCCTTAAGCGCTTTAAAATTGATTTACTTTTGTTTTTTTTTTTTTTTGTAATTTTTTTTTTTGGGTTCTAGGGATTTTAATGTTTATGAGAAAATGTTTTACATTTTTATTTTCCTTCAATTTTTGTTGAAAAAATTTAATAGACTTGTTTACCTCATTTCTGGCTTTTGGCGCTTCGTTACGCTTTTGCATTTACTTGGTGGCTCGGGCATACATTCATCTTACTCCGTGCGTATACTGGTAATGTTTATAAATTGCTGTTGTTGTTGTAGATATTCCTTTTTATTACTATTTTGCTGCTTTCTTTTAAAGGTAAAGTTCAAGATTCTTTGGTTTAGGGGGAAGCAAAAGAGGGTGTTTTTTTGAAACCACGAATCTGTAAGATTTATTTCTTGTTGTTTAGAAGAAGTTTGTTGGGGTGTGTGTGTGTTATTCTTTCTGCATTCATGACTTGTTGTTTTTTATGAATTTTGGCAGCACTAGCAGTGGTTCTTTCGTTGTTGTTTAATTTTGCAAAATGCTAAGTATTACACTTTATACGTGGCTAAAAAAAAAAAGTATGAAAATAAACTTAAAGTTAATGAACCATTATAGTTTGACTATAACTTATTGCTAGTTTTGTGGCCAGAGCAGAGAGCAAAAAAAAAACATTGTTAACTAAATATTTATTGGTAAATTTAAAAAACGTCAGTTTGTAAAAGGAAAGGGCCGAAAAAATATTTTTTTATGCTGTTCAACTGATGATAACTTTAACAAAAGTTTGACATTATTGATTAAGTTTAAGAAAAAATAGAAAATTTTTTATACACTCTTTTTCTTTTGCTCTTTCTTTGCTACCAACTGCTTTAAAGTTTTTCAATTAGTGGAAAAGGTTGAGCTCAAAATATTTCTATTTCCAAAATGTGTTTATGACAGCTTTTTTTTTTTAATATTTTTTAAATATATTTTTTTTTCTTCCTTTTGCATAAAGTGTTTTATTTTACAGTGTGGTTTTGATATTTTTATATTAAAAAGCAAAGGTTGTTTTCGTTTATAAATATTTAAATTAAAAAAAAAAAAAAAATAAATTCTGAATACAAAAAAAAAATTGCTTTGAAATTAAAAAAATAAATAAATTTTAGTTGTCTTTAAAAATTCAAAATTTATAAATAAATAAATTTTTTATCAAGCAACGTTTTACTTTTAAAATTTTGTTCTGTAGATGAAATGAATAAATAATAAATAATTACACCATAGCCGTAGGCACCATAAAACTAGCTTTTATTTAAAGTTTATATTAGATGCCAAAAACAGTCAGCCATTTTAACACACAACTCATTTCTGATTAAGCGGCTGTGATTTAAAGCTATTTCCTTTAAATAACATATAGTTCCTAAAAATATGCTATAGAAATTGCTGTTTTACCTTTAGTAACTTTATTTGTGTGTGCATCATTAATGCAATTTATGAATATTCACCCCTATTCTAATTGTCGTAACCTGAGAGAAATCGCCGTTTGTTTAAAATTTTTTGTAAAAAAATTTTTTTTAAAGTTTATTTTATAAAAAAACACACGTCAATATTGAAAGCAAACGTTCTTACATAATACCAAATATTTATCAACATTAAGAATTTTAATACAGACTTACCAGAAACGATAAAAATTGATGTCGTGTTGTGTCGAATACACTACTGATAACGAAGCTCAGTAACCCATCTTAATAAAAGTTTCAGGTCACTAATGTTGGAAGCCAGTGTCTGCTATATTAAGGCCTTAAAAGACTTTTCACTTCTCTAAGTCCAGTAACTATTTTTTTATGGCCTATTTACTGTATTAAGAAACCCATTTCCTAATCTTAAGCTTTCACAAAATCCAATTTTTTATTTTGAATTAAAAATATAATTTATCACATGCTTGTTACTGTTTAATAAAAATTTAAATAAAAAAAATTGTTTTCTTTTTTTTTAAATCTTTATATTTCTTATCTTAAATTAGTATTTTAATTTATGACCAAAATTTTTTGTTGTAAAATTAATAAAATATTCTGAAGAAAAAAAAAACACAAAAAGATTTAAATGCTACAAATAAATATTTTTGATTTAAATTCCATAAATATAAAATTTGTTTTTTTTTATAAAAAAAAATAACAATTAATACTTCAACAAAGTTTTTGTAAAGCAAATAAATAAATAATATTTTTTATTTATTTTTTTTACTTAAATTTTGTCAATTTATTTCTTAACTCTAAGAAAAGACATACACAAACACACACACACACACACACTAATAAACAATTCTAGTTTATTATTTATTAACATCAACAACTGCTAACTAAGTGCAACTTACTTAAACACTTACAAAAGTTTAGGTAATAAAACAATAAAACAAAAGCTTTTTAAAAGAGCAACTCTCTGTTTGTTACATAAGAAAAAGGAAACAAATTTTTTTTTGTAGTAGATAAATGATTTAAATCACTAACAACAACAACTAACTAACTGTACCCTAAAAGCATGCAATATATTTTCTTCGATTGCATTTATTTTAAGCTTTAGTTTGTTTGTGTTTTTTTTTTATATGGCAATTCGATTTCATGCATCAGAAACTAAAAGAAAAGAAAAATATTTTTTCTTAAAAAGCAGCATCTGATGACCAGTTAGCTGAGCAGTGAAGTGACATCAAAGTTTAATAAATTGAAAATGTATAGTTTGAACGTAAACAAGGCTACTTACGAATCAATAAAGACAAATAGAAATTCTAAAATTCTTTTTTTATAATTTAAAGAAAATTTATTATTTTTAAATAATTTAAATTTTATATTTATTAAACAAAATTTTTTTTATTAAAAGAATCTTTTTAATAATTAAAAAATAAATAGTATATAAATAGTTTTTTTTTATCTTAAAATTTTTTTTATTAAAAAAATTTTTTTTAAATAATTTTGTTAATACCATTTTTTTTTTTTAATTTTTAATAAACATTTAAAAAAATTAAATTAATAAAAAAATTATTAAAAAATTTCTATTAAAAATTTATTTTTTTCAATAATTGGTTTCATAAATTTTTCATTTTCTTTGCAATTTCAGTTGAAATGTTTTTTTTAATTTAATTATCTTTATTATTGGAATATAAATCTTGTTTATTTGACCTTTTTTTATCTGAAAATAAATAAATAAATAAATCTTTATTATTTTTAAATTCCTTCTATTTAATTTACTATTTTTTTTTAATTTTTTTTTTATTAAATCGCAACAATTTTTTTTAAATTAAAAAAATTATAATTTGTTTTTAAAAGAATATTTATTAATATTTTAAATAAAAAAATTTTTTAATTGTTTTTATTTAATTAAAAAAAAATGTAATAAAAAAATTAAAATAAAAAAATTTGAAAAAAATTTTTTTTCAATAATTTAATTTAAAAAATTCTTTTTTTTTATAAAAAAAAATATTTTTAATAAAAAAAAATATTTTTAATAAAAAAAAAATTTTTTTTTATAAAATATTTTTTTTATTAAAAATTTTTTTTAATTAAATTATTAAAAAATATTTTTTTTTATTAAAAATATTTTTGTTAAAAATATTTTTTTTCTTAAAAATATTTTTTATTAAGTTTTTTTTTTTAAATTTTTAGAAAAAAAATTTTTAATTCTTATTTTATTTAAAAAAATTTTTTTTATTGATTTAACTTTCAATTTAAATTAAATTAAAATGAAACAAATTTGAGTCTGTTAAACTAAGCAATAAATAAACTTTCAATTATGCTGGTCAAATATTTCATAACTTTACAACAATTTCCATACTAGAGAAGCACACTTTCTTTATTTTTTTTTGTTATTTTTACAAAAGCAACTAAATTCTTTTTTATAAGCAAGTGTTGGTTGCTCATGAGAGCATGTAAGTGCCTGCCATAACAACTTTTTCTTTAAAACAATTGTTTAGGATGAAAACAGAAAGTTAAGAAAATAAATAAATAACAACACAAACTAACACAAGAAAATAAAGATTTACTGGTACTTGATTGTCTGTGTGTGTTGAATTCTTAAAATAAGTTTTTGTTTTTAGCTAATAAACGTACTTTTTTTTAAAGAACAAAAAGAATTTTTTTTTTTTTAATTGTTGTGAACAAAGAAAAGCCACATAGAAAAAAAATGTCATCTGTACACAGGAAACAACTTTGGTTGAGAGAATTAAAATTGTATGCAATCAAAAATTCATTTGTGATAATAGAATTGTGTTAGTTTCTGCAAAACAAATTCGAATTCTTTAGAACAAAAAAATTCTGTTATTACAACTAAAGTTTTCATTAAAAAAAAACTTTGTGGTCATAATCAAAGTTTTTGGTTGTGATGATAAAAATTTGTTCTTTCAATTTTTATGCTTTTTACAACAGAAAAAAATTCTGTTACCACTTTCGAAATTTTTCACGGCTGTGACAACCAAATTGTTTAGTTATAAGGACAGAAATTTGTATTTTAAATTGATTAAAAATTGTGACTTTCTAAATTAATTGTTTGTTGTTACAATTCAATATTTCGATTATAGCAACTGAATTTTCCAATGGTGAGAGAATTTCCACTCTTCAAGAGCTGAGTGAAGGAATGTTTTTTAATTTATGAAACTACAACAAAAAGTTTCCTTATTTGAGCTGTTATATTTTTTTTTTTAATTATTTAGCGGTCATTTTAGTAAAATGGAGTCTATTGCTCTTATCCAAAACAAAATTAAAGTAGACTTTAAAGTCAATGTTATCGAAATTTTTCAAATAATATTTTCATAAATTTTAGACTCCATTTTATTAAAATATTTGTTGACTATTTTTTTATATATCGACTGGTACCACTTTCAAAAGTAATAGCTCATTTAAGGTGTTAGCAGTCGGATTTATATTTAGAATAATAAAAACGTCGTACTTAGATAAATTGTTTAATTGGCTGCATGTGTAGCAGCAGGAAACTTTTGTTTTACAAATTTATTTTGTAAATTTCTTTTGAAACTAAAAATTAGCTGTTCAAGTATTTAAAAAGTGTTTAAAGTCAAGTTTAGTTATTTAAATACTTAAATCAATTTATCTTGCTGAAAAGTTGTAAAGATCTATTTATGGCTCACATTGGGGTGATAAAGTTTAATCAATTTGCTGGCAGTTACGTTAACAATTCTATTAAGTTGCCATAAAAAATTAGTTTTATTTTTGCAAAAGTTACACAAAAGCTCTTGTAAGAAAAGGTGGCCATAATCAAAGAAAAGATAAAAAAAGAACCAACAAGAAATGAATTGAAATTGTTGACAAAACAGTTTAAAAGCAACAATAGGTGTAAGGAATTCAGTAAAATTAAAGAATGACAAAAAAAGGGTAGTAGCACAGCGAGAGAGATAGAGAGTGAGAGTAAATAAATAAGAGTGAGTGTGTATAGAAATGAAAAATGAAAAAAAATAGAAGAAAAACCATTTCAATCAAGAGGACAAACTTAGATTTCATATTGTGATGAAAGAATTTACTGCTGATGTTGATAATAATGTTGCAGTTGTTGCTGGTAATTGTTATTTGCCATTAGCCACTTGGGGTATTGTAGTTACAATAAACTTCAGCCCTCCACTCCAAATGCAGCAATTGGAAAAATAAAATTCTTCAACAGACCATCATACAAATAATTGTCAACAAATGCTTTCTATTGTATCACTATTATATCTGCTGTGACCTTTTCAATTTGGAAAATAAAAACTTTAACAGTGAAATTGAAAATATTTCACTGAAGATTCATCTCTAGATTTAAATTAGCTTAAGCAAGCAGTTGACATGCTCCATGAAGTAATTAAGCTAAGATGTCACTCTTTAAATAACTTTCATTTCTGTTTTACTTGTCCTCTTGTGAGAGCTAAACGTTTGAAATTAGAGTATAAAGTCAATTACGGTTGTCGAATTAATATATTATATTGTATATAAGGGCCTTTGAGTTCAAAATACTCATGCTATCAGTTACCTATTATTTTTATTGTAGAACGTGTCTTAGTCAGATTGAACTTTTTAAATTTCCTGTAATTATTTTGTTGTGCAAGTGGCAACTCTGAAATTTGACAGCTGTCACAATATTTTTATACCGATAAACCGCTTTAGGAAAGAAGCACGAGTTGTAATTGTCATAGAGCAAACTAAGTGAACTCAAGACTAATTTTTCATTTTCTCCGATGAAGCCTATTTCAATCTGAATTGTCTCTATGAATACCTAAAATTGCAATCCATTAGCAAACAAATGCCATCACAACCACACTGAGAAAGCAACTTACATTGTGAGAACTAAATTTGTTGCCAATCAAAAATTCAGTTGCGATAATCGAATTTTTTAATCGCAACAACAGAAAATTGGTCTTACAGCTTGACATATTTTTGAGAGAACTAAATTTTTAATTGTATTATCGAATTCTGGTTGTTGCAACTAAAAAATGTAATTATCACATCTAAATTTTTGATTGGCAATAAATTTAGTTCTCACAAAAGAAGTTGTTTTCTGTGTGCCGTAATTTTCTGGTGAAGATTTTGTTCAGGTCTAAATTAAAGTGACTGTGAACGGCAGTAGTTACAATAACATGATAAAAGAGTTCTTTCTGGGTAAAACTAATGACATTTATGGCAGCATAAAATTAAAAAGTGCACTCACTCTTATTTGCTGTCACTTACTTTCAGTTTAATATATTTTTGCTTTAAAAGGCTTGAATATTTTGTTGCCCACTGTTTATTTGTCTAAAGCCCCATTTACCTGTAAAGCGAGTGCGGTTTGCCTTGTTTTCTTTTTCTGTTATCCTATTGTTGTTGGCAAAAGTGCTCTTTATTTCACTTAAAAGCCAACAAGCATTTAATTTCAACAACAAAACAATGATCGCATGTCTATTGTTGTTGCTGTTAATGCCTGCTGTTAACAATGCATGAATCAAATCAGTAGGCTAAAATACAGATTGTTCTAAAAGGATTTGTTTTAATGGTGGAATTGTTTGTTGCTTTTGTGTCTGTTTTTTTTTTTGCATTTTTTTTACCTGCAATTTATTCAAACAATTTCAATTTAACAATTTTGTGTTTTGCTTATTGTGAATCGCTCAACTAAAAACAAAAAAAGGCAGAGAGGAAGTGAGTTGTGGTAAGAGAGGTTGTGTTTTAAAATAATTTTTTTTTTATTTTTTAAATAAAAAGTCATATTTTTCTAATTTAATTTTTCTCAAAGAATTTTTTTTTTATAATAAAAAAAATTTTTTTAAACAAAAATATATATATTTTTATTTAAATGAATATTTCATTAAGCTTGTTTCTCTTTATCGATATTTAATTTATAATTATATCCTAAATGTATAAAATACGACCTCAAGCTTAATAAAATAGCCATTTTAATTAAAATGAAAAAGATCAAATAAACTAACAAATAAATATTATTTTTTTGTTCTTTGTTTTGATAAGTTTTTTCTATAAAATTTTTGGTAGAAAAAATGAAACTTTTATGCTATTTTTATAACACAGTTGTGATAATTAAATTTTTTCGTTGTGGTAACCAGAATTCCATAATTTAGACTGAAATTTAATTCTTTCAAAAATATTTTAAGCTGTAAGACTGATTTTCTATTCTCACGATTAAAACATTCGACAGTCACAATTTAAAGTTTTTGATTGGAAACAAAATTTAGTTCTCACAACAGTCAATATTTTGAGTATCTAATTTTCATAAAAAGTTTTACAGGCGACTTGAGTGCCTGTGTTATAAAAACAGCTTTTGCTTAACTCATACTCATACCCTACCGCACACTCTGCTGCCTTAAATTTCATTGCATTTTGAAAATATCAATGTTGCCCGACTGCTGCCCACATTTTGTGAAGCACTAAACAGCATTTCATAAATATGCGTAGTGTCAGCATTATCTAGCTGGGTCTGTTTATGCAATTGTTCTACAGCCTCCAAATAGGCATCATATTTTGCTGAATTTTCAAAATCCTGTTTAAATTCACCATAAAGTTGTTGTATGTTTTTCAAAGGTCGCGATTGTGCATCGTATAAGGAAATGGGAGCTTGAGGTAGCAAGAGAGCCCACTGATCCAAGACATAGTCGGTGAATTCAAAGTTACTGAATAAAAATGCCATCACCAAGTCTAGGCCCTTTTCCTTCAGTCTGCTAAAGATTTCTTTCAAATCATGTTGAGAGCTTTCAGAACTTTGTATCTGTTCATAGTCAACAGCCAAATGATTTTGCAAATAATCATACAGGCGCTGGCGTTTGTTATAGAAATCCTTAATTTTAAGCAGCGTTTCAATTTCTGCTAGAATTTTACGCAAAGCTTCAGAGTGTACGGTGGCTTCCTCCTCCGATTGGGGTTCCAAAACCTCTTGCAATAATTTTCTTATGATGATCAAATAATCATCAATAACATCTGAGCCAGCCTCGTTAACTTTTTGGTAAAGTTCACTGCCAAATTGTGTTACATTTACAGAGACGGTATGATTAGCCTGTTCGCCCACATTATGCTGATCAATGGGCACCAGTTTAGTGCTTTGCGCATAATAATTATGATAAGCCGGTGGTTTTTTGGCTTTTTTGAATTGTTTGCACAAATAATAGTAACGCAATTGATGTATCTCTTCAAAGCTTTCCTCTTGCAAGACAATAAATTTATTTTTTAGTTTTTTCAAAAAATTAACATTCCTCAGGCCGTACATGTTCTCACGGTTGGTGTCTTTGTGCTCTGCCAAATCCAAATACTGTTTGATGAAAACAATTTTCGGCTCCAGCTTTTTTGAATCTAAAGCCAATTTTAGCATCAACTCGAAATCATTTTGGGCATTCAAGGGCTTTTGAATTTCTTTTAAATAATTATTTAAATATTCTAAAGCTGTTGTTGTTATGCTTTCACTAATGTTTTGCAGAAACTCTCTTTGAAAGTTTTTCAAAGTTAATTTAACTTCTTTAGCTGCTGCTAAGGGAAACTGTTTTTTGAAGAAAAATTAATTTTTTTTCAAAGTGTTTAAAAAAATTTAATATTTACCTTAAAGTTTGCTATAAGCAAAAAGTTTACTATAAAAAAAATTAAATTTAAATTAAAATGCCTCATTTTGCTTTAAACCAAACTTGTTTTAGGCCTGTCTGCTCTATGACTGTGAACTGATTATGCAGTTTTGAATTTAAAATTGTTAGTTTGTTTTGTCGTTAAGGTCAGCCGATGTTATCAGTTAAAAATCGTTTTTGTATTTAGAAAAATATTTAAAAAGCAAAAACAAAATTAGAATACATTTTAATGAATATGAAAATGAAGAGCAAGAACTATTTTTAGTATGTGATAAAGGGCTGCACCAACATACTTGAAATGGCTTACAAGCACTGTTTATTATAAAAGAAAACACAAGTGGCTTTCCAATGTGCTTGTATGAGTTCTCTCTCCCGCTCTCTCGCCAGAAAAACTAATTTTTTTTTTCTTGTTTAAACATTCACCACTTCTCTTCATGACAGAATTAGACACGGTAAAGCAAATAAAGCAGCTTTACATTTTTTGCTCTCCATCGTTTTGGCTTCGTAGCTGTCAAAATTTCTTTACATTCTCTGCTCACCATTGCTTTTATGCTCAAAGTACATAGAGAAGTGTGAGTGTGAAATCGAATCTACTTTGAATTTTCTCCTTTTTATAGGTTGTTTTTGTAAGTCAGTGTTTGTTGTAGGCAATGCCTTGCCTTCTATAGTACTGTCATACTTCTGCTCTTCTATAAACATCTAAGTTTAGCTCATTGCATAGCTCAAGCTTACCAAAAAGAGTTTACGTAGACTTAAGTTTAGTATTCAAATTTTTACGCCAGTGCTGTTGCTTTTAGTACCTTCCGAACGAACCATAGAAGATTACGGAATGGGACACATACCATTCTAAAGGGGAGATCGTCTAAGTTTCCAATCTACCACCCAAATACGCAGAAATTACTTTGGATTATTTTTAAATTTTTTTTTGAAATTTCCATATACCCTAGTGATGTTGTTCTGAAGGACTTAAGCGACTTCCGGACGAACCATTAAATATTAAGGGATAGGACACATATCATTTTAAAGCGAAGGTCGTTCAGATTTGAATTCTACGCAAATACTCCGAAAGTACTTTGAATTATTTTTAAAAATTTAGTGCTGTTGCACTGGAAATCGTATTCCACCGCATTAATTTTAGTATTGAGCCCCAGCCATATAGAGAAAAATTACCTTCGGTAGTGAGAACTAAATTTCTTAGCAAATTAAAAGATTAAATTTTTTCAGTTACATTTACCAAAATTCGTCAATACAGACTAAAACTTAGTTCTCTTGAAAATATTTCAAGCTATAAAACTGATTTTCTATTGTCACAATTAAAAAATTCCTGTAACACAACTGAGTTTTTAAAGGTTATGAAATTTTGTTCTCACAACCGAAGTTGTTTTCATTAATTAACTTGTGAGTGTCATAGTTTTGCTGGAAGTCCTTACAAATTCAAACATAAAAATTTCAACGTTTCAAACTCTGGATTTTTTGTATATTAAACAATTTAAACACACACACACACACTCAATTATATATTTTTTTTTTGCTTTTTGGTATTCATTTTAATAATTTAATTATTCCATTAAAATAAATCCGCAACAGAATTTTTTTGGTCCATATGAAAAATTAACAAAATCCGAAATGAGAAATTATTTTTTTTATGAAACTTTGCTATTTTATTGTTGTTGTTGTTGGTAAATAAATATGAAAACAAACCAAAGAAAGAGAAAAGGTTTCCCGCAAACACATAAAAAAATCAAAGCCAGCAAAAGCATTAATAATAAGCCAACTATAGCCTGCCAAAAATTAGGTTTGTTAACTTAATTGCATGAAACTTGTAAGAGAAGGATCACACCACACAGGAAAGCAAAAATGTTGCTGATGGGATAAATAACTCAAATTAATCTTTTTTTAAAAGCAGAAAAAGTTCAATGCCTTAAGAAAAACCCTGAAAAAATTACGGCAAAAATTTAATTGAATTTTAAAATCTACAAAAAATCATTTAAGGCACAGTGAGGCAAATTAAATAAAAAATTAAATAAAAAAAATAGGCAAGATATAAAGATGGGATATAAATTAAATGATTTTTAAAATTCATTTAAGACACAGTGGAGCAAATATTAAAGATTTTGAAAAAAAATTGGTTACGAAAAAAGGATGGAGTAAAAATTAAATTGAATTTTAAAATTTATAAAAAATAATTTAAGGCACAGTGAGTTACATACGAGTATTACCCTGGAAAACAACAAAAAATAAAAACATTCTTTCTTATTACGGTTGTCGAAGTCGTAATGAAAACAAAGAAATGTGGCAACGCTACCGATATGTTTTATATTGATGCTCTCGAACGTCGACTACAACTTCGACAACCGTAATAAGGCCTATTTAGACTTTTAAATCTAAGTGAAATAAAGAAAAAATATTTAAAAATAAATATATTCACCCATTGTGCAGTGTATATAAAGGATGCCCCAGTAAGAATGAACTTTTTCATTTCATGCTGCAATAAATCGATTTTTTCACACGATTTGTACTAAGTGGTGCCGGCTTGCTGAAACTACATGCCCAGTTAAGACCACAAGAACTCCCTTTCTGTAACGAATGCGGCTCACTGTCATCGTTATTTCAGCCTCATTTTCAAAACAGCATGTCTTGGCCAAAATTCTTACCAGCTTCTTGCTTATTGTGGGTGCATGGATTTTCTAGGCCCCAAATTTTAACAATTTTGTGTTCATGAAGCCATTCAGATGGAAGTGCGCTTTACCAGAGAAGATGATTTTTTTTTATCAAGTTGGCATTGACTTCACTACAGGTCTTTTTTACAATCCAATAAAAAAAAGTAACAAATCTCTAAAAAAATTATTTCTATTTCAAAAAGAAAAAGTGCACTATTACTGGAACACCCTTTACAAGTGCGTTTTGCTTATTTGCTGTTAAAGCTTTTTGTGAAGGAAAATTGTATAGCTGTGTTGTGTGCACTCATGCGTGTGTCCACCAACTAACATTAAATAAACACTCGGTCAGACTCACGCACACTTACGCGCATACAAAAAGAAAAAGCAAATAAATTAGATACAAACAAAAAACAAAATATAAGATAGAAAATGTATAAATAAACCATCAAATAAATAAATACACCCAAGCACACATACACATACAAACATATAAAAATATCCCCCAAAACAAGCTAAACCAATTGACCTGTTTGGTGCAATAAAATTCTCAAAAAAATTCTATCAGGAATATCAGAACATTTTCAGAGATTAAATGTGTTAACAAAGAGTTAATTCAGCTTATATTTTTCTGCTTGAATTAATAATTCTTTGAAAAAAAATTTTTTTTTTTAAATTTCCGACACAAATTATTAGAAAATTATTTGTTAGGAAAGAGTTATTTAAGCTTATGAAGGCTCATCAGGAAACCTTGCTCTTAATTTTAATATTGAATTTATTTTTAATTGACAAAAAAAAATATTCTTGTAAAGAGATTAGTAAATTGCCATGAAAATCTAACTTTGTCACTGATAAGTCAAAGTTAAATACAACCGCTTGCTGTATAGCACATCTTACTGGGCGCGGCTGCAATTACGGCCCACAGTAATAATAATAAAAGCAATTTCTTTTATATATATATATATTTTTTTTTAAATGTTACCAGTGTGTTTAGAATTGCAAATTTCGGTTTGGAACTTAAATATTTCTTAATAAAAATGGTCAGCTGGTTAGCTTCTAATGTGTCTATTTATATGACGGCGGCTTTACCATTTAATATAAACAACAATTCAATAACAATAACAACAACTGTAACTACAACACCACAACAACAAATTGTGTTGGCTATAATGATCAACATAATTTAGCTGGTTTTTTTTAATGATTTCTGTGGCATTTTATGGAGCCTTTAAAAATGGTAACTAAAAAGTATCTTAAGAATAAGTAGAAAAGATGGAAAAGATTTTTACACTTTTTTTTTATTAAAATCAGTGCTTTAAATATAATTTTATTAAAAAATTGATGTAGACTTTAAAGTAAATTTTATAAAAAAAATTATATGAAAAATTCCAAAAACCTTAACTTTAAAGTCTACTTTAATTTTTAATTTTTTTTTTTGAATAAGGGAAAAATATTTTTATTGATATTAATAAAATGAATATTGACATAAGCTCTACCTGACTGACATAAAGATGACATAACATTTACATGACAATAATTATTGGGTAGAATTAATGCGATATTAAGATAAAAATAATATGACAGTGACTTTAAATTCACATAAGAATAATATAAATTTACATGACAGTGTCATATATATTTTACATGACATAAACATAATTATGGAAAAGTACTAATGTGTAATTAACATGAGAATGACATGACAGTGACATTAAATTCACATAGTAGTAATATAAATTTACATGACAGTGACATACAATTTGCATGACATTTTCCTTATTTACAAATAAAATTCATATGATATTAACATGTGAATGACATGACAGTGACATTAAATTCAAATAATATAAATTGACATGACAGTGACATATATTTTACATGACATAAACATAATTATGAAAAAGTACTAATGTGTAATTAACATGACAATGACATGACAGTGACATTAAATTCACATAGTAGTAATATAAATTTACATGACAGTGACATACAATTTGCATGACATTGTCCTTATTTACAAATAAAATTCATATGATATTAACATGTGAATGACATGACAGTGACATTAAATTCACATAAGAATAATATAAATTTACATAACAGTGACATGCAAATTGCATGACATTGTTACGGTTGTCAGAAAGAATTCATGTGATATTAATAATTAATATGACATGACACTCATGTAAAAATAATACCACTATCATAATTTTCGGATTATATTAATATGATATTGACATGACAGTGATATTAAACTTGCGTAATAGTGTTTTAAATTGACAGGACAGTGACATAAAATTTATATGAGTACTGATATAACATTAATATGATATTAATAGGAAATTTTTATAATAATTTTGTTCATAAGTAAACTCATATGAGCTTACTTACTTACTTAAAGTGACAATAACATGACAGTGACTTAACTATGACATTAGTTAATGTAATGAAATACTTTTAAAACTTACTTGTGAATGCAGGTGATTTTATTAATTAGCAGTTGCTATTCTGTTACTCTAAGTACTTTTCAAGTTAACCACTGTGCTTCTTCATAACAAAATTAAACAGAAATTAAATTAGTTTCATTTTATCTAATCCAAATTCTGTTAAAGTGCATTAAAGGAAAAACTTATGTGTCATTTTGTGTTAATAATCAAATTGGAATAATAATCGGTGACAAATAAACTTTTATTTATTGTTGTTGTTATTGCTTTCATTGTATAATTTGTATGTGTGTATTACGCTCTCACTCTTTTACTTTTCGGTTCATAGAATTTGGTTGCTCTAGTGATGATGATGGTTAAATATTATTAAAGCTGTTGCTGTAGTAACTGCCTCGCTGTACCACATTAACTTAAGTTGCTAATATTTGTTGGCGGTTGGTTGCTTGGTTGGTTGGTTGGTTGGCTGGTTGTTTGTTTGTTTTTCTTTTTATGGTGTTGTGGTAGCAGCCATGGCTTGGCAAGTTTATTGGCACATTTAGCAATTTATACAAATGACAAAATAATTTTTACGAATGCCAAGTTTTAGCGCAATTGCTAGATTTTCCTACGTTGTTGTTATTGCTTTTGGGTTTTCCTGTTATTAAATATAAATTCACTACACTGCTGATGGTTAATGTGTTAAGGGAAATCATAGACATAAAAGCATAAGCATTAATTGTACATTAAAAAACATTTTTTTTTTTTAACAACCAACAAAACTGTGATTGTCCTTTCTATTTGTTATTGGTTGTTGTTTGCCTTGATGCAGCTCATTATTGTCATCATTATTATGACTCTACAGATAATTTGTTTGTTTGTTTATTTATGCGTTTGAGTGTGAGTCTATTATTTTGCCACAATCTCATTTAGAGAGCAGAGATAGCGTATTGTTGCCCTTCAACATTTTGCATAATTTTAGATAAATTAGGAAATGGTAATTATTTTCTCTACACTTTTGTGCCAGCATTACTCGTAACTTTTTAGGTGGGTATATGGCAAATTAATTTAATTGTTATTATACTTATGGTGTCTTGGGGCACAAGGCTTGGTTGGGTGTATAAATTATTTGGGCTACTGGTTGGGAGGGGTTTGTGTGTACATGTAAAAGGAAGTAATTAAGCCATTGAAATGATATTTAAGGTTAAATGATTTAATCAAAGGGAAGGGAAACATATTTTGTGTGATTAATTTAAATCACAACATAAATATGTAATGGAGAACTGGTGACATGGGAAATGAGTATCACAGCAGTAGGCAAATGAAGGTAAAGAGAAACTGCCATTAATCTTTTAAGGCTTTTAAGCCAATTTTAATTGCTATAAAAAACAGAAGATTAAAAAAAATATTTGTTAAAAAATATAAATCTTGTTTATTTGACCTTTTCTATCTGAAAATAAATAAATAAATATTTTTTAAGCTTTTAGGTCTTTTTATATATTTTAATTTAATAATAATTAAAATATATAAAAAGACCTAAAAGCTTAAAAAATATTTATTTATTTCTTTTGCTAAAAAATTTTTGCATACAAATTTATGTTGCTTTAAAATTTTTTTTTTTAACTTTCCATATACCCCGTGCTGTTGCTTTGCGGTGTTCTTAAAATTCCCCAATTTGCCCAGGCACCATTCTCGATTTTACCCATGACAATTTTCAAAATCAAAAATTAATTTAATCTGTAGGTTCTAAACTTTCTGGAAGGGTTTTAAGTATTCTGAAAACTTCGTAGTTTTTATTTTATAATGCAAAACGGGATAGAAAGAGTAAAGCAGAGCCACTCTTTAGCATTCAGATATCCTCTAATTTTTTTTACTCTGACTGTAGAATAACAAATTCGACTCTCACAGCCAGAGTTGTATTCCCATCATAAGTTTTCATTAAAAAAAAAAAAACAAACCTGAAAAAGTTTTTTCACTTTAGCGATATGGGGGCACCTAAAATTTGGATAAATTAATTTAATTAATTGGGAAAAAATGTTACCTGCATACACAAAACAACTTTGGTTGTGAGCACCAAAATTTGTTTGCCAATAAATATTGCCATTTTGGTAAGCACATTTTTTGGATGCGGCAACCAGCATTCGAAATTAATAAGACTGATTATGAGTGTTGTTGTCGGGACAAAAACAGTGATATGTAGCAACGTTTGTCTCGAATTCAACTACGACAGCGAGACTCGTAATTAAGCCTAATAATTCGAGTTGTAAGACCGATTTTATATTGTTACGATTCTAAGATCACAATTGAGTTTTTGTTTGGTAACAAATTTAATTCTCCTGATCGTAGTTGTTTCACAGCCTAACGATAAATTGGAAAGAGTGCAAGGTCTATTTATTAATTATTATTTATTAATTAAATTTCATATAAAATAAATTTTTAAGTTTAATTTTTTTAACATTTTCTGTTTTTTTTTTTAAATTTTTTATTGCAGTTGAAACCGAAGATCCTGAATTTACTGATGTCATTGATAATATTACAGTACCTGCTGGTAGAAATATTAAATTAGCCTGCTCTGTTAAAAATCTTGGCTCTTATAAGGTAATAAAATAAAATAATATTTAAATTATTCATAAAACAATTAAGATATTCATTTTTCAACATTCTGCAAAAACACACAAAACGTTTAAAGGGTTTGTGGCTTGAAAACTTTTTTTTTTCTTTTCTCTTGCTTCTCTTCATTTTGTGCTTTTTTTCTAAAAGTAATTTAGTCATTTCCATTTCATTCCTTTTTTTCCTTAAACTTGGAATGCATAAATTTATATATTGAAATTAATGGTTAGCATTAGGCGGCTGCTAGTAAGACAGTAAAGTTAGAGAGTTTAACCGTGCAATGTGTGTTAAATCAAATTTTTAGTTTAATGTTTTCCAATTTACTAAAAGTCAATAATATTTTTCTTAAAAAAATTTTTATTATAAAATTTATGAGTTTTTTTATTTTTTGTTTTCCTTTTGAAAAGTAGCCCTGCTAATAAAACTGCCTTCAATTTTCTTAATGTTTAAATTAAATGTAATAGAATTGGATAAAGCTCATGCATTTTAAATGCACAAAGAAAAAACTTTATAAAAAAAATAAAATTTTCTACAGATAGCAACTCACACACACAGCCACACAAACTCTTAACTGCATTTAGAGTAGAAATTTAGTTTTCTGTTCTTGCTTGCTACTGCAAGTGTGGTTCGATTTTACTTGTATTTAGTTGGAAACAAAAAATTGGAACTGGCATATTTCTTAAGCAAATATTTTGTCTACTGCTTAGATTTACTAATATTTAAAATCACTTAAAATTGTTGGGTTTCTCTTGGTTTTTCTTTTAATTTTTTTAATAAAAAGCCAGCAAAAATACAAAAAGTTTAATTTATAAAAAGTAAATTTGATTGTAAACATTTTTGTTTTACACTTTATAAAGCCAAAGGCCTAATTGCCGCATTCGTTGTCTAATAAAATCCAAAGCAATTTTAATCTATAGCAAAATTGTAAAGCAATTTTCTCAAGCTTTTAAGGCTGTTATTCAAAATGTTAAAAAAAAGTCTTGAAATAGAAATTTTGTTTCAAAATAAAGTAGACTTGAAGTCAAAATTTTACAAGTTACCGCTAGTTAAAGTTCGGATTTTACAAGCCAAATATAAAGCTTTTGGTGGGACTTTAAATTAACTAAAAATGTTTTTCTTAAAAGAAAAAAATCAAATAAAGTTAGAACACAAACTTAAGCACCTAGCCGAGCCGTAGAGATAGCTGGAAATGAGTCACTAACGGTCATTATTACAAGTTACCGATAGTTAAAGTTAAGATTTTACAAGTCAAATATTAAACTTATGGTTGGACATTAAATTAAGCAAAAATGCTGTTATCACATACACGTGAGCATCTCTACTATCAATAGATTGATTTCAAACAACAGCTCTTAATTGAATTCTTGCCAATATTTTCATAGCAAATTGTTAAACTTTGCTGCAAGTTATCAAGTCATCATGCTATACTCGTACCAAATCCAAATTCTTCAAATATGGTTTTCAAATTGTGTATGGTTTTCAAATGTGTATATTCAAATGAAAGTTGTCAGTTTCTTTAGCCAGTAACTTATCCAAAAAAAAAACTCTTGTTTGTTTTGGAAGCTTCTAGGGTAGATGCTTTGAATTGACTTGTGCTAAATGCATGGCTGCAAATTGCCATGCTTTCACTCTGCTCTGTGGGTATTGTATTTTTTTTTCTCTCTATCTGAAATGAATGAATATTTATGATTTGCATTTGCTTTAATATTCTTATAAATTTTTGTAGCCATTATTATTAGAAAAATTGTTTGGAACCTTGCATGCATGCATATGCTTGCATTTTATATTTCAAATATTGAATTGCAATTTGAAATCAAGTTTATAAACTAATTTCTTTTTTGTTTTGATCGATTGCAATAAGAGGAATGTGTTTTTAGTAGTTGAGTTATTTTGTCAACTCTAGCAAAAGGAATTTAATTTTTTGACTTAACCGATGGGCCTTATAATTTTTTTTAACAATTTCAGTTTAAATTTAAGGCAATTTAACAGCTAAGCAAAAGAAACTCCCTTGAGCGCATTGAATTCAAAATAGTTCAGGCATTTTAATAATTCATATAGATCAATGCTACGTAGTTTTGTGTGTGTGTATGGGTAACATATAGCATAACTCGGCACTATTGTTTGTTGTAAGTTAGTTAATTAATTTATCATTTCATTTAATTTAACTTTTTTGCTTTGACTCAGAATTTTAGCAGGTCATGGCACAGAAACTTACATTTAACATTCATTCACTTTATTGCATTATAATTGCTCAAGTGAGTGCATTAATATTCTGTCATCATAAATTGTATTCACATAAAAAAAAAAAAAAACAGGAACAAAAAATAGAAAACATTGAAGGACTCTGTTATTGATTTCTTTAATTTCTTAAACTTACTATTTTTTTTACTACTCTTGGCCTTATCTTTCTGCTTTTTTAGAACATCTTTTTTTTTTTAAATGCTTTCACACAATTAAAAATGTATTCTATATCATTAAAAACTTTTATTACAAATTTAATTGATTCAATAGAAATTTAATTGATTCAAATTAAAAATTATTCTTGATTTAATTAAAAATTTAATTGATTGAATTCATAAATTATTTGATTTAATTAAAAATTTTATTTATTCAATTTACAATTTAATCAATTCAATTAAAAATATAATTGATTCAATTAAAAATTTTATTTATTCCATTAAAAATTTTATTCATTCCTTTAAATATAATTAAATTAAAATTCAATTTAATTAAATTTAAAATTTAATTGATGCAATTAAAATTTTATTTGATTGAATGAAATTTTTTTTAAAAATTTTATTTATTCAATTAAAAATTTAATCAATTCAATTAAAAATATAATTGATTCAATTAAAAATTTTATTTATTCAATTTACAATTTAATCAATTCAATTAAAAATATAATTGATTCAATTAAAAATTTTATTTATTCCATTAAAAATTTTATTCATTCCTTTAAATATAATTAAATTAAAATTCAATTTAATTAAATTTAAAATTTAATTGATGCAATTAAAATTTTATTTGATTGAATGAAATTTTTTTTTATTCACTTGAAAATTTATTTGACTCAATTAAAAATAATTTAATTCACATGGAAAATTGTATCGAAATTAATTTATGGTGTAGAATTTTAATTTCCACAACATGAAATAAATATTAAAATTGAAAGATTTCTAGGAATTAATCAATGGAAGGTTTTTTTACTTTTTTCTTCTTAATTTACAAATTAAAAGATTTTTTTGTTGATAAAAATTGCATACAACTCACTTAAAAATTCAGATATCGAAAAATTAAAACATATTTTAACAATATTTGGTATTGTTGTATTGGTATTGGTATTTTTTTTTTGTTTTGCCTAAAAAAGTCTTCTTTCATTTTTTGCCAAAAAGTATGCAAATTATAAAATAACACTACAAAAGCCCATATGGTATGCAATACAAAATAAACATTTATACATAGTGAATGTGTTTATATATTTAACTTAAAAGAAAAAAAGAGAGATATAAAAAGGCCAAAAAATACTATATAAATGTAAACGAATAGTGTACACAATATCAGGTCATAGAAAAATATTTACACACATGTTGTCCAACCGAATTATTTTTCATCTTTTGTAATGCACGTATCTAGATAATAATACAGCGTATGCACACAGGACTTTTTTTATTTTTATTTTTTTTTTGTTGTACTTTTTACATGTGTTTGCTTTCTCTTTGCTTTCTCTTTTTCTATATGTTTAACTTGTCATACATTTATGCCTTCCAGGTAATAGTTAAGACAGTCAGCATTGTAATGTGGCAGATACAGTGACAGCTAGAGAATGTACAAGTAAAAACAGCCTAAAAACCGCAAACAGAAAAATAATAAAATAAATTGGAGAATATTTTGTTTTTTTTTTAATAATAAAAAGAAATACGTGTGCATGTGTGTGTATAAGAATTTTTTTGTTTCTCAAATAATAAAACGTGACTGGGCATGATAAAATAGCTAAAATATTTACAAATTACTTACAAGTGTTTTTTTTTTTTTCTAAATATAGGGTGTTGTAATAATAATAGAAAAAGAGTCGTGTGTGCTCTTTACAGGAAACGAACTCGTCTAAAAAATTTTTATAAAAATCATTTACTCCTTTGAATACTTTTCATATAAAATTTCCAAATGCGTTGATTGCTTATTTGTTCGCTATACAAATTTTTATTTTCCAACAGATTTTTCTGAAATTTGATACATGAGTTTTTGTAAAATATTTTATTTAACTTCGTTTTACAGCCTTTTTTAAAACACCCTTTAGCAAACAGAAAAACAAATTTTTTTTCTGCAGCCTTAAAAAAGTACACAAAGATAATTTGTAAGTTTAAAATAATATTGACATGAATTTGATTAAAAGTTATTCGGTTTGTGGAAAGAACAAAATGAAAGTAAATAAACTGAAAGTTAAGAATTCTCAGAATTAAATACTTTAATTCCTAAAACGACTTACAAGTTAAAATTTTTATTAGTTTTTAAAGTAAAACAATTAAATTGAGCAAATTCAACTCGAATTAAATTTTAATTTTAAATATTTTTTTAAGTCATGGTGAAAAACTTGAATATAAGTTTTCATTTTTCATAATTTTTTTTATAAACAAAAAAATAAAAAATAGAAAAAAGTAGAGACTTCCATGGCTTTCACTCACAAAAAAAATTTTTTTTTCGATTTGTAATATGGATTTTCTATTAACACAATTTATATTTGAAAAAACCAAAGACAGTTCTGAAATTTTAAGAAAAAGTTGTTAGATAATGTGTTCCAAAAGTTGACTAAAATTGTATTAAGAAATCTGAGTTTTTCCCTTAAACAAACTTCTTTTTTTATTTTTTCTCTCTCTTTCCGAGCATATTTTTTTATTGTCTTCTATTTGTATTTGTGTTGTCAATTTATTAATTTATCTTTGTACGAGTAACTGTACGAGTAACGAGTACTTAGTGTCTGCAACAATTTTTTCTATTTGTTTTTTGTTTGTTGTATTTGATTATCTCAAAGACTTTGACAGATTTTCTGTTAATTTTTCAATGTCTTCAATCTCTTACGTGTTAAGTTTTATTTGTCATTTCGACAACATTTAATGGTTGTTATTTTTTTTTTTTTTTTTGTTCAACTACATTCCACACATAAGAATTTCTTTGTTTTATTTTTGCTAATTCTATCTCTCTTTTTTTTTGTCGTCTATATAAAGAAAATGCAATTTCTGTTTGTTTGTTCGCTAGACAATTTGTCTGAAATTTGATACATAAAGTGTGTATACTCCAAGAAAGGTTTTCATATACTTTTATATTGGCCACGCCTATTTTTACGCCCATTTTTCAAAGATTTTTACTCACCTTTACTCCAAAAGATGAGTATCCGTAATTATTTTAAGCCTGAAATTATGCTTTGCTTGGCGCCTCTGATAAAAATTCCAGCTAGCAAAGGCATGAGCTACTTAATAGAGTAATGATGGATTTTTTCACAATTAAAATTCTATTTTTAAAGGATATCGGGTCGGGCAAGACCGGGCAAAAACATCTAGTTTCATCTAAAGAAGTTTCTATAGTTTTTATTTTATTTTTGTTGTTGGCAGTAGAACTTAAAAAAAATTAAACTTTTTTCTTTTCTTTTGGTTCTTGTTTTGTTCGATTTAGTTGCTTACGATTGTAGTAAAAACGATGAATTTTCTTTATCCTGTTTCCTATTAAATATAAAGAATTTTTTCTCAAGTCTCTACCCTACAGTTAGAGGACCCCAGTGAGGCCAGCTTCTGTTTTTATAGCCTACAATTAACTAAAAAATACAATACTTTTTTATAGCTAACGGCCGTATTAAAAATAAATAGTTGATTTAAAAGAGGTTTGTTTATTTAGAAAATTTTCTATGAGAAGCTTAATTTGCCACATTCTCTGCGAGTGCCCAGCGGTGTCAAGACACACAATAAGCTATTTGGGTAGTGGGGCATTGGTCCCAAGAGATCTAGGCGAGATTAGTCCTACAGCAATTATTGTAGTTAGGAACTGAGCTGCATAATAAATCTTAAAAGTCGCGGTGCGATTATAGCTCCTTAGTGATAATAATAATTTGCCCTTACATATGAAACAAACTAATTTTTTTAAGTAACATCAATTCATTCAATTCATTGTTCAGTTGCCTCTGTAGTAGGGTTACTTTCACTTCGTTGTTCACCTTGCTAAACTCGCTTTTCAAAACATTTTATTGCCATTTAGTACTTTGTAGGGCTTATACGAGTTTCTAAATTGTAGCAGCAATAACGTGACTCATGTCTCGTGTAAAAATAACAGAAACAACAACAAAAATTAATGATGTGTAGTTTATCTACTCAGACAACCATAACATTTTAGTGTTAAAATAAAATCTATAAAAAAATAATAATAAAACAATAAAATAAAAATAAGTAACAAAAATGTAAATAAAAAATGAAAATAAAATTTTAAATGAAAAAGAAAAAAAAAAAGCTTTAAATAGTTGAGATGGAAACATAGTAAAGCTAAAGTCATTTGAAAAAATTTAAAGTTTAATATTGGGATCTGAAAAATAGCAGCAAGACTCTTGCTTAAATTTAACCATTTCTTGATCAGGTTTTCCTTATCTGTCGAAGTTTCTATTCAAATTGTCTTGCAATTTCGATGGATATCGAATAAAGTTATTATGCCCCCAGAAAGAAATATTTTTGTGTAAAAAAATATTAATTATTTTAGTTGGTTTGTTAAATTCATTATTTTCCCTGGTATTCTCAAACAAAATTAAAATTTTTTTTAATTAGTTGAATAAGCACTGAAAAGTTTTTAGGCAGCTTAAAAAATCTGTTTAAAACAAAGTACCAACTGCCTAAGAGATTTGTAAAAAGTAGGGGATTGTGAAAATGAAGTAGCATCACTTAATTAAAAATAAAATCAAAAGTTGCTTAAGGACTGTAAATAAAATATCACTCCTTTTGTTTGAAACTTTTAAAGCTTTATGCTTATATAAAATAACTTGTAGATTTTTATTTTTTTCTATTTTAAATAATTTTTTGAAAATTAAAAATTTTTTAATTTTTTTTATAAATTTTTTTTTTTTTTTTGCCGCCGCATCTAGTACGGTAACTTTGAAACTATTGAACCAATTTAAAAGCCTTGTAAGTTTGATTTAAAGGAAATTTTGTGGCCGAATTTCGGATTTTCTTTAACTCTATAAATAAAATTTATTTTCTGTTTGTTTTTATTATTTGCTTGTTTGTTTGTTGGCTCTACGAATTTTTGTTTTCCAACGAATTTATTTGAAATTTGGCATATACATAAATTTTTCATACTTAAAGGAAGGTTGTCATTTATATTTGGATTGGTCATGCCCATTTTTAAGCCCACTTTTCACAGATTTTCACTCATCGCTGTTTATAAAGACTTGTGGCCATACCTACGTTAAGCCTGAAATTATGCTTTTAAATATTTTTTACGAGTGCTTACTCTAGCCTCTGCAAATAATAACATTTGATTTTCCAAATTTTTTTTAATCCGTTTAAAAATCATCAATTTTAGCTAGAATATTAGTTTCAGTAAAGTTCTTACTTAATAATTTACACTCTACTCATTCATGTTTTAATATTTTATTTTGTCAAATTAATATTAATTCAATAGCAGTTGCATTAACCCTCATAACAAAAACCTATTTTTCCCCTTGCACTAACCAAAGCAATTTAATTGTCACTTAACAGCAGCCTGTCTGTTTGCCTTTTTCCTCCTTTTTTTTTTTGTTTGTTATATGTATGTGCTTACTCTAGCATATTTTATTTAATTTTTTATACCCTCAATTTATTTTAATTCATTTAAACACTTCTGTCCAACCAGTCTCATTAAAGTCTGTTAACAAAAGTATTTGCTTTCAAAAAATAGAAAAAGTTTTTAGCCTTAAAATGCTGTGACAAAAATCAAATAATTGGCCCTGCTGTTATTACACAGCAGCAACAACAAAAACACATACATAACACATAGAGGGAGAGAGCAAGGAAAAGAAATAATAATAAGAACAGGAGTAACGGCATAAATTGCTTTGACTCTAAACTCATATAACATTTAATAGCACTTAACCTACACCAACCAGCACATTAAAAATCAGCCAATATGCATCAGCTAACTAATCTTGACTACTTCAATATGTGCATAAATGAAGAAGAAGAAGCAAAGGATGAAGGAAAAAATTACGAATACGAATAAAAGAGTTTAGGGTGGCCCTTTAAAGTATACAAAAAATATATTTTTTTTTCCAAAAATTCTTACTCGAGTTTTAAATTTAGCAAAATTTTATTGAAAAAATTTTTTTAAATTTTAATTTGCAATTTTTTACAAAGTTCAGATTGTGGTCATGGTCGGAGAATTACAAAAATCAAATTGTGCTGAATTAAAAATTTTGAAATCTAATCAATCAAACGAACAATTTGAGTAAAAATCGTATAAAAAAATTTTTTAAATCCTGTTAAAAGCACAATTAGAAAAGTATTGTTGATTTTTTATGCTGCTCGGCATAATGGTATCCAAAAAGCCAAAAGCAACACAAAAAAAAACACAAAAAACAAGCACTAGCATGCATATACCTTGCCCAGCCCTGGGGGGTTACTCTCTATTGCGATGCGAAAGAAAAACCATTTGCATCTGTATGATTTTTACATTGAGTTGCGATGATTTTTCTTTCGCATCGCAATAGAGAGTAACCCCCCTGATTTCAATATAAATACAGACAAACAAACAAAAATTAGCTCACGATAACAATCCTCATTACCAGCGGGGGTTACTCTGTATTGCGATGTGGAAAAAAGGTACGAAATCGAATCTTTAATGTGTTTGATCATTTACTTTTTGCATTTTTCTGGCAGTACCCTGCTCTGTAATACGATTATCTTGCAATAAGCAGGAGAAAACGGAAAATACTTAGCTTTAGCATCTAGTAGTCCCCAGGCCTTATATTTTCCACAACCTTATTTCTTTAAACTTGTATCAGCTTCTTAATTTTATTATTTATACAACCTGGTCACCTTTCCTCAAACTTCTATTTATTAGGGTGTCATATAAAACCCCAGCACAAAAAAAAAACGGTTTTACTTATAGTATTACCACAAGGCATCACTTACAGTTTTGGCTTTTTCTCTGGTTAAATTTTAAAATAAAGAGGCAGCTTTCAGAAAGGACAGTTTTTTTTAACACTTTTTCTTGAAAAAATAAAAAAATAATGCATAAAAAGAAATTTTAGACTTTCATTTACCAAAGCCTCAGGTTGTCTCATTCTAAAATACTTCACTGTTTTTTTTTATTTTATTTTTTTCGGTATGAAAACCTAATTCAGCTAAACCACATAATATCAAAAAGAAAAACTAAATTGAACTAAACTTGTAACGACCAAAAAGAGAGTGAAAACTTGAGGTGGCATTGTGGTCTTCATTATAACACAAGGCTAATTAATTTTATTAGCATGTATGCTTGTAAGTACTGGCTTTATCACACTAACACTAAAACACTAACTCAACTGTCTGTAAGGCTGCTTAACTAACTGTCTTTACAGTTTTAAATTTCTAGCATAAGCCAAGGGCAGATGAAAAGTCATATAAAAAGCCATTCTAATAAAAGTTAAAATTGTTTGCCAAACTGACACAATGCAGATGTATGCAATATTCACTAGCAGAAGAAAAAGTAGTCAATAGACCTAGCATAGCTTCAGCTGAACTAAATTTAACTAAATTAGCCGTTATTTTTAAAAGTGGTATAAGTCCAATTTAAAAAAAAAAATTGCCATTTCACTAAAATTAGCGCTAATTAATTTTTTTAAGTGGACAAAAAAAATCTCAAAGAAAGTTTAAAGCTTCAGCTAAGCTAAATTAATTTTAATTAAATTTTTTTTTTTTAATGGATTTGTAACAGTGAAAAAAATAACAGAACTTAATTTACCGCATTCGATAGCGAGCAATTCGTATCGAAATTCAAAAATTTTTTCATACAAAAACTCCACATTTACGATAGTTTTCATGCGATATCGAATCCAATGATTTGGCCCAGCTCAAATAAACTTTAAAGCTTCAGCCAAGCTAAATTCTGCTAAAAAACATTTTTTTAAATTTTATTTAAAAAAGCCAATAAAAAAAAAATTTTTAGTGATTTTGTGTTAATTTTATAAGAAAAAAAAATCCAAGCGATTTCGGCATTTCTATTCGTACAAACAGAAAAAATATTTTTTAGTGAGCCGCTTTTTCATATAGAAATGCTTACGTTATTGTTCGATTTTCTTTTCATAAAATTTTTTTACAGAGCCTCGCCTCAAATCAGCTGTTTATTGTCTGAAGTAAAAGCCTGTTTCTTAAAGCCCGTTACATTTCTGTTGGCCATAAGTTCAGCCTGTATTTGTATTTTCTTATGCAATCATGTATGTATACGTTTTGTCGAGTGTGTGCCTTAATTTATTTTCCAAAAGCAGACATCCCCTTAAAACAAAAAGTGCAGCATACTTTTGGGACTTTTTGTTCATTAAGTGAAAGTAAGTGAGTTTGAAAATAATTTCTGGGCACGTATTTGATAAATCCAATGCTTATACTTTTGTACTTTAGGCATTTATTGTATGTCAGTTTGATTTAATTTCAAGAAAAATGTCCATAATTTTTTTTAGGATTTTGTTAAAATTCATGAAACATGGGCTAAAAGGACCTTATGCGAAAGCAACCTTTATAAGGTCGTATATTAAATATTTTGTGTGTATGGCTGGTGTTGTGTATAGCAAAATTAACTCAGTTGAGGACAGTTGTTACAGAGCAACTGGATGATGTAAAAACTCTATTTATGGAATATTGAAAATTTTCTTCCTTAAAATACGTTTTCTTTTTTCAATTATTTTTTTAAAAAATTTTTTTGTTTTATTTTTTATTGATTTATAGCAAAAATTTGCCGCTACTCATAACGACAATTTTAAGTCATTTTTCTTTACTTAAAGGAATATTTATACAATAAGTCGCTTTATACACGAGTGTTACTAAACTCTTGTAAAAAGGTTGGTTGCTTTACGAGACGGCCTAAACGGCCTTCAATTAGAGTCGCAAGACTCCGTTTTGAACCTCATAAAAAGGTATTTGGTAATCAAAATTAGCTGCTTTTTAGAAAGAAGTCCTCAAATAAAATATATGTCTTTCAAAAACTATATAAATGATATGAATATTCAATCAGTTTGCTGGCATATTAGATTGTAAAAGTTTTACGCAAAGAAATATCGATCAATATGTAAATTATTAATTATTCCTACAAAATTATCTTATTATTTTGAATTGTTTCCTTTAATTGTGAATGAAAAAATTTGTATATTGTGAATGAATTGTGTTATTGTATCAGCTGTTGGTGATAAGAAAAACGAATAAATTTTTTAACATAAAAATAAATTTTAAATAAACAAAAAGAAAATTAATTTTCAATAAATAAAATTAAAATATTTTTGCGAAAAATTAAACAAATTAAGTTAAAAGACAATTTGCAATTTTTTAAACTTTTCGTTTGCTTTGTGTGACAACATTTAAGTGTAAGCAAAATGTAGAAACAATAATTTTGCAATTCCGTCACGGTAGAGATGATAACGCAGCAACGGATGAATAATTGCAAAATTTTGATGGCTCACAAAAAAGGCTTTACGCAAACGCATAACGAAATAAAGAATTGGACCCATTTTATGGTTCGAGCTTATGTGCTCAATGACTCAGAAAAACATTAAATGCTGCTGGCGTGTATGAGCCGCTTTAGAGTTAACTTTCTAAGTACCTGTGTGGGTGTGTGTATGTGTGTGTTAGTGTGTGTGTATGTGTGTGGTAGTGTGTGTGTATGTGTGTATTAGTGTGTTTGTGTGTGTGTGTGTGTGTTTAAAATTTTGCTTTAACCTTTTTAAAAATTAATTTTTCTACAGATAATTAATTAAATATTAAATTATAATTAATTTCAAAGCAAAGGTGTTTTTTTTTCAACGTGACTTTAAAGCTAATTAATATTCATGTTGATTTCTTTGTTCTTATTTTTTTTATTGTGCTTGAAAATCCTGCCTACGATTAAATACTTCTTGCTTTGATTTATTTATTAATTAATTAATTTGTTTAACACTAAAGCAGTTAACGCCTCATTTAAATTTATTAATTAAAAGAACTACTAATTAACTAGTAATTTTAGCATTAAAAAATAAATAGTTTTAGTTAAACATATCGCTCATTTACTGCAAAAGTATCAGAATTAAAAAGAATTTTTGTTTTATTTTTAAGCAAAAAGTTAATTTTTTCTATAAAAATATTCTGGTGCTGTAGAATCAGCAGACAAGTTTTCCATAGTGAATTTTTTTGTAGTTAAAAAAGCGATTATCTCTTGATTTTAATGTAACATGTAAAATGTATTTAATACTCAATCAATATTTAGCTGATTTTTTTTTGCAATATTGACAAGCCATTACGTAGGGCTTTTCTTTAGCAAAGAAAATAATTTCGCTTGAGAGAGAAAAATCTGTTTACAATCAAAAGCAAATTGTTAAAGTTTTTAGTTGCAGTAAAATTTTATAAAAAAAAAAAACAGAAAATAACTTTAGCGAAGCCATGAAAATCCAATGATTTTGCAGGTGCAACGTATTTATTTTTTTTATTGTATTTTTTCCTTAAAAATTATTTATTGGTAACTAGTGTTATTTTGAATAAAACAAATAGGGTGTACGTATAAGCATTTGGCATAAAAAAAGAAAATTTTCTTTGGATTTTGTCAGCTGTTTTGGTTATGTGTTGATTCGAATGCAAATGATTCGTTTAGAAAATTTTCTAAAATTAGTGAGAGCCGCACGAGCTATTTTGATGTTTTGTTTGAACATTGTTATACTTTTTCATTTGAATTCAAATTGTGACAAGTCGTTGTACTCCGTATTACAGTGTAAAAGCCCCCTTATTTGGGATGCAGCTCATATGCCAAAAACTGTAAACTTTAAACGGCATATAACAGCCTTGTTACATGTGGCTGTTGTTTCTCGTAGTTATGGATGGCTTTTTCATACTTTCTTAAACTTTTATCTTCATAGAAGTTGCTGCTAATCTTTCACAACAAAATTGATGATTTCAACAATGTAACTTCTTCTGGCTTTTTCCAATTTTTCCGTTTTTTTTTTCTTGTTTTTTGTAAAAAAATAACAATAGAAAAGTTTTTCTCATCACACCTTAAACAACACCAGCATGTCAGCTAG
Source organism: Thelaira solivaga (assembly GCA_947397855.1). Classification (NCBI taxonomy): domain Eukaryota; kingdom Metazoa; phylum Arthropoda; class Insecta; order Diptera; family Tachinidae; genus Thelaira; species Thelaira solivaga. The sequence goes on along the minus strand of OX377611.1, from coordinate 77,209,953 downwards.
AACACAACACACATGCTCGTGCATAAACTGACTGACTCACTCATACTAACTAACACACAGCCAGCCAGTCAGTCAGCCATACAGGATAAACTATTTTATAGATAAAAATAACTTATTTGTCATTACATGTCTTAGAGAAGGAAAAACTTTTATATGCTTTTTTTTTTATTTTTTGTTAGGGAAACAAGAAAAATAAATAGACAAGCAGCCACCTTAATATTAATAGAAATGAACTTTTCCACAAAATTGCCAAATGCCAACCAGAATGCCAATAGACTAAAGACTAAAAACTATAATAAAACTTCTAGTCAGAAAAAAAAAGAAACAGAAATTATTATAAATGATACAATTAGCCAAAAATAATAGCAGCATAATGAACAAATTGAAAAGTTTCTTTTTAATAATTTTCCCACTAGTTTTTGTTTTATTAATTCTGTGTGTCTTTTTCCTAAAATGAACTTCTTCACATGCTGCTTATTGTTATTCATTTTGTTGTTTTTCTTTTGCAGGTGGCGTGGATGCATTTTGAACAGAGCGCCATTTTAACGGTTCATAATCATGTAATTACCCGTAATCCGCGTATTAGTGTTACACATGATAAACATGATAAGCATCGCACCTGGTTTCTGCATATAAACAATGTCCAAGAAGAGGATCGAGGCCGTTATATGTGCCAGATTAATACAGTGACAGCTAAAACACAATATGGTTTTGTTAAAGTTGTGGGTAAGTGAAATTAAAATTAATAATTTTAATGTTAAAAACTATTCCTCGACTAATACGGGTAGTACGACTGATACAACTGATACGGCTGGTATGACTGATATGGCTGATACGGTCATACAGCTGGTATGACTGATATAACTGATACGACTCATACGGCTGGTACGACTGATACGACTCATACGGCTGGTACGACTGATATGGCTGATACGACTCATACGGCTGATACGACTGATATGACTGGTACTACTGATACGACTCATACGGCTGGTACGACAGATATAGTTGATACGACTCATACGGCTGGTACGACTGATATGGTTGATACGACTCATACGGCTGGTACGACTGATATGACTGGTACTACTGATACGACTCATACGGCTGGTACGACTGATATGGTTGATACGACTCATACGGCTGATACGACTGATATGACTGGTACTACTGATATGACTCATACGGCTGGTACGACTGATATGGCTGATACGAGTCATACGGCTGATACGACTGATATGACTGGTACTCCTAATACGACTGATAAAATAAACTTTGTGAAACAGTCACTTTTACTAAGCTTTTTACACACCCACACACACACAAAACTATACTTATGCAGATACACGTACAAACAATCTTTTAATTGTGTTGCCCAACCGTTACAATTCTCAGGAAGATTTTTTTTGTTACATTTTGCTCTTTTGTTTGTTGTTCTGCTTTACGTTGCATGCCTCAAGGGAGTTTCTGTGCTAAAATTATATTCAAGCGAATAAAGGTTGGGTGCTTGCGTTAGGGTGTCTATTTTTTAAACTTTTTTGTTGATGTGACATTTTTTGGTTGCACCAATCATAACCCTCTGCAGTTAAAGAAACAATACACAGGCAAAAAAAAAAAGAAGAAAAACCATAAAAACTGTCAGACAGCTAACACTTGAACAAGATACTTTTAGTTATTTTTTTCTTTTTTTTTTTTTGTACATTTAGCTGTTGGTTTTTGTTAATATTTTTTGTTTATTCCCAAAAATTTCTATTAAATTTCCCTACGGTTTTTTATGAAATGTGCAGTAAAAAAGCCTCTAGTAGCTCAACAAAATGACTCAAAAAAAAAAAAAATTAAAATAAAAACGCAAATAAAATGAAACATTTCTATCGAAATATTGCCCAGGATTAATTGTCAAAGTATGTAGGTTTATTGCTGCTGTTGTTGTTGCTTGGGTGTTATTTTTTTTTATTTTTTTGGTTAAGTTCTACAGCTCAATATGAGCTTTGCCCCCACACTCTTTCCTATTATAGGCTTTCTGCTAGCTGTGTTTTGTGTGTTGTATGAAAAGCATATTTTGCTGTATTTCCATAAATTTGTCAAAGATGTCAGGAAAATTTTTCATTTGTGCTCTAGAAACTCTTTGGAATAAATGTTGCAAGTCCAAGCGGGTAATAACTGAAAAACTAAAATTTAATTGAATGCAAAAATTTAGTTTCGTTTATTTGAAATGAAAGCAAAAGACAGAAGAATCCAGGAACTTGAGCAGCATGTAAAATTAAAAAAAAATTCATATGCAAAAGTGGAAGATAAGAGACAGAGACAAGGAAAGAAAGAGGAGGAAAAAGCAGAAGTAGTGACTGGACGAGAAAGGGTCTGAGAACTAGAGAAAGAAGAGAAGAGTGAAGAAAAGCCTTTTGATTCGGCAAGATACGTTTCTAAGCTCTCTTAGTTATTTGTTTCAGCAGCCAGCATAGGCCATCAACCTTAAGTTTTTTGGATAAGACGTTTAAACTGTGCTTTTGTTTAAGATTGAGAATTCTTATTAAGTGTAGCCCTATTGAGGCATTCGATATTGCTTTAAAGCTTTTGAAATTTTAGTTATTTAAAAAGAAATTGGAAAATTTTAGCTGAAATCGTTGCTATCAAACGAAAGCTAGAATAGTTGGTTTACACGATGAACTGATTTTCTTAAGACTTCGTTTTGATAGCGAAATAAGAAAATAGTCTAGATCATTCATGGGGCATTAAGAGATCTGAGCAAATCCCCAAAACCTTATAACCGACAGCAAAGAGAAGCAGCGATAAATTTGTGATTCTTTAGTTGATTTAGTTCGACATTTATTTGCTGGCAGAACAAGATTCCAGATTATGTTGGTTTTTCATTAAAAAAAAGATCTGAGATCATCCCCTAACCACACGCTACAATCGACACCAAAGTTAGGCTGTTCATAAATTAAGCAGCGAAGAATTTGGGATTTTTTAGTTCGAAATTTATTCCACAAAAAAAAATTTTTTTCCCCATAAGTCTTGTGCTAACTAACACTCGCTGTTTATTTAATTAAACAAAATAACCAAGTTATGGTTGCATTTAATAATACAAACTTGTAAAAGAAACGTTTAATTTTTCTAATAAAGTTTGGCCCACATCTATGAAAGATGTTACCCAAATAGAGTCATACAAATTAGTTTTAATATTAAAACTTCGCTCACAATAATAAGAAAAACTCTTTGTGACATCTTTTAATCTTATGGCACTCCCGTTGGTACGATTGTTGTTGTTGCTGTTGCTAAACAAGTGATTTTCTTAATTAAATTGTATGTCAAAAGTTTGGCAGTAAAAACCAAAAAAAAAAAGAACAGAAAATTATAGCAATAAAAACAGAAATCAAAGTTTTGCCATCAGTGTCCACCACCAAACGAAAAATACGGCCATAAAATCAAAGAAAAAAAAAAGGAATCACAATTTATAAGCCTAAAGCTTTTTACAGCTTAAATCATTTGCCGACATCTGCTGAATATCAATGAAATATTGTCTTTTAAACAAAAAAAAAAAAATCCAAAGAAAAAGTTCAGGCAAAAGAAATTTATTTAAAAACATTCAAGTCAAGTTTTATGTGTGTAATAAGTCAAACTAACACGAAAAAATAGAAAAAAAAAACAGAAAAAAAAAAATAAATAAACCAGATAGTACAGCAAAGCACAGCACGGCATGTTTAATGTATAAAATAAAATGGGAAGAAACTTTTTATCCAAAATCTAAAAAAAAAAAAAAAAAAATTAAAACCAAAATACATGTAATGACAGTTGGCAAAATCTTTAGTTGACGTTGATGAAGCCAAGAATTAAAGGAACAGACACAGCAACAACAGAAAAAAAACAAAAAGAAATAAAAGTCAAAATATTTATTTAACAAACAGACACAGTTGACCGACCAATCCCTCGTAAATAAATTCAAGTTGCTTGCAGTTGCAGGAAACATGTCTGACACAACCACAGCACTTCTAAGGCCAGAAAAACATGTCTAAGAAATTTCTAGAGATTTTAGTAGTGGGCCAAGTAGTTTTTTTTACCAGCCACATTTTTCTTTCCGAAGACTTAACTTAAGTGAACAGCTTCTTTGGATAAAACATATAAACAAAGAAAAGAGAGGGAATTTCTTATGAAAAGAAACTCTGAAGATCTGATTGGGAGTGCCTGTAAGCAAGTATTTTTATTGCTATCGTCATGGGCTATAATCGCATCGCAATTTGATTTTAGTTTCTTATACGAAAAAAAGTCAAAAAGTACCAAGTAGCATTCGGTTGGTTTGAGTGAATCGCAAGATTCTATTTTCAATCACCTACTAACTAATAATCGAATCTGGAGCCACCCTGTTTCATTAAAACATTTGAGAAGATACCCTAATTCAAACCCTGATATCTTAAGTAGGCTGTCCTATACCAAGAAATTTGTATCTCGATTTCAGAAGAGTCAGGCACTCGCACAGAAAGTGAAAGGCTGTCTCGGCAACAGCTAACAGTTTGCTAAAGTGCATGGCGATCACCCAGTGACCAGTTATCACAGCCACCAGTCTTTAAATATCCTTCTTATCCTGCTTACCATAAATTATATCCTAGATAATTGACGCATAACCTTATACACCTCTAGAATCTGTCATCTAGTTGCCGCTTTTCTTTGTTAATAATCAAAAATGCGGCGTTTGATGCTAAAGTGACTGTCACTGTTATACAAGCTTCTAGTTTAGACCCAGCCTTAGCCAATTTGACCGCCTGGTCATTAAAAATAAAACCACTATGTGCAAGAATTCATACCAGGCTTGCATTGACCAACTAGAGCAGAGAATGTAACATTCGATTGAAGTGCCAGGAGAGCCGTTTGGCTATTTACAAAGATGCCAATAATTCCTCTGATCCCCTTTTTGTATAGAGACTCTCATGTCTCTGTGCTGGCCGGTATCTTCAGCTGAAAAACACTGGAACTGTCTGGGTATCGAAATGAAAAAAGTATGTCAAGTTCAAAGCAATAGATTCCAGAGCCTACACTGTAAATCATCTTAGATTCGTCACCTTAATCTCATACGTATTTGCATGTGCAACCCGATTGCACTCTTGCTTGTAGGGAAACCTGGTATGGGCCTTAAGATCTAGATGAAACTGATACAGAATCTTAGTACGTTTAAACGTTCTATGTTTTTGCTAGCTTGATGTAGACAACTCAGTCTCACTGCTGCCGGATAAAGGATTCTGTAATTCTCAGGCAAGCAGATCTTTGAACCCTGTACCACTGGTCCACTATGTATCTTTTCTCAGTAGCATTCAACCATACCAAAGCTTAGAGTATGAGGATTGATGGTATAAAAACTTTATACAGCCACACCAATAGCCTAAGCCTTAAGCCGCCCTATCATAAGCCAGGCGTACTAGACAAACGTTGTATATTATGCAGTTAATAAGCTCTCCAGTATAGTTGGTAATCCACAATTACCACCGGGAAAGTTTGTAGCTTTACATTTTGGTCTTTGTGGAGAACAGAACCAAGACTGTTTTGGCTGGATTAACTCCTAAGTACCAACCTGCGGGCCAGTTACTGAGTTGTCCCAAAGGTCCCTTGCTTTATTTTAAGCAAGTTTAAGTAAGCGGAACCATTTTTGTGCCTTTGACAGATAAAAAACGCTTGCTAATTTTTTGAAATGAATATTTCTTGCACGCCTTTCAAATAAATTTTCACGTTTTGGCTTATCCCTTAAAATGCTTTTTAATAGTTTACGCAATCACACTTACTCTTGAAGCGTTCAAATGTTTTTTTTTTTAAATTAAATTTGGGAAAAAATTTTAATAAAATCAGTAAAGAAGCTGCCAGCTGCACACTTATCAACTTGACAAAACTTATTTATTGTGTTTCACTAATTACTTATTGTGTTAATAAACATAAAGAGAAAACAGAGAAAACATCTATCTCTTCAATTTCAAAATTTAGCATAAATAAAACAAAAGAAAATTCAAAATTCCTTAAGAAACCTAAAGATAAAATAATTCTAGTCATGAATGAATGAAGTATAAGCCCGCTGGGCATATGAAAAACATTTTGTAATAACAACACAATGGGAAAAATAATATCCTTAAGGTATAATTTATAGCTAAATTGTGTTTGTTGTTCAAATATCTAAAATGTCAAGCAATTTTTATATACAGAGAACGTTGGAAAGGAAATAATTTAGTTTATGTTGTTTGATAATTGAAAGGTGCTGTGCTGTGCTGTGCCGGTTGGTTGTTTTGTGTTTAATTCTCTGCATAAAGTGAATTAATTTGCTATTAAATTTAGTTTTATCTGTTTAACAATAAAACTTTTCACCTTTTAATTTTGTTAGTTTGCTAGTTATGGTTCATGATAAGAAAAAAGTTTAAATTCAAATTTAAAAAAAAAAAGAAATTTTAAAGGAATGAAGGTTAGGAGAGGTTGCCCAAGGCGCCTCAATTAGAAAACTAAAAGTGATTCTTCTGATATGGTCACTTTGTGAGTAATAGCAAGCAAGGAAAAAGAAAAGTAGGCATGTGGCAAGAGAAGATCAGAGAAACAGACCAGTGAAGGGTAAAGTCTCCGTCACTACTTAAAGCAGTTACTATTTCTAATACAGTAGGGTTTTGGTCTTATTACCAACAATTCGCATAATTAAATACGCTTGAAACTAAATTTTTTTCCACCTTAAAAATCTACTTTTTCTATCCGCTAAACATTTTCTCTGACTAAAAAAATAAACACCAGAAACTGCTACATAACTGTGTCCGTACAAATAAAATTTTCTACTGCCTAAATGTGTGCTGCAATATCAGCTTTTCTGCTAAAGTAAACACACAAGAGAGAAAATGTTAAATAATCCCACTCTGCTTATGCACACCAAAAGCAGCAACTTGTTTCCGTGTGTATGTGTGTGTGTTGGATATTTAATGTCATCAAAATAATTGAATTTAATAAATTGCCTCATTATGCTGAATTTAGCAAAATGAACAAAAATGTTTTGTTAGCAAACAAAAGTTTTAAAATGAGCGTGCAAATTAAACAAAAAAAAAAAAAAACTTCATGTGAAGTGTGTGTTTTGATGCCTGCGTGCCATGATAAAACACTCTCTTGTTGCATTTTTTGGTCCCTCAGCAGTAAAAACTTTCATAAATTTTTATTTAAATGACCAACAGTCAACCAACAAAAACATCTAAAATGATGATTATTACTGCACTTGACCAGCAAAACTGTTTAAAGAATTAAATTATTTGCAGCAGTTTTGCGTAATTTTGTTTTCTTTTTTTTATTTAATTTTTTGTTATGCGGGATGAAACATTGGCATTGAATGCACGAGTTTTCATTTGCAAAAACAAAAATACACAGTGAAGTGAAGGGAAGGCAGCTATAAAATAACACACACCCCACGCTTTAAACTGCATTTACGTTGTCAGCATTTAAATATTCATTCGTTTTATTTATAATTTTTTTTTTTGCATAATGGGCTGAAAGCAACAGAAATAAAATTTCCAAGAATCTTTAATATTTAATTCGTATAGGGTGTCACAATCAGTTTATTTTGGTGATTCTAAATCTAATTCTAGTTCCCATAATCGTTCTTGTTGAAAGCGTTAAGAGTGTAGTTGAAGTCAGAATTTAATTTGAGAATTTCAATGATGGCAAAAGTGTTTGCAATAAGTTTATTTAATACTTTTATATTTATTTTTTTTAAATAATTATTTTTTTCGTCCAGTTCCCATCACTTTATTATTCAATTAATTTATTTCGTAGGTGTTTCAAAATGGATAATTAAGATTCGAATCGATTGCCTTTACGAATATTTCAAACAGAATTTATTTATTTGGAAACTTTATTTCAAATATTTTTCTTAAAATTTTATAAGTATTTTTCTACGATTATTTTTATTCGAATATTTTTATCCGATTATATTTCTTCGAATATTTTTATTCAAGTACTCGTATATTGATGTGAATATTTTTATTCGAATATTTTTTTTTTGGAGTATTTATATTCAAATTTTTCAATTCAAATATTTTTATTCGAATATTTTTTTTCGAGCATTCTGATTCGAATATTTTAATTCGAATATTTATATTCGAGTATTCATTCGAATATTTATATTCGACTTTTACTATTCGAGTATTTTGATGTGATTATTTTTATTTAAATATTTTCACTCGAATATTTTTATATTAGAATTTTTCGATTCAAATATTTTTATTCGAATATTTTCATTTGAATATTTTTATTCGAGAATATTTATATTAGAATTTTTCGATTCAAATATTTTTATTCGAGTATTTTTTATTATATACCTTTTCGAGTATTTTCATTCTAAGGTATTTATTTTGATGTGAATATTTTTATTCACATATTTTTATTCGAGTATTTAAGGCCTGTTCAGCTAAATGCGAACGAAAAGTTCGAAACAAATTTTCGTGTAGTGGTTTTGTTTTCCATACAATTATTCGAACGCAGCTTTCGTTCGCATTTAGCTGAACAGGCCCTTATATTAGTACTTTTTTATTCAAATATTTTTAATAAAATATTTTCTATACTTTTATTGGAATATTTCTATTCGAGTATTTTCATTCGAATATTTTTATTTGAATATTTTTATTGGAGTATTTTTATTCGAATCTTTTTATTCAAATATTTTTATTCAAATATTTTCTATAAAATATTTCTAAGCGAACACTTAATCGAATACTTTTTTCATATATTTATATTAGACTATTTTCATTCGAATATTTTTATTTGAATCTTGTTATTCGAGTATTTATATTCGAATTTTTCGATTCAAATATTTTTATAAAATATTTCTAAGCGAACACTTTCTTTCAAATATTCCTATTCAAGATTTGAATATTTTTATTAGCAAATTTTATTCAAGTATTTTGATTTGAATATTTCAATTCGAGTATTTTGCCTCGAATATTTTTATTCGAGTATTTATATTCGAATATTTTTATTTGAATATTTTTACACGAATATTTTTATTCGAATATTTTTTATAAAATTCGAATATTTTTCGAGTATTTTTATTTGAATCTTTTTTTTCGAATATTTTGATTCATGTATTTTGATTTGAATATTTTTATTTGAATATTTCTATTCGAGTAATTTGACTCGACTATTTTTATTCTTATACTTTTATTCGAATATTTTGATTCGAATATTTTAATGCTAGCAAATTCTTTACAATATTTTTTTAATCTATGATGAAATAATTTTTCTATTCGTATGTTCTTTTTTAACTCTTGATAATGTTAATCGCATATTTTATTCGTTAATTTTTTTTCATATAATTTTATAAACGAACAAAATTTCTATTCCCATATAATTTCTCAATGAAACATATTTTTTTCTAATATCGTTTTTTATGACTTAAAATTTTTTTTTTTTTTATTAAATTGTTTATTTAATTTAATTATTTCCTTAGTTACACGGCTTAATTAACTTTCTTGCCACAGACATTTTTATTGAATTTAAAAATAGCCCTTTCGTGTTAAAAGTGTTTGTTTTAGTTAACAAATATTAAAGTTTGTTAAATAACTTGTACATTTTAAATTGAAAAAAAAAGGAAAAAAATCAATCAATTTTGTTTAACGCATTAAGCTCTCATCAGTATTCATTCATCCCATTGTTAAGCTGTTTGTATAAATGACTGGTTGTATTTTTCCATCTGCAAGTCTATTACATTTACTAAAACAACAACAACAACAATTTAAAAAAAAAGAAGGAGAAAAAATGTGAACACCATCATTTCATTTCCTCACATTCAGCTCTTTTGTGAGAACGTGTGTGTGTCATAACTGACTTTGTTGTTGATGCTGTTCGTTAAGTCTGCGTTATAAATTTTCACGCACTTAATGTTCTTTGCTGTGTATGTGTGTATGTTAAGGTGGTTTTAATTTTGTCTACATGTTGCAATGATTTTGTGCACATTTTAAATTGTGTTGCATATTTAATGGGAAAATTGTGTGGTTGTGTGAGTACATGACTGCATAACTTTAAAATCTGCACAACAACCAAGTGTATCTTTTGTGTTTAGCTTGTTTTACTTTTTTTTGAGTTTTATAACATTTTTGGGCAAGTTTTTCCAAACATTTCAAACACTATTAAAGTTGCATTGTGGCATTTAATGACGATGTTTTTTTAGTAAAAATTAAATTAACTTTATAAGTAGTAGAATGAATAATTTAGTTGAAATAAAGTTTCCAAAAACCCTTTAAGCAGGTGGGTAGTGCTCTAAACTAATTATTTGGGTGGGTGCAATTTCGATTCCTGCCTAAAAACTGCGTGTTTTCTGCAGCCAGACCAAGAAGCTTTGTGTTGTTATTAAAAAAAATTATTTTCATTGGGAAAAATTAATGAAATTAAATTTAATTATGCTTTCAAGTTGTATTTTTAAAACAAAAATTACCTCCATTTGAAAGGAGGTTTTGGTGAACTGGTTAAGTTGTTTCCAAACTGCTTAGAAAACAGATTAATTAAACTTAATTGTTCTTTAATGAATAAATTTTTTTAAACTATTACTTTTTCTGTATAAAAACGTGGGCCAATATTTTTGCGGGAATAAGGTAAAACCGCTTATGTCGTTTTAAGTTTATGTTAGAGGGCTAAAATGTTTTCTTATTAAATTATTGCGATTCTAGCAAACAATATTGTATTGCCTTAATTGTGAAAGTGGTATAAGTCCACTTTAAAAAAAATTAAAATGATTTAACGGTAATTTTAATAAGATACAGACACCGTGTGATTAAAATCATCGGCGACAAATTTTTTTTAAAATAGACTTATGCCACTTTCAAATATTATAGCTCATTTATCGCCCCACCATCCCAAAAATGATAAAAATACAAGTTACGCCATCGCGAACATAAAATTTATATTTTTTGCTCACATTTAGCACAGATGACGTCACGCAATTTGTTCTTATTAACAGCAAAAAAAGAGAGAGCGAGAGAAATTTATTATTATTTTTTTCTTCAAACGAAGGATAATCTACCTCATCTAACGGTAAATCATGTGCATGTCATAATCTTGTATTGTAAGGGGCGATATATGGGCTGTTATATTTAAAAGTGGCATAAGTTCACTTTAAAAAAAATTAGTAGGCGATGATTTTAATTACATGGTGTCTATAACTTATTAAAATTGCCTTTAAATCGTTTTATTTTTAACTTTTTTCTAAGCCAACTTAAGTTTCTTAAGTCGACTTAAGCAATTTTTCCCAATTACCGCATATTTTTTCCTGTGACATTTCTTCTTTTACTTCCTTTAGCAGCTTTTAGTTTTTGAAAATGTTGGCCACAAATTCTATGCATTTTGCCATTTATGGAGTTCTTTACATGCCAGGAGGCAACTCATTGTGACTGTCATTTCACAAATGAAACACTAAAATTAAGCTCTTAAAAGCGCTCAAAGCTAATATACAAACACAAATAGCAACTACATCAAACGAGGAAAACCTGCAGAGTTGCTTTTAAGGGAAACGAAGGGGTCAATAGTCAGGCAAAGAGAAAAATTCCCAACAAAAAAAATTTAATTTAACAAGTTAAACCTTTAAAAAAGCGTTACAGCTTAAATTCAATCTCTGTATTAAAACAACAAAAGGAATGAGCTTAAGTTTGTTTTTCTCTTTTTAATTTTAAATCCGCTGCACGAGCACATTTATAAGTTAACAACCATATTTCTGCACTGAAGAAAGAACACAAAAAAATATGAAAATTACTATAACATTGTTCTGGGCCAATGAAGTGGATTGTTTTGGACATGTCTAGCACATGCATAAAACATAAAGAAAACAAAAATTAAAAAAAAATAAATAAATAAAGTGAGACCAACTGCTTTGAAAGGTCATATAATCACACACACTTTATGTATTTCGAGCATAAAAACAAAGGCGCCTACAGTATAAAAAAAAATTTTGACAGTTTCGAAGACAAAACGATGGAGAGCAAAAAATAGTCAGCTGTTTTAAAAATTTTTAAGTAAATTTTTTAAGATCGATTGGTCACCTTAATTCCTTGTTAACCTGCCAGATATCACTAGCGAATGTGTAGCATTTCTTTTTTTCTTAATAATATTTTTCATGTTCTCTTTTAACCTAACAATGCTCTTGTTGTTGTTATAGTTTTTGCTTGCAAATTTTTTTTTTTTTTTCATAAAGTGATACTTAAACTGGAACAAAAAAAATTGTATTGTCCCCTACTTCAACAAAACAAATGACTCCAAAAAGAAAGACAAACAAAAACTGACTTCCAGGGACATAAATATTAAAGAGCTGCTCAACACATTAAAAAACTCTCTCACACACACATAGTACTATTGCAAACAGATAAAACATAAAAAAAGGAATTTTAAGTAATAGAAGTAAATACCAATAAAGGAAGGATATGCAAAGTTTAACTAGAAGCCTCGCTTTGATGGCAAGCAGATAAGCCAAGCTTTACAGATTTGTGTTGTTTAAAAAGATAAAAAAAAAACACAAAATCACAAAGATATCTTAATGGGAAAAGGTGGCTCTAGGTTAATTTAATATTCAGTTGTCTTGGCGAGTAGGTAAATCAAAACCAAAACTTGAGATGGGTATCAGGCCGCCACTTAAACCGAAGCCCTAGAAACTATGCTAGTGCAGAACTCTAATTAATGCTGTAAGTGACCATACAAAAAAAAAAAAAAACTCCTGGTTTTTTTGTTTCTTTTTTAAGAAATCCAAACCAAAAAAAAAACAAGAACGAAAAGAAAAATGTTGAAACTGTAAGCAAAATATCAAAAGAGGAAGTGCACTATTTTATGCATGATGCTCTTTTTCTAACTTGCTTACACTTGAAAGCTGCATACAAAAAGATAAACAAATACAATGACCAGCTGCTTATATATTACCAGTTATTTGTGAAAGTGCTATAAGTCCATTTAAAAAAAAATGTAAATCAAAGGTAATTTTAGTTAGCTAGCTTCTATAACTTACTAAAATTAGCACTAAAAATTAAAAAAAAAATGGACTTATAACACTTTTAACAATAACGGCTCAAATAAACAAACAGTTAAAACCAAAAAGGCTAAAAGGCGTTTTTTAGTGTTGTTGTTGTTTCTTTTTTACACCATTTCCCCTGGACTTACATACTTGTTTGGTGGGCGGGTCATGTTTTTATACAATTATAACACAGTATTTTTGGTTTAAGCTTTTATAAAAATATCCTTTTGTTTTTATTTAATTTCTTTTAGGTGTTGCTTTTGTTGTTGTTGTTCTTCTTTTTATAAAAAAAATTTAAATATTGTTTATGTGCTAAAATTACAGGAAGCGTTCAGTTTTTTCTTTTACGTTTTTTTTTTTTTTATGACATCCTGTTTTCTGTTTTGTAATTGAAGTCAAGGTTTAGCCAAAGGGAATCTTAAAGTTTAAAACGCTTTAATTGCAAAAAAAAAATAATTAATTTAACCTGCAAATGGTGGGTTTGTTATTATACAAACATTTAAAATTTGTTGGGAAAAACTTTTTGTTTTTGAAAATATTTTGTTTGCCTTTGCAGATTTGCAAAATTCATTTTTATAGTAAAACAAGTTTTAAATAGCGACAGAAAACTTTTTTAAATTCAATTGACTAATTAATTTGGAATTTGGAATTTTGAACTCAACTAGAATTGAATTGCTCTAGAACTCAAACTGAACTAGCAAATTCTAAAAAAAAATATTTTTACTTAATAAGCAGAGCAGAGATAAACTTGGATGCTGGGTTATGTTGGCCATGAAATGGCCTACTATTTGGCTAAAAACTCTAGCCTTTCTAGGGACTGCATAACTACTTCACTAGTAGTCTACTAAGGAAAATAAAAAAACAAAGTCTACCAGACTGCTGAACCGCTAAAGTGAACATTCTCATTAACTGCAAAAGCATTACAACCTTAGCAGAAATGGCCTCAAACTGTACGCTAAGCTACTGGCAGGCCATTGCAGACTTAATTGTAAAATCAGTATGATTTTACAAATACAAAAGTATATGGCGACCTTCAGATAGAAAATTAATTTTATTTATATAGTTTAAGAAAATTTGAAATTCGGACACAAATTAGCAGAGGCGCCAATAAAGCATAATTTCAGGCTTAAATTAGGTAGGAACACACGTTTTTATAAGCAACGGTGAGTGAAAATCTTTGAAAAGTGGGCGTAAAAATGGGCGTAGATGTTGCAAAAGTATATGGCAACCTTCCATCGAGTATGGACAGTACATGTATGTGTAAAATTTCAAATAAGTCTGTGGAAAAACAAAAAATTGCATAAAGAACAAACAAACAAATGAATAAACAAACAGTAATTAAATTTTTTTTATATGGTTAAAAAAAATACGAAATTCGGGCACAAAATTTCCTTTAAATCGTACCTACAAGGTTTTTAAATTGACTTACTAGTTTCAAAGCTAACGCACTAGTTGCGGCGGTAAAAAAAAATGTATGGAAAATTAAAAAATTTTTAATTTTCAAAAAAAATTATTTAAAATAGAAAAAAGTTAAAATTAAAAACTTTTTTTATAGGACCATAAAGCGTCATTAGTTTTAAACATAGAAAGTGATATTTTATTACACGTCGTTAAACAAGTTTTGATTTTATTTTTAATTAAGTGATTTTACCTCGTTTTGAAAAAAAATTGTCATATGCAGCTCCAGGTATTTTATGCTTTTTACGAATCTTTTAAACAGTTGGTACTTTATTTTAGCCAGATCTTTTTAAAACTAGTAACCTAACTGCCTGAAAATCTTATACGAAGTCTGCTCACCTAAAATCAAACACGCCAAAGAAACAGTTAAGAACGCCTGTGACAAACATTTATTTCTCACGACAGCTTTTTTATTATTTTGTTGTTAGTTTATGTTTATAAAATAATTATTTTTTTTTTATTAGCTACATTGCTTGCCAGGCTCTTGCTTCAGTTTAATTATAATTTCGGTCAGTGTTGAGATCGTGAGTGATTTTTATTTTATCATTTTCACTTTTAACTAACTTACTATAGTTTGTGTGATATTTTCTTTTTTAAATTAGTTGTTATTGTTGTGGTATGTGCAATTTTCAAAAGTCCATTTGTTTCGTTTCTGAGTTTGTTTGTCTCTTTTTTTTTATAAACTTCACAACAGATAACGTAAATGGAAAATGACAAAGTAATTAAGGATCATGACAAAAACGTACATTTTGCACTTTTATTTTATTTTTTGTGTTCGTTTTTATTTACTTCTTTTTGTTAGTTGTTGTTGGCTGTTTTAGTTGTTACTGCTGTAATAAAAATGTTTTCAGTTGATAAAAAAGTAAAAAAAAGGAAAATAAAACACACACACACAAAACTAGAGCTCAATTTTATTTCATGCAGATGACAAATATTTACTTTGATTTAAATAGAAATTTATGTGGTATGAAAATAAATGTTCTTTGCTTTTTTAGAGTTCATCCAAATAACAATTTTGTTTTCTGGGTATTTTAGTGTGGAAATGAAAATACAAAGTCAATTTAGATTTGTCACAAAATCAAATAACAAAACAATATTTTTTTTTATATAATAAATATTTTGTTGGTGAAAGTTAAACAAACAAAAAATTAAATTCGCAAAAAAAAAATAAAAATTTTTGTTGGTACTTTTTTTAAAAACTGAAAAAGTCTTGTAATGGAATTTTATTTTAATGTTAAAAGCATTTTTTTAATATGCGAAAGGGTGCCCTGTAGGTTGATGGGTAAAGTCTGGGGGTCGCAGGTCTAGGCAGGAATCGATCAAAGTTACTAGTGCTCGTTAACAAATTTAATCTAAGAATTAATTTATAATTAATTTATAATAAAAATAATAATCAATATGCGAGGGTTGTGGCTTTTTGAAAAAATTTTTTTTGGGAAAAATAAGTGTTTTATTTTCCACATAATCTTTTTTTTTAAATCAATACATTTAGTCCAGCGGTTTGCAAATAATAGGTTTTCTCAAAGCCTTCAAAATAGGCGTTTGTTTCAATAATGAATTCTTCATGCGACCCAAATCTTTTACCAGTCATGGAAAAAGAAGGGCTAAATTTGTAGCATATATTGGAGGGAGTAACAGTTCGCAGCTTATTTAATGGATTTTTGTTTTAATGCAACAACACTTTTTTTTCGCCAAATATGGCTGTTTTTGCTTTAAATGAATATCGAATCTGTTCAAAAGCTTTGAAAAATATTCTTTAATAATCGTTCTAACCTTCTCTTCTCTTCTAAATTCGTCTAGTTAAACGTAGATTTTCTGAAGAGCATTAGGGGCACCAGTGCAATACTTACATTCAGTTTGATTAACTGGAAATGTATTTAATTTTGTCTTAAGTCTCATACATATAGTTAATTCTTTCACCAGCCCTCGTTACTTTAACTAAATCACTCTCAACTCTTTGCATTTCTGAAAGGAAAATCAATCATCAAATTTGAATTGTATAATTAAACATTCTCCAGCAAGAATTATTAACTGCCTTAAGTATCACACTCACACATTTATTTTTGCTTTAGTCTTTTTCAATTTTTTGTTTCTTTGTTGCATTTAAGAGTTATTTTTATTATTTTTTTTTCAGTTCAATATTTTTATAAATATTTCTTTCTTCCAAAGGGTTTTTTTTTTCTTTTTGGTTTCCTTTATGTAAATACTTTCTATAACACACAAATCTGAATATCATTGATTGCATCATATGCAAACAGTTTTCCTCTTTCCTTTTTTCCAATAACTGATAAAATATTCGTTACTTAAAAAGTAAATAAAAAAAGGAAGGCAAAAGAAAATATGAAAATCAGAAAAACCAGTAAAAAAAAAAGAAAAGAAAACGCATTTATTTAAATCATATGAAGTTTAGCAGCCAGCACACATGGCTTAAGAAAAGATGGAAAGTTGTAAACTGTAGACAGTTTTCAGTTAGAAAGCAGAAAAGGATTTAAAAATACTTTCAAGTTAAAGCAACATTCAGTAGATAGTCTACACAAAAAAAAAAAAAAACAAGAAATAAAATGATAATAAATGATTTATAGTCCAATGTTTTTAGGATTTTATGCTTTTAACTTTAACTGAAGCTTGAGCATGATTTATACAAGAAAAAAAAAAACAATTTTTTCAAATCATGCAAAATTAAAAAAAAAATGCTTCTCATATTTCATTAGCTGAATCCATATTCCATCTCTTCTATTCTAAATTAAATTAAAATTCAATTTAGCAAATTATTTGAAATTTTAACAAAAATATGGTTGAGGGCTACCATATTTTGGTATATTTTTAAACCAAACATCTTCAGGCCAATTATGAATAAAAAATTCCCCGGGAGTATTTTCACTTTTCCATTTACTCTTATCGTAAAAAAAATTTTCCCTTTTTGAACATAGAATTTTTTCCATAAACAAATATTTTCCTTGGAAAAAATTCCTAGGGAATTATTCATGATTGAGCTGATTAAAAAACCCCGGTCACAATCAAAAAAATATTTTTTTTTAAGATATTTTTAAATTAAATTTTTATATACCGTTTTGAGTTCTTTTTTTTAGACTTCTTTCGAGAATTTGTTAATATGAGCCGTTATTTTTAAAAGTGGTATAACTCCACTTTTTTTAAAAAATGAGTCAGTGGTAATTTTAGTAAAACGTCGTCTATATCGTTTTAAAATTACCGTTAATTCTTAAAAAAAAAAAGTGGACTTATACCCCTTTTAAAAATAACAGTGCATACAATGTTTTGCATTTTTTTGATGTGACTCTTGTTGTTTCACATGTTTGCTTAAAAATGTTGTGCAAATTACAAATTTTTCATTGAAATTAGTTTCCCTGTAAATTTTTATTTAATATTTTTTGTCCTACAGCCAAATTCATAATAAATATTTTTGTTTAAACACTTTTTTTTTAATATTAATTTTCTATCACTTTAAATATTTATTTTTCATTGGAACTTCGAAGCCTCGTAAAATAAGAGTTTCAAAGAAAATTTTTATTTAATATTTTTTGTCTTACAGCCAAATTAGTAAAAAATATTTTTCTTTATTAATAAAGACTTATTAAAAACATTTTTTTTTAATTTACGGGAGGCCCTAAAAATATGAATTTCCTTAAAAATTTTTATTCAATTTTTTTTTCTGACTTAGAATTTAATTTTCTATCACTTTGACTATTTAATCTTTTTTCTTTTCCACCAACATCACTAAAGTAATTGTGTTTCCAACTTAACATTGCTATAAATTAATTCTTTAAAATTTTCTACAACAATAACAAAAACAAACAACATTCTTTTATTATTCATTTGTGTATTAAATTTATTGAATTAAAAGTTACAGTGCAAAAAAAAACCTCTTAAGCATTTAATTCATTAAGAAGAACTTGTTTAAAATTAAAATTGGCACTAGAGAGTGAAAACCATAAATAGATGAATATAAATTACAAATGGGTGGTTCTCTTGTTGATTGCAATTGTTTTTATAACATTCGCAATAAAAGCATTACATTTCTGCATTCCTCACAGCTTGCTGGTTGTTCAAACTCATTAGAGTTACTGTCTGTTGAATTAAAATTAACAAAAAAAAAACCCCTTAACAACAGCAGCAGCTTATAAACACTTTCCCGCACATGTAACAACACATACTCGTATGCACTTTGTGTTTTGCTTACGTACTCTTACTTGAATCTAAAAATTGCTTTAAGGGAAGTACGTGGAGAAGGGAGGCAGCAGGCAGGCAGGCAGAGCTGTTGTAATACAAATTCAATATTTACTATAAATTATAGTTAATAAAGTAAAACTTTGTTTTGTAGCAGAAAGACGGAATATGTTGCTTTTAATTTGCCAGTGGTGAAATGTTTAGAAAACAATCCAACAAACATTTTAATTTAATTTAAATTGGAATTGTAAAATAAGTTTTTATATTAAAAAATATAAAGTGAAATAAAATTTCAATTTAATAGAAATTTTTATTTAGTTTTTATATTAAAACATAAAAAAGAAAAAATTTTAAAATAATTTTTAAAAAATTTAAAGTTAAATTTTTTTTATTAAAATAAAATAAAAACAATTAAAAATTAAATTAAAATTTTTCAACTAGTTTTTATAAAAAATATATAAGAAAAAAAAATTAAAAATTACATTAAATTACATTTTTAAATTGAAAAATATACAACAAAAAAATTGAAAATTTCAATTTAAATTTTGTATTTAGTTTTTATATTAAAAAATATAAAATAAAAAAAAATTAAAAATGAAATTTAAATTTATAAATTAATTTTTATATATTAAAATAAAAAAAATCTTAAATTAATTTTATATTAAAAGATATAAAATAATTTCTTTTTTAATTTTTTTTCTTAAAAAAATTTTTTTTTATTAAAAATCAAATGTTTTTTATTACAATATAAAAAAAATTAAAAATTAAATTTTTTAAGTACTATTTATATTAAAAATTAAATAAAAAATTTATTTTTGTTATATAATTAAATGAAAAATTTAATTTTTTTTATTTAATTTTATTATTAAAATTTTTTTATTAAAAATATTTTTTTTTTAATATTTTTTATTAAAATTTTTTTTTATTAATTAATTTCATTTTCTTAAAAAAAAGGGTTTTTTAAAATTAATTAAAAAAATTTTTTTTTATAAAATAAAATTAATTTTTTTTAATAAAAAAATTTTTAAAAATAAAAAAATTTTTTTTTTGGTGCCCCTATATATTAATGGGCACCAACTATCATTCTGAGTATCTGTTTGGCTGTACAAAAGATTTTTTAGGTCACAAGTCATATGCTCTTAAAAACAAGTTTATAAAAAAATAATTTTTTTTTATAAATTTTGCTGGGCTAAACAAATAATATTGTTTTACTGAAACATTTTATAAATTAAATATTTTTTCCTATTGTTTCTAATTTTTTTATTTATCACTTAAAAAGCATTGTATCACGTCTTACAATAATTTTTAATATTGCACGTACAATGACTAAACGACTACGAGTGAAACACAAACATTTTTTGTGTCTAGATACTTACATACTCCCACCCCTTCTTGAATTTGTCTTATCAAATGTTTGTTTAGTAGCTTCTGTATGTTTTTTTTAATATTTTACTTTTAATTTATTGTTGCTGTGTTTGTAAAATGATTTCTTTCTACTCTAAAGTACAAGTCAATTTAGTATTAAAAAAAAATTCTCAGAACTACTGGGCAAATATGTATACTGACTGGTTTATATATGGCGCTTTGTGTTCTCTCATCAAGGAATTTTTTTTCTTTAATAAAACCCGAAGCTTGTGTTCCAGGCCTAAGCGAACAGGGTAAGGTGAAGAAGACGAATAATATCACAGATAATTTTACGAAATATAGTGTCGACACTAATAGCGCAAAAACCGTAGCTCATAACTGGAGCCTATATCATACCTCTACATTTGTTTGAACATTCTTTTAATTTTTTTTTTCGAACTTGAATTCTCTTATGATGCCTAGAGATTTGAATTTAAAATCTGAACATTAGTCAGACACCTTATTAATACTTCTTTTTTCGAACCAACGTTCAAATAACAACTTCGGTTGTGAGAACGAAATTTGTTTCCAATCAAAGTATCAATTGCGGTAATTAATTTTTTTTTTGGTTTGATAATACAGTCAAAAATTTGGTTCGCTTAAAAATATTTGAAACTGTTAGACCAATTTGTTTTAGTCATCTCTAAAAAACTCGACTGTCACAATTGAAATTTTGATCTTAGCTCTTACAAACGAAGTTCTTTTCTCAGCGCTTAAGAAAAAAACATTAAATTTTTATGTAAAAAAAAAACAAGAAAATCAAACTTCTACTTTCGAGTTATTTATTAAAAAAACCGTAAAGTAGAAATTTAAAAAAAAAATTTTATTGTTTGGATAAAAATATTATTTATTTTATTTTTAGTTCCTCCAAACATCGATGATTCATTAACCTCAAGTGATGTTATAGTGCGTGAAGGTGACAATGTTACTTTAAGATGTAAAGCGAAAGGCAGTCCAGAACCATCGATACGATGGAAAAGAGATGATGGCTTAAAAATTGTTGTAAATAAAACACTAGACGGTAAGAAAAAAAAATTAAGTAAATTTTTGTCTTAATTAACTCAAGAACTTAATTATGGTGGTTCAAGGACAGTAAAACAATACTGTCTTTAAAAAACATTTTTAGCGCTTTTAAAGTTGTAGTGCTCTAAAATGATTTAATGAGACTTAAGTGGTTTTTCTATATTTCCAGAGAAATTTTTTCTTACTGAAAATTTTGTTTAGGAAAAAAATAGGAAAAATTTGAGCCATTATTTTTGAAAGTGGTATAAGTCCACTTTTTTAAAAAAATAAGGTAACTGTTATTTTAGTAAGATATGGACACCATATGATGAAACTTATCGTTAACTTATTTTTTTTAAACTGGACTTATACCATTTTCAAGAATAAGGTCTTAAATGTTTTCCATTTTTTCCTAAAAACAAAATTTTCAGTGAGAAAAAATTCCGATTTGGAAAAACCAGTTAATTTATAGAACTAGAACTTTAACCCTTTAAAGACCATAGTGACACCGACGCCCCCAAACCAAAAATTTTTTTAAAATGTAGATTGCGCACGACATTTTTGGGGATTTTATGTTTTTTTTTATTGAATGAAGGGCTATGTGTATAACTATTTAACATGGACATGTGTCCATGGGGTCACATGTGTCTAAAATTTTATTAAAATTTTTTTTTTTTTAGATTTTTTTCAAAATCCTTTTTTTATACTTCCAATTTAACAATATATAAGACCAAATTATCTGTTTTGTATTTAGTACGCTTATGGTCCTGAAAGGGTTAAAAGGTCCTTGCACCGACAAAAAGGCAATTTTCGCTTAAGTCGACTTAAGTGATTTTTCTTTAATAAATTCAGATTTATAATGACAGTGAAAATTAATTTAAAAATTTATTAAATTTGTTTTTAGTACCCGAAGTGGAAGGAGAGTCCTTGGAATTGGAACGTATATCACGTTTGCATATGGGGGCTTATTTATGTATAGCCACAAATGGCGTGCCACCAAGTGTTTCCAAACGTATAAAAGTCAGTGTAGATTGTAAGTAAATAAATAAAAAAAAATCGATTTGATTTAATCAACTTAAATTTTATTTGAATAATTTTTTTTTAATCAAAGAGTAATTGCACTGACCTTGTTTTTTTTTATTATTTAATTGATGATTAATTTTTGTTTTATTTATTTTTTTCTTCCTGTTTTATATAGTTTCACCCATGGTATCAATACCTCATCAGTTAGTTGGCATACCCATGTACTTTAATGTCACTTTAGAATGTTTCATCGAAGCAAATCCAACATCATTGAATTACTGGACAAGAGAGACCGAACAAATGATAACAGATTCATCGAAATACAAGTAAGTCACTGTAGGAAGTAGATTTTATATTTTTAACATTCTAAAAATAGTTTACAAGGTGTGTTATGCATAATGATTTTGTGTTTTCCCTGGACTTAAAATGAAAAGATTTACAACTGAAAAGAAGAAAAAGATTTTAGTGCTTTTCTAGAAATTGTTGTGAGTAAAACTTGACTAATTTTTAGATAAAATTTTTTTATTATTTACAAAATGTATTATACAATAAGCTTTTGCAAAATTGTAATTTTTGGAAGCTTAATTATTTGCTGTGCTCATTTAAAATGCGAGTATCATTAAGTATGAAATAGTTGCCAGATGGGAATTTTTACATCTCAAAAGTGGGGTAGGGTAAATTGTATTTAAGAAAGAGATAACAACATGTTGTTTTAGGTAATCAAAATGTTATAGGAAAAGTTTGCAAAATCGCCTGTAAGAAGTTTTTTATGAAAAATTTTTGAGTACACTTTTCATAAAAAATTTCTAGACGTTTAGTTGCCTGTGTTTGTTGAGTATTTTTCATACAATTTTGCTAATTGCAACTGTTTGACATAATTTTACTATTCGTGCTTCTGACAACTTTTGCAGCGGTCATTTCATGGCGAAAATTCTCCTTCCTCCCATGACTGCCAAAATTGTTGTAGCCTTAATTGGGCTCTCCTTAGGCCTAGAGAGAAGCTGTTTCATATAAATCTCCTGCTACTGATCCTGATAACTCTACAGCAGTCATTTGATGGTTAAACCATTCTCCTCGCATGCCTGCCAAAATTGTTGTGGCCTTAATTGGGCTGTCTTTAGACCCTGTAAATTCCTTATGTGAAAACGCAGAGAAGCTGTTTCATATAACTCTCCTGCTACTGGTCCTGATGGTAAAACAATTCTCCTAGCATGATTGCCAAAATTGCAATTCCTCTGTACTGCACATCCGTTCCTTCGTTCAGCTACACAGTGTTTTATCATCTAAATTCGATCTAAATGAATAGTCATTAATTAGCTAACTAGCGCTTGTCTTAAGGCTTAATATCTCATGACTGTGACTTCATAATTCATTCCTTATATAGAGCAAACATGTCTTGCCTTTAGCTTGCAATTATAGTTTAAATTTTTTTTTTCGTAACTGAGTTTTCATTATCGTGACAAAATTTTATTTTAAATTCATGAAAGTTTTATTATTTAATCCATACGTGAACGTATGCAATTGCCTATGAGTAAGAATGAGTGACTCATGAGGTGACATCTCTATTGGCAAATCCAACTAATATAATTTTGTTTGAAATGTCAATAAGCGACAGGCGATAACATGACAAAACCTTTCAAGTCACAGCCCCCTTTTAAGCTTTTTTTTTTTTTTGTTTATCGCAAATAGAATTATTTATAGCGCCTATTGTAGGGCATTCACTTTGTAAATTAATCAAATGAGCACACTAATTAAATTGATTATTTCTTTTGTTTGTGTGAGTTTCTCTGAAACAACAAAAACACTCAATGTCTACTGTGTTTAAGACAGTCTCAATAAAAGCTTTAAACTAACAGCAAGCAAAAAGTGAACGCGATAATTAAATTAAAAATTAAAAATTTTAAATTAAAAAACAAAATGCTCTGGCAGAGAATTTGTTGGCTGTTAGTGTTGTCAGTATTGCATGTGCTGGCCAGTGATATTGTCAGTGTTAATGTAAACCACGGGAATATTATTCAAACCTCAATAAATAGCAGTGCAGAACCCTGTGAAGATTTTTATTCATATGCCTGTGGCAACTATTTTGAGCAACATACTGCAACAGCTTACCAGGAAATTACCGGTTACTTGGAGTCTCAATACAATCTTAAAATATTGAATTTAATTGATAGTTTGTATCAAAGTGATGCCCTCCAGCAAGTGACCAGTCCTTGTCAAACGTTTATTGAAAAGGCTAGAATCTATTTGAAGGCCTGTCGTGCCGAAACCAAAAGAAATGTAACGAAATACTTCGAAGACCTCAAACCAGCACCTCAACTGGAATGGCCCATATTGGAAAAGTTGAAAAGTCCGACTGACGGTAAAAGTTTTCAATGGTCGGGTGAGCATAATTTCAATGTGTGGAGTCTGGTGGGTAAATTACAGTCTTATGGTCTAACTAATGTGCTGATAAATCAAGAGATTTTGGTTGATAAAACTGGAGAAATCAGCATTAGCCTGGAGCCTCCTTACATGGACACTCACACAGTTTTAGCTGATAAAAATGTGTTGATGGTTTTGCTTATGCGTTTGGGCATCAAAAAGCCCATTAAAATTATAACGGATTTAGTGAAACTAGAAGAAAAGCTACTAAATGATCTGCAGCATTACAACACCGTAAAAGAAGACGAGATCCTAGAAATGACTTATGGCGATTTGGAAATACATTATCCCCAGCTAAGTTTGTATTTGACAAATTTATTGGACCGAGAACTAACAGCGCAGAGTTTTATTGTTTTAAAAAATCCCTCATACTTCCAGCATGTGAACTCTTTAGACAAGCAAAAGCTGTGCAATTATTTAATGCTGAAATTCCTTTACTATTTGGCCATTGACAGCACCACCGAATTTAATAGCATGTCCTGTGTAAAAGATTTGAGAAACAAATTCGATTTAGCGGTTAATTTTCTCTATTACGAACACATTTACAAGGCCCAAAGCGCAGCCATCCAAGCCGATCTCGGGGATATGCTAAAGAATTTAAAGTTTATGTTTGCCAAGATTTTTGAGGAAAACCATTTGCAACTAACCAAGTCACAAGTCCAACAGCTGTTGTTTAAATTGGCCCAGGTTAAACTTAACATAGGAAATCTGCCCCATCAAGTAGATTTTAAAAAAGTTCAAGACTTTTACACTGAGCTACCGCTATTGGATAAAAATAATTATTACAAAAATCATTTGATTATGCTGAAACATCGTTTCACCAAATCTATAAATCATCCCCAAGCACAATCATATTTTATAGTGAATGACAACAATTTGGGTAGTTCCACGGGTGCCTTTTATGTGGTCAAACAAAACATGATTATTTTACCTTTCGGCAGTCTCTTAAAGCCTTTATATGATGTGAGATACCACGATTTATATAAATATTCTTTGCTGGGCTTCATATTAGCCCATGAGCTGACACATGCCTTTGATACCTACAATTTAAATTTGGACAGTGAAGGCGAAGTGGCCCAACCGGGCTTTGCAGCCATAAGAACAAATGGCAACTTTCAAAACTCTCTTAATTGCCTACAATCCCAGCTCACAACCGATGCTATAGATGAACGTATTGCTGACATTGTGGCGGAACAAGTGGTTTATCGTTTATATGCCTCCAAACATAATGACTTGCAGCCACACTTTTTAGCCAGTAATTGGAATAAATACTTTTATTTGAATATGGCGCAATTCTTTTGTGGCAAAGAGAATATCAAATTTGTAGATCATGATTCAGATGCCATGCGTCTGCATCAGATTGTTAAAAATTCAGAAATATTTGCAAAGGCCTTTGCCTGTCCAGCCAATAGTAAATTCAATCCCAGCAGTAGGTGTCGTTTGTATTAAATTACATTTGTTGTTTTTGCATTTAGTTGTTAAGTTATTTAAACAAAAAAAAAAAAAAAAAAAATTATTTATTCTTTGTTTTCCTAGTAAATAAATAGTGAATTGAAATGACGAGCTGCTTGCAATTCTTCTGGCTTCAACTGGTTTTTAAATTTTAAATTGACGTTTTCGCTCTCTAACGATTACAAGTTGAGAGGGGAGCATCTTTTTATTTTTGTGAGTTCGAATTGAGCAAGACGTTGTAAACACAACAAATTGTATAGACCAAGAGGCAGAGAATGTAGAGGGTAGAGTTTCCACATAATTTTTATAAGCAACCCAAATTTAAGAAAATTTGTACCGAAAAAAATTTATTTGAAATATTTTTTATTAAAAACGAAAGTTATTAATAGTCTTTTGCTCTCTTTCTCTCTTTACTGAAAAACATCTGCTTGTAGCTTCAAAAAAGCACTCTTTAAATTGAACTTATATTAAATTATTTTTCTTGATTTTTACTGTCCTTAAAAATCTTATAAAGAAAAATATTATATTTAAGGTAGATGAAAATATTAAACAAAAATATTAAATTAATTCGTTTTATAAAAAAAAAAAAACAACAAAAGTCTGCTCCAAATTATGGCATTCATTTTATATCGCAGGTCGCAATTTGCCCCCATCTGCTGAATTCCGGCATTAAATATCGATTGAAATATCCTTTAAAAATTCGATTACTATCGTTTGCTATAATTGGCCCGTCTTTTCTTGCTTAAACTTGAAGCAAACATGTTGTGTTTAAACCTGTAGTTTAAATAGTCGAAATTTGTTTAATTTTGAATTTACCCATTTATTTAAAATAAAATATTTCTTCGAATAATAATTTTGCTCAAATAAAATTTTTTTAAAAAGAAAAAAAAAATTTTTTTTTACAAAAAATTTTTGTACAGAAAATAAAATTAAAAAAAAATTTTTTTAATAAAAATTTTGTTTGACCAAAAAATTTTATATTTACAAGTTTTGTTTGGACAAAAATTTTTTTTAGACAAAATATTTTTTCAAATGATTTTGTTTGGACAAAAAAATATTTATATACAAAAAATTTTTTTCAACAAAACTTTTGTAAAAATAAAATTTTTGTTAAGAAAAATTTTTATTAACAAAATTTTTATTAAAAAAAATTTTTTTGTTGCACCAAAATTTTTATAAAAAAATTTTTTTGCTTAAACAAAATTTTTGTACAAAATAAAATTTTTTTCTTCAAACAAAATTTCTGTTAAACCTTTTTTTTTTGTTGAAACAAAATTTTTTTGCCGAACAAAACTTTTGTAAATATATAAATTTTTTCTCCAAGCAAAACATTTGTAAATTTAGTTAAAACAAAATTTTTGTAAAAAAATTTTCTGCAAATTTTAATTTGTACAAAAGTTGTGTGTGGAAAAAAATTGTTTTTTTTTTAAATTTAGTTCGGAAAAAAAATTTTTCTGTTGAAGAAAAATTTTTGTCCAAACAAAATTTATGCAAAATTTGTTTTCCAAGCAAAATAATTAAATAAAAGTTTTGTTTGAAGAAAATATTTTTTTAAATGATTTTGTTTGAACAAAAAATATTTATCTACAGAAATTTTATTTTTTAAACTAAAAAAATTTTTATTTTCAAACAAAATTATTAAGAAATTTTTTTGTATAAATAAAAAAAATTAAAATTTTGCACAAACAAAATTTTTGACCAACAGCAACTAAAAATTTTGTACACACGAAATTTTTGTCCAAAAAAATTTGCCTCTAGATGCAGTAATTTTAAATTTCATTTAAAATTCGATCACTTTCTTGATTGCTAATTTAGCCCCAAATTTTTTGTTATTTAAAATTCAAGCCATCCATTCGAGATGTAAAGTTTTTTTTTAGAGAATAAACATTCGATTTAAATATGGCAATCTGGCATGTAAATAAATGTAAACAGGAGAGTAACAAAAGAGAAAGAGAGAGAGAGAGAGATAGTATTAGTAATTAAAAATTCAGCAAAGCAGATACTGTACATCAGCAATTAAATGAAGAGCTAAAAAGTTGTCGAGACAAGCAGGAGAAGAAAAAGGTGGAACACTTTCTCTGCCTCTCATCTGCCCGGAGGTACAGCGCAAACTTGATTACGGGGAGTGCTATCTGCAAAGTCCACTATATTTTTTGGCATTCTATATGGCTTCTTTAGAAGTAGCAATTGGTTTACATAACTACTACTTTTCACTCTTCTATCTCTATGGCTATACCTCTGCACTATATCACATTATCTAATTGAGCCGTTTTTTTTCTTTTTCGGACGCCCTACTTAAAGGTAGTGAATTCGATCTTGAAGGGCTTTTCCATGCTATTTTATATTCCAAAAGATAGCAAAAAATTTTTTTTTAATATTTAGAGAATAGACTTCTTGTTCCTTGCAGCTGCTGTGGCATTAATTCATTAACAATAAATTCCAAATTGTTTTCGTTGTAGGGTGGCTAAGCTATTCGTTAAGCTTTCCTTTGCCATTATTTTATTTCACTTTAACTATTGCTTTGATGCATTTCACTATGTTGCTCTCCTCAACGTGTGTGTTATGGCCAGGCTGAGAATGCTAATATTCTGTGTGTTGCAAAATAACAAAACAGTAGCATTTAAAAACTGGCTTTTGCCACAAGTAAGCAAAAACAAAAAAAAATTAAAAAAAAGCCATGCAAGTGTTTATAAAAATTTTAATTTCTCTAACATTAATTCCGCAATTATTTGCTCGTTATTGTAATAACGAATTTTTTAATGCAATTTCGAGTGAAGCCTGTGAGGATTTTTATGAATACGCCTGTGCCAACTATAATCAAGAAAATAATAACGTCAACTACACTGAAATTACCCAAAAACTAGATTATGCAATGAACTTGCGAGTGCTTAAACATTTAAATAAAGCTCTATTGATGCGCACACATAACTCAAATATGAAGCAAAATTATTACGATAAAATGCTGTTGTACTGGCAGTCGTGTACTACACAAAGTGTAAGAAATTTAACAAAATATTTCATTGAACTGAAACCATCAGCCAAATTAAATTGGCCTCTCTTTAAACACCATAAGCAACAGCAGTGGCTAACAACCACAACCAGCAACGAGTTCGATTATTGGGCTCTGTTGGGTCAAATGCATTCTTATGGTTTTAATAATTTCATAATTAATTATGAAATTACCAGAAATGCAAATAATTCCTTAAACATTTGGCTGGCACCTGGTTTTATAGGGCAACAACAGAGTTCCTTGCCACACCGGAATGTGTTAATGGTACTGCTGCATGGCTTAGGTATGGAAGAGCTAGCAGAGGTGACACTCTTTATACAACAATTAAATGAAACTGATTTATTATGGCAGCAAATAGTGGCAAATTACACAGAATCAACAGATCAGCTGCAAGAAACAAATTTAGAAAATTTGCCTGCAAATTTGCAAATGTATTTGACAACTTTATTGGGCCCAGAGCTGCAGCAGGTTTTGTCTGTAACCGTAGACAACCCAGAATATTTTGATTATCTGCAACAAAAAGTTTGGTCTTTAGAGGAATTGGAACAGCTGGGCAACTATTTCATGCTGAAATTTCTGTTTTATTTGGCAGTGGATAGCACGGAAGACTTTACCTTTATGGAGTGCGTTAAGGACATCAGAAATAAATTTGATTATGCCATCAATCATTTTGCTTATTATTATTTCTTTAATATACAAGCACCGGGGATTAGAGCTGCTTTAGCAAAAGTTGCAAATAAAATTAAATCATCAATGGCCGCCCATTTCGATGAAAATTATTTAAATCTTTCCCCAGAGCAAATAAATTACTTGAAGAATAAATTGCAGGCCGTTAAAGTTAATTTGGGTAATTTGCCTACAGTTTCCAATTATCATACTCTGCAAAAGTTTTACCAGCAGGTACCAAATTTGGATGAAGAGAATTATTATAAAAATCATTTGCTAATGCTGCAGCATCGTTTTCGCAACAGCCTCATTTACACACGAAATCAAAGTTATTTTATAGTGACTGACAACAGCATAGGAAGTCAATCTTCTCCATTTTATGTGGCCTCACAAAATATGGTGGTCATACCGTTGGCCAGCTTGCAGCTGCCTCTATACCATTACCAGCAAACACTTGTGCAGCAGTTTTCCCTACTGGGTTTTGTTTTGGCTCATGAACTAACACATGCCTTTGATTCGAATGGCTTAAATTATGATGATGAAGGATTTTTAATGCCATCCTTAAACAACATAACAACTCAGGAACATTTTAAGCAGGCCTTAGACTGTTTGGAAAATCCAGAGCCTACAGCAGAATTAGATGAACGTTTGGCTGATTTAGTTAGCTTAAGGGTGGCCTATCGTGCTTACTTGGATGTTTATGGTGGAAAACAAAATTTCCACCGAAATCGGCAGTTTTTTCTAAACTTAGCCCAATTCTTTTGTGGTAAAAACAATTTAAAATTTATTGATCATGATGCTGATAGCACACGTTTGCAATTTATTGTTAAAAACTTTGAGCCTTTTTCAAGAATGTTCTCTTGTCCGATAGGCAGTCCCATGAATCCCCAGTTGAAATGTAGAGTTTATTAGTAAGACAAAAAGAAAAAGGGAATACTTTTGTGTTTAAATTTTTTTAATAGAATTTTTGCATTTACTTAAATACAACAAAGAAAATCCAAAAGCCATAACGCAGCACTCGCTATTGCGTGATATAAAGTGAAGTCTTTTATGTGAAATATATGAGATTTTTTCATTTAGTTTAAAAATGTTTTCAATGTGATATAATTGTTAAATAAAAACTCTTTAATTGGTTAAAATGTTGCTGTGGTTTTGAAATAAACATGTTGCTCTAAGTATGTTGTGCTTAAACTTGTACGTTAAGTAGCCAAAGCTTGCTTAAGTCTGAATTCACCCTTTCTTTTTTGAAACAAAGTATTTTTTCGCATAAAATTCTTAATCGAACAAAATTTTTGCTTAAACAAAAATTTAGTTCTAACAAAATTTTTTTTTTTTAAATTTTTGTCTGAACAAAATTTTGATCCTAATAAATTTTTTTTCCATGAAGGATTGTTTTCAAAATAAAGTTTTTGTTCACACATAATTTTTCTACGAATAAAATTTTTGTCCGAACAAATTTTTTGTCCGAACAAATTTTGTGCAAAATAAATTTTCCCGTTTCCTTATTCAAATTTAATATTTTTGACTTGGTACGGTGGTGGCAGAGTAATCAACTTCATAATTATTTGTAGGTTAAATATTGATTAGTAATTGAAATTTTCAAAGTATTTCATGCAAAAAAACGACCGTTTTGATTCGACATCGAATGCGATGATTTGGCCCTTGTTTTTTGATCCCAAAAAATTTTATTAACCCCTGCTTTATTTTTATTAATTTTAATTACATGCACTTTTTAAAGAGAGTGCACTTGCCGTATTTAACAATTTTTCTAAATGCAGCTGCTTTTATAAAAATTTAAAATAGAATAGATACCCTCTTTTATACAATGAGAGAGACACTGTGTAAAGTGTCTACATTTAACTGATAAAAATAAAATATTTTTTTTTATTGATAAATGAAAAGCTCTAAATAAAATTTGAATAACAAAAACATAATAAATCTATTCATAGTGTTCAAATGTTAATGAAAAAAATAAAATACTGGAAGTGAGAAATTAAAAAAAAAAAAATAAACGTTAAATAAAAATTGGTGATGATAATAAAAATAAAACCGAAATAATCTATTTTAAAATGCGAACAGCGATAAAGTGATAGAAAAACAACAAATTGGAAACAAAAGCTTTAGCGAAAAAGTAAAGCGCTACATAAGGAAAATTAAAAAAAAATATTCAAAGTAAAGCTGTTTATGTGAAACATTTCTAAACAAATTAAAGAGAAAAAAAAAACAGAATAAAAGTTAGTAAAGAGATTTTTTTTAGCCCTCGTGGTGTCTTAAATTATTTTAAAAAATCAGGGCATATTTAAATTTAAATAATTAAAATTCACAAAAAGTAATTTGTTTTATTAAACAACATTTTGAGTAAAATTTTTTTAAATAATTTTTTACGCCAGAAATGGAACATTTTCTTAGGCGATCGCGCAGTAGTTTGTAGAAGGTAGCGAGTTCCCTTTAGCTTATACTCCTAACGGGTGGGTTTAATAGATACTGTGGCTAGATTAGGCCTTTTGTGACACTATTTTCAAGTCTAGTATTCATTAACCCTCTTATCCAAAAAAAAAAATTGACAGACTTTAAAGCGAACTTTAACGAATTCTTTCATTAAATTTATTTTAAATTCTACGTCTAGAGTTCCAACACTTTCTTGGGTTCAAATTAGACCATTACAGTGGCATATAGTACATCTTCTGCTGTCTCTTCGGCTTCGTTTAGATACTAGTGTCTGAGTTAGCTAATGCAGGCTCTGTAGTTTTGCAAGACGAAGGCCCAGATTGGAACCTTAGGATCTTTTCTAGGGTTGGTCTTCTAAGAAATTTTTTGCTTAATATCAGAGAAAGAGGAGAGCTTTTCTTAAATAAGTAAAGTGGCATAATTTGAAGGCTAGATCTGTAACAATGGCTTTACAAAATATGCTTTGGATTGCTATACATAAAGCAATTATTGATAAAGATTTTCTTGGCTATCATCCATACATTTTATGAGAGAGAGGCCAACTTGGGGACTTCGATATTGATCTAATATTTAATACACTTTAAATGAAAATTTCGATCGCTGTCGAATGCTGTAATTTGGCCTCCGTTCTCTCTTATAAAAATGGATGGTAGCCAAAAGAATCTTTATCCGTAATTTGGCCTTAGCAAAATAGAGAGAGAGAGAGAGAGAGAAAGAGAGCTGTAGTGCTTTTTCTTTTATAAAAACTAAACTAAAAACACCACTGGTGTGAGAATCGACTTTTGTTAATTTAAAAAAAAATTTATTTAACACAATCTAGTTTTTATTTGAGACGAAAGAAATTCCTTTTTGAAGCCAAAAATTTATTTTAAAAAAACTAAATTTTGGACTTCATAATTAAACTTCAATGCTTGCAACTACATTATCTTTATTTCATCAGAATTTTTGCTCGATGGCAAAATTTAGTTCTCACAACTACGAAATTTGATTACATTAACTGAATTTTTGCTTCATGTAAAAAATTTAGTTCTCACAACTAAAGCTGTTTACTAGGTGATAAAACTAAAGCCCCAAACCTTCGTTCACTTTGAAGTTTCCTTCAAAAAGTTTAAGTTTTTTTTTTTAAACAAAATTCTATAAAATCTGATCGTGTTACTGAAATTCAATAATTGGCGTTAAGCCGCCTTCATAAACCATTTTTGCTTTCAAATGTTTTGTATAGGGCGCTTGTGAAATACAGCAAACCAAGAATAGGAAAAAAAAATAAGAAAACAAAACAAACAACAAGTGAAAAAAAAGAAGAAAACAATTTAAACAGATTTTATAGACTTAGATTTGGATTCAAACATGAAATAGAGATTAGTTTGAAGCAACAAGTACTTGGACGAGGAAGATTAAACAGTGAAACATTTTAAATTATAAACAAGAACCAAAAAAAAAAAAAAAAAATTTAAAAAAAAAAAAAAGAAGAAAAGGAAAAAGCAAATAAAACACAAGAAATAAATTCCTTTCTTTTTTGTTGTTCTGTGTGTAACACAAATAAAAACTGACTAGAAATAAACACACAGACGAGATTATATCAGATGAAATTTATAACCAAAAACTAGAAAAAATAAAAAAAAGGAACAAGAAGTAGCAGAAGCCTTCTTAACAACATGCTAAAGTTTAGCATTGTGTTTGGCTTGCTGGCGTCTATAATCTGGCGTACAACACCGACAAATTGTCGCCAGACCCACAATCAAACACAGAACATCAATCAATTGGCAGCATTAAATATTGAACGTTACATGGATGCAACGGCACGACCTTGTGATAATTTTTATCAATATGCCTGTCGCAATTGGTATCAGCAGCATATTGATGAAATGGATTATGGTGATGTCTTGGGTTTAATGGATTATGAATTGAATCGTAAACTGGAGCACTTATTACGTAAGCCACTGCTAACGCAAACAGCAAACAGCAGTCATCGCATGGAAGAAAATTTAACAACTCAAAGGATGAGCACTGCACAAACCACAGCAACAAATGAAGATGTTTCTTGGGGTGTTGGGGAGTCAGCAAGTGTTTACGATAAAGTAAGAACGTATTACAAATCCTGTAAGAAGGTTAAGCCTTATAATTTGAAGAAATATCTGCAACTGATACAGCCGGGCAGAGGTGTGCACTGGAGTGTGTTGGCCAAGCAGGGTGGACGTAAATGGAATGCAGAAAAGTTTGATTGGCTGGAGGCTATAGCCCGTTTGAGATTGTACGGCTTAAATGGGGTACTGCTCAAGGAGCAAATTCTACCCCGTTGGGATGAATCTTCCTCGATGAGCATCTATTTGGATAAACCGGATTTGGCTGAGACTTTGGCCATGGGCGAGGGTGTCATCATTGAGCTGCTCATGGATATAGGACAAACCAAACGTGTGGCCAACGAAATAGCCCGAGATGTCAATCGTTTTGAATTTCAGCTGCATAAATTACAAGAACTGGACGATGAAGAAGGACCCAAAGAAATGCAATTAAGTTATTTGCAAGAGTACATGCCACAAGTCGATTGGCTGTCATATCTTAAGGAACTTAAGGGCCCCGACACAGATCTAACCACCACCGTTATCATACAAAATATACCCTACATGAGATCTTTGGTAAAACTGCTCAATACTGTGGACTCTTCCACTCTGTGTAACTACATAATGCTGAAATTTCTTACTTATCTGAAGGCCCAAGGACCAAATGAAATTACCCGCCAGGAATGTATAGCAAGTCTAAGGAGGGTCATGCCTTTGGCACTCAGCTACATAGTGGGTGTGCACTACTACAAAGATCAACAAAAGAATGATCAACAATTGACTAGAATATTTCAGCATCTTAAGCAAAGCTTCCACAATACCATACAGGAAAATCGTCTGCAATTGCCCGAGGAAATAGTACAAACGCAGCTTGAGAAAATTGATGGCATGCAGCTGAGAATAGGCTTTGCCCCCAGAAATCTCTCCAGCGAGTACTTTGACATGTATTATGAGCGTGTGACTTTAGATGCCAACAATTTCTATGCCAACCAACTAAGTTTGCTGAGATTGATGGTGGAACACAGCCATGAGACTTTAGATCCCATAAATAATCCGGATCTCTTGGCCGATGAAGCGGTTATATCAGCTGAATGGCTGGGCAGCTCTTCCTCACCGCTTTACCTAAAATCACGCAATGTTGTTATTGTGCCTTACGGCTTTCTGAATATGCCCATTTATCATCGCAATCTTAAGGAACTATTTAAGTACTCAGTGCTGGGCTTTAGCCTGGCCCATGAAATGTTACATGGCTTTGACTCATCGGGCATAGATTATGACAGTAATGGCAATATAATGGGTCCTAGTGAGGAAATCTCAGCCAATCAACGTTTTATGCAGGGCTTACGTTGCATGCAAAATGAACTGGCCACCGGCTCACGTAGCCTCAATGAGAAATTAGCCGACTATGAAGGCATACGTTTAACTTATAATGCCTACTTCAGCTACAATGCCTCCACGAACGATGTTAACCAGCCGTTTTCCAAACCTTTACGTTCTAAATTTCTTTTAAAATTTACACCCCAGCAGGTGTTCTTTTTAAATTTTGCACAATTCTTTTGTGGCAAAGTACATCCGAAACTGACACATTCTGCTTATTTGGATCATGCCTTGGACGAGTTGAGAGTATTGCAGACCTTGGCTAACTTTGAAGAGTTCGGTCGGGTGTTTAATTGTGAGAAAAAGGATAAAATGCAGTCAAGACATCGCTGTAGACTGTGGTAGACTTAAGTTATTGCTGAAGACATGTTAAAGAAATTTATAAAAAAAAACAAGAAAAGAAAAGAAAATTAAATGTGTTTGCCTTTGAAAAACAAAAAAGAAAAGATTTAAAAAACAGGGCCATCCCTTAGGAGTTAATAAAAAGATTACAAGAAATTTGACAAGCACTTTGCTTTAAATATCGTCTTGGGAAATGTCAGGGGGGTGGTTACTCTGCATTGTGATCCGAACTAAAAATGGTACAAAATAATTTTTTAATGAGTTTGATCGTTTTAAACACAAATATCTTGAGATAACCTGAGAAAAAACTCAAAATATTTACTTTGCCCCCTCCCCCCAAGATTTTAACTGATGCAAGTAGAGACTGTTCTGTTTTCCGAACTGAATTTAAAAAATTTGTGAAAAATTTTTTTTTATTAAATTAAATTTCAAGCAATTTATCCCACACAAATATCGTGGAATAATAAAAGACCAACCTAAAACATTTAGCTTCCCCAGTAGCCCCCCTGTCTGCTGAGAATTTTTGTCAGGCGTTACTCTTTTGAAAATGAGCTGGAAATGGCGGTAACTGTGAACAGGTTTCTTTACAGCAACATGATAACACAATTATTAAGGCCTCACCCGGACGGCAGGTATTTTCAGCACGAAAGCGCCAAATGTCCCAAAACGAGTAAAACAATCGATTAATGGCAGCATAAAGGGAAAAAGGTCACTCTTATTGAGACACTGTTTATTATAAATACGATCGAATGAATAAAAACGAAAGAAAATTTAGTTTTTTGGTATAAAAATTTTTGAAAAATTCGCAAGAAGTTGCTCGACATCGAATGCCACGATTAGGCTCAGGTTAGTTTAGGTTGCACTCATGGTTCCCATTTGATTTCTCATACCTGTATAAGAAAAAATGGAAGAAAGATAGAGACAGAAAAATAGGAAGAGCAGAAAACGAGTAGCTGTAGTCATGTTCAACATCAATTTGTTTATAAGACTTTTTCAAGCTGACATGATTT
Source organism: Thelaira solivaga (assembly GCA_947397855.1). Lineage (NCBI taxonomy): Eukaryota > Metazoa > Arthropoda > Insecta > Diptera > Tachinidae > Thelaira > Thelaira solivaga. The sequence continues at coordinate 77,173,113 of OX377611.1, read as the reverse complement.
TTTATAAATTTTCCGATCTCTTAAGCAGGTCAGACTTTATAGAAAATTAGAGTCTATAGACATTCTTGTTGATGCTCATGAATTTCTTTACATCAACATTCTTTAGTCCAGTTACTTGGCATCCGAATTTACTCGTAGCAAAAAATTTAAATTAAATTTAGCTTTTCTTAGAATGCATTAGAGCATTCACCTTAAAAATGTCATCAAATCTTAACAAACAGTTATTTATTGCTTTTATTAAATTGTTTACAATTCTAAAGATCTATTCAAGCACACACATACACACACACAGTTATCAATACAAATATGTGAGACATTTTATTAAACCCCTTTTAATGTCATTAAACGAATTATCAGCTCACTACTTCCCCAAATTTTCACAAATTTAGGCAACAAAAAACAAATTTTTTTTCAACGCTTTTTCATTACAAAAACCCACTTGAAAATTTACAAAAAAATTATGCAAAATATTTAAATCAAGTACATACGCATTTCTTGTATGAAAATTCACTTAATGGGTTTAATTTTTATTTTTGCTTTTCTTAAAGAGAGACCAGCCTCATGAGTGATTTGTTGCAAATGCTAGTATTGTATGGCCGCATAACAAAAGATTTTATTATGAATGCATCATGATGAAATAACCTTGGCCTTGGACTTATAAAAGTCATACAAAATAAATGCAAAAAAAATTATAAAAAAAAAATCAATTTAATTTTAAAGGCAGAAGTGCATAGAAATTGGCAGCATAAAAAAAGAAAATTTTAGTTTAGAAATTTACTACGTTTTTATTATAGAAATAAGAGAAATAAGAGGAGAATCAATTTGTTATCAAGTGACCGCTAAAGAAGTTGTCAAGACCCAGAGGAGAAGGATTAAGCTTTGGGGCATTTTCTTTGCTTCTGGTCGACACTGGCATATCAGGAGCTACAGGCTGTCTGCCTCCTTTAGTAGTATTAATTTCTTTAGCTGATGTGCTCTTCTTTTTTCCCTTCTCTTGTTTGTAAGAGAAAACAGTTTCGTTTTATTATTATTCCTTACAAAAGGAAGCTGTAGATGAAATCTATTAAAAAAATTTGTGTCACTTGATAAAAAAACTTTTCTGAAATTAAAGTCCACTTAAAACAAAATTTAGTTAAGGGTTGCACTAAAATTTGCGCTGACTCATTTAAAAAAAAAGTGGACTTATAACACTTTTATAATACAGGTATCACAAAGGGACCACGTCAGAGGACCCAAGTGAGCCCAGCTCTGTTTTATTTCTTTCGGGCGACCTGTTAACCTAACCTAACCTAACACTTTTATAAATTACTGCTTATGAGTGAAAATAAATTAAACCATAAATCATTACAATCCATGAGTAAATGCGGATTTTATAAATAATTTTTTTAAGTTTTGGGAAAATTTTAGCAACAGTTGTGTAGAGCGTTTTAATTAAAAACATCTTTTATTAATTATTTTATTAAATTATTTGATCTTATAAATTTATTATTAATAAATATTATTCAAACTTAAGATGTCAGTAAAAATTGTTTTTTTTTTAATTTTCCCATAAATAATTTTCCCTGAAAAAGACCTTCAAAAGAAAGTCGAAATATTGGAAAATTTAAATAAAAACCATTTTTATTGCCATTTTTATTGCTTGAATAATATTTATTAAAATAAAGGGTGTCCCAACAAGAACGCAAGCTTTAAATTTGGCGCCATTCGAAGTGTCATTGTTTGACATTTGAACCAGTTTTTTCTTGCCTAGAATTGAAGAAATTAATGTGGAGGGCTTGTGGTTTCAACAAGACGGCGCCCCATGTCATACAGCCAGAGAAACAATTCAATTGCTGCATCAGTCATTTCTCGGTCGTGTTATTTCGCGTTTTGGAGACCAGAATTGGCCGCCTAGATCGTGCGATTTAACACCATTAGACTTTTTTCTTTGGGGTTTTTTGAAGTCGATGGTTTACGCGTATAAGCCGACGACGACTCAAGCCTTAAAAGAGGAAATTGGACGCTGCATTAATGAAATACCGCAGCATTTATGCAAAACGGTCATTGAAAATTTCATTAAAAGATCGCGTGTGTGCCGCTGCGGCCATCTGCCCGATCTACTTTACGATATAATAAAGTTTCACGATTTTTTTTTAACTATCTGTGTTTTATTTAAAATTTAAATCTTGCGTTCTTATTGAGACACCCTTTATAACTTTTTTTTTATATTAATCAAGCTTAAGATCTCAAAAAATTGTTTTTATTTAAGTTTTCCAATATTTCGACTTTCTTTTGAAAGTCTTCTTCAGGGAAATTCTTTTAGATCTTAAGCTTGATTAATATTAAATAATAATAAATTTATAAGATCGAATAATTTACTAAAATTATTATTAATAATAACTTTTATGTTTAATTTATTTATAATAATTTAATCAAGTGATAAATATTTTTTGTTAATTTTTTATGATGTAATTTTGAAATTAAAAAAAAAAAACATTTTTAAGGAAACATTTAATTTAGTGTATTAAATATTTTAATTAATTAACACTTTTTTTTTCAACTTGCTTAACAAAAGTATTTCACTGTTTTAATTTTGTTTTTTCTTTAACTAAGAAAAAAAATCATTTTTAATTTAATTTAATTAACAATCAGCAAAGTATTTTAAGATTTATGGAAGCAATTTATTAAATCCTCTTTAACACTGTATATGAGACCTCTTAGATTACATATTGTTGTTATTGTGTGCCTACAAAGGCCTGAGCCTTGAAAGAAAAAAAATTTATGTTAATGCCAGCAGTTTTTTTATGTACTGTGTGTGTGTGTGTGTGTGTGGTGATTGCATTCTTGCAACTTTGTTAATTTTCTACTCACTTGCCTGTTTTCATTTTTATTTCTTTATAGAACTGAAACCATACCGGGTAATCCTTCTTATAAAGCAACAATGCGTTTACACATAACGAATGTACAAAAAAGTGATTATGGCAGCTACAAGTGTGTCGCCAAAAATCCTCGTGGTGAAATGGATGGAACCATAAAACTTTACAGTAAGTTTAAATAAATTTTTCTTCTTTGCTCTTCTTTTATATTTTTTATTTTTATTTTTGCACCCCCTCCTTTTATACAAACTAAAATGACTAAAAAAAAGCCATCACTTTTTGTTTAAACTTTTTTTTTGTATTTTTGCATATAAATTCAGAAATTTTATGATGTATGAACTTTTTGTTTCTTCTTTTACCCTCAACTTTCATGTTGTTTTACTGTGACAATAAAGTGTGGGAAGAATAGCTGAGGGGATGTTTTTTTTCGTCCCTGAAACTGCATTAAAGTAGCAAGTCAGACTCGACTGAGCAAAGACTTGCTCAGTTTGTAAGCCATTCGCTAGTGTCACAAAAAGAAAAAGACAGTAAAATAAAATTAAAAAGAAAATCTTTAAAAAAGGAATGTCAGGTGAAGGGCTGGAATTTTAATCATATTAACGAGTAATTTTTAATGAAAATAAATCTGGCTATAAATACAAATTAAGAATGTGTTAAAGCAACAAAAAGACACAAAAATCTGAAATAAAAATTAAAAACAAAAAGAAAGAGGTTTTACAAAGCAGCTGCTGATAAGCAGAGATAAAAGGTGTATTTTAACTCTAGTGTTTGAGTGGCATTTAATTCAATTAATTAAATTTTTCGGCCATGTTCTACAAACCGCGCGTTTTTTTTTTCCGGTTTTCTCATAAAATGTGAATGGGAAAACATTAGTTTATAAGTAAACTATTGACAAAATCAAAGTAAATTCTTTAAAATTATATTTTTTAAGGAAAAAGGCCAATTTTTTTTAAATAAAAAGAAAACCTATTTAATTTGAACTGTGCAACATTTTATTTTCTCTTTTAACTCTTAGTTTTTGCAATTCATCACTTCGCTTCAGTGTAAGCTTGCGGTTTTAAAACAACAAAATTAAGCGTTTTGCGTTTTACAGAATATTAATTTTTTTTTTATATTTTTTTATTATGAACTATTTTTTTTTTTTAAATTTCAAACAAATACATTTTTAATGAATTAAAAAATTTTTTTTCTTGATTTTTTTGTTTTTAATGATGTAGTTTTGACATTTAAAAAAAATATTTAATTTATAGAATTAAATATTTTAATAAATTATGCTTTTATCCAAAAAAAAAATATTGACGTAGACTTTAAAGTAAAATTTATGAAAAAATTTCGACAACATTGACTTCCCCTTTTTTAACTAAACTTAGTAACCAATTATTTATTATCACACCTTAAACTAAAAAAAATTGACATTTCAATTAAAGCAAAAAAAAAAAAAGGCCAACAAAATGTTTAGTCCTTGTTGTTTTAAAATTTTTATTCAAGTTTGCCATCCGACATCAGATAAAAGAAAAATTTTATTTGCAAACGTTTATTAAATTGTCGCTTTTGGCATTAAAAATGTTTGTAAAATTCTGCACATACTCGTTTTCGCTACAGCATGACATGCATGAAACGCAAATTGTACTGTTTAAAAAAAATATTTTTTATCAGCAACAGAATCGTATTTTGAGCATTTCAAAAAACAGAGTAATGCAATAAGATGACTCACAAAAAAATACCAAAAATCTGTTCTTTTTAATTTATGACCCTCTATTACAAATTAGCCATCAATTTAATATTTGAATTAATAAAAATTATTATTTAATTAATTTAATTAAAGAAAATTGTCACAATTTTTAAATGTTTAATTAAATCATATAAATGAAATTATTAAAATTTCATTTATTTCAATTAAAATTTTTTATTAAGTCAATTAAAGTTTCTTATACGAGTAGATTCAATTAAAATTTTAATTAATTCAATTAAAGTTTTTTATTAAGTCAATTAAAATTTTAGTTAATTCAATTAAAATGTTTTATTAAGTCAAATAAAAATTTTAATTTAAAATTTTAATTAATTCAATAAAAGTTTTTCATTAAGTCAATTAAAATTTTTTTATAGATTTAATTAATTCAATTAAAATGTTTTATTATTGCAATTAAATTTTTTTAGATTCAATTAAAACTTTAATTAATTCAGTTAAATTTTTTTCTTAATGCAATTAATCAATTAAAATCTTAATTAATTCAATTAAAATTTTTATTAATTCAATTAAAGTTTTTTGTTAAGTTAATTAAATTTTTGTAGAGATTAAATTAAAATTTTAATTATTTCAATTAAAATTTTTTATTAAGCCAATTAAAACTTTTTATTAAGTCAATTAAAATATTTTATTAATGCAATTAAATTTTTTTTATAGATTCAATTAAAACTTTAATTAATTTAATTACATTTTTTTTTAAACTTCAATTAAAACTTTAATTAATTAAATTTACACAGGGCACCCAAATTAGAAAAATAGAAGCTCTGCTCACTTGAGTCATGATTCTTTAAGTCATGACTCAAATAAAATTTTATTATAATAATTAAAATTCTAATGAATTGATTGAAACTTTAATTCATCAAAATAAAGTTTTATTAACTTTTTAATTAATTAAAATTTAATTCTAAAACGTATTATTGATTCCGAACGAAAAGAAAAATTTAGCGGAAAGAAATAGCGATCGATATGCGAATTGGTATTAAACATTCCTGCAGAATTATCTTATTTTTTTGAATTGTTTCATTTAATAGTGAATTAAAAATTTGTCTGTTGAGAATTAATTGTATTATTGGCCCATAATCATAGTCACACTAAAATCGGTATATATTTTAAAAACGATTTTAAATTCATAAAATTCTTATGAACAAAAGTCAGTTCTTAATAAAAGCCTATTGTGTCAGCTTTTGGTGTAATTTCACCTCTTTTCTTAATTGCCATTAATTGAACTGTTACATTTGAAAGTGAGTCCACTTTTCTTTAAAAATGAATCAGCGGTATTTTAGTTACCTTAATAAAATTACCGTTAACTCCTTATTTTTTTTAAGTCGGCAAGTTTGTATGCAGGTGCCATACCGTAAGCTTGCATTCATTGTTGTTGTCGTTGTAGTTTTTTTAACCACATTTAAATATAATGCCCGTTTACTGGGAATTAAGCGAGCATAACATTCGAAACAAAAAACAACAAAAAAAGTTATGCTTGCACACACACACAAAATTAAACTCTTTGTGGTTAATTTATGAAAATTTAAAAATTTATCGTGCACAAAAAAAAGCGTTTTAATAAGTTAGTAGGGAGCTTGAGCTGCTGCTGTTGAAACAATGATATTGTTAAGAGTCATAAAATTATATTAAATATTATGACGAAACTAAAAGGAATTTAATTAAAAAAGTTCAAACGCACAAAAAGAACAACGAGTGTGTGTGTATGTGTATTTGTTTGTTTTTGTAAACGTTTAACTTAAGCTGATAAATGAAATGAAAGGGAAAGAGCCAATTTAAACAGAAAATTTATTAATTTATTTTACACATTTTCATTTGCAGGGATTAAATAAAAAAACGCGCGTGTTTTATTTTATTTAACCAGCAAAATCCACTGACTCATTCAATAAAAATGTTAAAAATATAAAGTTCGACTTTCGAAAAATTAAATTGAATTTTTTTTTTTCAATTTAAAAAAAATAAATCGCAATAGGAGGCTTAGAAAATTTAATTTTTTATTTAAAAAATTATTTAAAAAAGGCTGTAAATTAAATATTAAAAATATAACAAATAGAGCTACTGCTTGCTAATTACACGAATGCTTTTCTGATCATCAGTGGTTTATTTAAAAATATTTTTGAGTAAACACAAACATCTAAAACCCAGTACACTAAATGAGAATCATAAATTTAAATGTAATAAAATTTTGGAATGAATAATTTTTCTTGGGTATTTTAATTTCAATGGCTCTGTAACTATTCCATATTAATATATATACTGCCTGGGGAGACTAGTCCCCTCTAATAGATGGTTCTAGCTAATGATGGCCACGAAAATGAATACCAATTTGGTCTTTTCGACTTCGTTAACTAACCTGCTGATCCTTATATTTGCCAAGTGTTTCAATACACTGCGATGCTCAGTCATGATCGCAATTTCAAACCTTTTAACTAAATTTCGAATAGAAAAAACTACCTTTTTTATCGGTATGCCAACATAGTGAGCCGGACATTTCAAGCGCGATATCGACCAAAACCGTGAATTCAACTTTACCAAAAAAGAAAAAAAATTATTTAGTTGCAAGTTCGTGTGAGCTTTCCTTTTACATTAAAAGGGTTTTTTCAAGCTTCAAGCTCGAATTATAATTCTTTATTTTGATATTAAAAAAGCTAAATTTGTTTGCGCTCAAAATCCTTTTTCACTTCAACTTTAAGCAGTTTCTTCATATTTTTTTTTTTAATAAAAAATTATATAAATCTTAAAAAACTTTTTCGGTGTATCAAAAGTAAAAAACATTAATTTTTTAATTTCTAAAATAATATATTTTTAAACAAAATATCATTGGATTTTCCTTTAAAGCAACAAAAAGCGATTTCAAAACCAAAATCATTTATAAATATTTTGCTTTGTTTTTTTCCTTCTCTCTCTCTCTCTTTCCCTTTAAAAAATCTGATACCCATATCACTTGGTTGCAATCAGACTTAAGTAAACACATGCCTTTTCGTTGGCAATAATAAATATCATTACAAGTTACTTACCTAAAATAAAGTGGGCTAAAACTCCCTATAACTTTAGACTCTTAAGGTGTAACGCCCCGCCATTTTCATTCAATAAAACGCATGACAGTCATTCTCACTTAACACCTACACCCTTCTAACTGTAAAGTGTTTTACTAGTAACTGTGGGGAGTCACGAAGGCGACACTTAACTTTTGCACGTAAATATCACAATTTAAAAACATAAATTTTAACTTTTTTTTTACTTTATTTCATGTATTTTTTTTTTATATGTTGTTTACACGTTGGTACTTTTTTTAACGCAACTGCATCAGTGAAATGCTATTGCATTTGTGTATGTGTTAGTGTGACTAGCTGCATGTGTGTAAATAAAAATGTAGCATACATTTTGGCATATCAAAAAAAAAACCAACAGAAAAACAAACAAAAACCCAAAAAAAACTTTTATAAATTTCCGTAGAAAAATTGACAGTCGAGTCGAGTCGTTCTTTGCTGTTGTGCGTTTTTTTTTTTTTTTTGTTGCATTTGTTTTCATATTTTCCTTTATGGTTTAATAAAATTTACTGTTCCCTTTTAATTTATTTTTTTTTGTTTCAAATTTATTTTGCTAGAAGAAAAATATGTTTTTTCCTTGACAAAAATTTTAAAAACAAAAACAAACAAAAAAAATCGAGGAATTTTAGCATTATTTTTTTATAACTATAGTAACATATTGATGAAACTCAATGTTGCTGAGGGGTTATTATTAAATAGAATTGCACAGTGGGTATTTTAAAGGTTAAAATGAGGCCCTTTTATTTTTTAAATTTATATCGTAACTCGTTTTTTACATAAAAATAAATTTTAAAGTTTTATCTCTAGTAAACTAGAAAAAATAATTAAAAATTTTAAATTAAAAAAATTAAGAAAAAATAATTTAAAATAAAAAAAAAAATATAAAAAAAATAATAAAAAACTTCAAAAAAGTAACAAAAACTATAAAAAAAACCTAAAAAAATAAAAAGTAATTAAAAATAATTAAAATAAAAAAGTAAGAAAAATTACAAAAATTAAAAACATAAAAAAAGAAACAAAAATTAAAAAATATAATTGCAAAAAATAAAAATAAAAAAAATTAAAATGAAAAAAAAAATTAAAAAAGAAATAAAATATTTAAAAAAAATAATTGAAAATAATAACAAATAATAAAAAAAAATTTTTTTTAAATGAAAAAAGAAATAAAAAATAATTAAAAAAATAAAAATATTTAAAAAAATTAAAAAACGTTAAAAAAAATAAAAATAAATTTAAAAAAATAATAAAAAAAAATTAATTATAATTAGTTGGTGTTCTTATCTTACTAAAATTACCGCTAATTCATAATTTTTTTTTAAATGGACCTATACCACTATCAAATATAATAGTTCAATTGTCTGTTGTCATGTTGTTAGTGTTTTTTTTTTCGCTTGTGTCCTTATATTACCCTGTTTTAATTTATGGACATTTTTATCGTTTCGCCAAACATTAATAAGGTTGTATTCAGCTACAGTCAGTGTTTGTTGCATATGAAAACTAGATAAACTAAAAGTGAGTTTGTTGTTGTTATTGCGATACGCCTAGATAATGAAATGCTGTATTGACATGCAATATTTTATTAAAAAAAAAAAACAAATTAAAATGAAAACTTAATTTCGTAGAAACACTAAATTTAACAAAAAAAAAAAATTAAATAACGAATATAATTAATAGACATTTCAATATCATGTAGTCGAAGGAAGCAAGTGGGGTAAAAAATTATAGCTCCACTTAACACATTTTCAAAAAAAAAAAAAGTAAACTAAAAATAAAGTAAAATTAATTAAAATAAATTTATAAAAGTCCAACAAAAAAAAAAAAAAAAATTCAATAATAATAAATAAATTAATAAAGTAAACAAATTTATGAATTTACGAAAATAAAAACAAAAACAAGATGTCCACTTTAGAGCAATAAACAGGCATACTTGAAAGCCACACATCTTTACAAACATGTGTAATATTTAATAATGAAAATAGCTTGTTGGTGCACTTAAGGTGACAGCGCATAATAGAGAGTAATACAAAATAAAACATCCAACATCCCTTTAACTTTAATGTAAACCATTCCCTTGTTCAAACAAAAATTAAATTTATTTTTTAATTAAAAAAATAAACCAAGAAAAAAATTTAAAGTAATTTTTTTTTTTATTTTGTTTTATCTAGTGTCAAGTCCACCAACAACACTGCCACCACCTACAACCACCATACTGCCAACCACAACAACAACATTTATGAACGAGTTGGATATGGATTTCAATGGCATTCAGCCAACAAACTCTATTATTTTTATGGACAAATGTAAGTACGTTTATTATTATTGCTGTTTTTTTTTAATATTAATTACGAGGGTAATTCTTAAATCTTAAAAAAATGTTATTTCAAGAAGAAAAACTTTAAAAATTACTCAATAGGTATCTGTGCACTGAGAACACAATTTTGGTTGCTTATAGTTTTTAATAGTGAATGATGGCTTTCTTTTGCGAAAACAAAATTAAAAAAAAAATTTGTTTTTGCATGCCAACTAGAACAAAAGAAGCCATCGTTTGCTTTTCCAAAAACTAAACAATTTAATTTCTGCAAATCAAAAATTAATTTTAATAATTGAATTTTGGTTTTTTGTTGTGGTGACCAACAATAGTCATCCTTTTACCATTTGGCGTCGTCAACTTCTTAGCAACATCACTTTTTATCTTCTTCGACAATAATTCATTCATAATGTGGTATTCCCTGACTTTGAGTTAAGAAAACAATTATGAATTAAAATACGAGTTTTAAAACTTTCCCAATTTTATTTTGGCTCCACGCGCTGCCCAAAATACTAAGACCTTTATTTCATTTGGTCACATCGACACAAAATGTGGTTTATTCGAAATCGATATTTCAATTCTCAATAACAGTGACTGTTTGCTATTAATGTTGCTCTATGTTTACCATGATTTTGTAGTCGATGTTTTTGGTAACGTGTTGAAGAAAAAGCAACTTGGAAAAAGTTTTAAAACTCATATTTTTTTTTTTTTTTTATATTCTATTCGATTCATGAAATGTGTTTTCATTTAGTGTCGGGCAATAGCGAATTATATTTTAAGTATTGTCGAGGAAAATAAAAATTTAAGTTGCTGCGAAATTGATGATGATATTGGCGACTCCAAATGTAATAATATAGAGAACTGTAATACCAATTTATCTTACGCTATAAAAAGCAATTGTCTTTTTTGCGTCTCTAAGACGCCTAACGGAATAAAGAGGATTGTATAAGACAAGTAGAAATATTTTTAAATTAAATTTGGCACTAAGGCTGCCCCCTTAGACTAGTGGATACTAACCTTACAATCTGGGTACCACAGGTTCGCTTACTGCCTAGACTTTGGGTCTTAGTACACATGACCTTTAAAAGGAATTGGAATTGTTGCAATAAGAACTTCGGACTACCTAAGATATCAGGAATAGGTTTGGAAAACCTTCTCAAATATATAGCTATCACAAAGTGGACCTAAGTTACTTTATTACTACGTAGTCGATTCTAATTGAAGGCCGTCAGGCTGCCCTGTAAACCAATAAGCCATTCAGCTTAACTGAAATTTCAAACTTGATTCTCACAACGAAGATATAAAAGAAACAGTTCAAGAGATTTTAGGAAAACAAAGTTCTTCAAGCTCGAGTTCCATAACGTAATTGACTAGTTTTAACTGTTTCTAAAAAAATATATATTTTTTTCCTTAAAAGAAATTAAACTGGAATCGTTATACGTCTCTGGCATGAAAATCATTTGCAAAAAACGAAATACAATAACGACAATGAAAAAACAGATAAAGAAAAACATTTACTTTTTGATTACTACCTGGACATTTTACTGTTTATTCGTTAAAGCATTGCATTCATGGCCTTTTTTTTATTTTCTTTTTTTCTGCTTTTATTAATATTTTCTTTTTTAATAATTTCGTTTTCTTCATACTCTACAGTGGGCATTAAATACCAATCAAATTTAAATGAAATCGGTAAATCAGAACAAAAGCTCATGGGTGATACACCCAAAGGTTATGATTGGTCAAAGGATAAAAACACATCAGCTGGTAATACATCAAAGGCTTTTTTCATGACAACGAACGCACACTGCTGTAACTTCAAATGTAAGTGTTTAATTTTAATATTATTGTTACGGTTAGTGTGGTTGAGAGTTTTGAATTTAAATGAAACGTAAGAGTTTGCTAAATAAAATCCCTTCCCCCTGACCCCCTCAACACTAAAATAAATTTAAAACATTTACATGAAACATAATCGCTTAGGAGAAGCTCTTTACAAAATTAACTTTAAGCCCAAATTTATTAATGATAATTAAAGTGTAACGATAATGATAATTCAAAATGAGAAAAGAGCTTTTGTTTTTAATAAATGTTGTTAACTGTAAGCGGAATTAAAATTACAAAAAAAAAAAAAAAAAATTAAAAATAAATAAACAATTGAGTAACATGAATGAAAAAAAAATTAATTTAAATGAAAAAAGTGCCAAAAATAAAATTATAAAACAAAAAAAGAAAACAGCAAATCTAAATATATAAAAAAAAACCTACAAAAAGCTTTTGTAACAAAGATTTTTTTTTATAACAAAAAACACTTGATACAAAATAAAAAAAAAAAACATAAATATTTTTTTTAAAGGAAGAATTAAATTTATTAAAACAAATATATTATTACTTTAAAAAAATCCGAAAAAAATTTTTTTTACTTAAAAAGAATTAAATTTTTTTTAAGAAAGAATTAGAATTTTATTTTTTTTTTGTTTTAAGAAAGAATTATAATTTACTAAAGCGATATTTTTACTTTTAAAAAATAATATTTTTTTCCTTTTTTAAGGAAGAAATTTAATTTAAAAAAGCAAGTCAAAAAAAATTTTTTTTTTTTTAAAGAAGAACTGGTTACCTTTTTCGTCATAACTTGCTAAATTTTCAAGATATCGACCTGATTTCTTTTGCGTTGGATAGCTAAACAAATTGGCTTTAATTAGAAATGTTTTTCTTGTAAATAGTGGGAAAAATTTTTTTTATCATTTTTTCAAAAAAAGCAAAGGGGGTAGTCCATGGTTTTTTTTGGCGAAAAATATTTTTTTCGCACTATCTGGAAAAAACTAAATTCGAATTAAAGCTAATATGGTTCTTTATCCAACGCAATAGAAATCAAGTCAATATCTAGAAAAATAATCAAGTTGTGGCCCAAAAGATAACCAGTTTTACTACTGCCTCTTCCCGGCCATTTTTTTAGTAGAACTGGTTACCTTTTTCGTCATAACTTGCTAAATTTTCAAGATATCGACCTGATTTCTTTTGCGTTGGATAGCTAAACAAATTGGCTTTAATTAGAAATTTTTTTCTTGTAAATAGTGGGAAAAATTTTTTTATCATTTTTTCAAAAAAAGCAAAGGGGGTAGTCCATGGTTTTTTTTGGCGAAAAATATTTTTTTCGCACTATCTGCAAAAAACTAAATTCGAATTAAAGCTAGTATGGTTCTTTATCCAACGCAATAGAAATCAAGTCGATATCTTGAAAACTAAGCAAAACACGCTGTCAAAATTCGATTTTCCAATTGTTCAGCGCTGCCGTTGTGCTATTTTCGTATGTTTCATACATTTTGTATGAGCATGAGGGTTTTTAACTGTTACTGTTTTATACCAACATCTGTTTTTTTTTATTAATTTAATTTAAAACAGTTTAATTTTACAATTTTTTTTTCAATTTTATTACTTTAAAGTAAATAATTTTTTTTTAATTTTTCCTAAGTTATTTTTGTTTTTGTTTTTTAGTTCATAGGCGGTTTTGTTTTGTTTCTGTACTCGTATTTGTTTTCAATATTTATTAATGTTTTTATTTGGCTGGTTTTCCATTAAAAAAAAAACATACTCAAACGCCTCACTGCATGTTGTTATTAATTTTTGTAAATAAATTGTTTCTATTATTTGTAAAATAATTCTAATAATAAAAACTCAATATTTAAATAAAGAACTTGATGTGAATATTATCAAAATTCTATAAGCAAATACAAACATTAAAAAATTAAGTATTTAAAACAAAAACGAGGGTTGTTGCACCATGAGCTCAGCTTGATATTTAAATAACAGTATTGGAAATCAATTTTGAAAGAAGGAGTCATTAAAAAAACAAATAAGGTGTTTTGTTTTTTAAAATAATACAAGTCGACGTTTAAAAAAATTATAATTTAAAGTGACGGTTGTCTCTTTTTTCTTTTCCAAAATTCGACTCGTACCGCTTTCGAAAATAACTGCTCAACAATCTAAATGTTATGAACAAACTAACCAAGATAAAAGGCTGTACAGCTAAAATATAGACTGCTATTTTTGAAAGTGGCTTAAGTCCATTAAAATATAATTAAATTTAATTTTGTTTAGATGGGGTCTATATCTTACTAAAACTAACGCTTATTAATTTTTTTTCAAAAAGTGGATTTATACCACTTTTAAAAATAACGGCTCAAATATGGCTTACTATTAGTAAAGTACATTGCTTAGATACAAAAGCTATTACAGCTAGAATATTTACTGTTATTTTTGAAAATGGCATAAGTCCATTTAAAAAAAAAAATATAATAAACGGTAATTTTAGTTAGATGGTGTCTACATCCAACTAAACTTACTGCTGACTCTTTTTTTTTTTTTTCAAAAAAGAACTAAAAATTTAATAAAGCTGTTAAATGTGATAAGCTCCTTAGTTGTGTAACATACCCCTCGTATTACAACAGCCACACAAACTGAAACAAATTAAAAAAAAATTATATTCTTTTTTAAATAAATAATTGTTATTTTAAATGGCAAATAGTAATTTCGTTACAAAATATTTGCCATTAAATGTATAAGCAAATAAGAGAGCGAAAAAAAAATTAAAATAATTATTATCTAAAATCATTAAACTACACAAGCATTTAATAAACAGTTTAAAGCGAGTATTTGTTTGCAGGCAAAAAAAAAAAAAAAAAAAAAAAATTAAATAAAATGAAACAAAATAATAAACGGTTTTATTGTTTAATTAAATTGTTAACATTTTTCGTGTGAAAATTTAAACAATTAAAATATGAACTAAAAGCAAAAACTAATTGAAAACCTTTTTTAAAATTATCGCCAAACATAAAAATAAATATTAACAAATAATAATGAAAAGCAGCAGAATAATTTGCATACACGCCGTTTAAATTAATTGTAAAAATTGTAATGGACACATTTTTAAAGGAGACTCATGTGAAAGTATTTAATTTATATAATTTTGAAATAATATTTATTTAAATTAAAATAAAAAAATAATTGAACAATATTGTAAAAGCATTAACTGACAGGCTCTCCACTGCAACATGTGAAATCCATCCTTCTAGTTTCAAACAACCTGTACTTCTTGTGGCAGAATTATAAATTATACGATTTTCTTTTCATTCGATTTGTTTTATAAAATTTTTTTAATGAGCCGTAAAGCAGAGCTTGAAATGGAGAGCCTGTCGGTTAAAGAGACTTAGTGAAGGACGAATTATTTAGATTTTTTTTAATTAATTAATCTGCCTTACCGTCTTTAAAATGTAGCAGAAGATATAAGGCAACTTGATACCAAATGGGAATATTTCTGTTCATTCTTCACTTTACTTTCTGTCAGTCAAAACATGACTGAGTTCAATTAACATATACATGCGTCCTAGTACAACCTTTACGTTATAACGTACGTTTTATATCAATTGTAAATAAAGCGTAACACACCCATATGCTTTAGTACTGTTATTTGTTTTTTAATTACTTATTTGTATTTTAATTAATTAATTTTTTATTTATTTTTTTTTTGTACAAGACGCAAAATACAACAAGTAAATTGTTTGCACTTAAAACTAAATACTTATATTTTTAAACAAAAAACAAATATACAATAAAAAAATCATTTAATTCATTGCAACTAAGAGCCATTAATGAATGAATAATTTGATTTTTTTAATTGCATTTAAACTAGCGTAACGTATCAATAAGCAAAGATTAAAAACTACAGTAATTAAATCAAATGAAATTAATAAAATATTAATTTTACATTGAAGTATATTTTTAAACATGTAACACTAAATCCCTGATAAAACTCATAAAAATATATCAAATAAGAGCATTAAAATAAAAATCTATCCCTGTGGCCAATACACGTTATTTTAATAATAAAATAAAATAAAATCAAAATGACACACACACACTTCCATACACACCCACACTCCATACACAACAGCCAAGCAACAACTAAAGTATACTCGTAGAAAAAAATATAAAACCGTATAAATTAAATAATTAAAACAAAAAATAAAAGAAAATTTGTTAAATAATGTCAACCATAAGTAAAATTATATACAAAAACAAAGCATGTAAAATATAAAATTATAATAAATTAATATAAAAAAGGAAACATAAATAAAAAAAAATTAACTCATAAACCAAGAAGTTGAAGCCTGCATTTTCATTTTTATTGAAGCAAAATCATTTAATTTAAATTAAAAACAAGTAAAAAAAAAAACAAAACAGCAGCTGTTAAAAAAAAACTACGCTATAAATAAAACACAGAAAGCCATTTTCCTTCTTTCTATAGCCTGGTGAAAAATTATAATCTGCTCCAAAGTTGTATCCAAAAAATACAAATGTACTCACAACACCGTGTAGCAAAATCTAATTAATCAGTTTTTCTTCGTTTTTTCGTTTTGTGGCAAGGTGGGAAATGGTCTACATTTCAGTTGAACATTTTTTTGAAATCGCTCTAACGCTAAGAAAGTTATAAGCGTTTTTCTAATTAAAACGCTTTTTATTTACAGTGGATGTGGCATGTGGCAACATAAGTGGCATGTGGCAAATAGCCAATTTCCCACTCTACCACATGGTGAAAGTTTCATTCAAAAATATTCATCCATTCCAGAGTTATTTCGAAAACACAAAATTCTATTCAAAATGTAACCGTCGCTCTGTCCAAAAATTAAATTTAAAAATTTGGGAAAAAAAAAGTGAAACACCAGGCCAACAGAACCAGCAGTAGGTGGATTTTTCGGAATTGATTTTTGTTTTTTTGATACAACTTTTAAACGGCTAAATATTTTCGCATGGGACTTGCACCATGTTGTAGAGCAAGAAATGGGCTATTTGCCACATGCAACTATTGTTGCCACATGCCACAAATAAGTTGCATAGAAAGCGTTTTAATAGAAAAAACGCTTATAACTTTTTAAGCGTTTGACGAATTTTAAAAAAATGTTCGGTGGAACAGTAGCCCACTTCCCGCTCTATCATCTAGTGAAAGTTTCATTAAAAAATATTGAGCCGTTCAAAAGTTGTAGCAAAAAAAGGGAAAAGATTACGAAAAATTAATGTTGCAAGTTCCGGTTGATCTAATTTTTAGTTTTTTCCCTATATCTTTTGAATGGGTTAAGATATCGTAATAAAACTTTCACCATGTGGCAGGATGGGAAATGGGCTACATTTCAGTTGAACATTTTTTTGAAATCGCTCTAACGCTAAGAAAGTTATAAGCGTTTTTCTAATTAAAACGCTTTTTATTTACAGTGGATGTGGCATGTGGCAACATAAGTGGCATGTGGCAAATAGCCAATTTCCCACTCTACCACATGGTGAAAGTTTCATTCAAAAATATTCATCCATTCCAGAGTTATTTCGAAAACACAAAATTCTATTCAAAATGTAACCGTCGCTCTGTCCAAAAATTAAATTTAAAAATTTGGGAAAAAAAAAGTGAAACACCAGGCCAACAGAACCAGCAGTAGGTGGATTTTTCGGAATTGATTTTTGTTTTTTTGATACAACTTTTAAACGGCTACATATTTTCGCATGGGACTTGCACCATGTTGTAGAGCAAGAAATGGGCTATTTGCCACATGCAACTATTGTTGCCACATGCCACAAATAAGTTGCATAGAAAGCGTTTAAATAGAAAAAACGCTTATAACTTTCTTAGCGTTAGAGCGATTTCAAAAAAATGTTCAACTGAAATGTAGCCCATTTCCCATCCTGCCACATGGTGAAAGTTTTATTACGATATCTTAACCCATTCAAAAGATATAGGGAAAAAACTAAAAATTAGATCAACCGGAACTTGCAACATTCATTTTTCGTAATCTTTTCCCTTTTTTTGCTACAACTTTTGAACGGCTCAATATTTTTTAATGAAACTTTCACTAGATGATAGAGCGGGAAGTGGGCTACTGTTCCACCGAACATTTTTTTAAAATTCGTCAAACGCTTAAAAAGTTATAAGCGTTTTTTCTATTAAAACGCTTTCTATGCAACTTATTTGTGGCATGTGGCAACAATAGTTGCATGTGGCAAATAGCCCATTTCTTGCTCTACAACATGGTGCAAGTCCCATGCGAAAATATTTAGCCGTTTAAAAGTTGTATCAAAAAAACAAAAATCAATTCCGAAAAATCCACCTACTGCTGGTTCTGTTGGCCTGGTGTTTCACTTTTTTTTTCCCAAATTTTTAAATTTAATTTTTGGACAGAGCGACGGTTACATTTTGAATAGAATTTTGTGTTTTCGAAATAACTCTGGAATGGATGAATATTTTTGAATGAAACTTTCACCATGTGGTAGAGTGGGAATTGGCTATTTGCCACATGCCACTTATGTTGCCACATGCCACATCCACTGTAAATAAAAAGCGTTTTAATTAGAAAAACGCTTATAACTTTCTTAGCGTTAGAGCGATTTCAAAAAAATGTTCAACTGAAATGTAGCCCATTTCCCATCCTGCCACATGGTGAAAGTTTTATTAAGATATCTTAACCCATTCAAAAGATATAGGGAAAAAACTAAAAATTAGATCAACCGGAACTTGCAACATTCATTTTTCGTAATCTTTTCCCTTTTTTTGCTACAACTTTTGAACGGCTCAATATTTTTTAATGAAACTTTCACTAGATGATAGAGCGGGAAGTGGGCTACTGTTCCACCGAACATTTTTTTAAAATTCGTCAAACGCTTAAAAAGTTATAAGCGTTTTTTCTATTAAAACGCTTTCTATGCAACTTATTTGTGGCATGTGGCAACAATAGTTGCATGTGGCAAATAGCCCATTTCTTGCTCTACAACATGGTGCAAGTCCCATGCGAAAATATTTAGCCGTTTAAAAGTTGTATCAAAAAAACAAAAATCAATTCCGAAAAATCCACCTACTGCTGGTTCTGTTGGCCTGGTGTTTCACTTTTTTTTTCCCAAATTTTTAAATTTAATTTTTGGACAGAGCGACGGTTACATTTTGAATAGAATTTTGTGTTTTCGAAATAACTCTGGAATGGATGAATATTTTTGAATGAAACTTTCACCATGTGGTAGAGTGGGAATTGGCTATTTGCCACATGCCACTTATGTTGCCACATGCCACATCCACTGTAAATAAAAAGCGTTTTAATTAGAAAAACGCTTATAACTTTCTTAGCGTTAGAGCGATTTCAAAAAAATGTTCAACTGAAATGTAGCCCATTTCCCATCCTGCCACATGGTGAAAGTTTTATTAAGATATCTTAACCCATTCAAAAGATATAGGGAAAAAACTAAAAATTAGATCAACCGGAACTTGCAACATTCATTTTTCGTAATCTTTTCCCTTTTTTTGCTACAACTTTTGAACGGCTCAATATTTTTTAATGAAACTTTCACTAGATGATAGAGCGGGAAGTGGGCTACTGTTCCACCGAACATTTTTTTAAAATTCGTTAAACGCTTAAAAAGTTATAAGCGTTTTTTCTATTAAAACGCTTTCTATGCAACTTATTTGTGGCATGTGGCAACAATAGTTGCATGTGGCAAATAGCCCATTTCTTGCTCTACAACATGGTGCAAGTCCCATGCGAAAATATTTAGCCGTTTAAAAGTTGTATCAAAAAAACAAAAATCAATTCCGAAAAATCCACCTACTGCTGGTTCTGTTGGCCTGGTGTTGCACTTTTTTTTCCCAAATTTTTAAATTTAATTTTTGGACAGAGCGACGGTTACATTTTGAATAGAATTTTGTGTTTTCGAAATAACTCTGGAATGGATGAATATTTTTGAATGAAACTTTCACCATGTGGTAAAGTGGGAATTGGCTATTTGCCACATGCCACTTATGTTGCCACATGCCACATCCACTGTAAATAAAAAGCGTTTTAATTAGAAAAACGCTTATAACTTTCTTAGCGTTAGAGCGATTTCAAAAAAATGTTCAACTGAAATGTAGCCCATTTCCCATCCTGCCACATGGTGAAAGTTTTATTACGATATCTTAACCCATTCAAAAGATATAGGGAAAAAACTAAAAATTAGATCAACCGGAACTTGCAACATTCATTTTTCGTAATCTTTTCACTTTTTTTGCTACAACTTTTGAACGGCTCAATATTTTTTAATGAAACTTTCACTAGATGATAGAGCGGGAAGTGGGCTACTGTTCCACCCAACATTTTTTTAAAATTCGTCAAACGCTTAAAAAGTTATAAGCGTTTTTTCTATTAAAACGCTTTCTATGCAACTTATTTGTGGCATGTGGGAACAATAGTTGCATGTGGCAAATAGCCCATTTCTTGCTCTACAACATGGTGCAAGTCCCATGCGAAAATATTTAGCCGTTTAAAAGTTGTATCAAAAAAACAAAAATCAATTCCGAAAAATCCACCTACTGCTGGTTCTGTTGGCCTGGTGTTTCACTTTTTTTTCCCAAATTTTTAAATTTAATTTTTGGACAGAGCGACGGTTACATTTTGAATAGAATTTTGTGTTTTCGAAATAACTCTGGAATGGATGAATATTTTTGAATGAAACTTTCACCATGTGGTAGAGTGGGAATTGGCTATTTGCCACATGCCACTTATGTTGCCACATGCCACATCCACTGTAAATAAAAAGCGTTTTAATTAGAAAAACGCTTATAACTTTCTTAGCGTTAGAGCGATTTCAAAAAAATGTTCAACTGAAATGTAGCCCATTTCCCATCCTGCCACATGGTGAAAGTTTTATTAAGATATCTTAACCCATTCATAAGATATAGGGAAAAAACTAAAAATTAGATCAACCGGAACTTGCAACATTCATTTTTCGTAATCTTTTCCCTTTTTTTGCTACAACTTTTGAACGGCTCAATATTTTTTAATGAAACTTTCACTAGATGATAGAGCGGGAAGTGGGCTACTGTTCCACCGAACATTTTTTTAAAATTCGTTAAACGCTTAAAAAGTTATAAGCGTTTTTTCTATTAAAACGCTTTCTATGCAACTTATTTGTGGCATGTGGCAACAATAGTTGCATGTGGCAAATAGCCCATTTCTTGCTCTACAACATGGTGCAAGTCCCATGCGAAAATATTTAGCCGTTTAAAAGTTGTATCAAAAAAACAAAAATCAATTCCGAAAAATCCACCTACTGCTGGTTCTGTTGGCCTGGTGTTTCACTTTTTTTTCCCAAATTTTTAAATTTAATTTTTGGACAGAGCGACGGTTACATTTTGAATAGAATTTTGTGTTTTCGAAATAACTCCGGAATGGATGAATATTTTTGAATGAAACTTTCACCATGTGGTAGAGTGGGAAATTGGCTATTTGCCACATGCCACTTATGTTGCCACATGCCACATCCACTGTAAATAAAAAGCGTTTTAATTAGAAAAACGCTTATAACTTTCTTAGCGTTAGAGCGATTTCAAAAAAATGTTCAACTGAAATGTAGCCCATTTCCCATCCTGCCACATGGTGAAAGTTTTATTAAGATATCTTAACCCATTCATAAGATATAGGGAAAAAACTAAAAATTAGATCAACCGGAACTTGCAACATTCATTTTTCGTAATCTTTTCCCTTTTTTTGCTACAACTTTTGAACGGCTCAATATTTTTTAATGAAACTTTCACTAGATGATAGAGCGGGAAGTGGGCTACTGTTCCACCGAACATTTTTTTAAAATTCGTTAAACGCTTAAAAAGTTATAAGCGTTTTTTCTATTAAAACGCTTTCTATGCAACTTATTTGTGGCATGTGGCAACAATAGTTGCATGTGGCAAATAGCCCATTTCTTGCTCTACAACATGGTGCAAGTCCCATGCGAAAATATTTAGCCGTTTAAAAGTTGTATCAAAAAAACAAAAATCAATTCCGAAAAATCCACCTACTGCTGGTTCTGTTGGCCTGGTGTTTCACTTTTTTTTCCCAAATTTTTAAATTTAATTTTTGGACAGAGCGACGGTTACATTTTGAATAGAATTTTGTGTTTTCGAAATAACTCCGGAATGGATGAATATTTTTGAATGAAACTTTCACCATGTGGTAGAGTGGGAAATTGGCTATTTGCCACATGCCACTTATGTTGCCACATGCCACATCCACTGTAAATAAAAAGCGTTTTAATTAGAAAAACGCTTATAACTTTCTTAGCGTTAGAGCGATTTCAAAAAAATGTTCAACTGAAATGTAGCCCATTTCCCATCCTGCCACATGGTGAAAGTTTTATTACGATATCTTAACCCATTCAAAAGATATAGGGAAAAAACTAAAAATTAGATCAACCGGAACTTGCAACATTCATTTTTCGTAATCTTTTCCCTTTTTTTGCTACAACTTTTGAACGGCTCAATATTTTTTAATGAAACTTTCACTAGATGATAGAGCGGGAAGTGGGCTACTGTTCCACCGAACATTTTTTTAAAATTCGTCAAACGCTTAAAAAGTTATAAGCGTTTTTTCTATTAAAACGCTTTCTATGCAACTTATTTGTGGCATGTGGCAACAATAGTTGCATGTGGCAAATAGCCCATTTCTTGCTCTACAACATGGTGCAAGTCCCATGCGAAAATATTTAGCCGCTTAAAAGTTGTATCAAAAAAACAAAAATCAATTCCGAAAAATCCACCTACTGCTGGTTCTGTTGGCCTGGTGTTTCACTTTTTTTTCCCAAATTTTTAAATTTAATTTTTGGACAGAGCGACGGTTACATTTTGAATAGAATTTTGTGTTTTCGAAATAACTCTGGAATGGATGAATATTTTTGAATGAAACTTTCACCATGTGGTAGAGTGGGAAATTGGCTATTTGCCACATGCCACTTATGTTGCCACATGCCACATCCACTGTAAATAAAAAGCGTTTTAATTAGAAAAACGCTTATAACTTTCTTAGCGTTAGAGCGATTTCAAAAAAATGTTCAACTGAAATGTAGCCCATTTCCCATCCTGCCACATGGTGAAAGTTTTATTACGATATCTTAACCCATTCAAAAGATATAGGGAAAAAACTAAAAATTAGATCAACCGGAACTTGCAACATTCATTTTTCGTAATCTTTTCCCTTTTTTTGCTACAACTTTTGAACGGCTCAATATTTTTTAATGAAACTTTCACTAGATGATAGAGCGGGAAGTGGGCTACTGTTCCACCGAACATTTTTTTAAAATTCGTCAAACGCTTAAAAAGTTATAAGCGTTTTTTCTATTAAAACGCTTTCTATGCAACTTATTTGTGGCATGTGGCAACAATAGTTGCATGTGGCAAATAGCCCATTTCTTGCTCTACAACATGGTGCAAGTCCCATGCGAAAATATTTAGCCGTTTAAAAGTTGTATCAAAAAAACAAAAATCAATTCCGAAAAATCCACCTACTGCTGGTTCTGTTGGCCTGGTGTTTCACTTTTTTTTTCCCAAATTTTTAAATTTAATTTTTGGACAGAGCGACGGTTACATTTTGAATAGAATTTTGTGTTTTCGAAATAACTCTGGAATGGATGAATATTTTTGAATGAAACTTTCACCATGTGGTAGAGTGGGAAATTGGCTATTTGCCACATGCCACTTATGTTGCCACATGCCACATCCACTGTAAATAAAAAGCGTTTTAATTAGAAAAACGCTTATAACTTTCTTAGCGTTAGAGCGATTTCAAAAAAATGTTCAACTGAAATGTAGCCCATTTCCCATCCTGCCACATGGTGAAAGTTTTATTACGATATCTTAACCCATTCAAAAGATATAGGGAAAAAACTAAAAATTAGATCAACCGGAACTTGCAACATTCATTTTTCGTAATCTTTTCCCTTTTTTTGCTACAACTTTTGAACGGCTCAATATTTTTTAATGAAACTTTCACTAGATGATAGAGCGGGAAGTGGGCTACTGTTCCACCGGAAATTTTTTTAAAATTCGTCAAACGCTTAAAAAGTTATAAGTGTTTTTTCTATTAAAACGCTTTCTATGCAACTTATTTGTGGCATGTGGCAACAATAGTTGCATGTGGCAAATAGCCCATTTCTTGCTCTACAACATGGTGCAAGTCCCATGCGAAAATATTTAGCCGTTTAAAAGTTGTATCAAAAAAACAAAAATCAATTCCGAAAAATCCACCTACTGCTGGTTCTGTTGGCCTGGTGTTTCACTTTTTTTTTCCCAAATTTTTAAATTTAATTTTTGGACAGAGCGACGGTTACATTTTGAATAGAATTTTGTGTTTTCGAAATAACTCTGGAATGGATGAATATTTTTGAATGAAACTTTCACCATGTGGTAGAGTGGGAATTGGCTATTTGCCACATGCCACTTATGTTGCCACATGCCACATCCACTGTAAATAAAAAGCGTTTTAATTAGAAAAACGCTTATAACTTTCTTAGCGTTAGAGCGATTTCAAAAAAATGTTCAACTGAAATGTAGCCCATTTCCCATCCTGCCACATGGTGAAAGTTTTATTAAGATATCTTAACCCATTCAAAAGATATAGGGAAAAAACTAAAAATTAGATCAACCGGAACTTGCAACATTCATTTTTCGTAATCTTTTCCCTTTTTTTGCTACAACTTTTGAACGGCTCAATATTTTTTAATGAAACTTTCACTAGATGATAGAGCGGGAAGTGGGCTACTGTTCCACCGAACATTTTTTTAAAATTCGTCAAACGCTTAAAAAGTTATAAGCGTTTTTTCTATTAAAACGCTTTCTATGCAACTTATTTGTGGCATGTGGCAACAATAGTTGCATGTGGCAAATAGCCCATTTCTTGCTCTACAACATGGTGCAAGTCCCATGCGAAAATATTTAGCCGTTTAAAAGTTGTATCAAAAAAACAAAAATCAATTCCGAAAAATCCACCTACTGCTGGTTCTGTTGGCCTGGTGTTTCACTTTTTTTTCCCAAATTTTTAAATTTAATTTTTGGACAGAGCGACGGTTACATTTTGAATAGAATTTTGTGTTTTCGAAATAACTCTGGAATGGATGAATATTTTTGAATGAAACTTTCACCATGTGGTAGAGTGGGAAATTGGCTATTTGCCACATGCCACTTATGTTGCCACATGCCACATCCACTGTAAATAAAAAGCGTTTTAATTAGAAAAACGCTTATAACTTTCTTAGCGTTAGAGCGATTTCAAAAAAATGTTCAACTGAAATGTAGCCCATTTCCCATCCTGCCACATGGTGAAAGTTTTATTACGATATCTTAACCCATTCAAAAGATATAGGGAAAAAACTAAAAATTAGATCAACCGGAACTTGCAACATTCATTTTTCGTAATCTTTTCCCTTTTTTTGCTACAACTTTTGAACGGCTCAATATTTTTTAATGAAACTTTCACTAGATGATAGAGCGGGAAGTGGGCTACTGTTCCACCGAACATTTTTTTAAAATTCGTCAAACGCTTAAAAAGTTATAAGTGTTTTTTCTATTAAAACGCTTTCTATGCAACTTATTTGTGGCATGTGGCAACAATAGTTGCATGTGGCAAATAGCCCATTTCTTGCTCTACAACATGGTGCAAGTCCCATGCGAAAATATTTAGCCGTTTAAAAGTTGTATCAAAAAAACAAAAATCAATTCCGAAAAATCCACCTACTGCTGGTTCTGTTGGCCTGGTGTTTCACTTTTTTTTTCCCAAATTTTTAAATTTAATTTTTGGACAGAGCGACGGTTACATTTTGAATAGAATTTTGTGTTTTCGAAATAACTCTGGAATGGATGAATATTTTTGAATGAGACTTTCACCATGTGGTAGAGTGGGAAATTGGCTATTTGCCACATGCCACTTATGTTGCCACATGCCACATCCACTGTAAATAAAAAGCGTTTTAATTAGAAAAACGCTTATAACTTTCTTAGCGTTAGAGCGATTTCAAAAAAATGTTCAACTGAAATGTAGCCCATTTCCCATCCTGCCACATGGTGAAAGTTTTATTACGATATCTTAACCCATTCAAAAGATATAGTGAAAAAACTAAAAATTAGATCAACCGGAACTTGCAACATTCATTTTTCGTAATCTTTTCCCTTTTTTTGCTACAACTTTTGAACGGCTCAATATTTTTTAATGAAACTTTCACTAGATGATAGAGCGGGAAGTGGGCTACTGTTCCACCGAACATTTTTTTAAAATTCGTCAAACGCTTAAAAAGTTATAAGCGTTTTTTCTATTAAAACGCTTTCTATGCAACTTATTTGTGGCATGTGGCAACAATAGTTGCATGTGGCAAATAGCCCATTTCTTGCTCTACAACATGGTGCAAGTCCCATGCGAAAATATTTAGCCGTTTAAAAGTTGTATCAAAAAAACAAAAATCAATTCCGAAAAATCCACCTACTGCTGGTTCTGTTGGCCTGGTGTTTCACTTTTTTTTCCCAAATTTTTAAATTTAATTTTTGGACAGAGCGACGGTTACATTTTGAATAGAATTTTGTGTTTTCGAAATAACTCTGGAATGGATGAATATTTTTGAATGAAACTTTCACCATGTGGTAGAGTGGGAAATTGGCTATTTGCCACATGCCACTTATGTTGCCACATGCCACATCCACTGTAAATAAAAAGCGTTTTAATTAGAAAAACGCTTATAACTTTCTTAGCGTTAGAGCGATTTCAAAAAAATGTTCAACTGAAATGTAGCCCATTTCCCATCCTGCCACATGGTGAAAGTTTTATTACGATATCTTAACCCATTCAAAAGATATAGGGAAAAAACTAAAAATTAGATCAACCGGAACTTGCAACATTCATTTTTCGTAATCTTTTCCCTTTTTTTGCTACAACTTTTGAACGGCTCAATATTTTTTAATGAAACTTTCACTAGATGATAGAGCGGGAAGTGGGCTACTGTTCCACCGAACATTTTTTTAAAATTCGTCAAACGCTTAAAAAGTTATAAGTGTTTTTTCTATTAAAACGCTTTCTATGCAACTTATTTGTGGCATGTGGCAACAATAGTTGCATGTGGCAAATAGCCCATTTCTTGCTCTACAACATGGTGCAAGTCCCATGCGAAAATATTTAGCCGTTTAAAAGTTGTATCAAAAAAACAAAAATCAATTCCGAAAAATCCACCTACTGCTGGTTCTGTTGGCCTGGTGTTTCACTTTTTTTTCCCAAATTTTTAAATTTAATTTTTGGACAGAGCGACGGTTACATTTTGAATAGAATTTTGTGTTTTCGAAATAACTCTGGAATGGATGAATATTTTTGAATGAAACTTTCACCATGTGGTAGAGTGGGAAATTGGCTATTTGCCACATGCCACTTATGTTGCCACATGCCACATCCACTGTAAATAAAAAGCGTTTTAATTAGAAAAACGCTTATAACTTTCTTAGCGTTAGAGCGATTTCAAAAAAATGTTTAACTGAAATGTAGCCCATTTCCCATCCTGCCACATGGTGAAAGTTTTATTACGATATCTTAACCCATTCAAAAGATATAGGGAAAAAACTAAAAATTAGATCAACCGGAACTTGCAACATTCATTTTTCGTAATCTTTTCCCTTTTTTTGCTACAACTTTTGAACGGCTAAATATTTCTGAATGAAACTTTCACTAGATGATAGAGCGAAAAGTGGGCTACTGTTCCACCGAACATTTTTTTAAAATTCGTTAAACGCTTAAAAAGTTATAAGCGTTTTTTCTATTAAAACGCTTTCTATGCAACTTATTTGTGGCATGTGGCAACAATAGTTGCATGTGGCAAATAGCCCATTTCTTGCTCTACAACATGGTGCAAGTCCCATGCGAAAATATTTAGCCGTTTAAAAGTTGTATCAAAAAAACAAAAATCAATTCCGAAAAATCCACCTACTGCTGGTTCTGTTGGCCTGGTGTTTCACTTTTTTTTCCCCAAATTTTTAAATTTAATTTTTGGACAGAGCGACGGTTACATTTTGAATAGAATTTTGTGTTTTCGAAATAACTCTGGAATGGATGAATATTTTTGAATGAAACTTTCACCATGTGGTAGAGTGGGAAATTGGCTATTTGCCACATGCCACTTATGTTGCCACATGCCACATCCACTGTAAATAAAAAGCGTTTTAATTAGAAAAACGCTTATAACTTTCTTAGCGTTAGAGCGATTTCAAAAAAATGTTCAACTGAAATGTAGCCCATTTCCCATCCTGCCACATGGTGAAAGTTTTATTACGATATCTTAACCCATTCAAAAGATATAGGGAAAAAACTAAAAATTAGATCAACCGGAACTTGCAACATTCATTTTTCGTAATCTTTTCCCTTTTTTTGCTACAACTTTTGAATGGCTCAATATTTTTTAATGAAACTTTCACTAGATGATAGAGCGGGAAGTGGGCTACTGTTCCACCGAACATTTTTTTAAAATTCGTCAAACGCTTGTTATAAGTTATAAGCGTTTTTTCTATTAAAACGCTTTCTATGCAACTTATTTGTGGCATGTGGCAACAATAGTTGCATGTGGCAAATAGCCCATTTCTTGCTCTACAACATGGTGCAAGTCCCATGCGAAAATATTTAGCCGTTTAAAAGTTGTATCAAAAAAACAAAAATCAATTCCGAAAAATCCACCTACTGCTGGTTCTGTTGGCCTGGTGTTTCACTTTTTTTTTCCCAAATTTTTAAATTTAATTTTTGGACAGAGCGACGGTTACATTTTGAATAGAATTTTGTGTTTTCGAAATAACTCTGGAATGGATGAATATTTTTGAATGAAACTTTCACCATGTGGTAGAGTGGGAAATTGGCTATTTGCCACATGCCACTTATGTTGCCACATGCCACATCCACTGTAAATAAAAAGCGTTTTAATTAGAAAAACGCTTATAACTTTCTTAGCGTTAGAGCGATTTCAAAAAAATGTTCAACTGAAATGTAGCCCATTTCCCATCCTGCCACATGGTGAAAGTTTTATTACGATATCTTAACCCATTCAAAAGATATAGGGAAAAAACTAAAAATTAGATCAACCGGAACTTGCAACATTCATTTTTCGTAATCTTTTCCCTTTTTTTGCTACAACTTTTGAACGGCTCAATATTTTTTAATGAAACTTTCACTAGATGATAGAGCGGGAAGTGGGCTACTGTTCCACCGAACATTTTTTTAAAATTCGTCAAACGCTTAAAAAGTTATAAGCGTTTTTTCTATTAAAACGCTTTCTATGCAACTTATTTGTGGCATGTGGCAACAATAGTTGCATGTGGCAAATAGCCCATTTCTTGCTCTACAACATGGTGCAAGTCCCATGCGAAAATATTTAGCCGTTTAAAAGTTGTATCAAAAAAACAAAAATCAATTCCGAAAAATCCACCTACTGCTGGTTCTGTTGGCCTGGTGTTTCACTTTTTTTTTCCCAAATTTTTAAATTTAATTTTTGGACAGAGCGACGGTTACATTTTGAATAGAATTTTGTGTTTTCGAAATAACTCTGGAATGGATGAATATTTTTGAATGAGACTTTCACCATGTGGTAGAGTGGGAAATTGGCTATTTGCCACATGCCACTTATGTTGCCACATGCCACATCCACTGTAAATAAAAAGCGTTTTAATTAGAAAAACGCTTATAACTTTCTTAGCGTTAGAGCGATTTCAAAAAAATGTTCAACTGAAATGTAGCCCATTTCCCATCCTGCCACATGGTGAAAGTTTTATTACGATATCTTAACCCATTCAAAAGATATAGTGAAAAAACTAAAAATTAGATCAACCGGAACTTGCAACATTCATTTTTCGTAATCTTTTCCCTTTTTTTGCTACAACTTTTGAACGGCTAAATATTTTTAAATGAAACTTTCACTAGATGATAGAGCGGGAAGTGTGCTACTGTTCCACCGAACATTTTTTTAAAATTCGTCAAACGCTTAAAAAGTTATAAGCGTTTTTTCTATTAAAACGCTTTCTATGCAACTTATTTGTGGCATGTGGCAACAATAGTTGCATGTGGCAAATAGCCCATTTCTTGCTCTACAACATGGTGCAAGTCCCATGCGAAAATATTTAGCCGTTTAAAAGTTGTATCAAAAAAACAAAAATCAATTCCGAAAAATCCACCTACTGCTGGTTCTGTTGGCCTGGTGTTTCACTTTTTTTTTCCCAAATTTTTAAATTTAATTTTTGGACAGAGCGACGGTTACATTTTGAATAGAATTTTGTGTTTTCGAAATAACTCTGGAATGGATGAATATTTTTGAATGAAACTTTCACCATGTGGTAGAGTGGGAAATTGGCTATTTGCCACATGCCACTTATGTTGCCACATGCCACATCCACTGTAAATAAAAAGCGTTTTAATTAGAAAAACGCTTATGACTTTCTTAGCGTTAGAGCGATTTCAAAAAAATGTTTAACTGAAATGTAGCCCATTTCCCATCCTGCCACATGGTGAAAGTTTTATTACGATATCTTAACCCATTCAAAAGATATAGGGAAAAAACTAAAAATTAGATCAACCGGAACTTGCAACATTCATTTTTCGTAATCTTTTCCCTTTTTTTGCTACAACTTTTGAACGGCTAAATATTTCTGAATGAAACTTTCACTAGATGATAGAGCGAAAAGTGGGCTACTGTTCCACCGAACATTTTTTTAAAATTCGTTAAACGCTTAAAAAGTTATAAGCGTTTTTTCTATTAAAACGCTTTCTATGCAACTTATTTGTGGCATGTGGCAACAATAGTTGCATGTGGCAAATAGCCCATTTCTTGCTCTACAACATGGTGCAAGTCCCATGCGAAAATATTTAGCCGTTTAAAAGTTGTATCAAAAAAACAAAAATCAATTCCGAAAAATCCACCTACTGCTGGTTCTGTTGGCCTGGTGTTTCACTTTTTTTTTCCCAAATTTTTAAATTTAATTTTTGGACAGAGCGACGGTTACATTTTGAATAGAATTTTGTGTTTTCGAAATAACTCTGGAATGGATGAATATTTTTGAATGAAACTTTCACCATGTGGTAGAGTGGGAAATTGGCTATTTGCCACATGCCACTTATGTTGCCACATGCCACATCCACTGTAAATAAAAAGCGTTTTAATTAGAAAAACGCTTATAACTTTCTTAGCGTTAGAGCGATTTCAAAAAAATGTTCAACTGAAATGTAGCCCATTTCCCATCCTGCCACATGGTGAAAGTTTTATTACGATATCTTAACCCATTCAAAAGATATAGGGAAAAAACTAAAAATTAGATCAACCGGAACTTGCAACATTCATTTTTCGTAATCTTTTCCCTTTTTTTGCTACAACTTTTGAACGGCTAAATATTTCTGAATGAAACTTTCACTAGATGATAGAGCGAAAAGTGGGCTACTGTTCCACCGAACATTTTTTTAAAATTCGTTAAACGCTTAAAAAGTTATAAGCGTTTTTTCTATTAAAACGCTTTCTATGCAACTTATTTGTGGCATGTGGCAACAATAGTTGCATGTGGCAAATAGCCCATTTCTTGCTCTACAACATGGTGCAAGTCCCATGCGAAAATATTTAGCCGTTTAAAAGTTGTATCAAAAAAACAAAAATCAATTCCGAAAAATCCACCTACTGCTGGTTCTGTTGGCCTGGTGTTTCACTTTTTTTTTCCCAAATTTTTAAATTTAATTTTTGGACAGAGCGACGGTTACATTTTGAATAGAATTTTGTGTTTTCGAAATAACTCTGGAATGGATGAATATTTTTGAATGAAACTTTCACCATGTGGTAGAGTGGGAAATTGGCTATTTGCCACATGCCACTTATGTTGCCACATGCCACATCCACTGTAAATAAAAAGCGTTTTAATTAGAAAAACGCTTATAACTTTCTTAGCGTTAGAGCGATTTCAAAAAAATGTTCAACTGAAATGTAGCCCATTTCCCATCCTGCCACATGGTGAAAGTTTTATTACGATATCTTAACCCATTCAAAAGATATAGGGAAAAAACTAAAAATTAGATCAACCGGAACTTGCAACATTCATTTTTCGTAATCTTTTCCCTTTTTTTGCTACAACTTTTGAACGGCTCAATATTTTTTAATGAAACTTTCACTAGATGATAGAGCGGGAAGTGGGCTACTGTTCCACCGAACATTTTTTTAAAATTCGTCAAACGCTTAAAAAGTTATAAGCGTTTTTTCTATTAAAACGCTTTCTATGCAACTTATTTGTGGCATGTGGCAACAATAGTTGCATGTGGCAAATAGCCCATTTCTTACTCTACAACATGGTGCAAGTCCCATGCGAAAATATTTAGCCGTTTAAAAGTTGTATCAAAAAAACAAAAATCAATTCCGAAAAATCCACCTACTGCTGGTTCTGTTGGCCTGGTGTTTCACTTTTTTTTTTCCCAAATTTTTAAATTTAATTTTTGGACAGAGCGACGGTTACATTTTGAATAGAATTTTGTGTTTTCGAAATAACTCTGGAATGGATGAATATTTTTGAATGAGACTTTCACCATGTGGTAGAGTGGGAAATTGGCTATTTGCCACATGCCACTTATGTTGCCACATGCCACATCCACTGTAAATAAAAAGCGTTTTAATTAGAAAAACGCTTATAACTTTCTTAGCGTTAGAGCGATTTCAAAAAAATGTTCAACTGAAATGTAGCCCATTTCCCATCCTGCCACATGGTGAAAGTTTTATTACGATATCTTAACCCATTCAAAAGATATAGTGAAAAAACTAAAAATTAGATCAACCGGAACTTGCAACATTCATTTTTCGTAATCTTTTCCCTTTTTTTGCGACAACTTTTGAACGGCTAAATATTTTTAAATGAAACTTTCACTAGATGATAGAGCGGGAAGTGTGCTACTGTTCCACCGAACATTTTTTTAAAATTCGTCAAACGCTTAAAAAGTTATAAGCGTTTTTTCTATTAAAACGCTTTCTATGCAACTTATTTGTGGCATGTGGCAACAATAGTTGCATGTGGCAAATAGCCCATTTCTTGCTCTACAACATGGTGCAAGTCCCATGCGAAAATATTTAGCCGTTTAAAAGTTGTATCAAAAAAACAAAAATCAATTCCGAAAAATCCACCTACTGCTGGTTCTGTTGGCCTGGTGTTTCACTTTTTTTTTCCCAAATTTTTAAATTTAATTTTTGGACAGAGCGACGGTTACATTTTGAATAGAATTTTGTGTTTTCGAAATAACTCTGGAATGGATGAATATTTTTGAATGAAACTTTCACCATGTGGTAGAGTGGGAAATTGGCTATTTGCCACATGCCACTTATGTTGCCACATGCCACATCCACTGTAAATAAAAAGCGTTTTAATTAGAAAAACGCTTATGACTTTCTTAGCGTTAGAGCGATTTCAAAAAAATGTTTAACTGAAATGTAGCCCATTTCCCATCCTGCCACATGGTGAAAGTTTTATTACGATATCTTAACCCATTCAAAAGATATAGGGAAAAAACTAAAAATTAGATCAACCGGAACTTGCAACATTCATTTTTCGTAATCTTTTCCCTTTTTTTGCTACAACTTTTGAACGGCTCAATATTTTTTAATGAAACTTTCACTAGATGATAGAGCGGGAAGTGGGCTACTGTTCCACCGAACATTTTTTTAAAATTCGTCAAACGCTTAAAAAGTTATAAGCGTTTTTTCTATTAAAACGCTTTCTATGCAACTTATTTGTGGCATGTGGCAACAATAGTTGCATGTGGCAAATAGCCCATTTCTTGCTCTACAACATGGTGCAAGTCCCATGCGAAAATATTTAGCCGTTTAAAAGTTGTATCAAAAAAACAAAAATCAATTCCGAAAAATCCACCTACTGCTGGTTCTGTTGGCCTGGTGTTTCACTTTTTTTTCCCAAATTTTTAAATTTAATTTTTGGACAGAGCGACGGTTACATTTTGAATAGAATTTTGTGTTTTCGAAATAACTCTGGAATGGATGAATATTTTTGAATGAAACTTTCACCATGTGGTAGAGTGGGAAATTGGCTATTTGCCACATGCCACTTATGTTGCCACATGCCACATCCACTGTAAATAAAAAGCGTTTTAATTAGAAAAACGCTTATAACTTTCTTAGCGTTAGAGCGATTTCAAAAAAATGTTCAACTGAAATGTAGCCCATTTCCCATCCTGCCACATGGTGAAAGTTTTATTACGATATCTTAACCCATTCAAAAGATATAGGGAAAAAACTAAAAATTAGATCAACCGGAACTTGCAACATTCATTTTTCGTAATCTTTTCCCTTTTTTTGCTACAACTTTTGAACGGCTCAATATTTTTTAATGAAACTTTCACTAGATGATAGAGCGGGAAGTGGGCTACTGTTCCACCGAACATTTTTTTAAAATTCGTCAAACGCTTAAAAAGTTATAAGCGTTTTTTCTATTAAAACGCTTTCTATGCAACTTATTTGTGGCATGTGGCAACAATAGTTGCATGTGGCAAATAGCCCATTTCTTGCTCTACAACATGGTGCAAGTCCCATGCGAAAATATTTAGCCGTTTAAAAGTTGTATCAAAAAAACAAAAATCAATTCCGAAAAATCCACCTACTGCTGGTTCTGTTGGCCTGGTGTTTCACTTTTTTTTTCCCAAATTTTTAAATTTAATTTTTGGACAGAGCGACGGTTACATTTTGAATAGAATTTTGTGTTTTCGAAATAACTCTGCAATGGATGAATATTTTTGAATGAGACTTTCACCATGTGGTAGAGTGGGAAATTGGCTATTTGCCACATGCCACTTATGTTGCCACATGCCACATCCACTGTAAATAAAAAGCGTTTTAATTAGAAAAACGCTTATAACTTTCTTAGCGTTAGAGCGATTTCAAAAAAATGTTCAACTGAAATGTAGCCCATTTCCCATCCTGCCACATGGTGAAAGTTTTATTACGATATCTTAACCCATTCAAAAGATATAGTGAAAAAACTAAAAATTAGATCAACCGGAACTTGCAACATTCATTTTTCGTAATCTTTTCCCTTTTTTTGCTACAACTTTTGAACGGCTCAATATTTTTTAATGAAACTTTCACTAGATGATAGAGCGGGAAGTGTGCTACTGTTCCACCGAACATTTTTTTAAAATTCGTCAAACGCTTAAAAAGTTATAAGCGTTTTTTCTATTAAAACGCTTTCTATGCAACTTATTTGTGGCATGTGGCAACAATAGTTGCATGTGGCAAATAGCCCATTTCTTGCTCTACAACATGGTGCAAGTCCCATGCGAAAATATTTAGCCGTTTAAAAGTTGTATCAAAAAAACAAAAATCAATTCCGAAAAATCCACCTACTGCTGGTTCTGTTGGCCTGGTGTTTCACTTTTTTTTTCCCAAATTTTTAAATTTAATTTTTGGACAGAGCGACGGTTACATTTTGAATAGAATTTTGTGTTTTCGAAATAACTCTGCAATGGATGAATATTTTTGAATGAGACTTTCACCATGTGGTAGAGTGGGAAATTGGCTATTTGCCACATGCCACTTATGTTGCCACATGCCACATCCACTGTAAATAAAAAGCGTTTTAATTAGAAAAACGCTTATAACTTTCTTAGCGTTAGAGCGATTTCAAAAAAATGTTCAACTGAAATGTAGCCCATTTCCCATCCTGCCACATGGTGAAAGTTTTATTACGATATCTTAACCCATTCAAAAGATATAGTGAAAAAACTAAAAATTAGATCAACCGGAACTTGCAACATTCATTTTTCGTAATCTTTTCCCTTTTTTTGCTACAACTTTTGAACGGCTCAATATTTTTTAATGAAACTTTCACTAGATGATAGAGCGGGAAGTGGGCTACTGTTCCACCGAACATTTTTTTAAAATTCGTCAAACGCTTAAAAAGTTATAAGCGTTTTTTCTATTAAAACGCTTTCTATGCAACTTATTTGTGGCATGTGGCAACAATAGTTGCATGTGGCAAATAGCCCATTTCTTGCTCTACAACATGGTGCAAGTCCCATGCGAAAATATTTAGCCGTTTAAAAGTTGTATCAAAAAAACAAAAATCAATTCCGAAAAATCCACCTACTGCTGGTTCTGTTGGCCTGGTGTTTCACTTTTTTTTTCCCAAATTTTTAAATTTAATTTTTGGACAGAGCGACGGTTACATTTTGAATAGAATTTTGTGTTTTCGAAATAACTCTGCAATGGATGAATATTTTTGAATGAGACTTTCACCATGTGGTAGAGTGGGAAATTGGCTATTTGCCACATGCCACTTATGTTGCCACATGCCACATCCACTGTAAATAAAAAGCGTTTTAATTAGAAAAACGCTTATAACTTTCTTAGCGTTAGAGCGATTTCAAAAAAATGTTCAACTGAAATGTAGCCCATTTCCCATCCTGCCACATGGTGAAAGTTTTATTACGATATCTTAACCCATTCAAAAGATATAGTGAAAAAACTAAAAATTAGATCAACCGGAACTTGCAACATTCATTTTTCGTAATCTTTTCCCTTTTTTTGCTACAACTTTTGAACGGCTCAATATTTTTTAATGAAACTTTCACTAGATGATAGAGCGGGAAGTGTGCTACTGTTCCACCGAACATTTTTTTAAAATTCGTCAAACGCTTAAAAAGTTATAAGCGTTTTTTCTATTAAAACGCTTTCTATGCAACTTATTTGTGGCATGTGGC
This sequence comes from Thelaira solivaga, assembly GCA_947397855.1. Lineage (NCBI taxonomy): Eukaryota > Metazoa > Arthropoda > Insecta > Diptera > Tachinidae > Thelaira > Thelaira solivaga. Next base: position 77,136,595 of record OX377611.1, on the reverse strand, counting down.
AACAATAGTTGCATGTGGCAAATAGCCCATTTCTTGCTCTACAACATGGTGCAAGTCCCATGCGAAAATATTTAGCCGTTTAAAAGTTGTATCAAAAAAACAAAAATCAATTCCGAAAAATCCACCTACTGCTGGTTCTGTTGGCCTGGTGTTTCACTTTTTTTTTCCCAAATTTTTAAATTTAATTTTTGGACAGAGCGACGGTTACATTTTGAATAGAATTTTGTGTTTTCGAAATAACTCTGGAATGGATGAATATTTTTGAATGAAACTTTCACCATGTGGTAGAGTGGGAAATTGGCTATTTGCCACATGCCACTTATTTTGCCACATGCCACATCCACTGTAAATAAAAAGCGTTTTAATTAGAAAAACGCTTATAACTTTCTTAGCGTTAGAGCGATTTCAAAAAAATGTTTAACTGAAATGTAGCCCATTTCCCATCCTGCCACATGGTGAAAGTTTTATTACGATATCTTAACCCATTCAAAAGATATAGGGAAAAAACTAAAAATTAGATCAACCGGAACTTGCAACATTCATTTTTCGTAATCTTTTCCCTTTTTTTGCTACAACTTTTGAACGGCTCAATATTTTTTAATGAAACTTTCACTAGATGATAGAGCGGGAAGTGGGCTACTGTTCCACCGAACATTTTTTTAAAATTCGTCAAACGCTTAAAAAGTTATAAGCGTTTTTTCTATTAAAACGCTTTCTATGCAACTTATTTGTGGCATGTGGCAACAATAGTTGCATGTGGCAAATAGCCCATTTCTTGCTCTACAACATGGTGCAAGTCCCATGCGAAAATATTTAGCCGTTTAAAAGTTGTATCAAAAAAACAAAAATCAATTCCGAAAAATCCACCTACTGCTGGTTCTGTTGGCCTGGTGTTTCACTTTTTTTTCCCCAAATTTTTAAATTTAATTTTTGGACAGAGCGACGGTTACATTTTGAATAGAATTTTGTGTTTTCGAAATAACTCTGGAATGGATGAATATTTTTGAATGAAACTTTCACCATGTGGTAGAGTGGGAAATTGGCTATTTGCCACATGCCACTTATGTTGCCACATGCCACATCCACTGTAAATAAAAAGCGTTTTAATTAGAAAAACGCTTATAACTTTCTTAGCGTTAGAGCGATTTCAAAAAAATGTTCAACTGAAATGTAGCCCATTTCCCATCCTGCCACATGGTGAAAGTTTTATTACGATATCTTAACCCATTCAAAAGATATAGGGAAAAAACTAAAAATTAGATCAACCGGAACTTGCAACATTCATTTTTCGTAATCTTTTCCCTTTTTTTGCTACAACTTTTGAACGGCTCAATATTTTTTAATGAAACTTTCACTAGATGATAGAGCGGGAAGTGGGCTACTGTTCCACCGAACATTTTTTTAAAATTCGTCAAACGCTTAAAAAGTTATAAGCGTTTTTTCTATTAAAACGCTTTCTATGCAACTTATTTGTGGCATGTGGCAACAATAGTTGCATGTGGCAAATAGCCCATTTCTTGCTCTACAACATGGTGCAAGTCCCATGCGAAAATATTTAGCCGTTTAAAAGTTGTATCAAAAAAACAAAAATCAATTCCGAAAAATCCACCTACTGCTGGTTCTGTTGGCCTGGTGTTTCACTTTTTTTTTCCCAAATTTTTAAATTTAATTTTTGGACAGAGCGACGGTTACATTTTGAATAGAATTTTGTGTTTTCGAAATAACTCTGGAATGGATGAATATTTTTGAATGAAACTTTCACCATGTGGTAGAGTGGGAAATTGGCTATTTGCCACATGCCACTTATGTTGCCACATGCCACATCCACTGTAAATAAAAAGCGTTTTAATTAGAAAAACGCTTATAACTTTCTTAGCGTTAGAGCGATTTCAAAAAAATGTTCAACTGAAATGTAGCCCATTTCCCATCCTGCCACATGGTGAAAGTTTTATTACGATATCTTAACCCATTCAAAAGATATAGGGAAAAAACTAAAAATTAGATCAACCGGAACTTGCAACATTCATTTTTCGTAATCTTTTCCCTTTTTTTGCTACAACTTTTGAACGGCTCAATATTTTTTAATGAAACTTTCACTAGATGATAGAGCGGGAAGTGGGCTACTGTTCCACCGAACATTTTTTTAAAATTCGTCAAACGCTTAAAAAGTTATAAGCGTTTTTTCTATTAAAACGCTTTCTATGCAACTTATTTGTGGCATGTGGCAACAATAGTTGCATGTGGCAAATAGCCCATTTCTTGCTCTACAACATGGTGCAAGTCCCATGCGAAAATATTTAGCCGTTTAAAAGTTGTATCAAAAAAACAAAAATCAATTCCGAAAAATCCACCTACTGCTGGTTCTGTTGGCCTGGTGTTTCACTTTTTTTTCCCCAAATTTTTAAATTTAATTTTTGGACAGAGCGACGGTTACATTTTGAATAGAATTTTGTGTTTTCGAAATAACTCTGGAATGGATGAATATTTTTGAATGAAACTTTCACCATGTGGTAGAGTGGGAAATTGGCTATTTGCCACATGCCACTTATGTTGCCACATGCCACATCCACTGTAAATAAAAAGCGTTTTAATTAGAAAAACGCTTATAACTTTCTTAGCGTTAGAGCGATTTCAAAAAAATGTTCAACTGAAATGTAGCCCATTTCCCATCCTGCCACATGGTGAAAGTTTTATTACGATATCTTAACCCATTCAAAAGATATAGGGAAAAAACTAAAAATTAGATCAACCGGAACTTGCAACATTCATTTTTCGTAATCTTTTCCCTTTTTTTGCTACAACTTTTGAACGGCTCAATATTTTTTAATGAAACTTTCACTAGATGATAGAGCGGGAAGTGGGCTACTGTTCCACCGAACATTTTTTTAAAATTCGTCAAACGCTTAAAAAGTTATAAGCGTTTTTTCTATTAAAACGCTTTCTATGCAACTTATTTGTGGCATGTGGCAACAATAGTTGCATGTGGCAAATAGCCCATTTCTTGCTCTACAACATGGTGCAAGTCCCATGCGAAAATATTTAGCCGTTTAAAAGTTGTATCAAAAAAACAAAAATCAATTCCGAAAAATCCACCTACTGCTGGTTCTGTTGGCCTGGTGTTTCACTTTTTTTTCCCCAAATTTTTAAATTTAATTTTTGGACAGAGCGACGGTTACATTTTGAATAGAATTTTGTGTTTTCGAAATAACTCTGGAATGGATGAATATTTTTGAATGAAACTTTCACCATGTGGTAGAGTGGGAAATTGGCTATTTGCCACATGCCACTTATGTTGCCACATGCCACATCCACTGTAAATAAAAAGCGTTTTAATTAGAAAAACGCTTATAACTTTCTTAGCGTTAGAGCGATTTCAAAAAAATGTTCAACTGAAATGTAGCCCATTTCCCATCCTGCCACATGGTGAAAGTTTTATTACGATATCTTAACCCATTCAAAAGATATAGGGAAAAAACTAAAAATTAGATCAACCGGAACTTGCAACATTCATTTTTCGTAATCTTTTCCCTTTTTTTGCTACAACTTTTGAACGGCTCAATATTTTTTAATGAAACTTTCACTAGATGATAGAGCGGGAAGTGGGCTACTGTTCCACCGAACATTTTTTTAAAATTCGTCAAACGCTTAAAAAGTTATAAGCGTTTTTTCTATTAAAACGCTTTCTATGCAACTTATTTGTGGCATGTGGCAACAATAGTTGCATGTGGCAAATAGCCCATTTCTTGCTCTACAACATGGTGCAAGTCCCATGCGAAAATATTTAGCCGTTTAAAAGTTGTATCAAAAAAACAAAAATCAATTCCGAAAAATCCACCTACTGCTGGTTCTGTTGGCCTGGTGTTTCACTTTTTTTTTCCCAAATTTTTAAATTTAATTTTTGGACAGAGCGACGGTTACATTTTGAATAGAATTTTGTGTTTTCGAAATAACTCTGGAATGGATGAATATTTTTGAATGAAACTTTCACCATGTGGTAGAGTGGGAAATTGGCTATTTGCCACATGCCACTTATGTTGCCACATGCCACATCCACTGTAAATAAAAAGCGTTTTAATTAGAAAAACGCTTATAACTTTCTTAGCGTTAGAGCGATTTCAAAAAAATGTTCAACTGAAATGTAGCCCATTTCCCATCCTGCCACATGGTGAAAGTTTTATTACGATATCTTAACCCATTCAAAAGATATAGGGAAAAAACTAAAAATTAGATCAACCGGAACTTGCAACATTCATTTTTCGTAATCTTTTCCCTTTTTTTGCTACAACTTTTGAACGGCTCAATATTTTTTAATGAAACTTTCACTAGATGATAGAGCGGGAAGTGGGCTACTGTTCCACCGAACATTTTTTTAAAATTCGTCAAACGCTTAAAAAGTTATAAGCGTTTTTTCTATTAAAACGCTTTCTATGCAACTTATTTGTGGCATGTGGCAACAATAGTTGCATGTGGCAAATAGCCCATTTCTTGCTCTACAACATGGTGCAAGTCCCATGCGAAAATATTTAGCCGTTTAAAAGTTGTATCAAAAAAACAAAAATCAATTCCGAAAAATCCACCTACTGCTGGTTCTGTTGGCCTGGTGTTTCACTTTTTTTTTCCCAAATTTTTAAATTTAATTTTTGGACAGAGCGACGGTTACATTTTGAATAGAATTTTGTGTTTTCGAAATAACTCTGGAATGGATGAATATTTTTGAATGAAACTTTCACCATGTGGTAGAGTGGGAAATTGGCTATTTGCCACATGCCACTTATGTTGCCACATGCCACATCCACTGTAAATAAAAAGCGTTTTAATTAGAAAAACGCTTATAACTTTCTTAGCGTTAGAGCGATTTCAAAAAAATGTTCAACTGAAATGTAGCCCATTTCCCATCCTGCCACATGGTGAAAGTTTTATTAAGATATCTTAACCCATTCAAAAGATATAGGGAAAAAACTAAAAATTAGATCAACCGGAACTTGCAACATTCATTTTTCGTAATCTTTTCCCTTTTTTTGCTACAACTTTTGAACGGCTCAATATTTTTTAATGAAACTTTCACTAGATGATAGAGCGGGAAGTGGGCTACTGTTCCACCGAACATTTTTTTAAAATTCGTCAAACGCTTAAAAAGTTATAAGCGTTTTTTCTATTAAAACGCTTTCTATGCAACTTATTTGTGGCATGTGGCAACAATAGTTGCATGTGGCAAATAGCCCATTTCTTGCTCTACAACATGGTGGAAGTCCCATGCGAAAATATTTAGCCGTTTAAAAGTTGTATCAAAAAAACAAAAATCAATTCCGAAAAATCCACCTACTGCTGGTTCTGTTGGCCTGGTGTTTCACTTTTTTTTTCCCAAATTTTTAAATTTAATTTTTGGACAGAGCGACGGTTACATTTTGAATAGAATTTTGTGTTTTCGAAATAACTCTGGAATGGATGAATATTTTTGAATGAAACTTTCACCATGTGGTAGAGTGGGAAATTGGCTATTTGCCACATGCCACTTATGTTGCCACATGCCACATCCACTGTAAATAAAAAGCGTTTTAATTAGAAAAACGCTTATAACTTTCTTAGCGTTAGAGCGATTTCAAAAAAATGTTCAACTGAAATGTAGCCCATTTCCCATCCTGCCACATGGTGAAAGTTTTATTACGATATCTTAACCCATTCAAAAGATATAGGGAAAAAACTAAAAATTAGATCAACCGGAACTTGCAACATTCATTTTTCGTAATCTTTTCCCTTTTTTTGCTACAACTTTTGAACGGCTCAATATTTTTTAATGAAACTTTCACTAGATGATAGAGCGGGAAGTGGGCTACTGTTCCACCGAACATTTTTTTAAAATTCGTCAAACGCTTAAAAAGTTATAAGCGTTTTTTCTATTAAAACGCTTTCTATGCAACTTATTTGTGGCATGTGGCAACAATAGTTGCATGTGGCAAATAGCCCATTTCTTGCTCTACAACATGGTGCAAGTCCCATGCGAAAATATTTAGCCGTTTAAAAGTTGTATCAAAAAAACAAAAATCAATTCCGAAAAATCCACCTACTGCTGGTTCTGTTGGCCTGGTATTTCACTTTTTTTTTCCCAAATTTTTAAATTTAATTTTTGGACAGAGCGACGGTTACATTTTGAATAGAATTTTGTGTTTTCGAAATAACTCTGGAATGGATGAATATTTTTGAATGAAACTTTCACCATGTGGTAGAGTGGGAAATTGGCTATTTGCCACATGCCACTTATGTTGCCACATGCCACATCCACTGTAAATAAAAAGCGTGTTAATTAGAAAAACGCTTATAACTTTCTTAGCGTTAGAGCGATTTCAAAAAAATGTTCAACTGAAATGTAGCCCATTTCCCATCCTGCCACATGGTGAAAGTTTTATTAAGATATCTTAACCCATTCAAAAGATATAGGGAAAAAACTAAAAATTAGATCAACCGGAACTTGCAACATTCATTTTTCGTAATCTTTTCCCTTTTTTTGCTACAACTTTTGAACGGCTAAATATTTCTGAATGAAACTTTCACTAGATGATAGAGCGGGAAGTGGGCTACTTTTTACATGCCACATTTACCGCCCCTTGCCCATTATTTTTTTTGTAAATTTTTTTAAATTTTACCGTAAACACTTCTAATCAACCTTTTGCCTAATTTCGGCCACCGTGTTCCGTTCAATATTAATTTATTTGGCCTTTTTTTTGGCAATTGTTGAAAATTAAAAAAAAACAAACTTACCTTTTATTTTTATTTCCAAAAAAAAAGTTTTTTTTTAATTATTTGACAAGTCAGTTTATTGAAAAAATTTTTTTAGCCATGAGAATTGCAATGAAAATTTTTGTAAATAAAAGTATAACTTAACTTCTGCCTTAAATTGTATAATTTTTGTAAGTAAACAATTGAATTTCTAGGCGTATTATTGAATGAGGCAAAAACAATTTGAAATTTATATTTACAGAACTTTTTTTTAATTTTAAAAGTAAAATATATGATAGGAACTTGCATTTTCACAACATGCAACATAACACATCAAACACACGAATATTATTTTTTGTTTTTTTGGAATTATATGACGATATAAAAATAAGATTTTTTTTGTGCTTTTGCAATTTTATAACTTAAAAAGTCAATCATGAAAACTTTGCTAAGCTTCAATAAATAATTTTGTGAGCAAAAACGTTACTGATGACTTCAATTTAGATTTAGGCTTTGGTTCATTATCATCGCAGAATTCATCATTTTGGGGCCAAGTGCGTTAGCTTCCTTCTATATGGTTTTATTCACCTGCAATTGAAAACAAATTACAAATTAGTTAATTAAATTTAAAAAATTTAATGTTATTCTTGAAAGTGGTATAAGTCCATTAAAAAAAATGAATCCCCAGTAATTTAAGTCAACTGGTGTCTTTATGTTTTCAAAATTACCGTACACTCATATTTTTTAAAAGTGGTCTTATACCACTTTCACACAGATTAGCTCAAATAAAGAAAATATTAAAATCATATTTTTTAGGGTTTGAATATTTAAATCAACGTAAAGGCTAAACCTAGAGGAAAAGGAACTAGTTACAGAATATGTCACTGAACTAGTTCTAAAGGTATAATGATTTTTCCATGTAAAAGACTAGTTACCTTATTAATGTCATGTTGTAGCAGAGGCTCCATTGCAACTCTTTCATACTTTATGACTGAAATGATAACCATCTCAAAATTACAAGTATTGGGACCAAGGCGAGTAATGTGGCCTATATACAAAAACTCTACACAAAATCTTTATATCGCCCACGCCCACTTTTATGTGTCAGTTGGAATGTCTCTAATTTGTATGGGCCCAGCAAAACCGGGTAAAAACAGCGAATCAAAAACCAGATTTTAAATCAATTACTTTCAACACGATCTCCTTAGTCTAAGAATTTCCACTCATATTTTTTTTTATTAGAAAAAACGATTCTTATGCTTACGTGGTTTTCATGTATTCACTAGTATTATTTCCGTAATAAGTTCTACTTTTAAAACACACATTATAACGCTGGTGCTCAACCAGTATAATTCTTTTGAGAAATGGGCACAATTGATTGAACGGCTAATAGATTTGTTGGCCCAGCACCATTCGGCGGACTGTCTGGGAGCTCTACTGAGCTCAGTTTAAGGAAGTGCCTGGCAACAGAAGCGCCACAACATTAACTGCCATTACGATTCAGGAAGAGAACGAATGTTTTACTTGGCCTGAACTTGTATTGTCACGGAATTAATGACTTAACATTACAAAGTATTGAAACACCTGGTAAATATAAGGATCAGTCAAAAGGACCTCTACAAATTAAGTAACGAAGATGAAGACACAACAGATTACATATTGTGTCACTGTAATGATCTAAGTTAGAGTCGTTTTCGCCACTACAACCGACGCTTCGAACACGGCAGACAAATCACCCAAGTAAGCCTTATAATTCTTAATGAATACTAGACTTAGGAAGGATTTGTAACTTGAGAATAGTGTCACAATAAGGGTATTCTGGCCTAAACTAGCATTTGACTTGTTTCCGCTTTTTATTCTAATTCTAGCCCACCTTGGGGCTTTAAAATATCTAAGAATATCCCCTAATCATAGCTAGTCTTTATATGAAATGTGTCTCTGGGCAGAGAAGGTGATTGGTTGGCTGGTTTGCATGGCGGCCCGACGTTTTTCACTCGCTAAGAACGAACTAATAAAGTGACCTAGACCCACCTTGTGGCTTGAAAAAACTGTCTGCTTACTCTGAGGTGCAACAGTTTACGTTAAAAGGCAGTGTCAGTCCATATTGTTTAGTGACTAGTTATCACTTGCTACTCCTGCTCATCAGCTGAAGGGATTACATCACAGTGAGGTCATGATGATGATACTCGCCTTAATTTCCGCAAAATATATTTCACAAAATTGTAAAACCTCTAATTGCTGTTATTTGACTTTCTTCCTTAACCCAAGATATTAAAATTAAAGTATAAAGAAAACATTCTTAAAATCCTTAAAAAAAAACTGGAGGAAAAATTGCAGCCTTCGATATCTAATGAAATTTTAATTTAAATTATATTGAAATTTCGATTGCTCTCGAGGGCCGCAATTCAACACCTGGTGCTTTTTATTTTCAATAAAATTTTCACCTGGATAAAAACCGTTAATGTAAGTGTTTCACAAAACAAAATTCATTATGACTTTAAAAAAGAAATTTTTTTTACTTTTCCATTGAAGGCCAATAAATGCAGGCTAAGACAAGCTTTCATATTTTGCAAAGCTTTTTGTTATTATGCAGTAGAATGCAGTTATGCACTTCACACTTTTTTTCCTTTTCTTTCTTTTTTTTTTTGTTGCTGGTGTGGGTCGTATTGGTAACTTGAAAATTCATGCATAAACTGTATGAACGTGTTGATGATGGCAGTGGTGGTATCTGCATGCAACACATGTCAATATGCCAAAATGTGTTTGCCCATTTAATGCAAAAATAACAAAAATGTAAAATACTTAAAACGTAGACTGCAGCACGTAATCATTTTCTGCATACAAACGCAAGAGCAAGTGTTGTATGTGAATGTGAATGTAACAAAGATTATGGCGATAATGGGTGCTTCGTTTTCTTCACACAAAAAAAAAATCATACGCTTTTATTAAAGTGCTTTGTGCATTCTACGAAACAGAAATCCAGTTATAGTAACCAGAATTCGAAATTTCGCTTTATATGTAAATTGCTTGGACATCGAAGGCCATAATTTGCCCTTAAATTTAGTTTATTAAAAATATTTCCAACTGTAGCACCGAGTTTTACTATCACGTTTAAAAAAATTTGAACTTTTGATTGGTGAGAAACCAAACCAAATTAGTTTTCTCAGTGTTGTTGACTTAGAAAGTTGGTCAGACTGTCCAGCAATTAATCTAACAGCTTGTCTAAGGGTTTTAAGGGCAAAGTAGGGAGATGTTATGGTACAATTGCAATTTTTAGTTGCTCTAAGAAAGGCAATTTTAATTTTTTTTAAATTAATTTGAAGCAGGACTATTAACGAATCACTAATTTTTATTTATTTTTTTTTTTTTTTAATTTTAAAATCAAGTTTTAAAGTTACTTGTTTTACTACATCCTAAGGGAAAACAAGTAACTTTAAAACTTGATTTTAAAATTAAAAAAAAAAACAAAAATAAAAATCAATTTAGTGATTCTTATTTTTATTAAAATAAGTACTTTCTTCGTTGCATCAACGAACAAATTTCTCATAAAAAATTTGCTTAATCAGCCCATTTCAAAATTAAGCTCACACTTGTCGCTTTCTCCATTTTTTCATTAACCACTCAAGCAGTTTAAGCTTAATTTAAAGTAAATTAAAACACTCGCCTTAGAGAGACAACTAACTAGATGATGCAAGACAAGAAAAAACCAATTAAATTTAATAAAATTTATTTTGCTTTTGAATTTTTAATGAAACATTTTTTAAATTACTAAAAGCGAAAAAAGAAAAAAAAATATATAAAATATATGAAAGAGAAAAAGAAGAAAAAAAAAAAAAAAAGAAAAGAAATAGAAAAATGCTGTACATATTCGTTATAACTGCTACGTGATGTATAAAATGCATCTGATGTTGTCAATGCACATGATGTTTGGTGAATTTGATGGATATGCAGATAATGTGGATATATTTCTTATCACCCATGTACTATGTGTAAAAGTATAGGTGTTTATGTGTGTGTGTGTGTGTTTTAGCTTACTTTATATCCAAGTAACACGCTCAATAAGACTGACTGAATGTGTGGTAAAATTGTTATATCAAAATGCACAATGAAAAAAAATAAAATTTTATAAAAATAAAAAAACAACCAACGTGTATGTGGGTGGAACAAGAAAAAAATAAAACCGTAAAATATAAATATGAAAATGGCATTACAAATGAGTAAAGTTGCTATGAAATTGTGAAAAAAAAAATTTTACAAATCTTGTACATGGTGGCTCCTGTAAGTGAGTGTGTTCTCCCATTTAAATAGATTTTTAATTTTTTTATTTTTGAAAAAGCAACCTAGAAGCGCCGCTTACAGGTGTAACACACACACATGTAAATTGTAGGCAAATTGATGTGTTATTTGTTACCCCATAAAGAAGTTTTCACAACATAAAAGCAACTGCCTGTTTTTAAGCACTTAAAAGGGTGACTTATATGATACACTGCTGCACATGGATACCATTGGATTAGTAATGAAAACTGCTTCCAAAGTATAGAGCAAAACTGAAGTTTAATTGCCGCTTTCCATAGCAAACGAAATGAGCAAATCAATGCATACGATAGATATCAATCGAATTGTAGTAATAGATTTTATACATAAAGATTTTAAACAAATAGTATAGCATAAATTTGGGCACCAGTTGTGTTAAAAAATAATATTTTACAGGAACTTTTTAATAATGCTATCGTGTATAGCCCGCTTTAGGCAGAGTTTACATTTAAGTAGAGTTTTGTTTTTACTGTTTACGCTTTTAAACACCAGGCTAACAACATAAATGTCGTGGTTGTGATACAAATGGTTTTGAAATCTACGCCCTGCTAAGTTGTTTAGCTTTGCAGCAACAAAATTCTAGTAAACATTTTTGCCATAATATTTTTTGGCAAACTGTGAATACCCTTAATATATTTGAAAAACTTCTATGCAAAAATATAAATTTGAATTTTTACTTTTCTCTGCATGTATGTGTGTGTGTGTTTATATTTTATTTACACAATATTGATCATCATTATTGCCAATATGCTTGATGAAGTAATTGTGATGATGACCATGTCGTGTTGTTTGTTGTTGTAGTTGTTTCTTTTGTCCATGTGAATATTAAACAATAAACCTGTAAAACTATATAAAATACAAATGGAGAGCTCAACGAAAGAAGAGTCCTGGTAATCCTGCTGTTGCATTGACCAACATAAATATTGACTATGAAGCAACAGCAATAACAACATTGATTGCAGTTGTTTTACTTAAAATACATTTTTCTTGTCAAGTTTTATTGCATGTATGACAACAAGAATTGTAAAGGCTAGTAGATACTAAATACATACTAAAAGTACTTATTTAATAAAAAGTAAGTAAGTATTTACATCTTATAAATAGTCTTTAAGCACACACACACAGACACATTTATATACTCCCTCTCTCTCTCTAGTTCTTTTTTAAATTTTTTCAAACCAAAACTCTTCTCTTCCTTTCTTACCCAAATTTTTCAAACAAAAGTTAATAAAAGCTAAAAAAAAAAAAATATTTCCATCTGCAGTGGACATTTCCATTTGTATGTGTTTGTAATAAAACTTAGTAATTTAATATTTGTTACATAAAAACTTAAATTATCTGGGATGTTTTAGTACCCAGCAACCAACAAAAGACTTTTAAAAAAATATTTCCTAATCAAGTAATTTAAAAAAAAAATATATAAAACTTAAAACAGAAAATATTTGATTAGAAAAGAAAATATTTCTCTAAGCTAAAATTGAAAGTGATTTGAATTGTATAAAAAAATGATTTAGTTGCTACCAGCTAATGCCAATAGGTCAAATTTTGGTTAATGATCGAAATTTTAATACAATTCAAATGGATTTACTTTTTGAGGACACAATTTTTTCTTCGAAAAAACAATTTTCGTCTGCACAAAATTTTGTTAATAAATTCATTTACTTTTGAGGGACCCAATTTGTGTTCGGAAAAAAATTTTTGTCAGAACAAAATTAAAAAAATTTTAGTATTTTTTTATTTTTCCTTAAGTTAAATTTACATACCTGTTGAAAACCACATTTTTTTTGGCACAAAATATACGCCTCAACAAAATTCTTTAAAAGAATTCATTTAATTTTTGGGAACAAAATTTCTGTATGGAAAAAAATTTGTTGCTTTGTGTAAAAAAATATTCTTTATTTTTTCTTTAACATACTTTTTGTTCGGAAAAAATTTTTTTGTCTGCACAATTTTTTTTTTTTTTAATTTTTTAACTTTCTCTTTGAGAAAAAGAGTTGTTCTAAACAAGTGGCTGAATTCAGCTTTAGCAAATTCATTTTCAACAATTTCTTTTTATGAAATTTCAATTACTCACTTGTTAATCGTAATTCCTTTAAAAATATTTGTATCTTTCTTTTTTGATTTACCAAGAAAAATACTTTTCGTTGTTTGCTGTGGTTTTCTTTTTAAAAATTGTATAACACCCGGGACACTCATTTCATTTGCACGTAGCCAGAGTAAAATAACAAAGAATTATTTACGTATTCAACTCATGTACCATTTGCCGTTGGCAAGGAACAGGATCTTAAGTTATAACACTTTGTTTTTGTGCTATTTTAAAATAATGCAGAGCAAATAATTAGCAGAGCTTCTTTAAACTGATGCAATTAAAACGTTTCTTTCTTTTGAAGCCCAAAATATACTTAAAAATTTTTGTAAAAAGAAAAACATTTCCTGAGAAATTTTATTTAATTTAGAATATATTTTTAGTATTTTCTCATAAAAATTTATTTAAACACTTGGATTGCTTAGGAAACGAGCAACAGCAAAATAAAGTGTTTGGGAAAAACTCTTCTAAACAAAGTTGCTTTAATTAATGTGCTGCTAACAGGACAAGAACAATGTTTGAAAAAACATTGAGTGTTTTCCTTAAACATTTTCAAGACGAAAAGATTCTTCCCATAAATTTTCAGCTTGAAATTTTCTTTACCAAAATTAAATGGTGCTCTTTGCTTGCACACAATTGCTCTAGTCATGTGTTTTTTATTAATTTATAAATTAAACACATTTCTTGTTTTGTTTTATAAACAAACTTTTTTCCTTTTTTTTGCTTAAGTTGACCACAACAAATTAAAATGTTTTTATTACAGCCTGTTTTAATGGCACTTGAGTTCATGTATTAAATAATTAATTTGAAAATGTTAATTAAAAAAAAAGAATTTTTTTTTTTTTAAATAAAATGATTTAAAGGAAAATATAAAATTATGGCTTTCGATACCGAACGAAATTTCAAAAGAAATTTCGTCTACGAAACTTCAATTTAAATTCAATAGAAATTTCGTTCAATATCGAATTTCGTAATTTAGCCACAGGTCTGGTTTTAAAATTTGATGAATTATGAAAAGAGATTAAAATGAAAAGATTTATTAAGGTTTCTGCTTGAATTCAAAGCTAAAAAATCCAAATGACTCCTAATCACTCTTATTCTATTTAGCATGAGTAACATTTAATATCAATTACACATCGATATCATATCCCCCTATTCCAGTTGTCGTTGAACATTTCGTCGTTGTTTTTATTGACATTCTTTAACAGTCTTATTACGAAAAAAACTCATCTCTAACTTTACTTTCATTTGTTTTATTTTATTTTGAGATTTTATATAAGAATTTTTTCGCTTCTAATTTCAATTCAGATTGCAGTGATGAATAAAGGCAAGATAATCCTGTATTAGGAAGAACACTTCTCAGCAAGAATTCCGATATATTCTAGCTACCGGTAGACAAAAAGGTATCCCAACCAAACTCTTAAAAAAAATATTTATTACGAGTAGTTCTATCTAGAGGTTTTAAGCATGTGAAGGAGATATGATTTAAATTCATTTCTAAAAGAAATTAAATTAGCAGCTACACTAAGAAAACAGCTTCGGTTATGAGAACTTAATTTGTTTCCAATCAAAAATTTTATTGTAGAAATCAAATAGAAAATAAATCTAACAGATCAAAATATTTGTAAGAGAATCAAATTTTAGACTTCAATATTGAATTATGGTTGCTATAACTAAAATATTTGATGGCCACAACTGGATCATAGTCACACTCAAGTCGATATTTTTTTAAAATCAATTTAAATTCATATAATTCTTATGAACAAAAGTCAGCTCTTAATAAAAGCCTACTTTTTTGTGACCAACTAATGCTATTCAAATTTTTAATATAATTTTTCATACATTTTATTTTAAGGTCCACGTAAATTTTTTTGAAAAGTCAGGTCTTTTGTTACATAATTTTTTTTTTAATCTTTAAATTAAATGAAATTCTTTAAATTTATAAACCTTTTGAATTAATTTTTTTGAAGGTTTAAAAATGAATTTGAAAATAATTGACAAGATTTTCTGTTTGCTTTTTAACTTCTCTTCTTTTATTAACATAAAATGTGTAACAATAATTACCATGACCAAAAATATGTTGATATCATTTAATAGCAGTATTATGCCACAAACATTTGGTTCATGTTTGCAACAGCAACTACACACTACTTTGTCTTCATCAGTGCCATCATCAATCTTTTTTTAAACAAATGTCGTTTATACCTTTTTTGTTTCAAAACAAAAAACCAAAAAAAAAGGGCAAAAAGGAAAATGAGGAAAGAAAAATCTAAATAACATTTAAAGAGGTAAAAACAAAAGGTTAAAGAATGAATAATATTAGAGCTGTTATTTTTGAAACTGATACAAGTCCACTTTAGTCGCATTTTTAGTTGCTTAAGCATGATTAAAAATTTTTAATAAATCAAACCACAAAAGCCAAAAATTTTTAATTTAAAATCGTTAAATCATGTTCAAGGCATGATTAGATCTTGCTTGTTTTTTTATGCTGTTCGACAAGCTTGAATTTGAATCAAAAAAATTCCAAAACAGCCACTTTAGCATACTTAAGCCTTGATTAAAACCGTCAACAATATAAATTGAAACAAATAAAAAAACTATTAGTTTACTTAAATATATGTGATCGTTGATTTAATGCTTTTTTGAATGTTGCTATTTTGCCTGTTAAAATCAATTGTATGGAACAGCATAAAAAAACAGTCAGTTTGTATTTGTGGCTGGCTTATGGTTTAATCAAATGTTGTGCAGGATTTGAAATCAAATTGTTTGCTGGTGTGATTTGATTGATTAAACATAAAAATTTTTAATGTGTGTGAAGATAAATGCATCTCCTTAAATACTAAGTGAAATTTTACACATTTTCTAACAAATTTCACAAAAACAATTGGGAGAAATTTTATTCACAGGGTGAGAGCCCTATCCCTTGTATCTGTTTTCCATTAGATCCCATTCCTTGAGAAAGAATGGTTTGGCCAAAATGGTTTCATCTCTCTATAAACCCTTTTAAATTCAGTACAGATGTGAAGACTGTGTATGGAATTTTTTTTATCGCATGCGATATTTAAAAAAAACCTATTTCTTTTCATATTCATAAATTTGTAATCACACACAATCAACTAAAAATTCAGTTCTTGCAGTTGTCTGCTTTAAATAAATCACACGATTGTTTTCCTTTTAACATCGGACTTATGCCTTTTTTACAAAGAACAGCTCATTTAACTCTTTTAAACTGAAATATGCTTTTGCAAGAGTACTTTGCTTTCAAATAAACTTTAACTTTTGAACTTTATTTGTAGTGAGGTATTTTGGGGGTTGGGTTCTAAATAATCTTGCCCCACAATTTTAAATTATTTGAGCCTAAGCCGTAGCAGATACATAGAAGTTGCTATAAACAATCTACCTTCCTCAAGTGTATTGTAAAATATTGTGCACAATTTTAGAGTCTATGTGTGTGTGTAAGTGGCAAGCCAGTGTAACTTAGATTTGCATAAACTTTTTGCAAAAATCAAATTTTATTAAAATAACTTTTAGTTTGCAAACTGTAAAAGATGCAAGCAGAAACACATAAAAAAACTAGCAACAAGCACTTGAAAATGTTATTGAAATCTATAAAGGAGTCACTAGCTGGCATCCTTTTTATCACAAGCAAGCGAATGCCTTTTTTTTGCTAAACAAAAATAAAAAAAAAACTTGCTAGGGAAGAAAATTGGATTTTATTGTATTTGCCTAGTTGTCATTGTTGTGGTTGACACTGGCTGTGTGTTAAAGGCCACAAGTGTCTTGTTATTGTCACTGGCAGCAGCAGTACTAAATGGAAAGACCAAAAACATTTTTAGCCAAAAAAAATTAAATATAATTTTAACACTTTATTGGTCTAATGGGAATTGTAAAAAAAAAAAAGTAAATGAAAGTAAATCTGAGCAGAAAACAAGCAGCCAGTAGTTTAAGGAAGCAGTTTTTGGCACACTGCAGTTAAGGCTTAAGAGAACGGTCACAGCTTTTAGTAAGCGAAATTGAGTTTCCTCTGAATTTCACCTCGATTTTTCAAATGTATCGCCCAGCTACAACAATTATAGATCTCGTAACTTAACTTTTGTAGGTCTTATGGGGTCAATATCCCAACACCTTGACTAAAAACACAGAATGTGTTATGACGTTTTCGGGTCCTCTTAATTCGAGGCACGATTAAAATCACGATTAAGCTTAAAAAGCAAAATTCAAACATTCAAAAACGCACATATGCAAAAAGGCATTAAATCAGCGATCACACATACTTGAGGAACCTACTGCGTAGTAAAATAGTTGTGGTTCTTTTTTGTTTGTATGTAATTTTATTTAGATGCAACCGTGTCGAACAGCATAAAAAAAAAACAATCTGTTCGTAATCTCTGCCTCATACATGATTTAATTAAATGTTGTGTATGAGTTTTAATCAAATTGTTCGTTTGTGTGATTTGATTGATTAAACACAATTAACTTCAAATGCGCATTTTCTGATCAGCACAAATGTTAATTTTTTATTTTTATTTTGTTTTATTCACTGAAAAGAACAAAATAAAAGTGATCGTTTCTTTTCCTAGCCATTTGAATTTTACTCATGAGTTAATTTATTGTGTAATATCGTGTAAGCAGCTTAGGGTAGAGTCTTAAAGTCATGCTGCCTAATATATTTGGTTGTCTTATGACTTCTGGGACTGTCTAGCAAAACCTTCTCCTTCGCTTAGTGCTAAAGTGGACGAAGTTAGTGCCATAACTTAAGTGCTGCGATAGTTAAAAAACCAGATTTTAATCTTATTCTTTAGCGATATGAGGATTTTACAATTTCTGAAGGCTTAAAATATTTCTGTGACCAGCCTGAATTAAGCCAGCTGAATAAAATATAAGTAGTAATGAAGAAATTGTTAAAGAAAGCATAATAATTTAAAAGTGCTAATAGGATCTTTTAAACCTAAAATATGCCAATGTTTTTTGTCCACTAAAGATGCACTTCAAAGAGAATCATTTTAATTACTTTTTTGCTGGGTAGTCTATCACCAGCTTTACAACGAAATAGACTGACTGACACACTCACTAGCAACATCAAGAAACTTGCAAAACATTTTAATTTTCATATTAAAAGCAGAAATCAATAAAACTCTACAAAAGAAAACAATTTGAAACTCAAAAAAAAACCATTAAAGAAACTGTCATCAACAAAGTCAGTAAAAAAAAAACAATTACGAAAATGGAAAATAAAATTTTCAAATATTTTTCAAACATTCAAAGAAAGCCACAAGTAATGCAATTCATTCCTAATAAAATGCCAAGAATTTATGAATTTATTTAATACATTCTCTGGCATTACGCAAGTATTTTCTATTTATAATTCTATTTTAGTATTTAAAATACCTAAAAATAAAGGGAGAATTAAAAGCAATGCCAGATAAAGGCAAATATTTAAGTAATTTATTTTACAAGATTTTTCGTTTCCTAATTTTGTTATAATTATTGCAACCAACACAACACACCTACAAACACAGGACTGCTCCTGTGTTTATTTTAATTTAATCCTAAAATCATGCTATAGCAAGAAAAGCACAGAAATGCTAACAAAAAATCATTTGTTTATTTAAAGAGCAAGAATTCTTTTTTGTTGTTAATTTCTTGCTCTCTTTACGTTTTGTGCAAAATAAAGTTAAATAAAAAAATTAATCTTTTTTCTACACACAAAGACTATAAGCAGAGAGGTAAGTTATAATAAAAGCAATAAAACTTGACCTAAATTAGACACATAATACTCCGTGTGTTTGTGTGTAACCTTTAGTAGTATTTCATTAAATTATACTTTTTTCTGTTTGGTTTTTTTTTTTAACTTAAAAATCTCTACGGCAGTTATACCACGTAAAAAATAGAAAGCCTTGTTTCATCTTTGTTTTTCTTTTTTTGCTTTACTTACTTAAAAATTTTAGTTACTTATTAAACAGAACTAAAATCGTTTCAATTGCCCATATTTTAATCGAATAAATTTTTTAGTCAAAAATTTCTTATCGTTTTTTTTTCTAAAAATTATTTCAATCGAATATCTTTTAATCGAACTATTTTTACAATTGAATATTTTTATTCGAGTAATTTTTTTAATCGAGTATTTCTTAACAAAATATTATTTAATCGAATAATTTTTCCAATCAAATATTATTGCAATCCAATATTTTTTTTTTCAAATACTTTTTCATTTACTCAATTTTTTTCAATTGAATATTTTTAATGGAATAATTTTTTTATTTAATCGAATTTTTTAGTTGAATATTTTTTTTAATTGAAATATTTTTTTCGAGTATTTTTTCAATCGAATATTTTTTAATTGAGTAATTTTTTTAAATAGAGAATTTTTTAATCGAATATTATTTAATCGAATAATTTTTTTAATCGAATAATTTTTTCAGGTGAATAGTATTTCAATCGTATATTTATTTATCGAACCATTTTTCAATTAAATATTTTTACTAGAATAATTTTTTCAATCGAATATTTTTTAATCGAGTCATTTTATCAATCGAGAATTTTTTAATCGATTAATTTTTTCAGGTAAATATTTTTTCAATTGAAAATCTTCATTTCATTCATTTTTCCAATTGAATATTTTTACTCAAACACTTTATAATCGAATAATTTTTTCAATTAAATATTTTTATTCGAGTATTATTTTAGTCGCATATTTTTTAATGGAACCATTTTTTTAATCAAATAATTTTTTCAATAGAGTATTTTTTAATTTAATCGAACAACTTTTTTAGTTGAATATTTATTCAATTAAAATATTTTTTTCGAGTATTATTTCAATCGTATATTTTTTAATCGAACCATTTTTCAATTAAATATTTTTATTAGAATAATTTTTTCAATCGAATATTTTTTAATCGAGTCATTTTTTCAATCGAGAATTTTTTAATCGATTAATTTTTTCAGGTAAATATTTTTTCAATTGAAAATCTTCATTTCATTAATTTTTCCAATTGAATATTTTTACTCAAACACTTTATAATCGAATAATTTTTTCAATTAAATATTTTTATTCGAGTATTATTTTAGTCGCATATTTTTTAATGGAACCATTTTTTTAATCAAATAATTTTTTCAATAGAGTATTTTTTAATTTAATCGAACAACTTTTTTAGTTGAATATTTATTCAATTAAAATATTTTTTTCGAGTATTATTTCAATCGTATATTTTTTAATCGAACCATTTTTCAATTAAATATTTTTATTAGAATAATTTTTTCAATCGAATATTTTTTAATCGAGTCATTTTTTCAATCGAGAATTTTTTAATCGATTAATTTTTTCAGGTAAATATTTTTTCAATTGAAAATCTTCATTTCATTCATTTTGCCAATTGAATATTTTTACTCAAACACTTTATAATCGAATAATTTTTTCAATTAAATATTTTTATTCGAGTATTATTTTAGTCGAATATTTTTTAATCGAACAATTTTTTTAATCAAATAATTTTTTCAATAGAGTATTTTTTAATTTAATCGAACAACTTTTTTAGTTGAATATTTATTCAATTAAAATATTTTTTTCGAGTATTATTTCAATCGTATATTTTTTAATCGAACCATTTTTCAATTAAATATTTTTATTAGAATAATTTTTTCAATCGAATATTTTTTAATCGAGTCATTTTATCAATCGAGAATTTTTTAATCGATTAATTTTTTCAGGTAAATATTTTTTCAATTGAAAATCTTCATTTCATTCATTTTTCCAATTGAATGTTTTTACTCAAACACTTTATAATCGAATAATTTTTTCAATTAAATATTTTTATTCGAGTATTATTTTAGTCGAATATTTTTTAATCGAACAATTTTTTTAATCAAATAATTTTTTCAATCGAGTATTTTTTAATCGAATATTATTTAATCGAATAATTTTTTGAATTTAATATTTTTTGAATTGAGTATTTTTACTCGAATAATTTTTTAAATTAAATATTTTATTCGTGTGTCATTTCAATCGAACCATTTTTTCAATTGAATATTTTTACTCTAATAATTTTTTTTAATCGAGTATTTTTTATGCGAATACTTGTCGCGTTACGATTATAGCCCATAGTGATATGCTAATACTTTTTCAATTGACAATTTTTAATCGAATAATTTCTTCAATCGAGTACTTTTTAATCGAGTAAATTCTTCAATCGAATATTATTTAATAAAATAATTTTTTCATTTGAATATTTTTATTCAAGTATTTTTCAATCGAATATTTTTAATTGAACAATTTTTTCAACCGAATATTTTTTAATATAATTTTTGCAATTAAATATTTTTATTCTAGTAAATTCTTTAACCCAACATTTTTATTCGAGTATTTTGTAATCGAATAATTTTTTCAATCGAATATTTTTTAATCAAATATTTTTATGCGATTATTTTCTTAAATAGAGGAAGATTTTTAATTGAATCGAATAATATATTTTTTATACAAAGATTTGTTTTGAAAAGAAATTTTTTTCCAGATTTTTTTAATTCGAATAATTTTCATTCGAGTAATATTTATTTGAGTATTATTTTGAATCGAATATGTCTAAAAAGAATAATAGTTTTAATAGAATATTTTTGTTGGCATATTTTTTTTTTGCAATAAACTTTTGAATAGCATAATTTACTCTAGTAAAGTTTTTAATTGGAAATTTTTTTATTCGAATAGATTTTAAGGGAGTACAATTTCAATCCAATATGTTTTCAATAGCATAATTTTTAAATAAAATATTTTTTTATTCAAATAATTTTTTACTAAACTTTAAATTTCATTCGGATAATGTTTTTTGTAGTCTAATAAAATTGTTTTGCTTCAAAAAAAATTTTTGAGACGAGCCAGAAACTAAAAATTTAATTCATATTCTGCAAGTCGTATTTTTGGTTTTTATTCATAATAAAAAAAAAACGATGTTTTATCTGAAAAAAACCCCAAGAAAAGACACTTTTAGAGAACTTCATTATGGACTATAATCGCACCGCAGAAATTTCTAGAGAGTTGATCGATTTTGATTCCACCAGAAACTAAATTTTCATAAGATTTTTGTTATTTTCTTTTTAATTTGTGTTTTTATTTTTCATTAACCGAAACCCAAACGCGAATTTACTGAAAAGTTTCATATACATTTTGTCTATTCTTAAAAAAAAAAAATGTGATGCTGATAACACGTGAATAGAGATATTTTGCCTTTACAACAACAAGAAAACTTGTTGTCAACTGAATTAATAAAAACACAGATCACGTATAGCGGAAGCATGTGATTATCGTGTGACTTAATATAGAAATAAACAACCTACACAAACACAAAATATCTTTTTATAAATTTGAGACTTGAAAACAGGTTTTTGACTTTTTGAATGTCTTTATTTGCAGGATTTAAAAAAAAAAAAAACTTTAATAAATAAAACTTAGAAACTAAAATACCATAAATACTTAAGGCTATTTAATTTAAAATTTCTAAGTACAATTTCATTTTAAACTTAATTTTTAATGAAAAAAAAAGAAAAAATTATAAAAATACGAACACAAATACTTAAGGACACATAAGAGTACAAGCACAAAAATAATAATAAAACTAATTTAAAGAGTATTTTATAAAAGAGGAAACAGAAATTTTATAAAAATTTTGTATTAATTTTTTTTACCACAATTTGCACTTTTCTAAAGGATTCATGGGGCTGCCCACAGGACACTGGAAAACTTGAGCAAACTCAGGCATATGGGAGAGCGTATAATTCAGCCTTAAACTATCCAAATCATGAGAATCGTCTTGCATTTGAAACTCTGTTAAAGCGCTGGCACCACAAAAGAACTGAGCGAATTGCAAGAAAAATAATTTGCCATTATGCTGAAGGAATAAGGGGTCCCTAATGAAAGTCTTTAAGGCCAAATGTGTGCCACTGATATCAGCTATGCGCTCAGTTAAGTATTTAGTGGGCTCTTTACTTAGGCAGGCCATATGCTGCTGAAAGAATTTATTGTGTAATATTTCAGCTGATTCCCGGTCATTGTAGTTGCCCGCAAAATCATTTTCCAGGAATTTAATATCGAAAGCATGTATCAGCTCATGACCTAAGGTATTGGCCAAATCACCAAACAACAGAGAAGGCCAAAAGCGATAATCATAAAATGGCAGTTGCAAATAGGCAAAGGGCAAAATAATAATATTGCCAGTGCTAAAGTAATAGGCCGTAGAGTCTAAATTGTCTAAAAAATTGGGCATATGAAGGTTAAATGTAAACCAAATGTGGCTAAACTTAGAGGCTGAGGCCAGCAAGCGTTGGTGGTGAAAGAAATGCTTCAAGGACATCAAATGATTTGTATAGAAATCATGTGTTACATTAAGATCTGCCATATATTCAGCATAAAAATGCTGAGAGGCATTTAAAGGCAAATTGCCAATATTTAATTGTAGATACTGTAATTTATTGCTTAAATACTGAAGACTCTTTAAAGAGAATTGCATTTTATTGGCTTCGATTATCAGGGAAAACTGTTGCTTTAGCTGTGAGAAAATCTGTTTAATAACCCTATCGCTGGAGGCTCTTTGCAGGCTGTAATAGTTGATTTCATATAAATAATTCATGGCCAAAGGGAAATGTTTGCGCATATGCCTGAGACAAGTTTGTTGGCTGGAACCCTGATCCACAATGTTGTGGCTGTGGCCTTTTAAATAGTTAACAAAATGTGTTAAAGCATATAAAAATAAGGTTTCCTGCTCGGCCTGATCCAAATAACTTTTTATTTTAATTAAAGTCTTAAAATCATTTACCAGAATTTGATCGTGTAGATCAAGTGGAAAATCAGCCAGCAAGTATTTCCAATTAAGGTCAGCTGTAGCATTTCTGTTTATTAATTGTTCATAGCTCAGCCATTCTGTTAGATCGCATTCATTAAGGCAGTTGTTGGAGGATTTTATAATTTTCTCTAAATTTATTTCCAAGTTCCTGAAATCCTCTTTTAGTTTTGTAAACGTTTGATTGGTAAACATTTTTAAGATTTCATAAACATCCAAAGAGAAATTAACTCTTTCTAGCAGATTATGAGGCTCTATGCTCAGCATATAACGCGAGACATTAAAACGCTCTATTTGCAGTGAAATAAAGTAGCGGCTGTTGGAAAATAAATTCAGCTCTCTGAGCGTAGTCAGCCAATTATAAGTTTGATGATCGTATTGCAAATAACCCAACTCTCTTAAGGTTCGAAGGTAATGCTGCCAAGTGGCTTTCTGTGAACGCTCACTTAGCAGACACACCTCCAAGTACTTTTGCATTTTTTGCATAACTAAATTGCCTTTCAGTTTACTATCAGCAAAATCGGTGTGTTGAGTGAATATTTTTGTAAATTTATCATTTAATTGTTGTTCTCCCAAAGCCATGACAGTTTTCTGTTGGGGATGCTGTTGCTGCCAGTAGCTGCAGGCATAAGCATGAAAATTCTCACAAGGGTTAATAGCACGATTCATATGTTTCGCTATGTGTTGCAAATGTTGCAAATTCACGTGCTCAGCGCAGTCATTTAACAAGCAAGTTTTATTTAAATGCTCCCAGGCTGTTTGATATTTTGTTGCTGTTAAATTTAAAGTGGCTGTTATTTTGTCATCATTATTAGGTTGTGTGGGTTTGGCTGTCACACTCAAAACCATCAGCACAGCTAATAAAGCAAACACCTGCTGCTTTGCCTTGAACCACATTTTGTTTTAATTTTTATTTAATTTTTAGTTTTTTTTAGAATTTTTAATTCACGTTAATTCACGATTCCTTTTTGTTAAAAAAAAATTTTCTTTTTTTTACTTTAATTTTAAATTTTCTTTATGTTTTGTGCCAGTTGCCAAATTTTTTGTTTTTTTACCAGCATGACCGCAAGCTTTTGTTTCCAAAAAAAATTTTTAAATTAAATAAATTTTTTTTAGAATTTAAAATTCCGTGACACGTCTTGTGGCTTTCACAGCTCTAGCTGTACTGTTTGTTACACATTTCATTCACCAAACATTTTATTTATTTATATTTTTTTAATGGCTTTCTCAAGCTGCACGTTCTGCTTAATTGCCTGGCTTATCGTAAACTTTATGAAATGCGTCTTGTCAGGCTTTATTTCTATTTTTTTTTTGTTAATCTTATCATTTTAATGATGAAAAAAATTCATAAATTTTGGATTGAAAAAGAAATTAATTCAAATTTAAAATGACTCTTGTTATTTAAAATTTTAGCTAGAAAAATAATAGAAAAAAAAAAAAAACAAAGCGAAAAGTTTCAAACTAAATAAAAATTAAGACAAGCCTCCTTTTCAGTTTAACGGAGACTTCAAAGTCAGCGTTATTGAAATTTTTTTTAATATATAAATTTTAGTTGAAAGTCTAAGTCAATTTTTTTGAATAAGAGGGTTTGAGTACTTTTCATATCAAAATTTCGTATAAAAAATGGTTTTGTGGGACACAGAAAAAAACTTGTATGAAAAACTTTCAATATTTAAAATATTTTTATATGGTTTTTAAAACAAATTTTTAAATCTCAATTTTAATAACCAACAAACGAAAAAATTATTTTTAACAAAATCTTGAGGAAAACAAGCAGAGTTGAAAGTTGCTTACAGCAGAGAACAGGCCACCGGACATTGTCTAGCCATTAGATAATTCATAATTAGTTCGATCGCACACTTCTGCCACCTACCGTGTATAACAAACTCAAATGGCCTTGAAAACTTTAATTCATTCAAATTTGACCTTGTTAATTTAAAGGAAATGTGTATCAGTAGTTTATCTCTTATTGAAAGCAAGTGAAAAGCATGTGTGTCTACCGGTCATTGCTTTTTTTGCTAGCTTCTTCTGCTTGCTATCAGCTAACGAATAAATGATTTGTTTAAAACAGGCTGACATAAATAAAGTGGACAAAATATTAAAAAGAAAATTCAACTACCGATCAGTATTAACTAAGCAACATCTCACGGAATTACTAAGAAGTGAATCAATATAAATAATAATAATTGCAAAATGACACTCAGTAACTATTAAGGAGCTTAGCCATCCCTGCTATACAACATTAATTTAATACATCATACAAAAAGCACTGTTTGGCAGCTAAAGCTATTGATTCTAGATGGCTCATGGTGAACAAAAATCTTGCCTCATAAATTTCGAGCTGCTGTAAATGGTTTTCTTTCATTGTATCCCTTAAAAAATTGCTTCTAGTCAAGCCCTACTTTTTGCTGGGTAAATGTTTTAGCAGTATAAGAATTTTTTAAATTAATTTTTAAATAAATAATTTTTTTTAATTAAAAAATTTTATTAAGTGGTTACATTTTTCATTTAAATCAATTAAATATTTTTTTTTATTAAAATTTCATTCAATTAAATTTCAAGTAAAAAAAAATTTCATATTGTTAAATTTTTTTTTAAATCAATTAAATATTTTATTTTAAAAAAAATTTTTAGTTTATTAAAAATTTTTCTTGATTTAATTAAAATAATATGGCTATTTTGTTAAGCTTGAGGTCTTATTCTTCAAAAATTTATTTTTATATCGATATTTCGCTCCAATTTTTGTAGCTTCTTCTGATAATTCAGAGTAGCGTCTGATGAAATGATCCATATAGGTATGCTCTCCCCTTCAGTACTTATTGTACTGAATAAATAACTCATGAGAATATCATGAGTAAAAGAATAAATTTTAAAACCAACACAATTCTGGAATTAAGCACAAATAAAGATTAATATTTTGTTAAACTTTTAAATTCCAAATAGAAATTATTACATATATTTGAAATAAATATAAATTTTTGAAAAATAAGACCTCAAGCTTAACAAAATAGCCATATTATTTAAAAGAAAAAGGTCAAATAAAACTAACTAATAAAGATTTAATTAAAAATTAATTTAAAAAATTATCATATAAAGAACTTTCATTTTGAAAAATTTTTTTTAATTAATTTTTTAATTGTTTCTAGGCTATTACTATTTTAAATTTTTATTTAAATGTCTTAATTAAAAAAAATTGTTTTTTTTTATTACATTTTTTTTTTATATTAATTAAATATTTCTTTTTTATAATCAATTAAAAAGTTTTATTGAGTCCATTAAATTTTAATTAAAAAAAAAAATCAAATTGAAAATTTTTTTATTCATTGTTTAATTAAATAAATAAAATTTTTTTTTTTAAAAATTTTTTTAAAAAAATTCAAAATTTTTTAATCAAAAAGTTTAAAAAAAAATTTTTTTAAATTTTCATATTGAAAAATTTTTTAATCTCTTATAAAATTGCTTCTAGGCAAGCAATTTTTAATTAAATTTATTAATTAAAAGAATTGTTTTAATTGATACATTAATTAAATATTTTTTTTATAATCAATTAAAAAGATTCAATTAAACATTAATTTAAAAATTGTCAAATTGCAAAAAAATTTTAAATTAATTTAATTTTTTGTTCAATTTTTTTTTTTAACTTTAATAATTTTTTAAATGGTTTAAGTCCACATAAAAGAAATTTGTTTGCAGTAAATAGCCAGAACTACTGCCGACTAATGTTTTTTTTTACAATTATTTTTAATTATAGCAATAATTTGTAATTCAATTAAATTAAAGATTTACCCCCTTATCCAAAAAAATTTACTTAGACTTTAAAGTCAACGGTATCGAAATTTTTCATGTAATTTTTTCATAAATTTTTACTTTAAAGTCAAAGCGATGATAATAATAATAATTATAATCAAAATGAAATGTAATGAAAATAATTTTTTAATTTTTAAATTATTTAATTGCATTAATTAAATATTTTTAGTGAAATCAATTAAATATTTATACTCTTAATACAAAAAAAAAATTTTAAGTAGACTTTAAAGTAAAATTTATGAAAAATTTCAAAAACGTTGACTTTAAAGTCTGCGTTAATTGTATGAGGATTATTTCATACCATAATTTTTTTAAATTATTTAAGATATTTAATTATTAGATAATTTTTTGTATTTAAAACATTTGTTAAGGTATAAAGTAAATCTGGAGTTTTTACAAGAGAAGGGGAATTTATTAAATTAGATCGATTAGTGGTCACTTAAATCTCATCAAAATATCCATCCACATGAATAGATGGAGGGATGAATGGTTAGAAGGCATCTGTAAATTATTCTTTGACGATAAGCTTGACCAAAAATCAACCACACTTGTACAGAGCAGCTAGCAGCGAGTAAATTAAAGTAAGAAGCATAAAAAAGTCACAAAAATTGATAAGAATTATTCCTACGAATTTTTTTTTTTTTTTTGGCTTATTTTCAGCAAAGACACACACACACAAACTACAGTTTGAAGCGAATTGATTTGAAATATGAAATGGAATTGTATGATGCAATAATGCCCTGTAATTTACAGGGAAAGTTTTTGAAGCGCATTTGATAAGTTAACACACTTACATACAAATCGAACACACAACATGGAAATTTATTACGTCATATGATTTCAACAAAGTTTGAAGTTACATTTAACAGAAGCCAAAAAAGTCTCTATTATGAAAAATTCTTACAGCTTTTTATTTATAATATTTTTATATTTTAAACGTCTGTTCTAAAATCTTATATTTAATTTTAAAAGTGAAAGTATAAATCAGAATTTTATAATTTGATAAGGTACATTATAATGCTTGAATATTTGGTAACTTAGGGCTTTTTTTGAAAACCTGTGACGATTGGTAAGTGTGTCAATGTGCAAGTAAAAAATTTCTTTTTCCAAAACGACGTTTGTCTACAGGAAGTCTGGAATCATTTTAAATGATTGATCAATTTTCTAAATGATTTTTTTTTTGTTTTGTGCCATTAAAATCATTTTTTTTCTTAAAAAAAAATTTGTCCTGTGAAAGATTTATAAGAAATGAGGAATTTAAAATTTAAAAGAGTTAAAACTTTTTTTTATTAGAAATTACTCTAGAATTATTTTTTTTTAGTAAAAATTTTATATTTTGTTTTGGGAAAGTAAAATTTACTTAGATCAAATTAAACTGTTAAAGAGGATGTTTGTCTATCATTCAGCAGCATCAATATTTAATCTATTTTAGTCTTTATTGGGAAACAAGAAATTATAATTTTTAATTTCATTAGCTGCGTTTAAATTTCATAAAACCTAAATGTATGGGCTGGCTGGCCCACAATTTAAAAAAAATCTTATCACTAATTGTAAGTACGTGATGCTGAGCATTAAAAAGTTTCCGCGAAAAAAAAGCAAAAAAAAAAAACCAACAAACACACAATTTTAATTAATCAGACACGTAACTTATACACTTGATGCTTATACGTATGATTTGCTTTAGGAAAAAAAATTATATTAAAAATCCATTTATTTTATATTTAAATTAAATGTAAAACCCTCTCTTTATATAAAAATTTTGGTCAAGTATTTCATCATTCCTTAAAAAAAAAAAAATAATAATAATATTTTTGAAGTCGCCACATAACAATTTTGCTTTACAAAAAAAATTTAAAGAAAAAAAAAATTTATCATGCCTGTGAAAGCGTCACCAGTCTTAGGCAAATCATACGATGTATTTCATTTGATAACAAAAATAATAATTTTTTGTGGTTAATTTAGAATAAATTAATTTTTGATTTTATTTTCTTTGTTTTTTATAAACGCTAAACAAGGCGTGTGACTTAATTCAATTTTTTTTTTTTTTTTTTGGTATTTCAAAGACAGTCTTAGCTTCTATGCGTGATGATTTATTGTTGGACTTATACCACTTTCAAATATAACAGCTCAAATTCAAAATAAAACAAGAGCGTTTGCTAGAATTGAAATATTTTTAAAAGAAAAATATCTAGTCCTTGAAAATAACTTAAAAAGACATAAGCGGTTTTTCTAAATTGCCACAGTATTAAATATATTTTTTTTATTAAAATGAAAAAATGGGTCTGTTAAAAAAAAAGCTCAATTTGTCACTTAAGTTTCAATTGAACTTTGAACTTTAATTAATTGACACTCATAAGCAAAATAAAAAAATAGAAATTAAATTAAAATCAAATCAAAAGGCATCTAAACTTACTTTGTAGCAACTAAATTATCATCATCATTATTAACAAGAAACAACCCAACCAGCCAGCCTTAATTAATTTCAAATAAAATACAAAATTATTAAATATTAAAAATAAAATAAAATTAAATTGAATTGAATTGAATAAAAAAGCATAGTAAATATAAATTTTTTTTTTATTTTATTTTATGGGGAAATTACTTTGATAATTCATAATTTAATTCAACTCTTAGTTAATTCCGTCTGACCTGGCAAACGAATGAATGAATGAATGAACAACTGAAGGTATCAAAGATTTTTAAAAAAGATTAAAACCTACTGAAATGAGATTTAAAATATAATTTTATTACAAGAAATTTTATTTAATTCAGGAAAAAATTAAAAAAAAAAAAAAAATTCAATCAATATTTTAATTGATAACTAGAAAGCCTTTTAATCAATTTAACCTCACGTGCCGGCTTAAGTCAATTTATTTTATTGACAAAACAAAATTCAAGCCAAAGTAGATATTGTGACAAATTTTGTTACAAAAAATTGTTTTAATTTTTATTTAAAATTTTAGTCAATTTAAAATAATTTTTTTTTATTAAATTAAATGAAAAAACATGGTTTGACGACACGAAATGGTTTGAAAATTAAAAACAATCCCAGACTTAAAGTGAAATCTGGGTGATTGTTGTTGTGGCAAAAAATTGCAAGAGAGTTTTATCGGAGTTTATGGAATTAAAGAGATAGCAGGCCTGATATGGAGCTGAGGACAACAAAATAATTTTATTTGTGTTTAGTTTGTTTGTATTTGATTTTTGATATGTGAATGCTACAGTTTCTTAATTTATTTCATTGCAATTGCAACAAGTGTGTTTGTGTTAACAAAACGTATAAATAAATTATGTTTAAATAAATTATAAATTTAATTTACAAAAATCAAGTAGTGCCAGCGAAAAGTTTCTTTTCAGTTTCTAAAAGAGTGTCACGAGACGTAATGAAACCATAAGA
This sequence comes from Thelaira solivaga, assembly GCA_947397855.1. Classification (NCBI taxonomy): domain Eukaryota; kingdom Metazoa; phylum Arthropoda; class Insecta; order Diptera; family Tachinidae; genus Thelaira; species Thelaira solivaga. The sequence goes on along the minus strand of OX377611.1, from coordinate 77,105,454 downwards.
TATTAAAGAATTTTACGATAAAGTACTGATGAGCTGCTTGGGGCCTAAAGAAATAGATTCAAATTAATTAGGAGTTTAGCCAGCTTAACATTAACATTAACATTAAATTACAACTCAAGTTTTGTTTAACATTTTTGCCTCAAATCTAAATCAGTATAAATTAACCCTTGAACACATTTTATGACTTGACTTATTTTTACAAATAAAGTTAAATTTTCCCTATTAAAGTGTTGTAGCATTTCACCAGAAATGTTTTTGGGAAACGTTTAAGCCCTCTAATTCTTAAGCAAAGAAAACTTTTTGCTTCTTAATGTAAAAACTAGAAAAAGGACCCATAATTTTAAGAGTTAGAGGGTTAAAATGTTCCCCAAAAATATTTCTCGTAGTGTTTTACATAAGTTTCCTGAACATTTTATAAACCCAAAATGTAGGATTCATATGGTTACCTACGCCGTTGCACAATCAACATTTTAAAAAAGGGGGGATCTTAAAAGCCCATTTTGCAATAGGTGCAGATGTAAGCTTTCAAAACGCCAATACACGTGTACGGTTTTTTGTGAGAATCTTGTTATTTTCAAAAGATTCAATTTTGTTGCACAGTGTAATTTAAAAAAAAATTTTTTTTTGTTTTTTTATTTTTACAATCTATTTCATTTAATTTAAAATTCTTGATTTAAATTTTCTCAGAATTTTTTTCTTGAAACATTTTCTCCTGCTGTTGAGCTGTCAATGATAAGAATTTTTTTTTATTGTAACAAAAAAAAAAAAAAACACTTACAAAAATTCAAGTGTGTGTTAAACATGATTTGATTCCCTTTTTTTATTTAAGCAAACAATTTCCTTCATGCATGCATTTCAATCATTTAGACTCGTATTAACAAGTTGTCATTAAATAAACAGACAGCAGGGGGGTGTTTAAAACTGTTTGTACAGCATCCAAAATAAAACTGAGACGAACAAACTATTGTTGATGGCAGCAGACGTTATAAAAAACACTCTTCATTTCAGGATACAATTTTCTCTTCGCTTCAGTTTTATTTAGAACACTTAGAGAGACTTAAAGAGCTTTTAGAACAGGTCTATTCTGCCCTAAATCTAATTCTAAAAATCCTTTCATTTTAATTGAGAAAACAAACTTACTCTTATACAAAAAAAATAAAAAATTATGTAGACTTTAGAGTAAAATGTATGAAAAAATTATATGAAAAGTTTTAATTTTTGTTTTTGGATAAGGAGATAAAATATTTTCTAGACCTTTCATTGAAAAAAGGGGAATCTCTAATAGATAAATAATTGTTATAAAAGTAAGTCCTTTTAATGGGACTGTAATTTATTTAGAAGACTTTTTAAGACAGAAGAAATTATCCTTTATAAGGACTTTTTTTATCGTTTCCCAAACTCTTAAAGAACTTAAGACATAAAAGTTTTACTGAGTAGAGTGCCAACACATAAAAAATACCAGACAGACTAATTTATAAGCTCTAGTGTTGCTGACAACTGTAACAAAACACATCTACAGCACAACAACAACCACAACTACAACACTTTTACTGTATCAAATAAGGAATCTTAAAGCTGAAGACAAAGCAAATCTGAAAAAGAGGCCAGAGGAAGAGAAAAAGAAAAAGAAAATCAAATGAGCTGAGAAAAAGTGAAAATTAAATAAATTTTTTGGCAAGCACAAGCGAAAGTCAAACTTTAACTGATTAACTTTGTTAATGATAACTAACGTTTCCAATAGGCCAAATTGTGGCCTTCGATATCGACTAACTTTAATCGCAATTTTTTAATTATTTAAATGAAAATTTTTTTAATTTCAATTAAATTTGGGCTTGAAATTTTAAATAAAAATTTCAGTGTCTCATGATTTTTGTTGTTGTTAATTTTCAAAGTAAAAATCAGTGTCCAAATAATTTCAGTTGAGGGAATCAAATCATTTGTGATTAAAAAACGCATTTGTAAGAATTAAACTTTTTTTATAGTCATAGTCATGCAAATTTGGTGAAGCCCTGAACGCCTGGGCTGTAAAATTTTGCACGACTGCTTGAAATAAAAATTAAACTCAACCTGTTTGCTATGACTTAAACGCTTGAGCTGCAAAGTTCTTACGCCTCCTTGAAACAAAAATTAAAACGAGCGTGTTTGTCATGCTTTGCACGGCTGAGTTTCAAAATTCAGTCTCTTTTTCATGACTTGAACGGCTGGTTGAAATAAAAATTAAACTGAGCCTGAGCTGCAAAATTCTTACGCCTCCTTGAAACAAAATTTAAAACGAGCGTGTTTGTCATGCTTTGCACGGCTGAGTTTCAAAATTCAGTCTCTTTTTCATGACTTGAACGGCTGGTTGAAATAAAAATTAAACTGAGCCTGAGCTGCAAAATTCTTACGCCTCCTTGAAACAAAAATTAAAACGAGCGTTTGTCATGCTTTGAACAGCTGAGTTTCAAAATTTTTAAATTCTGCTTGAAATAAAAATTTAATTCAGCCTGTATGTTATGACTTTCAGCCTCCTTCTTTAAATTTAAATTAAAATGAGCCTGTGTGTGAGTTCTTTTAGGGAATCAAAAAAGAAGTATAAAACAAAATTAGAACTAGAGAGGAATTCCCCTTGTCCAAAACTAGATTTACTTTTTCAGCAAAACAGCTTTTTTATCTTTAAATTACCCCTTTAGAAACAATCGAACAAAAAGCTACACCCACACAAAACTTTTCTATTGACTTAAAGTGAAAGCATTGCATTGATATCCTTGTAAATGAGTGTTGAATGTTGCTGGTTAAGGCAAAGATGTTCACAGATTCTTTTGTTTAAAACTGAGATAGAACAATTTTTATTATTATCTTTTTATATTTTATAAAAAAATATTTATTTGTTGTTTCACATGTGACATATTTTGTTCAATTTTCCAGTATTTATTAGTTTTAGCTAAACTCTAGTCACCTTCAGAACAAAATATGAAACTTCTAGAATTAAAATAACAAAAGTAAGTTTTCTAATAAAAAAAAAACCAAACTTTTTTAAATGCTGTTGTTGTTTGTCTAAAACAACTTTTCATATTCCTAGAAAATAGAAAAAAAAAAAAAAAAAAATCAAGAAAACGACAAACTTCTTGAAATATTTCAACCACAGCAACAAAAACAAAAAAAGTTTTGCGTTGACATCAGCCAGTTGACACCAATGAAATTTATCTATATGAAACGGAAAACCCAAAACAACAACAAAAATAAGAAACGTCACAAATGTCACAACACAAATAAATAGAGAAATAAATAAATGAATGAAAGAACAAGTCTTGAAACGGGTTTGTCCCATTCAAAGCAAAAAAAAAAGAGAAAAAAAACGAACAAACAAAAATGAGAGAAATGTTTTTAATTACTTTTTAATAACTCTAATTTGGAAACTCTCCTTTTTATCAAAAAACAAGTTAAATTCGGCTTCGCCGAGTCTTTTACACCCTTCATTGGTTTAGTGAAATATTAATATTTTTCACTTTCCACATTCTTCTATTTATAATATCAAAAACATATAATAGAAAAAATTAAGTGAGTGAAGATAAATATGCCGCGTTAAATATGCTTTAACGTATCCCATTACGTTTTTTAGTATTTGTAAATATATTTTCAGTATTAAGGCCTATTTATCAAATACGTCTTACGTCATTAAATATTAAATGTTTTTAGTAGTAGTTTAGCGAAGGTATTACTTTGGATCATTTAAAATTGCTGTTGCTCTGAGGTATTTTAACAACTTCCGGAAGAACTATAAATTATTTTGGAATAGGACTCACATCATTTTAAGAGTGATCGTCTACATTTGTAATCTACCACATTAATACTCAGAAGTTACCTTGGACACAATTTAAAATATTTTTTTTTTAATTTTTATATACCCCAGTGCTGTTGCTCTAAGCGATTTTAGCAACTTGCCGACGAACCATTTAAGATTTTAAGACGAGACAGATATCATTTTAAACAAGAGGTCCTTTAGATTTGTAATCTACCGCCGAAATACTCAGAAGTTTCTTTGAATTATTTTTAAATTTTTTTTTGAAATTTCCATATACCCCAGTGCAGTTTCCGTTTTGAATCATAAAATAAAAACTACAAAGTTTTCAGAAAATGTTCCAGAAAGTTTAGAGTCTACAGATGTTTTATCGAGTTCAGTATTCAGTAACTTTCTGACAAAAATATTCGAAATTTGCAACGAAGCATATAAATAATCGTCGCAAATAACGATTTCTGTCTTGGCTAATATTTTTGTCGGAAAGTTACTGAATATCGAATTAGTTTAACAATCGTTATAAAGGGTGTCCTAACAAGAACGCAAGATTTAAATTTTAAATAAATGACTGATGCAGCAATTGAATTGTTTCTCTGGCTGTATGACATGTGGCGCCGTCTTGTTGAAATCACAAGCCCTCCACATTCATTTCTTCAATTCTAGGCAAGAAAAAATTGGTTATCATTTCACGATACTGAACACCAATGCCTGTTTGCGGTGACCTGCCTCATTTTCATAAAAAAAGGTCAAATGATTCCCCCAGCCCAAAAACCACAACACACAGTGACACGTTGAGAATGCATTTGCTTCTCGTGAATCACTCGAGGATTTTCCTCACCCCAAATGCGACAATTCTGCCTATTGACGAAGCCATCAAGATGGAAATGGGCCTCGTCACTGAAGATGATTTTATCGGCAAAATCAGCATTTTCATGTTGTCTCTCCAATACCCAATTAACGAACTCTCTTCGCTGTCCATGGTCATTTTTTACTAACCTCGTACCTTCTACTAGCAAACAATAACAATTGTTCAAATGTCAAACAATGACACTTCCAATGGCGCCAAATTTAAATCTTGCGTTCTTCTTCGGACACCCTTTACATGTTTTTTCGATACTATTGATCGTAAATAAAAGTCACTGGGGGGTTACTCTCTATTGCGATGCAAAAGAAAAACCATACGCATCTATATGATTTTTTCATTGAGTTGCGATGCGTTTTCTTTCGCAACGCAATAGAGAGTAACCCCCCTGAATCGCACTGCTGGTTAGGTGTAACTATAGCACAAAACATTATGCTTTTATTAAGAGCTGAACTTCATGAATGTAAAATCGTTTAAAAAAAACCAACTTTAGTTTGACCATGAGTATGGAACAATATGTGGAACAGAAGAAATAAAAAATTAAAATAAAGCGGCCTTAGAAAGTGTAGGTGAAATAAAACTCATCGTGAGAAGTTTACGATTGTTTTCGCAAAAGTATGGGGCTGCCCTATAGATCTTAAAGGTAGTGTTGCTTTAACAATAATAATAATAAGAGCCATATGAGTGGGTGGCCTTTTAACAAAATCGTTTAATTTCAATTTCCAAATTAAATAAAAAAATCATTACAAATTTCTTTGACTAGTTAAGTGCTTCTCTGTCTCCGCGAAATTTTTTTTTTAAAACTGTTTTCTTTTTGTTTTTTTTTTTTTTCATCATGACAATGCTCACCAAGTCAAAGCATTTTAGTAGTCAAATTAAAAAAATAAAGGAAACTGTGAAATCTTTGTGAAGCTTAACTTTAATTACATAATTTATTAAAGCGTTCTTATTTACTTTGTGAGAGCCCACAATCAAGAAAAAAATTTTATTTCATTTTAATTCTTTTTATATTTTTGTTGGTTTTACTTTTTGTGAATGACATGTTAATTAACATGATGACCAAGTGAGATTTAAATCTCATACAAAGTATTAGCAGGCATTTTTACAACAACAACTACAAAAGTGTATTTCATTTATTTGTAATCTTAAATTAAACGTTTATGGTGGCGGCTTCTCCACCACACAAAGTTAGTTTCTTATCTTTTTGATTTAATAACTGGGCTGTCTTAATAAATTTGGCTTTGTTATCATTGAAAAACATTTTGCTTGAAAAAAAAAAAATTCACTCCCTTGACACTAGGTCAAAACTTGATCCTGGGAAATGCTTTGACCGTCTAGTTTATACAAAAACTAAAAAGTATTTGTAACATGAAAGAGTGTTACAATAGGCCTTGACGCAATGACCAGATAACTAGTTTCTGTTTCTGATTCTAAATCAATTTTAAAGAAAATTATTTGAAAGAAACGACACTATTCTCAGCTTTACTAACTTTATTTGAAAAAAAAAAAAAAAAAAAAAAAAAATAAAAGAAAAAGTTTGTTTAATTCATTGTCTGCTAATTGGCCTCAATCACAAATTACAGCTCAACCATTTAATTTTAAAATTCACTTTTAAATAATGCGTCACCTTAAAGCTTTTCAATTCATTCTGAGAAATTAAAAATCATTTTAATTAAAAAAAAAAAAAATAAAAATTATCAATTTAAAAAAAAAATTTAAATAAATCATAAAATTAAAAAAGAAAAACGCTTGATAAGCAAATGAATAACTGAGGCGCTGGAACCATTTTTTTATAGAGAAAGATTTACTGAAGAAAAAAAAAACTTTTTATACAATTCGACGTTGAATTTGTTTCGTGAAGGCTGATAAGAAAGACAACAAAATAAACAAAAAAAAATATGTAACGTTTGTTAAAGAAAGGCAGCATAACTAATTATGCGAATGATGAAAGATAATTAAGAGTCTTTGACCGACCTCAAACTGAAGGTTCGGCATTTGTAACTAATAAATTTACTTGAACAAAAAATACCATTAAGTTCCCCATACACGCTTTTTGGACGGAAAATTTTCTACAGTTGCCACACCAGAAAAGGGGCGGGGGATGAAATATACCTCAAACTAAAGGTAATTAACTCCTCTTTCGACAAATGTAACTAATTTTTATGTGGGATAAATTTTCTGTAACAAAGTGTAGAATAAAACGATTCTACTGCAATGTTTCTCAAAATTGCCATACGCGTATAGCTGAGGGGCTACTCTGTATTGTAATTCGAAAGCTAAATACTTTGCCTTTGCTCTTGGGTTATCGCAAGATATTTGTAAGTATAAAATGACAAGTTGACAAGCACTAGCGCATTACAGAGCGGGGCACTACCAGACAAATGCAAAAAATTAAACATCAAAAAAATTAAAGATTCGATTTCGTATTTTTTTTTTTTTTGCATCGCAAAAAAGAGTAAAGATGTAAAGAAACACTAGGGAACAAAATGTTTTAACAACTTTCCATTTTATTTATGATGAAATCAATCTATTACACTGTTGCAGTATTTGATTGCAACAGGGATACTGTTACCAGTTTTTTTTATTTTTTATTTTGTTTTAATGAAATATTATCACTTAATTGCCAATAAAATCAAAAGTTTTAATTTAAAATAAATGTGCTGAATATTAAATTAATAAATTATTTTGCTTAAGATGAAGAAAAATTTTTTTCTACAAAAAAAATTTAATAAAAAAAAAATTAAAAAAAAAAAATCAAATTATTTGTCGCAAACGTTCCATTTAATTCGAAAAAAAATTTAAAGTTTAAGCTGAAATTTTTTTTTTTTTTAATTTTTTTTTGATGTTTAAATTTTAAAGCTTTTGCGTTTAACAAAATATTTTTTTTCTCTTTAACTCTCGTTGAGGATTTTGGTATGTGAACCTTTTGTGTATGTCTGTATAGTGTGTTTGTGCTTTGGTGCTCTGTGGACGTTTGGTTGTACGCGTGTTGAAACGGAAATGCCCATACAAAACCAATGCGGTTTCACAAATGTCCGTCAACAGGATATTTTAATGCGTTTAAATATTGTAATTGTATTTTCCGCCGCAAAAAAAAAAAAAAAAAAAAAAAAAGAAGGAGTGTACCAATGTGGAGTTATAAATAAATGTGTTTTAATCTCAAAAGGCTAATAAAAATTGTGTAAAAAAACAAGAAAAATTGTTTGTATTTAAAATAAATTTAAAAAACTTTTAACAAGCAACAAATCGAGCATTTAACTAAACAAGAAGAGAAAAAAAAACGGTTTCTATGAAAAATAATTTAAAGAGAAAATAAAATTAAAACATCAGTGCAGAAAAAAAATAGTTTCTGGTTTAACAAAGAGTTCAGAGTTTATTTTTTTTTATTTAATTATTTTTACACACAAAGTGCTCACATAAGAGAACCCAAGTAAGCCTCTCTCGTCTCTATTTTCCTTATTTGGAGAGCCCTGTGGCTTTTTTGCAAATCATCCTTTGATGATGGAATTTCATTATTAAAAAAAACTAATAAAAAAACAGTTTTACAAACCGCTCCAAAACAATTTTTAATAAGATAATTATTTTGAATGAAATCAAGGCTAAAAGCAACGCTAGATTAAAGATCTGTGGTACAGCTTAATAATCTACTAAAACAATCTGAGACTTTTCACAAATCTCATAATCGTTGAGAGCTTTATTTTGCTTAGACTTTCTGAGGTCTTATTCGAAGTTTTCTTAGTCTTGGGAAAAGGCATCATATGCTCAATACTACACCAAATTCATTTATATGATAATTGAAACCAAAATATTTTGATAGATTTTGAGTAAAAATTTAATGTCACTTTTGTTGAGGTTTAGAATCACGTCAGTGTTACTCAAGTTAATTATGAATATTGACCGAGAATTTTTTTAAAAGATAAAAGAAAAAAAAATTATTTAATTCAAGAAAGAGACAATGGGCCATAATCATAGTCACACTAAAGTTGGTATCTTTTTAAAAACAACTTAACAAAAGTCAGCTCTTAATAAAAGCCTATTTTTGTGTGACTATGATTATGCCCCAATGTTATTCATAATTGGCCTGAATGACTTTTTTTAAATTTACTTATTTTATTTTAAAAGAAAAACTTGTCTGACTTTATTTAAAATATTTAAAGAAAATTAAGTTTAAGCTGACATTTTCCTCTAGTCTCACACGATCTGCATTTATTTTAAACAGAAAACTTTTAAACTTTTCAGCCACCCAATCAGGCTGTTAATGTTTGGCATTAACATCATCATCATCATCATTAGGTGCCTTCATAAGATGTAACTGTTAGGCAATGAATAGTTAAGCAATTCCGCTCAACTCAACAGTTTTTTAAACATAAAATATTTTAAGAGTTGCCAACAATTGTGTAGCAGTTGAGTTTAATAGTTACTTCTTATAAATGTACCCATTATCATCGTTAACATTTTGTTGTTCTGTTTTTTTACTTGGTAGCCACGTGCTCCCGCTGCTGCTGCTGTTACACAACACACTTGAGAACTCAACTCTATTAAAAGTCTTTTCGTTTTCAATGCTGACATACATAATTAGCAAGAGAAATACAGGGGGTTTCGGAGAGAGAGAGAGAAAAAAAGATATATATATATATATAGAGAGAGAGAGAGAGAAATATTAATGGCACGTGCTAAAATGTAAATAGAGTAATAAAAGGTGATTTCTTTGTGGTTATTTTCAGTAATTGTCACACAAATTCGTAAAGCTTCTTATCAAGCCGCACCAAACTGAATATCAAAACTACATCACTAGCAGATTAGGGGGCTCTCCATGTAATTAAATTTTTTTTATTATTATTGTCTTCGACTTATGAAAGAGCAGGCATAATAAGATTCACCCTTCAGCAAGGTTTTCCTTTGTCATATCTAGAGCAAGAACAAAAGAAAGAATTTTTTTCCAACAAAAAGATTAAAATTTCATTGGTTTTCATTCAATATTGAATGTGACAATTTGGGCCCAAATCTGTCTCTTAGAAAATTTCTTTAAAATAATTTTTTTTTTTCATTCATAAATATGGGCGCACTTATATCAATTTTATTTAGTTTTCTATAAATTTTACTTTTAATTTTGTTTTTAATTTTATTTCAATTAATAGAGAAATATAAAAACCCAGCCTTTTTTAAAATCACCATCGGTAAGGAAAAAGAAGTTTTTCTTTCTTTTCTTTTCTTTACTTCTTTCAACTTTCTATTTTCTTTAACTTTGTTTAAGTTGCAGTTTCTTTCTTTTGACGATATAATAAGACATTGGATGACTTAACAAAAACTTATTTATATTTTGCTCTCGGTCTCACTCTCCCCTTTTCACTCTTCTACCTGCCGTCTTTTGTTTTTTTTTTTAGTTTGTTTGATTACGTGTCAGGGGAAAAGAATGTTCGTTCTACTTGCAAGAATCAAAATCGTTAAGAAAAAAGTAAAAAACAAAACAAACAAACAAACGTATCGCTGTAGAAAAAATTTTAAACTTTTTAAATAAAATTGAGGTTTTCCTTTTTAATACACTTAAAGCACTTAAAACGGAATAACTGCATAAATGTTGACAAATTGTGATGAGTTTGTAGGCAAAGTTTGGGAAAAAAATTTTTTTTTGTTGTTGTAACCCCAAACATGCAAATAAATATTAAAAACATTAAAGTTTTTTAAGACTTCAATCACCTTAAAATAAGTTTTTAAAGCAAAGCAAGGCCCTGCACAGTGTTACAAATTGGCAGATATTTGGTTTAAAATTTAATTTTTTTTTTTTACAAAAAGGAAGTTGAATTACCTCAAAACAAGTTTTAAATTAAAAAAAGAGTGACAGAAAGTGAAAGAAAATCAGCTTAAAACAAGTTTTCAATCAAACCAAGGCTCTGCACAGTGTAACGAGTTGGTACATTTGTAGTTAAAAAAAAGTTTTGAGTAGCAGAAAGTGGCTTTTAAGCTCTCTTTTAAAGAAATAAAAAATTATATCACCCTAAAATAAGTTTTAAATTAAGCCAAGCCTCTACACAGTGTAGCGAGATATTACATTTCTGGTTTACAAAAATGTTGGAGTGGCAGAAAGTGTCTTTTATATATATATTTTTTAAGAAATAGTGAATTAAATCACATTAAAACGAGTTTTAAATCAAACCAAGCCTCTGCACAGTGTTACGAGATATTAAATTTGTAGTTAAAATAAGTGACAGATTTTATATTTTTTGAAGAAAAATAAAGTTTAATTATCCTAAAACAAGTTTTAAATTAAGCCAAGCCTCTGCACAGAGTAACAAAATGGTAGATTTGAGTTAAATCAGTTTAAAACAAGTTTTAAATCAAACTAAAGTGGCAGATGTTTCTTTTTTTTTTTATAAAATAATAGAAAATTTATTTTTGTTGCTACTGTGCATTGTACCAGAATTTTATGCTCACTTTCTCCTTTAAAGATTAATTACAGGATGCTGCTGGCATTGTTGAGAAATATATTTCTCTTGATTATTTTTATAACCTTAAGCGCCAAATACTTTGTTGTTATTAATATTTAAATGTCAGGTTAGTCTTTTATTTATTTACTTACTTTCATTTTTGTATATTCTTATTGTTTCTTTTTTTCGAAGCTAATATGTATTTAGGAAACCAATTGTCTCTTTTTAAAAGAATATTATACACAAGTCACAATGGCAGCCTGAATAAACAAAAAGCGAATTTAAGGGAAAGCAAACAAAAACCCACCAAGAAGTAATAAAATGTATAAAATGCTTGAGCATAAAAGATTACCGGACTAAAATTAAAATGAATAAAAAATTAAAAATTAACTGGAGAACAACAAGAAAAAAAAATTGTAAAGCTTTTTTTAAGCTAATAAAATTTTTGTTTCAGCAAATGCTGAATTTTAAAATAATTACAAAATAAATGTCTTAAGCAAAACTATTTGAAAACCAACTCTTTACAGAACCACTGATGATCCTTATGAGTTCGAGTAAGGTAGCTTTACGTTCTAAGTAAGCTTTAAGTAAGTTCTAAAGACTTGACACTCCCATTACATATTCAGTTCAATTAAGAATAAAATTCATTGACAGTTTTTTTTTAATTTATCACAAAGAAACCGTATCAGAGGATCCAAGTGAGCCCCCTTCTGTTCTTCTTATTGGGCGATATGTGTAACAGTTTTCACTTTACCGTTTTCGGTTATTATAAATAATATTTCTCCCCTTTCTGTCATAGAAAATTTTTTGATTTGTTTTTTTTTTTTTTCATTTAAACAAATTTTTTAACAAAAAAAAATGTTTTGAGGAATATTTATAATTACGCAGATTAGCTCTTTTTTAATTTAAAAAAATAATATTTTATTTTGTTTTTTAATAAAAGAATATTTTTTTTTTTTTTTAAATAGCATTAAGCAAAAGACAGTTTAAAAGAAAATCCTTAAGGCTGAAAATATGCAGCTCAATGGTGAATAATTTTTAAGAATTTTTTTTAAGAAAAAAATTAGTTGTGAGAAAAAAATAGCAAAAATCAAAAACTTTATTTTTTATAGATAAAAAAAGCACAAAATTTTATTTTTTATTAGGGAAAAGAGGAAGTGAAGATCTAGTTACGAAGGTACTCTTAACCCTATTGATCACATATTTATAAAGCTGCTTAGCGATTATCAAACAACGACACCACCACCTAATCACAAAGGTGACCATAACATTATAGCTAAAGTTGCCTAATGATTTTCTAGTAATGAGAGCTGTAGCCTTAGTGATTGCCTAGCCAAGAAGGTCACCACAACCCAATTAACAAAAAATATTCCGTAAAACACCGTCTAAGCGGAAACACTTCATCTAACAAATTTCCTAGTCGCAAAGTGACCACAATTAAAATTGCTTAATGATTTTCTAGTCACGAGAGCAGCATGCTTAGAGATTCACCTAAGATCATCACAAGTAAAAAAGTAAAAAAGTCTAAGCACTAACACTCCACCTGAGACACGTGGGCCTAGTGATTTACTAGTCAGGAAAGCACAAATATTCATTAGCTTAACCAAGTTATTGAGTAGTCACGCAGGTAAATTCAAAAGCGCTAACATCGTAATTGCTTACTGATAGTTATCGGTAGATAGCAGTTCACTTAAGTGATTAGATAGTCACGTGGGTAATTTCAATAGCTTAAATATTGTGATTTTTTAATGATGGCCGTCGGTAGATAGCAGTTCACTTAAATGAATCATTAGTCACGCGGACTAATTATAATAGTGCGACTCTGTTTATTTAGTATTGATAAATGATTTCCTAGTCACGTAGGCAATCAGCAATTTTCCTACGAACCTAAGTGATTCTCTAGTCACGAGAGTAGCTCACGTCTGTATATTCCAACAAATCGCGGTGGTTCTCAACGACTCCTCACGACACAAAAGCAGGAATAATTATATCAACTACGACTTTCAGGAGACACAGCAGCCAAATTGAAATCACTTTCGCCAGACATTAAAGCGTTTCTTTTTAAAGTTATTTTTTTAATTATGGGCTTGATAGAGCTCAAAGCCAAATTAAAATTTCGATATCAAATGAAACCAATCGAAATTTTAGTCTTTTTGTATGAAAATATTTTTGCTCGATATCGAATGCCATGATTCAGGCCCAGTTCACAGTAAGGTCTCATTTAAATTACACTGAAATTTCAATCTAAATCGAATGGCGTAATTCATCAAAGAATTCTAACTTGTTGAAAGTATCCTCGTTTTATTTTACAGAACAAATTAAGGTGACTTTTAAAAATTGTTTGTCCGCCTCAAGTCAACTTTATTTAAAAAGGACACTCACTCAAACCAATAAAACCAGCAAGAAAACACAATGAACGATTTCATGCTCACACTTTCTTTACACAAAATAAAAAAAAAATAGAAGAAAAAAGATAAAGAGAAAAACACAGAAACAGAATAAGAAAAAATAAAATGCAATAAACAATGAAACTGACTATTTGACTACTTGAGACTTAAAATGACCAGCTTGTTTGTATTAAAGAAAACCTAGAGAAAGAAAAAAAGTTGTTTTGCTCTATTGTTAAGCTTATGCCCCGAAGCTGTTTATTTAGAGGTGTTCTTATTATTTTTATTATTTCTATGACTCTCAGTTGTCTTGTGGCTTAAATGATAATGAAAGTCATGTCATGACTGTGATATTTGTATGCTTTATGGAGTTTTTGCTTTTGCTTTTCCTTTGTCACAAATTCTTATGAATAATTATCATAACATAATTTGTGGCTTTTATACTTTACAACCAAAGATAAGCAAATTATTTTAGTCTACAAATTTATTTAGATTTTTTTGTTGTTGTAAAAATGAATTAAATAAAAAAAGTCAGTGTTGTTAGCTTAATAATAAAATTTTAAAACGGTTGCTGCATAAAGCAATTTGATCTAAATTAAAAATTAAGAAAAATGACTCGATGATTTTTAAGAGACACGTGGCTGTACTGATTACAATTGTATCTACAATGTTACTAAAAAGAAGTAAGCATTAAAAAGTTAAGGACTAAAGAGAGAGAAAGAGAGAAAGCATACAAGAGAGCGATAAAAAATAAAACATTTTTCTCTAGGGCTTAAAAAAATTTTGTTTAATTAAATTTTTAAAAACATGACACCCACACCATAAAAGATTACTGGATGGGACATATGTATATCATTTTAAAAGGGAGGTCCTCTAGATTTGTAATCTACCACCAAATACTCAAAAATTAGTTTGGATTATTAAAAAAAAATTTTTGAAATTCCATAATACCCCAATATTGTTGCTCTGAGAGATTTTGGCAATTTCCGTTTTGCATCATAAAATAAAAACTACAAAATGTTCAGAAGATATTAAAACACTTTCAGAAAGCTTAGAACCTTTAGATTAAATTCCCTTTTGGGGAATGGTAATTCGGCAAATTGGGAAATGGTAAAAATTACTGATACTAAGCAAAATAAGTGTTTGAATTTTTTAATAGTTTCGTCAAAAATTAAAAATAAATGATAGGCTGTGAATATAACACGTGAAAAAAATTTGCTTTTTTAATTGTAGTTAAAAATAATTTTAAAAAAAATTGAAGTCGTGTTTATTCAACGTTTAATACCTTTTTTAAATATCCGGGTTTTATTGGTTTTAGTGACTTCTAGGGTTTAAAAAATGTTCACCTAAATCTACACTTCTGTTTGGTGTAAAATTTAAGGTAAGAAAAATAAAAAATCTGTTTTTTAATTGCCCTTAAAGCTTCAGCTTTGTTCGCCTTTAGTTCCACCGGCCCTTAGTGCCGGTTTTTCTATGAAATAATTTTTAATTTTTTAAAGCAAACTACTAGAAAGGACACTAGAAAAGCTTTAAATTTAGTAAGAATTTGATTTCAAATTTAAAATAACCTTCTCTAGATGCTCAATATGAAACGTAAAATTTTTTATTTAAAATTTTTGTTAAAAATAAAATACTTTTTTTTCGTAATATTTTTCTGCTTTTGTGGTTTAACATTCCATAACAATAAAAATGTTTATGCTATTTTCTGTGATAAAAATCATTAAATTTTTATGTTTAACATTCGAAATGCTTTTAGCATAAAAAAATTATAAGCAAATTAGGCTAATTGGTGCTGTTTTTTATGGTTTTAACCATTTAATCATAGATAATTTGCAACATTATTTTTTGTTTTAAATTAAAAGAAATTTACAATCTACAACTGAAAAAGGAAAGTGCTTGCTCCCTTTCTTAAAATAAAATAAAATTATATCACCCAACCGCTTTTAAATGCAATAATTATTTTAAAAATTAAAAGAAGTTTTAAAATAAGTCCATTTGTAATTTATTTTTATAAAAGAAACACAAAACATACTCGTGCAATCCTGCTTCAGTTGCTACACCTTTGAATTCAGTCTTCTCACTTGTTATGTTTTTACTACTCATAACACAATAACATTTTTTTTAATTAATACCCTTCTTATTCTTCTTCTTCTTTTATTTTCCTTTTCAATAACAGCATCATGAGTGCGTTATAATTAAGTAAAAGTGTATAAATAACAATGGGTACTTTCTTACTAGCGTGTTATCAGCATTAATGCTGAAGTGAGGGATTGTATGTGTTAGTGTGAGCTTAAAAAATATATGTATGTGTGTTTGCTCATTTTATTAGCACCCTCATCAAAATTAATAATTAATTGATAACATCGTTGTCACCATATCACACTGTCATTAACCGACATCATCATCATGAGTATTAATTCAAAAGTGTAATGCATGTTGAGTGAAAAATGCTACAAGTTACAATTTTTTTTTTTGATGAAAAACATTAATTTGTTTTATCTAAATCTATTTTCCACTAACTTTCTCTCTGTCTTTATATTATTGTATTTTCTTTCTCTGTCGTTGTCTCTCTGCTTTTGTCACCATGTTATCTTCTTCTTCTCTGTCCTTAATTCCATCCCTGTCCTTGTCCCTGTTTCTGTTTCTCTGTCTCTGTCGGTGTCTCTGTATCAGTCTCAGTCTCAGTCTCAGTCTCAGTCTCAGTCTCAGTCTTAGTCTTAGTCTTAGTCTTAGTCTTAGTCTTAGTCTTAGTCTTAGTCTTAGTCTTAGTCTTAGTCTTAGTCTTAGTCTTAGTCTTAGTCTTAGTCTTAGTCTTAGTCTTAGTCTTAGTCTTAGTCTTAGTCTTAGTCTTAGTCTTAGTCTTAGTCTTAGTCTTAGTCTTAGTCTTAGTCTTAGTCTTAGTCTCTATCTTTATCTCTATCTCTATCTCTATCTCTATCTCTATCTCTATCTCTATCTCTATCTCTATCTCTATCTCTATCTCTATCTCTATCTCTATCTCTATCTCTATCTCTATCTCTATCTCTATCTCTATCTCTATCTCTATCTCTATCTCTATCTCTATCTCTATCTCTATCTCTATCTCTATCTCTATCTCTATCTCTATCTCTATCTTTATCTCTATCTTTATCTCTATCTCTATCTCTATCTCTATCTCTATCTCTATCTCTATCTCTATCTCTATCTCTATCTCTATCTCTATCTCTATCTCTATCTCTATCTCTATCTCTATCTCTATCTCTATCTCTATCTCTATCTCTATCTCTATCTCTATCGCTATCTGTAAATCTAAGTCAGTTTTTTGTCTGAAGGCAAATTACTAGAGTTGAGTTAAAGTTTTTTTCACCTCGTTTTTAAAAATTAAAAATTGTCTTTTGTGTCCTTGTCATCTTAATCCTTTCAAACTATAAGTCAAGCAAAACACATTTTTTTTTTCAATTTTATTTTTATCTTTTTGAAGTATAACGACGTTTTATTATTGTGCCTTATTAACTGTTTTATGGTTGTTGTTGTTGTTTTTGTTACTGGGAAAATATCCTTGTTGTGTTTCAAATTTATTGATTAAATAATTGTTATCGCTATTGAATATTTATGTGCGTGTAAACATTTACAAAGCGGCTGTTAAGATAATTTGCTTGTTTAATATGCAGTGAGAGGCAGACATAAATTTACACATACGAATACATATGAATACATGTGAGAGTGCGATGATTAAGTATACAAGTTGTGTAAACATGTGAATGTATTGCTTATTTCATTTATAAATTAAATTTCATTTAAAACAACAAAAAGAACCGTGTATCCTTATGAGATAAATAAGGAACGGCAAGCGCGCAAAAGAGTGAAGAAGTGAAAGTTATTAAGCAAAAGAAAGCCATGTGCTATAAAGTGAGTGAAAATAAATAAGCCGAGTAAAATATATTTTAACTAAAATCCCTACGTTTTTTGTATTTGTAAATATCGTTTCAGTATTTATGGCTAAACAAATATGTCGTACGTCATTAAATATTTCTAAATAATTTTAGGGGGAATATAAGTGCATAGGTACCGCCCAAATACTTAGAAATTACTTTGGATTATTTTTAAAATTTTTTTGAAATTTCCATTTACCCCAGTGCTGTTACACTGAGGGATTTTAGCAATATCCGAATGAATAAAAAGAAGATTCTATTACGTTACAAAAAATATCTAAAAATGGTTTAACGCTTCAAATACTCATTTATCATAAATTAACTAATAATTTTTGTATAAAAACTTTATAGTTTTTTTAGTTTGTAAAATAAATCTGCTCTTTCACAGCTCGTGTCTGATGACGTATACGTAACATTTACTAATAACATTTCAATATCAATCATACTCCGTCACATGGTGTAATTTTTATAAACTTTTAGAAAAGCAAGCGAATTAGAAGAATTTGTGTGTGTGTGTGTTGCATAGGTTTTAAAAACTTTTCAAATATTTTGTCAAATACATTCAGAAAGTTATTTTTGGCAGCCAAAAAAAAAGTTGTAAGCAAAAAACTCCTACCTCAAGTAGAGTTAAAAATAGTATTATAAATATGGGACTTAAAACTAATAAATTCTTTAAAAAAAATAAACATTATTACAAAAAGAAAATAATTTAATAAATAAGTAATTAATGTACGTCTATATGTACATATAGTAAATTATGTAAATGTAAGTCAGTTGTAAAAAACCTTTCAAATATTTTTTATAAAAAATTTTAAGAGAAAAATTTTGTACAGACAAAAATTTTGTACGGATATAAATTTTTTGAGGATAAAAATTTTGTAAGAACAACTTTGTGTATACAAGATTTTTGTACAGACAAAATTTTTATACAAACAAAATTTTTCTTTGGAAAAAATTTTGTGAAAACGAAAATTCTGTACAAATTTGATACAAACAAAAATCTTGTGCAGACAAAAATATTGTATAAACAAAAATGTTGTGCAAACAAAAATTTTTTGCAGACAAAAATTTTGTACAGACAAGCATTTTTTACACAAAAATTTTCTTCGGACAAGTTTTACTAGCTAAAACACTAAAACGGTGCTAAAAGCGCTGACACTGAATTCACCCACTTGTTTCGAATAAAATTTTTGTCCGGAAAAACTTTTTTATATGTAATATTGTGAGCACAAATTTTTTATTAAGAACGAGTAATACAATTTACAATTACTGAGTTTAGACGAGAGACTCAATTCGTATCTGAATTCAATATTAAGCAAAATTTTTAACGAAATTTTCTAATTTTCATAAAAAAAAACAAATAAAATTTTTTTATGCTCTTGCTTGTTAATAAGTCGTTTGTTAAAAAGAAAACTAATAAAAATTTATAATAAAAAAATTATCATAAATTAGGTTGATTAAAAAAACTTGGATTTTTAGTGCAGGAAACAATTTGCAAAATGTGAGAAGCAGCTCAGGTTACCGTGCCATTAAGGAATCGGTAACATTAAAAAAATATTTATTTCCAACAAACACACCCACAAACAACGCATAAATGAAATGAAGTACAAGTTAAGATTATTATGTCAAGTCACGTTTATGTTAAAGCGTATGTTTTTTCCCTAAAAAATGTGTGTAAACAACTGTGAGTAAATCGGGAAAATTACAATGAGTGACAAAATAAATATAACAAAATTTTTTTTAATGATTTTTAATATGAAAAGGAAGAAGACAAGTTTGTCATCTGAAGCAATTAATACTTTTAACAAAGCTAGATAGCTGGCCAACTTTAGCAGTACGCCCTATAAGCTAATCTTGCATCGCCAGTGCCGGGTAAAGGCAGAGAAGGTATTTTCTCTTCCTCCTTGTGAAGATGAGCAGGAGCAGGAAACTGGGAAACACTTTATCTACCTTATCAGAACGAAGACTAGGACTAGAAGGCGTAGGCAAGCAATAGCAATTGGTTCAGACGAAGAACTGGTCTTTCTTAGTCTTTTTTTTTTTTCTCTTTATGTCCTTCTGTCTCCTATTTCTTTGACATGTTTTCATCAAAGAGCTAAAATCGAGAAACCCAAGTGATCTCTGTACTGGTTTTCTTATTAGGGCGTCCTATACAACCTAACCCAGCATCAGAGTGAAATAAAGTAGACTAACTTGCACTTATGCTGGCCATACACACTCAAGTGCAAAAGAGCGCCAATATCTGGCGCTTTTGTGTGGTGTAAGGGACAGTTTTTGTGAACTGTTTAATAAATTTAATAAAATTAAAATCACTTTTGCTAACTAATACAATTTTGCACAATGGCAGGCAGACTTAAGCATTTAGTAGTGAGTGTGTATGGCCAGCATAAGTGCAAGTTAGTCTACTTCAGACTCAACTAACTTATTGAGTGTTAGTTTTTCTTTCTCGTTTAATATAAATTCAGTAGTAGTTTCTTTGAGTTTTCCAGATTAGCCTGCTTTGAAACAAACCAAATTGGAATTATTTTTTTTGGAACCAAAATGATATCGAGCTTCACTGTTAATGTTAGCTCACCATAAATTCATAACATTTTGCTCGTATTTAACGAACAAAAATTTAAACAAACAAGAAAACAAGCCACAAAAAAAGCTTAACGCAGACAACACATTCTAACAATTTAGGTGGTAATAAAAAAATGAAGAAAAAAAATGTGGGGTAATGATATCGAAGAAGATGACAAAATCCAGTTGGTTTTCTTTTACAACCTAAACCTACACAAAGACAAGCATAGAAAAAAGAAACTCTGACGTGTTTGCACGTGTTTTTAACAGTAAAAACTGCATTTTAACAGCAAATGCCTGCGGGCTACCAATAAAACCATTTACCTCTCACTCAAATCTGGGTAAGCCTTTTTTAAGGTTTCCTAAAGTTTTAAAAAACCTGAAAGAGTAGAGGGAAATAACGAACAAGCTAAATGGGGGGTTTTTTCTGTTCTTTTTTGGAGTAAAAACTAATTTGTGGGCTTAAACACAAGAGTATAAAAATTCCTTAACAGGATAATGATTTGAGTTTTTTTTATTTTTATTTTTCAAAGAAAAGCAAAAGAAAGCAAAATAAGGGGAAGCAAGTATTTGAAAAAATTAACAAAAGGTGACAAAAAAATCAAATTATCGCTGCCAACTGTTGTGTGTGTGTGATGTTGTGCTCAAGTAAATAAGCCACCATTAAGCAAGGTGTAACTTTAAACGAGCCTTAGAGCAGTTAGCAGCAGCAGCAGCAGGAGCAGCAATGAATTTGTTAAATGAAAGTTATAAAAATAAACGTTAAATGGTAAGATAAGAAACAGTAGCAAAATCAAAAGCATTATTAGCCTTAAAAAATGTTGTAGTTTAAATTAAAAAAAGAGAAAACAAACAAAAATTTTATATTTATTAGGAGATTTAAATTATATGTGAAAATAAATTGACTCTTTTACTTCCTAAGTAACTCCTTTAAATTGATTGATTTAAAAACTTTTTTATGTACGAAATTGTTTGTGTTACTTTCATTAGCCAGGAAGTTAAAAGTTAAATAAACAAACAAGATTTATAGTCACAGGAAATTTATTTGCTGTTAAAAAAAAAAAAGAAAAAAAAAATATTAAAACTGAATTAATTATGTTTGCATTTATAATTTTTTTTTCAACCCAGACAGACTTACAGTTACAGCATCAACAAACTAGACTAAGAAAAGAACTAAAAGGCTACACTGTTTTTAGGTACCTCAACTTGTCTGCCTAATTAAGTGCTTCCTGTGGACACTTATTTGCCTTTTAGCCTTAATCTTTCTTTCTTAACTGCAAAAAGCAGCCTGAAACATGAAAATAAAATAAAAGTTTCTCAAGTATGAGTTTTTAAAGAAACGTATGTGTGTGTGTGCAGGTAAATGCAAACATTTTTTTCTCTTGTTTACATTGAAGACTTAACTAACTATGATTTTGTTGATTACAGTACAAATAAAAACTACTCCAGCAACTTCATACATCAAGAGGTTTAATACCAAAAAGAAAAAAAAAATCAAAAATCCACTTAATTTTTTTACTGCCATAAGAGAACCAACACAAAAAGTAAGAAAAGTTAAGTAAAACAAAAAAAAAAATTTAAATCTTTTCTTAGACGCTAAAGGCTACAAAAAAAATTAAAACGATAAAAAAAAATTATGCCAAAAACCAAATTAATCATGTCAAGGGGCCAGGGTATAAGCAACCTCATAAAAAAATATTTTAAATTGTTGTAGCAGAATAGAGATTAGAATTGATAACACAAAATTAATGAAGTCAAATGAGTAATAAATTGCAGCAGGTAGCACAGAAAAAAAGTCCTTCAAAATTCTTAAAGCAAAACCAAACAAAAGAAATACTTCCAAACAAAATTTAAGTTCGAGAAAGTGGATCGGAAGCAAATTAAACAGTTTTCAAATGACAATCTACCCCTCAATCCTCCTCTCTTGCTAACAGTGCTCTTAGGATGGAACCCTTTTATGTATGTGCATTCCGAAAGACGATGTTAACATCAAACGTTCAGGGCCCAAATCTTCACATTCGATTTAAATTTAAGCCTTTTTGCATGAAAATATTTTAAAACTTCAATAGAAGTTGCCTGATATGGGATACGACATTTTACCTCCTGTCTAATAATCCATTCATCTTAACAACAATTATCACAAAAAAGCGTTAGCCGGTTTTTTTTTATTTAAATACATTTAAAAAATATTTTTAAAGGGTTAAAAATGTTTAAGAGAAAAAATTTTTTATAAACATAAAATTTTTTGTTGAAAAAAATTTAATGTTTTCGAAAATTTTGTAGATTTTTGTAAGGACAAACATTTTATAAAAACAAAAATTTTGTTCAGACAAAAAATTTTTGAAAATAAAAATTTTGTGCAGAGAAAAATTTTGTACAGACAAAACTTTTGTGCAGACAAAAAATTTTTACAGACAAAACTTTTGTCCGGACAAAAATTTCTAACCGATTAAAATGTTATACAGACACAAATTGGTAAAGACAAAAATTTTGTGTGGACAAATACTCTGAACATACAAAAATGTTGTAGAGACAAAAATTCGTACAGAGAAAAATTTTGTAAGAACAAAAATTTTGTGAAAGCAAAAACTTTGTGCGAACAAAAATTTTGTACAAGCAAAATTAAAAAAAAATATATTTACAGACGGGCAAAAATTTTGTAAAAACAAAAATTTTGTACAGACAAAAATATTGTACAGACAAAAATTGGTAACGACAAAAATTTTGTGCGAAAAAAATTCTGTACACACAAAAATGTTGTACAGGCAAACATTTTTTTGGGACAAAAATGTTGTACAGCTAAAAATTTCGTACAGAAAATACTTTTTTCAGAACAAAAATTTTGTAAAGAATAAAATTTTGTACAGCCAAACATTTTGAGCGTACAAAAACTTTTGAGCGGATTAAACTTTTGTGTCACCAAAAATTTTCTTAAAGAGACAAAAGGTGTCACACATATAAAAAAAATATTGTGAGGAAAAAAATGTTGTGAAGACAAAAATTTTGTAGAAATAAAAATGTTATAAAGAGAAAAATTTTATTAGATAACAATTTCGTCCGAACTTAAAATTTTGTACAGACAACTTTAGTACACATATAAATTTTGTACACTCGAAAATGTTATATAAATGAAAACTTAAAAAAAAAAATATTTACGACAAACTTTAATTTGTATGCTGTTTCCATAGTAAAAGCGTTTAAAAATCGCCTAAAAATTTTGTGATTTTTACAAATTTTTTAGACGACTAAACAAGTTTGTATTATAGAAACAGCACATTGGCCTATTAAAAATTAGAGGTCTTTGGAAATATTTTAAAAATTATAAACAATTAAAAAAGAGTGACAAGTAAAAACAAACTTACCAGATTGAAATTGCATATCTGTGCTTGATGCTTGATTTGATTCATTCCTGGTGGCCTGCAAAAGAAAGAAAGCGAATTATTTAACGAGTGTGCGAATACGTACAGCATTTTGGCTGTTATTTAATAAATTTTAGATTGCACAATTACTTGTATGTGTAAAATTTTGTCTAAAGTTTATTGCCTGTCGCCTATTTTATGATATGAGTTTAAATTAATGATGTTATTATTGGTTTCTCATGAAAAAAAGTCAAATAAAAAAGTATTTCTGCAGCACAACAAAGTGAAACATAAAAACAAGTTTATTTTCAATATCCCCTTGCTAAATCAAATTGTGCTAATGTTGGCAAAAATAACACAGAGAGAGAGAGAGAGAAAGAAAAGTTTGTATGCCATGTTGTTGACACCATTTTTAGGGTATTAATGGCAGCCACTCTCAGGCAATTAAGCAGCATAATATTGTTATGCAATATTCGATGCTTGTTTGTAAGCCCAATAAACGCATTGGGTAACATAAGTCAATATTAAATGACCTACAAATATGACTTCGACTTTTAGTGTCTGCCATGCAATTGCCTGCTAAAAACTGTTTAATAACTGATACAATCGCATGTTAACTTTTATTTTGAAAAAAAAAAATAAAAAATACACACACACACATTTAATAAACATTTGCAAAAACAAATTGCAACATTTTCCAATAGTTATAGTCAAGTCATAAAACCACTATTTGTTAACATCAACATCTACAAGCACCCATTCACTCAGTTTTTGGTTTTGTTGGTTTTTTTTTCTACTAGAATTTCAAAAGTTGGCAAAAGTTTACGTTAAATTTGTATGCATGAGAGTATTTGTTTACACAATAAAAAAAAAAATGTATTAAGCAGTAAGAACACTTGGTTTTGCAGGCAAAGTTTTTTTTTGAAACAAATAAATTATAGAAAGCATTCGGCTTTAAGTCACGGTGTGCCATGCATCTGCTTGATGTCCCAGTTTGGCATTGTATTGACCATTTAGAGTAAAAGATGTAACATGCGATTAAAATGCCAGGAGACACACTTGACTATCTAATTAGATGCCTATACTTCACCACATGCTTCCTTGATGGCCTGTGTCCTCGTTTGAAAAACACTACAAGTATGTGGAAAGCGAAATGAAAGTCAAGTTTTTTTTGCAATAAATGCCAGAGTTTATAACGCAGACCATCCTAGATACTTCAGACATATAAGCTTCGTTTCCACTTCCAGCTAGAGAGAAAAAAAAAAACCTTGAGGAACTTATCAAAGTCTATAGAGGGAACCATGTAGTTGTTAAGGCCCTTCGATTCAGAATCTTAGCATGATGCAGACAGCCTAATCCCTCGGCTGCCGGATATAGCCATTACATGCAAATCTATGGGAATTAAGGGTGGTACCTCCTTTTTTTTACAAAATATTAATCTTTATTTGTTTTGAATTCCAGAAATTGTGTTGGGTTATTTTTAATTTATTCTTTTACTCATGAGTTATTTATTCAGTACAATAAGTACCAAAGGGGTTAGCATATCTGTATCGAACATTTCATCAGATGCTACTCTGAATATTCAGTAGATTACTACCAACATTTCTTGCAAACATTAGAACCTTTATATTGTAAAAGCCATTGACTAAATAAGAATTATTTGTCAATAATTCCAAAAAGACTGAAATATTCAAGCAAAAAACTCAGTAAGCATTGAACTGAATAAACAAATATACTCTTATACAAAAAAAGTTGATAAAGACTTTAAAGTAAAATTTATGAAAAAAAATTATATGAAAAATTTCGTTAACGCTGAAGTCTACCTTAATTTTTTTGAATAAAAGGGATAAAGATTAATATTTTGTTAAACTTTTGAATTCCAAATAAAATTCTAACAATTATTTTTTTTTTGTGGGACAGTCAGAGTTGTACTTCCAACTCACCTCTACTTGCTATTGTAGCAGTTTTTGCTATTTATGTTTTGTGACCAATTAAAGCAACAAAAAAAACTTGAAATTATTATAAAGCCACAATAAATTATTAATTTTTTGTTATTATATTAAATAAATATTTAATTAATTACATTAAGCATTTAATCAACTCAATTACTAATTTTAAAAACAAAGTATTTAATTAGGCTTTATTATTTTTTTTTACTAGTAAAAAAAACCATAAATTTATAGAGTGTGTATAAATTTTTCCCTTCCTTATTTTTTTAGTTCTTGAAGTTTTTTCTAGTTCCATATTGATTTAATTTTTTTTTTTCTACTTTTCGTTGTCAAATGACAACAAAATAATAGAGAGCAGGAAAAAAAAGTAAATAAATTAGACAATATGAAAAAAAAAAAAAACTTTTTTAATGATAATATTATGCCAGTAGCTGCAACCAAAAAGTGTCAGCCAACAAATAATTTCATTTCATTTCACAAAACAACTTGTTTATTTTTATTGTCTTTTGCTTTACCAAACAGACACAATTTGCCACGCAAAACAATAAAACCATGAAAAACAAAAAGAAAAAAAAATATGAAAATCAGAAATTGTAACATTTACAGCAACAGTAGGAGACAAGCAGACAGACAGAGAGAAGAAGAAAGAGAGAGAGAGAGAGCTAGACAACTTTTAAATATTTTAGTTTTAATGTAATTTATTAAACGGAACAAAAGTTTATTTTATTTTAATTACATGTGATATTTAGTAGATTTTAATCTTGTTTATAGGTTGCAAACACTTTTTGTTTCCTTTTTTTCCCTTGTTTTTTTTTTTTTTTTTTTTTGTTGCTGTTGTATTTTTAATTTGCAAAACAATAGTGCTTGTTTCTGATTCAAATAATTTATTCCTGGATAATTGTGTTGTGTACAGTAGCTGGCAGCAAAAATGAAATAGACTTTGGCTACATTGCCTTTAAAAACCAGTAAAGTAGAGTTCAAAGGAGACCATATAAAATATGGTTGAGGCAACCATAAGACCAGAGCCACACAGCAATTTTAGTTGGGCAATTCTTGATTTTGCAGAAGAGAGAGGCAAGAAGAATGCAAAAGGGTACAAACTTGCTTTTGTTCTCTCTTTGAATTTTTTAAAGCTGTAAAAAAGGAATGCAAAAATTGCCGAAACAAAATTGCTGTGTACAGAAACAGCTGCAATTTTAAAAGAGACTTAATAAAGAATTAAATTAATCAACTAAAATTTGCTGTGTGAGGTAATGGTTTAAGTACTGGTTTCATTACGACTCTTAATCCAGCAGCTTTAAATAAAACTGAAAAGAAACTTTTCACTGGCACTACTTGGTTTTTGTAAAATTAAATTAAATGTGTTTTCTAATTTATTCAAACATAATTTATTTATACGTATTATGCACTTACACACACAAACACACATTTTACAATTATAATGCAACAAATTAATAAACTTTAGCATTCACATATCAATATTCAAATACAATCAACCAAACCTACACACAGATAAAACCATTTTGTTGTCCTCAACTTCATTTAATTGCATAAACTGAAATAAAGCTCTCGTGCAGTTTTTATAACAACAACAACCCTAAACAAATTGCTTTAAAATAAAAAAAAAATTTTATTAAAACAAATACTTTGTGTTTTATAACGTAAATTTAATGCTGGTTAATGGAGAGAGTCCAGGTTTTAATGAAACACAAATCTAAACAGCCTCCCCTTTGAAATGATATGTGTCCCATCCCACAATTTTTAATGGTTCGTTGGGAAGTTCCTAAAATCACTCAGAGTAACAGCACTGGGGTATATAAACATATCAAAAAAAAATTTCTAAATAATCCAAAGTAACTTCCGGACGAACCATAGAAGATTGCGAGATGGGACGTATATGACTCTAAAGCAGAGGTCGTCTAGATTTGTAATCTACCGCCTAAATACACAGAAATTACTTTGAACTATTTTAAAAAAATTTTTTAAATTTCCATATACCCCAGTGCTGTTGCTCTAAGTGATTTTAGCTACTTTCCAACAAACTTATAAAGATTGTGGGATGGCACCTATATCATTTTAAAGCGGAGACTGTCTAGATTTGTAATCTACCGCCCAAATACTCAGAAGTTATTTTGAAATATTTTTAAACTTTTTTTTAGTAAATAAAATCACCCATTTTTAAAATATTAGTCTTATAGGACGTGACAGCTCCTTTATTTAGAAGAAAGGCTTTACTTTCAGTTCAGTTTCCTACTATCCAAAATTTCCTTCTCTCTATAATATTTACAGCTTTTATTGCTGAATTTTTTTTTAACTACAAACTTTAGTTTTTAGGTTTTTATTTTAGATTTTAATTAGAAAACAGTTTGCAAAATTTATTTATTTTAATAATCTGGTTTAGTTGTTTGAAGGTCTTTATTATGTTTCTCTTTCGCTTTTTTTTATTTATTTTTTTTTCTGTTAAACACTGTGTTTCATATTTCATTTGAAAATTTCTTTTTTGTTTTTATTTATTTATTTATTTTTTTTTTTTTAATAAAATTTTGATTTGATTTGGTTTTGTTTTGTTACGTCAAATCATTAGGGATTTGTATTCATGGTGTATGAAAGCTTGTTTAGAAATAAATGTGCTAAAAGTTACAATTGGGCCAGTACGTTTATACAAAAATTTATAAATTTAAAATGATTGCATACACAGACACACAGATACACTAATGTTTATACGATTATATGTATGGATGGCCCTTAAAAAACAGAAGCCGGCCATGGTAAATCTGCTGTACCCCGTGCCTTCTATACAAAATTTAACTCAAAAATGTTTATTAAAAAACAATTTAAGAAATAACCTGGTCCCTAAGGCTAGAACAGACCTATTGTGAGACTGCTCTCATGTTACAAATACTCATTAAGAATTCAAAGATTTACTTGGGTGATTTGTCCACCTTGTCAGATGGTTGTAGGTTAGTAAATTCTAAAAAGACAAAGTTCAACATTTGATCTTTTTGTTAATTTAATTGATGGCAGGCGCTTAATTTATTCATATAAATCTGAGGACAAATTTCGGCACTACCTGGTTATCGAGTTGAGTTCAGTTAAATAAGACAAACGGCAGGGCTTGCGGTATGGTCCCTTTGTGATACTTACACTGAGCCAAAAATCATGTTGTAAAATCAACAAAGTATGTGATAAATTGTTTAAAAAGCGTTTTAACAACGATTTTACTGTTTTGACAAGGCACTCTGTCATTGTGTTAACGAAAATTGTGGAATTGACAAAAATTAAACGTTTTTGAATTGAGAACGCATGTTGTCATTTCAACAACCGTATGGTATCAGTTCGACACCAAATGATGTAATTTAGACACCAGATAAAGTCGATTTATCACTGGTATGGTGTCATTACGCCATCAATATGGTCACCAGTTCTTGTGAATTCTGCAGCGATATGTTGTAAATAATCCGTTGTTCAAATGACACTGCGTTGTCAAAGTTAGTTGACACACTATAATCAGCGTTTGTGGCCATATTTTCAACAGATGCTTTCATTTTTTTCTAGTTGTATGTAGGAGAAAAAACAAGAATGTCAGAGAATATTGGAAGCAGTTCGAAAAAGAGAAGTAGGAAAATCGCGCTGAACTTTAAATTCAATAGAATTTAATTACAAATTTCTTTCGATTTGGTTTCTGAATTCATCTCAGCCAAAAAGCTTTGCGAACTTGTGTTAATAAACAAAAAAAAATTCTGCTAATTAAGTTTAAAAATTAAGCAACTAATCAAGGCTGTCTTAAAAGCTTTCAGTATACAATTCCATGATGAAGGTAAGACGTTTCTTTCAACACATTTATAGGGTGCTTATGAGATAACTAACTGCTAGCTGCTTTTAAGCATTTTTACTTTTTTTTTTCATTATGTAGCTGTTGCTGCTGCTATTGGAAATCTGTGCGGTCCAAAAACAAAACAAATTTTCAATCAATTCAGTGTAGTTTTCCACAAATAGTTGAGATTTATGGTATTAAAAATTTAAGAAAACAACAATAAATTAATATAGTAAAACTAAATATTTTAAATTCTATTTTTGTCTAATTGTCAGACAGTTAATGGCTTTTAAATTGACTAAAAAATATATTCAAAGAGTATTTAAGCATTCAGCTGTACAGCTCTGCAGTTCATTAAAACGCAAAGAAAATAGTAAATTTTGTTTTGTGTAACACAAGTGTTTACCTCGGCTTAAGGGTAATTGAGTTTCAATAAAACAAAATTTAAATTTAAAAATTAATAAAAAAAATTTTTTCAATTTAAAAAAAAGATTTAAAAAAATACAAAAAAATATTAATCTTTATTTGTGCTTAATTCCAGAAATTGTGTTGGTTTTAAAATTTATTCTTCTACTCATGATATTCTCATGAGTTATTTATTCACTACTGAAGGGGAGAGCATACCTATATGGACCATTTCATCAGACGCTACTCTGAATCCTCAGTAGGTTACTCCCAACGTTTCTTGCAAACATTAGAACCTTTATATTGTAAAAGCAATTGACTAAATAAGAATTATTAATCAATAGTTTATTAAAAAATTAAAAAAATACAAAAAAAAATATCATTCGATAACAAAAAGAAAAAGATATCAGAACAGCTGTTGTACTTCTTTTTGCACAATTGTTGCCTAAATTCATTCTACAGTTCTTTTTTTATGTGATTGCGTTGGACAAAAATTACGATTCAATAGATATCGTTTGCTTTGATTTGCTTACTCGACACGTAACGCTATCAAATGCGGTAACTAGATCCCAGTATTTCAAATTCTATGAAACAGTTTTGTCTTAAGATATTTTTTTGTCTTAGCTTTAAAATGACTTATGTGATTTTTTGTTAAAAAATATTAAAAAAAAATTTTAATTATACTGGACTCAAAAAGTCATATTCGATATCGAATGAAAATGAATGAAAACTTAGTTTTTTTTTATGAAAAAATATTTAAATTTCGATTGAAATTGCTCGATATCGCATGCCACGATATGTCCTCTGCCTTTATTTTGTTTGAACATAATTTTTTAAGTTATTGAGAAAGAAGTTAAAAAAATTTTTTTTTTAATTCAAAATTGTTGAATAACAGAAGCAAAAAAAAATAATGTACGCAATGTAAT
The DNA here is from genome assembly GCA_947397855.1 of Thelaira solivaga. Taxonomy (NCBI): domain Eukaryota; kingdom Metazoa; phylum Arthropoda; class Insecta; order Diptera; family Tachinidae; genus Thelaira; species Thelaira solivaga. The sequence goes on along the minus strand of OX377611.1, from coordinate 77,075,076 downwards.
AAAATGTCATTTACGCTATGACACCCTTTAAAAAAGTCAACAAAAAATTTACAAAACGTTGGGTAAGTAAACATGTTGCCTGATTAGCTAATGATTGTTGAATCAGCTTCAGATAAATTGCTTGCATTTTGTTTTAGTACAAGACTCTTCTCAAAAATAGTGTGTCTATACTTAGTTAATACACTAACCTTAACAAAACTCTTCCTAAAAAAGGACATTATGAAATGGGATTATGTGTACGTGGTACTTGAATCTATTAATTTTCCTTCCAGTCTACATCCTTCACTATAAAAAAAGTGGTTGGACTTTACAATTTATGGCAATAAAATGTTGGTAACAGAGATACAATTATTTTGTTTTAGTGAAATTTGTTAATTCAAAAAGAGTTTTATGATACCTCATTATCATCATTACACTTGCTTAGCGCAAAAATTACTCTATAAAAAATTTTAGTAAAAGAAATAAAACAAATTCTTGTGACCTGAGAGGCGATACAGCAAATTCTTTAGGTCAATAATAAAGTGTTACATGACAGGTAAGCCAACAAATTGCAGTCCTATTTGCTAAAGACGATAACAAAGAAGTACCTTGTATTCTATTGACCTGCAGAGAATTTATGCGTTACTTTCAAGGGATAAAAAAATAAATATATTAGGAAATTTAATTGTTTAGAAAACATTTTTTTTATTATTGAAAATTAATTAAATAAATAAATATTCTCTTTTATACATTTTAATTATTATTAAATTAATATCCAATATTTCACACACCTTCTTGTGTCTTTTTCAAAGAAACTAATTTTAACTTAAATAATTTAATTAAAAAATTTTTCTATTTATTTAATTGCAGATCAAAAAAAATATTATTTAATTTAATAAATTAATCACATGATTTCTTATTGAAAATCAACTCCACAAAATTACTGGCTACAAGCGTTCAAATAAAAATATAATAAAGCAAACTAAGAAATGAAAATTACATTCACACAAACTTTTTTTATTTTTTCTAATAAAAGCTCTTAAGCACGTAAAGGAAAATTCGAAACCCTAAAACTTTTCTTTGCAAAAAAAGCTTTTTAATTTCTTTTATAAAAAGCTTTTAGCTTTATAAAAAAATCCTATTAAGTTTAGGTTCAAAAGCGGAGGAAAAAATTCTCAAGTTTCTATTTAGTAACCACAAGGTGGCGTTAGAGTTTTCCTTGAGTGGATCAAAATGTAATAAATTTTTCTTCCTTTTTAGTTACGGCTTAAGAAACTGTAAAGATTTTATATGTATATGCCGACGAGGTTTCGTTGAAGGGCAGACTCAGCCCGCTAGTGTTTGCCGATCGTCCAATGACCAGTTATCACAGCCGCTAATTTGGAAATATTCCTCCTATTACTATTATAGCGAGGCCATCTTTGATGCGTAACCCTATACGTTTCCAGACTCCGACATTTGGTATCCACCCTTTCCAGGTAGTGATCAAAAATACCGCTCCTCATACTACTAAGCGATACCGCTTAGAAACCTCCATGTTAGACCCAGCCTAACAGACTGACTGCTAGACCAAGACATTGGGAAGCTCGCCACAGAACACTTACATAAAATTAAAACTACAATGATTCTAGAGAACTCTAGGAAGGAATGGCTATAGATTCACATTAGACTGCACAGTAGATTTTTAATAATGTTGAAAATTTTTCTTTTTATTTTAATGAATTTTGTTGAGACACAAAGTCAAGGTCAATATTAATTTTATTTTGTGTAAATAAAGCTGGAAACAACAAAACTAACGAAAACACTACCCTATATTGAGATTTGTAGTGTGTTCCAGTTATTGAAAATCCCTGGAGAGTATAAAGACGAAAGGAAGTTTATTTATCAACTCATTAACTCGTTGTCATTTTAACCAATAATATTTTCCACAAATATTTACCAAACTATAAAATTATAGATGAGGAAAAAGGTGACAGAAAGTATATAAAGGCCATTAAATTTATTTAAAACACAAATTCGTTTCAGTAGCACAAGAAGTGAAGTGAAGAAAAAGACCAGAAAATGGCTTTTGTTACGAGTATTCATAAGCCAGTTCAATTAAAATTAAAAAAAGAAAATAAAAAAGAATCAAAATCAGCCAGAGAAAATTCTGAAAAAACTTTTGAAAATTTAATTTATAAATTTGGCAACAAATCAACAATTCATTGCATGAATCGCATATTGCAAGAAAAGTCTTACTCATACGAAAGGTTATTTTTAATCAAAGAAAAATTTTTTTTAATTTAAATTTATGTGTTTTTTAAGGCAAAGACAATCTAATCGTCTAAAAAAAATTTTATGAAAAACACTGAAAATTATTTTAGAAATTTACCCGATTATCAAAAAAAAATTATTGAAATTTTACTTCAAAGTCTACGTAAATTGTTTTAGACGCTTAGATTGTTCGCTTAATCATTTTCTTTTAGATGGTTTTGGCTGTTAACCTTTGCCATTGCCTTATTGGGTTGCACTTTTGTTTGTATTATTGTGTCTCAGCGTTTTAAGGCGGGCAATGTGCAAACGGTGGTGCACACTACCAACAAACTGATATTTAAAATAACCTTTCCCGAAATAGTCATTTGCAATAAAAACCACTTGAACTGGCACCGCTTAGAAGAGGCTAAGCAACGCTTTCTGCCTCAGGAAAACAACACCGAAAGAATACGTCTCTTTGAGCAAGTGATTGGCCTGTATGACACTTTGCAATTTGGTGAATTTCAAGTATTTAATGACTTGAAAGGCCAACGGCTAGAGTTGGTGAAAAATATTAATTTTACTTTGGTTTTTGATTTTATGACGTGGCGCTGTGAAGAGTTTCTAACAGACTGTGTATGGCGTTACCGAAATCTAAATTGTTGTGAAATTTTCTCAAAAAGCAAAAGTTTAAATGGTTTTTGCTGGAATTTCAATACGCTATCAACGCCTGAAGGCCGACAACTGCAGTTAAAGGATGATAAGTATCCCTGGAGAACAGGCACTGCTGGCTATAAAAGTGGTTTATCGGTGCGTGTCCTGATAAATGAAGACAAACATTATCGTCAGGACAATGAAAAGGGTTTATTGGTAGAGTATTCCTGGGATAATTAAGAAAAAACGCTTAAGTCGTAAAGTAAAAATTGACTTGTCGCAATTAGCTCGCGAGAAAGAATTTTGTAATTTTTACAGGCTATCCATAATGACACTAGGACTTTTAAAGTTCTAGTGCTCAAAAATAACTTAATAAGACATAAGCGGTTTTTCCATATTCCCACAGATACATATACGAGTATATTAAAAACAAAAAAGGATTTTGCAATTGTTATCCTCTCTGTTTAGGTTAGTGTAATGGAACAGCATGTGTTTTCTAAAACTCCGCACAATGTAAATGCCAACACCCACAGTCAGATTGTAGTGGATCCCATCGTATATTTCTACGATAACAACACAAGAACTTTATCATCATCCGACAGAGAATGTCTCTTTAATGTGAGTATTAAGATTTTTGGCAAAAGAAAACGAAAGCTACCAGATATTTAAGCATGAAAAAGGAAAGCGCAGATTTGAAATCAGCAAAAGTTTTTAGTTGTTCTTGGTCAAAAATCTCTATCGAGTATAAGCAGCCAAATCATTAATCTGTAGAATTTTTTTCTATTGAAATTTTTATTGTTTGAAAAAAATTTCCTAAATCATGGAATTTTTATTTAACAAAGAAAGCGAGCAATTTTTTCCTAATATTTAAGAGGAAAGGGAAAGGTGAAAGCAATTTCTGAGGGAATTTTTATTTATATTACAGCTGAATAATAAAGAATAATCGGTCTACCTTAAAATGATAAATAATTTAATCAATATGAAAAATTTTTATGCTTAATTGGTGTCTAAATAAATTTTTTTTAAGTTTATTTAGCATCATGGCCAGTTAGTTGATACAAGACAACGGTAAGAAAAAAATCACTTAAGACAGACAACCAAGTTTCTTTTTTCTTCTGATTCTTAGGAATGAGAATAGAGCCAAGTCTCTTTTCTCTTTTGAATAAAAAAAAACGTTTTGTGTGGAATTTTTTTAAATATTAATTGCATTTAAATTCGAGCAACAAATTAAAATAAGCTTTTTCATAATTTAAATGCCACTATTGTTTGTGTTTGTTTTTTTTTTTAAGGATGAGAGCAATAGCAACGACTTTAAAAACTTGGCCAATTTCATTTACATGAACGAAAACTGTGAAACACAGTGTCGCCAAGAGCATTTAGTGGAGTACTGCAATTGCACTCTGGACTTTCTATTTCCTCCCGGTAAAATTATTTAATTACTCCCAAGCTTTTTACTTCATTATTTTAAAATTTTATATTCCTTCAGCTGGTTATAGATCTTGTACAGTCGAAGACTTTTTATGTTTAGCCAAGAACTCCAGTAAGTGTTGCATTTTATAAAATCTTTATGTGCCAAAATAATTATTTACTTTTCTTTTTTTCTATTAGACAATTTAGATTTCATTGAGCAAAAAGGTGAAATAAAATATGTGCATAGAGAATATCGGGGAATGGTTTGCAAATGCTTTCGTAATTGTTATTCTTTGCATTATGTACCGGATGTTAAATTTATGTATTTGCCAATGTATCAGCCTAAAAATAAAACCCATGTTGAGTTGCATGTGTTTTTTCGTGTTAACAAAATGATGGTGTATCGCACGAGTTTGATATTTGGTTGGGTGGATTTATTGGGTAAATAGTCATTCCATTAACTTACTGCCTTTTACTCTATAAGCAAACGATAGCTTCTTTGGTATATTTGTTTTGAAAACAAAGACAAATTTTCATATTTTATTTTTGTTTTCAATACAAATATCTATACGAAAGCAGCTCTATTAAAAACCCTAATATTTTTATCTTACTTCTAAATTGTTTTAGTGTCTTTTGGTGGCATAGCTAGCTTATTTTTGGGCTGTTCTCTAATAAGTGTCATTGAATTAATTTATTTTGCTTTGATTGAATTGCCGATTTTTACATCTATTAAACTAAAATCAGAGCGTCAAATTAATGGTCTACAAAATCATAATTTTAAAGATTCCTACACTAAACGTAAAACCACCCGTAAGCCTTACAGCTGGGCTATAAATAAGCCCAATCAAATTGCTCAAAATTTACAAAGATATGATTGGGCTTTGTATGAGAAAAATTTCAATTATCAACAATAATTTTTAAATCATAAAAAAAACTACTCAATTAAAAGCAATAAAATTAATTTTAAAAAAAGCTTTGAAATAAAAATTAATTGAATAAAAAACATTTTGACTATTTAACTTAAGGAATGGAAACACTTATACATACTCGTATATGCAGATGTAATCTTAATAAAAATAAAACTAAATTACTAAAGTAATACTTAATTTAAATAACAACAAGTAAGTGAAGATACATATGCCGAGTTAAATATGTCTTAATGTAACCCTTTTTAACGTTTTTTAGTTTTTGTAAATATCTTTTCGTCTAGTTTTTTAATCTATTGCGTAAAGTTACTTTGGATTATTTTTAATTTTTTTTTTTAATTCCCTATACCCATGTGTTCCGAAGGATTTTGGCAATTTCCGCTTAGCATCATAAAATAAAAATTATAAAATTTCCCGCAAATGTTAAAACACTTCCAGAAAGCGTAGAACTTACAAATTTTATTGCACTTTGGTTTTAGTAACTTAATGTTGCAAAATCGGGATTGGTACCTCGCCAAATGGAGAATGATAAAAACCCCTCAGAGCAAGAGCACTGGAGTATGAGAGAATATCAAAAAATTTTTTCAAAATAATCCAAAGTAACTTCTGAGCATTTACGCAATAGATTACAAATCTAGACAGCCTCCCCTTTAAAATGATATGTGTCCCATCCCACTATCTTTAATGGTTTGTTGGGAAGTTGCTAAAATCACTCAGAGCAACAGCACTGGGGTATATAAAAACTTAAAAAAAATTTTAAATAATCCAAAGTAACTTCCGAACGAACCATAGAAGATTGCTAGATGGGACATGTCTTTATTTATTTTTTTTTTTTCTGTTCAACACTGTGTTTCATAATTCTTTTGAAAAATTTTTTTTTTGTTTTTATTTATTTTTTTTTAATAAAATTTTGATTTGATTTGGTTTTGTTTTGTTACGTCAAATCATTAGGGATTTGTATTCATGGTGTATGAAAGCTTGTTTAGAAATAAATGTGCTAAAAGTTACAATTGGGCCAGTACGTTTATACAAAAATTTATAAATTTAAAATGATTGCATACACAGACACACAGATACACTAATGTTTATACGATTATATGTATGGATGGCCCTTAAAAAACAGAAGCCGGCCATGGTAAATCTGCTGTACCCCGTGCCTTCTATACAAAATTTAACTCAAAAATGTTTATTAAAAAACAATTTAAGAAATAACCTGGTCCCTAAGGCTAGAACAGACCTATTGTGAGACTGCTCTCATGTTACAAATACTCATTAAGAATTCAAAGATTTACTTGGGTGATTTGTCCACCTTGTCAGATGGTTGTAGGTTAGTAAATTCTAAAAAGACAAAGTTCAACATTTGATCTTTTTGTTAATTTAATTGATGGCAGGCGCTTAATTTATTCATATAAATCTGAGGACAAATTACGGCACTAACTTTGCAGATCAAAAAAAAATATTTAATTTAATTTTTGTGACCTTAATTAATCAACTGATTTCTTACTGAAAATCAACTACACAAAATTACTGTTTCCATTACTGCCCACAAGCATTCAAATAAAAAGATAATAAAGCAAACTAACAAATATAAATATTGATATAAAAATAAATTTTTGAAAAATAAGACCTCAAGCTTAACAAAATAGCCATTTTAATTAAAAAGAAAAAGGTCAAATAAAACTAACTAATAAATGAAAATTACATTCACACAAACTTTTTTTAAACTTTTTGTGTCATGATTCCAAGAGTTTTATTTTTTCTAATAAAAGCTCTTAAGCACGTAAAGGAAAATTCGAAACCTTAAAACTTTTCTTAGCAAAAAAAGCTTTTTAATTTCTTTTATGAAAAGCTTTTAGCTTTATAAAAAAAATCCTATTAAGTTTAGGTTTAAAAGCGCAGGAAAAAATTCTCAAGTTTCTATTTAGTGACCAAAAGGTGGCGTTAAAATGTTGCTTGAGTAGGTCAAAATGTAATAAATTTTTTTCCTTTTCAGTTACGGCTTGAGAAGTGACACTGCAGAAACTGTAAGGATTTGATAGACACCAGCGAGACTACACTTGTGATGTATTACAGCTTTTCACGCATAAAAAAACTTTTTCTTTGGGTCAGTTAAAGTTACAGATGAACTTAAAGCACTTGCTATGGAGTAACAGACCAACCTGAATTAGCGTGGCAAGCGTAGCGCCCAGCGTTTATGTTGAAATGGCAAACCTAAATAAGAGCTTTGGTTTTTTTTAATAAAACCCGTTGAAAATGCTAGATTTAAAAAAATAACTAGAAAGAGACCGTTTAAATAGTTGAGCGTTAAGTAAAGGGTGTCTCAGTAAGAGTGGACTTTTTTATTTCACGAACGAAAGCTTAGTTTACATAATTGTATTAAAAACAAAAACAAATATTTGTGTATTGTTTTTGTTTGCATTTAGCTGAACTGGCCATAAATATATTGTTTCACTGTCTTGCTGAAACCACATATCATCTAAGTTAAGGCTTCAAGAACTTAGTAATGAATGCCGTTAATAGTCACCGCAATTTCCAACTCATCTTCAAGACAGTAAGGTCTGAACAAAATCTGCACTAGACCGTTGCTTGTTGTGCGAGCACTTGCTTCTCATGAATTGCATACAGAATATTCTGAAATAAAAATTCGCCAATTTTGTATATTCAGTAAGCCATTCAGGTGGAAATGCGCTTCACTGGAGAAGATGAGTTTTTTCGAAAAATTTTTTCTTGACTTCACTTTACTCCATCACAATTATAACGCATTGGTTTTTCATAAAGCGTTCTATTTTATCAATCGCAAGAGAATTTTCAGAGTTGCCACTTGCACTAAAACAAAATGGCACTAAATTTAAAAAAATTTGACAACAATAAAAAAATCAATGAAAGTTTGACATTAGAAATTTAGAGGCCAAATCATCGCATTTGATATTTACGACTTTGAGAGAAATTTTGAAATTTTTTCCTAAAAAAAAAAATTTTAAATTGAAATCAATTTCATTCGATATCGAATATGACAATTTTGGCCCAGAATAATAATTTTTATTTCATTTAATTTTTGTTACTTCCTTGGAAAAAAAATATATGAAAAATTAAAGAAAAAGCGTTTATATTAAAAAAAAAATTCTGAAGTTCAAAATAAGCAATTTTTATTGCTACAATTCTGAGGGCTTTAAACTGGCTTGCGTAATGTATTTTTTTCAAGTTAAAGTAATAGTGTAATACACACACTTGTTCTAAAAAAAAAATTTTGTCCGAACAAAATAATTGTTCGTACAAAATTTTTGTACGCACAACATTTTTTTCTACTTATTTTGCAGTTTTTCTTACTATGTATTTAGGAGCAAAAACTCAAAGTATATATTATACAAAAAATGGAATCAGACAAACTATTATTAAGAAAAAATTGCTGAATTTAGCTTACAAAAATTCCTGAAATAGAAGACATGAAAACTTAAAAAAAAAAGTAAAAATTTATTTTTTTTTTTTTAATTTCCTAACTGGAGTCAAATTAAGGAATTCGATCAAAATTTCTATTTCAATTATATTGAAATTTTGATCGATATCGAACTTTTTCTTAAAATTTTTTTAAAACAAACTTTTTCACAGCGAGTGAATACTATTTATTTCTAAACACAAAAATATTTTTTTTTAATAAAGAAGAAACCAAAGAAATTTTCTTTCCCCTTTTTTCACAAACAGACACTTAAACTTTCAACTCATTCATGTTTGGTTTAACAAAAGAAAATCTTGCAAGAGCACTTCATTATTACTTGAAAACCTCCCATCCACACAACAAGTAGTGCACGAACAAAAATCTTGATGGCAAATGTTCAACAGAGACAAAACCGAAATTGTTAATGACAAGTTAAAGTTTAAAAAAAGAAAAAGTAAATGGCTTGTCCAAAAAAAAATATATGATTAAAAGGGAAAAGAAAAGAATTAACAAAAATTGTGACCAAAAACAAAAGGATTAGAGGGCAGAAATTAGTTGAAGATATGAAAGTTTGAAGCAAAAATTAAAAAAAAAGGAAAACTAAAAAAAAAAAATTATTTTAACAAGAAATGCTTAAGCTAGAGTCAAATGCTAAGGAGAGACAGGCACCCAAAAACGCCACAGCAACACTGACCGATTACAAAATCTTATTTTAGCAGCGGGTAGCACAGTGAAGGTTTGAAAAATAATTGATTTTTTCTATTTTTGCTTTGTTGTTGTTGTTGTTGTTGCAAAGTAATGATATTTTAGTTGTAATAAAATTTTTGAAATCTATAATTTCTTTAGCGGGTTTTAGATAGAGCAAAAAGACTACACAATGATTACGAGATTCTAAAGTCTAGGAGCTAATGGCTTCAGTTAAGTACTGCCGTTTTCAGAACGCAGGTGACTTTCATTATTGGAAGGAATTATATTGTTGTCTGCTTAGCAGTTGGTTGGTTTACGTTGCAGTCTAGTGGGCCTTAATTAGAATCGTAAGATTTCATTTTAAATTACTTGCTCACCAAGACTATGTAGCCGTAAAGTCACCTAGATCCATCCCGTGGCATTTAGATATCTCGATATCTCAGGTAGTCCCGCCATAAGAGCTGGGCACTCGGAGAGAAGGTGAAAGACTGTCTCCTTGCTCTCGGGTGACTAGTAGCTGCAGCAGTTTTCGTTGAAGGCGATCCTCAGCCTGCTAAAGTGTTTGCCGATCGTCCAGTGACCAGTTATCACAGCCGCCAATTTGGGAATATCCCTCCTATTACCATTATAGTGAGGACATCATTGACGCTTAACCTTATACGTTTCCAGACTCCGACATTTGGTATCCGCCCTTCCCTGGTAGTGATCAAAAATACCGCTCCTCATACTACTAAGCGACACCGCTTATAAACCTCCATGTTAGACCCAGCCTAACAGACTGACTGCTAGACCAAGACATTGGGAAGCTCGCCACAGAACACTTACATAAAATTAAAACTACAATGATTCTAGAGAACTCTAGGAAGGAATGGCTATAGATTCACATTAGACTGCACAGTAGATTTTTAATAATGTTGAAAATTTTTCTTTTTATTTTAATGAATTTTGTTGAGACACAAAGTCAAGGTCAATATTAATTTTATTTTGTGTAAATAAAGCTGGAAACAACAAAACTAACGAAAACACTACCCTATATTGAGATTTGTAGTGTGTTCCAGTTATTGAAAATCCCTGGAGAGTATAAAGACGAAAGGAAGTTTATTTATCAACTCATTAACTCGTTGTCATTTTAACCAATAATATTTTCCACAAATATTTACCAAACTATAAAATTATAGATGAGGAAAAAGGTGACAGAAAGTATATAAAGGCCATTAAATTTATTTAAAACACAAATTCGTTTCAGTAGCACAAGAAGTGAAGTGAAGAAAAAGACCAGAAAATGGCTTTTGTTACGAGTATTCATAAGCCAGTTCAATTAAAATTAAAAAAAGAAAATAAAAAAGAATCAAAATCAGCCAGAGAAAATTCTGAAAAAACTTTTGAAAATTTAATTTATAAATTTGGCAACAAATCAACAATTCATTGCATGAATCGCATATTGCAAGAAAAGTCTTACTCATACGAAAGGTTATTTTTAATCAAAGAAAAATTTTTTTTAATTTAAATTTATGTGTTTTTTAAGGCAAAGACAATCTAATCGTCTAAAAAAAATTTTATGAAAAACACTGAAAATTATTTTAGAAATTTACCCGATTATCAAAAAAAAATTATTGAAATTTTACTTCAAAGTCTACGTAAATTGTTTTAGACGCTTAGATTGTTCGCTTAATCATTTTCTTTTAGATGGTTTTGGCTGTTAACCTTTGCCATTGCCTTATTGGGTTGCACTTTTGTTTGTATTATTGTGTCTCAGCGTTTTAAGGCGGGCAATGTGCAAACGGTGGTGCACACTACCAACAAACTGATATTTAAAATAACCTTTCCCGAAATAGTCATTTGCAATAAAAACCACTTGAACTGGCACCGCTTAGAAGAGGCTAAGCAACGCTTTCTGCCTCAGGAAAACAACACCGAAAGAATACGTCTCTTTGAGCAAGTGATTGGCCTGTATGACACTTTGCAATTTGGTGAATTTCAAGTATTTAATGACTTGAAAGGCCAACGGCTAGAGTTGGTGAAAAATATTAATTTTACTTTGGTTTTTGATTTTATGACGTGGCGCTGTGAAGAGTTTCTAACAGACTGTGTATGGCGTTACCGAAATCTAAATTGTTGTGAAATTTTCTCAAAAAGCAAAAGTTTAAATGGTTTTTGCTGGAATTTCAATACGCTATCAACGCCTGAAGGCCGACAACTGCAGTTAAAGGATGATAAGTATCCCTGGAGAACAGGCACTGCTGGCTATAAAAGTGGTTTATCGGTGCGTGTCCTGATAAATGAAGACAAACATTATCGTCAGGACAATGAAAAGGGTTTATTGGTAGAGTATTCCTGGGATAATTAAGAAAAAACGCTTAAGTCGTAAAGTAAAAATTGACTTGTCGCAATTAGCTCGCGAGAAAGAATTTTGTAATTTTTACAGGCTATCCATAATGACACTAGGACTTTTAAAGTTCTAGTGCTCAAAAATAACTTAATAAGACATAAGCGGTTTTTCCATATTCCCACAGATACATATACGAGTATATTAAAAACAAAAAAGGATTTTGCAATTGTTATCCTCTCTGTTTAGGTTAGTGTAATGGAACAGCATGTGTTTTCTAAAACTCCGCACAATGTAAATGCCAACACCCACAGTCAGATTGTAGTGGATCCCATCGTATATTTCTACGATAACAACACAAGAACTTTATCATCATCCGACAGAGAATGTCTCTTTAATGTGAGTATTAAGATTTTTGGCAAAAGAAAACGAAAGCTACCAGATATTTAAGCATGAAAAAGGAAAGCGCAGATTTGAAATCAGCAAAAGTTTTTAGTTGTTCTTGGTCAAAAATCTCTATCGAGTATAAGCAGCCAAATCATTAATCTGTAGAATTTTTTTCTATTGAAATTTTTATTGTTTGAAAAAAATTTCCTAAATCATGGAATTTTTATTTAACAAAGAAAGCGAGCAATTTTTTCCTAATATTTAAGAGGAAAGGGAAAGGTGAAAGCAATTTCTGAGGGAATTTTTATTTATATTACAGCTGAATAATAAAGAATAATCGGTCTACCTTAAAATGATAAATAATTTAATCAATATGAAAAATTTTTATGCTTAATTGGTGTCTAAATAAATTTTTTTTAAGTTTATTTAGCATCATGGCCAGTTAGTTGATACAAGACAACGGTAAGAAAAAAATCACTTAAGACAGACAACCAAGTTTCTTTTTTCTTCTGATTCTTAGGAATGAGAATAGAGCCAAGTCTCTTTTCTCTTTTGAATAAAAAAAAACGTTTTGTGTGGAATTTTTTTAAATATTAATTGCATTTAAATTCGAGCAACAAATTAAAATAAGCTTTTTCATAATTTAAATGCCACTATTGTTTGTGTTTGTTTTTTTTTTTTAAGGATGAGAGCAATAGCAACGACTTTAAAAACTTGGCCAATTTCATTTACATGAACGAAAACTGTGAAACACAGTGTCGCCAAGAGCATTTAGTGGAGTACTGCAATTGCACTCTGGACTTTCTATTTCCTCCGGGTAAAATTATTTAATTACTCCCAAGCTTTTTACTTCATTATTTTAAAATTTTATATTCCTTCAGCTGGTTATAGATCTTGTACAGTCGAAGACTTTTTATGTTTAGCCAAGAACTCCAGTAAGTGTTGCATTTTATAAAATCTTTATGTGCCAAAATAATTATTTACTTTTCTTTTTTTCTATTAGACAATTTAGATTTCATTGAGCAAAAAGGTGAAATAAAATATGTGCATAGAGAATATCGGGGAATGGTTTGCAAATGCTTTCGTAATTGTTATTCTTTGCATTATTTACCGGATGTGAAATCTATGTATTTGCCAATGTATCAGCCTAAAAATAAGACCCATGTTGAGTTGCATGTGTTTTTTCGTTTTTCCAAAATGATGGTGTATCGCACGAGTTTGATATTTGGTTGGGTGGATTTATTGGGTAAATAATCATTCACTTACTGCCTTTTACTTTATAAGCAAACGATAGCTTCTTTGATATATTTGTTTTGAAAACAAAGACAAATTTTCATATTTTATTTTTGTTTTCAATACAAATATCTATACGAAAGCAGCTCTATTAAAAACCCTAATATTTTTATCATACTTCTAAAATGTTTTAGTGTCTTTTGGTGGCATAGCTGGCTTATTTTTGGGCTGTTCTCTAATAAGTGTCATTGAATTAATTTATTTTGCTTTGATTGAATTGCCGATTTTTACGTCTATTAAACTAAAATCTGAGCGTCAAATTAATGGTCTACAAAATCATAATTTTAAAGATTCCTACACTAAACGTAAAACCACCCGTAAGCCTTACAGCTGGGCTATAAATAAGCCCAATCAAATTGCTCAAAATTTACAAAGATATGATTGGGCTTTGTATGAGAAAAATTTCAATTATCAACAATAATTTTTAAATCATAAAAAACACAACTCAATTAAAAGCAATAAAATTAATTTTAAAAAAAGCTTTGAAATAAAAATTAATTGAATAAAAAACATTTTGACTATTTAACTTAAGGAATGGAAACACTTATACTTATACACGTATATGCAGATATAATCTTAATAAAAATAAAACTAAATTACTAAAGTAATACTTAATTTAAATAACAACAAGTAAGTGAAGATACATATGCCGAGTTAAATATGTCTTAATGTAACCCTTTACGTTTTTTAGTATTTGTAAATAACTTCTCAGTATTTATGGCATATTTATCAAACACGCCTTACGTCATTAAATATTTCTAAATATGTTTTTAGTACTTATTTCATATTTAAAAATATATTTGGGAGACATGTATAAGCACAGATACAAACATGCATAAATACGTTAATTTCTCACGAAGATTACCAGATAGGACACATATCATTTGAAAACAGAGACTATCTAGATTTGTAATCTACCGCCCAAATACTCAGAAGTTTCTTTGAACTATTTAAAATTTTTTTTTTTAATTTCCATATACCCCAGTACTGTTCTTCTTAAGGATTTTGGGAGTTTCCGTTTTGCATCATAAAATAAAAACTACGAAATTATCGGAAAATGTTAAAACACTTCCAGAAAGTATAGAGCCTACAGATTAAATTCCTTTTTGATATTGATAACTTTCCCGCACAAAATCGGGAGTGGTACCTCAGCAAAGTGGGGAATGGTAAAAATCCCTTAGGAGAAGAGTACTGGGGTATGAGGAAATTTCAAAAAAAAATTTTTAAATATTTCAAAGTAGCTTCTGAGTATTTGGGCGGTACATTACAAGTCTAGATGACCTCTTGTTTTAAATTATATGTACCCTCTTCTATGGTTTATCCGTCACTAAAACCCTTCAGAGTAACAGCACTGGGGTATATGGAAATTTGAAAAAAAATTTTAAAAATAGTGCAAAGTAACTTCTGAGTATTTGTTTGGTAGATTACAAATCTAGACGACTTCCCCTTTAAAATGATGGATGTCCCATTTCGTAATCTTCTTGAGAAGTCAACAAAAATAATGCATATTTATAACCATTAAACGTATTTATAAATATTCCATAAATACTGAGGTTATTTACAAATACTAATAAACGTAACGGGTTACGTTAAAATATATTTAACTCGGCATATTTATCTTCACTCACTTAAGAAAAGTTGGTTTTCTAACATGAAAAAAGTGAAAAAAAAAATTTTTAAAGAAATTTTAGGAAATTTTATTTTTAAAAAAATTTTAGGAAAAATTTGCTTAAAACAAAATTTTCAATAACACAAAAAAATTGTTTCTCATGCGCTATGATTGCTTAAATGTTAGTTTTTTTTTTTTTAATTATGTTGACTCCAATAATTTATGATTTTTTCAAGGAAAATATATTTTTTTTTTGCTTTTTATTTAAAGTGTAGCTTTTAGCAATTTTAAATGGTACTTAATACGTTTTTGTTAAATGTTGTGGCATTTAAAAAATAGAACAAAAATGCTATTTTTTAACAATCACAGAAAAGTTTTTGTTGCAACAATGTGGCCTACAATGCAATCAACCTTACACACATAAACACTGCTGTTTGCATATGACTGTTATAATTATTATCGTTTACATAACAGTACAAGTAGTTAGTGGTCCTATTGTTGTTCACAGTTATTGTCACCACTGGAACTTAACTAAAGATTAAAAAATTGAACCGGGGATTTTTTTAAGCAAAAAAAAAAATCAATTCAGTATAAAAAGTAAATATAAATGAAATTTTTTTGTCTTTTTTTTTAATTCTACTCGTATATTTAATAGAAAGAATTTTTTTATTTTAGTTTTTAGTTAAGGCTGTTGTGAAGCCTACTTTTCCTAAAGAATTTGTTTTTGCGCCTATTTGCAGGCAATACCTTTTTATGCTAATAATAAAAATCTGTGTTTTATTGAAAGCGGCGTAAGAGGACATATGTTTCCTTTAAAATTTTCTATTTGTTTAAATAATTTCTGTTGAGACGCTTTAGTCTTTTTTCCATTCAAATATTTGCCTGGTTTTTTACAACTACGGCTTTCTTTTTTATATATTTTTTGTTTTTTTTTTTTTTTGTAATTTTTATAAAATAATTGAAACATTGTTTTTATTAGTACTAAGCAATTTCGTCATCATCATTTATGCCTTTAAGGTTTATTACAGCCTCATACAAGTTAGTAATTTTGCAACTTTGCTCTCAAAATCATGTCTAACTAATTTGTGTTTCTATTTTTAGTTTTTCGGCTGTATTTCTATACATACATATACAATCTCTGCTCCTTTCGCCCACCTCAAAGTAATTAAAAATGTAAATTAAATGTTCAGCATATTGCACACACCTGATTATCCGCTGGTTGTGCATTTTAGTTTGCATATAAGCGAGTAATAGTTTATGCTGAATGCATTTTGCATAAATTTATAGACATTTTATGATAATGACTTTAGTTCCGACGAGCTTAGAGTTTAAAAACAACAAATAAATAAATGAATGGACAAAAGCTAAAGGGTAACACACAAACAGTAACTCAGAAATAAAAAGCATAAAGAAAAAACTTTTATTTTTATTTTTAACAAAGGCATTGAATAATTTTTGAAATTATTTTTGAAATCTACTTGATTCTTTGTGTGTGTGTGTGTGTGTGTGTGTGGTGTGTGAACACCCTTTACACTGTTTACATGTGCAGGTTACAAAACAAATGCTTTTATTACTCCCCATAAATACAACCAAACCAAACCAAATTATTAAATAAATTATGGTTGTTTTAAATAGCGCTGTGCGATAACAAATTTACAATGAAAACAAAAATAGCCACAATTGAATGCAAAAATTTGTTTTTTTTTTGTTTAAATGAATTAAAGAATAATTTGAATTTAGGGAAATAAATACAAATAAAGATTAACAAAACATGTTTTCAAAACAAATTAATGAAAAATAAATGAATAACAATTTTCTAAAGGATATTGTTCACCAAAAGTTTAATATGAATCTGAGCCTATTAAAAAATTAAGTGTTTTCATTCGAAGCTTCTGGACTTGCCTGCAGAAAGCACTCAGTGAAGGTTTATTTACACTCAAACTAGCCAGATCGAGTCTGGCAAGATTCAATATAACCAGAGCTAGTCTAGCCAGACCCAGACTAACAAAACCCAGTTTAGCCATATCCTGGGGGGCTAAAACCATTCGCATCTGTATGATTTTTACATTGAATTGCGATGAGTTTTCTTTCGCATCGCAATAGAGAGTAACCCCCCTATCTATCTAGGCCCAGTCTAAGCAGACTTAGAAAGCCAGATCCAGGCCAACCAGACCCAGTCTAACGAAACCTATTCTAGTCAAACTAAAGCCAGACAGACCGGTAGGATACTAAATTAGCTACTAAGGATAAAACATCAGACTGATACATCAAACTTTTTTTTATCTTAATTTTTATTTTAATTTTCTACCTTAAAATCTCAAACACTTTAATCAAATATTTAAGTAAAATTTTTTAAAATTAAAGTTCTTCATAATTAATTACTCCCATTGGCTGTAACAAAATGACAAACTCTATTTAACAAACAGTCACGTTTATTAAATAACTCACTTTGCAAAAAAAACGTGACAGTCACTATGAGCAAATTATAATATTTAAAAGCAAACAGAAAGAGAAAAAAGGAAAAGTGAGAGATTGAGTATAAGCGTAAAGCGGCCACTACACGACATTAGCATATAACCTGCAAGCAAGTGATTGAGCTAACAATTAACATCAAACTGTTAATATATTTACATATATCATTAAAGAAAAATTACAAAAACAAACCTAGTGTGCCACAAACTTAATTTGTTTAAAAATGCTGCTGTCGTGTATGGCTTTCTAAAGTTTTTATTTAGTGCACATACACGTTGTTACCTTAATTAATTTAAATACCTGCTGCAACTTGTGAGCTAAATTTAATTACTTTATTAAGGAAATTGTCTTTGGCGATTGTTGATTGTAGAAAACGACATGACATGTTGCAATTGTTACAACCTCATAGTTCGTGTCATATATAATTTTGTGTGTATAATTTTTCCTGTGTCACTACTTCCTGCAAACGTCAATGTTTTGTATGTTGGTTTTACACACTCTTATTGCCACGCATTCACGTACACGTAGTTTTCGTTTCCGCTTAAGTCATTTTCTGATTCCTTAATTAGTTGTTAGCTGTTTATAACAATAGTGGCAAAGTTTCTTGGTTTTTTTTTTTTTGTTATTTTGCTGTAAAATATTGTTGACAAAATAAGTCAAAACAATACAATGAATTATGGCAGAAAACTCTGTTTATGCAGTTTGAATCAAGTCGAATTTCTGAGTTTGAAAAAATTTAAAGAGAAACGCTGATGATTTTAAAAAAGGTCTCTTGTGGAACATAAATTACATAAAGAAATAAGATCTAAGAAACTAAAAGAATTTTTGTTAAAAAAAATTAAAAAAAAAAAAATCAGTTCTGGAAAATTCCAAATATTTCTGCAACGGATTATTTTATACTGTCAGGGAAAATTCAGCGATTCATAACTTTTTGTTTTTTTATTGGATTTCTGAAAATATTTTTTGCATGCAAAAACTTGGCGAGAGCAAAGAAAACTAAAAAAAAAAAAAAAGTTCCTTTAATACGCAGGAAAAAATATAATTCCACATTTTTCAAATTCTGTTGGGAATACAACAGAATCAAAGATAGAATAACATTCATTATAATAGGCCTTATTATGAGAGTCGTTGTTGGGAGGTATTGCTCTATTTACCATTTAGGGTCATCAACACAAAATATAGTCCCCTTTTACCTTTCATGGTAAGTTGGCCTACATAATTTTTATTTTTTTTTTTTTTTAATTAAGCTTAATACTTATTCAATATCTATTTATTAATAAAAAAATTTATTTTTTTTTATTGCAAAAGTCTCACCCACGACTTTTACAACCCAAAAGGATTTCATTAAATCAAGAATGCCATAAAAATTTTATTTATAAAACACAAAACTGGAATTTAATATTTAGAAAGGTCATTTACACAAAAAAAAAAAAAAAAAAAAAAAGGAGAGAAATAAAAAGCCTAACTAAATAGAACATGTGAAGTTAATAAAGGCCTAAAAGCTTACAACGTTTGTTTAGTTGGCCTTTGCAATAAACAAAAACACTTGTTGGATGTTTGGTTGAATGGTTTTCAAAGAAAAAGGCAACAAACAACAGCTAAAAAAAAAACAACAAAAAGCTTTGGCAAACAACTTTCATGTAACAAAATCTACTTTTGAGTGCTAATACTGAAGTGTTTATGGATTTCAAGGGAATTTTTTTTATTCAAACAATTTTATTAAAAAAATATAATAATAACACAACAACAAAACAGTATTTGCCAATTATTAAGGTTCGCTGATCTAAGATAAAAAATTTTCCATAAAAATTCTTTTAAGGGACTAGAATTTGGCTAAATAAATACGAAATAAAGAAAAAGAAAGAAATAAACATAATTTTGTTAATATGCCAAAAATTATGCAGCATCTTAATATTATATTTGGCAAAATAAATTGCATTATTTATGTTAAATAAATACAAAATAAAAACCTTAAGGCTTTTGGTTTTTTCTTCTTAAGATTTGCAAAGGACGACAGAAAAGTAAACGAAAAAAAACGGAAAAACTTAATAAATTTTTATTAAATTTAAGTGTGTGGATGAGGGTTCTAACAGAAAAGGAATTTAAAAAATAGTTCGTACTAAAAATTACTATCAAAAAAAAACCGCAGAGAACTTTAAAAAGCCCTAAAAAATTGTTTTCATTAACATCTCGTTAATTATGAAAATCAACAAGAAGTCTGCCAGAAATCTTACCCAACGAGACACTAAGGCAATATAATCACAAAGTACATTTTCCGAGGTTTTAGCCCTGTACACTATTGACTGATTTCAATATTTCCTACCTTATAATGCTGATATCTAACATCACAATACCCAGTCAACCATTCTGTTTGGAGTTTGAAGTTTCTCTTGTTGAATTACAGTAGCTTTTGGGATGTACTGCACCTTAGTGTCATAAAGTCTGTCTGAGTCTAGTCAGCACATTCTAATGGTCTGAGCTTTCTGGCTTCCGAGCTATACCCAGAGAGATAATAAAGTAAACTACTTGTTGACAGCCATACTCTTAGCAGCATGTAAGGTTATTATGGGTCTCAAGTTCATTCAGTCCTCGACTTAAAAGACTTTACTGAACAGTTTACAAGTTTAATTAATTTTTAATCTGTGACCATCTTTATTTGGTGGAAACAAAATTGTTACAAGAAAATTGAAATGAAATACAGGCGGGATAACAAGTGTGTAACGACACAATGAAATATTTGAGACAACAGCAGGTTAGACAAGCAACAACACACTAAAATAAAATTTTAAACAAAAAGCAAGTGATTTTGTAAGAAAACAACACTCACTGAGTCACTTGAGCACGCGATAGTGGCCCTCTAATCACTAAAGTGTAAATGCTTACACAAATGTGTAATGCGGCCTATACATACTCAAGTTCAATACAAATTAACAGCTAAAGTCCGGAAACGTGAAAAATTTAAGCAAAATTTTGAAGTTTCTTCAATTACAACTCATAAAAGACTGCCGTGTCTTTACACTAAAATAGAGGAACAAATGTAAACCTGCAAGTGCCCGCTTTTTAAAAATTTCTCAGTCCACATCTTATTGGCACACTAACTGAGATTTGGAGAATAGGGTTAGGAGACGTTCTCCTCTTATGAACAGACTAACTGAGATATCGGGAGAGAAGATTTAGGGGATCTTCTTATATACAATTTAAACTCACAGGGTGAGCCACTTTATTAATTTAAAACGGAATCTTGTTGTTCTAAATGAGGCCCGTCAGACCGTAAAGCAAACCAAACCAACTAAATCTTTGATATTATTCGTATTGGTCTTCTTTACCTCACTCCGTTCGATTTTGTCTATAACACAAGCTTCGGTATTCTGCATCAAACCTAAAGTTTTATCAAGTGCAATCCCTACTCAGGAATAAAAATCGCCAAAAAGGGATGGAAACATTTAATAAGGGATCACGTTCTCTAAACTGGTAAATTTTTTAATAATTTCAACGCCCAGCAGTTCTGAGAATTTTTGCGATGCTAATAGAGGGCCATAAGGCCGTCACGCAAACCAACCAACACTAAAATTGCCTTGAATGTGAGTGTGTAAGGGTCCCATTAGTATGCAAGCGCACCATATAATGCATATTCTTTAATAAATAAATAGGGAACCTTTAGCTGCATATGCCATGACTTTAACACGTTAACACCAACACACTCTGCCAAGCACTAGGACCTTAAAATAACTTGCCTTCCCTGACTACCACCCCCACTCTTAAGCTGCAGCAGCTATTAATACACATTTTATAAATGCAAATATAAACAGTGCAGTACCGTTTGGTATAGTTAGTAAACATGTAGTTGTATTAATGTGCTTGTGGTAGTAATTAGTGGCAAATTGTGTGTGTATAATTTAACAATGACAATACAAGCAATGAACACAATTCCTGCTACTACTCATTTACCACATGTGTTTCACACAAAGAACAAGAGTTCAAATACATTTTGTCATAATGCGTCCGATACACACTCAAGTTCCAAGCAATCGTAGTGTAAAAGTAGAAAAGTATTTAGCTCTGTTTTTGTTAATTGATCAACTAAATTTAAAAAAAAACCAATGAAGATTTTAAAGTTCGCCGGACTTTAACATTTAACTCGCATAGAAAATGAGTGTGTAGGGACGGCATAAACAAAACAAAAAATATTTAAATTTAAATTCGGTGTAAGTAAATGTTTAGTTTATATGTTTGCAAGCATATTTTATACAATTATTTACATTTTCCTAGTATGTATGTGTGTTTTAAAGAAAAAGCTTGTGTTAAAAATTTGTTTTTAATTAGTAAAATTGTAAGAATTCTAACAAAAGACCTTCTAGTTGCAGCATGAGTCAAATGGAAGTGTTAAATTAAAATTAAATGAAAAATAAAACTAAAGATGAATAGACAAGACAGAGTTGCCTCGACATTTGAGAACAAAAAATAAATTGAAATAAAATATGCAAAACATTTACAACAAATTGACATTTAAAACACACAACATGTATGTCTCTAAATATGCAAATACGTTGCATTCAACAGAGTTGGAAAATTTATGTATTGAAATGTTAATTTTTATCAACTTTAGTAGTAGCTTTTTGAGCTTAATTAAAATTTTTTTTTATTTTAATTTAAAAATTGCAATAATTGAATTTTGAAATGTAAATTTGAAAAAAAAAATAACTTTCTCAGGTCACATGTTTACATGTCGTGTGACATGTCATATGGCCTTACAGAAAATTTTGTTTAAGTCTGTCGGGTGTCTCAGAGTAATTCTTTTTGTGTACAAGTGGCAACTCTGAAATTTGGCAGTTGTCACATGTATTTATTCTTATTAATAAAAATAGAGCGCTTTATCACAGAACAGCGCGTTTTACTTTTGATGGAGCAATATCAGTTTTTCCAAAAAAAGTCTTTTTTTTGATAAAGCATATTCCTCATTGTGAATAAACAAAAAAAGAAACTGGAGTTCTTGAGCGGCATAGATCTGAAGGACATGTGGTAACAGCGAAACGCCGCCACCTGCAGCATGATGAGTTGCTTTTTTAATACTTTTTACTACACAAGAATACCAGCTGTTTTCACCCGGTATTTTCGCTGTATGAAAACTTCTGAGAGCAAAAACGGCTTATGTATAACAATTTTAAGAAAAATATTATGACAAAAACATACAACAATGACAACTGATCAATAGCAGTTGTTTCAAATACAACTCAACTGAGCTAAGTTTTGAACCATAGGGGCAATTATTCCGCATCGAATGCGACCTTAGGTTTCTTAGTAATTAATCAAAAAAAAAATATTTTTAACAATTTTATTTCATTAAATAAAAAATAAAATAATTTTTCTATAAAGAAATTTGTGCACTAACCTGGTTTTTTATGTTGCTTTGTTAATAAATTCTGCTGCAGTATTTGATTATCATGTGGACACTATTTTTCTCACTGTAGTTCAAATTGAGATGGTTTATCTCCCTATACGGGAGACCACAATTTTGCAGTTTATTTTTATTTTTTTAATGTAAATTAAGTTTATTAAAACCTGACCCTAACGACCCTTCCGACGTAATCACGATCGCGAACGAGTTAACGGACGCACACTTCAATTTATTAAAATTTTGTGTGATTATTTATTTAAATTAATCACTATTTTGAATACTTTTCAGTTTATTTAAATTGTGATAGATTGGATTACTCCTCTGAAAGCCGATCACTCAGCTAACCACAATTTAGGGAGTCTATTTAGTTAAATTAATCATCACTGCAGTTCATTTAAATTATGATTAATTAAGGCCCGGCACTCCCGACATAATCATTTACGTTCGTTCACGCATGACAGCTTTTTAATGCCATCATGATTACTTGCGCTCGCGCACACGTTGACGTTCACGCATAACAGCTATTTAATGCTATCATGATTACTTGCGCTCGCGCACCCGTTGACGTTCAATCATGTACGCTATCACGATTACTTGTGATCACGACCGAAATATTACGGATCACGAATACGTTCACGAACTACCACTTTTGTAGAACATCAAGTCCATGAAAACCTAAAATTAAAATAAGACATTTATTATTTTATAATAAACAATAAATGTTATAGGCGTAGCCAAATCAAATATAAAAACTTGCCTGATATTCCGATGATTTTCATCGAGTCCATAAAGGTTGCATACAATACATCTGACCCCAGTGTACCTACTAAGTAAAAAAAAAAAAAACATTAAATAAGTGAGTTACAGTTTTTCTTTTTTTCAATGAATAGCAGCACAATACGAAATACAAAAAAGCCCCGAACTTTAGTTTTTTGCCTTTAATTTTTTTTAACAATTTCTGTTTATTGCAAAGCAAAATATTTATTTTAGCTAATAAATTTAATTAATTATTCAACAAAAACATATTTTCGTTTACATGTTTGCTTTAAATAAAAGAAGCACACAAAAACTATATGAGCAATTATTTTTGAAAAATGATTTCCATGTTGTACTAAAATTGCCGTTAATTTATTTTTTTTTAAATGGACTTAACGGCTCATTTATTATAAAATATAAAGCTTCCAAACTTCTTTCCCTGTCACACTAACTAAAACTTCTTCTCATATTTTGTTAACTTTTTTTTATTTAATATCTATTACTAGCCTACAATTGCACAAGTTTCTTCTACACCTCTTATAATTTTATGCAGTAAAACATACGCACCAAACAGTTTTTTCTTGTATGTATGTCTGTATACCTACGAACGACCAAACCAAAGCAACTTACTGACCGGCACAAAATTTAACAATTTTACACACACTTTTTCTTAGAAAATTAATCAATTTTTTGAAAAATATCTTACACACAATTGTTACACAATAACTATTTAATATTTTTATGCAAAAATATTCAAATTTATTTAATTATTAAACAAAATGTTTATTAAATTAATAAGAACTAAGCACTAAACAACCGAACACTTAAAAAAAAATTTTCAATTGAAAGCAAAAATTCAAGTAAATGAGAATATGCGTTTGTGTGTTTGTTGTTGTTATTATTAATATTAAATGAAATTGTTGGTAGAGATTTTATTATTCCCTGTATACATATTGAGTAGGAGAGCGAAGGTAAAACACAATTTGCACAAATATATTAAAAGAGCACGAAGAAGTATGTGAAGAAGTGTTTTTTCTTTTACTAAAAGCTGGTATTTTTTTTTATTGTTTTTTTGTTTTGTGATTTTGTTCAATCATGTTATGTGTACATACACATGTACATTTATTCGTCACTATGTACGAGTACTTGTTAATATTTATAAGCAAGTGATGAGTGCAAGGTTTTTTATGAGAATATATTTCTACTCTTTTTTATGAGTTTAACTGATTTTGTTTATTATGTATTTTTTTCTTTTAATTGACTTTGTTGCTGACAGGCTTAATTTGGAAAAATTTAGTTTATACATGTTTAGACTTGCATGAAAGTTTGCTGAAATCATTTTATCTAAATAAAATTTTGAATTTTATAGCAAAATAATAAATAGAAAAATTAAATAAAAAAATAATATAATAAAAAAATTTAATTAACAAAATTGTAATTATTAAAAAATTTTATCAAAGAAAAAATTTTATAAAAAAAAATAAAATAATAAAAAATATAATAAATAGAAAAATTCGACGAGTGGTTTTAGCAAGACGGCGTCATCTAGAATACAGCGGGTGACACAATCGATGAATTGTAAAAGTGCACTTTTTTTGGAGACACCCTTTAACAGTAAAAAGGTTTTCAACTTGCTTTTACAATGGTGTGGTGTGTTTTTAGGCCAAGAATTTCATGTAATTGGATAACAAAAGTTAATCACTTTTGACTTTAACCCAAGAATTACTATCATAATAAAATTTTTATATTTATTTTATGAGACATTATAGGGTGGGTGTATGCGTGTGACCTTTAATATATTTATGGCATATAAATATTTTTATAGTCATAATTTTAGTCATAATAAAGAGAGAATATCAAAAAAGAAGTGTTAAACATATGCTGTTTGCTACTCAGCATTTACTATGACTCCGTAGGCATTTATTTTTTTTATAAGTGACCATAAATCACTTGGAGACGCTTCTTGAGGACACAGAAAATAAAAAATAAAACTTTAGTAGCCAGAAAAAGAAATGTTTTTCATATCACTGGGCATATGGTTACATTGAACGTTGTGTTTGACTTTTACTAGCTCATAAATTGGCAGTCTTGGCAAAAGTCAAGAACAAAAAAAGGTTGTAATAAAAGGGTGTTCAGAAAATCCTTTGTGCGATTTTCTGTTTTTTTTTTGTAGCCCAAAAATTAAAAGGTATGTATGTTCACGTTAATCAAACATTTGAAGCAACCACTAGTCTGGGAAATCTATAGAGAATTTAATAGGTTACACATAACGCCTCAATAAGAAATAAATGTGGGGGCTCACTTGGATCCTTTTGTTATACTTGTTTGAGAGGAAAATAGCGATAGAAAGATGTCAAAGAAGCCCAGTGAATCCCTGCTGGGTTTGCTACATATATAGTGTGGTCCAGATCATTGGTTCATTTCACATTAGTTTTTTCTTGGCCGCCCGTCATCATAATCAAATTTTAATTTTTAACAAAGAATTTTTAATAGAAAAAAATTTGAGAGCAAATGGCCTCACTTGATATCAAGTAAAAATTTCCGACAAAAAGGTAAAAATTTTCATTGTTGTTATGCGCTATGAAATGCAATAGACCCAACCTTTGAAGGCAAATATTTTATTTGTTGTCATGCGATATGAAATGTAATGGACCCAACATTTGAAGGCAAAAGTTTCATTTGTTATCATGCGCTATGAAATGCAATGGACCCAACCTTTGAAGGCAAATATTTTATTTGTTGTCATGCGATATGAAATATAAAGGACCCAATTTCAGGCACAAATTGCATTTGCTGTCAGGCGCTATGAAATGTAAAGGACCCAACATTTGCATTCAAAAATTTTTTTTGCTGTCATGCGCCACAATGTATTTTGAGCTATTATTTTTGAAAGTGGTATTAGCCCCTTTTTTTTTAATTAGTTAGCGCTACTTTTAGTGAGATAAAGTCTTTATATGACGACAATTACCACAAACTTTTTTTCTTTAAAATGGACTTACACCTCTTTCAAACAGTTCATTTGATAGTTTTTCAATTTAAATTCACAAGAACATGCACAATTTTGCATGAAATTTCAATTTAAGAAATGAAAAGAAAACTCTCCTTAGAGATCAAGAAGACACAGACAAAAAATTTATTTTTTCTTAAAAAATTTTTTGTAAATGTTTTAGCTGCATATTCTAGACAATTTTTTTCTGCTACTCAAACAACAACAGTAAAAACAAAACACCCACTTGAATCCCTGTCATTTGTTTAAGGATGACTAGCATGAATAAATAAAGAAAAGCTTAAGACAGAAACAAAAAAAATATTAAAAAGAATTTTAAAATCTTGCTAGTTGACCCAACATTTAATATTTGTTGCACATGCAACACATTTGTTACTTGGGCAGGCATGGCCATGCAGGGACATTACAAGTAAATAAAATGGAAAATTACATTTTTAGTTGCTGTAAACTTTGATAGATGTTAAATACTTGGGCAAACTACACTTTTAAAAAGTATTCACAAAGAATAGAAGAAGAAGAGAAAAAAGTTATTCAAATTATTAGCTTCGAATGGAAGTTAATGCAACAAGACACACGCATACCAGCATTTATTTATAGCTTCAAAGGGATTTTGAAATGACACATTCTTTTTGAAAAAGCTTTAAAAAGAATTTTTTTAAATAAAAAATTCAAAGATTTATTTTTTTAAATAACACCTGGGGGCTGAATTATGTCACTCATTACTGATTGAAATTTCAATAAAATTTAAATAGAAATTTCGAACGATATCGAAATTAGTGTAAATACTTTTTCTCTTTTTTTTAATTATATTTGACGCTTAAGAAAAGAGCTGAGGCCCATCGCCACTCTCGTAATCGAACAACTTCAATTGAAATTTTCAAATTTTTTTATACAACAAAAAAACTACATTTTCCTTTTTTGGATGGAAGACTTTACCTGGTGTTCTTATGCCATAAGCTGAAGCAGTAATAAAAGAGTTTTATTGTTACTCGGCCTTAAGCGTTAATTGTGACTTCAATTGAGAGAAGAGAACAAACTTGATTCTCATTGACTACTTTTACTTCAAGTCTAATAAAATTTAATTTAATTTACTCAAATTCGCCTTGGTTTTTCTCTTTTTTGTACCACAGTATACAAATCACAACTAAAGGCTGTAACTCATTTTGTCTGTGCACTATTTGTCAAGAAATTTTTTAACCAAATTAAATTCCAAATAATTTAAATAAATAGAAAAAATAATCAAAATAATTAAATTTTTACTTCAAAATAAAAACAGAATTTAGAAAAATAAATTTCTTTTGTGCTTTGAAATGAGGCAAGTTAAATTATAAAAAAACAAAAAGGAAACGAGATCCTTTTAATAAAAAAAATGTTTTACTTTTTTGTTTTCCATTAAAACAGTTTCGGTGAACGATTTAAGAATTGTTGCCAAATCCATTGGCAGGGATTTTTCTATTTGATATCGCCTTTGGTCATACTGCCCTTGATATTTTTACAGCCATTTCCCGTAAGTAATACAAAATATTAAACTTAAAAGACCGGAAATTAATTTTAATTATTTTTTTAAATAGCAATGGCGCACTCTTTTTATTATTTTATGGTCTTTTATTTGGTATGTGGCGGAACCGGCACCTTTAGCTGCTATTGCCATCATTCCAATTGTATTTATACCCATTTTGGGTGTTATGGTGAGTAGGAAGTACACACAGAACGCTTAAGATTTCAGGGCAGCTCTGCAATTTGACAATGAAAGACTTGTTGTTGTTGTTCTTGTTGCAAACTGAGGTTCATTTTGAAGAAACGAATGCCTTCAGATTTAAAATTATGATTTTTTGTGGTAAAAAGTAAGAATAAGAAAAAGCTTTAAAAAAACCGTAGAAAAATTCGCAAGTGTAAAAAAATTACCAAGAATTGTTTGAGAAGCGAATTCGAATCTCTTAAGCTGAGAGCAAGTTGCATCATTCGATATTGCTAGCGATTTAATTTAGGGCCTTTCCAGCAATAGAAAGCTTCATTCTCATAATTGTATTGAAAAGAAAAGAAATTTTTCTGTATTGTTTTTGTTTTCAATACAATTATGCGAACAAACCTTTCGTTCGCATTTAGCTGAACAGGCCCTTAAATAGAAATTTCGTTCGATATCGAATGCCATAATTTTACCCCTGAATTCAGCCAATCGTTAAAAAATATTTGTTTAAGTTGTTTAAGCTCACTCTTTCTCTTTCTAAGAGACACTTCAAACTAGATTTTGTATGAACAAAATATTTCTTTTATGAAAAATGTAGGAGAACCCAGAGGCCAAATCAAACCATTCGATATCGAACAACTTCAATCAGAATTTCCAAATTCTTTCATACAAAAAACTGAATATTTTTATGGTTTTCCTCTACAAAACGCTTTCCCCAAACGATCTCTCATGTTGTGCTGTGTAGGCTGAATTTATACATTCGTTCCGTAGTAGTAAATTGTTAACGTAGTTTGAGCTCTCTCTATCTCTCTGCTATCCCTTTCTCTATAACAGACTTCAAACTACATTTTGTGAGAACAAACTACATTTTGGGTGAATTCAGTGGCTAAATTGTAGCATTCGATGTCGAGTAACTCCTATCGAAATTGTAAAGGTTTTTTATTTGATATCGATTGCGATTTTTTTAACGTAGTTCGCACTTTCTTTACCTCTATTTTTATGTCTCTCACTCTTCTTCACTGGGGAAGCACTTTGAACTACATTTTGAAACAACAAATATTTTGAGAGTTCGAAGGCCAAACTGTAGGTAGCATTCAATGGGGAGTAACTCTTATCGAAATCGTAAAAGTTTTTTTATTTGATATCGATTGTGACTTTTTTAACGTATGTAGTTTGAGCTCTCTCTATCTCTCTGCTTTCTATCTCTTTTAGAGAAGGTCTTTGAGTGGGTGAATTCAGTCCTCGTATGTAAATTTTTTTTTTAAACTACAATTTGTGGAGAGAAATGACTTCCCTGCCGTTACCTACTCTTTGAGGACGTTCTGTTCAACCTAAGCTTCTCTTCACTAATTTTTTATGTGTTTTTCACTTTTTTCCTTTCAGGGTTCTAATCAAATTTGCATGAGCTTCTGCTTAGACACGAATATGCTGTTTTTATTGTGTAATTTTGTGGCAGTCGCTATGCAGCATTCCAACATTGCCAAGCGCCAAGCATTTTTTATTTTGTCCAATTTAAGCTGCAATCCACAAAAGTTGGTCTCAATGAATTGAAATTTCAATCATTTTACTTAAAATTTGTTTTGTTTCTTTTAGCATTTTAATCATTTTAATGGTTTCGTCTTACATATTCACCGCTTTCCTGCCAGCTGCTTTTGTTTGTGCCCTTATGATGCCCACTATTAGAGCAATTTTAGTGTATTTAGAGGAATTGGGCACTTGCAAGGCTGTCAATGCAGGTATCCAAACAAAGTTTGATGAACAGCCTTATCCTTCTAAAGTAGCCATAGCCTTCTATACAGGCACAGCATTTGCCATTAACATTGGCAGCATAACAATGCCCCTGTCCTCCGATAGTGGTTTGGCTTTAAGGGATTTAATAAACAAGTAGGCTTTTATAAACTGAATTTTAAGTAAACTAATTCATTGATCTGTTTGCAGTGAAGCTGATCTGTCATCATCATCCTTGAATAAACTTTTCTATTTGAATTATTTGTTGCCGTCACTGCCCATTTCTTTATTGCTTTTATTATTTACCCTCGGCTATTTGGAAATTATTTACTTGGGCCTGAAACGTCCCGGCAGTGAAGCAGCCCAAGGCATTAATTTTGATAGAGAAGGTGCAAAGGTAGTCTTGGATAATGTGGCAAATGAGTTACCACCATTTAATATGCACATGACCTGGGTGGCAGTTTTGTATTTTTTGTCTGTGGTGGGTATAATTGTGGTGTCGATTTTGAATCCTCAAGTGAATGACAAGTAAGTACATAAGGAAGCACAGTGGGTGCGCCAGCAAAATAATTAAAAACTTGCATGTTGCTTTTTGTCTAAGCGAAAAAAAAAAACTTGTATTTCATTTCTCTTTTTTTCAGGCTCTTGAAATACTCTGTCAATGGCATGCTGTTGTGCTTTTTTTATTTTGTTTTACCCAGAGATTTGGATTTTTGTAACTATTTTCGTTGCTCCGGTAAGTGATTAAGCAGCTGAATGTTTCATGCTTTTTTTTATGATTTTTTTTTTTTAATTTTAAAGCACCCAAAGAGTTTAAAAGCTCTCCCAGTGTTTTGCCCTGGGGAGCTGTTCACAAAATTACACCCTGGTCGGTCTTCTTTGTACATGGCAGCAGCGTAGCCATTGGGGCTCTTATAAAACATACTGATTTGCATTTGTTTGTGGGCGAAGGTTTAACTACAATTCAAAATCATGTAGCCCAACAAACTGGTTTCATAGTAATGACCATGATTATGACTTTGATAGCATCAAATAATCTTGTGGCTGAGGTCATGTTAAGCATGGGACTTAAAGCTGTAAGCGCTGAGGGTAGTGGTATTATTGCTGCACTTTTATATCCCATAAGCTGGGCCTGTTGTTTGACATTTTTGCTGCCAGTCAGCAGTTCAGCAAACTGCTTTGCCATGGGTTGGGGCAATATAAGGGCCAAGGATATGGTAAATTTAATTATTAAAAAGTTAATTTAATTTAACTGCACTTATTTTATTTTATTTTTTTTTTTTACTTTTTTTAATTTTTTTTTTACTTTTTTTTTTTTATTTTTTTTTATTTTTTTTTTTATTTATTTTTTTTATTTTATTTTATTTTATTTTATTTTATTTTAATTTTATTTTAATTTTATTTTAATTTTATTTTAATTTTATTTTATTTTATTTTATTTTTTTATTTTTTTTTAATTTAATTTAATTTAAATTATATTTTCTGCTTTCTTTTCTCGGGTTCTCTCTTAAAGATGTTGGCTGCTGTGGGTCCTACTATTTTTGGTTTTTTAATTATTTTAATTACGGCCATAATTATGGGTGCAGTTGGCTGATTGTGAAACTTTAAATTTTGCTGTATTTTAGCCTGTTGGTTTAGTGTTTAAATAAATAAATAAAATATTTTTGCTATAAAAAAATTTACTGGCATAAAATTCTTTGTTTTAAAAAGCAGCGATTCGATGACGAATAACTGCTATCAATTTTTTTTTATAAGTTATCGAATTTGATACCTTGGCCTTAGTTTTTTGGAAAATTTTTGCCTCAACTCTAAATAAGCACGAGTTGACCTTTAAACACATTTAAAGTTTTGAAATATTTTTGCTAATTAAGTTAAACTTTCATTATTAAAGTGTTTACCGACCTGCAGTAGAATTTCACTGGGAATATTTTTGTGGAACATTTTAACCCTCTAATTCTACAACTTATTGGTCTCTTTTTAAGCTTTCGAAAAAAAAAGCTGCTGCTATTAGAGGGATTATTTGATTAATGAGTTTTTAAAACCGAAATATTGAAGACTTTCTGCAGTAATATATCGTTAGATTTATACTTTACCCTCTACTAATTCTATGGCAAGTGGAATTATTTCCTAGAGAATTTAAATTAGAAATATTAACGTTTCCTTTTAAAAATATAATTTTTCAATTTATGTATCTAAAAATGTTTAAAACGTTTTCCATAAAAATGTTCTACGAGACATAATGGCTTGTGTTATAGAAACAGCGTAGTTTATTTGAAGGTTATTTTTCTTTTAAAACTTTTCACCTGCTTAAGTTCATAAATTCAAGTTGGTATTGCAGTTGTTGAAATGAAAGACCAAAAAAAAAAACGAAAACGAAATGCCATTAATTTTCCATTAAACTTGACATTTACAGTCAGTCAGAGTCTCGTTTTCTTTTTTAATGTCCCTTTTCTTGGTATTTTAAATATTTTGCAAAGAGAATGTTGCATCCACTTCAATGTCAAATGGCAGTAAATATGCATGCATTTGCCACAGTGAGTGTGTGCATCATATGAATGTCTGTGACTGTTTTATTTGATAGTTTGTCTTACAAGGTTAAAGTCTAGACTTGAGGTAGTGAAATCATTCAAAGTTTTATGATAAAAATAAATGGCGCTGTTAAATGATTCTTATTTATTTATGAATTTTTATTTTTTTTTTTTTTTGAGCTATTTTTGTAGATGACATTAAAAGGGCCTTGACGCTGTTGTGATTTTCAAAAAGTTATGACTACGCTAATGTGCTTTTGTTAAAAACAAAATAAAAACTTTTTTGAGCTTCTAAATGAACCCTCTAAAGACCGTGGGCCATAACCATAGTCACAAAAAATTAAGTTAAGCTTTCGGTATATTCACACGAAACCTTAAAACAGCGAACAGGAGGAAATATAAAAAAAATTATAATTTACTCGCAATATTCGTATTCGTATTCGCCTGCATGTTTGAATTCATGATTTCAAAACTCAATACTCTGGCTGAGTCTCTATTTAGCTGTAGAAAACAGTAAAAGTCCAAAATGTCAAACAAGAAAAAAAAAGAGAAAATAAAAATAGGGTTTTGCTGGCACGTTTAATGTTAATGGCAACGTAAGTAACCCTGCAATCGTGCAACAACGTTAAACAAGGTAACAGGATTTCGTTTTAACAGCAGCAAAAATGACAGCGAAAAAAAATTTTTTGTTTTTTTTTTTGATGTTAAAAATAATTGTGTGTTCGAAGACAGCATTTCAATTTCTACTGCATAAGCCCACACGAAAATCCAGTTGGTAAATTAATAAATTTCAACAAAAGTTGTTGAAACAATAACACCAAAAATCAAAGACAGGCTTAGGTAATACTTAATAATAATTAAATTTAGGGTGACTATCATAAAATGTTGTGGTTGCCGACACCAAATAGTATAACGATGGATAATTTTTTATGGCTGTATGATTTGAAAAAGGTAGCAGCATAAAAGAAATAAACAACCATGAATTTTTAATATAATTTTGCGGTACAACTTGTTTCTAATTTTTTTTTTCTCAGTTACTGCCAACCAGCCAGCTTTGCTCTTTTCTTCTATTTTAAAGAACACAATTTTTCTTTTACCCTCACGCTTCATATATGGCTGCTAGCTACGTTTATTATAAACTGATGATGGGTTTATTAAAATTCACAACATATGCTGGCAGATAATGTCAGTTTTTGATGAGAAAACCACAGCTTAGTTTATAAAAAAAATGGGAAATAAAAACACATAAATTATTTGGTTTACAGAATGAATTTCAAGCTGAAGCTAAAAAAAATCTATCAAGTGAATCCTGTCATAACGCTAAGAAATCGTTTGTCATGCACGATTGAGTTTTTGTTTAGAGAAATCAATGCGCCAAACAGCAACACAAAAAAATTACAAATAATTTTTTTCTATTTAAAAGGAAAATAATTTTCAATTTAAAAGCGAGAAGTAAAATTTAAATCCGTATTCGTCCAACACTTCAAATTAATTTTGATAAAATTAATGCCCTGATAAATTTGCTAATTAGTTAAGGAAATCACACATAAAGTATCTTTTAATGCTGATTAACTTCCACAGAATGACATTTAATAACTCAATTCTTTGAAAAAACAACAACAACAATAATAATTAAAATCAGTAATAAAAGTAAACATGTTCTAACAAAAGAAAACTCTGGCCAGAACTATTTTAGTCTTCCGGGCAAAATATTTAAGCAGAAAAATGTTGAAGAGTTTAAGTGACAAATTGACAGCAATTTACTTAATTTGTAAGTTAAACTCTGCCTTGCTTACATACTGTATCTCTCTCTCTCTCTCTCTCTATCTCTTTCTCGTAAGTAAGTAGTAAATGAGAGTAAGAGTTTGTGTGCTTGTGAAATGGTTGAGAAATTGTTGCGGAGGTCTTGTTAAACTAATAAAAATTAAAGGTAATTTATTTAACAAATACAAGCAAAGGGATGTTGTTGGTGTAAGCGACTCTATTTAAATTTGAAAAATTAAAAGAATAATAAAAACTGCATCAAGTCGTAGATATCTACACAAGGTGGAGAATTTTCTTTCATGCTGGGACAGAATTTATTAAAAAAAATTTGTTTATTTATTTATTTATTGATTAAGAAAGTCAATGAAATTTAATTTAATAAAATTAATTAAAAGTGTTACTGTCGTAGTCGAATTTACAACAAGCTAATGAAGCGTTGCCTTATATATCACTATTTTCGTCACTAAAACGACACTCATAATCAGGGCGAATATTTTTATTAAATTTATTTTTAATTAAAATTTTGCTCATACCAAGAAAAATCATATTTTTGTAAATTCTGTGCAATTTTTAAAGGCTTATTTATGGTCCAATTGCCAGGCTTTTCAAAATTCTTAATTTGACTTTTAGATTTCATTTTGATGGTTACGAATACCGGCAGTTCAATTAAACCAAAATAAAATAATTCCATGACACTTATTAAAGAACAGCCCAAAAATAAGCCAGCTATGCCACCAAAAGACACTAAAAAAACATTTAAGTGTTTACTAAAGTTTAAAAAATCATATACAATTATTTACCTAATAAATCCACCCAACCAAATACCAAACTGGTGCGATAGACCATCATTTTGGGAAAACGATAATATACATTTAAATCCACAAATGTTGCTTTCCTCTCACGTCGTTCAGTGGCCAGCCATAATACTTTTACATCCGTTAAATAATTAACTGAATAGCAATTGCGATAACATTTACAAATCATACCCTGTGAATTGCTATGCACGTATTTCTCTTCCCCCGCTTGTTTCATAAAACGCAAGTAACCTTAAGAGCAAAGGAAAGAAGAGAAGAGGATAGAATAGCAAAGAACATAAACAGCATAATAATTTCTAGTTTTAAACTTAGTCTCTCATTAGTAACACTCATTAACTTACTATTGTTTTTGGCCAAACATAATAAATCCTTAACTTTACAGGGTCTATAGCCAGCTAAGAAAAGTCATTGAGAAAAAATGTTAATAAAAGAAAAACATGCACCAAAAAAATTATCACGACTTTCAGATAACTTTTAGAGTAAAATTTGAGCCGTTAGTTTTGAAAGT
Source organism: Thelaira solivaga (assembly GCA_947397855.1). Taxonomy (NCBI): domain Eukaryota; kingdom Metazoa; phylum Arthropoda; class Insecta; order Diptera; family Tachinidae; genus Thelaira; species Thelaira solivaga. Next base: position 77,039,480 of record OX377611.1, on the reverse strand, counting down.
GGTATAAGTCCACTATAAAAAAAATTATTAAAGCTAATTTTGGAAAGATAAAGACATCATTTAACTAAAACTACCTCCATTTTTTTTTTTTTTGGATAAGTGGACTTATACCACTTTCCAAGATAACAGCTTTTTTTTATTTTAAAGCAGAATTATTTTTTTTTTACCTGTTGGAAATAAAAGATCGAGGGTGCAATTACAATAGCGCAATAGATACTCTTGACGACACTGTGTTTCACAGTTTTCAATCATGAAAGTGAAATTTGCCAACTCTTTAAAATCGTTATCATTAAGTTCTTCCTATAAGCAAGCAAACAGTCAAGTAAAGACGGGTGAAACATAACACAGCGGCTTTTCAACAAAACACACAGGCAAAATTAAAAAAAAAATCAAAACTGACAGGCAAAACTTACAAAAAAATCAAAACTTCCAGGCAAAATTAAAAGAAAATTAAATTTTTTTTGGTTTTGTCATTTAAAAGTTTAATGGCTTCAATTAAAAGTTTAATTAATGCCATTAAAAATTTATTACATCAATTCAAAATTTTATTGATGCAATAAAAGTTTTCATAGGTTCAATTAAAAATTTATTTGATTCAATTAAAAGTTTAATTGATTCGATTAAAAAATTATTTGATTCTATTAAAAGTTTAATTGATTCTATTAAAAGTTTAACTAATTCCATAAAATATAATTATCAATTCAATTAAAAATCTTTAAAAATTTATTTAATTCAATAAAAATTTGCATTGATTCAATCAAAAATTTAATTACTTCAATCACAAGTTTAATTAATTCAATTAAAAATTTATTCAATTGAATTAAAAGTTTAATTGATTTAATTAAAAGTTTAATTAATTCTAAAAAACTAATTAATTCAATTAAAATTTTCATTGATCAAAAATGTAATTACTTCAATCACAAGCTTAATTAATTCAATTAAAAATGTATAATATTTAATAGAATTAATTAATTAAAAAAAATTAATTAATTCAATTAAAATTTATATTTCATTGATTCCATTAAAAAATTTTTTGATTCCATTGAAAATTTAATTAATTCTAATAAAATTTATTCATTCAATTAAAAATTTTATCGATTCAATAAAAAATTTTTTTGACTCAATTAAAAATTTATTTGATTCAATTAAAAGTTTAATGGATTCAATTAAAAATTTAATTAAACGAATCAAAAATTTAATTAACGCAATTAAAAATTTATTTAATTCAATTATAAATTTAATTAATTAAATTACAACTTCAATTAATAATATAAAATTTTAAATAAAATTTTTAATTTTTAAATTAATTAATTTTTAATTTAATTAAAAAAAAATTAATAACCCAAGCACTGTGCAATATTTCATTTTAAGTAAATGATTTACAACTCACACTAAATAAGCATCTCCTAGTAGACGATGTTAAGCCTTTTGTACTAGAATCATATAAATAAATGACCGGTTCAACTAGTATCATAGACTGGCTATTAGCAGGCACAATATCTGGAATTTTATAAAAAACTTTCGGTTCCATTACACTCACCTAAAATATTTACAAAAAAAAAAGAGAAACACAAATAAACTAAATATAATTTCGAAAAAAAAAAACAAACAACCAATAAGCCCTTCTCATTGTCCTGACGATAATGTTTGTCTTCATTTATCAGCACACGCACCGATAAACCACTTTTAAAGCCAGCAGTGCCTGTTCTCCAGGGATACTTATCATCCTTTAACTGCAGCTGTCGGCCTTCAGGAGTTGATAGTGTATTGAAATTCCAGCACAAACCATTTAAATTTTTACTTTTTGAGAAAATCTCACAACAATTAAATTTTGTGTAACTCCAAATACACTCCGTTAGAAACTCTTCACAGCGCCAAGTCATAAAATCGAATACCAAACTAAAATTAATATTTTCAACCAGCTGCAGCCGTTGGTCTTTCAAGGCATTAAATACTTCAAATTCACCAAACTGCAAAGTGTCATACAGGCCAATCACTTGCTCAAAGAGACGTATTCTTTCGGTGTTGTTTTCCTGAGGCAGAAAGCGTTGCTTAGCCTCTTCTAAGCGCTGCCAGTTTAAGTGGTTTATATTGCAAATGGCCACCTCGGGAAAGGATATATTATAAACCGGTCGGTTAGTGCTTTGTACTATAGTCTGGACACTGCCTTGATTAAAACGCTTCGAGAGTATAATACAAACAGAAATAGAGCCAAACAAAGCAAAGGCCAGTGTCAGAACCCAAAATAATCTAGATGAGTTGAAATATTTTTAATGGCTTCTTCACAGCTTTCTCTAAGGCAAATTATTACCTTTCATAAATGTTTGCTTGTGCTTGAAATATGCGGTTCATGCAGTGTATGGTAGACTTGCGGCCAAAATCTGCAGCTAAGCATGCGGCAGACTCTTTAAATTGTTGAAATCTTGTTACTGAAACCGTTTTTGAGTGCAAATTCTTGCCATTGAAATTTTTGTAAATTTCTTGCGCTGTTGATTGTTGTTTCACAAAAATCATTTTTTTTTTAATTTCAAGTGGTGTAAAGTAAGTTTAAGACTAAATTTGAGAAATAAATTAACCGGCATTTAAATAGCTTTTATTGAAGTCGTTTACTTTAAGGGGTTTTTATATTAATGGCTGACAAATATTTGTTGTAACCAAAACAATATTAATGAGTTGACAAATGCTTAAGCTGCTGACAATTTATTTCACATTGAAAGGGTCCTTTAATGAGCAGCATAAATCACAACTGATAATAGACGACCAGGCACAGTGGTGTGGAATGTGGATATTTTGCTAAAATATCAAAGGATGGCAAGAACATAAAAAAAATCAAGCTGCCATATGAACGGTTGTGAGAACTGAATTGATTTCCAATAAAAAAAATTCAGTTGTGATAATAAATTTTTTTAGTTTGCAGTAACCAAAATTTTGTTCCTCTAAATATATTTTGAGCTGTGAGACAAATTTGCTATTGTCGCGATTAAATTGGAAACAAATTTAGTTTTCACAACCGAAGTTGTTTCTCAATGTGAGTTTTAGAATCACTTTTCTGTGTGTGTGGTCTATACACAGAAAACAGCTGAGAACTAAATTTGCTTTCAATCATAAATTCAGTTGTGGTAATCAAATTTTGTAGTTGTAGCAACCAGTCTGAAATTTAGTTCTGTTAAAAATATTTCGAGCTGTAAGACTGATTTTCTATCGTCACGATTAAAAACTGGCACCATCAATCAACAGAATTTATGATTGGTAATGAATTTCGTTCTCCCCACAGAAGTTGTTGTCCAGTGCAGACTTGTTGCTAAGATCAGCCCTTTTGTTGGCTAAACAAACTTAAAAGTTTGTATTTTTTTATTTAGTGAAATTCTATTTAATTATTTTATACAGCAGAACCTAAAAAAATAGCTTTAGGATTGAAATTACCGGCAACAATTGCAGCCAGTAGAGACCTATTGTGACCCACCATTCAAAATCATGAATAATTCAAAGACTTTCTTAAGAGATTTGTTAGCTATAACAGACGGTTGTAGGTTGTGATGTCTCAAGTAACGAAAACGGCTGCAAATTAGACCATTACAGTGGCATAGTACATGATCTGCTGCCTCTTTGTCTTACATAAACTGCAGATGTCATTGTTACTGATGGTCGTGTTTGATAAGTATTTCCATAAATCAAATATATCAGGCCCAGTAAGACATTTATTGTGTTGGGATGGGTTAAAAGTAGAGCCCAAAATTACCGCATTCTTATATCGCATGAAAACTATTACAATTTATGTGCTTTTCTTTGAAAAAAATTTCAGAAAATCAAAGCATTGATTTGGTTTTAGCTCTTTAAATTTTGTTTATTTTTTTATTTGTCGACTTTTAATTTGTTAATTGCAGCCTAATGTCAACATTAATGATTTTATTTAAATAAAAACTTGTTGTCATATCATTTCTTTCACATTTTAAACTACTTTTTTTATGACAACAAATTAATGCTTTTAAGCCTGACAGCTAATTATCAAGTCGGTTATTTAAATGAACCAAGAAAAAATTATAAAAGGAAAAACTAATTTTAGTAGTTTAAATTCTAGGTGATTTTAACTGTCAGCAATTTACTTTTCTCCAACATAAACTGAATTAAATTGAACTGAAAACAAAACTTGAAACATTAAACTCGAAGGAGAAATAAGAAAAAAATAAAATCCCTTTTTAAAGGTTCATTATGGTGTTAACGGCACGCAATAACAGTTACAGTAAAATTATATTTAGAATACACACACACACACACAGTCAGCGGCATCGTTATCAACATCATTATCATCAGCATTAAATGTGTGCCTCTGAATAAAAGTGTGTAAGAGTTCACACACAAGCATGCAACGCCTTGTTTAGCTTAAAACGTGGCAAAGAAGGGAAAGCATTTTTCTCTGCTTTCATTGCTTCCTTTTTTTTTTTGCGTGTGTTTTTGCTAATAAAAACATTCGCAACAAATGAAATTGAATCGTGGTAATGTTCACATACAGGTTTAACGAATAAATTATTCAAAAGGGAGGCGGCAAACCGAAAAGTAATTTCATGAAATCCTATTAAAAGGACCCAAATTACGGACCTTCCATATCATCATTTAGAATTTCATTCGATATCAAGAGTTTAATTTTAATGGGAAAATTACTTGCAAAATTTCAATTTCAGAAAAAAATTTTTTTGTGCTAAAGAAGACTCAACCAGGAGTTTTAAACCGAAGAAAATTTATTTTGACACTTTAAAAAAATTTGTTTTATTTCCCAAGCACTAAATAAAAAAAGACATTTAGAAATATTAGGAGCGATCACGTTAGTGCTTGCAAACAGTGCAAACTATAAATCGAAAACAACAAACACAAATACAATTCACTGATAAAATTAAAGCTGTCAGTTTTTTCGGGGGATTTGCGACCTAACGGCCTACAATTAGAGTCGCAAGACTGCGTTTTGAATTTATGACCTGATACTATTGATTTTGGTGTAAACATTTTAAGAATTTAAAAAGGATACTGACGGCCTTAGTTCATATGCTCTGCATATTTACAAAATGTAAATTTGCTCACTTTTACCCAGTCTTTTACTTTGTGAGTTAGAATACTTAAAGTGAATAATTTTTTTTTTTTATTGAAAAGTGGGCATGGCTAATTCCTTGGAGTAGCAAATTTCACAGAAAATCATAGGAAAACAAAAAATTTTTATAGCGTGAATACAGGCAAGCGAAAAACTAATTTTACTTATAAAGAAGACCCATGGGTTTCTTATTATAAAAATTTCATTAAATTCATTTACTAGTTGCGTGAAAGAGTAACAAACATAAACACAAACTTTCGTTTTTATAATTTTAGTAAGAATTCTTTTTTACTCTAATGAGAAGCGTACGGCCATATTTAGAAATATTTGCTTTGCTTTAGTTTTCAGTGTCCACCATATTGAACAGAACTTTTTAGTTCAGCTTCGTAAATAATTACTTATAATCGTTATTATAAAAGTACACGACCTGCGTGTTTTCAAACGATACTGTGACTTTTGACAGCTAGTGCGTGTCGTCGCTTTTTAGAAAAAAATAAAAAAACAGAAATTCCTTTTTTTTTTAAATTCATTTACACATACAAAAAAACACTTTTATAAAACAGTTTTAAGCTTTTGCAATCACTTGTTTGTACATGTGTATGAGTGAGAGAAATTGTTTGGTTTTGTAAAGCCGTCTGCTCGCATAAAGATTTCAAAATGTGTAGGTAAATGATAAAAGTTCATGCTTTTCCTGTTTGACTTAAGCGGTCAATACACGACAGCAACATTTAATGCTTAAGCAAATGATTGAACTAACAAGAAAAGCAAACAGTTACAATATTCATTTCAGAAAAGAAAAATTACTAGAACCGTCATTCTAATAATGCTAAGAAATTAATAAAATTAGAAAAAAATTTTTAATTTTTATTAAATTAAAAAAAAATTAATTTTTATTAAAAAAAAATTTTTTAATTTTATTAAATTTTTTTTTTAATTTAATAAAAATTTAAAAAACTTATTTTTTTTATTAATTTAAAAAAAAAAATTTAAATTACATTTAAACAAAAATTTTGTAATTTTTATTTTATTGAAAAAATAATTTTTTTAATGTTTATTAATTTACAAAAAAATTAATTAGAAATTTTATTAATTTTTTTTTTAATTTAATAAAATTTAAGAAAAAAATTTTTTTTAATTTAATAAAAATTAAAAAAAAATTTAATTTAATAAAAATTTAAATTTCTTGTTAAAATTTTTTTTTATTTAAAAAAAAAAAGAAATTTTATTAAATTAAAAAAAAAACAAGAAAAAATTTTAAGAAAAAAACGTGTTTGGACAAAGAAATGCCTAAAATTTCTATAAATAATAATTTTAGTGCTTTGCATCCTGTTTACAACTTTGCTTAACTGAGTCATTTTTGACATTCACAACACCAGCTACACTAAAATATCAAAATCTGTTTGTTAACACTACCCTAAAACTGTACGATCACACAAAATGTTTTTTAGACAACCAAATCAATTCATTACTTATGCATGCTGCTGTCGTGTATGGGTCGCCTTAACTTTCATGCCATAACGGAAATTGTATAAAAGAAAATGCGTGCGTATGTGGCTCATAAACAAACAATTTTAATTTAATGTTCAAAAAATAATGAATAAAATTAGAACTATTGCCTATTTTAAGGGTGGTTATACAAAAATCTTTATATAAAAATTAATAAAAGTAAAGCAAAAACATAATGAATTGAAATTAATTGATCATTTAAATGGTCTTTAAATGACTTTTATTTAAGACAAGTTTCTTTTGATTATTTTAAAAAAAAATTTTTTAAATATGTTGGCTGCTTATAAATGCTAATGTCGTGTATGGTCCGCTTTAAATTTCATGGCATAACGGAAATTGTACTAAAGAAATGTGTAAGTTCTGTGTGTGGCTTATAAACAAATAATTTCAGTGATTTTTGTTAGTGCATACAAATAAACAAAAAAAAAAACGTTGCCTGCTTTAAGGGTGGCTATGCAAAGCTTCAAAAATCTTTATAAGAAATTAAATTAAAGTAGAGAATTAAAAATAATTGTTTAAAGATATACAAATATAAAATTATTTTTATTTAAGAAAAAAAGAAAAAAATTTTTAAAGCAAATTTTCATTCATGTTGGTTTAAAATTTGAAAAGAAAAAAGAACTAGTTATTTGATCAAGGCAATCTATCTATCTGAAGATTTTATATAAAATTTTTAGTATGAGATTTGAAGTACATGTTGTAAACTTCATTTAGAAAGATTCAAAATTAAAAAAAAATTAATTTAATTTATAACATATTTTTTTAACATTTATTTTATTTATAAAAAAAAGTCATTCACAAAATCAAAACAAAAAAATTTATTTTATTTCCAAAAACTGCTGGACAAGGTTTTTGGCAACTTTCAAATCGTTTTTGTAATAAAAAAAAAAACAATTTTCAGCATCATCATCAACATTGACATAAATCTTATCCATCAGCAGTTTCATTTCTATAACTAAATTGTGCACACAAACACTCACGCCAACACTATTGGCTAAAAACAGCATTAAACTTAATAAATTTAATGCATCTGTTGAGTAAGTATGTGACCCCGTAAAACATGTTTTCTCTATCAGTTTTTTAATACCTTTTTTTTTCTTCTACAGAATTCATGTTTTCTGTTGTAAGTGAGCAGCACGCAAGCCTGGTCAAACTGGTACGTGTTAGTAGTGAGGTTTGTGTGTCCCAAATGTAATTTAAAATAATTTTCGTCATTGTATGTGATTTCATTATATATTTTTATATGTTGGCTATAGTTTTTTATTTCTGTAGTAAATTTCTATGAAATGTCAGCACATGTGCCGTTGTAAGTGAGCAAACGGCATTAAGAGCATAATAAACCATTTTAATGAAAACGCACATAATGCCGTCTAATGCAGTTTGATTTCAAAGGACATAAATTTTAAATTTAGTAAAATTATTAAAAAAAAAAAAAAAGTTAACAAAAGTGTATTCGTACGTATGAGTAATAGAAAAAAATTAAATATTTATAAATCATACGCAATTTATAAAGCAAAAATCTAAAATCACAGATTAAAGCATTCAATACACGACATCTGCTTTTAATGCTCCATCAAATGATTGGGCTAAAATAAGTTCGCACCACATAATAAAACATCAAACTAGCAGAAAATACTCCCAAAAAATTAATAAAAAATGTTGCCTACTTTAAGGTTGATTATGCAAAATTTTAAAAAAATAAATTAAATTATATTAAATTAAATTAAATTAAATTAGTTAAATTTAAATTAAATTAAATTAAATTTAATTTAATTAATTTAATTAAAATTAAAATAAATTAATTTAAAGTAAATTAAATTAAATTAAATTAAATTAAATTAAATTAAATTAATATAAATTAAATTAAATTAAATTAAATTATATTAAATTAAATTTAATTTAATTAAAATTAAAATAAATTAATTTAAAGTAAATTAAATTAAATTAAATTAAATTAAATCAAATTCAAATGCCTTTAAAGCAAATTTTAGCACTCTGATATTAAATTGAATTTACAGAGAATGAAATATATTTCAATAAAAAAATAAAAGCTTTGATTTAAATTACACACATACACACACACAAAAGCAATTCAATTATGATTTACATTTGAAATGAAATCTCCTTACAGTTGTAAATTGAATAAGACACTTGAAGTAATTTAATAATAATTAATTTTTCAAAACTCCAAGACACACTCACATGTCTCTCTGCCTGGCTGCCTGCATGCACACCGGAATAAATTTAAAATAAAGGAAAAATATTAAAGCGCACATTAACACAGTTCTGTAACTCTGCAAATGGAGCTGGCAAACAATTCAAAGATACTTGATAGTGAAAACAGGAAAAAAAAAGGAAAAAGAGGAAAGAAACAAAAAAAAGTAAAAGACGAACGTAGAGCTGCTCGTAACTATTTCTAGCCAATATGAAAACGAAAACGTGTTAAAGGAGTTTATTTTACTTTAAACACACACACACATACATACAAAATGCAGTTAAATTGTACAAAAAAAAGTACACCTGATTATTCGATTAAATACAATTACATTGAACCTAATAAACTTGAAAAGCACTTGGCTCTTTACAATTGCAATTTCTTTCAATTCACACACACACATTCTAGCTCACTTATACACTGGTATTTACAGTTTGTCATTGGGAGAACGTTTGAAAATTATAATGCCATAATTAAGCACCTTGTTTGTCAATCAGAAAGATACAGACAAACACAAAACTAAGATGGGAGTGTCAGTTGTAAAAGTTGCTAAATTTTCTAAGGAAATTCTCTTTTATTGGAAAATAACTTTCAGGTATGTCTTCCTGTTTAAGGCTTACAGACAATAAATTAGTATTTGAACATTCATTAATATGAGACAATTTGGGTTTGTGGCATTTCTCTTTCATTGTTCGTTCTCAATAGGTTTAAGAAATGCTGCCGCAATCATACATCCATCTAGCAAACAAACCATTGGCAAAGTTGCAACTATTCAAATAATATTGAATACACATTTCAAAATTTGTGTGCTGGTATGAGTGAATAAACTTTGTTAAATAAATTTACAACCAGATTGAAGGATACTTTTGGAGAAGAGATTTATTGCCTGAAGTTGTTTATAGAGAAGAGATGGAAATGTTGACAACTCTTCATTTGTTTTTAATAGAAAGTTTAATTTGAATTAGAATCAGCAGCTGGAATAAGAATTTTTAAACTATTTTTTTAAGCAAGTCTTAAGTCGAGTATTTGATATGAAAAGTAGAACCACTACATCGTCCAAGTAAACGTTTCTATACTTCCAAGAATTTGAACTTAAATGAGGAGAGATAGTTTTGATCCAGAATACAGCTATTGCGAGTCAACACTCATATTACAAATGCTCTTTAAGTCTAAAATTAATTGACAATGCAAAGACTTCCTTGAGAGATTTAGGCTGTGAGCCTCTATTTAAAGAAAACACTTTCAAATTAGTTCACTACAATGGCACAAAACGTATGGCTGCTGTCTCTTCGTCCTTGTTGTTATAAAAGCAAATAAAAGATTCAAGGTTTATATTAGAATGAGTACCCAAAAGTCTCTGCCATCTTTTTATTACTGGATTTTATAGCTCAAGAATTCAATTTAATTTTAAAAAATCTTTTATACAAACAATCAGCTGATACAAAATTTTGAAAAACCAATCAAAAACGTCTTGAGAGCTCTAAGTGAATTTAGGAACTTTCGAACGAGCCATTAAAGATTACACAATGAGACACATATCATTTTAAAGTAGAGGTCGTCTAGATTTGTAATCTATTACCTAAATACTCAGAAGTTATTTTTGACTATTTTTAAAATTTTTTTGAAATTTGTATAATCCAGCACTGTTCTACTCAAGGTTTTTGGCAGTTTCCGTTTTGCATCATAAAATAAAAACTACAAAATTATCGGAAAATGTTAAAACACTTCCAAAAAGCTTAGAGCCCACAGATTAAATTAGTTTTTGATTTTGGTAATTTTCATGGGCAAAATCGGGAATGGTACCTTGGTAAAATAGGGAATGGTAAAAATCAGTCATAGCAAGAGTATTGGGGTAGAAGGCAGTTTCAAAAAATGTTTTTAAATAGTCCAAAGTAACTTCTGACTATTTGGGGGGTAGATTACAAATCTAGGCAACCTCCCCTTTGAAATGGTATATGTCCCATTTAGAATCTTCTATGGTTCATCCGGAAGTTGCTAAAATACCTTGCAGCAAGAGTATTAGAGTATATGGAAATTTCAAAAAAATTTTAAAAATAATTTAAAATAATTTCTGAGTATTGGCGCAATAGATTACAAATTTAGACGACCTCCATTCTAAAACGGTTTTTGTCCCATCCCGTAACCTCCTATGGTTCTACTTAAATTGTGGGTCTTTTTTAGCCGTTCTTAATTAAGGAGCAAAATGTCTTTTTTTTAGAAATATTTAATTAGGAGTCAAAAAAAGTCCTTTTAATTGAAGAGTTAAAGACGTAAAAGGTTCCACAAAAATATTCCTCGTACTGTGCTACACAAGTTTTATGAACATTTCTTAAACCTTAAATAGAAGATTTTTTGAATTACTTAAGCTGAATCATTATTAAAATTTAAAAAAAAAGAGGCCAACTTTAAACCCCAAATTGTTGCAGGGCCTGAAGAGATTACTTTGGTCCCCTCTACCATAATCATTGGTCAGAAGCTTGTTTTAAAAAAAAAAAATCGTTTTTATTGTTCAGTGTCATTAATTTTCTATTAAAGTTTTTTTTTTTTTTTTTTTTTTTTTTGTTTTTTCACTTTAAATATTTCTGCTTCACTTTTCTTCAACTGATTTTTTTATTTTGTTTTGTGTTAAATGTTGCTTCAATATTTTAACACATTTTATTTGTATGTGACACACATATGCACATGTTATGTGTGTGTTGCAGGCTTTTGTAGAGAAAATTCTTTATATGCGTTTATAACTTAATACAGATTTGTTGCCTGGCATTCATTGTGATTTAAAGCATTTAATTTTGAAGTGTAAATTCTTCAATTAATTGCTAGTAAATGAAGTAAAATGATGGCTTAAGTAGAGGGAAAATTAAATTTTACGCACTCGAGAAATTGTTGGGAAATAAATTTTGTATTAAAATGGAAATTGAATGGGCTAAAGCTAAATTGGATTTATAAAAATAAAATCAAGAAAATAATAGATTTTATGTTATTAAAGCTATAAAAATAAGAGAAAAATTGTTTTATTCGATATGCGATGAAATATTTTTAAAATTTCGTTTGAATTTGTTGGGTTACGTGTGTAGCGCTTTGGCTTCCGAAGACATGTTCGGATTTAATATGGAAAAAAAGTTTCTTAAGCGGCAATTCGTTTAATAAGTAATAGACACAGTGAAGTCAATGTTAATTTTTCTTTAAAAAAAATTAGCTGCGAATTTCCATCTGAATGGCTCCGTGAATACAAAAAATCGTCAAATTTTGTACTCAAAAAATATTTATGCAACCTCTGAGAAAAAATAGCATTTTAATGAGCAACTGTCTGCTAATAATTTTAGTCAATACTAATTTTCTTGACAATGAGTTGGAAATTGGAATGGCATTCGTTAAAACAACAAGACAACAGAGTTCTTATGGGTTCAACTGAACGCCATAGACTTGAAGGACATATGATTTCAGCAACACACTTTCTGAATACCCTATAGAAAGTATTAACAAAACCAATAAACAAAAGTAAAATATTTATTATGGCTGCTAACCTTTATTCCCTTTAACAGCCTCTTACTTTGCAATTTATGTTCTACAAAAAAATATAAAAAAAGAAAAGCCAGCAGCAGAAGTATGAGGCGAGAAAGAAAATATGTGACGGCATATTAAGAAACAAAATTGACATTAACAATGACCATAAAGACTTAGTAATGGCTCTCTTACACACAATTGAAATGCCAACAATTACCCGTGGTAAGATGGCATTTTACATTTCCTTGCGAAACGACTAGGATTAGAAAAAAATATCAAAAACAAGAGAAGCAAAGAAATAAACACTTAAGGCCCCCATACACAAACCAATTCAAATGAAATACGAGTTTTATTAACACATTTTCCCGCAATTATGTTTATAAAGTAATAGAATTTTACACAGTCTATCCTATGAATTGATTCACCTGAACAGGTGATATGCTTCAGCTACTCACTCTTTTCATATGTATGCTGCTGTAGAGTGTTTGTTGTTTATTTTATACAAGCAACAACACTATGAAATGGCACAAATACAAATTACAAAACAAAAAAAAAAAAATAATCAAATAAAAGTTTCCAGTTAAGTGATTTCATAGCAATTTGCACTTTTTTGTTCTAAATGTTATTACAGATATTCAAATGGTAATAACAACAGCAACAACAACAACAACAGAAGTCTAACACCACAATGGCAGTAATATTAAGTAACAACAAACAGGAAAACATTTACTGAAAAATTGTTTTTTTTGCGTTACAAAAGAAAAAATTAGAACGAAGTTCAGCTTGCTGCGAGGATATACCCACCTACCTATTTTAAAGCCCACGTGTAAACGTACCCAGTTACTTCGTTAAGCAAAAACATTTTTTTAATATTATCCTTATTTTGGCACAGTGGTACTAGAGGCGGGAAATGTGGGCACAAATGAATTTTTTTATAAAAAAAAATCTCATTTTAAGAGAAAAAAGCAGTAAAGTCATGGCTAAAAACTATTTTAAATAAAATTTTTTACAAGTTTTGTTAAAGCCCTCTTAGCTGTATGATTAAGTTCAAAAGAACTTAAATTTATTTTTCTTTTTTTAATGCTAAAAACTATTTAAATCCCTCAAGGACTTAGTTCTTGCATAACTTTTATGTTTAGCTTTTTTTATTTTATTTTTATTTTCATATCATTTTTATTCATAAATATAATTAATTTTAAGTCAATAAAAAATTAATTTTTCTTTGAAAAGTTTACATAAAAAAAATTTTTTTTATTATAAATTTTAAATGTTTACTTTTGGAAAAATTCATTTTAAAGTATTTAAAATCTAAAAAATTTTATTAAAATATTTAATAATTTGGTTTGCTACAAAAAAATAATTCAAATTAAAATTTCCATCCTTGCAAATCATTTTCTATTTCAAATTTCAAATCTTAGTTTTCATCCCTGTAAAAAAGTATTTTTTTATTTAATAGCTTAAGTTTGAAATTTCCTATCCCTGCATTAACTACTTGTTATCTAATATTACAAATTTTAATTTTCTTCCCTGTAAGCAAATAATTTTTATTAAATATTTTAAGTTTAAAATTTTCCATCCCTGCAAATAACTACTTTTTATCTAATATTACAAATTTTAATTTTCATCTTTGTAAACAAATAATTTTTATTTAACATTTTAAGCTTAAAATTTCCCATCCTCTTGCAAATAACTACTTTTTATCTAATTTTTCAAATTTTAATTTTCATCCCTATGAACAAGTAGTTTTTATTTAATATTTTAAGTTGAAAATTTTCCATCCCTGTAGACAGCTACTTTTATCTAATATTTAAAATATTAATTTTTCATCCCAGTTAGCAAATAATTTTGATTGAATAGTTTAAGTTTAAAACGTTCCATGCCTGCAAAAGGCTATTTTTATCTAATAATTTAAATTTGAATTTCCATCCCTGGAAACAAGTATCTTTTATTTAATATTTTAAGTTTAAAATTTTCCATCCTTGCAAATAACTACTTTTTTATCTAATATATAATTTTTGAATTTCCATCCCTGAACCTAACTATTTTTTTTAAATTCGAATATGATTTAAAAAAAAAAATGTTATCTATTTTTTTTATCAAAAACTTTTACTTGGGATGTCACTGTGCCTTCACAAAAGAATATTTTGCAATTGTTTCCGGTCGGTTCTTTTCATTATACGAATACACTAATACCAACCCACATGCTCACATGTGTACCAACAGAAAAAAAGGAGTTTTTTTTTTGCAAGTGTTTTCATTTCTAGGTACGAGAGTATTTTGCTTTAGGTTCTATCATCTATTGCTTACCTTTCATTATTGCTGTACAACCATTTGTCTGTGTGTGGGGGGGAGGGTAGTGTTTTGCCTTATTCTTGCTCCTCATCTTATTGCCAGCAAATTTTTAACTCTTGAAAGATTTGCAATCACTTTTATGGTTGTACACAATCTCTACAAATAAAAGAAGTTATAAATAAAATTAAATATTTTTTTTAGCAAACGCACATTTATACGTAAATATGTATGTACGAGTATGTACAATAAGGAGGAAAAAACACAAAAACATATTATATTTTTATACGAGGCTAAGAAGGAAAAGTGTTTATAAAATCTTATGCGTTGCCTTCGTTATTGGGAGTAGGGATGGCCAAAGCCTCTGTCATATTTTTATTAATAAATTTTGAAACTACAATTTAATTTTGTAAGATGAGTTAAGAAAAAAATTTTTGTAGTATAGTGTACCTCTAAAGGGTTAAGTGATTTTGATTAATTTCAAAATGACGATACACCTGGAGGTGTTTTTAGTCCCCTCTATCACAAGCAGTGCTCAGAACGTTTTTTTATTTTTTTATTTTTTTTTTTTACTGGCCAAAGTGATTCAAATAATTTTATTTTATATAAAAAAAAATTATTTTAAATTCTTTGCAAGGCCTAGATAATTTATAATTATTTTTTGGATATTCAAGTTAAATATTGAGTTTTAGGAAAGGAAATTTTCTGCTAATTTTACAAAGAAAAAATTTTAAAAAAATTCCTAAAGCAAGAAGTATTAGAGGACTTTTAAGAATCATTTGATTTACTTTAAACAAAAAAGAATTTTAAATTTTAAAATTCAAAAGTTAATGTTAAGCTTCCCTTCTTAAGCTTATAGTTGCTTGTTTGCTTAATGTGTGTTTAACAAAAAAAAAGCAACAACATCAACTTGCTACTTGTGTAAATTCAATTTATTTAAAAGGTTGTCAACACCACTACATGATTTTTCTTTTTTTTTTTTTTTGTCTTATTCTGGTTTTAGCACATACTTGTACGTACATCTCTTGTCTTTCATATTATTTTTTTTGTTTTGGTCTCTTTCTTTGCTTTAATATCCTTTAGGAGCTAGCAAGTCATTTAATGTTTTGTGGAGGACCAGATTTTAACTAGTGAATTCTCAATTTTCCTGCCTTTCATTTCGTTTATTTTGCTGGCGTGTTATGAAGCAATAAAAGTGATTTATTTGCTAAAAAGGTGAGCTTTTTTATTTTCTTACATTTTCCCGTTTCATGTTTTTTTTTTTTTTTTTTTGTTTTCTTATATCCCGCTCACTTTATCTTATTCAAAGTTTGTTTGTACGAGTGCTTAGCAAAGATAATAAAATAGAGAAAAAATAACAACAGCGGAAATAATTGATGGGTATTATTTGATTAAAAACAAAAAGCAAAATACATCTCTGCTTCATTCATTCAAAGATCTATTTGTTATACAAAAGCCATGGATTTTAAGCAGGAGAAAATTGTAAATCATTGTGGGTTATTATTTTTTAGGGATTTTTACTACTGTAAATGTAAATTAGTCAAAGCAAAAATATTTAAGATTTATTGATGAGAGAATTATGAGATTTAATAAATAAAACTGGCTGGGAAAGTTAGCTTTTTAAAAGCTTTCTAGCAGCAAGAGGACTTCAAATTTATTTAATGGATTAGGGTAGTTTACTTTCAGTATTATACAAATTAAAAATAAAAAAAAATTAATTTAAAAAAAAATTTAATTTAAAAAATAATTATTTAAAAAAATTAAATTAAAAAAAAAATTTTTTTTTTAAAGTAAAAGTAAACTTTAACAAAGGAGAAAGTATGTTGTATGTGATTTATTACAACAACAGAAAACACTTTTTCATACAGTGAACTTAAAAGCAAATCAATAGAAGAAAATCTGCATCAGTTTTGGCACTTAAAGTAGGCAGCACTTTAGGGCTTTTAAGGCATATATTTTTTATTTTAAATTTTTAATAAAATAAAGCTTTAAAATTAAAATTTGATATAAAACCGTGGTGAACCCTGAACAGTGAAAGATGAAAGAATTACTTTTAAAAATTAATATCCTGTTCAGGGAAGTCAGAAAACCAAAGCGAACGAAAGCAAAGCACACAAAACACACGATAATGACTCACGCAATAAAAGACTTTGCCAAGCAAGGCCGGGCAAAAACGTCTAGTAAAATTTAAAGCATAAATAAAGTTATTGGCCATCTCTAAATAATTTTTAATCAATGCCAATATTCGTTTCAAGCAACTTGTGCAATTGTCATTTTTAGTACCAGCATAACTGAAAAATATCTTAAATTAATTGCTTTTAAATTGAATTTAGTTTACCTACAAAAGCACAACTAAATTTCTTAAATTCAATTATAACAAAATAAAATAAAACAAAAGGATTAAAAAGATAAACAAGCACGGTCTACAATTTATAGCCAACACAGAGATAGAAACAAGAAAAAAAATAAAACTTAACTTTTTGTTTGTAGTTTCTGGTCAAAATGTATGTAATAAAAAAAATAGCAAAACTAGTCTTAACAGACAAATAAAAAATACTCAGACAAAAAAAATTAAATTTTTTGTTAAAAAAAAAATTAAATTTTTTGTTAAAAAAAATTAAATTTTTTGTTAAAAAAAATTAAATTTTTTGTTAAAAAAAATTGTCAAAGAAAAAAAATTTTGCGACAAAAAAATTAAGTTTTCTGTCAGAGAAAAAAAATTTTTTTTTTGCTACAGAAAAATATATAAAATTTTTTTCAAGGAAAAATATTTCTAGAATTTTTAGAAGATTTAAAATTGTAAGAAAAAGGAACGGAAAAGGTTTTCATATAAAAAAAGTTCATATTATATTTCATATGATTAAGTGTTTTGTGATAAGACATCTGTTTTTTTGGCTAGAATTTTTAATAAAATTTCCTAACAATCAGAAAGAGGTGAGTTTGGCAGAAGTCTTAAAGACTTTTGAATATGATGACTCCTACATGGTTGAAATATTTTTGTTTTTTTTTTTGCTAAAATTTTAAATAAAATTTCCTGACGATCCGAAAGAGGTCAGTTTGGTAAAAAGCTTAAGAGAATTAGAATAAGGTCTTCAAGTGTTTGTGGTCGTTTTGTGATACAAGTAAAGCACAAAAGAAGAAAATGAAAATGTTAAAGAAGTGAGAGACAAACAGATAGAAAGGAAAAGCCTTTGGAGTTCACTAGGCCGATTAGTTTCACAACTAGCTTAGTCGTTTTATAAATTACTTTATTTTGCCAGTAGTGCGTGCTTTTTGATTATTTATACCGATAAAACACGGCTCTATAATATTTTTTCTAACAACCACCAAAAAAAATAATGAAAGTGATTTTCTGAGAAGTGCATCTTAACTACTTCAAAAAAAATAAGCGAATTACACATTTTAGGTGCGGTTTTAAATCACTGCTTTTCTTTAACAATTTAGCAAGACAATTATACAAAATATTCGGTTTTAGAGTGCATTTTATTTTGCGAAAATTCTTGATCAATTTTCCGGCAATGGCAGGCTAATGGGTGTTTCCTTACAAAAGCAGAAGTACTTCTAGGCTAAAGTTTTAGTGATTTCTCAACAAATTTTTTTCATGATAGGGATTACACCAAGGCTCTCACATGCAGTAAATTAACAAGCCACAGAGCTGCATCAATCAGCATAAGTGTGTATGAAAGACAAATCCAATTGAAATTATAAAAATTTTGTTTTTATTTTTTTTTTTTTTAACATAATAAACTTAAATAATTTACTCATTTTAATTAAATTCCCTTAAGAATATTTGCTTAATGCTGAAATAACTAAAACTAACAACCATCCATAACAAAGCACCTTGTTTGTTGTTGCTTCTTACAGTCATAAAAGCAATAACTTCAATTGCAACAGTTTCGTTTCATTAAAGCAACATAAATAATGAATCAAATAGCAAAAAGAAAAATATAATACAACAATAACAATAATAAGGAAAGAAAACAAACTATTAAAACTAGAAGTAATAAACTAAGCGATGGAAATAATAAAAAATCAATAAAATACCCAGGAGTAGAAAAATTCATTGTAAACTGAAAAATTTTACTCCATCAAACAGAACTAATGTTTGTTAAAGCGAAACAAATACAAGTGCACTCATAAAAGTGTTTACACACACATGCACATTCACTATTATTGAAAAACTCATACAAAAGTTCTTAGCAAATACTCTTGCTATTATTTACTTGCTTTTCAGTGTGTGTGTGTGTTTGTGTTTGATGCCAGCAGGATTTTAGAAAGCAAAATTTATAATTTATTGCCAATAAAAATTCTGTTGACGAATAGTTTGGTGACAAAGTCAGCAGCTATGAAATGCTAAGCAAAAACTTTAACAAAAAATATCTTTCACAGAAAGATCTTTTTCATCGATTTTTTTGCCGGTCTCAGCATCATACTCCACAAAATAACTTTAATAATTTGTTATTGAAACAGAAAGAGTTTTAGCATTATTAGGAATTTTTAGCTCTACTTTCTAATTTTTTATGTCACTGAAGACAATATGCAGGACAATATCTTCCACATTGTCATGCATGACAGAAGATCGCCACTGAATTTTGCTAAGTTTTGTTTCTTCATATTATTTTTTTATATCTCACTGAAGACAAAATGTAAGACACTGTCTTTGATATTTTCATGCATGACAGAATTATTTTTTTAATAATTCTGTTTTTGTATCTTACTGAAGACAATATGCAGGACAATATCTTCCACATTGTCATGCAAGACAGAAAGTCGTCACTGAATTTTATTAAGTTTTGTCTCTACATTTAATTTTTTTTTTTTTTTTTTTAATATCTCACTGAAGACAATATGGAGGAATATGCGTCTGGTATTGTTATGGATGACAAAAGGTCGTCGCAGACTTCTACTTGTAAATTTTTTTTTTGTATTTGACTGCAGACAATATGGAGCATAATGTCTTACACATTGTCATGCATGAAAGAGATTGCCACAGACATCTGCTACATGATAATTTTTTTTTTATATCTCACTGAAAACAACATATAGGAATATCTTTCTGGTATTTTCGTGATTGACAGAAGGACTTCTGCTAATTTTTATCTCTACTTTTTAATTTTTTTCTTTATTCTACTGAAGACAATATAAGGGACAATGTCTTTTACATTGTCATGCATGGCAGAAGATAGTAACTGAGTTTTGTTAATTTTTTTTCTACATGTTATTTTTTTTATATCACACTAAAGACAAAATGGAGGACAATGTCTCTTAAATTGTCATGCATAACGCAAAAGGTCGCACCCACTTCTGCTAAGCTTCATCCTTACTTGTTATTTTTTTTAAAAACATAAACTGCTGGGCAGACATAATTTCATACACAGGTTTTCAAACTTGTATTAGTTAGTAGTAATACTTTAGTTTAGTGTTATACTTGCTTAATAAAGCTTTTTTTAAAAAAAAAGTATTACTAATGTTGTTGTTATTGTTGTTGCTCGTTGCATTTTATAAACGCTACACAAAACAATGTTGAAAATTTAACCGACTTTGTGTTTTCAGTTGAAATATTTGGAATATGTTGTGCAGAAAGGATACAATAATTTGGTATGGGAATGGATAAACGGGCTATAATAAATTAAAATATTTACTCGCTTAGGCAAAGCAGGTACTTAAAACTACTAACACAATTTTGCTTGAAATTCGAATTAAATGTTATTGTGGCTGGGTGATTGTCTGTCTACTAAAGGGCTGCACAAGCATACTTTTTATTATAAAATATTATAACAATTTATAAATAATTTTTTAATTAATACTTTAAGACTAGATTATACTTAAATTTTATTTTATTTATCTGCTAAAGATTTTTTTGTAATTTTTTTTTTTTGTATTTTTTTTTTTTAATTTCTGTAATAAATATTTATTTAAGACCAATTAAAAATTAAACTTTCTTTAGAACTCATATTTTTAGTGCGCTGCTGTGGTATTTTTGTAATTTGTTTTTCTTTGCTTTAAACGACACTGTAAACCAGTTATAGCAAAGATTTATGA
Source organism: Thelaira solivaga (assembly GCA_947397855.1). Taxonomy (NCBI): domain Eukaryota; kingdom Metazoa; phylum Arthropoda; class Insecta; order Diptera; family Tachinidae; genus Thelaira; species Thelaira solivaga. The sequence continues at coordinate 77,018,844 of OX377611.1, read as the reverse complement.
AGTGTTTAAGTACACAAATAAAGGACACGCTCTACACACTCAATATTCTTAATGTGCAAATATTGATGTTGCATGTGAAAAAGCAAAACAGAAGATGTAGATAAACATTTGTTGGTTGTAAAGTAAAGTAAAATTTAAGTGGTCATAAATAAAATAAAGTCAATGTACTAGAAAACAATGAATAAATAATGTAAAATATTACAGAAATTAAAATCAATAATAAAACACTTGAAATGGATGAGCAAAAGTAAAAATAAAAACAAATTTTTAATTTCCTTTTCAAACTCAAGTTTAGTTAGAAAATTAAAATTATTACCTCCTAAAAGGCTGATTTTGCCAACAGAAAATTATATAAAAATTTTTTCACTACACTTTCTTTAAATTCAAGTTCTTTACAAAAGAAAAACATTTTATTAAATTTAAGCTTTTACGAAAATTTGCTTATGACAGAAGACTAAAAGGAAAAATCATAAATAATTTATAGCTTTAACAAAATTAACTTTTTTTCGTGAAACCAAAAAATCATAATTCATTGGAAAAAAATTGTTTCTTTTATTTTTACCATTTCGTAAATGAGACTGTCAGCTGTGGGTGACTTGTAGAAAAAAAAACCAGCTTCTTTGCAAAAACTATTTATTTATGCAAAGCACATTGACATTATGGCTTTACTTTGCTTTAATATTTACATTTTGTTGTTGTTACTTTTTCAGCTTTTCTTTCTATTTTTCTACTTTGATTTGGTGTTTTCTACCTTTACCAAAAAAAAAAGTTTTTTTATTAACACTTACAACGGCCATGAGTTAAAGCAAAAGAAAGTGACTGTGTTCCCCGGTTACGAAAACCTATACACACGTATTTTATTTGCATCTTAAAAATAGCTGACTGACATTTAGCTCGCAGCTTTTGTTAGTTAAGTTGTTGTTGGTGTTACAAATAAAATCACAGAGTTTTATTAAAAAAGAAATGTAAAAGAGTCATAAATTTTATTACAAATGTCTAAGCTAAGCAATCAAAATAAGTGTGTATACGAGTATGTGTGTGTTTGAAAAGTTACAAAAATATTATTTGACATTTTTAAATTTGAATTATTTATTTCCAACACTGACAAAGGATAACATTTTGCTGAATACCAAAAAATAATCAAAAAAAAAAAAAGTTTTTAACTTTAAAAATAATAACTGATATTTTTTTTAAGGAAAAAAATTTATTTACCTACAAAAAACACTTTAAAAGAAGGGTAGTGAGTGAAATTTAGTAAACAGTAATATTTTCTTATTGTTAAGGAAATATTTGTAAAAAAAATTTAAGTTTTTGAAGCAATAATTTAATTTAAAAAAAAAAAACCAAATAAAAGAATTTTTCTTTTACTGCTTCAACAACAATTCAGCAGAGAGAGAAAAACTATATTTTAATTCAAATTTAATTTGTAGCTAAATCTTTGCAAATCATTAACAAAAAGGGAAAATTAAAATTCTAGTTCAATTTTCAAGTGTAGCGTGCTAAAAAGCCGCTTTAATTTTAAAATATTTCTACCTTTAAATAAATAAATAAATTTAAGCTGAACAGGAAAAGAGAGAGACATTTATTACATTATTTTTTAATAACTGTCAAGTCCGAAGCATTAAAGATATAGAAACAGAGAGAAAGAAAACTTTTGGTCCTCACAAAAAAATTTTTATGTAGCTTGAAATGTTTCACAACAACAAAATTTTGTTCATACAATTTTGTTCTATGTACATATATAATTGAAGTATTTCTCGCTAACAAAATTTTGGTCCGAACAAAAAAATTTGGGTTCACACAAAAATTTTTTTTGTATGTAGCTTGAATTATTTTTTATAAATAACATTTTTGTCCGAACAAAATTTTAGTCCCCACAAAAAAATTTTTTTTACATATAGTTTAAAGTGTTTCTCACGAACAAAATTATTTTAATATTAATTCATGAAAAAAATTTTGGTCCGTACAAAACAAAAAATTTTTGTAATATTTCTCGCTAACAAAATTTTGGTTTCCTTAAAAAAAAATTTTTTATGCAGTTAAAATTTTGGTCCATACACACTTTTGGTTTACAAAAAAACATTTTTTTATGTGTAAATTGAAGAGTTTCTCACGAAGAAAATTTTTGTTCACATAAATTTTTATTTTTCATGTACGTAATTTGAAGTGTTTCTCACAACCAAATTTTTATCCGAACAAAAATTTTTGTCCACACAAAAACAAATTTTATATTTATGTGGCTTCTCAAAATATTAATTCTCACTAGCAAAATTATGGGACGAACATAAAAGTTAGGTTCGCACAAAAAAATTTTTTATATTGAAGTGCTTTTCACGAACAAAATTTTTGTTTGCACAAAATTTTTTTCTTTTATATGTTGGTCCACACAAAATTTTTTTCACACGTAGTTTGCAGTGTTTCTCAGAAATAAAATTTTTTTTCTTTTTTTTTTATATTTTGAAGTATATCTCAAAATTTTGATCCGCACAAAAAAAAATTTTTATGTGTTTCAAGTATTTTTTAAAGTTTTGGTCCCTAAAAGATTTTAGGACGTACAAAAAAATTTTTTATACATCTTTTAAAGTTTTTCTCAAAATTTTGATTACCACAAATTTTTTTATATGCAGTTTGAAGTGTTTGTTATGAACAAAATTTTTGTCCGAACAAAAAAAAATTTTTTATACGTCGTTTGAAAGGTTTTTCATATTTTTGGTCCCTACAAATAATTTTTTTTATATGTAGTTTAAAGTTTGTACCCTACAAAAATATTGGAAAGACTATCATGTGGGTGCTTGTATGCTGCTATTTTAAAAATGCTGAAAACAGCAGCTTAAATTTTATATTTTGCCTTATTTAAATTTAAAAAAAAGAAAAACTTTGATGATACTTATTCCTAATCTTTTATAAATTTTATTTTTTACTTTTAGTTAAATCGTCCCTTTTATCATTTTAAAATCACAGATTAATTTCCACTTCTTTACATCCATTTTTGAATTTTTTTTTTGTTGTCAAATTTATAAAGCACAAGTTTACACATCAAAAACATTTATAAAAGGAACAGATAAGTAATTTGCACAAAAAAAAAGTGAAATAAAACAAAACAAAACTACGCAATGCAATAACAGAAATATAAATGCCTAAAGGTATACACCACAAATATTTATATTTACAAAAATTCCATATGTAAAAGAAGAAAAAAAAAGGAGCAGCAGGAGTAAAAGTAAACAGAAATCCAGCATAAGCATCTGCACACTATATGTTCCCTAGCACATATCAACAGTTACAGCAGACAACAAACAGGAACCAAAACGAGAGTCTCTGGGTAACCATCAGGACACTGGTAAAGGTTAACAAATTAAATGTTAAAGTAAGTTATAGCAAAAGATTTTTTTTTTTAAATTATTCGTATTAAAAAGGCTACTCAAAATTTGTTGGAAAATATCTTGCGAAAGCGTTGTAAAAGTTAATTTTCACAAAATAAATTAAATTTTCTTAAATGAAATTTGGACTAAGAGGAGAACTTGGAAAAGACACTAACCATAGCAAAACAGCATTACAAGCACTTAAAACCTGTGAAGTAAAATGAAAACTGGTCTGGGATTGAAAAAACACTTTTAAAGAGACCAGCATCTTCACAACCTCGGTTGTGAGAACTAAATTTTATTACTAATTAAATATTCAGTAGTGATAATCGAATATTTGAATTGCAACAAAAGAAAATTGGTGTTGCAGCTAAAAATATTTTTAAGAGAACTTAATTTTTTTTTGGTTACTACAAATAAAAACATTTTGATTGGTATTAAATTTAGTTGTCACAACCGAAGTTGCTTTCTCAGTTTAACAACAGTTTGCAGTAGCTTTTCTATACTTTTTAAATATTAATTACACAGGGCGCCCTTTGATAGTGTTTAATTGTAACAAACTCTCTGTTAAACTGATAATACTGCTGTGGTTTTAACACAGGCTCTTCATATCAAAAGTTTGCAGACAAAACACTTTACTTTATAAATGAGTCAAAAATCCCTAGAGGCAACAACAATAAACAAACAAACAAACAAGCAAATAATATCAGACATAAATGACGACCTTTTATATTTATTTTCAAGCAACTTTTTTTTTATTTCTCACACTCTAACACAAACTAAATTTGTTTGAACTCATGTGTCTGGGTTAAATGCAATAATATCGTTTGTAAAATGCGTAAAACTGTAACAACTAACAACCACCTGGGTTTAGTTTTGTGAATTTGTGATTATTTGTGTAGAAAAAAAGAAGACAGCATATTAAAAAAACACAGAAAAAAAAGCCTTAAACAGTAAAACTTAAAAGGCAACTAGACAGCCAGCCAGCTCTCATAACACAATGTTGTAACCCGGGAAAACTATTAAGGAGAAGGGACAGCAGCAGCTAAAAGAACTTGTATTTCATTTTGCTTATTAAAGAGCAGCCGGAAATGAAAACAATTTTTTAAAGGCAACATTTTGTCAAACAAAAAAAAGGAAGAAATTTTAATACATTTAAAATTTTATTTTAAGACTTTCTGTAGCACAATGTGCTCGATTTGATTAACCTATTTAAACTACCTGATGGTTAAAGATGAAACTAACAAATTTGTTTCCAAAAGGTTAATTGTTTGGGAAATCGGGCATATGTTTTGTTACCAGAAAAATTTAATTGATGGAAAGCAAAATTTATCAAGCACTAAATATGATAAATGAAATAAACAACAACATTAGACTTTTAGTTCAATAATGAATTAGTTTTTGATTAATTTAAAAAGGATTTGTTTGATTTTTTTATTTATTAAATTCATTTACTGTTTGTTGGCTATACAAAGGATTTATTTGAAATTTGACACATATAATCGCCCCGCCTTTTTTACGCCCTTTTTTCAACAATTTTCATTCACCACTGTTAATAAAGATGTATGTCCGTACTTAATTTAGGCCTAAAATTATGCTTTGAAATATTTTATTTAGCACTTTAGTTGCTGATACCGTTAATACTCGTAGTGCTAGCAAAGGCAAAAGCCTTTTCTAACGATTAAAATTCTATTTGCAAACAGATTTTTTTAAAAATTGGTACATAAGCTGTTTACAAGAATGATAGAAATACAAGATTACGACATCCCGCATATAAAATTAGAGAGACAGAAATGATTTTTTTTTTGCTTCCAATAAAGGACAATGATGTAGTTAAATGATGTAGTCATTTAACGGGAAATTATGCACATGGCGTAATCTTGTCTTTTTATCATTCTTGCGCTCTGTAGCGACTCACGTAATAAAGAACTGGCCGAGCAAGACCAGGCAAAAAATATAGTTCGCTATAAAAACGTTGTTTTCCAACGGATTTCTAAAAGAGCCCTTACAACTCAAGAAAGTTTGCCATATACCTCTCGACTAGCCACGCCCACGCCTTCCTTTTTAATAAAATAATTTACATGCTTCTTTTAATAATTAAAATTGTATTTTTCAAAGAAGTTTCCATTAAATTTTAGAGAGTCCATGATCACTTTTATACCTACTTTTTCTATAACAAAATTTCAATAATTTTTATTGATTTTTTAATTAATAAAATTATTAAATTTAAGACATCATTTTAGGAGCTTTAAAGGCATATAAATCTAATGCTGCAGTCATGGAAAGAGATCAAGCTCTTGCTTACCCCATAGAATTTTTAAATTAATTAAATCCATCGGGAATGGCTTCAGATTAACCAAATTTGAAGGTTGGCCTGCAAATTATACTTCTAGAAAATATTTTCATTTTAGCTCTGCCGCATATTTTCCCCAAAACTGAGCTAACAAATTCAAACAGAAAACATGTTTAGTGCTGACTTATTAATCAGCCAGCATTAAGGGTCTTTGACTTTAAAAATCATCGAAAAGAAAAATTATTAAATCTAAAACTAAAAAAGAAGCAACAAAAATAGATAAACTTGCTCGAGTATATTTTACAATAGTTGAAAGCAGTCAAAGCCTAACACAAAACTAAATAGTTGCAACTTGAGCAACATCATTATAATGGCAGTTAAAATTACAGCAAATACACTTGGAAAAAAATTTCATAAGATTAATAAAAAAATTTTATTGAAAGAAGAGATAAAAAATTGTAAAAATTAATTAAATAGAAAAACAACTTTAAATCTTGAATATAAAAATTAAATTGTAATAATTAACCTGTTATTTTTGAAAGTGGTATAAGTCCACTTTAAAAAAATTTTATTTAACGGTAATTTTAATAAGATATAGACACCATTTTACTAAAATTAACACAAACTGATGTTTAAAAAAAATTGGACTTGTACCACATTCACAAAAAACCGCTCAATTTTTAATTTTTATAATAATTAAGGCTTCTTATTAAATTTAGCATTAACTGCAAATTAATCTCTAATGAAAGCTCCCTTTGCTTTCTCTCAGTGTGAAAAACAAACTTTAATTCTAAAACAAGTGAGCAAGTGCACATCGAGTGAGCACTTGAACCATTTAGCGTGTTATTTGTTAAAATTGCTTGTGAATGCAGCAGTATCACGGCTGTTAGTTAAATGACAGGGTGATACAAAAAAAGGCTAAATAAATTTCTAAAAAAAAAATTAATTGGGTGAATTCTTAAAAACCTTTAGTTTCAATAAAAAATTTTAATTTTTTTTTTGTCAAAAAGTGCAACTCCCTGTTGTTAGTGCTATACCCTAACAAACTGATTGTTTTTAATAAATAAAGGATACTTCTAATGCGTGCTGTTTAAAGTCAGTCATTGTTGTTCTTTTTTTTGCAAACTTTTTTTTAGAGTTCAGTTATTATTGCAATAGCAGTTCAAATTTTACTTAACTTTGAATTGTTTTTCTTGTTACTGTATCCACTATTTTTAAAGTTCTGGCTTTATTTCACAAAAGAGTAGTAGCTGCAAATTGAAACTTGTTTTAGTTGTAGCCTTTTAATAGCAATCAGCTTTAAATAGGGAACTTTTAGCATGTTCTTTGTCTGTTTAAATAAGACCAACAAATAAACTTTTTTTTAATGAAAAAGCAAAAAACAACAGAGAAAACAGCACAAAAAGTAAATTGTTACAAACAAACAAAAAATGTTGAAATTTAAATTGTAAGTATGTGCTGTTAGCACTTCGATTTTAATGCTGTCAACGATTTTTTGATTTATTGCACTTTAAGAAAATACACTTTTTAATTACTTTGGTACTTTGATTTGGTTTAAAACAAAAATTTTCAAGGGAAAACTTTATGCTGCTTATTGTCTTGATTTTCTTTTTCTATTTGTCTTTACTTTAATCTCTTTCTAATGACTTGTTGTAATCACCTGCTTTATTCAGTTCAAAAAGAACTAAAAAAAATAAATTCCGGTTTCTTGCATTTTTCCCAGTCATTGCCAATTAAATAAAAATTAATTTTTTTTATTAAAATTTTTATTTTCATTAAAAGTATTGGAAACATTTAAAAAATTTTAATATCAACATTATAGATTTCCTAAGTCCATATTGCATGGGAATGCGGTACGTATGAAAAACATAGAATTCGTAAATAAAACTCATACGTAATCATGCACGTGATTTATTCTCACTAAGAATTGTAATTAAAGCGTAAAATTTATTCCAAAAAAAATTAATAAAATAAAATTGATTTGAAAAAAAATTATTCGAATAAAATTTAATCGAATAAATTTTTAGAGAAAGAAATTTAATGGAATAAAAATTCGATCGAATAAAATTTATTCGAATTCAATTTAATCGAATAAATTTTTACTGAAAAAAATTTAATCGAATAAATTTATGTGAATAAAACTTAATGGAATTAACATTAAGTCGTATAAAAATTTAATCGATTAAATTTTTACAGAATTAAATTTAATAAAAAAATATATAATTGAATAACTTTTTGCAGAAGAAAATTTAATCGAATAAAATTTATTCTAATACAATTTAATCGAATAAATTTTTCCTGAACCAAATTTAATGGAATAAAATTTAATCGAATTAACATTTAGTCGAATAAAAATTTTATCGAATAAAAATTTATAGAACAAAATTTAAGCGAAAAAATTCTATTCGAATAAAATTTTATCGAATAAAATTTAAGCGATTAAATTTTTTTCGAAAAATTTTTTTTCGTATAAATATTTTTATTTGATTATATTTTATTCGTCTAAATTTTTTTCAATTTTTTTTTTCATTAATTATATATAATAAAATGTATTCTAATAAAGTTTAAGTGAACAAAATTTAATCGAATTAAAATTTAATCGAATAAAATTTTATAAAATAAAATTTAATCGAATAAATCTTAAGCGAATAAATTTTATGAAACAAAATTTAATCGAATAAAATTTTAACGAATAAATTTTATTCGAAAAAAATTTTATCGGATAAAAATTTTTATTTGATTATATTTATTCGGTTGTATTTTATTCAAATGAATTTTATTCGGTCAAATTTTAATCGTCTAAATTTTTTCGAATAGATTTTATTTGATTATTTATAAATAATAAAATGTATTTGAATAAAATTTATTCATAATGAATAAAATTTAATCGAATAAAATTCAATTCTTTTATTCGACAAAGTTTTATTTGATTGAAAAGAATTTAATTTTACTAAAATTTTTAATGAATTTTAAAATCAGAAAAAAAATCAATAGATTTCAACACAAAATAGTCAAAATAAAATTGCAAAAAATGCACATACACACACACATACACACGGACATTTTTTTTGAGTTGCATCATCACGTAAAAAATAATTGCATTTAAAGTTGTCATCACATGTCAATATTAACAAGTGTGTACTAAACATTAGTTGCAATAATATAGACAACAACAAAAAACGAGAAGATGAAACAAAAAACCATTGAAATTAATATTTAAGAAGCAAGTTTGTATGTATAGGTGTTTGCTGATGCATAAAAAAAAGTTTTTTATTTGCACAACACATTCGAGCAGGTGGGTCTGTGTGGGAGAGAAAATCTTATACAATAGATAGACAGAGAAAAAGAGAAACACAATACTGAAATGCAATATAAATATCTTAAAAAAGAAGTTGTACTGATTTAACACAAAAACTGCAAGTAAAAAAAAAAGACTGATTTTTATAAAGGGACCTAAAGGTATAAAGAAGCAAAAGCAAACACATGCACAGTATTCAAGTCACGTATAAATGTGTAACACTAATGCCTTGCTGAAACTAATTGTAAAATCAACTCCAATAGACAATTAGTTAGAGAAAAGCGGTATAGATGCACCTGACTATAGAGACAGGGCGATACTTTGAAAGTTGTTTTCGAATAACAATTTTTTTCTTTCTGTTAATGAAGAAAAATCTCTACAAAAAAAAAGAATATTTTAAACTTCTTAACACTTTTTTATGCTTTAAGCTTAAGAAGATGAAAAAAAATTAAAAATATAAAAGAAAATAGTTGCTGTCTTTTTATAAAAATTTTAATTTAATGCAGCATAATTTCTTTTTTCTGTCGTTCATACTGGCTGCTAGTTTTTTATGTAAAAGTAATTAATTAACACATTTTTTTCTTTAACTTTACTTGCCTGTTATAACTTATTTAACAGCATCTCTTCTAAGAAGTTTTAAGAAGAAAACAGGAAAAAAGATTTTCTGAAAAGAAAACTGCTAAGAAATAAGCCATTATACGCCCAAACTTATAAAAAAGCATGAAAATCCTTTTTTTATAAACAGCTAGTTTCAAACAACAACAAAAATTTATAAACACACAAAACGGTAGGTTCTACAAAGAGCTGTTGCTCTTGAGGCAATAAAAAAGCAGTAGAAAAAAATTAATATCGCATTTACATTTTACCTGCAGCTATTCTAAATGAAACTTACGTTAGATTTCTTTTAAATAGTTAAAAAAAAAATTAATCAAGAATTATAACAAGGAAAAAAATGAAGTTTGCAAATACTCCTACATTGAATAAATACGAATGATTAAAATACGTTACTGACTGACTGACTAACTTATCATAATCGGCCAGCCCAAACGATTAAGGCTACAGCCTTTGAAGTGCATGAAGGTTCCTTTCACTCTGCGTAGGACTAAAAAAGGAAAAAACGAATATTAAAAGGCTAAAAAAGCATAAATTCAAACCTCTTTTAATGATGTTATTGAATTATATTTTAGTCAAACACATATTTTTCGATTAAATTTCATTCGATTATATTTTATTACATGAAATTTTATTTGAAAAAATTACTTTGAACTATTTTCAAAATTTTTTGGAAATTTCCATATACTGTTGTTCTCAAGGATTTTGGCAGTTTCCGTTTTTCATCATAAAATAAAAACTACGAACTTCTCACAAAATGTTAAAAGACTTCCAAAAAGCTTAGAACCTACAGATTAAATTCCTTTTTGATTTTGGTAAATTTCATGGGCAAAATCTTGAATGGTACTTGGGCAAAGTGGGGAGTGGAGAGTGGAGAGTGTTGTTCTCAAGGATTTTAACAGTTTCCGTTTTTTATCATAAAATAAAAACTACGAAATTTTCTGAAAATATTAAAACACTTCCAGAAAGCCTACAGATTAAATTCCTTTTTGATTTTGGTAATTATCATGGCCATAATCGGGAATGGTACCTCGGCAACGTGGGGAATTGTAAAAACCTCTCAAAGCAACAGCACTGAGGTATATGGAAATTTCAAAAAAAAATTTTAAAATAGTTCAAAGTAATTTCTGTGTATTTAAGCGATAGATTACAAATCTAGACAGTCTCCCCTTTAAAACACTATGTGTCCCATCCCGTAAACTTTAATAGTTCGTGCGGTAGTTGCTAAAATACCTCGGAGAAAGAGTACTGGTGTATACGGAAATTAAAAAAAAAAATTTTAAATAATCCAAAGTAACTTCTGTGTATTTGGGCGCTAGATTGCAAATCTAGACGATCTCCGCTTTAAAATGATAAGGAGCTGTGCTTAAGTGCTTCGATATTAAAATGTAATAAAATGGAGTTAAACGATTTGCAAAATAAATATCCAAATACGGCGTATGTTTGTGTTAAATATTTTAAAGCACATGCATGATTGGAGTACAAATCTGGCAAATGATGATGTCCAATCAATTTTATTATGTATTTGAGGCAGTAGTTTTATACATCACTTGACCCAAACTGTAAAATACAAAATTACATTCATTTCTTTCTCTCTGTTGCTTTTTTTTTTCTCTTCAGTTAACACACAAAGCCTGTAAAAACTAACCACTCTCAACAGGATATTAAAATGGAGATTTTATTACCTGGGTCATGACATGCATTTAAAATTCAGTGGGAAGTTGTGTGAAGCAAATCAGAGTAAAGCATGTGTTAGTAAGTATCTGGCTAATAAGCCCTACTTGAGTGTATTGGTTTTAAAATGTCTCCCAGGATTTTATTTAAATTAAATGATAAATATTTTGTAAAAAGAAACAGAAACAAAAATATTTGAAAAAGTTTTATTGCTGCCATTTAAGTTTCAGGGTTAAGCTAAATAAAATCGATTGTTATAAACTTTTCGTTTCTATTGTGTAAGAATTTGACATGCAATTTCCTTAATACTTCTTTTTCGGTTTATTTTTTTTTTAATAAATCCAGAAAATTCTTTTCACAAAATCCATTTTGTGTTTAGTTATATAAAACTAATACGAATGGTTTGCAATAACAGAAACAAACAAAAATGAAATTGTTTTAAATGAATGTTTTTGTAATCACAGTTTAATGTAGTGGAAAATTAATACAAAATAAATCGTATTAAAATGCATAAATAAGTACTTTTGGTGGCACTTTTTGGAGTAGGATTAACATTAAAATTCATCTACTTTAGTTTAGACATAAACAGTTTTTTTTAATTCGTTTTTCCTGTTAAATTTGTTGGAAAAAAAATTTAATTTGACCCAATTCAAGTATTATTTTTTAAAATTACAATTTAAGGCCAGAGCATATGGAATCCATCGTACGTTATAATTTGCCCTTTTGAAATGTTATGAAAGTACCGGTAATTTTTCTTTTTTTTATAAAAAGCCCATTAAAAACTCTTGAGTTAGTTTTCTAAATTATTAAATAATTTAAATTACTATTACTATTCCTTAAGGACATGACATGCTGCCTTTACTATTTTTAGCTACTTAAAACTAACACTTACTTTGTCATGTTCTCAACACACAGAACTTGTGTTTATGGCATATTTTACACCTGCGGCTTAGTTGATGACAAACCCATACTCTCAACACTTTCTTTAACTAAAATAAATTATTTAATTCAGATATTTTGTTTTTGGTAGAGTCTCTCCTTCAACAAGTAAAGTTTTTTGGGTTGCATAAATTTAAAAAAAAAAAAAAAAAAAATATGAGAAAAAATAACTAAAACACAACTTGAAACTAGTTTACAAAATAAGTAAATGTCTGACTGTAGCTTGTGTTTAAACCGAACCACAAGAAACAGCAGGCAGCAGGTAACCTGATGCAAAATGTGGAAACTACATTCTAGAGATATTGGGAAAACCAATTGTAGGATTATATTTTATTTTTTGTTAGTTTTCTAGGTTGCAAACTGGCTTTAAAAAAAAAAACTAATTTGGGTTTTATTTATGTTAAATTATTTCCTTTTTATTTAAAAAAATTTCCTATAAAACACAGGAAATAAGCCAAATAATGTTGAAGAGTGAAATTAAGGCAAAATTTATTAAACCGCTGCTAGATCAAAATGACTGAAATTGCAAACCTATTTAATTATAAAATTGTTAAAATATTTAAAAATAATGAAACAAAAAAATTTTTAAAAAATAAAAAAAAACTAGTGAAAGTTTATTTATTAATAACTAAGATATTTTTGCTAGGTTTCGTCCTGTAAGGCTCTTTATTAGATAAGTCGGTAAAGAGCCTGTGTTAAAATTTTTAGAAAAATATGTTTACAAATAGAGTTTAAGCTTTATAAAGTGGCTCATGTCTTTTCTAGCATTATTAGCAGAAACACCAACTAAAGTCATAAATAAAATATTTCATAGCATAATTTCACGCTTAAATGAAGTACGGACACACATCTTTGTAAACAGTGGTGAGTGAAAATCATTGAAGAGTAGGCACAAAAATGGGCGTGGCTGCTCTAAAAGTATATTAGCAAAAGCTCTTTTAACATAAGCGCCACCTTAAGTGGTAAAAAAAAATTTTAAAGCATAATTTTAGGCTTATGTTAAATACAGACACTTCTTTATGAATAGTGGTGATTAAGAATCATTGAAAAGTGGGCGTAAAAATAAGCGTGGTTAGCCCAAAAGTATATCAGCATATCAGCAAAAGCATTATTAGCAGAGGCGCCAACTAAAATACTAAATAACATATTTCAAAGCATAATTTCAGGCTTACGTTATGTCTCTATGAACATAAGCGCCACCTTAAGTGGTAAAAAGAAATTTTAAAGCATAATTTTAGGTTTATGTTATATACAGACACTTCTTTATGGATAATGGTGATTAAAAATCATTGAAAAGTGGGCGTAAAAATGGGCGTGGCTAGTCCAAAAGTATATCAGCATATTAGCAAAAGCATTATTAGCAGAGGCGCCAGCTAAAATACTAAATAAAATATTTCAAAGCATAGTTTCAGGCTTACGTTATGTCTTTATGAACATAAGCGCCACCTTAAGTGGTAAAAAGAAATTTTAAAGCATAATTTTAGGTTTATGTTATATACAGACACTTCTTTATGGATAATGGTGATTAAAAATCATTGAAAAGTGGGCGTAAAAATGGGCGTGGCTAGTCCAAAAGTATATCAGCATATTAGCAAAAGCATTATTAGCAGAAGTGCCAACTAAAATACTAAATAAAATATTTCAAAGCATAATTTCAGGCTTACGTTATGTCTTTATGAGCAGAAGCGCCACCTTAAGTGGTAAAAAGATATTTTAAAGCATAATTTCAGGCTTAAAGTAAGAACGGGCGCACGTTATTATGAACAGTAGAGAAGGAATATTGTTGAAAATTAGATGTACAAATGGCCGTGACTGCTCCAAAAGTATATGGCCCATCGCCCTTGGAGTATATAAAATAGTTAGGTGTCAAACAAATCTGTTAGAAAACAAAAATTTGTACCGTGAAAAAACAAACAAGTAGAAAATAAATTTTATTTATATAGATTTGTGATGCTAAGCCTTTATTTCATATTCTTTGTTATGTTAAGCAGCTCTAGTGATATCAGAATGAATAAAACAAGTTTTTGTTTTACTTTCAAAAATTGTAATTTTTCCTTTTTAAATAAGAGATTTTTTCGCTCACTCTACTATTTATTCTTTCTCGTTATTTAGAAATCCATTGATATTTCAAGCAAGTCTTTTTGTTAAAATAAAAAATGTTTCATTTAATAACCCAAAAGAAAAAAATAATTTATTATTTACAATCCTGGTATATGGCAGCAACTATGTTGTGCCCCCAACAATATGCTTAATTAATTTTCAGACTTTATTACAAAATAATCCAGAAAATTCTAAATAAATCCCCTCTGTTTTTGAAATATGCAGCCTGTGTGTATGCAACGGTTATTAATTTATCAGTATATGTTAGTTAGCTAGTTTTGGTTGTAGCTGCGAGTATTTAAGATTGCATAAGTGTGAATTTATGTTTTTGTTTTTTTTTTGGTTTTTATGATAAATTACAAGGCTGTGTGTGAGTGTATATGCTGAATAAGTTCTACCCAGCAGGCTCTATACCTACACACCGGATTTTTACAAGCATCCCTTTTGAGGTTTTATAGAAGGATTTTTTTATAAAAAAATTAAATTTTCTTAGTAAAAAATCGTTTATTAAATTCAAAAATTTTTCTTTGCTTGAGAAAGAGAATTTTTAGCATTTTAGTAGTCCGCCAAAAAATTTTACTTTATAAGCTTGTTATTTTCACATAAATCTTTAACTAGTTAGTGGAATTTTTTAGCTTATAGGACAATTTGAATGCCATAATCTGCTAACTTTTCATGTACAAGATACACTAAATCAAAAAATTATATAAAGTAAAATAACTTTGATATAATTCAATTAAATTAGCTTCAAATTTTTATTTTAGAAACAAGTTTATGCAAGACACTGTCTGCCACTATGTCTTACACAATAGATCTTTCATAAGACTGTGCTAATATGGCTTTAACAATGTTATTATGGTAAAATAACTTTGATACAATTCGATGAAATTAGCTTAAAGCTTTTATTCATGCACGACATTTTGCAAGACACTGTCTTTTACTTTGTCCTAGGCTACATTAAGAAATTTATTTTAAAATTAGTTTTGAACTTTTATTTTAGAACCAAGTTTATGCACGACATCTAGCAAGACTCTGTCTTCCACTTTGTCGTACACAATAGATCTTTCAAAAGGCGGTACTAAAATGGCTTTACATATTTTATTATGGTAAAATAACTTTGATATAATTCGATGAAATTAATTTTAAGCTGTTATTCTAGAACCTAATTTATGCATGACATCTTGCAAGACATTGTCTTACACTATGTCTTATACATATATAGCATTTCTAATTAGTAGCACTGCTGGGCTTGTACTCGTATGCTTGCAAGTGTTTTCTTGTACATGTACGTATCCACTTAAGTATGTCTTAATCAGTTTATGTTGTCTGTTGTATTCATTTACGAGTTGCTTAAACTCATAAGTGGCTTCAAAAGCTACTTAAAATTTTCTATGAAAAATGGTTTTATTTAAGTTATAAATACAGCCAGTTATAGTCATATTTAAATTTGTTTATGTTCTTTTTTTTCACTTTTTCTCTTCCACTTTGTGTGTATTTGGTTTTGTTGGCAAGGTTTTTGTGTGAAAATATAAATTTTGTCAAGTAGACGGAAGACATATGTGCTGGCTGGCTGCTACGGTATTTGTTTAGTAAATGTGGTTTCAGTTTGCACAAAATTTCTTATAAATTTCTAATGATTTCATTCATTTATCATAAATATTCGTATGAAGATTTCAAGCTTTAATTTGGTATTTAAAATCATAATCTGTTTGTCGTTTATTATGCACATGTTTTTGGGCGTTTTTTTGTTAATTTGCTTTGCTTATTTATTTTAATATTAATGACATTTAAAAAGGATTAAATAGTAAATTGCGTGAGTAAAAATGAAAACCCACATTTGTGTCACAGCATTTTTGCAAAGACTTTAATTTAGCAGAAAATTAGGAAAAATATTTTAAGGCAACTTTTAAGTTTATAATGGAAAACTATCACTATGACAATGAAAAGAGTAGTGAATTGTTTTTGTGTGGTATTGCTAAAGTGTAGTGAGATTATCAAATCAAATTTACAGCAAAAGAGGGTTGGAGGGGGCTACACAGACTAAAGACTGAGATTAAAAATGTTACGTGGATGGGACTTACATGCCTGTGGGACTTGTGATCCATTTTTTTATTCTATAAAGAGATAAAATACAAAACAGAGATGAAAATAGACAAAAGTCGTCTAAGCAAGAAATGAAAAGTAGATATGGGGTGTCCTTTACAAATAATGTTAAGTTTTTTTTTTAGTAAATAAAAAAAAAATATTTTATCTGTAACGGAATTTCCTAAGATTTCCAGATGAGCCGGTTGAGCAACAGAGAAATGTTTTTTCAGGCTTTCTTTTATAGCAAAAGACAATTTTTTTCAAAGGGATCAACAATTTCATAAGGCTTAGATTAAGCCATTAAAGGTTGCCTGATGAGCCTACTAAGCAATAGAGCAATGCGTTTGAAGGCTTATTTTTTATAAAAAAAAATAATTTTATTCTTTGGGATTAAAAATTTTACTTAAAGGTTGCCTGATGAGCCCACCAAGCAATAGAGACACTCACTGTAAATGCGTTTGCAGGCTTATTTTTTATAGTAAAGAAAAAGAATTTTATTTATAGCATTAAAAATTTTATATAAATCCTACTAAACTAAAGGTTGCCTGATGAGACCACTAAGTAATAGAATAATGGACATTAAGTTCATTTGCAGACTTATTTTTATAGTGAAAAACACATTTTTTTTTCAAAGGGATCAACAATTTTACTTAAATTTTATTAAGCCGTTAAAGGTTTCCTGATGAGCCAACTAAGTAATAGAGTAATTCCTTGTGATTGTATTAGCAGACTTATTTTTTACAGTCAAAAACAAATTTTTTTTTTAAAGGGATCAACAATTTTACTTAAATTTTATTAAACCGTTAAAGGTTTCTTGATGAGCCAGAGAGTAATGAATATTAGGTGCTTTTTGAGGCTTATTTTTATAGTCAAAAATATATTTTTTTCTTATAGATCAACAATTTCAAATAAGCCCTATGCAACCGTTAAAGGTTTCCTGATGAGCAGAACGATCAACAGAGAAATGCACCAAAAGTATATAATAAATAAATAATAATTAGTACAAATTATAAGAAAAGCGTTGCCACATGTTTTTTATTGTCCTCCAGACATCTTTAATAAATCAAGCCACTGATAACCATTTGAAGCATTAAATTTGTTACTTTCTGCTTTAAAAACAAAAGTAATAAAAGAAAAAGGAAAAAAGCAAAGCAACTGCTTTCAAAATAAATACTCAGACAATAGGAATTTCTTAATTTCATTTATTTCTTTTTTTTTTTTTTCTTTTTTTTAATAAAACGAAAAGTTATAATGAAAATTAAAATAAAATCGAATTGACAAAAATCCTGTGTAAATAATCATCAATTCTTATGAATTGCGCTTGCTGATGGCAATGAGATATTTATTGTAGCGTATGAATAAATAAATAAAAAAAAATAAAAATTTTAAACAGAACAACTCAACAACTCATGTTACAGGAAAAAAAAGGAAGCAAAAAAGGAAACAGCCAAACAACAATCATTTATTAAAAACGTACCCAAACCCACAGCCAACATAATGAGCCTGATGAAGGATGATGTAGTTACTTGTGTGCTGTCAATGCCGCCAACATTAAGATTGAAATTTTTTTACTAAAGACCAAGAAGAAGAAATTGTCAATGGTAATCAAAGTAAATAAACTGTAAATACTTGAATACAAAAAAAGCTACTACACTACACACGTTTTCATTTAAAAAAAAATCTGTGTGTCTGTCTCGCTATAAGTGATAAAACAAAGTCCTTAAATAAGATTGTGTCCCTCTTTTTTTGGTTTCATTTTAAATTCAATTGGAAGGGTGAGTTAGTCTGGGTTTAAGTCGTTTAAAGTCGAAATCATTGCGACAAATGTCAGTTAATCTTGGGTAAAAGAAAGTATCAAAAAAATTGCATTTTATACCGAACAAGAGAAATAAACACCCTAAAAGCAGTGAAAAAATATATAAAGATCAAAGAGAAAATGACAGCAAGAAAAATAAACTCTAGGATTAAGAAATAAAATTAATGACTCTCTGCCTAAATGTGTTAAGTGAATTCCAGTAGGAGTTACAAGTTTACAAAAATAAAAAAAAACAGCTTTTAAAAATTTTTGCCACTTTAATTACAAACATGAATTTCTCTTCTTCTATTTTTAAATAAATTTCTTTAAGCTTTAAGATAAAAAACTAACTTGAAAAGGATTATTGAGGAAGAAGAAAAATGAGCAAAAATAATAAACATTTTAGGTAGATAACACATTTGTGCTCTTATCCAAAAAAAACTTTAAAGTAAAATTTATGAAAAAATTATATGGAAAAATTATATGAAAAAAATTTTTTTTTTTTTTTGGATAAGAGGGTAAGTTTTTATATTAAAAATAAAAATACTTTTTACTTTAAAATTCAAGGCAAAATTGAAACAAGAAGAGGAATAAAAGGAAAGCCGAAAAATAAGATCATGGACTCAATACTGATCAATTAAAACCTCTTACTACAAACAGTCCCTGACATTCAATATAGGGATAGCTAACAGAAGAAGACAAAAAACATTTTAAAATTTTATTTGCCACTCAAAGGTTTATGCTGGCCACCAGCATAAACATAAAAATGTTTAATCAAGCCAACAATTTGAGTAAAAATCGTGCACATTTGCTTAAATCATATTGCAGGCACAATTAAAACTGATTCGACATGATTGAATCTAAAACGCAAAATTCAAACACAGGCCTTAGCATGCATATGACTTGATTAAAACATTGAACAACAAAATCACTACAATTTTACTACGCAGTAGTTTACTCTAAATTGAGTGATCGTTGATTTAATGCCATTTTATATATTAGAATTTTTAAATGTTTGAATTTTAATTTTTAAAGTTAATCATGTCGAACAAACTGGTTTTAATTGTGACTTGCACATGACTTAATCAAATGTTGTGCAGATTTTTTTGGGGATTGAGTAAATCATACAGCCACAGGTTTCAGCTCTCTGCTGGCCACCTTTTTAATGAAATGAAAACAATTAAATCAGATTAAGCCTTTCAAATTCTGGAAGACTCTACCACTAGAAACTTTTAAGTTTTGGCAGCTAAAAGCAGCTATATTGTTGAAGCCTGTTATTTTTTTGTTAAATTCAAAAACACCTGGGACCATAATACAGCACTCGATTGATTGAAATTTCAATTTAATTTTTAGTAAAATATAACAAAGAAGATAAAAGTGAATCCAGCTTCTGTTTTAATTAATTCGAAATTTCAATCGCTATCGAATGCCTTAATTTGGCCCGTTCAAATTATAAAAATTTGTTTTGAAAATACAATTGGTTAACAAAACTGCAAGGATTGCTTGTTGCTGCCTCATCCGGGTTCTCTGGATCCCTAACAAATTCCTGTCTCTTTGTTTCAGTTAATTTTTCTTTAAAAAATCATCTGTTTTAGTAATAAAAAGTGCTAACTGATGTTAATTTTATTTTTTTTTCTCTACCCTTCTTTTTCGTAACTCGTATTTTATTTACCTGAATCTCCCTGAGGCTTTGTATTATGCAACATAATTAACATTGCAATTTTAACAATCACATGAACACGTTTTACTTTTCCTTTTTTTTCTGTTGGCCATAAATCAACTAAAATAAATTCCTTACACTTGCCACCCTTCCACTGGCAATGCACTGCCCTTCTGCTGGCACAATTTATTTCTTACCTACGACAATTTAAAAAAAATATAAGCAGGGAAGAAATTGCATAATACAGAGAGAGAGAGAGAGTTAAACTAAAATTGAAAAGGAGGGTGTTAGAAATAAATTACTAAATCAACCCTTAACGACGTTGCCCACAAATAAAGTGCGAAATGTGAAATTACAAGATTAAAATCTAACGTTTTTAAGTAGCTGTGGCAAGCAGCACAAAAATGTAAATTATTATTTGGTTTCAACTAAACACATAATCAGTTTTAAATTATTAAAGGGTGACACAAAATAATGACAAAAAAATTTTAAATCAGAACTATAAAAAGGAAACATTTCAGATTAACTGTAGCAAACACCCAGGGTCTGGGCAGCAATGAAATCTGCAAAGGCACCCAAAATATTAAAAAAAAGAAACATTGAGCCCGAGGTAAACTGGCAAAACAGCGATACAGTAATCAGAATTTTTTTTTTGTTGCTTAGTGTAATTATAAACACTCTTGAGAATTTTAAAAATCAATGTTTTAAACTAAATCTAAACAAGAAAAAAATTCTTGTGATTTTCAAATTTCCTAATAATAAATTGGGCTATTCTTTTTGAAAGTGGTATAAGTCCAGTGTAATAAAAAATTAATCAGCTACAACTAGTAGCTAGCTTGTATCTATATCTTACTAAAATTATGGTAAATAATTTTTTTTTTCAAATTGGACTTATACCACTTGCAAAAATAACAAATTATTTGTCTGTTTTGGAAGAAAAAAAAATTTTTTTTTTGTAATTTAAGGAGCACATCAAATTAAAAAAAAAATCTCACACAATATTTTGCAAGCGAAGCCGGTGTTCACCATCCTTTAGAAGATGAAATCCTTAAACGAAAAGCCGGCAAAACAAACAAAAAATGTTGTAAGCGAAGTAGATGTTTTCCCTTCCACAGGGAAATACACCTTAAGTCAGGCAGAAAAAACCCAAATATCACAGGAGACTTTTTAAAAATTTCAGAAGTCCATAACTTGAAAAAATAAGGGTTTTTAGAAAAAAATTTTATTTAATTTTTTTTCTTAACTTTCATTCGCCTCCATTTTTTTTTTTTTTTTGGAAAAATTACAAATTTTGCTTTGAACTTATGCAAAGTCGAGGGGCTCCTATCTCGTAAAATACGTATTTCTTTGACAAACTCTGCTTTATATTTTCTTCTTGTAAATAAATTTTTTTTTTAATTTATTTTTTAATTTTTTTTTTATTTTTTTTTTTAGAATTTTTTCTGAATCACAAATTTTGTTTTGAACCCGGGAGGCCCCTAACTCGGAAAATACGAATTTCTGCAAACAACTTTCCTTCATATTTTCTTCTTAGAATTAAATTTTCTATTACCTGTACTTGAAGTCACCCTCTTTCACACAAAAATTATTATTTTCTACTTTTTCGTATCATTTAAATCTCTTACTTTTTCGTTTATTTTTTCATATTTTTTATATCTTCTTATATTTTATTTCCTAAACGCATTTATTTTGCATTTTAAGTAGCAAAAATAAATAGTAAATGTTGGTAGCAACAACTAGAGCAACCGTAATGCAATAATGTGGTGGTGGTGGTGGTGGTGGTGTTTATTGGATCTTTAAGTTGCTGCCGCTGCATTAGTATTTGTAACCGGAGATTTATTTTTCTTGTTATTCTATGCAAATATTTGCAATGACACGTCCCATTTACACAATTGCATTAAGATTTGATATTTAAAGATGATAAAAGTAGAGAGAAAATATATAAAAACGAAACATGATAAGCATAATTATGTAAGAAAAATTAATTTAAGCAGCAAAAATAATTTAAAAGCCACAAAATGTAAAGCATACTTTTAGTTAAGAACTTGAGGTCAAGATTTGGTTACTGTTTGACTGTAACAATTAACATTTACTAAATGAATTTAATTATAATTTAATTTAAAAAAAAATATTTTTGATAAACACAAAAATAAGAGTTACTAAAAAGCAAATAATTTAAATTTTTGCTTTTAAAAAAAATTTATAATTTAAAATTTTAATTTTTTTTTATAAAAAAAACTACTGCCTATTTTTAGGTTTGAGTATAGAGATAATAAATAAATTAATATTATTGTTTTAGCAGCCTATTTTAAGCTCGAGAACGGAGTTAATAAAGAATTTAAGGTTATTAGGCGAGTGTGCATGTAGTAATGAAAAGGTAAAATTTTTTAAAATCTTAAACATCTTCTGAATATAAACTATATAGTTCTGAAATCTACAATTTTAGTTTTTTTTTAATTAGTTCGTGTTTTATCATAATTTCTTACGAAAGTATTGAAAATACTAAAATTATGTTAACTAACAGAGCTATGTTAACATGTTACAGCAATAAAAAAGAAAGCGCAGCTAACTTCATTTACTTTTCATTTTATAGATCCAGTTTAATACTGGATTTAATTGAAAAATACTGTTTTCACTAGCTTTCTCATGTTAAAATAAAAAACAAAATGATGCTGCAGGGAATTGAAAACAAAAATGTTTGTGTTTCTTAGTTTTCTTTAAAACAAAATTTAATTAGCAACATAAGAAAACATTTTTATTATGTTTGTATGTGTGTATAAGCGTATGAGTGAGTGTAGCTGAAACTTAAAAAAAAGCAGTGTCAAAATCATAACAAATTCTAGACTCGTTGAAACAAAATAAAAATTAAAAACCTGGCTAAACTAAACTAAAACAAAAAAAAACTGTTTTGAATCTAAAAGTATGCTTTAGCTTTCTATTGCCATCATAAGCACACAAACTCTCTTAAGAACAAACACACCTTTAAGCTACTAAAAACAATGTCAAAACCAAACAAATTTATCCATAAAAGTCTTTCATAAAAAAATTTACAGGGTGAAAGCACACAAAGCCAAGCAAATTATAGCAGAGTATTTGTATGAGCTCTTGTTTGGTATATGAATGAAATGAAAGCCAGCCAGCCAGCCAGGTTAAACTAAACCGAAAACCATTATGCATTTAACAAACAAATAACTACAAGCAGCCAAATAAATATACGCTTACAAACAAATACACTGGGGCTCACATTCAATATTAAAAATGAATTGCATATCAGAAATGTAAAGTAAACGCAAAAACAAGAAGCAACAGAGTTTGCTACACACAAACAAAAACAAACAAAAAAAGGTTTTTTTGTAGAGCAACTTTAGTTACCATAAGCAACTGGTGTTTTATACAAAATACCCGCACACACCCTTACCACCTTTGCTGCATCTTCTTTTACCTTTTTAAACAGACAACCTGCAACCACTTTAGTGTTAATATAATAGCGATAGTAAAACAACAAACAAAAAAAAAAAAAAAAAAAAAAAGGGAATAGTGGTAATTTTGCCAGCGCAGGTAGAACAGCATAAACTTTATATTGTTTAACCATAAAGTGAAACCGCCAGTACAAACATGGCGTATGGTTTTCTATATTACAGTGGTTTTGCTATGACTGCACATAACAGCCAGAGTCCAAGCAGACCAGAACAGCTTAAGCATTAAAAAAAAACAAAATTATTATTGTAATCATTTTCTAAATAAGTTTTAAAAGTTGGTTGTTATTTTTTATTTCTAAGTTTCCCTTAAACTCAACCTATAAAAAAAATTCCCATAATAGAGAGTTAGTTAGTAAACCCAAAGTGAAAGAGAGCGACGCATACAAATTTTAAAAAAGGAAATTTCTTTTGAGAGAGTGATGAGAGCATGTCTCACAAAATTCCAGTTTCCAGGGCTTAAGGAAATATTTCTCCTGAATTAATGACGTCAGCAAAGGACTTTTTTGTGCAGGAGAAATATTACTTTCTAAAAGAGTTTTAAATACAAAATTAACTATTGCAGTGAAATTAGAAATTAGACAAAACAATGGGCCATAATCATAGTCACACTAAAGTCGGTATATTTTTAAAAACGACTTTAAATTCATATAATTCTTATGAACAAAAGTCAGCTCTTAATAAAAGTCTACTGTTTTGTGACTATGATTATGGCCCAATGTTTTTATATAGAATTTAAGAATCGATGTTTTTGATAAAATTTTAACTTTAACTATCGGCAACTTGTAGCTTCAAAATAACGTGCTTAAAAAATTATAGCTGGTCAGATCAAACGTTACAGTTCTGTCTTTAGAGAAAAAAAAATAAATAAAAAAATTATTTTAAATAAAAAAATAAAAATTAACTAAAATAAAAAGTATAAAAATTAATTAAAATTAATATATACATATATAAAAATTAATTAAAATAAAAAAATAAATAAAAATTAATTAAAATAAATAAAAATTAATTAAAATAAATAAAAATTAATTAAAATAAAAAAAATTTATATGTTGAAAAAGGAAAAAAAAAATTTTTATATATAAAAAAAATGTTTAAAAATATTTTTTAAATAAAAAAAAATGTTTAAATATTTTTTTAATAAAAAAAATGTTTAAATATTTTTTTAATTTAAAAAATTGAAGAAAAAATACTTCAATTTAAAAAAATATGTTTAAATATTTTTTTAATTGTTTAAATATTAATTTTTAAATATTTTTTTTTAATTGTTTTTAATTTAATTTAATTTAAAAAAAATTTTTAATAATTTTTTAATTGTTTTTAATTTTTAAATATTTTTAATTTCTGATATTTAGTATTTCTGTTTTTTTGATACCTAATTTACAAAAATTTAATTTTTGAAATTAAAGAAATTTATCATTTTCTTTTTTACTATTAAAATTTTTTTGATTTTTTAATTTTTTTTATTCTTTCATTTCTTAAAAAAAGAAAAAAAAATTAAAAAAATTAAAAAAAGTAAAAAAATAAATAAAAAAAATTAAACGGAAAAATTATAAAAAACTAATAAAAATAATAAAACTTAAAAAAGAAATAAAAAACAATTTCAATTATTTAAAAAGGAGAAAAGTATTTTTTTTAAATATAAAAATATTTTTTTTTTTATTTTTAGTTGATTTTTAATTTAAAAAAATATAATTTAAAAAAAATTAAATTTTAAAAAATAATAATTTTTTTATATTTAAAAAATTTTTTTGTTTTTTAGTTTTTGTTTTGCATTTAATTTTTAATTTGTTTTGAATTTTTTTTATGTAATTTTTTTTTTTTTGTATATTTCAGGCTAAAAAATTTGTCGTTTCTCTTTTAAATATTAAAAAAAATTTTTTGTTAATATTTTTTTTTTTAAGTTAAAGAAATTTGTAGTTCTTTTTTTAATTTTTGCTGTTTTCTTTTTCTTTCATACAAAAATATTGAAATTTGTTTTCAAAAATTAAACTGCCTGTCAAGGCTGTCCATTCAACGAACAATCGCAACTGTCATTTACATTATAGTTAAACAAATACAAAAAAAAAAAAAAAAAAAACATGAAAACTTTTTCATAAAAAAAAATAAAAAATAAGTTTTTCTTTTAAATACAATTGTTTGCCAGCAGTTGATTCTGTTTGTCGCACTGTTGCTTTCATCAATTTATTGTGACATTTCAGTGAAGCACATTGTTCATGATGACGATGTTTTTGGCTGTTGTTGTTGGTGGCTAACGGATGCTACTTTGGCTTCAACTTTGTATAAAAATATTTTCTACTTTATCATGTTTTATAGAGACAAGATTGATTTTTAATAGCATTCTAGCAGTTTGGTTTATTGTTGTTGCACCAGCAATATATTCTTTCTCTTTCTCATTTTTTCTTTTTTCTGTGCTAAATGATATTCATTGAGTCACTTCAAGGAGGTCAATTTACATTTCTTGAATGCATGAATTACCTACAACTTAATTAACAGACTTTCGTTTAAAATACTTTCAGGCTAATTAAAAAAAAAAACAAGTAAATAAAGTCTGTAATATTTTTTTAATTTGTATTAAGTGTTTTGTTTTAAAAATTGTTTTTTTTTTTTATTTTTCCTTGAATTTCAAAAGCTTAAAATGAATTAAAAGACTTGCTTTTTTGAAAAGTTAATTTCAATAAGAGTTTTTACGTATAAAAAACAAGAGTTTTAGCTTAAAAAATTTTTGTTTTCAAAAGCATTTAAATAGGAGTTTCAGCTTGACGGTTTTTTTTTTTGTTAAGCAGCTCAACCTTTTTTTCAAAGCTTTATTATTTTCTCAGTTTTTATCTCTTGCATATGCTGTTCTTTTTTTTATAAACAATTTGTTGTAAAAGGCTTTTAAGCGCCTAAAGGTATACTACATAATCCCGGAACATTTATTGAAATAATAACAGACGATTAACGAGTTTAAAAAAAATTTAACTGCCATAGAAACTCTCAGCAAAAAAATCACTTTTAAAAATAAATCTTCCAAAAAAAAAAAGGTGAAAAACAGAATAGCAGATTTGTCATGGCAACAAATGAGCAAAAGAAAAATTAATACGCAAAATAAAAGGACATGTTTTTATGGAAATATATATATAGCTTTAATTTAAATGTGCGAGCATAAACGAACAAATGATTGAATGACTAAAAAGGAAAAGAAAGGAATGGCAGTTTTGACTGAATGGTCAACAATAACAGCAACGGCTGCATATACAACAATGAATGGTAAATAGCTGATAAACCATGACAACAATTCCTCCATCTTAAATTTTATTTTCTTATGACAAATTCAAAAAAAAAAAAAAAAAAAAAACAATGGACGATGAGCAGCAATACGCACACACATCACATACCGTTGTCAAGGATTAAAGGACAAAGGAATTTTTAAATAAAACAGTATCAACGACAACAACAACAATGTTTTATCAAACAACAAACAATCCCCTTTTACAACTATTCCTGGGCAAACAACAAGTACATGGTCATACACGGTTAAATAATAGTGTCTGCAAAGGCAGCACAAAAAAAGGGTAATTGTGAATTTGACAAACAAACAATAAACAATATGACTGCTTTGCTACTTCATCAGCAGCTAGTGAAAATTTCAGTGTTTACGCAGCATAGCACATACTTTCAGGCTTAATTTTCCTTAGAGAGACAGAGTTACAGAAGAGTGGCTGAAAGATTTTATTTTTTTTTTTACTCTAAAGAAAATTACATTTTCACACTATAAACATTTAACTTTATTTACATTCTTTGTTGTAGAATATTTAAAATTGTTTACAACTGAAAGCAACCCAAGCCGTCCTACTGTACAAGTACTCTGACCACTCTAGTAAACAGCTTATTTAAATGAATAGAACCAGAACCAGAACCAGGCAGCTGGTATTTCACCTCCTTTTGATGTATGAATGCTAGACACAAAATGTCACATTGTCATTTCATAGCAACTATGTACGAATGTATGAGTAGTTGCTTATGTTGTAGGTTGCTTGTTGTTGAAATGAAATCAATTATTCATGCACTCAACTCTCTTTACTCTCACTTACATTCATTAACTCTTTCCTACTTCTTTTTTTGTATTTACTTTTTGTATTTTTTTTTTTGCAATAGCATTAAAGTCCTGACTAAAATTTATTAAACGCATCTAAATGTATGCAAAGTATTTTGTTTTCACTACTGTGGCCAAAGGTATGCAACAGTTTTTCCTACTGTATTTTTTGTTTTTAGCTACTGGTTAAACCAAACAAAAGCAACAACAACAAATGCTTTACACTGTCTGCTTCAATTTATTTTATGTTTTATGTGTGTATTGAAGTTTAAGCCATTTTTTAAAGCTTTTCCACCACATAATTTTTTTAAAATGATTTTCAAATAAAAATTGACAGCATAAAAGTATTAAACAATTTTTTTTTTTCTAGAGATTTAGCATAAACAGCTTTAAAAATATAAAAATATATTTAAAAAATTAATTTTAAAAAAAATTTATTAAAAAAAGTTTTAAAAATATAAAAATTTAAATAAAAAAATTTTTAACTAAAAATTTATATTTAAAAAAATTAGTTAAAAATAATAAAATGTTGTTTAAAAAAAGAAAAATTTCATACAAATTTTTTTTAAATATAAAGCAAGAAACTAAAGCATACCTTAAGGTAGTTTCAGCTTTAAAGAAGCAAAGCATATCTTACAGGTAAAAGTCTTAGTGCAATTTGCTTTATGCAGTAATAATTGAGCTAATTTGTTTGATAGCGGTATAACTCCATTTTAAAAAAAATATTTAGCGATAAATTAAAAATTAAAAAAGTGTATTTATACCACATTAAAAAAATAACAGCTCAGTTATTGTTCTGGTGAAAGTTTAATTTTTTTCAGGGGTTCAACATAAACAGCTTTAAAAATATTAAAAAAAAATAAAAACAAACTAGTAATATAAGATTTTTAACAGCAAAATGTTTTATTTAAAAAAAAAATATATTTGAAAGTAGTACAAGTATAGTAAAAAAAATTAATTAGAATTACTGCTGACTCATTTAAAAAAAAAGTGTACTTATACCACTTTCAAATATAACAGTTTACTTAAAAAAATTATGTAAATGAAAATAATAAAAAAGTAAAAAATTAAAATTTCATAAAAATTTCTATCACTTTTTTTGATTTATAAACTATAGCATACTTTAAGGTAAGAGTCTTAGTCTAATTTTTATTTTGCTGGCTAAACGGTGTTTCATTCAGCAATAGTTATTGATTTGTCTGCAGGTTTGAATTGTTTTGCTTTTTCATTTCTTCTATCAACAAAATAAAAAAATAAATCTACTTAGCTTTACTAAAAAATCAATCATCTTAACGTAAACTCTGACTTATTGTTAACATAAATTACATAGACTTCACTTTGTTACAATAGCAAAGAGCAAAAAAAGACTTATATAATCTTATTATAGCATCATATTAAGATATCATAAAATTAGTAATCATGTACAGCAATAATGGTCATAAAAAAGGAAATAAACCAGCTCTTTTCTCTCCCTTTCCTGAAGTCTAATATTTCATTTATTTTTTTTAACAGCCAAAAGATATGCTTTAGGTTTTTTATTAAATTTTGTAAATTTTATTATAGTGTTAAGGATAATTTATAGTACTGCCATTGAAATTTACTGAAAATTAATGAAATTAGCCTTTATTTTTAAAACTGGTATAAGTCTACTTTTTGAAAAAAAATATTAATGAAAGGTAATTTTTATAAGATAGTGTCTATAGCCTACTAAAATTAGCGCTAACTTATTTTTAAAAGTGGACTTAAACCACTTTCACAAATAACAGTTTTAATATTAAATTATTGAAAATTGTAAAATTAATTTTAAAAAAAATATTAATAAATCTAAAGATTTTATATACAAAAATGGTATACGATTTATTTTAATAGAAATATCTTAAGCAGAAAATCTAGCTTGATTGGCTTGCTTTTCAAAAGCCTTTCTAAATTATTTATTATTCAATGATTTGCATAAATCTTTTAGTTTTATAGCAATACAATAGCCTGAAAATCATTTTACCATTAAACATCAAAGAACTTACTCAATTCTCACACTCCCAACATTTTAACATTTTCTTTAAACAAAAAGAACAAAAAATGCGTTTAATTACACACTACAAAATACAACCCCAAAAATATGCAATGAATGTTTAGGCCATGAACCACAAACGCATTAGGCAATAGAATTTGATTTAATGGTAATGCAAAACAATGAATTTTAGCGAGAGACAGGGAGAGCACCTAAATGACTGTGCAAAGGGCAGATATGGTGTAAAAGGCTGGCTTTAAATAATGCCAATTAATTACCATCAAATGGAGAGCAATGAAATGTTAACACCAGTAAATGAGTGGACCCTGAATGCCACAAATAAAATTAGCTGTAATAAATTAAAGCCTAAACAAATCTAGTTTGTTTAAAAACAAAATTAATTTATTTTACAGAAATTTGTTTGGAGTTTTTTTTTTTTTTTTTGTAAAAAATGTTAATAAATTACCAACGAAATCTAACACTTTACACTTGATTGTGCTCAAATTGAATTTGATAAGCAAGCAGACACACTATATCTGTGGCATCTTCAAAGTTTTGTAAATAATTCAAGTATAACTCAAAGTATAACACATTTTCTTAACTAACTATAATGCTACAACACTTTAAGCTTTTGCTTTCCTTCTTTTTATCTTTGGTTTTTCGAAAAGGTAGTCTGTTGCCGTTTGCTATTGTTCATGTGCTCTCAACCTTAAACAAATAATAAAAAAAAGACAAACTCTTCATTTGGCCACTTATGGCATTGTTTCAATGGCTAGACATCATGTCTAGTTGTTGCTTGTCAATATATGTTCAACATGATTTCATCATTTGCCATAAAACATTATCTATTTTATCATTGTCATGCTACATACTACGGTGTTTTAGCTAACCTTGATGCTGCTGGGGTCATTTACTCAACAGCAACAACAACCTGTACGAAAGAGAAATTTATTTGTTTAAAGTCTGTAAAAGGTTCAAACAGTCAAATGAAATAATTAATAAAAAAAAAACCATTAAACAGAAAATAAAATAAAGTATACCTAAAGGCTTAAAACAATTATTAAAATTTTAAAGCCTAAATTAAGGGATTTTTATAAAATATGTGAAAATTCTTAAAAAATTAAGAAAATAATTAAAAAAAAAAACTAAAGTATACTTGAAGGCTTCGAATAATTTTTAAATTTTAAAGCCTAAATTAAGATATTTTTACAGAATTTGTGAAAATATTAATAAAATGAAGCAAAAAAAATAGAAAAAAGGAAGCATACTTAAAGGCTTAAAATAAAAATTTAAATACATTAAAGGATTTTTATAAAATATTCAAAATTTGCAAGAAATTTAGAAAATAAATTAGAAAAAAAACTAAAGTATACTTAAAGGCTTCAAATAATTATTAAATTTTAAAGCCTCAATTAAGGGATTTTTATAGAATAAAAAGGAATTTTTATAGAAAAAAAACTAAAGTATGCTTGAAGGCTTCAAATAATTATTAAATTTTAAAGCCTCAATTAAGGGATTTTTATAAAATATTCAAAATTTGTATGAAATTAAGCAAATAAAATAAAAAAAAGAAAGCATACCTAAAGGCTTCAAATAATTATTTAAATTTTAAAGATTCAATTAAGGGATTTTTATAGAATATTTGAAAATATTTATAAAATTAAGCAAATAAAATAGAAAAAAGAAAGCATAATTAAAGACTTAAAATAAAAATTAAAGTACTTCAATAAAAGGATTTTTATAAAATATTTCAAAATTCGTATGAAATAAAGAAATTAAAATAGAAAAAAAAACTAAAGGCTTAAAATATTTATTACAATTTTAAAAGCTAACTTCAGGAATATTTATAAAATATGTGACAATTCTTCTATATTAAAAAAAAATTCTTTAAAATATCATACGCAAATATTTTTTTTTTATATTTAAAACCCAAAAAAAGAGAAATTACTTAAAAGGAAATACTTTTGCTTAAACGAAATTTTGCTGCATGAAATTCTAAACCATAAATTGTTTTTTTTTATGTTAGTTTTAAATAACCAGGCACTTAGTTTTTATAACCAAAAGCTTTGCCAGCCAGCCAGTCAGTTATACCATAAAACCAGTTCAATTTAAATTAATGTTGTGCATTTTACTTCTTAAAACTCCTCTGCACTTGGAAAAGTTTTAACATAAAGAAACCTATTAAACGTAGTGTATCTAAAGTATGTGTTTATATTTTGATGGTAAATGAAACAAATTTCATCTCTCTTCTAATTACCAGTTTGATATTTATTATCCACTTGACTCAACTGTTAATATTTCTATCACTATCTCCCTCTCTTAAAGCTGCAGTTTCCAAAAGCATATTCAAAAATAACATGAAAAAATCTCTAAAATTTTATCACTCCATTAAAAAGGTAGATAAAAATATTTAGAAAAAAAAGGAAACACAAAACGCCAAAAACTAGACAAGCATGCAACTATAATTTAGAGTGGCAGCTAAGATTTCATGTGTGCACGTTTAAAAACTACAACCAGGCAGATTTAATATGAACAATAACAGCAACGGCAGCTTCCTCCTAAAAAAGCAAATAGATACGACGGCAAAAATAAATACCAACAAAAGCTTATAAACAAACAAACATTGATAGTTTGCTGCCTTAACATGTCAATTCTATTTTTTCTCTTTTTTTTTTTTGAGTATATGACTACATAAGCTAAACATATTCAACGTATTTTACTGTCGCTGTAAAACCATGTTCTAAGTTTGTCAACGTTAAAGTCCACCACTAGCTGAAAATAGTGTTATTTAGCTTTTAAGTATTATCCTGCAAAAATTCAAAACACACTGCATACTCGCATTTTGTATTGAGCCATAAAGTATGCAACGTGTAACGGTTATATAAAACCCCAATATAAATGTTGCATATGGCTAAGGCTTCTTACTTTTTTGTGTTCCACCTTCTTGCGTTGTTGTTTTTAAGCAACACACACTAACGGACACAGTTAACTAACTGCTCTAGATATGCAGTCCAGTTATTTAGAAAATATTTAGAAACAAGTTCACATACACACACGTACACTCATGTATATACGTGTATTTCTTTCTATATGCGAGGTTTTAAAATTCAGGCTACTGACTGCTGGCTGGCTTATGATGTTTGATGCTGGCTTATTTTGCAAAATGTGACACAATCAGGATTTTTACATCATACCTGTATCTACTACTTTCTGCTTCAGCCTTCACTTGTATTTTAGCTTTGGTTGACCATAGCCAATTTAAAGTTTAATTTTGCCATGCACAGTTTCAGTTGATTTTTGTTTTTTTTTTAAGTTTCTGTTTCTAATAAAGCATATTTTGCATTTTTAGTGTAAAACTGATAAAAGGCTAACTTGATTAATAAAATAATATAAATTACATTTGACTTCGATTATTAGTTATTTTTTTATTTTATTTTTATTGCATAAAACACAATTACATAAATAATATTGGTTTTTAAACCAGGACCGAATTCGGAGTTTTTCGTTAACTAATAACCATAGTTTTTTAATGCCATAAAGTATGCAATCAACTAAATTTATTATCTGTAATTAGCAAATAACTGAGATTTTTTAATAAAAAAAATGTGTGTAATGAAAATTTTTATGTTTTTCGAGTAAATGTTTTAATTAAATAATTTATTCGGGTAAATTTTTCACTTGAAAATTTTTACTAGAATATTTTTTTTTTTTTTTTTTTTTTTTTTAATTAAAAAATTTTTAATCGTTGTTTAATCGTATTAAAACTAACGAATAAAACTATGCTTCGAATAAAAACAACTAGTAAAAAATTTACTCGAATTAAAACTACGATTAAAAATTTTATTCAAATAAAACTTTTCGCCCTAAAATTTTTTTTTTTTCAGTTTTAATTTTGTTTATTTCTTATTTTTATTCGACTAAAAGCTGAAATAAAATTTTTAGTCGAGTAAATTTTTATTCAAATAAAATTTTTATTTGTTATTTTAATTCGAAATTTTTTTTTAATTTTTTCGAATTATTTATTGAATTAAATTTTTTTAGGGGCTTATTTTTTTAAAGTATAATTTTTATTCGCATAAATATTTTTTTATTCATTATTTTAATTCGAGTAATTGTTTTATTCGTTATTTGTTCTTATTTAATTCCTTGCAATAAAATTTAAATGTCAGTCATGTAAAATTAAAAAAGAAAAAACATTCCCTCATACGCTTTTATATTAAATTTTCTTTCTGTATGTCTTGTTTATGACATTTATGTAAAATAAAGTTTAAGGAAACCCTTTCCTTTGTATTTCTCACTTTTTTATACTTTTCCAGGAACTTTTTTTTAGCAACACAAACACAGAACAATATTTATGTGACACAAGATAAAGTGGACCTTGGGGCAATTTTAAAGTTTTTTTTCGATCAATATTTATTTTGTGTATGTGTGTAAATGAGTTTTGTTTGTAACAGTGAGGGAAAATTTGTGTATCCTTTTGTTTTAACAGTTGAGCTGCCAAAATATTTATTTTTATTTATGACTGTTTGTGTAAAATTTAAAAAAAAATAAAAAAGTATTTCAGCATCAAGTGATCATGTGTGTATAGGGAAATCACACACATACTACTACATACATGAATTGCTTTAAATGTGTTTGAGTGTTTAAGCTGGTAGTCGTTAGTCGTATGTAAATTTTGTTAAATAATAAATAAAAAGAAATGTGTCTGCTGCAACAGTTAAAATATTTATTTTTATGATTATTGTCAAATGATGAAGGTTAAAATAATGTCTGTGTGTGTGTTAAAATATTTCAGCAAGTTGAAAGTATCAGCACAGTTTGGTGAAAAAGTCACAAAAAGTGAGTGGTTTTATTTAGTGGTTGTTAACGCAACTAATAAAATAGAAAAAAAAATTTGTTTTGGTATTTTGAGGGCTGTCTTGTCTGTCTCTCTCTCTTTCTTTCTCATTACCAACTATTTATATGACACTTTTATGCTTTGCCATTTTAGTGTCTAGTTGAGGCTCATAAATTTAATACTCGTATCATGTGCTAAATTTTAATTTAGAAAATTTATCTAGTATCTAAAGTAATAAAATTGTCTAACAATATTAACAACAATAGGATTATTAATGGGATGGAAAAATGAGTTTAAATATTTTTTTTTTATTATTTTTTTGTTTTATTAAAAATCTTTCAAAGCTTTATCCAGCTATTACCATTTTGCCGGTATTGATATAAAAAACATCGCTATGAAACTTATTTTATAATATTTTCTTTTTATAAATTAAAAAAAAAAAAAAAAACAGCAACTATTTTTTATAACAATATTTCCT
Source organism: Thelaira solivaga (assembly GCA_947397855.1). Lineage (NCBI taxonomy): Eukaryota > Metazoa > Arthropoda > Insecta > Diptera > Tachinidae > Thelaira > Thelaira solivaga. The sequence continues at coordinate 76,984,149 of OX377611.1, read as the reverse complement.
TTCAAGTTTAAACACAGTAAAGCTCTCAATAAATACTGCAAGTCTGCTGTCATAGTTACCCACTTAAAATCGAGAGTGAGTGTGTGTCTTATTGCTTTCAAATTGAAGTCTCACAAACAACAAAGAAAGTACAAGGAATTAAATTTCACCTCACCAAGTAAAAGCATAAATAAGCAACAAATTGTATCATTTAATAAGGAAATAGTTAAATAAATATAAAAGCAAAAAATAGCTTTAATGTAAAAGAAAGCCTTTCAAGCTTAAGTAGACATTAAAGAAGACCTTATTATTTCATGAGCGAATTGTGTGCATACTCCTGCTAAACTCATTTTCAAACTGTTGACGCTGCTACTGAGTAGACTTCACATGCCCTACGAATAAATATTATTTATTGGAGCTTCATTTGTTTAGCAGCTAAAATATTATTTAAGGACTATTGATTTGTTAAGTCTTCATTTTTATTATTAAGATTTCTAGTTAATAAAAGGGAAATTTTATTTTTAGTTAAATAAAATTTAATTAGTTTCCCTTAGATTCAATTACAAGCAGCAAACATAAGCTGATTAATGACAAAGAATACAAAACATAAAAAAAATACTAGATATAAAGAGCTTATAGTAAGAAAATTATGAATCAAAAGGAAATTAATTGTTTTCTACATAAGGGAAAGCAAGTGCCCCTATAGACTATTTGGTAGTGTTAGTAACCTATCAATCTGGGGGTTTCAGGCTCGATTCCTACTGAGAGCTTTCTGCAGACAAGCAAAAAAAAACTTTTTAAAAGAATAATTAGTTACTAAATATTTTCACAAGCCCTCTTGAAATACCAAATCGAAATATCAAAAGTCAAAAGGCTGAAAATGCCTTATATTTATTAATGCAAACAAAAAATGTTTTCAATTAATATTTACACTCGTATTGTGCGTCAATTTTTATTAAGTAAAAAAAAAAAATAAATTAATTAAAAAATAAATTAATTTAAAAAAAATTAATTAAAAAAAATTAAACAAATTAAAAAATATAAAAAAATAAAATAAAAAAAATAAATAAAAATAAAAAAATTAATTAAAAAATGAAAAAAAAATTAAATAAAAATAATAAAAAAATATAAAAAAAAATTAAATAAAAAATAAAAAAATTAAATAAAAAATAAATAAATTAAAAAAATAAATAAATTAAAAAAAATTAAACAAATTAAAAAATTAAATAAAAATTAAAAAAAATTAATAAAAGAAATAAAAAAAAATTTTATAAAAGAAATAAAAAAAATTTAATAAAAAAATGCAAATAAAAAAAGTTTTCAATTAATATAATATTTACACTACAAGTGTCAATTTTTATTATGTAAACAAATTAATTAAAAAAATTAAATAAAAATAAAAAAAATTATATAAAAATAAAAAAATTAAATTAAAAAATATTAAATAAAATAACAAAAAAAAATAAAACTAAAATAAAATAAAAAAATAAAACTAAAATAAAATAAAAAAATTAAAAAATAAAAAAATAAATAAAATTAAAAAAATTAAATAAAAGTAAAAAAAATTTAATAAAAAAAAATTAAAAATTAAATAAAAAAATTAATAAAAAACTAAATAAAAAAAAATAATTAATAAAAAACTAAATAAAAAATTAAATAAAGCATAAATAAATTTAACTTGAATGATGGAAATGAATAAATAAAAACGCACTTTCACATGCCGTAAACTGATTGTGCTTGAAAAATAATTTCCATAAAATATTTTCGAAAAAAAAGGAAAAATTTTAAATACACGCCAGGCATGTGTATTCAAAGTAATGCGAGGAGGAGTATAAAATATTTTATTTATTACAACAAACCAAACAGATCATGTTGCAGTTGCTCATGGTTTCCTTTTTTTTGTCATTTTTGCTACGTGCATAAATTTTTATCATTAACTTTATTTTTAATTAAATTAAAAGTAAATAAATAAGAATGAATAGTTGATTACATCAAATTATAAAAGGTTTTTAACAATATTAGAGTTTAAAATATGAACTTTGAAAATATTCTTTTTAGGCCAAAAAATTAAAAAAAAAATTTTTTTAATTAAATTTTCTGCTATTGATTTTTTGTTTAATTTTTTTTTAAGAAGTCGTTTAAATGTGGAAATTTCAACTTTATATTGTGCGTTTCGTTTCATAATTATTGTTTTCACATTTTTTTTTATTTTCATTTACACATTTTTGTGTGTTTTTCCAAGATATTAATTTCATTTTTAAAGTCATGTAGAGGGGTTTTCAATTAGGAAACAAATTACAATCGAAATTTTATTGAAATTGATATCTAGTTAGCGAATGATAACTCAAAACATAGGGAGCCAGTTTTTCAAGCGGCAATGATTGAGTGGTTTTTGTTAGCTTGCGTTTGGTATACAAATAGAGAGTCTGATAGTTGAAGTGAATAGATAGTGAGTCGCTTTTTCAAAAGAAAATGAGTGACTGGTTTTTGTTGGTAAAAAAAACATAATTTGAAAATTTCTAAAATTGTTTTATCAACAATTAAGTAACAACCAAATTCTTTTTGAAAAACCCTTTAAATTTTTATATACCAACTGCCATGCAGTCTATTTATTTATATACTTCTGGCTCAGTTACTGATTTGTGTTTTCTTTCACTACATTGACTTTATTTTTTAATATCTGCACACACACACAAACAACAGATTGTACGTACTTGTACACCTACAACTGACAGCGTAGCTGATGCTGTTGATGATGATGATTTTATTAAATTTTATTTACCAGATTTTGTACTTAAACAACATTTTTCTGTAGCCAACGTTCAGGTGTTTTATGGCTATAAACACATGTTAACTGTAACTGTAGATAAAGTTAATGAAATCTACGTTTTTTTATAGCATTAAAAACGAAAAAAAATTCCTGTAGATAAACAAACGTCAATTGATTGTGTTACTTAAAAAAAAAATGAGAATGAAATTAAAAAAATTTTTAAGTTTTTTTTTTAGCTTGAAACCAAAAAAATATTTTTGTCTAAATGCAATTCAGTGATTAATCATGAAAATCTATATAAATAAAATCCATTTTCTATTTGTAAGTTTGTTTGTTCTCTTTAAAAAATTTTATTTTGCAACGAATTTGTCTGAAATTTTACAACTACAATCTCTATACCCTAAGAAAGGCCATGCCCATTTTTACCCCCAGCATAGAATTTAAATGAAAATGGAAAAAAAATGTGAAAACAAAAAATAAATGAAACGAAACGCACAAAATAAAGTTAAAATTTCATCATTTAAACGACTTTTTTATTAAAAAAAATTAAACAAAAATTCAATAGCAGAAAAAGAAAATTATTTATAAAAATCCCTGGAGTAAAGAGAAAATGAAAACTTTTGTGACGTTTACAGCAAATGTAAAATCCTATCAACAAAAATATAAATTATGTTTTTCTTAAATATTTTTTAGAAGACGGCTATAAACAGCAATACAATTTAAGACTTGAAATGAAAAAATTTTTAGCAACTCCCACTCAACTTTATAAAAAATTAAAAACAAAATTCCTTTAATTGCTGGAGGACAACAAACAAATAAATTTTTAATTTAAAAAAAAAAATTTCTTTTGGCTTTCATTAAAATAAGCTTGTTTTCAATAACCACATTCATTTATCAACACACTAGTAGGATTGTTTGCTTTCCATTTTTAAACAATTTTATCTGCAGCGATTGTAGATTGTACGAGTATCCTGCTTTCGAAGCGTCTGCTCGTGCATATTTTATTTTATAAAATTTTGGGCATGAATTTTAAAATTAATTTTGAAATCACAACCAAAACTACCTACATACAGAAAATAATTAAATAAACTTCATCCAGGATTTTACTTTCCTGTATTTGCAAACAGTCAATTATTTACTTTACTGCCGGCCACACAGAAAATAAATAGACAATCATTATGAGTTAGACTTGTCTATAAACAACAGCAACAACTACAACAATTGCTCTAAATTAAAAGTAAAATCTGTTAAATATTACATTAATATTATTAAATGGCTGACAGTGGTAAATACTGGTTGACCAGCTCCCTCAACTCTCACAAATTTCGTTTTTAAATAATTCAATTTTTTTTTTTTGCTTTCATAAAATACCTTCGTAATGAGACATTTCATTGATTACGCTTTAAATAAATATTTTAAAATATTTAAAATAAATAAAAAATGAATTTTAAAAATTTAAGAAATTAAGGGAATTTCGCAAAGAGAAATGCTTTTTAATAATCACACAGTGAGTATAAATCAATGAAATAATTTATTTAATTCAATGAAATATTTAATTGATCCAATTAAATAATTTAATTAATCCAATGAAAAAATTTTATTAATTTATGGAATAATTCATTTAATAATTTAATTAATACAATTAAATAATTTAATTACTTTGAAGAAAATATTAAATTAATTCAATGTAATAATTTAATTAATTTAATGAAATAATTTAATTAATTCATTTAACAATTTAATTAATAGAATACCATTAATTAATTTAATTACTTCGAAGAAAATATTAAATTAATTCAATGAAATAATTTAATTAATTAATTTAAATTATTTAATTAATTCAATTAAATAATTTAATTAAATCATTTAACAATTTAATTAATATAATACAATTAAATAATTTAATTACTTCGATGAAAATATTAAATTAATTCAATTAAATAATTTAATTAATTCAATTAAATAATTTAATTAATTCAATTAAATAATTTAATTAATTCAATTAAATAATTTCATTAGTTTAACGAAACAATTAAATTAATTCAAGGAAATGTTTCATTAATCTAATCAAATAATCAATTTAATTGAATAAATTAAGTATTTTATTAGTCTAATGAAATGTGTCACGCATGAAAAATACTACATATGGGCTCATTTTAGTTGCATTTTATTGCAGACTAAAATTTAAAATTTTCTTTATGGTAAATTTTTAATTAATTTTTGAAAAAAATATGTTTTTAGAAACAAATATTTTTGAGAAAGCAAATTTTTCCACTGACCTGTTTTATAGTTGATAATCTCGTCAACGGCGAAAATGATGCTAAGCTGCGATGTATTGCTTGATTCTTGTAGATTTTTTTAACACTATTTTTAACATTCACTGTAGTTCAAATTGTGATGGGGATGTACCACCTTGAAACCTTTCGGTAATCACAATTTTGCAGTTTATTTAGTGGGTTTGAGTTTATTGATACCCGGCACTCTCGTCATAATCATTAGCGAACACGAATTTATAAATGTTTACACACTTTTGCTTTGATAAAACACTGTAGTTCGAATTGTGACGGGGACGTACCACCTTGAAACCTTTCGGTAATCACAATATTTCAATTTATTTATTTTATTTATGAGCAAAATATTTCCAAATCACGATCATAAAAACCTAAAAAGAAACAAAATAAATTAAATATTTTAAAATAAGGATGTATGTAATGCTTAAAATTATAGCAAAATTAAGATTTTTATATGAGCTTAAAAAAATAATATTCTGGAAAAAAAGTTATTTTTGACAAAACAAACAATCTGTTTCATTATTTTAATACCCTCATAAAAAAACTAAAAGAATAAAATATTTAATTTTATTATTAAATTTAATTAAATTAAGTTCTTTTCTTTAGCTTGACAAAATTAAATAAATAATTTTCATTATAAAATACCATGAATCCTTGCAAACCCTTTTCATATCATTAACGCTTTGACAATAAAAGCACATAAACGCTTAAACAGATCAGAGAATCCATTTTAAGAAGAAAAGCAGCAACAAAAAAGAAAAGAAATAAAATGTATTTTTCTAATTACATTTCAAATTTATGTCACGAATTCGTAGAAATTTTTTCGAGACACTGAATAAACTTTATCCTGTACAAATATTCACTTATACAATGTAAAGTCCACACACGCACACACGCTCGCAAAGAAAGAAGTTGACTTTGCGAAACAAAAGAAATCCGGGCTAAGGGGGTGAGTAGTGGATTAAAGAAAATGACAAAACAAAATAAACTTTTTAAATAGACAAAAAAAAACAATAAAAAAGGACAATCTAATACATCTTTGTTTTTATTAAAGCAGTTTAATAATTTAATAAAAAGAAAAATAAAAAATTTTCAAAAATCTGCGTTTCCACTTAAATGCTTAAAGTTCACCAGGAGAAGAAAGTGATTTCTTTAAATTTTCAAATTAATTATTTTTTTTATCCAATTCATTTCGCGTCAGTCTTTCAGTCTCATGCAAAATAAAATTAAAAAATGTTGTTCATTAAACTAATGAAAAATGTCATTCATTTAATGAAATATTGTCATTAGGCTAATGAAATGTTTCATTAATTCAATGGTATTATCATTAATTTAATGAAATATTCATTAATTTAATTAAATATATCATTGAATCAATGCAATTTTGTTATTTGCTCAAGGAAATATTTCAATAATTTAATGAAATATTCATTAATTTAATTAAAGATTTCATTAATTTTATGAAATATTTATATTTCATTGAAGCAATAAAATATTATCATCGGTCATTAGATAAATGAAATCAAATGAATCAATGCAATTTTGTTATTAGGCTAATAAAATATTTTAATTAATTCAATGAAATAATTTAATTAACTCAATGAAATAATTTCATTAATTCAATGAAATAATTTCATTAATTCAATGAAATAATTTAATTAGTCCAATGAAATGTTTCATTAATCTAATGAAATAATGGCAGGCATGAAAAATACTGAATAGGGCTAATTTTAGTTACTAATGAAATATTACATTGAATCAATGAAATTGGTTGTAAATTATTCTTTCAGTGTATTTTGCACGTTTTGTTTTTTTGTAAACTTTTTTTTTTTTAATTTTTTTGCCATGTCTGGGTTGTAATTTCATTCTCAAGTCGAGGTTATTTTGTATTTTATTAAAACTAATATAACCCACAATTACATTTAAGTAGTTTTTGTTAAATAAATTTCAAAATTTCAAAAGTTTGCTTGCCACTACAACAACAACAACAACAAAGATTTAAGTTGAACTTTAAAGTTGTTACAGAAAACTATAAGCAACTGTAAACATTGAAATGGAGCAGTCTAGCCTTAATTCGTTGCTTGTAACTTCCTGCCAAAAAAAAAAAGAACAAACCTACTAAGCACACGCTTTTTGTTACGCAGCTGAGTGAGTTTAGTTTACTTGGGCTTGAATTCTTTTTTTGCCACAGAAATTTTACTAACACACAACCTTTACAACTCTATAGCACGGCCTTTGAATTCCAAGAGTCTAATGCAACATCTCTCATGACTTGTTGTTGCTACAAAAAGAAACACAATAAAAGTGTGTTTCATTCATGTTCTTAAATACCTACAGCTGCTTATTATGTGCTTGACATAAAGTAACAAACAACTTTACAAAACTAGTTATCAAACCCAACTCCAGATATCAAAAAAAGAAGCTACACACCCCAACCCTTTGAGAAAGTAAATTTGTGTGTAAGCGATTTCGCCTGCATTTCCCTGATTATACTTGGTAGTATGAGTGTGTTGTTCGTCTCTATTACAGCCCTTTGGCTAAAATTAATGAGGTGATAGATTCTTATTTAAATAAAAAACGTTAAAAAAAAATAGTAAACGTAAGATATGTAATTCCAAAAAAAAAAGTGGCACTAGTAAATTGGGGTTAAGAGAGCAGGTAGGGAAGAGCGTAATAAAACTTACTTTTCATTGTTCTAAACTACAAAATGTCAGACAAATTTATTTCGAAAAATTCTTTTATGTCTTTGAAAGGGTGTTTATGGTTGAGGTTGATGTTGGCTGCTGTTTAAATTTATTTTTAACTGAAATTTGTGTGACTTTTTGATAATATATTCACTTTTAATTTGGTTTTTAAAATGAATTTAGAATTTAAATTTGTGAAAGGGAACAACAAACACACTCACACTTACAAGACTGAATGCATTTTTTTTTAAGTAAAAACATTACAATTTCCACAATTTTAAAAATAATTCCAATTCAAATTAAATTTTCTAAGCACTTTGGAAGGTAAACTGTCTTAAATATAATATTTTTCATTTCTACTAAAAAATCAAGAGTGCAGCAACTGTAAGACGGAAGAAGAAATTAAGTTGGTCCTTATTAAATAAAATAAAAAATTATTATGTAAAAATTATTTTATATTTTAATATAATATTTTTTTATATAAATTTTTTTTAATATAAAATTTTTTTTTCATTTTTTTTTAATATAAAATTTATAAAAAATATTTTTTTATTTAAAATTTATTAAATTTTTTTATTTAATTTTTTTTATATCTGTAATTTTTTTTTTATTAAAATAAAAAAAATTTTGTAAAAAATATTTTTAATCAAAATTATTTATATAAAAATTTTTTATACAAAGTTTTTACATAATTCATTTACCCTAAAAACTTTTTTTATATAAACTTTTATATACAAAATTTTTTTTATTTGATGTTTATTTTTTCCTTTGTATAAAATACTTTTAATAAAAAAAATATGTTTTTATAAAAAAATTTTTATTTAAAATTTTTTGTTTAAAAATTATTTTTACACAATTTTTTTAAGCAAAATTTTTTTTATAAAAATATTTTAACTATAAATTTTTTATAAAAAATTTTTTATATAAACTTTTTTATTTTATTTTTACACAAAAGTTTTTTTTATAAAAATATTTTTTTTTCTTACAAATTTTTTAATTATTATATGATTTTAATTATATTTTTTAATAAAATTTTTTACCCAAAATTTATTTATTTTTTTTTTAAACAAGAAAATGATTTATATAAAAAAATTTTTTTAAATTTTAAATAAAATAAATTTATATTAAAAAATTTATATATAATAAAAAATATTTTATAATTAAAAATATTTCATAAAAAAAATTTATAAGTTTTATATAAAAAATTTATAAGTTTTATATAAAAAATTTATAAGTTTTATATAAAAAATTTATACAAAAAAATGTAAATATATTAAAAAAATTTTAATTATAAGCTTTTGTGTTAAAGAATTGTGTAAAAGTTTTGAATAAAAATATATATAATATAAAATTTATTTCAAATAATTTCAAGTAAAACTAAAATTTTCTTTTAAAAAAAAATTATATAAAATAATTTTGTAGAAAAAAAAGTTGTACAAAAAATTTTTGAATAAAAAAATTTATATAAAATATATAAAAAAAATTTATATAAAAAGTTTTATAACAAATTTTATATAAAATTATTATTAGGTTAACCTTTTATATAATTTTTTTTTTTTTTTCAAAATTTGTTTGTACATTTTTAAAAAAAAAATTTTAAATACAATTTTTCTTTTACTTAATACAATAATTTTTTTATTAAAACTTTTTAAAAATGTTTTTTTTTTTACAAAAAAATTTTTATTTTTAATTTTTTGGGAAGACAATAAAAGGACATTAACTAAGAACTATTTTTGAGGTGATTGTCCAAGCTGAGCACAGCAAAGTTATTGTGAATGTTTGAAATAAATTAAGTATGTTTGACTCGAATAAATTTAGCAAGGATATGCAGGATTTTATAGCAACAAAAAAGACAAATTTTGTCTGAAAACAATTTTTAAATTATGTAAAAAAATTTATGGCTTACAGTTATAAATTCGAAATTTATTATTTCGAACAGAAAAATTTTTTTGTGTCTATAAAAGCAGCATTTCAAGCAAAAACCAGTATTCGGTAAAAACCGTTTCACTTTTATATGAATTTCAATTGCGAACTAACTACGAATATAATTTCGAATATTTTGTAACAACGAATAAATAACTTTTCGTTTATAGTTATCCTTAAAAAAATTTTTCGAGTATTAAAAGAATTATAAATTGCAGGCATAAGGGTTCATGACCACAATTGCTTAAATAAGGAAAAACTTACAGAATTGTTTGCTTTGTAAAATGGCATTACAAAAAAATAAAAGCTTTTTTTTGAGAAGTAAAATATTTTATAAATTTTTTCCCAAATTCTTCTTTGCCCACGAAATATCAAACTGTATTTAAAAAAATTTTTTAAGCAAATTAAAACATTTTTCAATTTTAATACTAAAGAATACGAAAGAAAAGCAAATTTATTTAGTAATCATGCTAAGAAATTAACGCTTGCTTGCACTGACATGATCACGTGCTTAAGCAGGCATTAATTATGCAATTTTATATGTATGATATTTTTATCAGTTAATTTTACAGTTTGCAGTAGACTATTAAATAATTTAGACTTTAGTTTCAGGTGTCACATTAAAATTATTTTTAATTTCTTTTTGAATATTAAATTTTCGCTTCACTGTTTAAGTGTTACTAATGCAGGAACACTGTATTAAATTATGCACTCTCTTTGCCACTGACCAAGTGAATGTCAGTAAAGAGCGTATGAAATATTTTTGTAAATAAAAAAAAAAAAAGCAAAAACAGAAGCTTCAAATAAATACGTAAATTTTCTTTGTCTCCGTATTCTTCTTTAATAATTGACACTCATTTTTAATTCTTTCAAGCTGTTTTAATTAAAAGACGCATTTTATTAGTTTTGCAATGATTGCATTTCTGGTTTTTGTTGGCTGGTATTGTAGTGATTTTTTTTTTTTATGTTTAATAACAGTTCAACGGTAGTATTGAAAATGAAATGCTGTTTTTTCTAAAACATGCCAATGCAAGCTCACTGCGTAACAACATCTAAAATATAATTAATAGTATTTTCCATTGAATTATTTTATTTTAAATTTTCAAGTCATTGAACTTGATTTTAATTTTTAAAATAAGCAAGTATTTCTATATTTGTTAGAGAATTTAATATTTAAATTTTTAATTTATTTACTGCTATGTACTATGTATGTATGTATACATAAGAATGTGTGAATATGCGTTTTTTACAAACAAGAAAAAAACTTTTTAAAAGTAAAACGTATATTTTAACTTGTACTTTTTTTATTATTTAAATCTTCCTTATTTATCAAACAAACCCACTTTTTATTTCAATCGCTTAATGGGAATCTTCCCCATATGGCTGAATAACAAAGAACGAATTGTGAATTGTGTGCGTGTTTTGAATATTTATCCACTGCACATATTGTAAGTACGTACTTAAATGATTTATTACACACAAATACATTTGAAAAAAAAAATAAATAAACTTTTTTTCAAATACAGATTTAATAAAATAATTATTGTGTGTGAAATTAATTACATTAAATATTAACCGACTCACCAAGAATCACTGAATCGGAAAATGTTTTTTAAACAGAAAAAAAATCTTACTAAGATTAGGATTAAGTCAAGCATTTAATTTTTATTGCATACGAGGTGTGTTAGAAAGAAATAATGCGAGGCTCCATATTACGAGAGCTAGTCTAGAAATTTTATATGTATAAAAACTACTAGAAACAGGAAATAGCACAAAAGCTCAAAACATGGTAGAATTAGGAAAAAAACAAAGGTTTTTTATTGAAAATCCCAGTAAATAAATTTTTTACATAAAAAATATTTAAATTTCATTAAAATTGCTTAATTGACATTTTTATTTCAGAAAATCCCCTAATTTTAGAATTATTTTATGCTCAGTGGCATCACTAAAATTAATTTTTCTAATAAAATTTGTAAAATTTTCGTGTTTGCTTATTTTATTATTTACTTTTTAATAATTTTTATTTAACTACAATTTATAAGTGCCCCTCATTCATACCCATTTTTGAGATTTTTTCACATACCTACTTTGGGAATTCATAGTCTTTTTGAACATAAAAAATGAAGAGATGATATTTAAAAGACATACAACAAAATTTTAAATAAATTAAAAATGGTTGTATATTTAACAACTTTTATATAAAAAAAAAAACCAAAAAAATTTTATTAAGATTGTGTTTATATATAAGAAAAATTGCCACTAAATATTTTATAAAGTGGACTTATACTACTTTCATATATAACACTTCATTTATGACTTAGGAAAATAAATGGTAAATTTTTGTCTTACCCAAAAACACTTTACTTTTACTGGAAGCAAAAGGAAAAACACTTTTTTCTTGTAAAAATTAATTCAAATTTCATTACTGTTTACAGAAATAATTTTATTAGTCATTTTCTAACAAGGCGGTTGAAATTATAAATCAAACTTATCACAATTTTTCTTACCGAAACGATTTGCTCAAAAACTCACGCATAACTGAACAACTAAAACAAAAAAATTTTAACAATTTTAGGAAGCTAGTTCAAATCAATGCATTTTAAATGTAAATAAAGAAAACACAAGCAAACAAAAGAGCATAACTATTAACGGCACTTGAAATGAATGCCTCTAATTTCTTCTTATTTAAAAAAAAAAAAAAAACACAACAAGAGCATAAAGGGGAGAGAGAAATTTTGTTATGATTTGGTTTTTAGAGCTGCAAATTAAATGACTGAAATTATTGTTTTGCTTTTTTTTAATATTCGCCTAAAACCGTTAAGTGATGTTAATTGAATATTATAATTGCTTAGCTTAACTTGAAAGCAAAAAGTATTTGTTTTTTATTTATTTTTATTTAAATAAACTTTACCTTGCAATTATAATTAATACGTTTTGATAAGTTTTTTTTTTAATTTTACTAAAAGTATTACACAATTTTTTTATGTTTTAAACTAAATGCTAAAAAGTTAAAAAAAACTTCAACTTAAAAAATAACTTAAGTAAGCAGTCCATTGTATTTAAACACAAATTATAGCATTTGCGAAAAGTTAGTAGCCTTCGATTTCCCGGCAAACACCATAGCTGTCGCGTCTTTTGCCTGGAGCACAACGTTCTATGCCATCGCTGAGTAAAGCTTTGGCCTCATCTTCCAACAGTATATCATCATTGAAAGCCAAATCTAAGTCATCTTCCAAAGGTAAATGAGCAGGCGGTATAATAATTTCACCATATGACAAATCTGCATCCAAGGATTGCTTGCTGTCTAACTCATCCGTCAAAGAGTTGGCGGCAGAAGCGCTTTTTGGGTTAAAATTACGTGCTGAATGATAAGTAAATTGAGGCACATCTAAAGGTGGATATAATTGGGCAGCTCCCATGGAGAGTTCTGAGCGATAAACAGGCACATGTTGACGCCTAAATGTTGACGATTGAGTACCTAAACGATTGGAAGAGGTAACACGGTTTGAATCCAAAAAATTGTCACCTCTTATGTAGCGAGCAAAGCGATAGAAGCCAGAGTTTTGAGAAGGAGTAGATTCTAGGGCAAAGAATAAAGATGAATTAAATAAAGCCAAGGAAAGGAAAAAAATTTTATTTTATACCGGCATTATGTGGCACTCCAGTTTCCGAGGGCGGCAACAAAGAAGATTCAGCTTCCAAGTGATAGGGCTTCATAAGGTGCTGGTAGGCCAGAGGATAAGAAGGTGGCAAAACATCTACCTGTCGATCGGGATTCAAGCGCGGCTGTACATCTTCTTCATTTAAAGAGGTTATATCCACATGATAAGGAGTACGGCCGTCTATAAAATCGCCTGCTCTAGAAGAGCCACCATGTAACTGCTCATTTGTGCGTAAATAATGTTTTAAAGAATCTGGCTTTAAAACGTTGGTTGTAGAATAATGTTTCTTTTTACCCTTGGCGGTTTGGTAAGTGCGACGCAGAGAAGATTTTGTTAACAAATCCAATAGGCCCATACCCTCCGTGGGTCCTGGCGGTATTAAAACAATCATAAAGTTATCCAAATCAGCACGTATATTATATTGACCTTCTTGACGTTGATCATAGGTAATGACCCGATGATTGGGTAAGTTTGGCAAGTCAACCTCTTCCAAAATTGGCGGCAAGGATACCGGCAATTCGGACACAACTTCTACTAAATTCGATTGGCTTGAAGTGGCAGCTGCTGTTGAAGAGGAAGAACTAGACGGCTCCTCCGTTGTCGTAGAAGACATTTCTAATTTTAAAGTGGTAATATCGGGTTGAGTGGAAGTGTAGCCCTTGTTGTATGCACCCGCTTTATAACCAGCCACAACGCCCAAAAACGCTGCATATAAAATTAAGCTGCGCATTTTTTTTTTTTTTTATTTAATTAATTTACTTTTTTATTTATTATTTTTTTAGTTTAAAAAAAATAAATTTCTCCAGGTTTCTTTTAGTTTAAATTTAACAGACTTTCTTTTTTCAACTTTCACGCGCTTGCACACAGACACAAACACAAACAGAAAAGAGTTCTTAACTCGCGCTCAAGCTGTTAACAACTGAATGGCTTAAACTGTTGTTAGCCAAGTTAACACTTCGTTTTTAGCGTTCTAAATATACTAAGTAAACAAAAAACCAAATATAAATTTCACTAACATACAAACGCACGCAATACACTCACTCACTCACTCATCCATTCATTTTTTTCTTTACAAGTTACTCTTACATAGTGAGTTAGACTTGCTGCAATGTGACCAAAAGCTTCAACTAAAATTATGAAGCTGAAAAAAAAATAAATAATGTAATAAAAACTTGACCACTTTAAAACGATAATCATCATCATAAGCATCTGCTTGGGCAAGTATAGGGTTTGCCGCACCAAAAAAAAAATGAAGTTGGAGCCATTAGTTTGCATTTAACATTTTTTATTTATTTAAGGACCAAAGACCAACATGATTAAAATATTTTTTTTCTATTTTCAAAACTGTGAATAGTATCATCAAAACAACCTTGACTCTACTACAATTTTCCTCTATACTTTACTCAACTTTCATCCACTTTAGCTTCATTCACTGTACGCTATGCTACTCTTGCCTTTTCTACTCTAAAAAATATTGTTTGCTACCGTTCCCCAGCTCGTAGTTCAACTTTTCTAATTTGCAATTTTTAATCCCAGAACTGTAAACCCTACACCTGCAAGCCTAAACTATTTATTTATTTATTTATTTATTACTGTTAATTTTTCCAATTCTTACAATCTTTACAACAACATTCACAGCAAACAACTGCACAAACAAATAATATGTTTAAATTCTGTTCACTGTTTTGCTTTGTTGGCTTTCGCCAAGTTGTTGTTGATTTTGTTATTGTTGTAGATGTTGTCGATAGAGCTCTGCTGGTTGTTGTTGCCAACTTTGCTGCTCACTTTAACTGTTTTTTTTTTGTTTTGTTGTCACACAACTCATATCATATCAATGCTCTCGCTCAGATTACATGGGAACCCACAAGTAAAGACCGACTGAAACTTTGCTTAGACTTTCTTTATTTAAAACTTCACTTAAATGAAGTCTTTTGTTTTTTATTCATCATCTTTACAGTTGACATAGGCTCGTAGCATAAATCTTTTGCTTTAGAGTTTTTTCTTTTTTATTATTTGAATAAACGTGAATGATAGTTTAAAGAAAGTGTGGCCTAGTTGGCGTTTTCTATTAAATTAGATAAAACTAAATTTCTTTGTATTTGAATAAAGAAAACAAAATAATAGAAATGTTTTCTCAAAAAAAATTTTTTTTAATTTGTAATTAAAAAATGTTACCACAAAATAGTTTTTAAAAGAACATTTTTTATACAGAATTTAAAAAAATATTTTATACAGAATTTTTTTATAAAAAAAATTTTATCTACAGAATTTTTTTATAAGAAAAATGTTGCTAAAAAATTTTTTTGTAAAAATATTTGCTACAGAATTTTTAAAAAAAATTTTGCTACAGAATTTTTTTTATAAAAAAATTTTGCTACAGAATTTTTTTTTTTTTTTTTTATAAAAAAAATTTTTGCTACAGAAAACAATTATTTATTTTTAAATAATTTTATAATCAAAGAATTTAATGTTTGGTTTCTGTAGTATATTTTTATAAAAAAAAATTCTGTAGCAAAAAAACAAACACTTATTTTTAATTATAGAATTATTAAAAAATAAATGTTTATTTTCTGTAGCAAAATTTTGTACAAGAATTCAGTGGAAAATTTTTTTTTACACGCGTACGATTTTCTCTAACACAACTTTTTGTAGCAAAACGTTCAATATAACAATATTTAAATGCGTGATTTTATGAAAAAGTTTTTTAAAAAAATTTTTTTTAAAAAAATGTTCAGAAAATTTTATAGAAAAATTTTGCTACAGAAATTTTTTTTGGAATTTTTTACTACACAAATAAAATATTTATTTTTAAAAAAATTTACTACCAAAAATTTTTTTATAAATAATTTCTTATGCTACAGAACACAACCAATAATTAAAAATTTTTTTATTATATAAAAAATATATTGTATTAAAAATTTTGCTACAAAAAATTTTTGATTGTATGAAAAATTTGGCTAAAGAAAAATATTTATTTTTTTAAATTTATTTTAATTTAGAAAAATTTGCTACAAAAAATTTTTTATATAAAAATTTTGGTTGCAGAAAATATGCTATATTCATTTTTCATAATAACTTTTGCTACATATGGAAAAATATGCTACTGATACTTTTTTTTATTAAATTTTTGCTACAGAAATCTAACATTTACTTTAAAATACATATTTTTGTTGGAGCATTTTGCTAAAAAAAAAATTTTTTTAACAAGATTCTTGTTAACAGTTTGCTACAAAAATTTTTTGATAAATAATTTTTTTCTTTAACTTTGCCATACCAAAATGTCGTTAAAAATTTTTTTGCAGGCAAAGTAGCAAATTTGTGTTTGCTACTTTGCTATTTTGTTTTATAATATTTTCTCCCTGTGTATTTAAAACATTTATAAAACAAACCTCAACTCATCAATCATTTGGAGACCACATTCTTGTTCGTATTATTGCTTGAAAAAATATTCAATCAAGTTAATTTCATAACCGTCAATTGCAATTTAAACGATTTGCACTAAGCAAAATCAGCGATCGGTTAAAGCCAAGTTAAAAAGAATCTCGTAATTGAATAATCCCAAGACTTTGGGTGAATGCTACAAGCATTAGAGAAAAAAGAACAAAGCAAAGAAAAAGAGCAGTTCACTGACTTTTAATAGATACATTGTACTTGAACATGAAGTTACTGGTTGCACTTGGAAGAAAATTATTTTAAAAGAAAATTTTAACATTCACTTCATGCCCAAATGATGAATAGAAATGTTTGGTTTTTCCATAGAATGTGTAAAAAAGAAAACATAAAAAAAGAGAATCAAACATACAATGCAAGCCACAAACAAATGCCAAAAGACAAGTGCTTCAGAATGTGAAACAAGTTTATTTTGTCATGATCGTAATAAAACGTGAAAATGTTTTATGTGGGGGAAAAAAAGTGGAAAAATTAATTTTAGAATGGAACTGGTTGCAGGGAAAATGATGATTGGCTTGATCGTTCTTATAACACAGGGAGAGAATTCTACAAGGAATGCATGCATGAAAGCGCTTAAAGGAAAAATTTTATTCTTTGTGTAGCAAAGTACTTTCAGTAATGAATAATGAACTTGAGCTTAAAGAAAACAAAATTTTTTTAAATGCAATTTTGAGTTCAGGGCGAGCCTTCCCTCTTTGATTTTTGTAGGCTTTTTCATGTTCTTAACAAACAATTTGATTGACCAAATGAAATTATTTATTTTTCATTTTTTAATTTATCGTGATTATATGAATCAAATGAAAAACACTTCCTTGTTTGATTAAAAATAATTGCATCTAATTTTTATACTAATTTTAACGTAAGCGTTAATAATAATTTACGAGAACATTTTAGAAAGTTGGTGTAACGAATTTTTGATAAATAAATCAAAATGTTTGAAAATGCAATTAAGCTCAAGTCGCACATGATCGTACACTTGATGTCTATTTAGACAAGTAAGTTGAAAATCAATGTTAAGCTTTATGGAAAACAAAAAAAAAACTCATCATTTTCAAGATGATCATAATACTGATGATGATGATGATGATGATGTTGTTTTATTAACAGTCTCTAAAAATAACAAACGGGTCTTGCAATAGGGAGTTTCAGAATTATAATAGTTTGTTAGGCTACCAATACTTTTCAAGCTGCATCTGAGAAAACAACTTTGGTTGTGAGAGCTAAATTTTTGGATCGTAACAATAGAAAATCGATTTTACATCTCAAAATATTTTTACTAAAACTACATTTTGGACTACATTATAAAATTTTTGTTGTTATAACTAAAAAATTTGATTGTCACAACTATATTTTTGAGTGGAAACAAATTTAGTTCTCACAACCGAAGTTTTTTCTTTGTCTACTGTCTCTCTAGATGCATGTGACATTCAACCACACGCTTAAAAGATAAAATCGTTTTTACAAAATGGGCTTCTGGTTGGTTTGCATGGCGGCCTGATGGCCAATAATTGTGACCTATTATTTTTTAAAGTGGCATAAGTCCACTTTAAAATATGATTGTTACAACTAAAATATTTATTTTCTGTATATATCCTCGATCTCCCAGGTAGGCCGTCCGTATTAAGTACCTACTCGCCAAGACAATTTATTATAAAGTGATATAGGCCTAGCCTGTGGCATTAAGATATCTGAGAAAATGCCCTAACACTATCCTCGATCTCCGAGGTAGGTTGTCCGTAAATTAAGTACCGAGAAATATGTGTCTCAAAGCCATAACAGCCGTCTACACACAGATAAGCTGAAGGAGTATCTGCTTACTCTCAGGTAACCGGCAGCTGCAACAGTTTACGTTAAAGGGCAGTCCAGCCTGTCAGCGTGCGTGCCCTACTTGAGGCCTATTTTACATTTAAAATACATGTTCAGCTTATTTCTGATTAAAAAAAAATTAAGAAATTTTTGGAACAATGAAAACAACTTCGGTTGTGAGAACTAAATTTGTTTCCAATCTAAAATTCAATTGTGATAATCAAACTTTTTAGTTGTTGTAACCAAAATTCGATTGTATAAATGAAAATTTAGGGGTTTTAAATTACAGATCTAGACCAAGCAAAGTGGCCTTCAAAGAGAATATAAGCCAGACTGATTTATGGGTCTTAAAACTGGGCAGCTGGAAGCTAAAGCATAAAGAATAGGCCTTTCAAAGGGATAAAAAATTGTTGTCTTCTTTTAAAAAAACCTAAAACCCTCAATGAAAAACCCTGTAAAGCATTAATATTTTAATATTTAATGAAAAAATTAAATTTTGTAAAATATGAATTGTGATTTTGATTTTATGTTTACCCTGAAACTTAAACGGAAATCGATAGAATTAATGAAGTCGACGATAAATAAACGTTTTACGGTTAATATTTTGTTTATTACAAAACGTCAACTTTTCAAAATAAACAAATAAAAATCTAAGCAGAGCCACTGAAATGCTAATTAAAAGTGATAATTAATTTTAGAATCAAGAGTTTGACAACAGAAGAGTACAGACATGCTGAAAGCAATAAAAAAAACTTGCCACAAACGGGCAGATGAATGGCAGGCAACAAATGCTTGATTTTTCAATGAGACTGATGTACCCGTACCTGTTTAATGGGAAATAATTTTTTAAAGCACACAAATTGAAATGCATTTGGAAGAAATAAAAGAACTTTTGAGGCTAAAACATGTTTTGGAATTTGTTTTTCTAAGCGAACTCGTAAATAATTTTATTTTTATTTTATTTTATAATTAACGAGACAAGATGGTAAAATGGAAAGGAAAAACCAACAAACCAAATATGAATTTTAAATCATAATTAGAATGGAAAATATACCATCAATTTGAGTGCAGAGATTTAAAATTTGACTGCATTTTAATTATAAAAAAAAAAGTCAAGGCTTTTCAAAGAATTTATGGCTGTTTCCAGGGATAGACCTCTGGCAGAGATGAGGGATACTGTAAATCATACATTTGGGCTCTAATGAATGCACATTTATTTTTGGGCTCTGGACTAACAGTTGCCAAGCCATTGTTATAAGCGTATTCCATAACATTAACAGCAATTTCCAGAGAACATTCTCTAATTCTACTTAGAGGTGGATACAGACTGCCTTTGGCCAAATCCTCAGGCTCGCATAGTTCAGCTAAACATTCAGCAGATAGCAGAAATACTTCTTCCGGTATGGTTGACATGCCAGCACAAATCACTCCCAAAGCCACACCCGGAAATATATACGAGTTGTTACCCTGGCCAGGATAGTAGATTTTGCCTTTGTATTCCACCGGCTTAAAAGGCGAACCCGAAGCAAATATGCATTTACCTTTGGTGTGTTTGTAGGCTGCTTCTGCGGTGCACTCTGCTTTGCTAGTGGGATTCGACAAGGCAAAAATTATAGGCATTTCATTGAACTGCGCCATACGATTAAGTATTTCCTGGGTGAAAGCACCACTAACAGCAGATGCTCCTATAAGTACAGTAGGTTTTAGCTGCTTTACAGCCTCCAACAAACTATTAATGGGTTCATGATCATGGGCAAATTGAAGTTTGTTTTCATTGAGACCACCAGCTGCACGATTTCTAACAATCAAGCCTTTGCTATCGACTAGCCAAATACATTGTTTGGCTTCAGTTTCTGAAAGTCCCTCTTTCATTAAGGCTGCTAAGCACAATTTTGCCATACCCAAACCTGCTTCTCCAGCTCCTTGGAATATAATTTTATTCTCTTTCAATTGAGTATCTTTGATTTTTAATGAAGCTAAAAGACCCGCCACAGCTACAGAGCCCGTACCTTGTATATCATCATTGAAACAACAATATTTTGTGCGATATTTTTCCAATAAACGAAAGGCATTGGCAGTGGCAAAATCTTCAAATTGTATTAAGCAATTTTGACCAAAACGACGCACCACTGCATGCATGAACTCATCCATGAATTCATCGTATTCAGCACCAATCACACGTTTTTGTTTTAAGCCAATATAAAGTGGATCATTTAAAATGCTCTCGTTATTAGTGCCCACATCTAATGTAACGGCCAAGCATTGTTGGGGTTTAATGCCAGCCAAAGCTGTGTAAAGTGATAATTTACCTACAGGTATACCCATGCCATTGGCACCCAAATCTCCCAAACCTAAAATTCTGCCACCATCTGTCACCACTATAGCACGCACATCTATGGCCGGCCAATTTCTTAAAACATCATACACATGGCCTTTATCCTTGATTGTTATGTACATGCCTTGGGGATATTGAAAAATCAAACTGAATTTTTGGCAGGCCAAGCCCACTGTGGGCGTATAAACCAAAGGCAGCATTTTCCCTATATTAGAGCTCAAAACTTTGTAAAACAAACGCACATTGCGTTCAGCTAAATTATTCAAATACAAGTACTTATCGAGATCAGAGTCTAAACGGTCAAGCAGCAGCAAACAGTGATCAACTTGTTGCTCTAGAGATTTTACACAGGGCGGTAGTAGGCCGTGTATGCCCAACAATTGACGTTCTTCAATTGAAAAGGCCAAACCTTTGTTATAGTTCTTAAGATGAAAACGATTTAAGCCAGCTACTGCTCCCGGTATTTCAGTATCACCCTCACAGCCCCACAAACCAACATGATTTTGGGCAGTTGGGTCTTTAAAAGCTTTGCTGCTATTACAAGTTGTGCTAAGATCAGCTTGTTGCTGTTTTAAATTTGAAATTAAATTCCGCTTGATTACTTTTTGTGGAAAATATTTTAAATCATGAATGACAGTTGTTCTGGCATCTCTATGCCAGTGATTAATTTGAAATTGAGGCTTCAGCTGTTTTAATTGCTGTACATTAATTGTTGTTGTTGTTGCTTTTTTCAAATTCTGTCTGTTTGATTTTTTTAAGGTTTGCGCGTTTACCACTGCTGGACACTCAGTGATACGTTGGCCACAGCGCAAAATTCTTGAAGTCATTAAAATTGGTTGCAAAACTTTAGACTGCATGTGATATTTTATTCTATTTTATTTTATTGTTAATCAAATTAATTATCAAATCAGCAAGGCAGGCAACGAGAACACAAAACACATTTTTGAAAAGCTTTGAAAACAAACACAAGGTGATACAAAAACGTTTATTTAATGTTGCTGTACAACAATAAATTTTTTATTGAAAACTTAAAAAAATTGAATAGAACCATAAAATCAAAACCAATTAAAAATTGTCATATTAATTAAATATACGATTCAATTGAATCAAATAAATTTTTAATTAAGTCAAATAAGTATTTAATTAAATCAATTAAATTTTTAATTCAATTAAATAAATTTTAAATTGAATAAATAAACTTTTTAATTCAATAAAATAAATTTTTTAATTCAATCAATCAAATATATTAATTGTACCAATTAAATTATTAATTAAACCAATTACATTTTTAACTCAATTATTTTTTAATTGAATCAATTAATTTTGTAATGAAATAAAATTAATTAAAAATTAAATAAATGTAGTTTTTAAATTAATCAATTAAATTCAATTGAATCAAATAAATTTTTAATTGAATCAATTCAATTTAATTTTTAATGAAATCAATCAAGTCTGTAATTTAATTCAATAAAATAAATTTTTAATTGAATCAATAAAATTTTTAATTAAGTCAATTAAAAATTTTAATTGAATAAATTAAGTTTTGAATTGAATCAAATTATTTATAACTGAAACAATTAAAATTTTTAATTGAAACAATTAATATTTTTAATTGCAACAATTAATATTTTTAATTGAAACAATTAAAATTTTTAATTGAAACACTTAAAATTGCAATTACATTAATTAAATTTTTAATTAAATCAAATAAATTACATTTTTAACTCAATTAATTTTTTAGTGAAATGAAATTAAGTTATAATTAAATAAATTAATTTTTTAAATAAATCAATTCAATTTTATTTTAATAAATAAAATTTTTAATTAAATTAAATTAATTGGTAATTAAATAAATTAAAACTTTAATTAAATCAAATAAATATTTAATTGCTTTAATTAAATTTTTAATTGAGTCAATTAATTTTTTAATTGAACCTATCAAATTTTTAATTAGAACAATTAAATTTTTAATTTCACGAATTAATTTTTTAATTGAATCAATTACGTTTTTAACTAATTTATTAAAAAAAATTTTTAATTAAATCAATTAATTTTTTTAATGGCATTACTTAAATTTTTTAATTGAATCTTTTAAATATTAATGTAAATCTTTCTTCGTTGTAACAAAAAATTTATGGTGACCAAAAAATTTTTAAATTCCGGTGTTTATTTAAATTTGTTTGTTAAAAAACAAGTGTAAATCGAGAAGGTTAAAATTGCATGAAGAGCTTAAAAATAAAGTTTTTCTAAGACTTGTCTTTAATATTTTTAGCTGTCCTTTTTCTTTATTCCTCCATGGCCGAAAGCAAAGCATTAAAGGAGAAAGCTGTCTTTAAAATCTTAGAAAAAAAATATACAAAAGAAGAATTGAAGACTAAAGATAGAAAGTAAAACATAAAAAGAACTTACATAAACCAATAAATTACGATCGATTTCAAAAAAGAAACCCCTCAATATAAACAACCTTTGGGAACGCATTAAAGGCAATAGCATTAATTTTTTCTCTTCAGCACCCATAGAATGCCAGGGGAATTGTAAATAAAAATCCATACTCAACATGATGCACTAAAACATTTGCAAAATAACCAAAATTAAATGCTGATATTATGTAATTCAAATTAACATGCTGCTGCCTGCCTCATTTTTAATTTTCTCACCCCCAAAGCAATAGATAATCATTTGTATGATGACAACAACCAGGGCCATAAAATTGAATGGCATATTAAACACGTTCTGATCATGTTTCAAAGTGTAAATAACAAAACACATTTGCAAGCAGCTTAAGGTAACTTCAGCCCATAAAATCTGACCAAATAATGCATTCAAATCTTTTACAAATTTCAAAGTTTGATTGTGATAGTTAACAATCAAACCAATTTCTTGTTTAAAATTTTCACAATCACCATTTTGTAAGCTCAGAGCGGCTCTTACCACTTTACATCTCAAAATATGAAAATGACCGGAAATACTGTGTATAAACCAGCCATACAAAGTATCAACACTAATCAACATATTCAATAAGACATAAATATAAATCGAGGATAAAATATAATTGAGAATGAATACTAAAATGCCGCCACGTTTTTCATAGGGGAATCTAAAACAGAAATTAAAAGAAAAGAAGAGGATCTTCATTCCAAAAAAAAGCTTTTAAGGTTAAAGGTTTTCGTTTCCAGAAAAGTGTAAAAATTTTGCTTTTCTTAAAGCGAGTTACTCTGTATTTCAACTCGCAAATAAAATCATTCCAATTTTTGTGTCTAATACGAAATTTTTACTTAGTAGCCTTGAATCACTTAACGATTTTAAGGTTCTTTTGCCGAAACGAATACCTTTTCAGAGATCTCTCAACACCCACTTGCCGCCAAAAGGTAATTTCTGATTGAAAACTTTATTTTGATTGTAATCATAAGCCATGAGTATTAAGGGAAAAATACAGCTGCACATCAGAGCCACCCAGCAAACATAATAATAGATCTTCGTGACCTGACGAGCCTGCACATTCTGCAGTAACCACTTTTTGTTTTCTTGGCCATTAGCTTAAGGAAAACAAAAGATTTTCTTTATATGCTGCTCAATTAAAACAATTTCTTTTCACGACTCACCTTTCTTAGCCAACTGATTTATATCCCAAATTAATGCACAAAATTTTTCCCATTTATTCAGAAACATGGTGAATTTGAATAGAATCAAACAGCCCTGATTAAAAACAGACAAAGATCCAGATATATGAGCCAAGTTAGCAATACCACTGTAGACAACAACATTTATTAAACCAAATTCCAAATAAACTGTACAGCCTATTAAGAACAAAAGCTTCCATTGATTATTAAAAAATTCTTTTCTTTTGAAACCTTGAAGATCAACACCCATTTGCAAACAAGTTATTTGTTGAATTGTAAGAAATTCCAAATTTTGTTTTCTTTTGCAGGAAAACATTTCCGTTAAGGTTGAAGACAAATTTTCATTTAATTAAAAAAAAACACTCGTATGTTTTGCATTTTGTTTGTTTTGGCCCAGTTAGTTAGGCTACTAAAAACAATAATTGCAAAATTTTAATTACAGGTTTCCTGCAACTATTATTTTTTTTTAAATGTCGTCAACAGAATTAAATTGTTGTTCGTAGTTAAAACAAGACAAAAAAAAATAATAAAATAATTACTGGCTTTAAATCTCTCGAATTTAAAAATTAATTAAGGAAGAATAAAACTAAAGCACAACATAAATGGTATTCAGGGGATAAAGCAAATGATTTCGCATGACTAGACTAGACCCTTCTTAACAAACAAGCCTTTTCCTACATTATTCGCTCGCGAATCATAACTACTAATAACCAGAAAAAATTTTTCCTTCACTCTTCGCCTCTTAAAAACTTTTCGTCCTTAATTTATGAAAATTCCTGTAGTTTAGAATTTTTTTTCTTCGGAAATAAAATAGATTTTTTTATAATTTAAATTTAATTTAATTAATAAATTTTTATACAATTTTTTTTTAATTTCTAAATTGTCAAGTTCGAATTTCCAATAATAATAATTTCAATGTTCGAAATTTCGAACATTAAAAAATTTATATAATTTTTTTTAATTTATAAATTTTAACAAAATTTTTTTAAATTATGAAACTGTATTCAAATAATCAAAAACAAGCTCGAAATTTCGAACATTAAAAGCTTTGTGTTTATTTTGGAACCTTTAAGAAATTTTTTTTTTAATTTGGAAACGCTTTTTGAACTAGCACTTGTTTCGAACATTGAAAATTTTAATTTGTAATAATTTTCGAACATTAAAAATTTGGACTTTTTAACCTTTAACTAACTTGTTTTAAAAAAATTAAGGTTTCTAACATTGAAAATTTAATTTTTTTTTTTTTTATTTTAATTTTTTAAATTTTGAAACAAATTTGAAATTGTTTTTATTATTTGGTACTTAAGCAGATAACAGATTTTTCTACTAATCTTTCAATTTCGACCATTGAAGAATTTTTTTTTTGTTTTAATTTTTTGAAGCTTTAAGCAACTTTTTAGAATTTGGAAACAAGTTCGAAATTTCGAACTCGAAAAATAATTTTTTTTTTTAATTTTTGAAGCTCTAAGCAACTTTTTAAAATTTGTAAGCAAGTTCGAAATTTCGAACATTGAAATATTATTTTCTTTTTAATTTCTGAAGCTCTAAGCAATTTCTTTTAAGTTTAGAAATTAGTTCGAAATTTCTAACATTTAAAAATTTTTTTTTCTAATTTTTGAAATCAAATTTTTTAAAACTTTCAAATAAGTTCAAAATTTCGAACATTGAAATAATTTTTTTAAGTTTTGAAGCTCTAAGTAACTTTTTAAAATTTTGGAAACATTTCGAACTTTGAAAAATTTTTTTTTTTTTTTAATTTTTTAAGCTCTAAACAACTTTTTAAAATTTTAAAGCATTTCGAACATTGAAAAATATTTTTTTTTTAATTTTTAGTATTTCAAGTACATTACAAAATTTTTAAACAAATTCGAAACTGATAACAGATTTTTCTTATAATCTTTCAATTATTTTAAAACTGTATTTAAACTAATATAACCAAGTTCGAAATTTCGATTTTTTTTTTAAATTTTTGAATTTTTCACTTTTAAAGCTTTAAGAAAATTTCCAAAGTGCATTTTGTAATATCGCAAACAGAATGACATTTAAATTAAAAATTTAACTTTGAATTAAAAATGTTTTGGTTTAAAATCTTTTTTGCGTAGGCCTGGTGACTACTGGGGCTCGTTATATTTTTGACAAGCATCTATTGATATTAAAAAAAAAACTTATTTTGTATTTAAATTGATGCTTAATAAATGATATGAAGTTTATACAAAAATGCGGAAGTGTTGTTCTACTACGTAAAAAAGGAGTTAACTGACCATTTAGCTGTGCCACAACCCAGTTAACAATAAGACACAGTATTTAAAAAACAAATAAGGACATTCTTATTTTGTTTTATTTTCAGACAAAATTTTCTGACAAAAAAAAAGTAAAAATAAAATAAACATTTGAAATTAAGCAACAATGATAGGGGTTAAAAATTAAAAAAAAAATCCTTAACTGAATTTATTTTAAAAATTCCATTTTCATTTGTTGCTTTACTTTGCTTCAAACCAAATGTATATTGGGATCAACGAAAAAAACAACAACTTTTAGAACATTCAACATGAAAAACCTGATAACTGCTCCTCCTGCTGCTTCTCTGGTAACGATATTAAAAGAAAACTTGTTTTCAATTACTTACTTGTTACATAATCATTGAGGAAAACCACAAAAAAAAAATTAAAGAGAATAAAAACAGTCAGTGAGGCATGCAAGAAAATGGCAATTAACTGGTATTATTGAAAAAAAAAATAAGTAAAAGCAAAAGAAAGAAGATTCTTGCTTCCAACGAAGAGCCAAAAACAAAACCTGACCAGAACTTTTGCACTCCCCACACAAGAGAAAACAAACCAAACCACAAACAATCTTTGCAAGTGACTTTTTAGCTTGAAGTTTCTTTTGGTTTTTAACAAGAAATCATTAAAAACTCAAACGCTTAACTAGAAGGTTGTAACGCTTCAAACAATACCCCACCAGAAATTCTGAAACTCAACTCCAACAATGTGCAAATTTAATAATCGTTTATTTGTTTTTGCTATATATTGTTTGCTGGGCTTAATGGTAAGTGTCTGGGCTAAGCCTTTACCACAGGATACAGCACGCAATGGGGCCGATGACTTGGGAGCTTTGGTAGCCTTATCTGCCTTAATGAATTCTCAAGATGTGCACTACGATCAAAGACAAAAGGGTGAGGAAAATTATCGGCTTAAACTGGATGGTTTCTTTATTGGCCTGCCACAAGAGGACAGCAGTGCTTTGCTGTTGCTTTCAGATGATGTTTTTGAGGGGTTAGGTGGGTAACAAAAAACAATTTAGCAGATTTAAAACAAAGTATTTTAAAAGTAATCTTCCTTTCTAAAGATGATGATGATAATATTTTAGCTTTTGGAAAAAACAAACATGCAGCCACTGCAACAGCCTCAACAAGCGTAGCACCTTTGGCACCTTCAACAGCTAGTGCTTCCACAGCCTCTGAATTTAATGCTGATATAAAATCGAATGCAGCAGCAGCAGCCCAACCCACACTTGTGGTGGAAATCCCAGCCTCAAAAAAATATCTAGAGGCTCGACACAGTGTGGATTCGATACCAAAGACAAAATCTTATGTATCGCAATTTTTAAGTCTGCTTAAAAGGGTGCGCAAACACTAAACTTTAATAACAACTAAGAAGAAGAGGAATTATAACTTAATCAAAAAAACATAAAATTCTTTTTTAAAAACGAATTAAATCGTAAAGAAAAAAGTTTTAAAAAAATAGTCGGTTTTATTACAAAATGGAAATGTGGCAGCGCTTTCTATATGGTTTACATATGAGCAAACAGCTGATTTGTTCTAGAACTATTATTTAAAAATTTAAAAACTTTTTGATTTACAAAATCTTTTCAATTTTTTCTTAAAAAAAAAACAGTTTTTTTAATTAAATTTTCTTAACGATTTTTTCGCTTTGCAACACATAATATTTTTTTTATAATTTTATTTACAAGTCTATTATTGGACTGCAGAGAACACATAATTAATATAAAAAGAAAATAATTTTCTACTCAAAAAAAAAATAAAACTAAAAAGTTGGACTATAAAAAGACTGTTAATTTAAGTTAACCATAAATTCTTGAAATTTAAGCTTAATGAAGAAAATTTCAGACCTTAAAAATTTGTTTTACTTTACCACATAAAAGGGAATTAAACAGTTCACCTTTGCAACGCAACAGTTCTCAAGGCATATGTAGAAAGTCTGCCCCCTTAGATTAGTGGGCAGTGCACTAAGCTAACAATCTAGTGATCATAGCTTCAATTCCTTTAAAAGAAGAATTACAATCTTTCATATGAAATGGTGTAGGCACTTTAATACATTTTTTAAATGCTGTGTGACATGTCACCGAACTAATCTAAAACTATTAGTTCCAAAGAAAATTTTAAATCAACTTTTCCTATTTATTAAGCAGCTTATCAGTGTTAGATGTTTGTAATTTAAGCAAAAATTTGCTAGTTATTAGAAAATTCTTCAATTCTTTAAGCATTTGTCTATTTAGGGGATTTTTTTTTAAATGTGTAATTTAGGATTGTGAAAAGGAAACATTTAGGGGGTTTATTCCTTGAGATAGAGGGTTTTGGCCCCAGTAGCCTTCATCCTTCAGAGACCCTATTTTTGTACTAAGTGAAATTTTCAACGTTTTCTAAAAAATTTCACAAATACAATGGGGAAAAACTGCATTGCCAGGACGATAGCCATCCATTGTAGTTGTTTTCCATTAGGTCCCATTCCTTGAGATAGAAGGGCTTGGCCAGAATGGCTTCATATCTCTATAAACCCCTTTAAATTCAGTACATATGTGAAGAATTTATATGGAAATTTTTTTTCTCGCATGCGATATTTTAAAAAATGTATTTAACTAGACCTATTTATGTTCACACACATTAAATTTTCTTCTTTTTATTTGACACATATGATAAGGTTGTTTTTATAATTCGGTTTTTGTTGCAAGCAATGCCTTACCGTGTGTGGTTCTGCCATGATGATGGCTATGTAGGCCATGACAAGGCAGACGAACTAGCAAGAAAAGGCACAGTTGGGAGTTGCAGTCCCTCAAAACCATTCTGAGAACTGTTTTGAAGCTCTACTAAGCTCAGATTTGGGCAGTGACTTTTAAGAGAATTATTGTCACAATAATAAAAAAAAATACTTGGGGAAAAATAAAGTTTTGCTTGTTTAAATATTAATTCTTTATTTATTTTTTTCTAAAAGTTGACAAAGTTGGAAACACTCGCTGGCAGCACTGTTTAATGTAACGGGAGAGTATATATACACAATTTTAACGGTTTTTCTCTTACAAAGAAATTTACTTTAAAATGGGATTTTTTTTTTTTTTTAAATGTGAAAATTCTAATTAAAATCTTTTGTTATAAAAATTTTAATTTTTTATTTCGTTTAAATAATTCATTTATTTTTTAACTAACACTTTACCTGTGCCTTCTACTATGTTGCTATGTAAATTAAAACACTTTTTTTTTTCTTTTTTCATTCATTAAAAACTTTAAAGAATATATTGAATATAATTAAACAAAAATTATTTATTTTTATATAATTAAATATTTTAAAATATTTTATTTCAATTTGTTTAACAACATCAAAGTTCTAGTATTATTATTATCAAGTCATATATAATTTATGTAAGTAAATAGTATAGCAGGGGTTAAATTACAGCATGCGCTACTGAACAAAATTTCCATTTGAAAAAAAATTCTATTTAAATTTCGCTTGAATATCGAGTGCCGTAATTTGCCCCACAGGAATTATAAAATATAATGAGTAAAATTATCATGAAAATAACACAATTTAATTAATTCGTTTTTGTAAAACCCTAAAAAATTTAAATAACATTTGATGTGTTATTTTTGAAAGTGGTATAAGTCCACTTAAAAAAAAAAAAAAGTAAGTTAAAGGCAATTGGGCCATAATCATAGTCACACTAAAGTCGGTATTTTTTTTTTAAACGCCTTTAAATTCATATTCTTATTAACAAAAGTCTGCTCTAGTTTGCTAGGCAGTTTTTTTTAACCCATTAAAGTGATCAACAATATTCTGAAATCATTTTTATTTTATTTTTTCTTGTTCATTGCTGAACTGGCTTAAGTTGTCTGGGAAGAAGTTCAAATGTGAATGCAGGAAATGGATTTATGTGGACATATTGCAGGCAAATTGACCATACGCACATAGTTGTCGATTTGTGATAATTTTCTTGTTAGTAACAGAAGCGAAGTTTTAAGTGCGCATATCACTTCCCAGCTAGTCTTTGCTGGCATCACTCAATTTACATAAATGTTTCATGATTTTAAATTTTTTTCTATTTAATTTTCTTTTTTTTAATTTATATTTATTTAAATTTAAATGTTATATTTATTTAATTTATTTATTTTAATTTTTATTTAATTTATTTAAATTTAATTTTACTTTTATTTTGTTATTTCAGTTTTAATTTTATTTTTATTTTTTTTTTTCAATTTCAATTTTAATTTTATTTTTATTTCAATTTTATTTTATTTTTGTTATTTATTTTTTATTAATAAATTGATATTATCTAAAACAAAAAATCAACTTACAGCAAAGATTGTGTTTTAAAAAAATGTTAAATACCCTAAATTAAATATTATAATTTTTTGGAAATTTTATAAATATTTTTTTTTTTTTAATAAATTAATATTAAACACAAAACTTGACTAACTTTGTTTGAAATATTTGGTAGCAAAATATATTTGTTGTCGTTTTTTTTTTTTAATTAAATGTGAAAGCAAATTATGGCACTCGTTTTCAAACGAAATTTCAATTTAATTTTGATTTTAATTGAAATTTTTAATGTTATTAAATGCCATAATTTGGCGCTTGGTTTGCTTGTAATTTTTATTGTGTGTGTGTGTGTGTGTTAATTGTTATATGGCTTTTTGAAAAATTATAAAAATTATTTAATTTATTAATTACAAAAATAAAACGAAAACAAACTGAGGTTTATGTGGTTCTTACTTAACTGAATGTTTTGTTTACTGTCTTTTTCAATAGATTTGAAAAATTAAATATTTAGTCTAGCCAAGGGGCTAAACTTTATTTATAAATGTCCAGGTTTAAAATTTGTTCATTTAATTTTATAGTTAGATAAACTGAAAAAAAAAAATTGTGTAAAAAAACTAAATAGTAAACTGAAGTATCAAAATAGTAAACTTTTTAGAAATAGCAACAAAATTAGGACTGCCAGGCGCATTTAGCTGAAAGCAAATGCGATTGAAAGTAAAGAACCTAAAATTTTTAGACCATTATAGTTTGAAGCACCCTGTGCTCAACACAGAGTTGCTTAAAATGGCATTCTATGGATTCTCGATAAATTTCTTAAATCGTCTCTCTAGATGTCTAGAAAATCTCCCAATTTATTTAAAACAAGTTAATGTTAAAAAAATAAAAAAAAAAATAAGGAAAATTCGCGAGCAATTTTTTTTTCTTACTCTCGCGAACTTAAACTGCTGTCCATCAATTTTTAACTATTTTTACAGGGTGAGCCAAAAGTAACGCATGCGTATAAGGCTGGGCCAAATTTCGGACATGCGTGTAAAAGTTTAATAGCCTTTTTGTTTATTATAATTTTTTTTTTATTTTATTCTTTGAATTGTGTACAATTTAAATTTAACGCAAAAGAAAAGTTTTCAAATTTTTACACGCATGCTTGTCTTTTGGCCCACCCTGTATTACCACTTTTTTCAATTTTGCCCCACCGTGCGATGTATAAAACTCGTAATAACAGCGAGTAAATATTTGTGAAAACGAAAAAGCCCTAAATACGTTATGGTAGCGTCATATATGAGCTAATATTTTTGAAAATGATATAAGTCCATTAAAAAAATAAGTCAGCGCTAATTTTATTAAATTTTTTAAATGGACTTATATCGATTTCAAAACCAACGGCTCATATTTTATTCTATACCAAATACCACGCTTTGAGTTTAAATTTTATAAATTAAAAAAAAAATTCAAGTTGAAATTTTTTTTTTTTTTTTTGAAAATTACTGTTAAATTTGAATATCTTTTTATGTACTTAATCAAGAGAAATGAAGCCATATTTATTTTACTTTTCTAATTCAAGTACTTTGTTGAATAAATAAATAAATTTTATAATTAAATATTTAACGGATCACATTGGGTACTTAAGCAATAAAAATTATTTTTGGATTAAGTGTTTTTAAACGCACTTTATACTTAAAATTAATAAATTTGTTGATTTGTTGCAGAAATTAAAGAATATATTAAATAAATATTAAAGAAAAATTAAAAAAAAAAATATCAAAATCAAAACAACACTAAAAAAATAAAATGAATTCGAGTATATTTGAATCAAGGCGAATTTATACAGATGAACGCTTCTGCAAATGCCCTCATTAGCTGTTATAAATTAAATTTTCTAAATTTATTTCAATTTTGAAAGAAAATGAATTCGCTTTTGTTATGAATTTCAAAATGCAATCACCTTATATTAATTCGCCTTGATTTGAATTATAAATAAAACTGAAAAATCATATATTTGGCAAAGAAAAAGGACTAAAAAAAGAAATAGAGAAACAAAGTAAAAACAAAAAAAATGTTAGGGGCTGTTCACAAATTAGGGATAGTATAATCTTCTGTCATAATTTATGAACTCATGTTTGGCTGCTTAATAAATTTAGCTTTTAAATGAATTCTACTAAGAGAACAAATAATGAGTTTGATTTTTTTTAGAATTCAGATTTGAAAATTATTTTAGTACCAAACTGAAGGCGAATTACAACTTTAGATATCGATCGAAATATTAATTTAAATTCTATTGAAATTTTAATTGATACCAAATGCCTTTATTTGGCTTCCGAGGTTTAAAGAATTTAATCAAGGCGTATTAGAAAATTCGCTCAACAGCTGTTATATGTTTTTTTAAATTTATTTTACTTTACAATTTGCGCTTAGGCATTACAGAGCGGGGTACTACCAAATAAATGCAAAAATTAAACTATCAAACACATTAAAGATCCGATTTTGTACCTTTTTTTTCGCATCGCAATACAGAGTAACCTTTAAGGAATTTTATATAAAACGTAGATTAATTTTCTTAAATAATGAAAAACTAACTAAGTAAATAATTAACTAACTAATTGACTAACTGACTGACTAAAAAATAAAATTATTAAAATAAAAAACTCAAGAATCATTAATTTACAGCCTCCATTAAATACAATGAAATTTTGTGCTAATTGTGCTAAAAAGCAAAAAAGGAAGTAAAATTTAAATTAAAAACAAAAAAAAAATTATAAATTCAAGTGATTGTGGGTGAGCGAGTGAGAGTGAGTATGAATTTATAAATAAATTCTCTAAAACAATAAACAACTAAAAATATTATTCTAACTTTTTAATAGACTCATCCGTATTGGAATTAGAAGACAAGGAAGAAGATGACAATAAAGTGATGTTGTTAATATTTGTAGTTTCGGCGTTTGTTGTTGTTGCTATAATATCACCATTAGCTTTGAGGAAGTTATTAAAGGAAGGTTTTGGAGATGATGGTGTTGACGTTGATGTAGATGTCGATAATTTTAAAATCTCATCAGCTGGCGGTATACGCATGTGAACACTAAAACAAATACGATTAAAATGTTCACACATTTGATTCACCACCGATGCACCATAATGCCAATGGCTTAATGTAGTCACCATAAAAAGGAAATACACCATAAAACGCTCTAACCTCGGTAGCCATAAGCCCATGGCAATACAAATGACATAAATGGGTGTCATCCAATGGAAGCTTTCGCAACGTGTATTAGACATTTGGGCAACAATTAAACGGCACTGCAATATAGAATTTAAATTTTACTTGCTGATACATAAATGGAAAATATAAAATAAACAATTAGCAGGCTGTTAGGTATAACAAAGGAAAAGATAGGTTAGGGTGGATAAGTGGGCGTGGTTTGTGCGATAGACTGTTAAGTTTGATGTTAAATGTAAGTTTGATGTTGAAATTTGACGTGTCTATCACGTTAGATCAAATTATGATTTGAGTTGAATATGATTTTAGTAATAAAAATGGCTTTAAAGTTGTTGCCTCTACTATGATTTGATAAGGTTTTGACTATGTGTTTAATACGATTTGTGAAAGGTCTGTTTATATTTCTGGTAGTATCTGTTTATATTTCAGTAGAGCATTTTTTAAAATGAAAACTGTAAAAAATTATACTTTTAAAATTTTTTACCAAAAGCTAGGATTAATAATGTAGAGCCAGCCCTGCAACTCATCACTTTATATGCTTTTATGTAAAGACTTAGAAGTAAAAGAAACTAATGAAAATAAGACCAGGAAAATTCTTTATTAATTCTCTTTTAAAATTGCCGCTGTGTCTATACACAGTTATATTGTTTCGGCAATTTTAGCATTTCTTAGTCATTCATTCAGCCTTCAAGCTACCTGTCTTCTTTTTTTCCATATTTATAAAAGATACGAAGAGAGAATAAAAAGAAATTGCCGAGTACAAGCAAGTTTGTACCCCTTTTACATTCCTCTTTATTCTCTCTGCTACAAAATCAAGAATTGCCCATCTAAAACTGCTGTGTGTGGTCCTAGTCTTAGTATGACTATGATTATGAGCCATTATCTATCCTCCTACAAGTATTTTGTATAAATTAACCTTAATTAAAAAATGTCTATTTTATTAAGCTTGAGGTCTTATTTTATAAATCTGATCAGCCTAGAAAAGAGAGGTAAAGTTAAATCAATGATGTTTATATTCGACTTAGTAAATGGTAATATTGAAAGCACCGAACTTCTAAATTCTATCTCGTTTTGTGTACCCGGCAGACTGTTACTTTGACACAGAAATATTGCATTTTGTGTCATTGACTAGATTATTAACTTATTTTAATGTCATAAAAGAGCAACAAATGGTAGAATTTAAGGTGTCTACAACGTGTTTTAAGAACTTTATGCTGTATTATTTAAATTGAATTGTAATTTAGAAATTAAATCAAGAATCTAACATCAATTTATACTATTTTATAAATAAATAAATAATTATGATTCATGGTTAGTGGGCAAAACGGCTTAGACAGCGCCAAAGCTTATCAGTAGCGAGTGAGTGAGTGAGTGAGTGAATGTTTAAAAAAAATATATATAAAAATAATAATAAAATGTATAAGAATAAAGTTTGATTTGATTTGATTTATTAGCGTGAGTATGTTTGCAAAATAGAAAAAATGAGGGCGACTGTTATATTTGTTTAGTAGGACGCAGTTGAGGTGAAAAAACGCAATTTCAAGATAATGACTGATAAAGAATTTTAGTAAGAATTAAATATAGAGCGATTTAATCATTATAAATTACAAAACCATACAAAAACAAAACAAAAACAGCAACATGCATAAGAAAAACTTACACTGATGTTTGAGAATATGGTGCCGCTCAACAAAAACATGGCTCTGGGATCTGTTTCCATGATATCGTTGGGAGAAATATGTGGCCATAATAATAGCAAGCCCATGTAAGTAAAAAAAGGCCATAAGGGTCGTATGGCCTCTTTAAAACTACGCATTTTACCAGTGCGTTGCTTATATGAACTAAATTAAATTAATGGAATTTAAAAAGAAACATGTTTTTAATTGTATTCATAAAAAAAGAAGAAAAAAAGAGAAAGGAAAACACACATCATGTACTCACTTATAAATATTTACAACCACCATGGGTACATTCGACATGGCACTTATGTGCAGCACAAATTCAATGGCATTACCCAAAGGTATACCAAATGGTAATTCACGTTTCCAGAATTCGTAGCCATACCACCATGTGATCAGGTACATAGCTGTTGAGCCCCACATGCTCAAATCATAGCCCCAAGGTAAATATAATACCCCCGTATTATATTTTTCCCAATGGGATATATAAAAATTGAAGAACACCATTAGGCAGACATAATACATGCGAATGGGTGCCACCGAGTAGATAAGCGAACGACCAAATATACTATACAAACATGTGGGTATCAACACAGCTGTATACGAGTCTAATCCATGATCAAACAGTTCACCCAATGGTCCTGATAAGCCAATGCGTCTGGCCTGCTTACCATCGATGCCATCCAATGTGTAGGCCAAAAATATGTTTATGGCTGTGCATAGCCAAACCCATGATGGTATGGGTTTTGCATCTTCCACATCGGAACTGGCGTAAAAACCCCAATCGTAGTAGGAGAGCAGAAAAAAATTTATGGTTGTGCATAAGAAACCCAGAAATGTCATCACATTTGGTGCCAGCCAACGTGGAAAAAACTGTAAACCCGCAAAATCAAAAAAAAAATGGGTTAAGAGAAAAAAAAAAGAAGATAAGAAATATTTTGTTAAAACTTGTTGCTTTAAATATTTATTAATCCGTTATTTTTAAAAGTGTTTTAAGTCTAATTTTTTTATAAAAATGAGTTAAAGGTTATTTTAGCAAAACCGAATCTATAGCTTACTAAAATTAAGGCCAACTTATTTTTTTTAAATGGACTTATACCACTTTTAAAAAATAAACGCTAATTTTTTACTACATAAGCCACAATAGAAATGTATGGAAGTAGAATTTAGACACTTTACTGTAATATAGGGGAAGTGACACGCCCACTATTGCCAAGATGTTGCAACGAACCTAATAGTTCAACTCATACACAAATTTCAGTGAAAATTGAAAAATTTTAACAACAAACGGCCTCTAAAGTTATTTTAAAATAGTAACTAAAACGTAGCTAACTAGTTCAGGTAGAGATAGGGAGCTTTATAGTACCCACTAAAGCTATAAAAATTAAATGAGACAAATTTTATAAATCAGACTAAATATAAATCTTATAAAGAAAAAATTATTTAACTTCTAAAGCTGTTTCGGCTCTCCAAATGGACCTGCCTACGCCCTTGGCTTTTGCATTTTCATTAATATTTTCATGTTCAGCTAAAATAAAAAACATCTTGTGAATACAAAATAAAATATTGATTTTCTTTCATATTTTTTGTGGAAATCTGTCAAGCTGTATAAACATTAAGGAAAACAAACAATAAAAAAATTTTTTTAAACTTTTGTTCAACTATATACTGCACATTGGGCTATAGATTAACAAAAACTCAATGAAAATATTGTGCTATTTTTACAATTATCAACTGTGTGATTTGTATCGATTTAAAAAACAAAAAAGCCTTTCAAATTAATGTAATAACTGAGTTATAAATATAAAATTCTGTGGTTCGTACCTTAACATATATGAAAATTATTTGTAAATAAAATT
The DNA here is from genome assembly GCA_947397855.1 of Thelaira solivaga. Taxonomy (NCBI): domain Eukaryota; kingdom Metazoa; phylum Arthropoda; class Insecta; order Diptera; family Tachinidae; genus Thelaira; species Thelaira solivaga. The sequence goes on along the minus strand of OX377611.1, from coordinate 76,946,332 downwards.
TTTATATATTCTTTGCCCTATTGTTTGTTTCTTTTGTCAGCCTTTTAAAAGCCTTTTTCCTGCCTATTATTATAGATTTTCATTTTTTATTGCTATTTGGCTTACAAGGACCCAACAATTGTTATTTAACCACAAATTTACAAACTCAAACAATTTGTTTTTTTTTTTCTTTTTTGCCTGTAGTAATTAAACATTGTTGTGTTTTGATTTTGATAGTTTTTTTTTATTATTATTTTGGCGCATTGAAAACTTACTCTTACAGTCCAATTCCAAAAGGGATGCATAACATACACACTCAATGGTGAAGTATCGCGTGCACTATACTGTAAAGAAATTAAAAAAAAAGAAATTGAAACACAATTTTTAATTAAATTAAAATAAAAGTTAAAGAGCAGGTCGCTCTTCTATTACAACACTGTCATAACTCTAATATTACAGATAACACATTTGAGGTTTCCTTGCTCAAAATAAAATGTTATTAATGTTTTTATTATGAATTAACTAAAAAGTTATCTTATTTGTTAAGTTATGACAGTTTTGTTGCTACAATGAACTTAAGCAGTTAAATGTTTGTAGGAATATTTATTTTTTATTGGTTTAGGTTTAGTTTGTTCACAAAAAGATAATAAATATTTAGTTTTGAATAAAAACTTAATAATCATGTGCTAATAAGGAAAAATGGCTTAAGTCGAGTTGAGTAAAAATTGATTTGTTATAGCAATTAATGGGTTTATTTTCGAACTACTACTGTAGTTATCAAGTAGAAGAAGAGAAGAAAACTTTAGCATACCTAATCTGCCTCTGTTCTGTCTTGATGGATCAGCTCAAGCTCTATTTTGGGGAGCGCTACTTGCAGGATCTTACTGCACTGTCAACTTTAAGGGTCGGCTTGCTAAGGCTTTTCATTAGGAGTAACAACTATCTTACTACTTTCTGTCACTCTTCTCTCTTTTGCTATCTGTCTTTCCTCTTACACAGGTATCACAAATGAACCGCCAAGTTAGCCCCCCTCTGATTTTCTTTATTCAGTACGCAATTAACTGAATGCATAATTAACGAGGAGACAATCAAAACAATAGCGTTTGATGGAATCGAAATACTTTTAACATTGCAGTCCCCTCAAAATAACTTAATTAGACATAAGCGGCTTTTACATATTGCCTTAAAAATAATTTGTTGTAGCCTTGAAACATGTTGCTCATCAACCTATTTTCTGTTAATTAAGCTTCAAGTGTTAATCAATTTTGAAATTTTGTAGACATCCAATTTTAGTCTATGTATGAATTTTAAAAATTATAAGAAACCCTTGGACGGAAAAAGTTATACCGCAACAATCGATATCTATAAACAAGTTTAAATCAAAATTAATTAGTTTTTTTATGATATGTATGTTATCACAAGTCCTATAAGATTAAATTCAAATACCTACTTAAAATTTTTTAACCCATTGTGAAACAGTTAAGGAAGGTTTTTAATATTGTTATGGAACTTCTAGGAATTAATGGCTTGTAAGTTACAATACATGTCATGCCAATAAAAAATAAATCTTCCAAATACTTATATTGCTAGAGCCAAATTAATTTAGAATTATATGGAAATTTCGATAAATATCGAATCCCATAATTTGGTTCTTACAAATCTTACCTTATAATTATCGAATCCATTGAGATGTTCCCGTGTTAAATACTTATAATTTAAGAGCTGTTGTGTTAAAGACATGACGTACACAGCCAAACGACAATATTAATTAAAAAAAGCAAGAAATTAACGTTAAACCGTTAAGAACTAAGGTTTTGTGCCTTGTGTTGTTTTAGTATTGATGAGGAAATCAAACGGGTTTAGTATGTAAATGCGGTGACAGAGAAGCCTTACTTTAATATGTACAATTTATAATAATTATTAGATATGAAAATAATTAGATTTAATTATAAACATTTAAATAAAACAAAACTCGTTGTTGTTGTTGTTGTTGTTGTTGTATTACGCTAAATGCTTGGGGCTTTGGAAGCCTATTTTGTATGTGAGACATACACACCACACGCATACACTCTTAGCCCAATGAACAGAAATTGTAGTTATTTTTGATAGAAATTAATTAAAGAAGCTTATATTTACAACTTAATCCAACAGAGGCATCTATATTTTTCTAACACACACTAAACAAAAAAATTAAGGAAACGTAGCAGCTGCGTTGGCAGAAGAACTCCCCCACGCCAAAGAAAAGCAATATTGAGAAGAAGGCACAGCCAACCGGGTTATATTTATGAAAAGATGACTGACTGACTGGCCGATAAATTGGAAGAAGATTCTCAAATCTTTGTAATACTTTTTTAATTTAGCAGCTCATTTTTAATAAATTAGCATAAATTTTTGCATTTTTTTTAACACAAACTGGTTTTATTGATTTATTCACTGAATTTGTAGTGGCTTTTAAAACACACGTTTCACTGCAAATTTTATTTTCTAGCACGCACTTATTGCCGAAATTTGTTAAATAATTACTGCTTTACTTATTTTTACACTATTTTAATTAAATTTTTTATAATTTATTCAGTGCCGCGTTGCACAAATAGTTCTTGATTACTACTTTGCGCTTTTATTTTTACTTTCTCGAAGGTCTGCTTGCACTGTTCTGCTCTTTCGTACTGTTAAATTTCACATGTGTGTTTGCTAATTTCCCTCTCTTTTTCTTTTTGTTTATTTAGTGATGCCGCATTTGACCAATTAGTAAATAAATCCTAGTGCTGATGCTGCCAGATAAACAATTTTCTTAACCCCTAAATTTTTTTATTTTTTTCTTAAAATCAAATGATTTCCTTATTAAAAGCAAGAAAATAAGGGTTTAAAGTTGAAAATTAATTATTCATTTAGGCAGTTAATTTTCTTAATTAAGTGACAACAAAAAAAACAAGTTTTTTTTTGTAATAAACTGCTTTATCTTAAGTAATGCTAAAGGACACTGTTTTATCTTGTGAAAAAAACCTATGCACAATAGATTTCTTTATTGTGAATGCTTATAAGCCGTTATATTTAAATTTATATATAAATTTAAAAGGTGGGAGTTGTTTTATTAGTCCAGTACAAGATGTACTTTTTTAAAGGTACAAATAATGCAACACTTGTTTTTGATAATTTCATTTATTTTTTTTGTTTTTATCAACTACAATTTTATTGTATGTGTAATTTCATTGTTTTTAATTAATTTTATTTTTTTTTTTAAATAATTTTCTAAATTTTATTTATGGATGGGTTTCATGTAACGGACGTTTAACTCTATAAAATACTTTTTTTTTAACTTTTTAAACAAAAACGTGCAAATCTTAAAACAAATTTAACAAAATTCAATTAATTAAAGTCATATTTAACAAAAATAAATTATGATATGCTAAGAAAATAATATATTTTGCTGCAGTAGCTCTAAGAATTATTTAAAAAAAATTTAATTTAATTAGGAACAGAATTAATTGCTGTTAAAAACGTAAATTTGAGACCCAGAGCAGGAAACATTTTTGTTTTAACATTGTTGCTGCTAAAGAAACTGTGAAATTTTTTTAACAAAAAAAAAAATTTAACTAATAAATAACTAATGCTTATAAAAATTTATATAAGTATGTATATAAATGTATAAAACTTAATTTTATAGTATTTGTATTTTAGCTTTGTTAGTTTTTTTCTTTTATTTTATTTTAGTTTTAGTTAATACTTTGTTTTTGTTTTTGCAAAAGTTTAATTTGTTTTGTATTTAAGTAAATTAAGCTCAAAAGGTTATGCAAAATACTTTTTTTTTCATTTATAGTTCAGTTTCAGTTGTAAGTCATACTTGTCTTTCTTTACAAAATGTGCTTAACATGTCCCTAAATAATGAAGAGCTATTTAATAAACATTTTTTTTTCTATTTTTGGTGATAAAAAATGTTAAGATTTGATTTTACTCATGCATGTTTTCCTTTATTCTATTTGAAGAAGGCAAAAATGGGATATTTATTTGTTATTTAGTACGTTTTTAGTGAAGGATCACTTTAAGAGGACTTTTTTGAACGTCTTCGAGAATTACCTGGACAACCAGAAGTACTTAATAAATGTAGTTTCCAGCCACCATCCAACGGCAAGTGCACATCATCATGACACAAGGGACAACGTGCAGCACCAGTTTTTAGTTCTGTAATAGAAGCATTAAAATATTAATTAAAAAATAGAAAATATTTTCTTTAAATTAATAATAACATTTACCTCTACAATAGTCTTCCATTTGATGTAGATCATAAAGTTGCTTATGCACTGATTCAGTGCAACGTTCGCACATCAAATAATTGTCTTTGGCTTCACACTCTTCTGCATAAAAAAAAAAAAAATTAGAACGTCCTTTATGGTATACAAGTTATCAGCTGTTTCTTTCTCTTACTTGTCAAATGATAATTTAAAGCAGCGACTTCTAACACCTGGCTACATTGGGGACACTTGGTAAGGAATGGACATGATTTCCAATAGTGGCGATCCAGTTGGGCCTGTTCGCCGCCTTGTGAACACCAATCACAAAATGGACAACGTCTGTTTAATAAAAGAAAAATTTATTTGTTAGTTTATTTGACTTTTTTCTTTTTAATTAAAATGCCTATTTTATTAAGCTTGAGGTCTTATTTTATAAATTTATTTTTATATCGATATTTCGCTCCAACTTTATATCCTGATTTTATCGATATAAAAATAAATTTATAAAATAAGACCTCAAGCTTAATAAAATAGCCATTTTAATTAGAAGAAAATTTGTTTTTTTTTCTTTGATTTTGAAACCACAAACAAAAAGAGAACAAAATAACTATTAACACTTACATGACATCGCCTGCTTCTTCAAATGATTCCGAATTCGAGTTTGAATTTTTTCTAGAACTGCTGGCCGATATCATAGAACGTTTTAGTTGTTCATTATACTGCTGTTTGCCATTACATTTGGCCAAATCTTTGCCTGTAGCCAAGTAGCCATTGCTAGAACTTGGATTAACTGCTTGTGTTAAAGTGTTGCCGCTTTTACTTTTTAAAATACGTGTTTCGGAACGTCTCATGGGACTAGATTGTGAATCGGGCGATTTGCAACCAAAGCTGTAGGGACTGTTACGACTATCAGAGCTGCCACTGGCCCCACCCAATTGTAAATGATCTACAGCACTGCGATTGGAGGGTGGGGATTGAGGATCACTTGAACTGTGACCACCAGCATATTTATTAGCCTCCAGCATCTCAGTCTTACGTTCCAAATCAAGTTTATCAAATTCCGTAAACAACTGCCGATACAGTAAGTTGCGTCGGGTTATATCATCATCAGGCGGTAGCTGTTTACGCACAAGCCGAGGATTTACTTTATACACCAGCAAAAGTATTCTCTCGGCTACTTTACGCACCGGCTCCGCAGGATGATGTATACCCGAACAACCACATTCTGAAAGAGCTCTACATGTCAGCCCACTATGCTTATCTGTACTAATGCCTTGACTTAACACCAATTGTTCCAGCATTTGCATACGACTCAATGCTAAACGGGGATGTGTACCCGAACTAACAGTACGTGATAGGGCTGGAGCTACCAAATGCTGTTCTTGCACCTCGGGACAAGAAGCTATACTTAAGATGGTATGCTGAGCCAAGGTATGTATACGCGCTGAAGGATCTCCCGATTTTGCTAATAATTCCGGCAACAAACGATCCACACATCTGGCCACCTCACTTTGAGACACTCTACCGGGTACATACTCTAAAAATAATACCCTCACCGTTTCTGTGGCTTGATTAAATACCGAATATACTGCATCACGTACGGCACGATGTAGCAAAAAAGCTGCACTGCGTGCCACTTTATTGGGACCAGCCGTATTTTCACTGTTTGAATTATTGGCATTTGGTTGAGTTTCTGTCTCATGGCCTTTCAGAAAATTACGCAAGCGCACCAGACCATCTTCACGATCTTGAAATTGACGTGAATAAAATTGTTCTACCTGTGAAAAAAATAGCAGTTAAAAATTAAAAAAAAATTAAATTTAGCTTAAGAATAATAGCAAAGGTGATTCAGCTTTCTAGATTCACGTCACATCTAGTATAAACGTATGCAAAAGATGTTCAGGTAAGAGTGCACTTTTCCATTTTAAAATAAAAATACGTATTTTTTGAGAACTTCGTTTTTTTATTGGATTTTAAAGAAGATATGTTCCTTTTCAGTATGGAATAAAATATCCGCCACGGCAATGCGTCTAAAGAGCAATTGAGCAAAGTGAAGTCAATGCCAATTTTTCAAAAAAAAAAAAAATCATCTAATGTGAAGAGCATTTACATTAGAATGGCTTCTTGAATATACAAAATTGTCGCATTTGGGGCTCAGAAAATCTTCCTGCAATCTCTGAAAATGCGGATTGAGGTCCGGGCTTACTTTTTTGAAGATGAGACTGCAAATGCGGTGACTGTGAACGACATGATAAGGAAGTTATTATTGCCTCAACTAGACGGCATGGATCTAGACGACATGTGGTTTTAGCCAGAAGCCGCCACTTGCCACACAGGGTGAAACAACTGATTAATTGCAGCATTAAATGAAAGAGTGTACTTTTACTCGGACACCCTTATATGTGATTTTTCTACTATTTTTGATCTAGATATAACGCACATCTAGACAGCTGAATTTTGTAAACAGAGAAATAACTTGCTAAAGGCGTAATTTTGTTTTCTACTATTTTTAAATGTAGAATGAATGTGTGTGTGTTATTGAAATCTAAAATAGAGTTTTAAAAAGAAATAGGTAACAGTCATAGCTAAATTGGGGAGCGACAAACGTTTTTTATCTGACAACAATTCTCATACCCATACAAATTGTAACGAAATAACTCGACGGCAAAGCTGAACATATTTTATAGTGAAGTTGGCTGCAAAACAATTGTTCTTTATTTGTGTTACATTTCAATTTAAATTAGAGCGGTAAGAGTAGCGGTTTTAGTATCATCATTAAATAAGAGCGCTGATGGTGCGTATTTTCTACAGCAGCGTTAATCATCTTGTTAAAAAAAAAGCCCCTAAAGACAAACAAAAATAGAGTTAAAAACGCTAAATTAAAAAAAACTAGCTAACATGTCATTACTGTTTAAAAAAAATAACGAAACAAAAATAAAAAAACAATTGTTTTGCAGCCAACTTCACTACAAAACGCTCTGTCAAAATTTGATTTTCCAATTGCTCAGTGTGGCCGCCGCTCCATACATTTTGTATGGACCTCATGAGAATTTTTGACAGATAAAAAACGCTTATGGCTCCAATTTAGGTTGAAATGTTAGACAAGCATCTAAACACACACCTCACACACCCACACACATATTTATTCATACTCACCATATCATTACCAAACACTAAAATGGGCAATGCTGCCTGACGACGTTCACGATCATTTAAACGTGAACGACCACGATTGGGATCAGATTCCAGTAAAGCAGTACCTTGACACTCTCTTAAAAATTCATTAGTATTCGAACTGCATCATTGTAAGCATTTTATAGTGTAACATCAACATACATTGTACATCAAAATGATTTATTTGATTTGTTTTATACGAGTATATGCATTTAATTGTATATAAATATGTATGTAAGGCATGTATTTGTTTTTAAAAATAATAATATTACAAATTTGTAAAAAACAAAAATGTTTATTAGAGAAGTGAGAGCGAGCGAGAGAGGGTTTACATTATCAGATGAGCGAGCATGAAAAACAAATAAAGAGAATTACATTTCTAAGTAATTTAAAACTAAATTAATGCTAATTAGTAGTAAGTATTGATAGGAGATATATAATTGAGCTGTTATTTGTGTAAGTTTTATAAGTCCACTTGTTTACATAAACCAAGTCAGCGGTATTTTTTGTAAACTATATATCCATCTAACTGAAATTAACGCTGATTAATTTTTTTTAAGTGGACTTGTACCACTTTCAAAAATAACGGCTCAATTATTTGCTACTTAAATATGATTTCTTTAGATAGGAAAAACATGCAATAAGAAATTTACATTTACATCTGGGTGTGTGTGTATTCGTCTGTGTGTGTGTGTGTGGGTGTGTGTATACGTTTGCATGGGTATATTTATGTTTAAGTGCATTTATTTTCACTACATAATCCAAAATCTTAAGGACTCTTTTAACTAGACTTTTTTTCTTTTATTTTGATCACTAACACTAAATTATTATTCTTATGGAGGCAACACATCTATTTCTTTTTAATACAAATTAAATTAAACATGAAAATTTATTAATAAAAATAATGTTTGAGTTGTTGCTACTTACTGCCTTAAAGTGGGTATGGCACGATCTTCATATTCTTCATAGGAATTTCTGGGAGCACTTTTATTACGTCTGCGCAAAGAACCTTGATGACTGGACATGGGCGAACTATGGCGACTAGGACTACGTCTCATATTCAGTTTTGGTGACATGGGAATTTCATCGTGTGATTTACGCAAGCTGACCGCAGATAGTGCTGATATATTGTCACTTATGCTGTTGCTGTGATTGTGTTGTGATAAATTGCCTGCACCCCCAGTAGAGCTATTACCATCCGTGCTTGATTTATCATCCTGTACACTCTTAGGACTCATGGCAGCAGCCAAGTGGGCATCAGCCAAAGCTTGGGCCACATCTTGCAAGCTGGGTGCCACCGGTAGCAGGGGTTTTGTGGCATAAACCTCACAAGCCATATCATTAGAGGCCACAGATTCACCATTTTTCTCTAGCAGATCTTCAACAAGAAGGTGCTTAAACACCAACGACTTGTACATTTCAATTTGTTCTTTACGCAATTTAGCTGTAGTAAAATCTTCTTGTTGCACTGCCTGCCGTTTGGCTAAAGCATAGCGACCCAAACGTTCTCCGGCCGAGCGCAAAGCACTCATACATAATTTAAGCTTGCGTGCATATTCAAAGCGTTCCGTAGCCACCGCTTTTAGCTTACGATCTTCCATTTCTCTTATAATTTCCGCTATGGATTCTTCAACATACATGGAAAATAATAAATCATCACACATAGAGGCTAAGGCTGTCTCGCCAGAGTCTTGGGTTTGGTCTTGCCCTACTCCACCACTGCCATTACTCTCTTCACTTTCTTTGTGGGCCCCAGTAGCCACATCCAATTCTTCACCCAAAACATTCACCGCTATTAAGGCAATTTGTTTATCCGCATTAAACTCATTGGCATGAGCATCACTTAAACGCAATTTGAGATGAGTGCCTTTGCGTGGATTCACAGAAACACTTTGCAGTTCTCGGGACTTGTAATTGGTTGCTGCATTATCTGCTAAGGCCACAAAGCCCAAAAAATCAAAGCATTGTGATGATGGTGTGCTGGGCATGCTTTTAGGTGAATAGTGTAGCCAAAGCTCAACTTTTTCGGCTGTGAAAATAAAAAAAAAATTAAATTTCGTAACTTAAAACTTGAGTAGACAAACCTTGAACACAAAAAAAAATTAACGTGACTTTAACCCTGGAATACTAACGTAGATTTGTACTACATAAATAAAAACGTCGTAAATTTAAATTTAGTGACTAAAAATGTTTTGTTTTTGCTTTTTTTTCCACTTAAAAACTATTGTGAAAATTAGTTGCAGTACACATGTGTAGTGACATTAGCATTGCAGGGTTAAAGTGAACGTTATCGAAATATTAATTTTTTTTTTTTTTTTTTTTGGATAAAAAGATTTTTTTAGGCAAAGTTTTAGCTACAAATATAGTTTTAAAGATGTTAGTTTTTTTTTTACTCACGTATCAAATACTGGTGGGCTAGTAACTGTATGCGACATATTTTGGCTGGCTTATGAAATCTTAAAATAATATCGTGCGGTGTAACAGTGCTGCCCACTTTGCTGCGCCAACCATGAACCGTAGGACCATGTGAGTTTAGTTCACTGGCTGGAAAATTTGGATCTTCATCTACAAATAAAAAAAAAATATATAAAATGAATGAAAACAAGGCAAATTGTTTAGATAAAGAGTTTGATATTTGCAAGAGAAAAAAAAAATTTATTGAGTAGTATCACAAGATTCCTTATTGAATCACCTTCTAGCCATCCTGAGATTTTTTTTAGGTCCATAACACATCCCTGTAGTTTTTCAAATATTTGCACACTTCATTGAGCCAATGACAGCATAACACAGTAAAGTAATTGAATACGAAAGCTGCTAGCAAAACAAATAACACAACTAAATTAAATAAATTTTTAACTATGTAGAGAGCATTCTATATTTATGAAAGTGAGTAAAGTAAAGCAACTGAATGCCAGGGTTATCATAGAAGTGATTAGAAAATTTAAAACACATTTTGATTTCGCATTAGGTGGCTTGTAAGTTTTTTGGTTTATAAAAATATATCACAAGCCCTTATTTTAAATACAATTAAAAATAATTATTTCCTTCTACATTAAGAAGTGTTAAACAATCAGACAAGACACAGGACATTAAGTGTGTCAATTATATTTCATTTCTAGCTGTTTAAAAAATTTAAATTTTTATCAATTGCGAGAAAACATTAAAAAAAATTCTCTTAAAGAAAAATTCTTATTTGTGATATTTTTTATCATAAAAATTTAAAAAATAAATATATGTTTAAATAAAAAAATTTTTTAAGAATTTGTTTTAAAACATAATTTTATAAAAAAAATTTTTACTTTAGAAATTTTTTTTTATAGCTTAGCAATATTTATATATGATAAAAAATTAGCATAAATAATGTTCCAGAAAAAAAATATTTTAATAAAAAAAAAAAATACTTTAAAATAAAAAGCTTTAATTTTTTTATATTATAAAAAATTTTAAAAATAATGTTTAATAAACCTTTAATAAATCAAAAATATTTTCAAAGGATGTGTTTCTGAAAAACACATTTTAATAAAAAAAATTGCTTCTATAAAAAATTTATCATAAAGAAAAAAGCTAATTTACGATATTTTAATTTATACTAAATTAGAAAAAATTAAGTTTAAAAATTATGTTTAATAAGCTCTTTATAATGCCAAAATATTTTTTTAAGAATTTGTTCCCGAAAAAAAAAATATTTTAATAAAAAAAAATATTTTAAAAGAAAACTCTTCAATATTTTAATGTTATAAAAATTTTTAAAAATAATGTTTAATAAACCCTTTATAATTCAAAAATATTTTTAAAGAATGTAAATTATTGCTATAAAAATTATTTTAAAAGAAAAAGCTTCAATATTTTTATATAATAAAAGATTACAAGTCATTATTTAATATTAAATAAAATTTTTTTTTAATAAATATTTTATAAATCAAAAATAAATTTTAAGAATGTGTTGCCAAAAAAAAAACATTTTAATAAAAAAAAATTGCTGTTTTAAAGAAATTTTTTTTAAGATTCAAGCTTATTTGCAAAGTTTTTATATTGTAAAAAATTAAAAAAAAAAATTAAATTAAAAAAAAAAATTAAATTAAAAAAAAAAATTAAATTAAAAAAAATTTCCAAAATTTGTTTCCGAAAAACATTTTGATAAAAAAATTGCTGCTATAAAAAAATTATATTAAAAAAATTATTTACGATACTTTTATATCTCAAAAAAATTTAAGGAAAAATAAAAAATAATATATTTTTTAAATAAACCATGTAGAAATCAAAAATATTATTTAAAAATTTGTTTTTTAATTTGTATTTTTATTAGTGGGGGAATATATTGAATATAATGCATTTACATGGCAACCTAGTTTTCAACATTTCATTCAGTAAAACTCAAGAGAACTCTGTATTTCACTCTCTTTTGTTTATTTCATAGTTTTATATTTCTTTTTCTATACAAAAAAAAAGCATTGAATCTCATTAATGCAGATAATTTTTTTATTTTTTAGTCTTCTTAAAGTTTTTACTTAAACAAGTTGTACGAATTTATCAACTCGAATTTTTTTTTTTTCTAAATTATTTAATATGACAGTAACTGCAGATTCCACAAAGTTAAATTTTTGGTTAAAAATTCAAAGTTTACTTAACACTATTAACCATGTTTTCATTATATTAATTGCAGTTTACATTACATTATTGGCTGGTAGTCTAAATTTTCAAGATACAGCCATGCATATGTTCTTGACTGTTATAGGGGTAAGTATAACAAAGTGTGTAGAAAGAGAGAAGATTACACGTCATTAGTGGGTTGTGAGAAATTATGTTTGCTTGGCTTCTTTAGCCGGCTGTTTTTACAAATTCAATTTTGTTTTTTTTTTATTAAAAATTTATATCACGTTTAACAGCTGTTGGTGTGTATGACCTTTGAACCATTTCATGCAACACAGTTAAAGATGTAACCAGACTGATAATGTTATAAATTATAATTATTAGGGTGGCCATTCCAATGAAAAGTTTGTTATTTTTTAAGCAATTAATTTTTTTCTATTGAAAAGTTTTAAATTAAATTAATTATTAAATTAAATAAATAAATAAAATTAATTATTATATTTATTATTAAATTAATTATTAAATTATTTAAATTAATTAATAAATTAATTAAATTAATTATTACATTAATTAAATTAATTGTTACGTTATTAATTTAATTAATTAACTTAATGATTAAGTTAATTAAATTAATGATTTAAATAATTATTAAATTAATTAATAAATTAGTTAATTTAATTAAATTATTTATTAAATTAATTATTAAATTAATTAATAAATAAATAAAATCAATTATTAAATTAATTATTAAATTAATTATTAAATTAAGGATTAAGTTAAATAAATTACTTATTTAATTAATTATTAAATCAATTATTAAATTTATTAAATAAATTATTAAATTAATTAACTTACGTTAGGTTAAGGTTAATTAACTTAACTATTAACTTAATTATTAAAAAAATTAAATTGATATTTAAATTAATTATTAAATTATTCAAATTAATTAATAAATTATTAAAATTAATTAATTATTAAATTAATTATTGAATTAGTTATTAAATTAGTTATTAAATTTATTAAGTTTATTAAATTGATATTTAAATTAATTATTAAATTAATTTAATTAATTAATAAATTAAATCTTAAATTTATTAATTTAATGATTAAGTTGATTATATTTATGATTTAATTAATTATTAAACCAATTATTAAATTAAAAAGAAATATTTTGTTTAAATTCAGGGCTTTTTTAAAAATGAAATGATAACCTGAATAAAAGCACCGTGTAAGTTCTGCTTATACGGTGAATTTGGGCTTTATTTTATAAACTTGGCCGTAAGACAAAAGCAATTAAATATTTATTTTAATAATGAACTTTGCCTGATTGCTATTAAATTTCTTTTAAAAATTTAAATTTTTTCAGTTTCATGTTTTGAGTGCTGAAGCCTTAATGTCCCATTATCCACTTAATCCCATAACAAATCGTTTTTCGCATCGTAATAAATCGCGATTCCATGGTATTCTACAATTGTTGGGAGGTTCAATGGTGCTACTGGGCGGTTTAGGTAAAATACAAAGCACTGAAATACATTTTACCACTTGGCATGGTAAATTTGGTAAGTACGTAGTAAAGCCGCACATCACTACAATGTGCTTGTAAGTCATATCAAGTATGCTTGAGCAGCCCTTTAATCTATATGTTAATGAACTCTATGAATCTAAATTATCTTTTACATTTTAGGACTTTGCGCCACATTCATGTGTTTTGCTAGTTTAATGGGTGGCTTACTTAACTATTTCCAACCCAAGTTTGTGCATAAATTTTTGACACCCTCCGAAATTAAATTTCGCCATAATTTATTTGGTTTGCTCACCTTTACCCTGGGCATGACTACAATTACTTTGGGCTATTTTACAAAATTCTTTACAAAATATGTAGATGCTGATGTCATACCAGCATTTGCTTTGGCAACTATAATGGTTTATGTGATAACCATGATTGCTCCAGTACGTTCGTTGTTGGATAAATTGAAATATCGAAGGAAGAAATGAATGTTATAAGAAGAAGGAAAAAAAACGGAAAATTTAAATGATTTGTTATAAATTTCCACAGCAAACGGAAGTACAGCAGAACATTTTAAATGTGACATGACAGCAAAAAAAAAAAAGATGTTTGATTTTGGCAAAATATACTCGTATTTACATAATTATCTTTGTATAACTAGAATTAATTTTAAATGACTACAGACAGCCTTTAAATAAATTTTATTTTATAATAAAACTTATAATTTTTATTATTTTGCATTCATTTAAACGAATGAATGAACTGGCGGCAGGGATATAAACTAGTTTTGTTTTGTTGTATTTTAACGCATTAAATTTAAGAATCCTTTTTTAATTTTTTTGTAAATAACGTCAAACGGTTCAAACAGTGTAAATACACTATGCTACAGTCAAAGAAAAACAAGGAAATTTTGGAAATTTTTGTTTTTAATCGGAGTCCAAGGGCCATTGTTACTTATTAGATGTCAGATAGTTATAATTAACTTTAGTTAAAGTAAATGACAAAGTGACCAATAACTTTTTTCCCACTAAGATAAATATTAGAGGATTTGTTATGTGGCACCACTACTGTCAATATCGATTATTTTTCGTAGTGGCAACGACATAACTTTTTTTTAACAATTATTTTTTAAATAATTAAGAAATTTGATACTTTTAAAATTTTATTTTAGTAGTTGTTATTTTATTGTTCAATTGTATTGTTTTATTTTCGTGTATTGATAAAAAATTTATTCAATGTCTGTGGCGGCTGAAGTTGCCATATCTAAAATCGGAAATATGGCAACTTTAAATGATTAAAGTGCATATTAAAAGTTTAGTACCTAAAGATTAAATTCCTTTTTGTTTTTTGTCACTTTCATGGCCAAATTCGTGAATGGTACCTCAGCAAAGTGGGGAATGGTAAAAATCCCTCAAAGCAACAGCACTGGGGTATATGGAAATTTCAAAAAAAAAATTTAAAAATAGTCCAAAGTAACTTTTAAGTATTTGGGCCGTAGATTACATATCTAGGTAGCCTCCCCTTTAGAATGATATGTGTCCCATTCCGTAATCTTCTATGGTTTAGAAACATTTAAAGTCGCAAGTGTGAACACTTTTTTTACAACGATAACTCACTAAATAAGCTTTTACTCATTATTACAATTTTAGAACAAGAAGTGAGCTGTTGTTTTTTTTTAAAGTGCTATAAGTCCATTTAAAAAAAATTACTTAGCACTAATTTTAGTAAAATATGGACACCATTTTACTTAAATTTCTGTAAATAAATTAAAAAAAAAAGAAATTGGACTTATACCACTTTCAAAAATAACAGCTTCTGTATCTATTTTTCTTTGCTTCTTTATTGAGTATAAAAGTAAAATGATTGGAGGGAATTATTCTAGTGTAACATCGTCCAGTGTGGTGGGATTTGAAAAAATATATTTTGTGCGGTTTTTCAATAAAAAAAATTTTATAATTAAATTTAAAAATAAAATGAATTATAAATATTTATTTATTTATTCGTGTTTAATTTTAAATTCGAATGCCGCCAGAAGATTTGGCAGCAGTGGGAGCAGCAGTGGAAGCAACAGCCCTCGCTTAAGAGTCAGCAGCGGCAGCAGCTCTAGCTCAAGTTTCAGCGCTTTTAGTAAGCCTAATTCGAATTTCATAACAGGCAGTGGAACCCATAGCGGAAGTAGTTTTCCATCGTTATCAAAAAATGTGATAAAACCAAAATTTTATTCTTTTTTTTTTTAATTTCAACTAAAACCTTTTTTAGCCAGTCAGCTATAGTCCCTCAAGTTTTAAAGGGGGTGTCACGACAATTTCAAATAATCCAATTATTAGCATTGCAGATGCAAAGAAAGCTTATGGCATGCCATCAGTAAGGATTTTCCATATATTTTCTGGTGAAATAAATAAATTACAAGAAATTCAAACTTTTTTTCTAGAATGTGGGTCACACTACACCTAATTTTAATTATAAACCACAAATACCGAATACACAAGCAACACCAAGTGCCTTTAACTACATTGTGAGTATCAAGTGAGCTGTTATTTTTGTAAATGGTACAAGTGCACTTTAAAAAAAAATTAATCACTAAAATTTCCTCAAACACATTTTTTTTAAATGGACTTATACCACTTTCCAAAATAACAGCTAAATTATAATTATTTATATTTTAAATATACAAGTTTTATTAATAATTTTTTTATGGAATGCAAAACTATCATGAAGTGACTCACAAGTATTGCAAAATGTTAGTTTTGCAAAATGTTAGAGCTTTTTCGAAAACTCATAAGGCTATACGCTTAGAAAATAATGTACGCTCATTAGCTTATTCTGTTTTAAAATTTTTTTTTCTTAAATACTTTACGTCTGGTCATAGGCTTGGCCATAACACAATATTAGACGTGTCAATGACATTTGCATAACCTGATATTTAATAAATTTTTTTTTCCTCTTTCTATCTTAAAGCCAGTTTCAAATGTGCACAATAATTTTGAACAGAAATCTGGTTCTAAACTACTAAACTTCTTGGCCAAGGTGGTATAACAAATATTGTTCTCTTGCTTTTATTTTAACATTCTATTGATTTCCTTTTGTAGAAAGCTGTCTCTTATATCTCTAAACGGAAATCGGGTTTACATTCGACAACTCATCCGTCTCATGATAACTTATTTGAGCAGCATCACTATGAAGATAATTCCGCAACACATTTGGTAAACAAAAACTCCAATTGAGGTTTTTTTTAAATTTTTTTTCTTGATTTTTAGATGGGTGAATCTAAAGACTGGACAGTAGGGCCAGATACTAATAAATCTTCAACTAAAGCGTGGGTAAGTTTATAATTTATTACACTAATACCCCAAATTACAGTTCAACCTCAATTGGAGCGGCCAGCGAAGTCATCCCTAATTAAGACCGCTGGTGGTGCGTATTTTTTACACTGGCGTTAATCATCTCTTTTAATAAAAATCACTAAAGACACACAAAAATAGAGTTAAGAACCTTAAACTCAAAAAAAAAAACTAGCTAAAGTGGCATTACTGGTCAAAAATAACAAAAAAAATCTTTTGCAGCCAACTTCATTACAAAATGCGCTGTCAAAATTGGATTTTCCAATTTCTCAGCGTTGCAGTCACACTATTTTTTTAAGCTCCATACATTTTGTATGGGCATGAACATTTTTGACAGATAAAAAAGGCTTGCCTCATTAATTTAAGTATGACTATTAAGATGCTTAAAGGTTACCTGCAAAATGTTTTATTTATTAATGCAATTACCTATGATAAGCTTTTTTTTTTAATTTTAGAATATATCCCGGGATGGTCGAAACCTTATATACAATAGACATGCTAAAGTAAGTTTAGTCTATTTATAATTTATTAACAAAACACAGTTTTTATATAAAATATTAACAAAGAAAGTAAGAAAGTTTTATAAAGAATTTTTTTTTGGAATTTTTGCATTTTAAAAATTAAAATTTAATTAAAAATATTTTTTTAAGAATCAGCCTTATTACGAGTGTCGTTGTCGTAGTCGAATTCACGGCAAGCCCATATAAAACATATGGCCGGCGCTGCCACATAGCACTGTTTTCGTCACGACAACGATACTCATAATCACGCCTAATACTTTGCAGAAATCTAAGAATGTAACCCAGATTCCTGCTTATTTATATGCTTCACCCATGGATTTTATAAATAGTTTTCCGCAATTTGAGACCGTAAGTAATTAAGCCAAAATAAGAACATTAAATTACAAATATTGAAATTTTAAACTTAACAAAAACATTTTCATATTTAGCCTAATACTTTTTTAGTAATAATTTTTTATATTAAGCAAATTTCGAGTCCTAGAATTTTAAGGAATGCCTTAATGTTTACAAAACTTAGCTACTTTTCAGTTAGTAATTTAAGCTTCTCTTTCTCTTTTTTTACAGTTAAATATTGTGACCGATAGTCCAGCATATAACAAGAAAGTAAGTAAGCATGTTAGCAAAACTATATATCAAAATATATTTTAAATATTAAAAACCATACCTTTAGCAAACATTTAATAAACAAAGTGGCAAATATGCTAAAGTAGGGGATGATAGAATGTTGAGCCAGTCGCCTTTAATGGGTTTGGTAAGCAGCGTTTTTTTAGTGTTTTTATTTTATAACACAACTAATTGTTCACTAAAATTAATAAATAACACATTAAATAATTTACTTTAATGTTCATCTTATAATAGCCTCAAAAAAAAATCAAATGATTTGAAAATGTAAGTGTCTTTGAAATCACAAAATTATATGCACAGAACACCTCTTTTGTAGTTTAAAATCACAGTCACAAAATATGATTTTCAGACAAATCTGAATCCTATATAGTCACAATAAAGTCTGCTTTTAATAAAATTTAACTTTAGCTCAATACAACTTGCATTAAATTTAAAGGCATTTTTAAAACGATATTGATTTGAGGGTGACTACAATTATGAGCCATTAGTTTTTAATTTTATTGATAAAAGAGTTTTTTTTTTTAATATTAAAATGGTTTTGTTATTCATATTAAAAAAAAACATTTATTTTTTAATTTATAAAGTATTTGACGCACTTAAGCTCAGTTTAACATAATCGTTTTTTATAATTTAAAGTAAAAGAAAATTTGGTTTATCTGGCAGCCTGACATACCTACAACATAAGAGAATGTAAAAAAAAAATCTTTAATTTCATATTGTAGCAGTACCGTATAAAACAAGGGTTGCCACATCTTCAAATATTCATTAATAATGAAAGAATAAACGCGTTTTTTGGTTTAAGAAAGAACTAATTAAGGATTAAGAATTTAAATGTTTTTTTTTGTTTTTATTATTTTATTACTTTAATATTAACAAATATTTTTCAAGTTTAAGATCTTAATAAAATTTTTTTTTATTACAATTTTGCTTTGGATGTCTTCTTTAGGGAATTTAATTATTATCCAAATAAAAATAATTTTTATTAAGAAATTGTTTAATATTAAATTTATAAAATCGATTAATTTAATTAAATAATTTTTTTATTTTTCTTTATTTACAGAGAGGTTATACTATGCCTGCCATATTCCAGCATAATCTTTATAAATATCAACAACTGCGTAAAGCAGCCCATAAAAAGGAAGAACCAAGCTATGCCAGAGCTCAAGTAATATTTATGATTGTACTTGCCATAGTGATAATTTTTACAATTTCTACTACATTTTATGTAAAATTACGAACAGTAAAATCTTGAATTAAAAATTTATACAGTCGAATTATAAATACGTATGTATGTACTATAAATGTTTTTGACTGGTCTCGACCGGGCCCGGTTTTTTATTACGTGAGTATAGAGAGTCGTTTAGATATAGAATTTTAATCATTCACTACTTTACAAAGTGGCTTTTGCCTTGGCTACCATTATTAGCAGAGGAGTCAATTAAAGGGGTAAATAAAATATTTCAAAGCATAAGAGCAGGTGGTGAGTGAAAATCGTTAAAAAAAATAGAGTAATAAATGGAGTATAGAGATTATTTGTGTCAAATTTCAGATAAATCTATTGGAAAACAAAAATTTGTATTGAGAACAAACAAACAGAAAATTACATTTATTTACATAGATTTCCTGGTAGTTTTTTCTTAGAAAAAATTTTCGTTTTGAGAAATACTTTCTTTAATTAGAAAATTTTCTGTTTAAAAAAATAAAAAAAAATTTATAATAAAAAAAGAAGAGTAAAAAATTTTTATTCACAATTGAGTAGCAAGAAGTGCTCAAGTCAACTTAAGCATTTAATTTTCAAAGCAATAAAAAAATCATTGTAGGGATTTCTGGTTATTTCTTTTTTATTACAAAAGCAATAAATTTAAATTAAAAAAAAATAATGCAAAAAGGACGAGGGTCTTGAAATTTAATTTTAAAAAATCCTTTAGTATTTTTGAAAGTCAAAATAAATTTTTTAAAGCTTTAAGTTAGTAAAAGGACGAGTGTTACAACGGTCACACGGTCCGTATTTTCTTAGAAATGAAATTTAAAAAAAATTTAAATCAAAATTTTATAAATAAATCTGCCGATTTTCGTACAAGTCTTTTTTGGTACATTTCTGTGTGTGTGAAAAAAACTATCGTAAACTTGTAGAGAAAAAACCCCAAAATATAATTTTTCTTGCAAATTCTTTAAAGATTTAAATATTTTCTTTAATCATTCTTGCATTTTATATTATTTTTTTGTTTTTTTGTTTATTAAAAACAATTTTCTTTTCTATTTTTCACAAACACTTTCTTTCATTTAACTACAAATACTTAAATATATCATTATTATCACTGCCACCATTAGAACCACCCGCATTAAACGTGCCATGAAAATGCAGTCCACCACCACTATGCTGTAATAAATTTCTTTAATTTAACTATTTTATTTTTTTTTACAAATAAACAACTTACAGATGAGCCCTTTTTAGCTTCCATTTGACCAGCCAAAAGTATAATTATGGCCGTCATTACAGTAAATACTTGCAAAAATTTCATTTTAATTGTTTATGACTTGCTGGCAAGTTAAATTCTTATTAATGGAATATTTTCATTAGCCATAAGCTTTTATAATAATTCCCATAAACCGCAGTAACAATAAATTAAAAATAATTTATTATAAATTTTTTAAGAATTTGAAAACATACGGCCACAAGCTTTTTTTATATTAAACCGAGATATGAACTGTTATTTTTGAGAGTGGTATAAGTCCATTTTTGTTAAAAATGAAATAGCTTTAGTTTTAGTAAAATTATCCTAAAGGACTTTTTTTCAAAAACGGACTTAAACCACTTTCAAAAATAACAATGTTTTTTATAAGAATAAAAAAAATATTTTTATAATAGTTTTAAAACGTTTAAAACGTTTAATTAAAAGAATAGTTGTATTGATTAAATATTTAATTGTTTCGTTAAAGAATTTAATCAATATGATATTTTTGTAATGTTTTATTAGTGCTTGGAGTTTTTTTTTTTTCAAGCTGGACTTATTATTGCACACTACACTGTGCGACAGGAGTAAGTAAAATTTAAATAGTCTTTGGACAAATCTACAACAAACATTAAAATGCAAAAAAAAAAAAAGTGTCCAACACATAACCTACTAAAAGAGCAAAAATCAATGTAATGCACTCATACACTTACACTTTCTAGGTATGTATGGGTATAAAACATCGACTTGCAAGCAAATTTTGACGTTTACTAAAGCTCAGGAGATGTACGCTGTTCTACTGTCAGTTCCTTTTTAATTCTGCCAAGTCTTTCATCATGAAGAGAATGGGAGGAAACTCTCAGCAAAAACACTGAGTGCTCTTTCTCGATAACAATATTTGTTATACGTACTGTAATACGAGAATGTTAAGAGTTTCATGGGATTTCAAAAGATCAAAATCAAGTGACATTTGATACGACTGTAGAAAAGTCTTATTTAATGCAAATGTTAAGACTTTTATTACATTTTGATAGATTAAAATCATATGATATTGGCAAGTGTTTAGATTTTAAAGGGATGTTGAATTTTTAGCTGTCGTTTGCACAAAAATACAACCCTGTTACAATCAAAAGTTGAAACCAATGCGAATCTCTACAAGGTGACCGCTCACCGATTTGTTAAAATTTACTTAAATTTGTAATTTTAAGCGAAAAAAATTGGTCCATTTTGAAAAATTAACTTATTACAATCACCAATAATTAAAAATGTACAAGTACGAAGGACCAAAAAAAAGAACATATAATTTAAAAATCTTGGACAATTTGAAAGAAAATTAATTCGCTTTGTTATGATTTTAAAGATGCAATCATCTTGTATAGATTCGTTTTGCCTTAAAAGTTTAGAAAATTTTCTTAAAAATGATGAGAGCCGTCAAATTTATAATCCTATCTTAAAGGTCGCGGTGAGATTATAGTCCATGGTGATAATAATAATAATAAAAACCCATACATAAGCATTTAAAAAAATATTGTAGTGATTTTTGGTTATATTTTTAAATAAAAAAAAACAAAAGCTATCAAAAATGTGCTTAATGTTACAATAAATTTTAATTTAAAAAAAATTAAATGGCTAAAAATATATAAAAAAAAGGTCAAGGGCTTTCACACTTGAAATTTTAATTTTAAAATTTTTTTAGTATTTTTTATAGTAAAAACAAAATAAAGATATAAAAAAAAAATAAAAAAAAAAACTGTCACACTAGAGAGAGAATTTTCAGTATTTTGTTAGAAATGAAATTTAAGAAAAATTTAAAGCAAAATTTTATCAATAAAAACTACTTATTTCTGTATAAGCGAACGATAGCCTCTTTTGTACATTTGTGTGTGTGTGTGTGTGAAAAAAACTTAATTTTATTTAGTATCGTGCACTTGTAGACAAAAAAATCAACAAAATATACTTTTTCTTGGAAATTTTTTAAAGATTTAAATATTTTCTTTAATCATTCTTGCATTTTATTTATTTATTAATAACAATTATATTTTCTATTGAACACAAACACTTTCTTTCATTCAAACTAGAAATTAAACGTGCTATGAAAATGCAATCCACCACCACCGCCACCACCAGAATGCTATAACAAATTTGTTTTTAATTCAACTTATTTATTTCTTTAGAATTATACTACTTACAGATGAACCTTTGGCTTTTTTAGCTTCTATTTGACCAGCCAAAAGTATAACTATGGCCGTCATTACAGCAAATACTTGCAAAAATTTCATTTTAATTGTTTATGACTTGCTGGCAAGTTAAATTCTTATTAATCGAATATTTTCATTAGCCATAAGCTTTTATAATAATTCCCATAAACCGCAGTAACAATAAATTAAAAATAATTTATTGTAAGTTTTTTAAAAAAAGCACAAACTTATGTTATTTTATTATAAAGAGGCATAAGCAAAGCTGTTCCTTTTGAAACTGGTATAAGTCCACTTTTTTTTTAAATAGTTAGTTTTAGTTTTAGTAAAATTACCGCTGACGATTTTTTTCTTTTTTTTTTTTTGCGAAGTGGACTTATACCACTTTCAAAAATAACAATATTTTCAAATTGTAATTTTGAAACATTTAAAACATTTTAATTAAAGGAATTGTATTGATTAAATATTTAATTATTTCGTTAAAACATTTTACCAATATGATTATTTTTAATGTTTTTAATGTTTTATTAGTGCTTGGAGTTTTTTCTATCAAGCTGTACTTATTTTTGCACCCTACACTGTACGACAATAGTCTTTGAGCATGAATGACTCAACTAAACACTGAGTGCTCTCTCTTGATAACAAAATATGTTGAACGGAATTAACACGGTAAGGCAACACAACAAACATTAAATTACAAAAACAATCTTTCGTATGTGTCAAATAACAAGGAGGAAATTCAATGCAGATCCGGTCATACAATCACACACACTCTATGTATTTTGGGCACAAGAAGAGCGGCGCGCACAGGATATAAACAAATTTTGACAGCTTTGCAGACGAAACAATGGAGAGCAAAAATTTACAGCTGCTTTATTTGCTTTATCGTGTTAATTCTGCCATCGAACTAATTGCGTAAGTAAAAAAGGTGAAACTGAATGTTTTTTTTTTGCAAGATTCAGAGCCCTCTTGTTAAAAATTACGAGATATCAATAGCGGAAAAAAATTTTGAGTTTCACTCTAGCAGACTTCTTGATATAACCCACCGGATATAACTTTTGCCAAAAGGTCATTAATTTATTAATAAAAATTTTTTAAATAATTAAAACTTTTATTGTTTATTTAAATCAATTTTCAGTTTTTCCCACAATTACTGACGTCTTTTCTTCACCAACAGCTAGCGCAGCATGCTTGACTTGTTCAATGAATGCGTTTGGGCATTTTATTATTCAAAAACATAAAGGACAACAGCTGATCCTACTTATTAAAAAAGTATTTTAATAAAATGCAAAAAAAAAAAAGTTATCGTCGCTATGCCTTCAGTTTGTACAGTAAAGAGAAACAGAACGGCAGTTACGACAACCAAACGAAAAATTCCTACTAGTTTTTTATAAATACTTTCATTATTAGTAATTTGAGAAGGAGAAACAATTGTGGTGGTTTATACTGGTCAATTGGGAAAATTTTTATGACTCATAATGCATATTCCACTATTAAAAAATATTAACTGGTTATAGTTTATGTGTAAATTAAAGCTTTAAAAAATTTTGCTATACAAATGCATATTCTACATTCTAGAGCGAATTTCCTTTGAGCGACCCAAGCCTTTAGAACGGAACAAGCAAAAAGGAATGCAAAAGCTATAGCAAGATTAGTTGTAGGCCCTAGTCTAAATATATATGAAGTTTATCACAATTTTTTTAAGACATGCATGACAATATTAAAGACATTGTCTTTCACAATGTCATCAATAAGAAAGAAAATGTTAAAAATAATTATTAGGACTGATTATGAGGGTAGTTGTCGTTATGAAAACAGTGATATGTGGCAACGCCGGCCATTTCATAAGTTCGACTACGACAGCGACACTCGTAATTAAGCCTATTAATTAAGTAAAAATAAATTAATAAAGCAAACTATAACAGCTATAGCAAAAATATCAACCAGGAGCATCTGGTTATGGTCCAGGTTTTTATTAAAATTTTTTTTTTTAACAAAAAAAAGGAATTTTTTTAAGACAAAAAAAATTAGAAGATTCAGTTCTTGACCAGCATTTGACAGGAAGTAAAGCAATGCACAAGCATACTTGAAAAACACACATCATTACAAACATGTGTAATATTTTGTACTTGAAAGTGTTTGTAAGCTATTTCAAGTATGCTTGTGCAGCCATTTACTACACTAAAATAGCAAGAAATGTTTAACTAAAATTAAAAAAAAAAAAAAATTAAAAACTTCCTGAACTGAGGTAAAATTAATTTTGGCCTCAATGGGAGTTTATTGTTTCAGAGTGACTTAATAATAAAATTTTATTATTAAAAAAAATATGTTTTTAACAAAATTTAAACAAAGAAAGCTCATATTTAATACCCCATAACTTTTAACTGTCTCATGCTGTTTTTTAATCTTACACGCAGCCGGCCTTCCAATACTCATCACTATCTTAAGCCTTTATGTTGTTTAAATTATTCCAAAAATATTTTGAATATTTTTAAAACACAAATGTGATGATTTTGTTAATTTTATTAAAATTAAAAATAAATAAAATTAATTTTCAGAATAAACTTTAAAGCTTCTTTTGTTTTAGGCTTTGTTTGTTCTTGGTTTTTGGCTTAACAGTAGTAGAAGTTCGCTGAAATATAAATTTTTTTTTTTTTTTAAATTTAAACTTAATTCAAAGTTAACTTACCTCTTCCATTTTTGAAAAATTATTACCAGCATCAATAGCAGCCATTGAAATGGCTAAAAGGACCAACACGAAAAGGAAATTGTTGAAAAAATTCATAACGAAGATTTTGCTCGCTTAAGAGTTGCAAATGATTTACACAAGTAAAGTCACACAACAAACGTTTATATGGAATTAATGAGTTATAAAAGGTGAAGAAAGGGTGCTTCGAAAAAATTAAAATTAAAAACAACTTACAAAAAAAATTGTTTTTGAAATCTAAAACCTTTAACCCAAAATATAAAAAAAAATTATTGCTTTTTTTTAACACTAAATGTGAAGAATTTTAAATTAAAAAAAAAAAAAACAATTGAAAATCGACCGAAATTAAAATGAAATGAATTTCTTGTATGAAATTTTGTTAAAATCTTGGGAGTTTGGAGTTTTTGAATAATAATATTTGTTTTGAATAAAATTAAAGGCCATTATTACAACTTACTTATAATTAACTTTAGTTACAGTAAATGACAAAGTATCCAAGTACCCCATAAAATAAATATTATAATATTTGTAATGTGGCACCACTGCTGTAAATACCGATTATCTTTTTCTGGCAATTATTTTTTAAATATCTAAGAAATTCGTTATTTTGATAATATGACTAATTTATTAAGCTTGAGGTCTTATTTTTTAAAAATTTATTTTTATATCGATATTTCGCTCCAATTTGTGTAACTTCTTCAGAATATAATTATAAATTATATTATATCCTGAAGAAGCTAGACAAATTGGAGCGAAATATTGATATAAAAATAATTTTGTTTTAAATAAGACCTCAAGCTTAATAAATTAGTCATATTATTTAAAAGAAAAAGGTAAAATAAAAATTTTATTTTAATATTTGCTTTGGTATTGTGTAATTCTACTGTTTCCTTTTTGTTTATTAATATAAAAAACTGCGATATATATGACTGTTCAAGTTGCCATATCTATAATCTAAAATATGGCAACTTTAAATGTTTAAGGTTTCTGTTAAATATTATGGGCAACACCAACATACCAACGGCTTTTTGGTTAAACTCTGTAATAACCAGATAGCTAACATTCTACTCTTAGTTATTGTTTAGTTGTAATAATTAAAATTTAGAATTAGTTTTTATAAAAAACAATTTTTACGATTACCCTGTAGCCCCATTAGAAAATCTTTGTATGGAAATGATTCATAATTGGAAAAATATTATTTACCACAAGCAATTCACCACAATTTATTATTGTTTAAAGCAAATATTTCAAGAGAATTTTAAAATTAACAAAAACAAACCAACATAAGTAGAATTAAGCAGCGTAAAAGCTTAATTAAAAATAAACAAACAAATACATACGTTTTGCAGCCAACTTCACTACAAAAAGCTGTCAAAATTTGATTTTCCAATTGCTCAGTGTTGCCGTCGAGCTATTTCTGTATGCTCCATACATTTTGTATAAGCAGGAGAATTTTTGCCAGATAAAAAACTCTAGCCGTGTCAATTTAGGTATGACTGTAAAATAAACCATTTGAAAAAACAAAACTAAACAAAATTGACAGACAGCTTTAAACAATATTTAGTACTTTTTTTCTATTGAGTAAGGAAAGGCCAAGAAACTATTCCCTACTGTCTATAAAGCATTTTGGTTAGATAAAATAATCAACAACAAGAACTAAAATCATTTAGCAAAAAAATTAAGGATATTAATCATATAACTTGTAAGAAAAACAAGTTATTTTTAAAGAAAATTATGTATCAAGAGAGAAACACTCATCTCAAAAGCACAGCCATGCTAAAACTTATCAAAAAAAAAAAGAAAAAAAAAAGATAAAAGAAAACAAATTTCTTGGCTATGCTCCAGGAATACTGCAAAAGTTTTTTTATCACCCAAGTTTTTTTTTTTTTTTTTGCCATCTTTACAATTTTTATAAATTATATGAACCGTTATTTTTGTAAATGGTATAAGTCCAATTTAAAAAAATAAATCAGAGGTAATTCTTACTAAAATAAGCTGTAACTTATTTTTTTGTAAAGGACTTATACCACTTTGAAAAATAACAGTTGTTTTTTTTTTTTTGCAACTCTTTAAAATGATTTGTAAAAGTCTCAACAACAACATAGAAATTTCCTTTAACATCAAGGATAAAGAAAAAGAATTGAAATAAGGAACTACACACTACAAAATTTAGTTGTTTTCTAAACAGTTAAAAAACAAAACAAAATAACAAAAAAAAAAAAAAAGATTTTTCTAAAGTATGCAGTATTTTTATGGCAAATAGAGAACCTAAAAGTATGTTATGATTTATAGATTGTTTATGATCACATGCTACAGTCAATTTGAAGTTTTTTTGTGAAAAAAAAGGATCATAAACTTAAGGTCAACAAACTAAAAATATTTTTTAAATGTATTTTGGGGAAACACAATAGCATATTGGCTTTTAGAGTGGCTGCATCAAGTTGAATACAATGAAACACATAGAACACAGCAGGCTGTCAGCTATGTGACCAAATACCAATGCCATTGGCTGCAATCAGAACAACTGAAAATTAATTATTTCCAAAGTGTTTTGGAGGTCTGATTTCAAAACTGTATTTCGTTCAAGATATTTTTTTAACTTCTAAATGAAGTAGGTGACGTCACATATATGAATAGCACTTGAAAACGGTTCTATATAATAAAAATAAAATAAAATACGAAATTCCGCAAGAAAATTTCCTTTAAGTCGTTTCAACATCGTTTTTAAATTGACTTATAGTTTAGAAGCTATCACAAAACTTGTAACAAAAAAATTTATTTTTTAAGCCAAATTTAAAAATTTTAAATTAAAAAAATATTGAAAATATAAAGAAGGCAAAAATCTACCACTTTTTTTTACAAACATTGTATTTGATAAGTTTTAAACAAAAGGAGCCATATTTTATTAAAATCGTTAAACAAATTTTTAATTTTAATTACAATTAAGTCAAATGGTTTTACTCAGTAACTTAAAATGTATTGTGATCAAGCGGTTTAGTAGCTTAACGTTTCAATATTATGTGCTCTCTGGTTAGAAGTCTAATTTATGTTTTGTTTTGTTTGTTTAGCCGTTAGCCAAAGGTTTTAGCCCTCTATAACAAAAATAAAAATTCTGTGGTTTACATTTTTTCTACCAGCCTGCTGAGAGCTTATAAATTGCATAGCCATTGTTGTGAACCCACTCATTCAGTAGTTAAGGCAAGGCTTGCTTTTAAAACCCACTAAAATGCTTTCAACAAAATTTTTCTTGGCTATTTTTTTGGGCCTTGTATTTTCTATCAGTCTCATAGAAGCTGGCCAAATTGCTAGCAAAAATGGAGTAAAATTTTAAATTTTAAATTTCAAACTTGTTGACAAAAAATTGT
Organism: Thelaira solivaga; assembly: GCA_947397855.1. Lineage (NCBI taxonomy): Eukaryota > Metazoa > Arthropoda > Insecta > Diptera > Tachinidae > Thelaira > Thelaira solivaga. The sequence continues at coordinate 76,917,647 of OX377611.1, read as the reverse complement.
TTTTGTTTTAATTATTTCAGAAGAAAATTTTGGACGCAGCCAAAAATGTACCCAAAGTACCTATAATTGCTGGCGCTTATTCAGCCAATAAAACGCATGACATCACTATCAATACCAACCCACCATCAGTCAGTTATAAATCAAGACCTAATACACCTCCTAAAACGGATAAGAAGTAAAATGCTAAGCAGCACATGTCAAGAGAAATACATACACACATAAAATGTCAAGTTTATTAATAAAAAAAAATTAATAAAAATTAATTACAAAATTTAACAAAAACAAAAAAAATATTTACAAATTTATTTACAGAAAAATTCTAATTTTTAAAGGAAAAATATCGTCATAAAAAAAATTTAAATCAATTTAATTTCGTTCAATTTTAGTTTTCAGAATTTAAAAATTAAATTAAAATAACTGAAATTGAGTGCGAGCAAAAGCCATATTAAAACACATAATTCTGACATCTCAAAGGCCAAAAAATTTGTTTTCTTTTCTCACATTTACCTTGCAAATGAAGATGCCTTGATTTACATTACAAATTTTAATTTTTGTTGTGTTTAGAACAGGAAGAGAAAAATCGTGCTCATCATTTGATTAAATCACATACAAGGCATGATTAAAAACTGATTGTTTTTTTAATGCTGCTCGACACGATTAACTTTAAAAAAACATAATGTAAACATTCAAAAATGCAAAAAAGCATTCCATCAACGATCACACATATTTGAGTAAACTACTGCATAGTAAGTTTTGAAACAGGGCTTTGTATTGTTGTTGAAGGTTTAAATCCAACATGATTTAATCAAATATTGTGCAAGATTTTTTTGTGCGTTTCCAGCTTCCTCTTCTAATTGTGCCTCGAACATGATTTAATCAAATGTTAATTTTTGTTGTGTTTAGAACAGGAAGAGAAAAATCGTGCTCATCATTTGATTAAATCATATACAAGGCATGATTAAAAACTGATTGTTTTTTTTATAATGTAAACATTCAAAAACTCAAAAATGCAAAAAAGCATTCCATCAACGATCACACATATTTGAGTAAACTACTGCATAGTAAGTTTTGAAACAGGGCTTTGTATTGTTCTTGAAGGTTTAAATCCAACATGATTTAATCAAATGTTGTGCAAGATTTTTTGTTAACAGCTTCATCTTCTATTCATGTCTTAAACATGATTTTATCAAATGTTGTTTATGATTTTTACAAAAAAAATTTCGTTTGTGTGTTTGATTAGACATACAAATTTTTAATCATACACAATCAACTAACTTTAAAATAGAGTGTTTCCGGAACCATAATCTTATATGGTTCTTTTGGAAATAGGTGAAATCCCTTAACGTATTTATGCACATTTTAAGTGTATAGAGCAACTACCGTTTAGAGTATTGAGGGCTAGAATATTTGTGAGTGTTTAGAGTCTTAAGCAAGCAAATTGCTGCATGTCTGGAAAGCTCCGTTTTAGATTTTTTAGGTGTCAGGGGCACTGTAATCCTTTCAAGATTTTTTTTTAGCACTTAAGGGCTAAATACAATTAAGCAAAAGTCAGTGAATAAAATTCTTTTAAAATTAAGCTTGTGCTCAGTTTACTATCGTTAATATTTTTATTTATTTAAATTTTAATTAATTTTTTATGTAAAGAAACAAACGTACATTCATGCGACGGGCGGGTTTTAACATGCTCCCACAAAACGTATGAAGCAAACAGAAATTTTAAATATTTTTTTTTAAATAAATTAAAACAAAATGTTGGTTAAAAATGCTTAAGAAAAAGATTACATTTATAGTTTTTAACCACAATTAACTGGCGGCTTTAAATAGTTTACAAATTTTCCACACGTTTGTGTTTAGTAATATAAAAGCCTATAAAACAACTAACTTCAAGTCTTTAAGTCACAAAAACCCAAAAGAAGTGCATACAAAAGTAACTCGTTTTATTTTCATTTTATTAAGAAAAAATGTATTTCACAAAATTCCTGCTAGTTTTGGTGATGGCTGTGGTTTTGTATACAAACTTGTCGGAAGCTGGTCAAGCTGTTGGCAAAGAAGCTGTCAAAATTGCTAAAGTAAGTTTTTTAAAAGTTAAATTGTTTAGTAATTATTTTTTTTTAATTAAAGGGTGCTGCCAAGACAATTGGAAATAATGCCCCTAAAATTATTGCTGGTGGTTATGCAGCCAATTCAACTTTAAATGTCCATGTTAACACTAAACCAACTTCAAGGCCATCTTCTCCTAAGGGCAACAAATGATGTGCTCACAAAGAAAAAAAATTGGTAAATTTGTAAGAAACAGCAATAATTTATTCAATCAGTTAAATTCAAGTTTTATTTTTAATTTTTTTTTTTTAACATGGAAATGTTTTAGAAAAATTAGTCAAACTCTGTAAAACTTCTGCATAGAAATTCATAGTGCTTAAAATCTATATTCTAATAGCTTTAGATTTTATTAGTTTTTAGAAAATCATTTTCTTTTTTTCACAATTTTTTACATTTTAAAATAAAAAATAAAAAAATAAAACACTTGGTAAGAAAATTGTGTGGCCTAGGGTTTTAGGTGCTACCACTAAACTGTGACTAAATGTGGAACCTATGAATGGATTTTGTTGAAATGCAGATATTAAAGTTAAGAACGAAATTTAAGATTTTACTTTGTATTAAATTTTTATTGTTTTTCGAACAAAAAAGAAATTTTTTCAAAAATTTCTTAAAAAAAGTTGGTTTTTTGAAAAAACGGAATGGGACCCATATCGTTTTAAAGGGGAGGTCGTCTAGATTTGTAATCTACCGCCCAAATACTAAGGAGTTACTTTGGACTATTTTTAAAATTTTTTTTTGAAATTTCCATAAACCCCAGTGCTGTTGCTCTGACGGAATTTAGTGACTTACAGAAGAATATAGAAGATTACGGAATGGGACCCATATCATTTTAAAGGGGAGACCTTCTAGATTTGTAATCTACCGCCCAAATACTCAGAAGTTACTTTGGACTATTTTTAAAATTTTTTGAAATTTCCATATACCCCAGTGCTGTTGCTTTCAGGGATGATAGCCCTATCCATTGTGGTTGTTTTCCATCAGGTCCCATTCCACAGTAGCTTTCATTTCTCAGAGACCGCATATACGCTATTTTTGTACGCTATTTTTAACGTTTTCTAAAAAAGTTCACAAATACAATTGGGAGAAACTGTATTCCCAGGATAATAGCCCCGTCCATGGTGTTTATTTTTTACTAATTCTCATTGCCTGAGAGTAGCTTCATCTTTTATTTATTATATCTCTTAAATTATAATTATAAATTAAAAGGTAAGAGAGAGAAACATGTATGAAATAAAGGGTGTCCGAACAAGAACGCAAGATTTAAATTTGGCGCCATTCGAAGTGTCATTGTTTGAGATTTGAGCAATTGTTATTGTTTGCTAGTAGAAGGTACGAGGTTAGTAAAAAATGACCATGGACAGCGAAGGAAGTTCGTTAATTGGGTATTGGAGAGACAACATGAAAATGCTGATTTTGCCGATAAAATCATCTTCAGTGACGAGGCCCATTTCCATCTTGATGACTTCGTCTATAGGCAGAATTGTCGCATTTGGGGTGAGGAAAATCCTCGAGTGATTCACGAGAAGCAAATGCATCCTCACTGTGTCACTGTGGTGTGGTTTTTGGGCCGGAGGAATCATTGGACCTTTTTTTTATGAAAATGAGGCAGGTCAAGCGCAAACAGTCAATGGTGTTCGGTATCGTGAAATGATAACCAGTTTTTTCTTGCCTAGAATTGAAGAAATGAATGCGGAGGGTTTGTGGTTTCAACAAGACGGCGCCACATGTCATACAGCCAGAGAAACAATTCAATTGCTACATCAGTCATTTATTTAAAATTTAAATCTTGCGTTCTTGTTGGGACACCCTTTATATTCAAGGACATTTTTTTATCGCATGCAATATTTAACAATTTATCTTCACACACATAATTTAATACTTAAAATTACAAAATGGAATTTGATAAATTTTATTTCAATAAATCATGAGCAGAATTGCTTGCGTAATTAAGATGAGAATGATATTAAACTAGACCCCTGCAATATTTTTTGATTTTGACCAAAAAAATTTTATTTCATTTCAATTTCAGTTGTGCAGTAAAATAATTTTTTTTTTTAATAGGAAAGTTTTTCACCATCTCATTTGTATATAAGCACTTTATCTCCATTATCATAAACAACAGCTTGACGATCATCATCATCGAAATAATATTTAACCTTTAAAATTATTATTTTTAATTAAAGAAATTGTGAATTAAATAAATAAAAAAAAAATTAAGTACCTTTTTGCATTGAATGTTGGTTACACACAACAACATCAAGTAAATTGTTACAAAAAATATTAAATAAAATTTCATTGTTTGCTATAAAACGTTCTTTCAATAGAAAATTAATAATTTAAAATGATGCAAATTCTAAACGGATTTACGTTTTTTATACAAGAAAAAAAAAACTAAAGAATAAATTGAAATTTATTTTTGGTCTACATTGTGGTCAGTCGCACTTAAATGCAATTAGAACAAAATTAAAAGATATTATTAATGCAAGTTTACTATTTTTAAAACACTTGCCTCAATAACATGAAACAATTGCTCAAATTTAATTAAAATGTTATAACTCAAAAATGAAGAATTTTATTTTAATTTTATTTTTTGTATATCGTATTAAATATTAAAAATTAAAAAAAAAAATGGAATTCTTCACTCATTCCCTGGCGTACAACAAAAATGCGAAAGAAAGACATGAATAAATGAATGATCAAATCAATGGCATCTAAGCCCCAGCTCAGTGCAAGCTCTACTTCAGAAAGCACTATTTGCAGGCCTTACTGTGTCTAGTTTCTGTAACTATATGCCAAAGCTTCTCACATCGAAAAGCGTGAAAAAAAATTCAAAAAAAAAAGTATTTCTGTAGTTAATGAGACAAAATCCAAAACTGTTACATGTTTATTGGAATTTTCCAATGAGTCAAATGTCAAATATAATAGAATGTTGACACTTTCTATTTCCATTACCTGCCTGCTAAGCTAACGCACTCCTGTCATCATATGTAACGTTGACTGCACATATATTCTTTGAATATTGGGTACCTGCGGTAAATTGAGAATAAAATCCGCATTTGTTAATCGATTTTCATGATTTATACCTTATTTTATTCTTAAGGTATTTAGCTCTCAGAAATATATGCAAAACATAAAATAATTTCTTATTCTTTTTTTTTATTGCATTTTTAAACTGAAAAAAATAACGAATTTTGCAAGAAAAAAACATTTTTTCCCCTTCTTAAATTTTTGAATAATTCCAAAACGATAAAATAGAGAACAAAATTAGAAGGAGTTAAATTAAATATAAATATGTCTTCGTGCCTGCCTAATTTAGTGTAAAAAAAATTGCCACGGCCATAAAAAAAATCGCTACGTAATAAATAAAAACCGAAAACGGATTTGAGCTTAGCACATCAAAATCCATATAGTCCACATAGTTTTATTTAAAGGAGGATTTTGTTACAAATCTAGACAGTCTCCCCTTTAAATTGATATGTGTCCCATCCTACAATTTTCAATGGTTCGTTAGGAAGGTGCTAAAATTACTTAGAGCAACAGCACTGGTAACTTCCGAATGAACCATAGAAGATTACGAGATGGGATGTATATCATTCTAAAGGGTAGATTTGTAATCTACCGCCTAAATACTCAGAAGTTAAATTGAACTATTTTTTGTTTTAAATTTGAAATTAAGTGCAGGGCGGATATGTGACGCTAAGCCTTCCAAGGAGTACGTTAAAGTTATACCAAAAAATTCAATTAAATCGGTCCAGTCGTTTAGGAGAAGTACAATGTCAAACACACGTACAGTCGAATTTTATATATTAAGATTTATTTACAAAAAACGCTGGTGTAATAGATGCAATTTGGCCTTTTAAGCTGTAACCTGAGCATTTAACTATATAATTTATATGCTTTTATGGATAGATTTCCTGAAAACCTTGAAAATTACAAGATATTCGTACTATGGAAGAACTTTGCTTCCCAACGGAGCCTTGAGATTTTAATTAAAGCCCATTAGGCCGTCACTTAAGCCAATCAATGGAGGTAAGACATACATATAATGTCTGATTACAGCTGGAATCTTGGGCGGCATTTAAAAAAATCATTCTTTTCCTCAACCACAGTAACAGTATAAGTTTTAACCTGTTTTTGAATTAAAACCTAGAGCTTCTAGAAGAAAATCAGTGTTATTTTCACACTTCACTAAGCTTTAGTTGAACGCAAACTAATACAAACATTCTGGCACACTTTTCCGTGTTGACCAGTTTTATATGTATATACAGGGTCCGCCAAATAACTTCTTTTTTTTGGAAAATACTATAAAAACATCGAGTGTAGCTTCGGCTGTGTGGCACGTAGCGCCGTTCTGTTGAAACTAAATGTTGCCATTATCCTCTTCTTCAATTTTTATGAACAAAAATTCGTTCAACATGGCCCGATAACGATCGCCATTGACTAACGGCCACTCCTTGCTCATTTTCCAAGAAAAATGGCCCAATTATGCCTCTGGGCCAAAATCCGCACCAAATAGTGATTCATTTTGGGTGCGTCGGCTTTTCAATGTATGCGTGCGGGTTTTCTATGCCCCAAATGCCACAATTTTGCTTGTTTACATACCCGCCAAGATCAAAATGAGCTTCATCTGAAAAGATGATTTTTTTTTTTGGCAAAATCGGCATCTTCTGTAATTCGATCGCAGGCCCACTTACCGAAGCGAAAACACAACCATATTCTTTCAGCGGAAGGATAAAACTAATTATCTGTCAAATCAGACATGAGCTAAGTGTTACCATTCACGAAATAAGCACTAGTTGAAAAAAAAAACGTTAGATGGCGGACCCTTTACTTTCAGTGTAAGTGATTTGTTTTATAATTTTTATTTAAAATAAAATAATTTGAATAGAAAAAGAAAAAAATTTATTGAAATCAGACAGTAAATATGTTTGTTTGCATGAATGTGTTTATTTATTCAAGGACATTTAAGTAATTTTTAATTTAAATCCAACAATTTTGTTTGTTTAAAAAAAATTTTTATTACTTTTTCGGGTAGAAAAATTAAATAGTGTCGATTGCTGAACATTACCATTAGCATCTGAAACCACAGCCGATTGCATATCATGTTCAACGTTTTTATAAATCTTACGGTCGCGATGACCGCGTATCATAACTGCATCCTTAAAAAAAAATGTTTTTTTTTTTAACAAAAAAGGGGGTAGGTGAAAAGTTTTAAATGCAACTTACATCATTACGATAAATTGAATTGCGTCGAAGTGCCTCATCATAGTCCACAGGCTCATAATGATATCTGTGGGCACAGATTAGAACTGGTGCAGCAATCAGTAAAAATAAAGCGATTTTCATAATAAAGATTTTATAAACATAAAGCAACGTATGCTGTGAATAAACTAATTCTAGAAATAATTAAATCTTTCCAACAATAAGACTTTCAAGCTTAGTTATTTATACGAGAACAACAGCAACAATAATAATAAATTCTGTGGCTTTTGTGGTCAACAAAAGAAGTTTACTAATGCCATAAAAAGTGTGTGTGAGTAAAAAGTTATAATTTTTTTTACCAGGAGACTGTACGCAGAGGCACCCTACCCAACAATTAACGTTAATGTAACATTTAGATTATTTTAATTGCTAAATTTGCTTACGTATAGTTGATTTTTGTTTTATTTATTTAAAAACGAAATTTGCCATTTGAGGAAATTTTTTTTTGGCGTGGTCTATTTTAATTTTCATAAAAATTTAAGTTGGGTTTTGATGAAAATATAAAATTTTTGCATAGTCGATCTTCTTGCTCTAAAAGACCGTGCAAGACCGGGTAAAAACAGATACCGACTGCAGCGCCACCTGCCAGGCGGATTTGTGACGCTAAACCTTCCTAGACGTAACCCCAACGTATACACAAAAATTCAATTAAATCGGTCTAGACGTTTAGGATAAGTACGAGTACAATGTCAATCACAAGTACAGTCGAATTTTATATAAATATTAAGAAGAAGAGGATAACACTTTTATTCTATCGCTTACCGTTCTTTAGGGGCTATTTTTGTTTTACAACTTTAATAAAATTCCTTTTCTTGCCAAAAATTAATAGTAAGTCCATATTTAGTCACTAAATAGCTCAATAAACGGCCTTGAAGTTGTGTTATGCCTACCATTTGCTATATAGGAATGAATTTGCTCAGCGTATGAAAAGAATTTTATTAAAAATAAATTTTTTTATTGCTTTCAGTTTATTAACTGCCTTCACCACTTGTTGCAATGAAATTGCATTTTGTTATTTGCCTGACAGTTCTGCTGGCTAATTTGCAATATACATTTGCAAAAGATGCTATTGTAAGTTTTTTTTTAAGTATAAATTTTATTACAAATTAATGAAAGCTAATAATTTTGCTTTATTTTTACAGGACAAACTAGTAGACGATTTAGTAAAAAAATCTAAGCATGATGTAGTTCTTCTTATAAAATTTTCTATAGCAACTTTTTACTTAAATTTTCTATTCTTTTTCAGGATAACGTAATTCATGGTAATCACATGAAAAACACTTATCAGATTGATGGAAAAACTTATTATGACAATGCAGGAGGAAGATTAAATGTTAATTTGATTACTGGGGTATTCGGTGGTGCAATTATTTTATTGGCTTTAGGTAGAAAAATTTATATGAAATAAAATGTAAAAAAAAAAATTATTTGTTAAAAAAATATTATAAAATAATAAATTCCCTAAAATAGCAACAAATAATAAAATAACAATTGAGTCATATACAGCAAAAATAACAATGAAATAACGCACTATTTGACTTCCCCTTCTGGGGAGCGTCCGTATAAAAAAGCTTCAGACTTGTCTTGCTATGGGAAGCAGAAAAACCAAGTCTTCAAGATTGCTAGAGACCTGAAGCGGGCATGCGGCACCTCAAAAACACTCATTAATCCCAAACATATTAGACCATATGTTATTCAGCAGAAATGACATCAAACTCTACCCTGAACAGCTGACAGAACACATGAATAAAATTATTGTGGTACATGACGACTCCTAACTGTTGTTTCTGTCCAGAAAGAACAAAAACTCCTGAAACAAAATCTGTAAAATTGACCAGCAGAGCGATACTGACAGCAGAAGATTTAGGTAAAATGAATCCCGCCCGCACCAAATACGAGGTTCGTGAGGAATTATTCATTTTTTTTATAAATTGGCGTACACAATGGATCTTACAGGTTACGTTGCAATCATAACCTATAATAACAATAAAATAAACTGGATCATGTTTGCTTGGCAAATATTTTTATTTTAATTTTTTCTTTATTAAAATATTTAAAATTTTTTTTAGTCGTACTGAAATTTAAATTCAGTAGTGCAAGAATTTTATTTTAAAAAAATTTATACAGCCTAATTATGAATATTTCACCGTAAATATTTTCACGAAAAAAAATTATTCACTTCAATAAGTTTTCAAAATCGTAGAATTTTTTTTCAAAAAATTTTATTGTAAAAATATTTTTCAATAAACCCAATAAATAAATAAACAAGTAAATAAATATCCCAGTGAATATTTTCACGAAAAAAAAATTATTCACGTCAATAAGTTGCCAAAACCGTAGAATTTTTTTTCTTTGAAAAAAATTTTATTGTAAAAATATTTTTCCTACAGCCCAATTATGAATATTTCACTGAATATTTAAAAAAAAAATTTTTCTTCCCGTCAATAAGTTGCCAAAATCGTAGAATGTCTTTAAAAAAGTTTTGAAAGAATTTTATTTGTAATAGAAGGATTTTTTATTCATAATTAATCCCATTATTTTGTTGTTAATTTTTCAATATTTTTCAAATCTAAAATTCATATGATTATTTTTGCGAGAAGGGTAACTATCTTGTTGGTAATTGTTAGATTTCAACAATTTGTCGTATAGATGTCTTTGATTTGTTGTGGCCCCTTTACAAAGCTCATAATAATTCCTAATATCATCATCACTACAATAACGTATAGTTGTTTGACCATTAACTTGAACTCGGCCTCTATTATTATTTCCAGTGATTATGTTGTCCTGCAAGATTTTTATTTTTTATATTTTAAAATTCTTTTTCTAACTGACAAAACTTACATCACTTTTTGGATGTTTAATAATATCATCTACATATTCACTCTGCAAAAAAAAAATTAAATAAAAAGAACAATAAATTAATTTAACTTTACATTTTCCACTTACATTTATGTAATTAACTCCTGCGGCTGTGTAGCAAAATTGAATTATTAGAAAAAATGCCAAAAATGTAATTTTTAGTTTCATTTTCAACAAACTTGCAATAACCGTGGACACGTTTTCAACAAGGAAATATAAGCTATACTAAAGCCAATTATTTATTAAACAGCTTCTTATAGAAATAAATAATAGAAGTAGATTAAATAGTTTGCATTACAAAATTGTGGCAATTTTAAACTAGTGAATAATTATTGGTAAATAAAGAATGTTTATAAACCACAACTTAAGTACATTACGACCGCACAGTAATTTTAAACACTTGTACAATATTTTCTTTGTTATACAAATTAAAAGCTTTTACAAAAACTTGTAGCTGCCATTATTTCCACCCTAAAAGAACTAATTCTGATGTAATAATTAAGAAATAATTAAAATTTGTTAAGAATTTGATAAGGAATTTGTTTATTATTTTGGTGGCTCACAACTAAGTAACCGTACCTAATCGCAACTGTAATATGTCCTGAAAAATGAACTGCAAGTGTTGAGGATACACACAAATTTGATATATTTGATTTGATGATTTATTTATTTATTAATTCTCTTAAATTATAATTATAAATTATAAGGTAAGAGGAAAAAAAAGGGCGGAGCAATGGCATCTTAAGCCTTCAGCTCACCGATATAAAAATAGCAAAGTGATCGGTATAATACAGTCTCTGACATGATTTCCATGGCACTTTGATTAAGAAAGAATTAAGAATAACCCAAAAGTTATACAGCTTCTTTTTAAAGCTACAAATATGAATAACAACTAACAAGCTATTAGGTTTTCGTAATGTTAGGGGATTATGCAACGAGGATGTCACGGTAATGGTTTAATTTGAAGCCGTTTTTGATTATTTTTGCATCCCTACATACAACATATCACCGAAGAAAGTCTTTGAACAATCGTTTATATGGAATTAAAGTGCGATTTTAGCATAAGGGGGTTTTACTGAGTAAAAGGGCTTGTCAAATATTGAAATCAAATGAAAAAGTATGATAAAGTGAAAACAATGCACAATAGAAATTTACTTGTCGCATGCCTTTCACCATTTTTAGAAATTTTTCTAAACGTCTATACTTTTCCTTGTATCAGAGCTGCATTGTTACATACGAACAAAGATATAACAAAAAAAGCGGACAAAAGCCAATGAAAATCTTAAAGCTTGTATCGAAGTGAAAGCCCCGCATAATGCATACTAGATTTAGGGAGGATTTGTAACATTAGAGTAGGGTCACAATAGGTCTACTTTGGCCGCAGTGACCGGATAACTCGTTAATCATTTTTTGTACATTTAAAACTCTACTTGTTTTTTGGAGTATAAAAAATTTTAATATTTTTAATTTAACTGGCCTTTACCAGGAAAACAAGAAAGTATAGATTTTGTCACCAGGTGAGTAGTAGCTACAGCACATTTGTACATAATAAACGGACAACTTTGTCTGTGTTATTTTTCTTTTTAAGGTTGTAATGTGCCCACATCTCAAATATCTATATAATTATTAGGTTAGAGTAGTTACACAGTTACTTTGACATATAATGCCAGCAAAATTATTCTTGAATTATTAATATTATTTGTTTAGTGTATTAAAAAAACATCATATTCTGAGATTTATCGATTTCTCAAGTACACAAATAAATTAACAGACATTAACATAAACAATTGCTTGCAATGATAATTATTTTCCTAAAACCCAACAGCAAGAATGCAAGATTCAAGTGACCTTAAATAAGCACATTCATACATATATACAAGCATATGTCCATATATTGTATGGAAATGGGAGTTAATTTTTTATTTATTGAAATATATATAGTATATGAATTCATATATATTGAAGTTAAAAGCGTACTTAAAAAATTAACTTACCAGAAGCAAATACCACGTTGAAGGATATCTTTTTAGCCATTGTAAAGCATAGATTGATAAAAATTAATGTACAGGAATTTATCTCTTTTCTTTCTTTTGCTTTGATATTTTTCAACACTTTGCACTTGATGATACTTTTTAATTTTTATTATTTTCTTCTGGCTAAAGATTTTTCTCTTTTTTTTTAGTAAACTATTTTTACACAATTTTCCTTTTTTTCCTTTAATTAAATTTCAACATTTCTATTTTTAATTTCTTTTTAATGCACACCTTACACCTGACGAGGATATCAACTACTAGACAACCCCGTTATGCGAAAGAAAAAAATTGACAGATATGATGAGTGTCATATGCAGTGTTCACGTACATATGAAAACAACACATGCGCACTAGCTACATCTTTATGTTTTTAATAACATATAATTATGTAGTTAAATAATTAATTCTATTTGTCTACCTTTGAAATATAGAAATTAAATTTTCTTTTAATTATATTCAAATAAGCACAACATTTCCATATTTGTAACGGTTTAAGCCCGCATAACCAAAGCAATCACTTTACCAACTCACTGACAGCCGCATAGACTGCCGATCAGCTGTATGGTAGTACCGTTTTTAGGCACGTCATTATTTTTATTTTCAGTAGCAGTAGCTTAAAAAAGCTACAGAAATTTATGTTTAATAATTAAAATAAAAGCGATGGAACAGAAATACAGCATATTATTGCCTACATACAATGAAAAGGAAAATTTACCCATAATAATTTGGTTACTTATGAAGTATCTCAATGATAGGTAAGAACTGAAGCCATATAAATTCTATTAGACGAAGGTAGTGTAGAATTTTCTCTTCCATTATAGTGGTTATAAATTTGAAGTAATAATTATAGACGATGGAAGTCCAGATGGCACATTGGAAGTAGCTGAAGAGTTGCAAAAACTCTATGGCGAAGATAAGATTCTGTTAAGGCCGCGAAAAGCAAAACTGGGCTTGGGAACTGCATATATACATGGCATACAGCATGCCACAGGTGATTTTATCATTATTATGGACGCCGATTTAAGCCATCATGTAAGTTTGCAGTAGAACTAAGTTGTAAAATCTTGATTTTTACACTTTCTTTTACTTAGCCCAAGTTTATACCTGACTTCATAGAACTGCAAAGGAAACATAATTATGATATTGTTTCCGGGACCCGCTACCAAGGCTCCGGAGGTGTTTTTGGTTGGGATTTTAAACGGAAGCTTATTTCTCGGGGTGCAAACTTTCTGTCTCAGCTTTTATTGCGTCCTAATGCCTCGGATCTAACTGGTTCATTTAGATTATACAAGAAACCAGTGTTGGAAAAATGCATTTCCAGTTGTGTGTCTAAGGGTTATGTTTTCCAAATGGAAATGTTAGTGCGTGCTAGACAACATGGTTTTTCTGTGGGGGAGGTTCCCATAACATTTGTAGATCGCGTTTATGGTACTTCCAAATTAGGCGGTACCGAGATTATACAATTTGCTAAGAATTTGTTATATTTGTTTGCTACTACTTAATACATTTCTTAATTAATTTGCATTTTTATATGTATATATGTTTAAGCAACACATCAAATTATTTTCATATTCAATTAGTAATGAATAAAATTTAATCAATTTAACTTGTGAACTGAGATGAATTAAATCTAATTTGTAAAAAACTCACTGCACATGTTATCGTCCTGTATACATTTTACATATATCATAATTTCCATATGTAACACAACTATTTTTAAAAATATTTTCACAATACACCAAACCAAAAAAATTAATTTACTTCTTTTCCACACAAGTTTTAAGCGCGAAGTTGTTGGGCGTTGATGAATCAGTTCAAAAAGATGCCACCTTTACGTTTACAGGACATGCCATACTCTCAGACTTCAGAACGTTAAATGTAACATAATTTGAAATTCACATATATAGCATTAAATTAGTTTGAACTAAAAAAATTGGAATAAATTTTTATTAGATATACGAAATTTTTAAAAGTTTATAAAATTATTGATATTCATTTTTAATTAGAATTGTCGAAAAGTTCCAAAAATATTTACTTTATTACTGGCAGCACTGTGGTAAAACATTATTATTATCAACTTGTCAAAGGGGCCAGACTGTACAGGCTGTGACAAACCATACAAATTTACATATCCCAACAGATTAAATATTAAAATTTCACGTTTTTCATGTGAAATTGAGATTTTTTAATTTTCACAATCAGGCAACTACGGCTAGACGATGAAATTCTTTAACAAAAACAAAGACAATTATTAAAACGTCAAAAGTTATTGAGAATATATAAAACGAATAAATTTTTGTGGAAATTTCTAAAGAATAAATAAATTTAATTTGGAGACTTAAACAAACACTCAACCTACAGTCATCAAAGTTCAATTAAATAGAAAACGAGAGGAAAGAAAAAAACTGTGATTAAACAATAGTAGTTCCTACAACTACAACAAAGAGCATAAACTCTTAACTAGCTAACATATATATGTAAAGCAAAAGCTATTGAAACCTTTACAATAAAATGTCAGTAACAGATTTTATAAAGGGATTACCCTGTCATAATTCAGAAAATTTCTCCCAATTCAATACGGAACAAGCCATGCGAACATCTCAAAGACGGCCATCGGTCTACCTACCAACTGAAGATTCTCCCTCGGAACAGCATATAGTATTGGATAAACGTTCAGTACTTCTACGCTATTTGACACAACAGTGGGATAAAAAAATACTACCCAAAAAACGTGATCATAACAACGAAGGCTCCAGTTCTGCTAATGGAGCTGGTAACAGTTGTAAAAAGCGTCCACGTTTGGAGGCCGAATAGATAATAAAAAGATTAGTTTTCTTATTTTAAATATAGCAAACTGAAGTAGCAATAATTTTTTAATCTCCTCTCAATAGCTTCTATCATCACAAATCAATTTTGTAACCATCTTATGTTAAAAAGTCGAATTTTTCGTCACGAAAAATTTTTAAGTTTTTGCCTGAACTACATTTAATTTTAAACGTACAACAGAATTTAATATTTCCAATTACTTTAATATGTATTTTTAATTTTTTTTAATAAAATAAAATACTACATTCGTGTACATATTTATGTATTTTTTGCTAGATGTACAATTGGCACGACAAAAAAACTGCCGTTCTTAAAGCGCTAAGCTAGGAAAAACAAAGCCACAAAAACTACAGAAATGTGTTAGTTGGTAGTGAATGTATTTATTTTTTACACTGTTCTAATCGTTTTTTTAATGATGCAAATCTTTTGGATCAGGTTTGCCATATTTTTTCTCCCACCAAGCAATATATTCCTTCTTACGTTGTTCACGCTTAGCAAAGAACTCTGGGTATTGCGCTTTTTCCAAAGGATGCCAGTAGTCCAGAACCCAATCTGGAGGCTCTACTTCACGTTCATAGGCACAGCCACCAGGGCTGCTGGGAACTATTAAGTAAAATTTTAATTAGTACAAATTTTTCAATTCTTTGAAACGGCATACATTTAATGGGCTGATAGTGTTGGGTTTTAAACAATTCTTGTTCGCCACATGCTAATAATTGAGCTGCCTTGGACATATCTGTCACATTACGGTTTTCTTCAAAGCGTTGACGGAGCAGCACAGCTCTATAGCGGAAAATTTCTCTAGAAGTATTGTTTTAAAAAATTTCCAAATTATATAATCTACCTGGTTGGCTATTAAAGTTGCTTAAAATACTTTCTGACACTTACCTGCGATCATACCATGCTTGCAGGTTACGTAGAGCTCTCTTGTACAAGCTTTGTACCTGTCTAGTATGTGACACTATTCCATTTGGAATATTCATCATTATTTACAATACTATCCAATATTCTGAATCTGAATAAAATATATTTTGGTAATAACACCTACGAAAAATGAATACCGTAAAAGTATCTGCAATGTTCAGAGTTGTACATTTAAGTACTGAGAAAAGAAAATTACTAATAGAAACCTTTTCCACTTCAACTCTTAAATATTTTGAAATAAGTGTTCCAAGAGACGAAAATATTACATAGACTTATAAATAATAGTGAAAAATAAATTATTTAAAAAATAATTAGATATGTTAAAAAATTGCAGTGCACTTCCACCTGCCAATATACCTTATTTCCAAATTTTTTTTGTCATATATTGTAAATGTATCCAAGTCTGGCAGCAATATTAATAGTACGAAACCTTCGAAGCGAATTCAAACGAACGACAAAAACCAAGCGAATTCAAAAAAAGACGAATAAAAGGAAAATTTTATTGAACGTTCATAAATGTAGAAGAGTGTTTGCAGTAGAGGAGAAAAAACCCGACGAAAGAAAAAAAGAAATAAGTCTTTTTGTGTATTTAATATTAGCGATACGCAAAAAATAACAAGTGAAAAAGTTAGTTTAAATTGTTTAAAACAGAAAAATTTAGAAAACAAAAAGTATAATGAATGAAGAATATGATGCTATTGTATTGGGCACCGGCCTCAAGGAGTGTATCCTAAGTGGTATGCTTTCTGTATCCGGTAAGAAAGTACTTCATATCGACCGAAATAAATACTATGGCGGCGAGTCTGCCTCTATAACTCCATTAGAGGAATTGTTTCAACGTTTTAATGTCGAGATACCCGGTGATAAATATGGGCGCGGTCGCGACTGGAATGTGGACTTGATACCTAAATTCCTGATGGCAAATGGACTGCTGGTTAAATTGCTTATACATACGGGCGTCACCCGTTATCTCGAATTCAAGTCGATCGAGGGTAGCTATGTATATAAGGGCGGAAAAATTGCAAAGGTACCGGTCGATCAAAAGGAAGCTTTAGCATCTGATCTCATGGGTAAGTTGATTTTTTTTAATTAAAGTAACAGCTAATTTTCATTATGTTAGAAGCAAAAAAAACTTCGTCTGGATGATTTTTTCTTATTCGTTTTTTTTTGTGTAATTTTGATGTTCCTCTTCATTGAATTTTCGTGACACGTATTTTATATTTAAAAAAATATATAAGAAATGTACAATATATGTACTGGCAAAGAATTTCTTAATTTTTAGTTGTTTGTGCAATAATGGCTTAATATTTTATCATTGATTTTTTCTCGTACAAGAAATTTTAATTCTAATATCATTTTCATGTTTGATTTACTTCCTAATTGGAAAAAGAAAGGTTTATTCTTTTTTCTTTTTAATCAAAAAGGTGGGGTGAAGAAATTTACTTCGTATTTTTTTACATTTTGTTTCGTTCTCCGTCGTCAAACAGAGCGAAGTTAAATGCTGCTGTGTGTGTGCGTATCAGTGATGGCAAAATTTAATATTTGCAATTTAGTATAGTTGAAAATAAACCTTAATTATTTTATATATATTTATAGGTAATCAAAAAAATAGTTTAATTCATAGGGATATCACGTAAAATATTTAACCTCATACATAATGGAATAAAACAACAAATAGAAGAAAAGCTAAAAAGTGGAAAACCATTATGGGGTATAATTAACTGCAAAAAGTACAATTTTGAACTTTATTTTGCCATCTCTGGTATGTGTATGTGTGTTATTTGTGCAAAGAGAAATGCAAAAAAGGGAGCAAATAACTTTCTACTTAAGCCTTTTTTAAGTAAATTAAGAAAAAGAAGCTCGGAATAGAAAATTATTGTTTTTACCAGGATAATCTAGAGTATTCTACACTTATCACCAGGCGTTTAAAAATGGTTAAGGAAAGATCAAGATTCATCGTTATTCTGTCTTAGAATTCAGAATTTGATGCAAATGCGATATGTATATAAATGTGTGTGCTGTTAATCCTTTTCTGATATTCCACATAACAAATCCCTTTGGAAATTATGTGATATTTTTAACTGTGAGGATTTCAGTTGAGAACTGGGATGTACAATAGATCTAAAAGGTCGCGGTGCGATTTCAGGTGAGGTACGTACATATGTATGTACATAAGGACCAGTAAATCTTCTTATATGATTTTCCTGGATTTTTGTTGATGTAAGGTATTTATTATATTATATAAGACCTATGATAATAATAATTTTCAAAAAACAAAACCAAATTGATGAAGAATTTATCATCTGTAATTAGGGTGAACTTATCTTTTAGAAAATGTTAAATGGCGTTCTAAATGAACTGATGTATAATAGCGCATTTATATTATGTTATGTAGAGCAATATTACTAAAATTTTAAAAAATTTATAGGTATATTTAAAATTTAATGTATACTTTTCGTTTATTTTTTAAATTTATAAATCACACATACTACGAACGAATTAAATTTTAGACAATTTCACTTCATTTTCGCTGTCTTTAGGTGTCTTACATTATTACATTTAATATTTCTTAATTTTGATTTGTAAAGTGTTTTTTATAATTACAGTTTCCTTTTATAAACAATGAGTGATGATTTTGCAATATCAAAAATAATAACGAAAATTATCAACAAGTAACAATCGAAAAACCAATTAGCTTTGTTATTTAGTTTTGATATTGATTGAAATATCCAGTTAGACTGGTTTGAAACGGCATTTAATTTACTATGTTTGTAGGTAGTGAAATAAATTCATAATTGCAGCTTAGAATTGATGAACTTCTCACCTAAAAAATATTTAAGTAAAATTTTTGAATATGTAAAATGTTGAATTACATTTGTAATCAGGTATTTGAAAAGTCGGGGTAAGGATTGTATTTTTTTGAATTCATTGTATTTATTGTATTTAATATACAATTTGGTTTTAATTTAACAGCGATTGCTGCAAATTTTATTTCTTTAAAAATTTGCTTCACAATCACTTTAATTGTTCACCTTTATAGTTTGATTATTTAATTGTTTTCATTTTTTCTCTTTGATATTATATTATTATGTACCTACATATGTGTTTGTAGTATGTATTGCTAATCAGGCCATTGAACTACATTTTTTATTTATATTATAAGTTTGCTAGTAAGTTGGCATAATGTTTTACTTGTGGTTTTTTATGGTTATTGTTTCCTCTATTTACTTTTTCAAATTAGTTTTCTTTGAAATAAAAAAATGTCTTGTAATTAACGCAAGGATTGTTTTTACAAATAAAATAACAATGGTGATTTGTTTTAAAATTTCTATTAAGCAAATTCGAATTATTTATTGAGTTGAAAAGCTGTTCTTTAAAGCAATATTGCATACGTAGTACATACCTCTCACCCAAATAAAACTATGTGTATGTATGCACTCTACATATGTTGTGTGACGTCATACTAATGACTAATACACTAAATAGTTAATTTTTTTATCTAAATAAAAAGGGGAGTATTATTGTTTATACACATTTTGAACCTAATATAAAAATGTTGTTTTATTAAGTGTGGCACTTTCTAATTATAGGTATATGTCCTAATAATAATGTAGGCTGTTTTAATAATAAAAATACTTAGAAATTTATATTTAAAATAATTTAATAATTTTCGAAGAGCATGCAATACTAAAATCAGAGCGGTTCTCATGTTTAAACACTTTCTAGACAAAATTATGTCTCGTAATATTTTTTGCAACTAGATTAGGATAGGTTAGGTTGCACTAGGGGCCCTAATAAAAAAACAGAAGGTGGCTCACTTGGGTCTTTTTTGTACATATGTAAATAAAGAAAAAAAAAACTAAATTTGAAAATTATTTACTATTGTAGGTATGTTTGAAAAACGGCGTTTCCGCAATTTCTTGATTTATGTTCAAGATTTTAAGGAAGACGACCCGAAAACATGGAAGGATTTTGATCCATCGAAAGCAAATATGCAAGCACTTTATGATAAATTCGGTTTGGATAAGAATACACAAGATTTTACAGGCCATGCTTTGGCCTTGTTTCGTGATGATGAGTATTTAAAGGATCCAGCCGTAAAGACTATACAACGTATTAAATTATATTCGGATTCATTAGCTAGATATGGTAAATCACCATACCTTTATCCCATGTACGGCTTGGGAGAATTACCACAAGGCTTTGCACGTTTGTCAGCTATTTATGGTGGAACTTATATGCTGGATAAGCCCATCGATGAAATCGTTTTGGGTGAGGGTGGCAAAGTTGTAGGTGTACGTTCTGGCGATGAAATGGCCAAATGTAAACAAGTATATTGTGATCCCAGCTATGTACCAGATAAGGTAAGATTTCAAAATATTTATTACTAATATCTCGTTATTTGATATATAAAATTTTTTAATGTTATTGTAGGTACGAAAGAAGGGACAAGTTATACGTTGCATTTGCTTATTGGATCATCCAATCGGCAATACTAAAGATGCATTATCTACTCAAATTATCATTCCACAAAAACAAGTTGGCCGCAAATCAGACATTTATGTATCATTGGTGAGTCATGCCCATCAAGTTGCTGCTAAAGGCTGGTTTGTGGGCATGGTTTCCACCACCGTTGAAACCGATCAACCCGAAAATGAAATTAAACCCGGATTAGATTTATTAGAACCCATTGCACAAAAATTTGTTTCCATCTCAGATTATTTTGAGCCCACTGATAATGGTGGCGACTCTCAAATATTCATTTCTGAATCTTATGATGCAACAACTCATTTCGAAACCACTTGCCTCGATGTGTTGGACATTTTTAAGCGTGGAACTGGTGAAGATTTTGATTTTTCTAAAATCAAACACGAATTGGGTGATGAAGATCAGTAAATCTCACAAAATTATATTTTAACAATTACATCATCAATACGTCATATATTTTATTAGCGTGCAGTTAACGGGAATCAAAACAAGGCTACAACAAGAAAAATATCTCTATATTCATATATAAACGAGAAATTTATGGAAAAATAAAAATGGTATTAAGAAATTATGCATTATAATCATAAATAAAACAAAGAAGATTTGCTTAGAAAGAAACACTAAAAAACATCAATAAAAACAATAAAAAATAAAATACAAAAAAGCTTAAAAAATAATATATTACAATAAAAACAAAACAAAAACTTAGAGATTTTATAAAAACCAACAAAGAAAAATGTCACCAACTTCCTTGGTCTCTATCCAAACAGTTCACACCTAAAATCCGCGCCCCTTTGGACACACATTTTGCAACCAATCCAAGTAAATATATTGTTAAACGAAGAATTCCTTAAAAAATATTTATACATATTAATAAAATATAACGAAAATGTATTGAAAAATCAACTACTGCAACGTTCTTATAAGACACAAGGCGAAAATCGTTAAATAAACATTTTATATATATAATATAGCATTGAAAGAATAATATATAATCTTGCGTTTTTAAATATTTAATATTCAAAGCAAAAACAATTCAAGTGAACAAAATTATTCAATAGGTAATAGACAGAGAAAGAAATAAAAAGAAACAAGTTTTTACTTGGTATTTTATAGAAACAAATCCTGCTTGTTATAAAAATATATCAATTAAAAATTTCTAACACAAACACACACAAGGATAATTAAAAAATAAATGCTTAAACCTGTTTTAACAATTTATATATACATAGAAAAAGAGTCTAACGTTTTGAACATTAAAACAAAAAACCTTTCCATGCAAAAAACCAATTAATTTTACATTTTTTAAATTTGAAAGTAATAGTAGCAGTGTATACACTAATAAAAATAAAAAAGGTATAAAAAACACTAAAAAAGCATTAACAATAAAAACAATATGAAAGTGAAGCAGAATGCACTAGATTCATAAATGTAAACAAAATAATTTGTTTAAATGTGTGTACTTAGTGCTTGCAAAGCAAAACAGAAATATTAAACATTCTTAAATCTGTGTGGCAAATGAAGGATGTTAATATTTGGGTAAGTTTTTTTTAATGAATGAAAACATACAAACTTCTTGTGACTTTATATTTATAAAATTTATTTGATTAATGCAACAAAAAGCTAATTGAATTATTAAATATCCAATAATGTCCCTCTGGGCTTTTTGCCAGGTGGACCTTCATCTTGTTTAGGCCGAATCCCATTTTCAGCCAGCTTACCGCCTTTACGTTGTAATTGCTTTTCAATAATACGGGCATTGTTTGCATAGCTATCAGCTATTTCACGCTAATGAAACAAATATTAGAATAAATGTCATGCTTAAAAAAGTTATTCACAAAACTTACTGCTTCTATTTCATCCTCTTCTTCATCGATAGTAGAAACGGTTACTGAACTAAATTTACCCATGTTTTTTGTATGACGTGTAACCATAACTTTCTCCGATTCAGCAGGCAATAGCTTTTTAGCTAATGACGAGGAGAATTCTAAATTTAGATGTATATCATTTTTGGTTTTGACTAAAGCATGATGTATTATAAAAGTTATATCTGATTTGGGGTCATGACGGTAATATATAGGTAAATTGCAAGATTTGCACTAAAATAAATAAAGATACTTATTAAGGGTTCATTTAGACAAGTACTTCTTTGTTTACTCACATTGTATCGATGCTGCTTCTCGATACCCTTTTCTTTCCGTCGTATATAAACTGTTTCACCTTCTTGATAGGTCAGTTTGTGGGCATGGTGTTTACCGTCAATAACCCGAGCTCCATCTGTCCTTCTTAATGGTAATTTTTCAATAGAACAATCTAAACAGTAAAAATGAAAACGAAATTTCTGTTTAAAAACATATTTTCAGGTAGATTATATTTCCTTACCCAATATTAAGGCCAATTTACCGCATAAACAATAGTAAATATTCAAAGGGGTTTCCTCGTTATATTCTTCTTGATCTTTCGAATCAGAACAAACTATACTACGCGACACAACTTTTGGCATTTTTTTGTTTTTCAGAAAACAAAATTAAATTGAATAAGGATGATGAAGCTTGCAAATTTTGTTTATTTATTTTTTGTTAATGGCATTCACTGGTTAGTAATACCTTTCAAGCACATTATTTTTTAGAGTTTCCGCTTTTAAAAAATCGGAACACTGACAAAATGTTTCCAGTATAAAATAAACTAAAAGAGAGATATTTATTAAAGAACTTCATTAATGAGGGGAAGAGAAAGCAAATTACTTCATGTTTTTAAAATTATACAATTTAAAATTATTTTAAATTTAATTCTGAAAATTACACCTTTTTCTCTTCTGTGTATTATTAATTTTGGCACTCTGGCAGCCATAAATGTATTTAAAAAAACAGCTGGCAACAAAAACTTTTAAAAATAAGTGTATCGTTTAAATTAATTAAAAAAATATCAAATTTATTCACTTAAGACTTTTTATTATTATGTTCAACACAAAATATCCACAAAACTAATCAGTTCCAACGTAAATTACAGCAATGCAAAAAGTTTTGTGTCCAGAATACCTTCTTTGTGATTTTGAATCATTTTCAGGAAATGTTTATGGGTACAGGTCTGTTAATTATTTTTTTTTTGAACAATTACTAAATATATTAAATACTTGGAATAAATATTAATATAGAATTTAATTTGTATTGTTGTTTAAGACTTATTAGTATACAATTAAAAATTTGTATTAATTTTATTGAACAAGAAAAATTGAATTATTATTTGCTGGAGCGACGCTTTCGGAAAAATCCATTTTTCCTCATCGGTAGCATTTATATCAACAACTTTGGGATACTGTATGTTTGCTAATATCAAGTATTTAAACAGAACAATATTTAGAATAAATTTAACATGATTTTTCACCATCAAATACAAAAAATATATTTTTAACTTTAATATACTAACAAGAAGTCTAACAATTTCCAGTCATAGATAATTTATTAATTAAATTAATAAAATTGTAGTTACTATAACTGAGATTAAGTACATTTCATAAAATTTTCAATAATGGTTGAACTAGTTTACTGGTACTTGAGCTGGTTGTTCTTGAGCTTGTTTTAAAATATCGGCAAATGCCGGTAGAGGTTTAAAATTCAAAACCTCTTTGAAAACTAGTTTCTTCCACTCATCGACAGGATAATCCATATCTTCAAAACTTTGATCGTACAGAGGTGACGACTGCTCGTCGCTTGGGTCGTGATATTTATCCATATAAGGGTGTTCCAGTGCATGTTCTGCTGTAATTCGTTCCTCAGCATCAAGCTCCAACATTTTTTCTAACAAGTCAATCGCTTGTGGGTTTGCTCCACGGAAAACGTCACGAAAATTCCGCTTTTGCATAACGGGCAAAGAACGTATGTAGTTGCGAGCACTATCGGAGGATATTTTTTCCATAAAAGACTCTGGTGGTGTACCAAAAATTTCCATTATCAAATTTAGTTGATGTATATGATCTGTACCAGGAAATAATGTGCGCCCTGTTAACAACTCCGCCATTATACAACCAACTGACCATATATCCACAGTTTGATTGTAATGCATCCAATTTAACATAATTTCCGGTGCCCTATACCAACGGGTGGCTACGTATCCAGTCATTTCACTTTCAGCCGGTCTTGCTAAGCCAAAATCTAAAATTCTTAGTTCACAATCTTCATTCACAGCAATATTCGACGGCTTTAAGTCGCGATGTATGATTCCCGCACTGTGAATATATTTCAGTCCTCTCAATATTTGGTAGACCAAAAATTGGACATGGTCATCGGATAATTTTTGTGTCCTAATTATATTGTTAAGATCTGCATCCATAAGGTGTGTTACCATATAAACTTGTTGGAAATTTTCCAACGAGTCCACAGGTTGTCCTGGCTGAAAAACATCTAATAGCCCAATGACATTTTCATGATCCATATGTTTTAATAATCTCAACTCTCGGTATGTCCTTTTGGCATGCACTGCAGATTGGAAAGGACGAGCCAGTTTTTTAATAGCTACCTTCATATTTGTACCACGTACAACAGCTTTAGAAAATTTAATATAATTTATGCATATTATCAATAACCTGTATGACGATAGACTTGACTTTATTTACCTTTACAAACTTGACCGTAAGCCCCGCTGCCCACTGATTGCAGTTGTTGGTATGTATCCGGTATTTCCCATTCCGTTCGATTTATATTCAATTTATAAAATTTTGCCATATTTTGTATTAATTGTTTTAACACTTGCAGTTACTGTTTAAATGACTTAAAATTTTTTTAAAACCTGAAACTTTTTCATAAATAAAATTTTGCTATAAAAAATATTCACGCAACCAAATACAAAACAAAAGAGGAAAAAGACGGTGCCAGACTGTAATTAAAATTAGTCGGAAATAAATATTTTAGTTAAAAAAAAAGACCATGTCAATAAATAAACTATTAATTTAATTTGGCAAATCAATTGAGAATATATTTAAAATATCTTTTTAATTTTAATTTTACATTTTGTTATTTATTTATATAGATATGGCAGTTGTAGTACTTTTTTTTGCGTACAATTTTCTTACTCAAAATGCCGTCACTATTATTCAATAATGTTGTAGATATTTTTTGTAGTTAAGGTGTATTTGTTTTGTTGTAGCCCTTAAAAATATCTAATAGTTTAAGAATAAAAATGTTTTCTAACTTTTTTTTTATATAAATTTATCTTGATTAAAGTTTGTGAATATTAAAACTAATTAAAATGAAAAAAATTGGTATATTTTTCCTGTTTGTTTACAAACAACTGATGGTACTACGTTTCCATTGGAAATCTCAATGTGCACTTCTGATAACTTTATTTGGACTACAATTTCTTATGCATTACAAGTCCGGTCCTGTGGAGGAAATGACACAATACACGGATCCAGAAAGCCTTCAAATTTTGGTAAGACAAATACAATAAGTAGAAATGTGTATGAAGCGAACTACATACTTTTCTTTAACTTATGCAGAACAATGGCTGCTTATTTGGTGTGGAAGTAGGTCAAAAGCAAACTTTTTATGCCCCCAACACACCTGAAGTAATGGCATTTGTGGAAAGAATATGTGGTAGTGAGTTGAATATAATAGCATTTACCCATCCTGAAATAATGAGGAAAACTATTGAAGAATGTAAGGAGAGGTGTGAGGGAATCTATTTTGAGTTCCCAAAAGATCAGGAAAATGTTTTGAAATATACCATCTACACAAATCGTATAAAGCTGCGTACAGATCAAAAATATGTGACAGATAGCTTGGATGCATCATTTAGCCGTAAGTGATTTTTTTTTAATATTATTTCTCTTTGTCCTAGTCTCATTAGTATTCTCTGTATGAACGATTAATGTGATGAACATATAAGGGGTATAGTGTTGTATGTTTGTATGTATGTATGTATGTATGTCTGTGCCTATAAAACAAATTAAATTTTGCGTGGTTTTATGTTAAAGAATGGGGGCTTTAAATTGAAATGCTTATTGAAAAATTCATGCTGTATATTTAAAAAATATTTAAATAAATTGGATTTATTACGTAAATGTTAAAAAATGTAATATCGTTATTATTACATTTTTGCCATTGGAAAAAAGAGCTGAAGAACTATTATTTATTCTTTTATACGTTCTTATTATGTAAATTTAACTTTTTTTGAACCCTGACTGATTATTAGGCCCTCTTTCATCTCATATTTATATCTTGTTACTGCCGAGTCATTGGGAAGCTAGATTGCTAAACTTTAGTATAAATATATATAATGTTGTAATACAGATTTTGTGCCCAACATGATGTATGCATTACAATAAATTGAATAAATTGAAATTTCGTATTTTTGCAGAATCTCGGGACTTTAAGAACTTCATCAATTTGCAACATTCGGTTGACATGAACTATATAGAAGAACTAACCAATTTACATCCGGACATTACCATAGAAATTGGTGCTATGCCTTTTATGCGAGGCGGATATTTTCAAAATGAGTCTGGCATACAATTCGCCATAATGTTTCCAATATTTTTTATTGTATTATTAGATAGTACATTTTTAATACCTTTGGTTGAGGAAAAGCAAGATGGCTTAAAGGTAAAGTAGCTATTTTTGAAACATAAATTACTTAATTGAATGTATGTATATTTTTTATCTTGTAGGAATTTCTAGTCATCGCTTCTCCTTTGTCGTATCTTAATGGTGTGTCTTTCTATGTTGTACGTTTAATTATGTATTTAATATACGCTGTGGCTGTTTTAATTGTGGCTGGACTATATAACGCTTTGGGTATAATACCACCGGCTTATGCATTCGTATTAATATTTCTCTTTATGTTAGCCAGTATGTCGTACATATATTTATTATCAGTATTTTTTAATTCGGGTTCGTTATTATTTTTATTTACTTAGAGACATTAATTTAATTTTTATATATTTTTTTTAGTGTTTTATGCCAAAAATTGTGGTTTTCTATTGATTTTACCACCTTTAGCTTTCGCTTTTATAGAGAGTGAATTACAAAAACTATTTATACATATTTTTTGTTTCAATGCTTTTGTTGATGCTTGGAATAATTTTCAAATATTTGGCAATAAATGTAAGTATTTTTTTAATACAAAATTTTGTGATATATACAATTTGGGTATTTTTTTTGTAATTTTAGATGCCAAATTTGAGTTTTCACATTTGTTTGTACATTTGTCGGGTGGTTCATCATTAAGCATATTTCAAACGTATTGCATATTGATTATGCAGTGTCTCATTTATTCCATATTATATTTATACCTTACTAATATACTTCCTGGACCAGGCGGTATTAAGAAGCCATATTTGTTTTTTATGCAGGTATTTAATTTACGACAAAAATACTATTATATAAAAAATAATATTAATTTTTTTTTCAAAAAGCCCGAATATTGGAAAAAGCAAGAAAGTAATGAATACGATTGCTCAAACGAGAACTGTACCGATGCCATAATAGTACAAGATTTGCAAAAACAATTCAAAACGGCGGGTCGTGATATATTGATAGCAGATCGCTTGAATATGATTATTAAAAATAAACAAATAACCGTTTTACTTGGCCACAATGGAGCTGGCAAAACTACCACAATCAATATGATTATGGGTGATTTTTTTAACTTTCTATATTTGTTAAAATTTTATGACTTATTTATAATTTGATTGTTGTAGGCTTGGTACCTAAAGATGGTGGTAAAATTGTGGTATGCAGTGAACGTGATGCCTCCTATTATAGGCATTTAATTGGCTATTGTCCCCAACATAGTATTTACATGCAATACATGACATGTAAACAACATTTAGTATTTTTTGCTAAGGTAAGTTTTGAATATTCATGTAAAATATAAACAATACATATTTTTCAAGAAGATAAGCACTTAAAACGTAAATAACATGTTTTATTTCAAACTAAAAGCTTACACCATTTAGCGACAGCTGTTCTACACAATTGTAAAACGAATTTACCTTGGATTTTCATATTGTAGTTCTGAAGTGTTGTAGAAAATAGTACATTTATTTTATTTTTATGCATACTAGGGACTTTACATTGAAGCGTGAACTCCGCGATTATTAATCGTTTTTGGTGCTTAATTAAAATTATGTTGATTTACATTTTTATTATATGAAAATAAAATATAATTTATTTATTTAAATTACATTTTTATTTAGCTGAGGGGCCTATCAAACCAGGAAGCGAACGTCTTGGCTAATAAACTGTTGAAGCAATTAAATTTAATAGATAAAGCAAATGAGTATGGTAAAAATTTGTCAGGAGGAATGAAACGACGTCTATCGTTGGGCATAGCAATAGCAGGAGAAACAAAGTAAGCCATACATACTTACATATACTATGTATAATACATAATTAATAGTTATATTAATTATTTCGGTAATAAATGAAAATTTTCTTCTAGAATTGTAATACTGGATGAACCTTCATCCGGCCTGGATATTGAATCACGCAGAGAACTATGGGATATACTATTGAATTTGCGTAAGACCACAGCCATATTAATAACTACTCATCATATGGAAGAAGCTGAAGTTTTGGGTGATACTATAAGTATTCTTTCGAATGGACGTTTACAACTGACTGGCTCTCCTTTGGAATTAAAACATAAAGTTGGCAGTGGTTATATACTAAAGCTGTGCACAAACCCCAGCCAATTCAATATAGATGAATGTTTGGAGTTAATTAGGGAACATGTGCCCTTAGCTAGTATCATGGTATGATACATGCACATACATGTGCATCCATATAGGAATTAGCAAATACTTATTTCCTTGTATTTTACTTGTTTTTTTTTAGAATGTTGTGCCACCAAGCGTATCCATTAGTTTGCCCTACAACTATAAAGAAAATTATTCAAAAATGCTAGAAAATATAGAGAGACGAGCATCTGAGTTGGGTATAAAAACTATATCAGTTACTGACACAACTCTGGAAGATGTATTCTTAAAGTAAGTTACACACATCTATGTTGTATATCGTATGATTTCCAATCGTGAGACTACAAGCAAACACATACTCGTATTAGGTCTAACTACGAGTGTCGATGTAGTGGTCGATTTGAGGACAAGCTAATACGCCTAATTACGCGTGCCGATGTCGTAGTCGAATTTACGACAAGCAAATGTAAATTATATGGGCGACGTTGCCACATATCACTGTTTTCGTGACGATAACGAGACTCATAATCAGGCCTAATGTAAAATATATGGCAGGCGTTGCCACATATCACTGTTTACATCAGTAATAAATGCGATTGTTATATTTTCTAAATAAAAATTCTTAAACTACGGTCATATTCCAGAAATATTTGGCAAAAAAAATAGCTGTGTAATATGACTACAGCCTCAGTACCAGTTGCATGTAATCGCACGATTTTTATAGTTTATGAAATAGAAACCTGTTATTAATAATTTATTATATGTATGTATATACTAGCTCTGTACCTAAAGTGGAGACCAGTGATGAAATTGATGGTTCTATTAATTGCCATGTGGATAACAATGTACGCGTACCATATCAACGTTTGGATACCTTAAAAAATGTCAGTTTATGGCAGCAATATTTAGCTATATTCTATAAAAAAATGTTATTCATGAAGAATGAATGGTTTTTAGCTATATTTTTGGTAAGAATTAAATAGTTTAAAATATTATCTACGATAAATAGCCATCAAATTGCTTTAGCTATTTTTAAATTTATTTTTATTTATTTATTTTTCAAAGATCTCTTTACCATTTTTAATGGCTACAATTGCCATTGTGATTATACATTCCTCAACTGTTATGAAACTTGGTAGTGAACTTCAGTTGTCTTTAAACCATTACGAAAGTGGCATTATTTATATGAGTATACCCACTGAACCATCTACAAATGTGTTAAGATTTTCTCAGTTAGTACAGCAACAAATTGAAAGTACTCCCGGATTAAAAGTGGAACAACTAACATTGAATACTAATTTATCTATATTTGAAGAAAGTAAGTTAATTGGCTGAAAGTTTTGTGTCTTTATATTTTTTGTATCTGAAGTAGGATAAAAACAAGCTAATGAAGTGCTGGTGTAATTGAAATTAAATAAGATAACTTAAAAAAATTGTTTATGTGAATAGGATTTTAAAACAAAATATACAGTGCTGTTCTGTATTCCGAATCCGCATTATTTCTTTTTTCGAAATTGGAAAATCCGAATTATTTGGTTGTTCTGTATTTCATTTCCAAACTTTTTTTTCGTTTTATTCAATCGAAAAAAAAAATTTGTGGAATGTAATAGAATTGGCTTTTTTCATTAGAAAATATGTAAAATTCAGAACAGCTAATTTCCGAATATTTTCATATTCATATTGAACTTCTTATTTAAACAAATTTTGTTAATAAAGTAATTAATTACACTGTAATATCTTTCAGATCTAATTGAAATAATGAAAAAGGATTTTCATAGCTTTCAACAAAATGTTTTGGGAACCATACAAATCACTGGGGAAACTCGTCCAACTGTAATGATATTACATTCTGAAAATATGATGCACATTTCAGCGATATTAATAAATTTAATAGATAATGCTGTCTATATGTGGTTAACAAATAGTAAACAACGAATACTAGAAACAATGTATGCTCCAGTAGATATGTAAGTAATAACATTTAATTTTAAATAATTCTATTATACGATACAATTTAATTATATTTAATAGACGAGATGATTCGGCTGCTTCCTTAAAATTAACATATTATGCCACACTTGTACCCTTAGGTAAGTTCTAACATTAAAGCTTAATTAAACAAATTAATTTGTTTTTATTTTGTTCTGTTTAGGCATGTTTTTGTTGATGTTTTACTTTGCCATGTTACCATTTAAAGAGAACCGTAGCGGCTTTAAACGCTTGCAAGCCATGTCTCCATACAGATATTGGGGCTGTAC
This sequence comes from Thelaira solivaga, assembly GCA_947397855.1. Classification (NCBI taxonomy): domain Eukaryota; kingdom Metazoa; phylum Arthropoda; class Insecta; order Diptera; family Tachinidae; genus Thelaira; species Thelaira solivaga. The sequence continues at coordinate 76,886,202 of OX377611.1, read as the reverse complement.
ATTTATAAGTGATTGCCTGCTATTGCTATTGATTTGTGTTTTTATGGGCATTTATCAAACACTTATTATGCCTCATGAATTATATACTACCAATGATTTAATCAGTATAACAATTGCATTATTCTTCTATGGTCTTACATATTTGCCCATAATATATTGTTTAAGTAACATCTTAACAACACTCTCAGCTCTTTCGACCTGCTTGGTTATACTATGTTATATATCATGTAAGTCTTTCAATATAAATGATTAAGTTAAGTTTTATTAAAAAATGTTTGTATGTTCGATTATACTTTCAGCTGTACCGCCTTATATTGTGTCATTCTCTGTGGCTGACATGTTGAAATTTAAAAATTATATAATATTTTTACGTTTACTGCCCGATTTCAATTTGTGCCACCAGCTGCGAGTTATCAACGAGCGGTTTATTAACAATCATGCTACTCACTTGCCTGAACACATACGTCAAGAATTAAATAGCAAAGAAATCCTAAATTTGTCCAGTTACTACTATTTTGTTTTCTTGGTATTTCCCCTAATGATGGTGAGTTACATAGTGTGCTTGTTTTGGCTTGAATTTGGAAAGCTAATGATTTGATGTATATTTCAGTTTATATTTTTGTATGTTGTGGAGAACAAAGGACGTCGTCAAACATTTAGGAATTCTTTTAAATTTTCTAAAGCAATTAACATATTCGAAAATCATCATGACAGTGAAGAATATCAATTTATACAAGAAGAAAAGGCATGTGTGGAAAAAATTATTAAAGGTATTTTAATATTTCTTATTTAAATTTTAACTGAAGCCAGATATTTTTGAAAAAATACTGCATGCAAAGCGAACAAAAAATATTTTTTTTTAAATTTATTTATTTACATAAAAGTCTATATGTTAGATCTGATTATGAGTGTCGTTGTCGTGGCGAAAACAGTAATAAGTGGCAACGCCGCCCATATAATTTACATTGGCTTGCCGTAAATTCAGCTAGGACAGCGATACTCATAATAAGGTCTATTAATTCGTACAGACTTTGGACTTGTTCATCCCAATTATGAATAAAAATTCCTCGGGAGTGTATTCAGTTAATCCTTCACACTTATCTTAACATAGAAAGTTCTCTATTTTATAGAATTAAAACAAAAACCTATATATTTCTTGGGACAAAATTCCTAGGGAATATTCATGCTTGGGTTGGAATAAAATATTTAATTGCAAGTGGACTTTGTGGTTCATTAAATAACATTCACCTCTATTCCAACTGCGCTTTTCATCGTATTCTTATAGAATACCAATTATAAACAAACACTTATCGAAAAATAACAATTACGAAAATTAGAATACTAAATAACAGCCGTCGACAATAAATAACGGCGTTATCTATTGATTACGACAACTGGAATAAGTGTGATTATATACGAATGCAATGCTAAAGTAGAAACTTTAATCAAGCAGCACAAAAGAAATTGTTTTTGTATTCATTCAGTGTGATCAGTATGAATATTATATAAGGGATCCCATACTATAGCCATATTCAAGAATAAGTCGAACAAGTGATGTAAACAACAGTTTGGGCAATGAATTCCTTTCCCCGTCTTTTAATAAAAAGTAAGAAAACATTTGGCTTGATTGATATGTGGAGTAAAGCTGAGTTGAGCATTCAGCATAACACCCAAATCAATGAAAGTAATCCCTAATTTCAAAGGATTTCCCACCTCCAAAAGACACAGTTAGACATCTTGTATTCTACTTTTTTTAAAATTAATAAAATTAAAATTTCTATTAATTTAATAAAACTTTTTATACATTGCTCAGACGGTTTGTACAGTTCGTTCACTCCAATTAAAAATTAATCGTTTTTGTTTTTAATTTCAGATAATGCCGAAAATGAATTCCCACTGGTCGTTTATAACTTATACAAAAGATTTGGTGACAAGCTGGTTGTAAACGATTTAAATTTTGTTGTACGTAAAAAGGAGTGTTTCGGTTTGTTGGGCGTTAATGGAGCCGGCAAAACAACTACATTTGAAATGCTTGCAGCAAATCAAACTATTTCAAAAGGCACACTCAAAATCGACGGTGTAGACATTATATCCAATGAATCGGAATATCGTTATCGTTTCGGCTATTGCCCACAAAATGATTGCCTAAATGATTTTATGACTGCATATCAAACACTTCGATATATGGCTTCATTGCGTGGCATACAACAAAATTATATACACGATGAGGTGATGTATTGGCTGGAGAAATTAGATTTAACTAAATATGAAAATGTACAAGTGAAACATTATTCAGGCGGAACAAAACGTAAATTACAGACTGCAGCCGCTATGGTAAGAGTTCTTAGACCAAACTACAGCATTCGATATCAATCGAAATATTTCCATTTAAATTCTATTAAAATTTCAATCACTATCGAGTGCGGTAATTTGGTCTCTTGTGTCATAATAAAGACGTTTAAAATAATTTAAATTACATCATATGTAGATTGGCAGTCCTTCGCTAGTGTTATTAGATGAACCCACAACGGGTGTGGATCCCATATCAAGACGTTTTCTATGGCAATCAATACAAGATTTTCAAAAACGTGACAAAACTTTGGTACTTACATCACACAGGTATGTTGTACAAATAATTTGATAGATTTCTAAAAACACAAAAATTTTTAAATTCATCGTTAAGCATGGATGAGTGCGAGTATTTGTGCAATCGCCTAGCCATTATGGCTAAGGGTAAATTCAAATGCTTGGGCTATGTTCCAGAACTGAAACAATATTATGGTACTGGTTTCACAATCAGTATTAAACTTAAAGAATCAGCAGCTTCCGAAGCTGATATTCTGCATGTAACTGAAACCTTACAAAAATATTTTATGCACTCCAAACTGCGTGAAAATCATGCTGGCATTTTGACTTACTTTGTTGGATATCATATATTATCATGGGCTGAAATATTTTCAAAATGTGAATCATTTTTAGCATCAGCATGGGATATTGTTGAAGAATACTCAGTTAATGAAATGACATTGGAAGACATTTTCCTAGAATACGACAAAAAAAAGACACCGAATCATAATTGTGGTAATTCGGAAACTCTGGAAGAAGTTTAAACAAACATATATGTAATGTTATACATATAGTGTTCGACCGTCCGAATATTTTTTATGCGGATAATGTGTTAAACACATGATATTCTGTATTAAAAATCAATATCATTTTAATGTGTAAAAAACTTAATATTGGTTTTGGATGTGGCTAATTGGTTGGACGCTAGTAACTATAACTTTTTAAATGATACTATCGTCATATGTTTTTAAAAAAGCCCTAACTTACAAGCAACTCAAAGCCGACGTTTTGTTGTATTACAATGCACCCTATCAATTTACGAGTTCCTGCAACATTTTTCATTCCTACCATTAAAAAAGTAAAAATAAAAACTTAAAAAAGTTTGGCTAATTTTTCCTAATATCGACTTTTTTGTGTTCTCTTCTAAAAATTTTTATATGTAGCTTAGGGCTTTTGTGAAAACATAATGCGATATGTGTATACATACGTATACCAACTTAAAAATCTCTCAATTGATGGAGTGAATTTATGTATGTACATTATTGCATTTTCCCCTTCATACATTTTTTATAATTCATTCATGTATGTCTCACTTACTTTAGTAATATAAAATATTCTAAACGTAGTATATCTATTTTTATTTAAAATATAGTCTTAAGATATATATACTTTTGTATAAATAAAATATTAATGTGGAAATATATTAATGTTATAAAATAAAACGTATAAAAAATATCTAAATACATCATGCAAGAAATTCCATATTTCTACCGTTTTACAAGAGAAATCCAAAATACATACTCAAATATTGATTTAGTCTTACTTAAGTTGGATTGTGCTGTATGTATTTATAAGTATTAATTTTTTTTTTTACAATGGAAACTAAATTAAATTATAGAAGCAAATCTTCTAAATAACGTTCAAACTCTGATTCTCGAGAAACTGGTTGTACTTCATTGTTCGTCTGTTTCTCCCAAATACTATCTTCTGGCGTTTCCACTACGTCTTCATTTTCGGGCAAAGTGGTAGTAAATCCATCACCCTTTTCAATTTCTACGCTATCTTTGGCATTAACCTCTTCGCCTTCATTGTGCTCAACAATACTTTCATTAATTTGTTTTTTCTTTGATTTAGAAGATTTACGTTTTTCGCGTTTAGCTTCTTTGATCTGTTGGCGTTCCATATGCTTAAGGCGTTTTATTTCACGTTTTTTTGAAGTATAATTCAATTGCTGGGAATGCTCTGGACATAACCGTATTTTAACAAGGGCATTTTTGCGATCTCCCTTCTCTTGATAAGCAAAATTTACTTCCCAACTTCGTAGCTGTTCCTTTTCTAAGCATTTACGACTGCCACATTGAAATTGTCCAATGCCAGCCACCACTTCTGCCTCTGTACGCCAACGCAAAGCAACTTTATTTTCTTTGTATCTGCTAAGATCAGCTATACAATATTCTTTAAAAAGTTTGTCATAATATCGTTTAGCTAAGAGCACTTCCCAAGAATCTTCAACCTCTGATTCATTATATTCGTCCCACAAAAATCTATGATGCTCCCTTATCACGTCGATATCACGTTTGTGTTTTCTCTGTTCGACTGTGTAATTTTTGTTAAGTATAAAAGTCTTTAATATATAATCGTGGCGTTCCTGATCACTTAGAGATTTTAGCGAAAGTGGAAACATTCTATTTTATACACATAAATATTCTGCAATGAAATTAACTAAAAATAATGTAAACAATAGTTAAATAAAATCAGCTGTTAGTTTTTAAGAACTGCCAAGCCAGCAACTTTTTCTGCATGATTCTTGTTGCCAAGTGCATTTTCAACTGAACACTCATAACAAATTGGTATTTTCAACGTATTGCAGCATGTTTTTATAGAAATTCGCAATAAATCTAACAATATTTTTTCTATTTAAACTGTATGCTAAACAAATTGTTTCATTAAAAATATATATTAAAAAAAACAATAATAATTTTATTTGAAACTAGTTAGTACTTTGAAAAGTACTTTTTAAAAAAGGCCAACACAATTGAACTTCTTTTGCTCCACCACTAACAAAACGTTTGGTTCCATCAGTTGTTTTGCAAATTTCATACGGTTTGCATTGTAAGTGCGGAAGAATTTTTAAGCGTGTTATTGTTGATTGGAGCAAGAGTATAGCGGTTAAATGCGCCGCTCTTTTTTGCATGTGTATTTTTTTGTTTTGAACTTTTCCATTCAGAAAAAACTGAACCAAAACAAAAAAGAACACACATCCAACAACAACAACGGGTGGACGCAGCTGTTTTTCTAAATGGTAAAATACATTAGAAAAAAACGCGAATGAATTTGTAAAGGAAGATATAATTTGTGTAGAAAAAAACCTGCAAAAAAAAAACTAAATTTTTAGATACACCAAAAAACAAGCAGAATTAAACTTTATGTATGTGCATACATACATATGTGTGTACATACGTATATGTTTTTTGCTTAATTATAAAGTGTAAAGACAATGACTGAACAAATTGTGCAAAATTCAAATCTATAATTTAAATTAATAATATAATAACAAAAATATTAAATTGTGCATTATTAATCGCAATTGTTGCAACTACATGCAACTATTGTCTAAAATTTCTTTGTGTTTTTCGTGAATTGATAATTTTGCTATACTATGTATGTAGTTGATTTAAAAAAAGTGCAAAAGATTGTATACAAGTAAAGGAATTGATCTGCATGTGTGAGTAAAAATATGCAGCCATGGGATACAGTGAATAATTCTTTAAATTTTTTTCTGTTTTTGTTTGATTGCTGCTGTAGTTGAGTTTTAAAAGAATTTCGTGCATTTTCAAAGTAACTACTGATTAAAAAGATTACAAAGGGTTCAACTCCATAGCTGCCAGACGCATTTGGTATGAAATTTAAATTTTGAGAAAAAATCGTTTGTAAAAACCATAAAAACGATTATTTACCGTTTGAAATCTAAGTGTTCTGAAATAAAATACGCTAAAGTTGTATATAATTTTTTGTTTACAACTAAACCTAGTTTATGTAAATCATATGCGCCCTTTTTTAAACTAAAACTGTTTTAAGATACATTAAAAAAATTTTTAAATGCTAGTTTAGCACGAGTTTTTTATTATCATTTTTATTAGTGTTTTTTTTTTTTTAATATTTCTGACATAAAAGGCAGGATTTTAAGATATTGGAAAATTTATCGCAAAACGGCTTGTAATATTTATATACGTGTGTTTAAAATCTTCAAAATAAGAAGAAATCATTAGGTCTGGCAGCTGTGTTTGAGTACGAATAACAAAACTATCAACAACAGCTACATACATACATATAAGAATAATATGAATATAAAAGCAACAACAATAGCCGCACACTGCATTTAAAGTCTCAAGTTTGTAAACAATTTTTGTTTTACTTTACAGCAAGCGGATGAAGATGAGCAATATAAAATTTATCTATTATAAGATAAATTTAAAATACCTAACACATATCTGCATGTACAGTGCACATTGTGCATGAGTACTGACTTTTTGTTTGTGCAAAATGTGGCATGCAATCAATTTATGGAAATCTTATTGTTTTGTCCTTTAAATTTTATTTTGTAATTTTTATAATTTTATGGGTACTTCTTCTATTGACCATTTGTATGCCTTGAAGAAAACACTCGTAGGTATTTTATTTCCATTCAACACAAAGTTTCTTGTACCTGTAGTAAACAACGGTATCTATGTATGTAGGTATATATTTTTTAAATATAAAATCCCGCTGTCCTTAGTTGCATTAGCTTGTGTCAATATTACTTAAAAGTGTTACAATTGCATTTTGCACAAATTTATTATTAAATATACATTAGTATGTACGAGTATATACATTTACATACAATCATAATAGAAACAGTATATTCTTTCAAGGTAAACTTGTCGCGCCTTTAGTTAACCCACCACAATAAATAGTAAATTAATGAAAAAGAATTTTTAAAATTTAAACGTGCAATAAAATCCATCGATTTGCGTCTAATCTCGAATCGAAATTAACATTAACACTTAAATATATGTAAATTCGTGCGCTAGTGATCGCACGTCAATTGAAATTTTTTTTCCATAAATTGTATAAATAATCGCCACTTTGCCGCGCGGACGTAAGTGTAAATCCACCACCTCCGGTAATATGGCCGCTACGGGAGGAGGGGGAGCAGCTGCTACAAGTGTTGTAGTTCTGGATCGTGGCAACAATACAACTTGTACAATCAATTTGCATGGTAAGTGCTTTTTTTTATTTGACTTCTTACATATTTATAAGAATACATACATATGTATATGTACGTATAATTTATATAAATTTTTAATTATTTTTTTTATTCATGGCCAATTTCATGGCTCTTTCATAATAATGAATTATTTTGTTTTAAGTTTATTTTGCATTTCCTTTACTTCCTTCTTTGGTTTTATTTTTGTAAGAACTAAAAGTATATACAATTTTGTCTCAGTTGGTTAATGATCAATCATTATTAATTGTACTCATACAACATACACACATTCATATATTTAGTCAAAATATATGAAAAGCCAAACTTAATGAAAAAATATTTTTTTAATTAAATGATAACTTGAGAATGATTATATATTTTTTTAATAAATGACTATTAACCTTTATTATACATATAAATACTAGTGGTAATTAAGAAATTGTTAAAAATTCTAAAATGACAAACGAGTGACTAGCGAATTTTAAATTAAAAAACAAAATACTAAGCAACCCTCATACGATTAGATAGTTGACTTAATGGACTGAAACTAGTAAATTTTATTACTTAATAAATTTTTACAATGTTCTCCTGTAGTTACGCCTATGGCAAGATAACAATTTCTAATAAAGGTTGGGACTATAATAAAAATTAGGAGCAGGAATAAGTCACTTAGTCAGCAAGTTTGAAATGTACCTCCAGTTACCCGGGTTCGCAGCTGGGGTACGCTCAGTCCCTTCCAAGGTCTGGTTACATAAACTCCCTAGAAAATTTTTTCAAAAGGTTATAGTTTCGAAAATAAAATTGCTACGAACTTAATTTTTATTTCTATTTAAAGATAATTTAGTTGTTATTGAACACTAGAAAAATGGGTTCAATATATACTGGTTTTGTTTTTATAAAAAAAAAATTAAAAAAGGTGCCTTTAAAATGTGGGTCTTATGAATAGGACACTTCTAGAAAAAAAATAGTTTGCAATAAAAATTTTTAATTTAAAGCCTTTTTCATAAGTCGTAAGCCTTTATTTTTACAGATTGTTTTGTAAATTCGATTGAGAATAGAATCATATAATGATTTTATGTAATTGAGCGAAATGATCGACCAAGCCACTTTTATGACTTCAATGACTTCCTCTTTGATACTATTCTGTTTTTATTCTGATATTAAGGTTCAGTTAGCAATTGGGCCCAGCCAGTATGAAATTTTTGCATTTTCATGCTGGAATGTCCACTGAAAGCTTAAAAAATTGTTCTGAAAGTTAGAAAACACATATCATTTTAAAGACGATTTCGTCTAGATTTGTAATCTACCGCCCACATACTCAAAAAATACTTTGGATTATTTAAAATTTTTTTTTTTTAATTTTCATATACTCTAGTGTTGCTGCTCTGAGGGATTTTAGCGACTTCCGAACGAACCATAGAAGTTTACGGAATGGGACATTAGTAATTTAGATTTGTAATCTACTACCCAATTGGACAGAAATAACTTTGGAATATTTTTAAATTTTTTTTTGAAATTTCCATATACCCCAAGCTGTTGCTCTGAGAGATTCTAGTGACTTCTGGACGAAGGAGGCTGTCTAGATTTGTTATCTACTGCCCAAATACTCAGAAATTACTTTAGAGTATTTTTAAAATTTTGTTCTAAAGAGATTTTGACAATTTCCGTTTTGCATCATAAAATAAAAACTACGAAATTATAATATACTAAAATGTTAAAATACTTCCAGAAAAGTTAGAAGCTACAGATTAAATTCCCTTTTAGTTTTGGTAATATTCAAGTACAAAATCAGGAATGGTATTATACCTTGACAAAATCGGAAATTGACAAAAGCCCTCAGATGAGGATATTTAAAAAAATTTTTTTTAAATAATTCTAAGCAATTTCTGACTATTTGGGAGGCAGATTACAAATCTAGACGACCTCCCCTTTAAAACGGTGCATGTTACATCCCGTAATCTTCTATGGTTCGTGCGGAAGTCGCTAAAATCTCACAGAGCAGCAGCACTGGGGTATATGGCATTTAAAAAAATTTTTTTTAAATAATCCCAAGTAACTTCTGATTATTTGGGCGGTAGATTTGAAATCTAGACGACTTCCCCTTTAAAATGATATGTGTCCCATCCCGTAAATCCTTTAAAGCAACAGCACTGGGGTATATGAAAGCTTCAAAAATTTTTGAAATGTAATTAAAAATAAATTCTGAGTATTTGTGCGGTAGATTACAAATCTAGAGACTTCCCTTTTTAAAATGATTTGTGTCCTATCCCATAATCTTCTTGAGAATTCAACGTATGTCATAAATACTAAAAAGATATTTACAAATACTAAAAAACATAACGGTTTACGTTAAAACATATTTAACTCGGCATCTTTATTTTCACTCACTTTCCATTCACAGTAATTTTATTTCGGCAATTTTAGCATTCTTATTGATTCATTCATTCAGCATTCAAGCTTTCAAAGATAAGAAAGAAAACAGAACAAAAGGGAATTGCTAAGTGCGAGCACGTTTGTATCCCTTTCCATTATTCTTTCTTCTCTATCTTATAACTGAAATTGCCCTGTCTGGTCCTAGTCTAAACGTTAACTGTTACCCACAACCCTTAGGAGTGAGATTTAAAATAGAAAAATTTGAAAGAGAAGCTTAGACTCAAAATCGCTTACATATTTCAATACAAGTTAGGTTAGGTTAGGTTAACAACACAAGTTAACAAGTACAGAAATAAAGCAACTTGGCCTAATTTCAGTGCTAGCATTATTACAAATACATACATACACATCATATGTACTCGTATGTATGAATCTGTATCCGCAGTACATATGGGTAGGTTAGGACGGATTATAAATGAGTAGGCTTTAGCTTTTGGTAACAAGCATTTGCAAACAATGACTTTTTTTACATTCAATTTGAGTTTAAAATTTTTTTCTTTTTTTTTGGATTAACTGTGCAAAAATTGTTGTTTTAATTTATTCAACACAGAATTGGTGACAAAACAATTTCTTACTCAAAGAAAAAAATTGAAATTTCAGTGAATAAGCTATTTTGTTAAACAAAAGTAAATTTTCTTTTCTACATACCAAATTTTTGTGAAGTCTACCTGCAAAAGCCATGCAAACTACAAGATAGAATCGAGTCGGGGGTTTCTCGAGCTAGTGGGCCCTCGTCAGGGTTTCAAAAACGGATTCCCAAATAAAAAAAACTTTATTTATATGCAGTATACAGGAGTATCCATAAAATCATAATCAAAATCATTTAAAATTTTATTAAAACTTAGATTTTCAAGAAGTTTTTTAAGAAAAAAATTTTAATTTTTTTTTTTTTTGGCAAAAGTGAGAATATCTCTGAAGCTACAAGACTGGTTAAAAATTGATTTAAAGATCAACAGTACTGGGGTATGACTGAATTTAAAAAAAAATAAATTTTTTAATATTCGAAAGTAATTTCTGGCCAATTGGGTGGCTGATTATTAATATAAAGGACCTTCCCGTAATCTTCTATATGGAAAGTGAGCAGCAGGGCTAGTTATATTGAAAAATAATAGTGAGATCAATGAAATGAATTTGTGAATTTTTTGACAAATTTTCAATAAATTAACTTTTCCATTAATGATGTCTGTGAGGGATTCAAACTAACTTCCGTATGAACCATTAAAGATTAAGCGATGCGACATATACCATTCTAAAAGGGAAGTCGTCTAGATATAAAGAGTGATTTTTTTGCTATTATCTTTTTGGCAACACTACTTTCGACAGCTCACGCACGTTTTGTATCTTGTGTCACTGTCAAACATCTTCAGTTTGGTCTATAATTTAATCATGAATCGTCTTACAAACGAACAACGCTTGCAAATTATTGAATTTTATTACCAAAATGCGTGCTCTGTTAAGAAAGTTCATCGCGCGCTTCTTCCATTTTATGGTCAGTTTAATCGACCTACTGAGGCTTCTATTCGGGCTATTGTAACAAAATTTCGCACCAAATTTACATTGTTGGACATTAAACCACCAACACGCTTACGTAGAGTGCGAACTGAAGAAAATATTGCAGGCGTATCGGCCAGTGTTGGTGATGACCGTGAATTATCAATTCGGCGCCGTTCGCAGCAATTGGGCCTCTGTTACTCCACTACGTGGAAAATTTTGCGGAAGGATTTGGGTGTGAAGCCTTATAAGATACAACTGGTGCAAGAATTGAAGCCAAACGACCTACCACAACGCCAAATTTTTGGTGAATGGGCTCTTGAAAAGTTAGATGAAGATCCACTTTTTTATCGAAGAATTGTGTTCAGCGACGAGGCTCATTTCTGGTTGAATGGATACGTGAACAAGCAAAACTGCCGTATTTGGAGTGAAGAGCAGCCAGAAGCATTGCAAGAGCTACCAATGCATCCACAAAAAACAACCGTTTGGTGCGGATTATGGGCTGGCGGCATCATTGGGCCGTATTTCTTCAAAGATGATGCGAATCACAACGTTACTGTGAATGGTGAGCGCTACCGTGCGATGATAACAAACTTTTTTTTGCCCAAAATGGAAGAGCTTGACTTGCATGACATGTGGTTTCAACAAGACGGTGCCACATGCCACACAGCACGCGAAACAATGGACCAATTGAGAGGCGAGTTCGGTGAACAGTTTATTTCACGCTTGGGACCAGTCAATTGGCCGCCCAGATCGTGCGATTTAACGCCTCTAGACTATTTTTTGTGGGGCTATGTTAAGGCTAATGTCTATAGGGACAAGCCCGCTTCGATTGACGCACTGGAAGCCAACATTGCCAACATTATTCGTGAGATACCGGCCGAAATGTTGGAAAGAGTATGCCAAAATTGGACTAAGCGGATGGACCATTTGAGGCGCAGCCGCGGCCAACATTTGCATGAAATAATCTCCAAACATTAAATTATATCGACCCAACTATCGATCCAAATAAATATTTCATGCATTTTTCTGAATTTTATGTGTTTTTTTTTTTTAAATTTCCGATAGTTCTTATAAAATCACCTTTTATAATGTACCGCCCAAATACTCAAAATTTACTTGACTATTTTTAAATTTTTTTTTTTTTAAATTTCCATATACCCCAGTGCTGTTGCTTTGAGGGATTTTTACCAATCCCCACTTTGTCAAAATTTAGCATGGGGGTAAATTCTTCAAGTTATTATAGAAATCTGAAAAAACCAATAAAAATAAAATATCTGGCTGAATTATGCCAGACCTAATGATTTCAGAACTGTATCACTTGTATTCAGAATCAATTCCAAAAGGTAGTTATAGGGTGTCAAACAATTTTTTTTTTAAATTTTCTATAATGACTTGTATGCGTATGTGTGTGTATGCGTAGATATCAATATTGTTTTTTTTAATTTAAAATTTTTAATATTTCGTACATTGTAAATATGACTGTATGTACTCGTATGTATGTATGTAAAAATGTACTTATTTTTCCAAGTTGTGTGTCATTATTTTATCTCTTTTAGCTTTTACTATTTTGTATATTGTTAGAAATTGAAGAAAAAAAAACACAGATATTAAAAACTTGTTCAATTTTAGTTGTTGTTGTTGTTGTTTTCTTAAAAATTATAGATGTAGTATGTATGCGAATTACCTGTATTTGCTTTGTGTTTCTACTTTTTTTTATGTCTATTAACGTGGGTCGGTATCTTACAGCATAATTGTTTTTTAAGTACAAACTGTAGTATGCAGACACAGATGATAGGAGCTCCCAAATTTTACTAAAAATAACATTTCAAAAAAAAAAAAAAAAAAAAAAAACTTTTAAATATTTAATGATACATAATTACCCTATTATTATTAGTGACAGGAATTCAGTATCTCCAATATTTTTATATTGATTTTCTGATGATGGTGCTGTGAAGCAAAATAGTAAATTAATAAATTATAATCAAAATAATAATATTTTTGAAGCCAAACTTGAGATATCAGCTCCCAATTTTGTAACTGTAAAGGCAGCCATAAATACATAGTCTACTCACTTACTTATGCGGGTTTTACACTATAATACTAAGTAAAACGCCTTGTCGAAGACTGAAATCAAATGAAAAAGCAGAATAGTGTGAATATAATACATCAAAAAATACGGCTAGAAATTTAGACAGACGTATGTATGGCTCTCACCATTTTTAGAACATTTTCTAAACGTTTGTAAAGGGTGTTTTTTATAGACGTATAGAACTTTAAATTGCAATAAAACAACGATGGATTATTCGATTGACATGAATTTTATTTATCCGAAAGATAATCTTGTGGCATTACATTTTAAATATGATTTCTGGCATATGACCGCCACGGCTGGCTCGGATGTATTCCAATCTGGACGTTCAATTTTCGATGACTTTTTCCAACATTTGTGGCCGTATATCGGCAATAACACGGCGAATGTTGTCTTCCAAATGGTCAAGCGTTTGTGGCTTATCCGCATAGACCAATGACTTTACAAAGCCCCACAGAAAGTAGTCTAACAGTGTTAAATCACAAGATCTTGGAGGCCACTTCACAGGTCCAAAACGTGAAATTAGGCGGTCACCAAACGTGTCTTTCAATAAATCGATTGTGGCACGGGCTGTGTGACATGTTGCGCCGTTTTGTTGGAACCACAGCTCCTGGACATCATGGTTGTTCAATTCAGGAATAAAAAAGTTAGTAATCATGGCTCTATACCGATCACCATTGACTGTAACGTTCTGGCCATCATCGTTTTTGAAGAAGTACGGTCCAATGATTCCACCAGCCCATAAAGCGCACCAAACACTCAGTTTTTCTGGATGTAACGGTGTTTCGACATACACTTGAGGATTAGCTTCACTCCAAATGCGGCAGTTTTGTTTGTTGACGTAGCCATTCAACCAGAAAAATTATTCATCGCTAAACAAAATTCGCTTATGAAAATCGGGAACAACGGCAATCTCGTTTTGGGCCCATTCGACGAATCTACGCAAGCGTTGCTCAGGCGTGAGTCTATTCATGATGAATTGCCAAACCAAACTGAGAATAAATCACTTAACAGCTGTTAAATCGGTCGCCATCTTGAACAGTAATGCCAACTTAAAGTTCTATACGTCTATAAAAAACACCCTTTACTTATCATTGTATCAGGGCTGTATTTTTGTGTGCTGACATAATCCAATGAAAATCTTAAAGCTTGCATTGTAGTGGAAAAACCCCTGTATGGTTTTTCAAAAGTTGTATCAAATACCATTTGATTTTGCTCTTTCAAAATTCAACGAAAATCCTAATTCTTGTATTATAGTGTAAAAACCCGCTTTAGCAGTTCTTACATAAAGCTTTTGTCTACATATGTTTTTTTATATTTTTCTTCATTCATTACTTCTCAATTCTTCATGCATTCATTGATTTAATTCATGTTTATTTGTTGCCATTTGTTTAAGATTAAAATCATTAAACTATTACCTTTTGTTTTTGTAAATTTGATCTAACAGTTTCGATAGTTATCGTACGTGTGTATACAGTAAACACGGATGCTTGTCATTTCTAAGCAAAAAATGTTTTTTTTTTGTTTTTCATACTTGAACACGTCATGGCTTACGAGTTATGAATGATATTTTTTTAGCCTTTCTAGTTAAGACCGTTATTTTGTTTTATGTGACGTGGGTAGGACACACATTACACCTCGCTTATTTGCTGCAATAAAGTCATAAATAAAAAAATATAATTTTTGCATCAGTCAATGGTGCGAAATAAGTATAAAAAATTAATTTATATTTTGTAAAAAGATCAATAAAATACTTACGTTTGAAAGCTCTTTTTCTTAAGAAAGTGATTTAAATAATCTTACACGTCAAAGTATAAAGGCCACTATTAAAGTTATAGTTAACAATATAGTAAACTTTAACTTTCGGCCATTATTTTTTTTTTTAAAGCAACATCAAGGGGCTAGACAGGAATCTAACCTGCAACCCCCAGATTGGTAGATAAGTATGCTACTACTAATCTATAAGGGCACTCTTTTCAACTTTCCAATGAGATAAATATTATTTCATTTGTTTTGGGGCAGCCACTCCTACGAATATCGTCTACAGCAATCCAAAAAGGCAACATAAACCACAAGCAGCAACGAAAAGCCTATATTGCACATTAAAAATTAACTGTGAGACAAACTGGCCTTTTTCTTACCGGATACCTTTGGTTAAAGTCTATATAATCTATTTGTAATACTCAAAAACCGTTAACAGTTCAACATAAAATAGACCAGAAAAGCGGTACGTTTTTTAGTACCTAGTATATACGTTAAAGCGTCACCCCCAAATAAGAGCGCTGGCCATGCGTAATCGTCTTGTTTAATAAAATCCACTACAGATAAACAACCCCAGTGCGGTAACTCTGAAAAATTTTAGTGACTTCCGGACGAACCATAGAAAATTACGGGATGGCAGACATATCAATTTATAGAGGAGGTCGTCTAGACTTGTAATCTACTGCCCAAATATTCAGAAATTACTTTGGATTATATTTAAAAAATTTTTGAAATGCCCTTATACCCCAATGCTGTTGCTCTGAGGAATTTTTACTATTCCCCATTTTGCCGAGGTACCATTCTTGATTTTACCCATAAAAATTACCAAAATCAAAAAGAAATTTAATTTTGCAGGCTCTAAACTATCTGCAAATGTTTTAACATTTTCTGAAAAATTCGTAGTTTTTATTTTATGATGCAAAACGGAAATTGCCAAAATCCTTAAGAACAACACTCTCCACTCCCCACTTTGCCCAAGTACCATTTAAGATTTTGCCCATGAAATTTATCAAAATCAAAAAGGAGTTTAATCTGTAGGTGCTAAGCTTTTTGAAAGTCTTTTAACATTTTGTGAGATGATGCAAAACGGAAACTGCCAAAATCCTTAAGAACAACACTCTCCACTTCTCACTTTGCCCAAGTACCATTCAAGATTTTGCCCATGAAATTTACCAAAATCAAAAAGGAATTTAATCTGTAGGCCCTAAGCTTTTTGGAAGTCTTTTAAAATTTGTGAGAAGTTCGTATTTTTTATTTTATGATGCAAAACGGAAATTGCTAAAATCCTTAAGAATAACAGTAATGGGTTATATTGGAAATTTCTAAAAAAAAATTTTAAATAGTCCAAAGTAACTTCTGAATATTTGGCCAGTAAATTACAGATCTAGACGACCTCCCCTTTAAAACGGTCTATAATCTTCCTTTAGAAATTAGCGTATTTTGCACTTATATTTCTCCTAAACATATTTAGAAATATTTAATGAAGTAAGACGTGTTTGGTAAATATGTCATAAATACTAAAAAGATATTCACTTTGTTTTGCAGCCAACTTCACTACCAAACGCGCTGTCAAAATTGCATTTTGCAATTGCTCAGCGTAGCGCTTGCCGCTCCAATATAGGTATGACTGTTAGCTACCCCTCAAAAATAATCAGAAGTTACTTTGTATTATTAAAAAAAAAAAAAAAAAAATTATGACATTCCCTCTTACCCCAGTGCTGTTGCTCTGAAGGATTTTTACCATTCCCCATTTCGCCGAGGTATCAGTCTCAATTTTGCACTTGAAAATTAGCAAAAAGCAATGTAATCTGTAGGTTCCAAGTTTGACTCTATATTTTTATGCAAAAATTCTTTTAATTTAATAAATCTTTATATTAAATTAACTAATTTATCTTGTTTTCTTTAAATTTTTTAGGTGCAACTGTTGTATCTTGGCGGGTCAACAACCAAGAACAGTTATTTGTCAGGTAAGTTGAATAAAACTTTTATTTTAAATTTGATTTGCTCTCCAATTTAAATGGAATATTTAATTTAAACAATAACCAACAATTAAATAGTTAAAAATTTCACAGAGAAACTTTTGCCACCAAATACTCGTTTAACTCCACTAGGAGTTTTCTAGAGTATGCCCGCAACCTAAAAAGTGTTTTGCAAAGTTTTATGCTTTAGGTTTTAGTAAAATGAAAAACATAAAATCAAATTGTGCATATTACAAAGTAGACAACAACTTGATACCTACAAAATATTATGAGGAATCTTTAAGGCCAAGCAAATTAAGAAGGCAAGGGAGGTATGATTTAGAAATTGGCAAAATGCAATGAATGGTACATAAAATCACTATATTGCAAGAATGGTCACCATATTCCCTTGGATCTACAAGGTGGGCCAAAAGAAATCATCTGATGTAGTTTGGCTCTCATTTTTTTTTTCTAAATGAAAATAAAATATATGCCGTTGCTGCGTCCTGTTGGAACCACATATCCTCCAGTCCTAATTCGTTCAATTGCAACAGAAAAAACTCGGTTAACACTGTTGTCATTTGACCAGCCCGATGACTCCTCCAGCGTGAACAGCGCACCATGTAGTCACTTTAGGCGGATGTAATGACTCCTCGTGCATCACTCGTGGATTTTCGGTGCCGCAGAAGATAGTTTTGCTGGAAATGAGCCTCGTCGCTCATTATGATTTTGGTCGAAAAATCGTCCACTTCGATTATTCCGCGTTCTTGGGGAGTGTATCGCTCCATGGCTTGTTCACTTGTATTGTATATCTGTCTAGTTCACAAATGTCAAAACAGATTTGACATTGGCCGCCATTTGCAAAAATAAGAACATCTTCCAATAGGGTGATTTCTTTTAGCCCACCTTGTATTATGCCCACTTTTACGCGGGTCAGTTGAAAGTTCGCCAAGACCGGATAAAAGTAGCTAATCAAAAATCAAATTTTAAGCAGATGGCTCAGAATTTTTATAACTAAATACGATCAATTGAATGTAATGGCGTTTTTTTTTTCTAACAAAAATGTTCCATATATTCTGCCTATTGGTAAAAAAATGTAATAGCTAAAATTAAAATCGTGTTCCTTTCTCAACATGTTACATGTAAAAGATGCAATTATGGTACATATTTGGCACTCATGGGGTGCCCCCATAAACTGGTGGGTCGTGTGCTAACCTATCAATCTGATGATCGCAGGTTACATTACAACTTCGATGATATGTGTTGTTAAAGAAAATGTATGGGCGATATAATGCCCTTTTTTACGAGTATATCAACTACTTGTTTATGAGGGTAAATATAAAAACTACTAAGACAATGAAAAAATTACTTGTAAAGAAGTCAAGATATTCTTCATAAACATCCATTATGGTTCACTTTTCGAGCAAAATTTATTTTATGTGCAAGATTTTTTATGGCAACTGCTTATCAGTGATGTTAACTCTAATCAGATTTCGCTTTAACAGCCTTAAAAATGCTTTGATATTCAATGTGGGCTATGGTCGCACCTCGACCTTTAAGTTCTATTTGTGCAGTACATGAAAAACTTATTTTCGTTCTATTGAAAGCATAAAAAAGACAGCACTTTGTGCAGTTTTAGGTAACATAATTAAAAGGCAGAATAAATAATTCTAAGAGTAAATTTGTTAACGAGCAATGATAACTTTGATCATTGCCTCCCAGGGTCCGGGCAGGAAAGGAACCTGCAACCCCCACATTGATTGTTTAGCACGCTAGCCATCAATATACAGGTTACCCTGGAAGAATGTATTTTTTCTAGACAAAAGAGACGGACGAGACCGGGTAAAAACAGCTAGTAATTTATATTCCGAAAGTGTACCGATATTTCGAGAGATTATTAAACTATTCTATTTCCTTTAAAGAACTCTTTCAAATCCATAACATTCCTATGAAGAAAATAAATGTTCTTAGAAAGATCTACTTATTTGTGACTATAATTTCCAATTTGTAATAAAATTCGGTTGAAAATAAAAACCAAACCCCCACAGACAGTTTGTTTGTTACACAAAGCAAAATATTCGGTGGGTCTTTAACTTTTTATGAATGGACTTTCGCGCTTATATTGTTTTTTGTACACCAATCGATAAATCTTGTTGACCATACTCTACTAGTGCTCTTCTTTTTTTGTATTTCCTTTGGAGTTTTTCATGTGTTTCAATGAGTGACTGGTTGGCTGGATACATAGTTTGAATTCGCGTTTGGCCCTATATTTACTACTCGTGCTCATGCTCTTTCAATCCTGTTTAGTTCTTCTGCTACATGCCATGATTTTTTTTCTTCTTTTTGTTTGTTTGCTCGTACTACAATTGAGTTGATGATGAGTAGAATATGCGGCATTGTTGTTTGGTTGTGCTACGAGCACTCATTGTTGTAGTTGTATGTTGTGTGCTTCTGCCTGTTGTTGGTTGTTTGGGGGCTTTTTTCCTATTCGTTTTGTTGTTTTTAATAGTCGGAGTCGGGTTTTTGTCAGAGCTGCCAGTTATTAGTTATTAAAGTGAAGTGAGTGAAGATAAATATGCCGTGTTAAATAAGTTTTAACGTAACCCCTTACGTTTTTTAATATTTGTAAATATCTTTTCAGTATTTATGACATATTTCTAAATATGTTTAGGAGAAATATAAGTGCATGGATACAAATATGCATAAATACGTTGACTTCCAAAAGAGACTACGGAATGGGACACATACCATTATAAAGGGGAGGTCATCTAGATTTGTAATCTACCGCCCAAATACTCAGAAGTTCCTTTGGACTATTTTTAAAATTTTTTTGAAGTTTCCATATACCCCAGTGCTGTTGCTTTCAGGGATTTTAGTGAGTTCCGAACGAACCAAAGAAGATTACGGGATGGGACACATATCATTTTAAAGAGGAAGTCGTCTAAATATATAATCTACCGCCCAAATACTCAGAAGTTCCTTTAGACTATTTTTAAATTTTTTTGAAATTTCCATATAACCCAGTACTGTTGTTCTCAAGGGTTTTGGCAGTTTCCGTTTTGCATCATTAAATAAAAACTACGAAATTATCGGAAAATGTTAAAAAAAACTTCCAGAAAGTTTAGAACCTACAGATTAAATATCTTTTTGATTTTGGTAATTGTCATGGGCAAAATCGGAAATGGTATTATACCTCGGCAAATAAATACTAAAAAGATATTTACAAATACTAAAAAACGTAAGGGGTTACGTTAAAACTTATTTAACTCAGCATATTTATCTTCACTCACTTATTAAAGTGGAGTTATTAAATATTTTTTTTTGGTATACTGTGACTTTAAAGTCGTGACTTTTATTGGTGAACGGTAAAGTCTATTTTGCGAATTAGTCACGAATTCAAAGTCCCGGTAATTATTCAGTCTCTTCTGACAACGGAATGGCATGAATATTTTCGCCACAATTTGCTGTGATACACAATGACTCCTGTCGCTTCTGTCAAGCAGTACAAGAAATATCAGTATTCTGTGCATTTTGCCAGCGATGGGAGCTACCTAGGCAGTGGGATACTGCCCTCAAGAAGATCAACACAAGTAAAATGGATCCCACAACAACTGAGTCTTGGACTGTTGAATTGTTACTTAAAAAAAGGTTTTTTAGCAGTTCTCGTTCTCATT
Source organism: Thelaira solivaga (assembly GCA_947397855.1). Classification (NCBI taxonomy): domain Eukaryota; kingdom Metazoa; phylum Arthropoda; class Insecta; order Diptera; family Tachinidae; genus Thelaira; species Thelaira solivaga. The sequence goes on along the minus strand of OX377611.1, from coordinate 76,865,481 downwards.
GTCGTAGCCAAAAATAGAACCAAATTTTTAATAAAAACTTTCGTTAAAGTTAAGAATTTCATAAAAACTTTAGCTCTCAACAAGACGCTGACTTAACATGACTATCATTATGGGCTACAATTAGAATTAGTTTTAGAAGCGTGACTGAATCACCTGCTCACTGCGGCCAAAATAAACCTGTTGTGCTTTAGGGGCTTACTTTAATTTCTTTAAATATCCAGAAAGCGTTTCAAATAAAAAAAAAATAAATTGTGGTTGATAGCATCGAGTGTGCTAGAGAAGACCTCAAACCATTTAACTAGAGAGCGTTTTATTTTCAGCAAAGAATAATTTTAAAGGCCTTGACCTAACCACCTCTAGTTAACATTTTGGCTTTTAGCACAAATCCCAGAGAAAAAAGAATGTTGTGAAGAAAGTGAGGTGTTTTTGGGTATTTTTTCAAGTTGTTTGAGTGTAACGTGAAATTAGTATCTGGCAGGATATTTATTGTTGTATTTGGTGGTGCTGCCGTTCTGGCGCTTTTTTTCTTATAAGTTTTTGTATTTCGCGTTTGGAACCAATTTTTTTTTTCTTTTTTTTTTTTTTTTGCTGCACAATAGTTTTTAGTTGGCCCGTTTTTTGTTATTGCTATTTGCTATGGCTCCACATGATGCAGAACTTTTTCTAGCTGTTGCATTTTTCATTTCGAATTTTCTGCTGTTCTTTTCTTTTTAGTTACATATTTTTATGAACGTTTTTGCCGTTTTTCTTTTTTTTTTAATTTTTTTTTAGTTACTAACGGCAATTTCTGCCCGCCTTTTATGTTGAGGTTTAGAAGGTGTTTTTTTGCGATTGTGTATGTGAACTATCATAAAAACTGGTCATCAAAAGAAGAAAAAACTTTTTCTAGATTGTTTGTATACGAGTTTATTTTAGCAGAGCATTAAAAGTATTTTAGTTGTAAGAAAAAAGCGGTATAAGTCCATTTAAACATAAACTTATGTCTGCGGTAATTTTGGTTTTAGTAGCTGGTGTCTATACCCTACTAGTATTGCAGCTACCTGATTTTAAAAAAAAGTGGACTTATACCACTTTCAAAAATAACGGCTCATACTTTACTCTATATTAAAGAGCTCACTTTGAATTTAAATCTTTAAAAAAAAAAATCTTAAAAAATGGATCCTTTACAAATTATTATATTTGCCAGTTTCCTAGAGTATAAACCAGTTTGTACGATGCACTTTTTTGATAAATATTTGGCGTATAAGATTTTCAGTTATCGGAAAGGAACCACATAAACAGATCGATGTGAGTGCCTGTTATCTTTGAACGAACTTGTTACCAATAACAACCTTAAGTTTTGTTGGCTGTCTGAAATTAGGGTTTTATTGGCAAGGAGTTGACAGACTGTTTAGCCAACAACGGGACTCGTCGTACGTTCATGGAAGAAAATTGATTATTGGGTTGAATTACAGTTCTCAAAACATAGGCAATCGTTGAGTGGACTGAAACATAACCCTACTTTGGAATTTCTCCAGGTTATTTTAAAAAGAAAACAGAGGAGTTACTCTCTATTGCGATGCGAAAGAAAACGCATCGCAACTCAATGCAAAAATCATATAGATGCGAATGGTTTTTCTTACGCATCGCAATAGAGAGTAACCCCCCTGGGGGACTAACCTGTATTGCGATGCGAAAGATAAATGTTTTGCGTTTGCTCTTTGCTTATCGCAAGATATATGTGGGTATAAAAGGACGTTGACATGCAATTACGCATTACAGTGCGGGATGTTACCAGACAAAAGCAAACACTTTCAAACACATTAAAGATTCGATTTCGTACCGTGAATTGAATTACAATTCTGAAAACATTGGGAATCGTTGACTGGACTCAAACAAGCTAAGTGCTTTATCACACTATCAAGGAGTACATCCCAGACGTTACTGTCACTCCAGAGGAGTCATCTCAGACCTCTAACAGGATGGTTTACCGGAAGTTGTGGTCTTAGATACCACCAATGTAAGATAGAAAATACTAAAATCAACCAATTCAGCTGTGGTGGTTTACGTAACGAAACCTCTGAATGTGTACTTTTTGACTGTCCGACCTTAGCATCTCACAGTACAAAAGTTCTTGGTGGCTCCCAAAAAAATAAGAAAGTAACTGTATTCATTCGAGGCCTAGATCAAGGGCCAAATTACGACACCCGTTATCGAGAGAAATTTTAAAAGACTTTAAGTGGAAATTGCGATGGATATTGAATAGTGAACGTAGGGACTGTACAAAAGATCGTTAAGAAAAAAAAAACTCTTTACAGAATTAATTCCTTTATTTCTCTGTTAAATGGAGCCAAATCTGTTGAAAAACACCAACTGATTAAAGAGAAAATCAACAGAAAATGAAAAGAAATTTCCATATAATACAAGGTATGAGTTGGAATACATGAGTAGGTACTTTGTTCTTTTATATTTATTCACTTTTTGTTAGATTTAATGATATTTGAAATTTTCCTTTATACACACAACATTAGGGTGAAATTTTTAAGTTGTTTGTTTGTTCGTTTGTTTGCTGTTTGGCTTGAATAAGATGTTTTTTTTTTATATTATTACGTTTCATTGTCCAACGTTTGTTTAATTGAGGTGAATCTTTTAAAATAAAACATTTTCTTTAATTATGTATAAAAATATTCACTTTTTTTCGGTTAGATTTGAAATATAAAGCTAATGAACCATCTTATACGAGTAGTTTTTGTTTAATTATATTTACCGTGGGCCACAATTGCGCTGGGACTTTTAAGATCTAGTTCCCAGCTACAATATGAGACTCTTTGAGAATCTCGTGATTATTGAAGTATTCATTAAATGTAGGTGCTATGAAACCAGTGTCCTGCAATTTTTCTTGTCCTTCTTGACAGAATCGCTGTATCCTCTAAATTTAAAAGACGTTTTGTATTTTAGTAACCTTAATTTAGCAGGTATTAACTTAGAGACTCCTTTTTATTCTCATGGACAATTACTTGTCGCCTGCTCCATAGTTGAAGGTAGAGTTGCATATCCAAAATCTTTAGAATAAGTAAAATTGGTCAATTCTAGACATCACACTTTAAATCTATATTTTTTATAAATGAAAAACAAAAATTCCTGGTTGTGTGTTTTCTATATAAATATTTGTTTTCCAACTGATTTCTATATATGTACTCCAAGAAAGGTATCCCTGAAAAGGGTGTCCGAACAAGAACGCAAGATTTAAATTTGACGCCATTCGAAGTGTCATTGTTTGACATTTGAACCAGTTTTTTCTTGTCTAGAATTGAAGAAATGAATGTAGAGGGCTTGTGGTTTCAACAAGACGGCGCCACATATCATACAGCCAGAGAAACAATTCAATTGCTGCATCAGTCATTTCCCAGTCGTGTTATTTCACGTTTTGGAGACCAGAATTGGCCGCCTAGATCGTGTGATTTAACACCATTAGACTTTTTTCTTTGGGGTTTTTTGAAGTCGATGGCTTACGCGAATAAGCCGACGCCGAGTCAAGCCTTAAAAGAGGAAATTGGACGCTGTATTAATGAAATACCGCAGCATTTATGCAAAACGGTCATTGAAAATTTCATTAAAAGATGGCCGCGGCGGCCATCTGCCCGATATGTTGTTCCATACATAACCTCATTCTGTCTACTTTACGATATAATAAAGTTTCACGATTTTTTTTTTAAATATCTGTGTTTTATTTAAAATTTAAATCTTGCGTTCTTGTTGCGACACCCTTTACTTTTTTTTACAAAAAAGTAATTTAAATTGGTTTTTTACTAATCAGAAACCAGACTTTTAACAGTTTTTATATATACGCTCTGCTTAATGTAAGAATTCCCACCAATGGAGTAAGGAATGCCGGACGAGACCGGGTAGAAACATTTGATGAATTCTGTAACTACACTTAGTCTGTCGAAAAGGCTTTCGAATAGAAATTTCAATTTGAAAAAAAAAAAATTTTGTAGAAAAGTGGAAAAAAATAACAATTTAAAAAATTATTAATACAACTCAGCTGGATATTCGAAAGTTCTCCATATTAGATTTTTCTCTCGAATTGGAAATTCCTTTCGAAAGCCATTTCGATACGAATCGAAATACCTAATAACCCCCAGTTTCGACAACGCTCTGCTTTCTAGTAAATATTTATGTCACCTCGTGCATCACTCGTGGATTTTCTGTGCCCCAGAAGCGATAGTTTTGCTTGTTCACGTACCCGCTGAGGGAGGTGGAAATGAGCCTCGTCGCTCATTATGATTTTGGTCGAAAAATCGTCCACTTCGATTATTCCGCGTTCTTGGTTAGTGTATCGCTCCATGGCTTATTCACTTGTATTCTACATCTGTCTAGTTCACAAATGTCAAAACAGATTTGACATTGGCCGCCATTTGCAAAAATAAGAGCATCTTCCAATAGGGTGATTTCTTTTAGTCCACCTTGTACCACCAGTAAAATACTCTGTCAAGTTAAATGCTTCGGCCTCGATTGCTCTCAAATCAAAGTTCGTGTGGCAACAAAACTCTGCTCCCCCAACTTATTGTTAAACTTGATGCCTTATGTATTCTCCAAATTGTACTTAATGAGAATTATACGTGTTACTTTTTTATGACTGGTATCACAAGGTGTAGGCTACTCACAAGTTTGTATTTAATTGTACGCCACCGCCACTTCTTGTTTTCATATGCGAGGACCAAACTTGAAGTTTTTATTTGTCTTTTTTTAAACTTGGATTGTAGGTACGTATGCATGAATGTATTGGCTGGATGTTTTTATCTAGTTTTTCTTAAAATAAATATTAAAAAAAAAAACATTTATCTGTTCAAGATCAACAGATCCATACATAAACTTATTTAAGTGCAAAAGGAATTTTGTCATTTGGAATTCTGAGTTTGCTGTATGTTTGATTTGTGCTGCCAGTTTTTTTTTTTTTTTTTTTTTTTGTGTTAAAACATCCATCATGTTAGTTTGAATTCCTTTCAATTATTGGCGCAGTTTTCGTTTTATCATTGTACTCGTACCCTTCACTGTAAGTAAGAAGGGTATGTGATTCCGTTTGTAATTTCTACAACGTATATATATATATATATATATTCTGGATCCTTATGACTAGCGGAAACGATTTAGCGATGTCCGTCTGTCTGTCTGTCTCTCCGTCAAGTCGTTGAAATCAACTTTCTGAAGTCCCTAGGCAACGTATAGAAAAGTTTAGTACACCAATCTGTCAGTTGTTTCTGTCAGATTATTACTATTAAAATTCAGCTAGATCGGCTCATAAATGGCGGAGCTGTGAGTCAAATTTGACAACATGCGTTATCAAAAGAGTAAAATCGTTCCTTTTTTTTCTAAGTTGACAACCAACTGGTGTCGATTTGTACATGCTTGTTAAAAAATTGAAAACACTCGTTGTCAACTAAATTGACAACGGGATGGTGTCAAAATGACCACATACGTTGTTGATACTGCAACTCGATTTTTAGCTCAGTGTAGTCTTCCCTCTAGACCTTCTTCTCACACATACCCTAGCACGGTTCCTCTCAGCAATTAGTTCCTTTTCGTTACCAGAGTAGGCCTCCTAAAGTCAGATACCCTAATATAGGAATTGCCCAAAAAGAAACGACCGGTAGCCATAGTGCACTTTTGCAGACCTCCTCTTACACGGAGATACGAAGAAAAGTAGCATGAGAGAAGAGATATTAGATACAGGAGAGAGATAGAATATAGAATTAGTACGACAGGTTCTCAACTTTTTTTCCATTATCCTGAAAACAGAAATTTTTTTCCGTTATTGTTTTTTTGCTTCCGATATCTCGATTATATTGTTTTAAAAATGTCTATAAAATACTCGTATTTATGAACAGACATTTGTGCATTATTTTGCTCATCACTGTTCATCCAACAGTCTTGTTCATGTGTGTTTATTCTTTATATGAGTAGATGACTTTGAGATGAAAGAAAATAAAAACTTTTACTTCATTTAAACTTCAAAAGCGAATTTACGTAAAGAGCAAAAAAAAATATGTATAAAAAAAAGAATTAAAAAAAAAGAACACAAAGCGAGAAAAGCAAAAAGAAAAAACCAGACAATTTTTTTCCTTTAAGTTAATATTTACTGTGTAAGTGTACGAGAGTATTTAAGGTTTGTTAAAAAATGCGAAATTTCTTAATGTCTGGAATAGTTTTTCACAACACGTTATATTTGAATGCATGTGTATACGAGTAGTCATGCCAATTGTATAATCATATCTGGCATATAGATGCAAGATTCTTCAGCAGTTCATTTTTTTCTACTTATAATTTTAATACAAAGAAAAAAAAATAAACAAAAATGTATGCATGTATGTGTGTACATGTGGTTTAAAGATTTGAACAAAAATGCTTCATTTCAAACGGTTTTATTGCCTGCACATTAAAAACTGCAAATTCTTTTAACGGCATCAAAACCAAATGCAGGAGCTTTAAAGTCACTGTTTTTCTATTCCAATGGAAATTACTGTCAAATGTCTTTTAAAATTAACAAAAATATTTAAATATAATATTTTTTTAAAGGCTGGAATTAAAGTTATAGTGGAGATTTGTAATTTGAACAAGTTACAGAGAGTCCTCGAATTGAACTCGCTTTCGAGTTTTACTATCAGTGCTTTTCTGTTTTTCAGAATTGAAAAATTAAGCTCCTCATAACTACTTGTGGTCCATTTAAAAATTTTTAAAATTTTGTTTTTGCTTTATTTTGGGTGCGAAATTATTGGTAGAATTAAAAAACATAAAATTTTTCATTTAATACGAAGAAAAAAAATTAATTCCACATTTTTCAAATCCGTGTGGAATACAGAACATGCACGTATAATTCTAGTTAGTTTTAATTTATGCTCACGAGTTTTAGAGTTTTTTAGACTAACACTCACGAACACAAAATAAAACTTGTAAGTTAAAATGAGCGCAAAAGAGTGGCTTCTAAGCAACTCGTTTTGAACTCGTTTGCCTATAAGCACCCCCCCGAAATTCTAAAAATATTCACCGTTATTCTGTAATAAGCCATGGAAAATAAAAAAAAAATATGTTGCACAAATATCTTGCAATTCGTCAAGCCGCTTTTGCTTGATTGAGTAACAAACATTAAAATATTTTTATGGCATAATTTCACATCTACAAATAACACATGCAGCCAAATTATGAATACAAATTCCCCAGGAGCTTCTACTATTTTCCCTATTTATACGCTTCACAAAAATTGAAAAGGGTTTATGTAAGTCTGTCATTATGTTTGTAATTTATGCACTGTACATGTAACACTCTATGAAGTATATATGTATATACTGGATCCGTCTGTCCGTGTGGATGTTGAAATCAACTTTCTGAAGTCCCTAGAAAACCTACAGAAAAGTTTAGTATGCTAATTTGTAAGAAATTTCTGCCTTCAACTTGCTATTGAAACTCAGGTCAATCAGTCCATAAATGGCTGAGCTATAAACTCTGAAGTGCAACTACCTCCATTTTTTACCATTTTTCTGAGTGCGCTTTGTGCTAAATTAAAAAAAAAACAAACTAGTTTTATCAGGAATAACAAACAGAAGGTCTGTGCAAAAAATAAAAGCAAACGGTCCAAAATTAGCTGAGAAAAATGAAAAATACAACCGAAATTTTAGATTTACATAAATTTTTTTTATGGAAATTTGTAAGCTGTGCAGGTGCGTAATGTTTGTGCATACACAAACAAAACCAGGCAGTCGGTCTTATACAAACGTATGTGTAATAGATGGCACTACGAATACAGAAATCTTATTGAAAGAGCATTTTTTTGATTTTTGCCGTTAATTTAAAATTCTTTATTTGAAGAACATGTGAAGGGTATATAAAAGACGCACAGCCGCATTTAATTTGTAACTTATTATAATTATTTTTCTTCTTCTTTTTTTATAAAATTCCCCAGGATTGTTTTTCCCAGGAAAAATTTTTGTTTTTGTGAAAAAATTCTCTAAATGACACAATAGTCAGAGGAAAGGAAAAGGAGAAAAAAAACCGAGGAATCAGGGTGATGATGTTATCCAACAGCCCTCGTATTACAGAAGTAATAAAACCTTATAAATATAAAATACTTAATTTCAGGAATAGTAGAATAGATAGACGCAGATTGTTCACTGCTTGAAGAAAAAAAATAATACATTTCTCTCTCTCGCTCTTATTTAGCTGTAAATTATTAGCCAATAGCAACATATCGCGTGACGTTATTTGTGCTACATGAATTTCTATCATTCGAAATAAACTCTAATTTCCTTTTTGTGTGTTTTTTACTTTTTATATTGTAATTATAGCAAATTGGCCTCTTTTGATGGGAAAAAGGCAATACGTGGCGGCATACCATTTGTCTTCCGTAAGTTAATTAAAAATTTGTTATGCTGTGGGGTATTCCATGAAAAAAATTTTTTTTTTTATTAACAGCTCAATTTGGTCCTTGGACATTTGGTGCTCAACATGGTTTTGCGCGTATAACGCGTTGGAATTTGGAGAGGCCACCCGAAAGACTGCATAACGGTGATGTAGAGGCTATATTTTCATTAATGGATAATGAATTCACGCGATCAATGTGGAATTATCAGTAAGTGGTTTGCAATTAGCTCAGCATTTTTTTTTATAAAATAAATTTTTATAGGTTTCGCATCACGTATCGTTTGATATTACGTGAAAAAGAATTACATTTCCATATAGGTGTCTATAATCCTAGTAAAGACATAGCGCTTACATTTAATCTATTATTGCATACGTATTTAAAAGTTCCTGATGTAAGGCGTTGTCAAATAACTGGTTTGCATGGTTGTACCTTTATGGATAAGGTAGGCGAATTTTTAGCTTTGAATATGAATTGAATTTGATTTTCTTTTTTTTTTTTGTAATTTTTTTGCATAGACTCGCGATGGTGCTATATATCAAGAGGGGCGTGAAGTTGTGACTATTAATGAATGGACAGATCGCATTTATCAGCATACGCCCCAAGAACATATTATAACAAATGTTGTGTCGGGCCGTAAAATGCGCATACACAAATATAATTTTCCAGATACAGTCATTTGGAATCCTTGGATTGATAAAGCTAGAGAGATTGGTGATTTTGGTGATGATGAGTTTCCCAATATGTTGTGTGTGGAGGCTGGCCATGTCTCTTCACCGGTTATATTACTACCGGGAACAGCTTTTGAAGCAAGTCAAATATTGCAGGTTTGTTAACAGAATATTAAAAAAATAATTGATTTCATTAACAACAAATTGGGAAAAAAAAAGGTGGAAATACGCTACAACTAAAAGTACTACAGAAATAGCAAGAATGATAGAAATACAAGATTACGCCACGTGCATGATTTTCCATTAGATGACGAAGATTATCCACTATTTGAATAAACAAATAATACATTTCTCCACTGTTAATTATTGAGCCATAAACTAGTAGCGTGATTTCAGTTGTTGTACAGAAATTTCAATTTTATGTGGGGGATGGTGTAATCTTCTATCATTCTTGGAGAAACCATACCCACGAAGAAAAGCCTTCCTTCGGAGGCATTCCTCCCTGTTCTGAACTCCAAACCGAATTAACTTTTTATTTATTTTTTTTTTATTATATATTAATTTTTTTTATTTTTTTTTATTATTTTTTTTTTATAAATATTAAATTATTTTTTTTATATTAAATTATTTTTTTATATTAAAAATTTTTTTATTGTAATATATTTTGTTTTTATTTTGCACTTTTTAAAAAATCTCAAATTGTTTTATATTAAATTATTTTTTTTATATTAAATTAATATTATTATTTTTTATATTAAATTTTTCTCTTTATTATTGTTATATTAAATTTTTTTTATTTTTTTTATAATAAATTGTTTTTTTATATAATTTTTTTTTGTTAAATTATTTTTTTATATTAAATAATTTTTTTTATGATAAATAATTTTTTTTATTTTAATTTATTATTTTTTTATTTTGCACTTTTTAAAAAATCTCAAATTATTTTATATTAAACTATTTTTTTATATTAAATTTATATTATATTTATATTATTATTTTTTATTTAAAAATTTTTTTTTTATATTAATTTTTTTTATTTTTTTTATATTAAATTTTTTTATGTTAAATTTTTTTTATATTAAATTTTTTTTATGTTAAATTTTTTTTATATTAAATTATATTTTTTTATTTTTGTTTATATTAAATTATATTTTTTTATTAAATTTTTTTTTAAATCTCAAATTGTTTTTTTATATTAAATTTATATTATTATTTTTTATATTATTTAAATTTTTTTTGTCATTGTTGTTAAATTTTTAATTTTTTTTTTTATATATATTAAAATATTTTTTATTATAATTTTTTTTATATTAAATTATATTTTTTATTTTTTTATATTAAATTGTTTAAATTATAAATTTTTTTATTTTTTTATATTAAACTGCTTATTTTTTTATTTTTTATGTTAAATTATTTTTTTAAATTAAATAATTTTTTATTTATTTTGCTCTTTATTAATAATAATATTTTAATACAAAGTTATGTTTACCTCGTTCTCGGTTTTTCAAATACTTGGCACCCACAACCCACAAATCAATTAAAGCTATTCCCAAGTAAAAGTTTGTTTCTATACAAATTAATACTCACAGATGTTTGTTTTCTTTTTTATTAATTTTATTTTATTTATTTATGTAAAAAATCGAGATTAGATTTTTCATTCTTTTTCTTTTGTTTCTTTTACACCTCTAGATTATCATTGAAGGTAATGTCAGCCGAAAAACTAAACGGAATCGCTAGCGTTTAAAGAATCGGAACCCAATGAGGTAAACCGATTCTTTAAACTAATTACTGGGGACTTTTACAACAATAACAAAAAAATGTGACTAACTAAAATTAACCGAACAAGAAGCGACTACATAATATGAAGAATTCAACTCAAAAAAAAAAAAATAATGTGACTCAAATAATACACAAGGTATACGATTATTTTTAAATAATAGAGAAACGCACATTCATTAAGAAACAAATTTATCGTCAGGTCATATATTCATAAAAAATTAAATTGACATGAAGAGATTTTCAAAATCAATTCATTTCACTTCATTCCATTTATTAAACTCATTTTAGCCTGTGCGCCAAACACTGATTACGTTACACAACCTTTAATTCATAATGCCTAGTACATTTAGCTGTAATAAAGTAAAGAAATTATAAGTCGATTTTTCTTACAAAATTATTTATTAAAAATATTAATTTGATTTGATTGAGGTTTTTATTTTTTATGGATATTGGCAAACACAGCAAACATTTACTGCCATATGCATAAAATGAATTTTGATTTACAAAAAAATTTGTGGTAAAACAAATTTATATAAAAACTTGTACTCGTATTAAATATTAAACCCATTCGACCAAATTCATAAAATAAAACGTTTTCTTATAATAAAAATTTATTAAGCAAATGTTTTATGGGCAGTTTGTTTAATAAGCCCTTATTTATGAATTTCTCCATTTTTATATACATATAAAAATATATGTAGATCGAAAAATTGTTTTTTATAAATTTGGCCTTAAAAATACTACTAAATTTGACATAATTTTATTGTTTTATTTTTAAAACAGCATAATAAGAGTGTTAGAAATTTTATGTATAAAAATATTATTCGCCAAATTCATAAAAAAAAACATTTCTCGTCTAATAAAATTTGTTCAATAATCCCTTATTAGACGAAAGCATTTTTTTATGAATTTGACCGTTTGTATGTATGTATGTTTTATAATTAAAATAATTTGTTTAATATTTTAAAATGCTATTGGTTTAAATATGTATTTTGATAAATTGCTATTAGTGCTCTATTTTACTTTCCTCAGCATTTTATAATATTTACGTTTTTTATAAAAAAAAAATCTTATTTTTGTAACACCGCAAAACAACCATTCGTTAAACGATTCCATTTAATTATTATCTAATTAAAATTTTACATTGCCATTTTTTTATTATATAAATTCAATATCTAAAACAAATAATGTAAAGTTAAAAAAATAACAATGATAAATCAAATTTTATCTGTCCTAATTTACAATATTTTTAATATTAATGAAATGCAATAAATCTGGAGATTCACACCTTAAATTAAAGCCAAATTGAGCACAGCATAAGCTTAGTTTTAAAAAATTTTAATTTACAAAACACACAAATTTTATATACAATTTAATTCAAATTAAAAAATAAACTCTAAAAAATTTGTTTGAAAAATACAAAATTTTTCAAATATTTTTTGGGTATTTCTCATACAAATTTTTTAAAAGCTTGTATTGTTCGCTTTCTATAAACAATTGTTAAGATAACAGATTTCTATTAAATATCGATTTTGTAAAATAATTTAAATGTGTGATTCTGAAGCTACGGTCACAGTACACAAATTTTTGTTGCAATAAGTAACCACTACTTTTTATTATCTTACATAAACTTAATTCAAATAATATAATAAAGCAAATATGTTGTATTTTAATAAAAAAAATTAAACTAATCTAAACAAATATTTCTAAAAAATATGTAAACGATAAATATTTGTTTAATGTGACTGTAGCTTTAGGCTTAGGTGTGCGTCTCCAAAAATATCACCCAATATTCAAGATATTGATTGTTAAATAATATAAAAATTAGGCATGTTTTTAAAACGAAATTTCAGCAGTGACTTTTTAGTAAAACAGAAGTTGAATTTGTTAAAAATTGTAAAACTGCATAAACAAATACAATGTTTAAATAAATAAAATTAAAATAAAATTTTGGATTTGTCATTTTTATTTGTCATAAATTCTAACATATTGCACAATGGGATATGGTTTGTATTTTAGTCAAACATATTATTGTAAGTTCCGGTTGGTCTAATTCTTGGTTTTCTCCCTATAACTTTTGAACAGGTTAAGATATCTTAATAAAACTTTCACCATGTGGCAGGGTGGGAAATGGGCTACATTTCAGTTGAACATTTTTTTGAAATCGATCTAACGCTAAGAAAGTTATAAGCGTTTTTTCTAATTAAAACGCTTTTTGTTGACAGTGGATGTGGCATGTGGCAACATAAGTGGCATGTGGCAAATAGCCAATTTCCCACTCTACCACATGGTGAAAGTTTCATTCAAAAATATTCATCCATTCCAGAGTTATTTCGAAAACACAAAATTCTATTCAAAATGTAACCGTCGCTCTGTCAAAAAATTAAATTTAAAAAATTTGGGAAAAAAAAGTGAAACACCAGGCCAACAGAACCAGCAGTAGGTGGATTTGTCGGAATTGATTTTTGTTTTTTTGATACAACTTTTGAACGGCTAAATATTTTCGCATGGGACTTGCACCATGTTGTAGAGCAAGAAATGGGCTATTTGCCACATGCAACTATTGTTGCCACATGCCACAAATAAGTTGCATAGAAAGCGTTTTAATAGAAAAAACGCTTATAACGTTTTAAGCGTTTGACGAATTTTAGAAAAATGTTCGGTGGAACAGTAGCCCACTTCCCGCTCTATCATCTAGTGAAAGTTTCATTCAAAAATATTGAGCCGTTCAAAAGTTGTAGCAAAAAAAGGGAAAAGATTACGAAAAAAGAATGTTGCAAGTTCCGGTTGATCTAATTTTTTGTTTTTTACCTATATCTTTTGAATGGGTTAAGATATCTTAATAAAACTTTCACCATGTGGCAGGGTGGGAAATGGGCTACATTTCAGTTGAACATTTTTTTGAAATCGCTCTAACGCAAAGAAAGTTATAAGCGTTTTTTCTATTAAAACGCTTTCTATGCAACTTATTTGTGGCATGTGACAACATAAGTGGCATGTGGCAAATAGCCCATTTCTTGCTCTACAACATGGTGCAAGTCCCATGCGAAAATATTTAGTCGTTCAAAAGTTGTATCAAAAAAACAAAAATCAATTCCTAAAAATCCACCTACTGCTGGTTCTGTTGGCCTGGTGTTTCACTTTTTTTTCCCAAATTTTTTAAATTTAATTTTTTGACAGAGCGACGGTTACATTTTGAATAGAATTTTGTGTTTTCGAAATAACTCTGGAATGGATGAATATTTTTGAATGAAACTTTCACCATGTGGTAGAGTGGGAAATTGGCTATTTGCCACATGCCACTTATGTTGCCACATGCCACATCCACTGTAAATAAAAAGCGTTTTAATTAGAAAAACGCTTATAACTTTCTTTGCGTTAGAGCGATTTCAAAAAAATGTTCAACTGAAATGTAGCCCATTTCCCACCCTGCCACATGGTGAAAGTTTTATTAAGATATCTTAACCTGTTCAAAAGTTATAGGGAGAAAACCAAAAACTAGATCAACCAGAACTTGCAACATGCTATTTTTGTAATCTTTTCCCTTTTTTTGCTACAACTTTTGAACGGCTCAATATTTTTGAATGAAACTTTCACTAGATGATAGAGCGGGAAGTGGGCTACTGTTCCACCGAACATTTTACTAAAACTCGTCAAACGCTTAAAACGTTATAAGCGTTTTTTCTATTAAAACGCTTTCTATGCAACTTATTTGTGGCATGTGGCAACAATAGTTGCATGTGGCAAATAGCCCATTTCTTGCTCTACAATATGGTGCAAGTCCCATGCGAAAATATTTAGCCGTTCAAAAGTTGTATCAAAAAAACAAAAATCAATTCCTAAAAATCCACCTACTGCTGGTTCTGTTGGCCTGGTGTTTCACTTTTTTTTCCCAAATTTTTTAAATTTAATTTTTTGACAGAGCGACGGTTACATTTTGAATAGAATTTTGTGTTTTCGAAATAACTCTGGAATGGATGAATATTTTTGAATGAAACTTTCACCATGTGGTAGAGTAGGAAATTGGCTATCTGCCACATGCCACTTATGTTGCCACATGCCACATCCACTGTAAATAAAAAGCGTTTTAATTAGAAAAAACGCTTATAACTTTCTTAGCGTTAGAGCGATTTCAAAAAAATGTTCAACTGAAATGTAGCCCATTTCGCATCCTGCCACATGGTGAAAGTTTTATTAAGATATCTTAACCTGTTCAAAAGTTATAGGGAGAAAACCAAAAACTAGATCAACCAGAACTTGCAACATGCTATTTTTGTAATCTTTTCCCTTTTTTTGCTACAACTTTTGAACGGCTCAATATTTTTGAATGAAACTTTCACTAGATGATAGAGCGGGAAGTGGGCTACTGTTCCACCGAACATTTTACTAAAATTCGTCAAACGCTTAAAAAGTTATAAGCGTTTTTTCTATTAAAACACTTTTTATGCAACTTATTTGTGGCATGTGGCAACAATAGTTGCATGTGGCAAATAGCCCATTTCTTGCTCTACAACATGTTGCAAGTCCCATGCGAAAATATTTAGCCGTTCAAAAGTTGTATCAAAAAAACAAAAATCAATTCCTAAAAATCCACCTACTGCTGGTTCTGTTGGCCTGGTGTTTCACTTTTTTTTCCCAAATTTTTTAAATTTAATTTTTTGACAGAGCGACGGTTACATTTTGAATAGAATTTTGTGTTTTCGAAATAACTCTGGAATGGATGAATATTTTTGAATGAAACTTTCACCATGTGGTAGAGTAGGAAATTGGCTATCTGCCACATGCCACTTATGTTGCCACATGCCACATCCACTGTAAATAAAAAGCGTTTTAATTAGAAAAAACGCTTATAACTTTCTTAGCGTTAGAGCGATTTCAAAAAAATGTTCAACTGAAATGTAGCCCATTTCCCACCCTGCCACATGGTGAAAGTTTTATTAAGATATCTTAACCTGTTCAAAAGTTATAGGGAGAAAACCAAAAACTAGATCAACCAGAACTTGCAACATGCTATTTTTGTAATCTTTTCCCTTTTTTTGCTACAACTTTTGAACGGCTCAATATTTTTGAATGAAACTTTCACTAGATGATAGAGCGGGAAGTGGGCTACTGTTCCACCGAACATTTTACTAAAATTCGTCAAACGCTTAAAAAGTTATAAGCGTTTTTTCTATTAAAACGCTTTCTATGCAACTTATTTGTGGCATGTGGCAACAATAGTTGCATGTGGCAAATAGCCCATTTCTTGCTCTACAACATGTTGCAAGTCCCATGCGAAAATATTTAGTCGTTCAAAAGTTGTATCAAAAAAACAAAAATCAATTCCTAAAAATCCACCTACTGCTGGTTCTGTTGGCCTGGTGTTTCACTTTTTTTCCCAAATTTTTTAAATTTAATTTTTTGACAGAGCGACGGTTACATTTTGAATAGAATTTTGTGTTTTCGAAATAACTCTGGAATGGATGAATATTTTTGAATGAAACTTTCACCATGTGGTAGAGTAGGAAATTGGCTATCTGCCACATGCCACTTATGTTGCCACATGCCACATGCCACATCCACTGTAAATAAAAAGCGTTTTAATTAGAAAAAACCCTTATAACTTTCTTAGCGTTAGAGCGATTTCAAAAAAATGTTCAACTGAAATGTAGCCCATTTCCCACCCTGCCACATGGTGAAAGTTTTATTAAGATATCTTAACCTGTTCAAAAGTTATAGGGAGAAAACCAAAAACTAGATCAACCAGAACTTGCAACATGCTATTTTTGTAATCTTTTCCCTTTTTTTGCTACAACTTTTGAACGGCTCAATATTTTTGAATGAAACTTTCACTAGATGATAGAGCGGGAAGTGGGCTACTGTTCCACCGAACATTTTACTAAAATTCGTCAAACGCTTAAAAAGTTACAAGCGTTTTTTCTATTAAAACACTTTTTATGCAACTTATTTGTGGCATGTGGCAACAATAGTTGCATGTGGCAAATAGCCCATTTCTTGCTCTACAACATGTTGCAAGTCCCATGCGAAAATATTTAGTCGTTCAAAAGTTGTAAGAAAAAAACAAAAATCAATTCCTAAAAATCCACCTACTGCTGGTTCTGTTGGCCTGGTGTTTCACTTTTTTTTCCCAAATTTTTTAAATTTAATTTTTTGACAGAGCGACGGTTACATTTTGAATAGAATTTTGTGTTTTCGAAATAACTCTGGAATGGATGAATATTTTTGAATGAAACTTTCACCATGTGGTAGAGTGGGAAATTGGCTATTTGCCACATGCCACATTCACTGTAAATAAAAAGCGTTTTAATTAGAAAAACGCATAAAACTTTCTTAGCGTTAGAGCGATTTCAAAAAAAATGTTCAACTGAAATGTAGCCCATTTGCCACCCTGCCACATGGTGAAAGTTTTATTAAGATATCTTAACCTGTTCAAAAGTTATAGGGAGAAAACCAAAAACTAGATCAACCAGAACTTGCAACATTCTTTTTTCGTAATCTTTTCCCTTTTTTTGCTACAACTTTTGAACGGTTCAATATATTTGAATGAAACTTTCACTAGATGATAGAGCGGGAAGTGGGCTACTGTTCCACCGAACATTTTACTAAAATTCGTCAAACGCTTAAAAAGTTATTAGCGTTTTTTCTATTAAAACGCTTTCTATGCAACTTATTTGTGGCATGTGGCAACATAAGTGGCATGTGGCAGATAGCCAATTTCCTACTCTACCACATGGTGAAAATTTCATTCAAAAATATTCATCCATTCCAGAGTTATTTCGAAAACACAAAATTCTATTCAAAATGTAACCGTCGCTCTGTCAAAAAATTAAATTTAAAAAATTTGGGAAAAAAAAGTGAAACACCAGGCCAACAGAACCAGCAGTAGGTGGATTTTTAGGAATTGATTTTTGTTTTTTTGATACAACTTTTGAACGACTAAATATTTTCGCATGGGACTTGCAACATGTTGTAGAGCAAGAAATGGGCTATTTGCCACATGCAACTATTGTTGCCACATGCCACAAATAAGTTGCATAAAAAGTGTTTTAATAGAAAAAACGCTTATAACTTTTTAAGCGTTTGACGAATTTTAGTAAAATGTTCGGTGGAACAGTAGCCCACTTCCCGCTCTATCATCTAGTGAAAGTTTCATTCAAAAATATTGAGCCGTTCAAAAGTTGTAGCAAAAAAAGGGAAAAGATTACAAAAATAGCATGTTGCAAGTTCTGGTTGATCTAGTTTTTGGTTTTCTCCCTATAACTTTTGAACAGGTTAAGATATCTTAATAAAACTTTCACCATGTGGCAGGATGCGAAATGGGCTACATTTCAGTTGAACATTTTTTTGAAATCGCTCTAACGCTAAGAAAGTTATAAGCGTTTTTTCTAATTAAAACGCTTTTTATTTACAGTGGATGTGGCATGTGGCAACATAAGTGGCATGTGGCAGATAGCCAATTTCCTACTCTACCACATGGTGAAAGTTTCATTCAAAAATATTCATCCATTCCAGAGTTATTTCGAAAACACAAAATTCTATTCAAAATGTAACCGTCGCTCTGTCAAAAAATTAAATTTAAAAAATTTGGGAAAAAAAGTGAAACACCAGGCCAACAGAACCAGCAGTAGGTGGATTTTTAGGAATTGATTTTTGTTTTTTTGATACAACTTTTGAACGACTAAATATTTTCGCATGGGACTTGCAACATGTTGTAGAGCAAGAAATGGGCTATTTGCCACATGCAACTATTGTTGCCACATGCCACAAATAAGTTGCATAGAAAGTGTTTTAACAGAAAAAACGCTTATAACTTTTTAAGCGTTTGACGAATTTTAGTAAAATGTTCGGTGGAACAGTAGCCCACTTCCCGCTCTATCATCTAGTGAAAGTTTCATTCAAAAATATTGAACCGTTCAAAAGTTGTAGCAAAAAAAGGGAAAAGATTACAAAAATAGCATGTTGCAAGTTCTGGTTGATCTAGTTTTTGGTTTTCTCCCTATAACTTTTGAACAGGTTAAGATATCTTAATAAAACTTTCACCATGTGGCAGGGTGGGAAATGGGCTACATTTCAGTTGAACATTTTTTTGAAATCGCTCTAACGCTAAGAAAGTTTTATGCGTTTTTCTAATTAAAACGCTTTTTATTTACAGTGGATGTGGCATGTGGCAACATAAGTGGCATGTGGCAAATAGCCAATTTCCCACTCTACCACATGGTGAAAGTTTCATTCAAAAATATTTATCCATTCCAAAGTTATTGCGAAAAAACCAAATTGTATTCAAAATGTAACCGTCGCTCTGTCAAAAAATTAAATTTAAAAAATTTGGGGAAAAAAAGTGAAACACCAGGCCAACAGAACCAGCAGTAGGTGGATTTTTAGGAATTGATTTTTGTTTTTTTCTTACAACTTTTGAACGGATAAATATTTTCGTATGAGACTTGTACCATGTTGTAGAGCAAGAAATGGGCTACTTGCCACATGCAACTTTTGTTGCCACATGCCACAAATAAGTTGCATAAAAAGTGTTTTAGTTCAAAAAACGCTTATAACTTTTTAAGCGTTTGACGAATTTTAGTAAAATGTTCGGTGGAACCATAGGCCACTTCCCGCTCTATCATCTACTTAAAGTTTCATTCAAAAATATTAATCCGTTTTTGTTTCTCCGCTATAAATTTTTGAACGAATTCATATTTTTGGATGAAGATTTCACAATTGATAGAGTGGCAATTGGGCTAACACCTCATCGTTAATAAAAAAAGTGTTGTCACTTGAAATTTTTTCTAATACAAATGTAAAAAGTCCGACGAAAGAAAACAAACTTTCTTTTTAAAAATCATGAAATTTCTTCTTTAGTTTTCAATAAAACTCGAGTGATTTTTTTCATGTATATTTGATTTGAAAAAGACTTTTTATTTATATATATTTATTAATAAAAGAACTAGGATTCGGAAATGCACATAAATAATACAGAATAGTTCAAATTCTTAAACATGTATAATTAAAATTTTAGTTTTAAGTTGTTTTTTTATATGTAATTTTTATAAATAATCATTTGTTATAATATACTATAATCACATTAATTATTTTATAATTTTTGTAACAATATTACTTGGCGAAAAATATTGAAAATAATTTATAAAATTAATAAGATAGTTGCAGTTCAAAGGAAGCACGATTCTTGTTTTTAAGTATATAAATTACGAATGCACGAAAATGTAAAAAATTTAGAAATTACATACATACATACGTACATACTGCATACATATATTGTCTTTTCATTTTATTTACTTATATGCTAAACAATGTTAAAGTGCAATTAAATAAGTACGTGTTAGCAATAGATCATTTTAAAAACGAGGGTTTCGAAGTGCATGTGCTGTTTATAAAACACGACAATTTTTATGAAAAACACAAATTTTTTTTTTTTTTTTTGTTTTTCAATAATATTTATACAAAATTTATAGACATTTGAATAATTGTATTTCATAAACAGCACATTAATTTCCATTAGTTAGTTATTTTTAAGAAAGAAAAAAAATTTTTGCCACAATGACACAGGCCTACCAATGGTTTTGGTGCCGCTAAAACTAAAACTGGTTTCTAGTATACTCGATACCCTGACTCAAACTGTATACCTAAGCGTAGTTCTTGAGCTACAGCGTTATATAGACAGAAGGGGAGGTTACGTCATGTAATTTGTAATATCTCGAGAACTGGCTCTCTGATTAAATACGTAAGGATCGGGAAAATTTTCATTTTAGTTTAAGATTTGTTAACTTAGGGTTATTAGAATTGAAGCTACTTGGAAAAAAATTATCAATTTTAATTAATTTAAAAAAAAAAACATATTTTTCATAGAAAATTTTAAAAATATTTCTTTAAAAAAAATCATTAAAAATTTTATATAAACAAAATCTTAAAGTATGCCTGCATATGTTATAAGCAAAATGAGCCATATTTCATAAAAATCCATTCATAAGTTCTTAAATTATTTACAATTAAGTTATAGCACTACAGCCTGAGCCACTAAATTTAAGTATATAATAAAGATGAATCTCCAAATCTGTTGGTAGGCACATAACTCGAAAACGCTTTCACTAATGTCGCTAATTCTTTTTTTTTATTATTGTCAGGAGAAGGTTCTTATGAAAGGAAAAAATCAAAAGCTTTTACAGTAAAGATTACCAAAAATTATAATGAGAATAAGGGCCTATTCAACTAAATACTAAAGAAAGCTTTTTGGGCGAAAATTTGTTTTTGTTTTCAATACAATAATTATGTGAAAGAAGCATTCGTTCGCATTTAGCTGAACAGACCCTACAAATAAAAAGTTAATAGTTGAGCCGTTATATTTGCAAGTGAAAGTATATAAGTCCACTTTTTTTATAAAAATTAGTTAGCATTAATTCTAGTTAGATGGCGTTAGACCGCTAATTCATTATTTTTTCTAAGTGGACTTGTACCACTTTCATATATGTAAATGCATAATGTTAAGTTTCCCAGAAATAATCTCAACAATTTTTTAGTCAATTTCAATCAATTGTTGAGATTTAAAGATGTATGTATGTACATATGTAAGTATGTGTGTTTAAGTGAGTTACAACTTGCAATTGTGTTTAACTTCTTATTAATTATTAAAAAAATATTCCTAAAAGTTGTAAATGAGCTGTTATTTTTGAAAGTGGTATAAGTCAACTTTATAAAACAAATAACTTAACATTAATTTTAATAAGTGTAACCACCCACTACTTTTTAGAAAATATTTTTATAGTCTAACATGACTTGTCTTACATAAAATTAATACAAATTATGTAAGTATAAAAAAAAAAAAAATTATTCTAAATAAATATTTCTTAAAAATATAAAAACGTATGTTTATGTAGCTGACAAAGTGGTTATGCTTATCTTGTTATGACCATCTTCCTAAAATTACCGTTAATTTTTTTTTTAAATGGACTTGTGCCACTTTAAAATATAACGGCTCATATGTATATTTGAGCTTGAGGTCCCCTTATTAAATATATACTTAAAACTCAAGTAATTTTAATGAATATTTAAATTAAAAGCTCACTAATTTATATGTAATTGAAATTGAAAAAAAAATGTGTATTAACAATAAATTAATACTTTTTTGGTGCTCAATTCCAATTACGTTGGGTTTGCTAAATTTTTTTATTTATTGGAAATAATATTTTTTAAACGGGGAGTTACATTATGTTGCAATTAAGTGTTATATTATTAACAAAAATTCTGCCGTATTAAGTTTTTGTTATTTAGTCTGGAGAAATCTGGGTGGTTCATAAACTGATTCTACATACATATGTACATATATTGCGTGCAAGAATTTTCAAACTTAAAATATTCTTGGACTTGCACCAGATTTTATGTTGTCTCCGGGTTACCATTTTTTTCATTAAGTTTTTTTATTAAAGTTGAGGTCGGCTTATAAATATTTTTTTTCGATTCTAGCAAACGGTATTGTTTTCATTGACATTTTGCTAAAGTTATTAAGTTATTGCGACAACCAGTAAATTTTTCCTAATGTCGACTTCCTTATTGCTATAGAAATATATAATGAACTTAACCCAAATTTATTGAAAAAGCATATTTAAATTGATGTCCTTAAAGGCAAATGTTTCTTTTGTAGTAAAAAAATTAATATATTCTGCAGTTACATCTTATTGGTTTTAAGCCGACGATATATTACTTTAAATACTTATAATTTTGTCTTTTATTAGCACAGACTTCATTTTGACATATCCAACATAATTGGAATTAAGCACACAACAACGCTAAATGTTTTTTGTTAAACTTTTTTTAATTGCAAATAATTTATTAATGTTAATTTTAATTTTAAATTTAAATTTCGACTTCTTTAGAGAACTTACGTCAAAAATAAATTTCTTCTTCCTCGGGCTTAGTTTGCACAGGTAGACGATTTGGTGGTGTTAGTGCTGTCGATATAGTTGCTGTTGGTGTAGTTGTTGATGATGATGATGATGCTGATGCTGATGTTATATGAGGTATTTTTATTTGACCTGTGGATGTGTGTGAAATTATACGACTGGTGGTGGGTGTAGTTGTGGTTGTTGATATATTTGTTGAGCCGAGGGAATAACGTTGACCGTAAGTAAATGTGGCAGAGGAATCAGTTCGTGTAACAGCTGGTGGTGAAGTTAGATTATTAGCTGATGTTTGTGGATGTTGAATGATAGCTGGAGAACTTCCTGTGCGTGAATGTTGTGGTATTAGTTGTGAAACTGCATGTGTCGAAGTGTTGACAGTTGTTGTAGAACGTTTATCGGCTAATTTAAGGGGGAACATTTGAGTTACGCCAGCTGAAGAGGCAGGAGAATTGTATTGGGTGTTGGTGGTGAAACTATTTGATTTGTCTACTTTTGCAACTGCGGAAGATGACGAGGTTGATGTAGTCGATGAAAGTGATGAAAGTTTCATTGGTATCTTTTGCTTTACCACATTTGGTTGAATTTTTGGCGCATTAGTTGCACTAAGTAGGTTAACAGGAGGAGTTTTTGATATTGTTGAGGCAGTACGCCACTTGTCTTTACGTCTATCGACTGTATTTCCAGCAGCACTTACAGAAGTGGGTGTCACATTTGTTATATTAGAGACTATAGAGCTATTAGCTCCTAAATCATGTAAAGCTGCTGCATTATTAGAATCATGTACATCGGTGTCCAATTCACTTGCGTTATTTACTGCAGTTGTTTGCAATAGCTGTGTTGAGATATTAAGTGGAGTGTTAGGGGAAATAAGTAGACCCTGACTTGATAATACTTCCATTTTTCTATACAACTGCTCCCGCTGCTGTTTGATGTCTTCCTGTTGAACATTGATTTGTTCTTGCATTTTGTCCAACATCTCTTTTTTCTCCTTCAATTCCTGTTCTTGCTGTTCTTTCTGGCGCACCCACGCTGTTTTTTCCTCCTGAAATTTATCTTGTAAATTTCTTAACTCTTCTAACTGATCGTTGTGTGTATATGAGGCTCTAGGGCTTTCACGATACAGAGCTAATTGCAGTTGTAGGGATTGTATGGTGGTCATTTGTTGCGATATGATGCAAAGAAGGGTGTGAAGATTGTGAGTAATTTGCAGTAAAGCTAAATTGTTATCTTTGGTTACAGCAAGACCACCACTGCTAGTGCTTGAAACGCCGGCCATTTGATCACATAACTGGGCATCTGCAGATACTACTGAGCTGTTCTTGGTATCTTTTTTAGTTTCCTCCAATTCCTGTAGACGAGGTGAGAGTACTTGAAACGGTGCCAGTTTTTCGGCCCTGCATGGAAAATTATTTTTTACACGTTTCTCATCGAAACCTGCAAAAGTTTCAGCTCTCTTTGGTAAGGTTGGTGAATTGTATGTGTCACTATGTTTTTCACCCACTGAACTAACCGATCTAGAAACGGGTTGTCCTGTGGCTGCTGTATAAACGGAAGTTGCTAATTGTGTGATGTCTTGTACAGTATTTAAAACCTTTTTCCATAATTCGGATGTATCACAATCAGCTCCAACTGACAGCTCTTTATAAGAACCAAAGGTACTCAAAAACTGCGCAGCGCTCATGTTGCTAGCATTAGCCATTTGGTGATGTTGATCTTGTGGCTGTTGTTGCTCCGGGAAGAGTTTTTGATCTTTTTGTATCAGGTTTAGTTGTAGTAGAATTTTCTCCTCTAATAATATTGCCTGTTCTATATCCTTTTGGCGTATTTTCTCTATAATTTCCCGCTTATTCACGCCTATACGCAACTTTTCCTCATGTGTTAAATCGTCCGACTCAATGACATCGGAGGAGGGACAATCTAGAACAGCTTGTCTAATAGATTGAATCCAAACATTTTTATCTTTTGGCGTTTGCACTTTTAATTCGTACATTTCAGGGAACAAAGGATTGGAAGATATAATGTAAATGCCACGCGATTCTGTACCTGCTTTTTCTCTTATCAATAATTTTTGCAACGGCACCACACCAGTTTTATGTTCTGGTGTAAAGAACGTGTATTTGTTGTGAGCTGAATTCTCATTAAGAAAGCACAAACAATCCGTTAAGACAACAACCAAGACCAGTTGCATTTTGGAACGGCCTTGCATTAATGTTGCCAATCCTTCAAACTTCAGACGCCTTTTTGATTCTACTCCCACATCATATTTACGAAAAGGTTTATTCTTGTAAATAGCAAATGATTTGTTATCTATGCGATTATAAATATCAATTTGTCGCTCCCGAAGCTCTTTTTCGGCTACACAGGCATCAACATCGACAAGTAATTCCTTAACTAAAGCCAAAGCATGTTGTAATTTATCACATTCTAATTTATCTTCACGACCGCTTTTTAGCAAAGGTTCTATCAATAGCGGATATTTGGTTAGACGTTGTGTTACAAAGAGTATACACTCGGGAATTCCTTTCTTTTTCAGCAATGGATTTGTTGAACAATGTTTATACCACTCTGAGAATGTGGGATCTCTGCTGGTCATGCAGGACTTAAATTGTTCCAATGCCGAACGATGATTAGCGCAAAATTCCCCATAAGCCACACGTAAATTTTGTGCTTTTTCTAATGAGAAAAATTCCAGTAGAATGTCAGCAATGGAATCCACTACAAAATGTTCCTTTTGCTTTTGTCGTAGCTTCTTTAGGAAATCACAATGTAATTCCGTCAGCTCTTGAAGCCTAGGAAACATTATGTTACTATTCAGAGCTGGAAAGTAATGTTCCATACTTTCTACAAATACTTTTTGCATCACCAATAATGTTTGACAATGATGTTTTTCAGTCATGATAAATTCATAAATATGTTCTTGCCTTTTTATTTGTGTATCCTTTAGGGTTTTTAAAATATCTTTTGGTGTACCGGGAGACCACGAATCATGTTCTTTTAGGAATATACCTAAACTAGGATCTGCTTTTACATCATGAGGTTCTATGGGAGCATCATTTAAAAATTCAGACCTGATAAGAGGTGTATTGTCATCATTATAATTAGAATTTTGTTCTGAGCCATCATAAAAATCCTGGCCCAAGTCATTCTTATCAGATTTTTTACTTAAGCCGGCAACTAAATTCGCTGTACTGCATTTTTTACTCCCAGCCGCAACCTTACACTCCAACTGGTGCTCCTTGAGTGTACCTAACGACAAAGTAACCCCGCAAACATCACAATTAGCCACTTGACCACCAATTGATTTCATTTTTGTTTTGTCTTTTTTCTTGCGAAAAAACAAAGAACCACGTTTACGTCTCTTCTCTACATTATCAAATACTTCAATTTTGGCATGTGCTCTTAATAAACTTTGATTTTCATCTTCGCTGTCTGTTAGATGTCGAGCTATAGCCTTTATATCCTCCTTAGCAACAATGGAAGAAGTTGAAATACTTTTCTGCAATGGTATACGACTTATGATTTCTGTTGCCAAACTTCGTTTTGCCGCAATACGTTCGAAATCTCTGGCAAGTTCTGCTTCGTTTAAAGAGTGCGTTGAAATGCCTGCAAACAATTTAAACAATTTCAAACAGTAACATTGAAAATACTGCATATTTTTGTAAATTTATTAATCATACATATAATCAAGGTTCGTATCAAATATGATAAGGTAACTGAATTTCTGCTACGTTAACGCTACTAATGCTCTCACAGTTACAGATAAAAGAAAGCGACCAACAAAACTGCATATTTAAATATAAAATTGTGTTATATACAGAAAATATAATGTATGGAATAGAAAAAATTAATACTATTTGTATTTTACAATTACATAATTTCTTTTTATGTGTTTAGCCTACCACGTAGATTTTTAAAGATTTTAGTTTAAGGGAAAACAATATAAGAAATTCACTTTTAAGCAGGAAACCACTTTTTTATCTACTTTAATAATCCCAGTTATTCTTGATTCTATTATTATTTGTTAGGGGAAAATCATGATATACATATCGTCATTTCCTTTCAAAAAAGCCCTAAGTTACATTAAGAATATTTTACAAGAGTAGACAAAAAAGTAATATAAAAAATTATGCAAACTTTTTATTTCTTTTTTTAGTTTAAGAATACTATTTCTAATTGTAGGATTGCATTATAAATACGGTGGTGCATTATAAAACATCACAGTCGAATTTTTTTAATTTTTTTTTTGTAGCTTGGGGATTTTTTGAAAACGTATGACGATATGACTAAATTATAATTGATAAATTTACAGTTATTTAAAGAAAAAATAATTCATGTATGTACATGTTGAAAACTTACCACCAGTGCTATTTCTAGCTGAACGTCTTCTCTGTTCGGTTACTCTTATAGTTTCTTGCTCCTCACTATCCAAACTTGATAGACTTACGCTTTTATTGGTGCAATCGCCTCCAGTGGTTAAATCATCTATGCCAGTCCAAGATTTACGACGATCAGCATTTAAAAGATACTGTTGTTGCTGTTGTGATGACCACATAACAAAGTGAGCAGTCAATTGTCCAAACGGACCTACACCTCCCGAACCCGTTACTCCATTACCTGTCGCTGACAAATCAGGCAGAGATGCACTTAAGATGGCTGCATTTACTAAACCATAATTTGACAAGTTATCATTCATGTGAGATGAAGAATTCTTCATCTGCACCACACTTTCGCGTATATTTTGCAATTGACTGAGAGTGTCTTCAAAAATGTTATTGTATTTTGAGACATTGGCAGGACTATGAGGTGTTACATTAATAATTGGAATCATATTATTGTCGTTTTTCAGTGACGGCTGTTGATTAGGATTCAAAGAGTTGTTGTTACTGTTGTTATTGCTCGATGATGTCAAGATATGACGAGTGGAATGCTGATTGTTATTATTTGGAGTGTTAATAACAGGTATACAATAGTTTTGAGTTTCCAAACTGTTAACAATTGATTTAGAATTTTCAACTAAATTATTGCTTGATATTGTTATTGTATTAGTAGTAAAAGAAGAAGTAATTCCAGATTCAGAGACAGTAGTATAGCTTGTGGTAGTAGTTGGGAAAGAGTTTGAATTTAAAAAATCTGTTACTTCATCATTGTCACTATCGTCTGCCGCAGTTGCTGTTGTATGACCACTTTGCACAGCATTGTTGTCCATATTAAGTTGCAGTAGGAGAGATTAGACAAGTTCTATACTACGATACATAAATCAAAATGATATTCGTTGTCCTAACTGCAAAAAAAAAGTTTTCGAAAAATACAAATAAATATTTTAAAAGCCATAGCTAACGCTGACATATATGCTCAATGTTTGTAAATTTTCATTAAAGGAAAAAAGCAGAGCAATGTATGTAAGCAGCTTTAATACAAACAAATTATTAATTTCAAATTAAAATAGAGTTCCTCAGTATAAATAGTCTATTGCCCAAAATCGATTTGCGAGTGAAACTATTATCGATTTACCAATCCCTTATACATATGCATGTGTGTATGTGTATATATATACATATGTAACTCACCTGTTAGACTATCGTATTGTTAATTAGACAAATTCCCTTTAATGAGATTCCTCTTATGAATAAAATTTAAGAAATTGGTAGTATTGGCTTTACTTCATAGTAAACATGACCAAAGGATGATCATTAGCTGCAGATGCAAAACTTTCCAATCCACCACTTTAAAAAGTTGGAGGAAATGTAAAATTTGTACTTAAAAACTTACATTGTGAAGATATTAGGCCAATTACATTAATTTTATTTGCTGTAACTTTGTCTATTCGGCAGCTTGCTACCAGAGTAATATACACATAAAAGGTGAAAAAACTTTTTTTAATACGATAAAATTTCTCTATTCATTTACTTTGGTGATAAAATTTTTCACATTTTTGCTTAAACGTGTTATATTTCACAATCAGTATTACTTCAAGTGATTTGCAATTTCCAAGTTTTTGTTTATAAACAATTAGTTTTCTCAGTAATTTAATTTAATAATATTAACAATCTGCCTCCGTACGTTTTACAATTTTTTCCCATTCCGTTACACAAACACACAAACGAAACAAGCAAAAAAAAAAAAAGTAACAATAAAAAGCAGAAGCAACAAACGGGCGTCAAAAATAGCTTTGGGACTGACTCTGTTGTTTGATTATACGACAGGGTTCCTTACAAACCCACGGAATAAAAATACCCTGGAAAGCCTTCTAATTAGTAAATTGTGCGCATCTAAAGCTTTTGTAAATTGATCGATTGAGGAATTCACATTCCAAATTTAATTTAATATATCCTTTAAAAAGCAAACAATTTTTACCATCGTTTTCTGATCACTCAATAATAGCAAATAGTGGCAGCTCAATTTTAAAGTACCAAACATCGTTGCTAAAAAAGTAACTTCGAGTATTTTTTATCACTTGCGTCAACAGACGGACATGAAGAAAAATTTTCCAAGCAAGGAAAATACTACACATTTTCATTTACTCTTTTAATTATAATTTGTAGCAATAAAAAACAGGAATACAATTAAAATAGGATTTTAATTCAGTGGAAGCAACAATGCAGGTAACCCTCCTTTATAACAATAATAAATTATGTCATAAATCCTTGGAATTGTAAAGGAAAATACTTAAAAGGAAACCGCCACGCAAGCTGATTTTCTTAAGCACAAAAAAGTCCAATGGGAATGATGACTAATAAAATCGAAACATGTTTTCCTCTTTTATATTTTCAGTACTGCACGTTGGCTATTGCCCTTTTACTGGCGTTGGGTAAGTTCTAATTAGAACAATCGACTTAATTTTCGTAAATGTGTTTGATTTCAGTTTGTGGCACTCATTGCTTTTATGTACCCGGAGTAGCACCGGTAGAATTTGTTAAAGGACAGAAAATAGATGTGAAGGCGGTCAAAATGACAAGCAGTCGTACTCAACTGCCTTATCAATATTATTCTCTTCAGTTTTGCTTACCAAAAAATGGCACATTAATCTATAAATCTGAGAATCTTGGTGAAGTTTTAAGGGGTGACCGAATAGTCAATACTCCCTATGAAGTACAAATGGCTGTTAATATTAACTGTAAATTGCTATGCAATAAAAAAGATAATACACCCTTAAATTGGGAACAACCACAATCGGCGGTTGTAGCTGAACGTATAAAGCATGAGTATTTTGTCCATTTATTAGTCGATAATTTACCGGTGGCGACACGCATTATTAATCTTAATAATCCCAATGAGGTGACATATGAGCATGGATATCGTTTGGGGCAAGTGGATGGTGATAATGTATATATAAATAATCATTTGAAATTCATTTTGTCATACCATATGCACACGCAGTAAGTTGTATTAGATAGAATAGATTTCTGCTATAATTATGTTTTTATAATGATTTCATCTTTCAGTGAAAAGTATCGCGTAGTAGGTTTTGAAGTTGAAACAGCTTCAGTAAATTATAAAGATATTAAGTTTGAGGGTGACAATTGCAATTTTCCGGATAATGCTCGTCCCCAGATTGTTAATGCCAACTTAAATACTCAGCTGTATTTTACTTATTCAGTTGAGTGGAAAGAGTCCAAAGTTAGTTGGGCTTCGCGTTGGGATATCTATCTTGGCATGAAAGACGTACAAATACATTGGTTTAGTATTATTAATTCTTTGGTAGTTGTTTTCTTTCTCTCGGGTATGACTAATATCTCTATATGTTAATCATATATCTAGTTATTTAATAAAAAATTTTAGGCATTTTAACAATGATAATGATACGCACCTTGAGACGTGATATTGCACGTTATAACACTGATGATAATATTGAAGATACATTGGAAGAAACTGGATGGAAATTGGTTCATGGAGATGTATTCCGGCCACCAAAAAATACCCGCGTTTTTTCGGCAGTTATTGGCAGTGGCATACAAATATTTTTTATGGCTCTAATAACAATATGTGAGTAATTTTTATTTTAACTTAGTATTAGTGTTCAATTTTTGAAAACGTTTCATTACAAGAGTTTTTGTCCTGTATGATATGGGAAAAATAAAAAGAAAATAATAAGTTATTCTCAAAATTCTATTAAG
This sequence comes from Thelaira solivaga, assembly GCA_947397855.1. Taxonomy (NCBI): domain Eukaryota; kingdom Metazoa; phylum Arthropoda; class Insecta; order Diptera; family Tachinidae; genus Thelaira; species Thelaira solivaga. The sequence continues at coordinate 76,834,616 of OX377611.1, read as the reverse complement.
ATTTCTTACTCGAATTGCGTTTCTTAAGTGAATTCAATTTTATAAATATTTTTCAAATAATTGATAATCCTTTTTTTAGCATGGTGTTTCCCTAGTTAAGGCAGTTAAAATATTTTATTTTATTGCAGTTTTTGCAATGTTGGGAATGTTGTCACCAGCATCGCGTGGTGCTCTTATGACTTCTGGAATTTTCATGTACGTTTTTATGGGCATAATTGCTGGTTATTTCGCTGCCCGTCTTTATAAAACCATGAAAGGTCGAGAATGGAAGAAATCTGCCTTTTTAACAGCAACTTTGTATCCCAGCATAGTGTTTGGGTAAGTAGATTTGATTTATGAAAAACACAAAAAATACATTTCATTAAAAAAAATTATATTAAATTTTTATTTAATATTTTAGAACTGGTTTCTTCTTAAATTTTTTTATATGGGATAAAGAATCAAGTGGCGCTGTCCCTTTTAAGACCATGATCTCTTTATTATTACTTTGGTTTGGCATTTCAGTGCCTCTAGTTTATTTGGGTTATTATTTTGGTTATCGTAAACAACCATATCAACATCCTGTGCGCACAAATATGATACCAAGACAAGTACCAACTCAACATTGGTATATGAATGCAATACTAAGGTAAACAACTCTTAGTTATGGTTTCTATTTTTCTTATTTATTTATGTATTTATTTATTTCAGCACTCTAATGGCTGGTATTTTACCATTTGGTGCCGTATTTATAGAATTATTTTTTGTTTTTACTGCCATTTGGCAGAATCAATTTTATTATCTATTTGGTTTTCTATTTTTGGTATTTTGTATACTGGTAGTGAGCTGTGCCCAAATTTCCATAGTCATGACATATTTTCAATTGTGTGGTGAAGTAAGTTTTATAACAAGAAACTAAATATTTTTTTCTACAATAACCACGTTCACTTTTTAACTAGGATTATCGCTGGTGGTGGCGCAGTTTTATTGTTTCAGGAGGTTCAGCTGTCTATGTGCTACTCTATAGTGTATTTTATTTTTTTACAAAGCTGGAAATTACAGAATTTATACCCACATTATTGTACTTTGGTTACACAAGTTAGTACCATTTAATACGAATACTGTAACTTTCAAACAATTTTTATTTTTTATCACTCCACACAGGTCTTATGGTTTTAACATTTTGGCTTCTAACAGGTACCATTGGATTCTTTGCGGCCTACAGTTTTATACGCAAAATCTATAGTGCTGTTAAAATTGATTGATTTTTTAGTTTCGTTCATGCTACAACCCGCCAATAAGAAAATAAATCTCTTACTATTAACAAAAACGCAACGCCTCCACACAAACAATATAAAAATCAATGTATAATGTATTAGTTATAAATCCAGAAAGGATATTTTATCAATACAAATGTAATGGAGAATGAAGGCGTGTTAAATTTATTCTTTTGAGTTAATAATTTGGATATTTTTAATAAGTTATTTAAATGTACTAATTTAGTTGTTTAAATTTCCTAATTCAAATAATTTATTTTAGTGGTCTCGTTTTTTTAATGATTTCAAATCTTGTGATTTACGGAGCAAATATGAATAATATTTATAATGCTCATTAAAAATGAGGCCCAATTTTGAATGAAATTTCCCAAGGATTTTTTCACATTCCCCTTTTCTCGTATTATGAATAAAACTTTATTAGACTTTTTTTTATCACGGGAAATTTAATGATTGGAGAAATTTTTCGAAAACAAAACTATAAGCGAAATCATACAACGTAATTAATTTGCCTTAGTTCAAGTGCGTTATGATTCCCAAATTAATATTCATTATTGGGATGATAATACTAATTTAATTTTTATATATTTTTTTTAATTTTTATATTGTTTTTTTCTTTCTATTTATTTATTTTTATTGAAAAAATTAATCACTATTTAATCTAGAAATATCAAATTAATAATTTTTTTTGCATCAATTTAGTTTGCAATACTTTGTCTTAAAACGTCTATATGTATGTATTTCTATAATTTAAGAAGAAAAATTAAACAACAAATAGTGTAAAAAGAACAAATATATAAATTTGTAAAATAATTGAAGTGTTTTATTAAACGATAATGACTATTTGTTATTTGATATTAGAAATTAATTCTAATATTACTTTTTTGACGAGCATGGGTAACATTGACCATTTGCTCCCAGGGTCTAGGCAGGAATCAAACCTGCGACCCTTAGATTGATAGGTTAGCGTGTTACCCACCAATCTACAGGGCACCCAAAAGCAAACTTTATTTTAAAATTTTTTACTAAACCAGAATTTTTTTAGATCAGTTTTACTCATAATAAAAGAAACGGGAAATAGTTTGGGAGTGTAATATTTTCAATAAAATAAATATTATATGTATTTGGTAAAGTAACATAATGTTAACACGTACCTTGTGAAAAAATGGGTAGTCAACTAAGTTGCTTCCTTTTAATTTCTGCTTTTGATTTTGTGTTGGGAAGTTCTCTTGATTAGTACTCGTTGTCGTTAGCTTTGTAATTTAGAATATACAGGTAATTTGTTACCATATTGATTTGAACTGCTACTGGAGTACGGCTTAAAAGTATTGAATCACTATATTATGAATTTGTTTAAATAGCCGGGTACAGGCTACTAAACAACAAAATTTAATATCCGAAACATTTTTAAGATTATTTTTTTATGAAATAATTTAAAGAAAAAAAAAAAAAACAAAAAAAAAATATTTACATATACGAGTATGTTTTAACCTTCGCGGTAACTGTAAATTTAATTAAAATTCAAATTCACTTTTTCGAGGACATTTTTGGCGAGTATGTCCCTCCTGGCGGCATAAGCCACATTTCCGTATTTTTGAAGCGGTAGCTGTAGAGTCTTTGTTGCCTAAAAACCGAAATCTCTATATACATGCATATAAAAGAATAAAAAGTTAACAAACTACTCACTATTTGATGCTCTGGAATTATTGCTTTTTACCCCAGATGAACCGTTACTCCTACCATCTGAAATAATTTAAATAAAGATAAAGCAGGGTTTTGCTTACATTTAAGTAACCAACAGATTTCGTTATAGTAAGTTACCTTCTGTTTGATTGGCCCATTGAAAAAAACCACAAGATTGAGCCCGATTAGCACAAGCAAAAAATTCTCGACCTGTATTGGGACCTTCTTTGCGTACAACTAACTTATTCGCCGGTTTATTGCAATTACAATTTATTTGTTCGCTTCCCTCAGATTTGTTTGCATTCTTGGAGCTACAGATTTTGCTTGTACTGGCAGTATTAAACGCCCCATTACCACTGCCCCCCCAACTGGTGCTACTAGCAGAATTATCAACTGAACTATTTGTACTGGATTGTGTGCCTTGTACATTAATTTCGTCTGCCCATTGGAAAAACTTACAGGGTTTATTTTTTGAGCAAACATAATAAAGCCTGCCGTTATTTGGACCATCTTTTTTAACCGTTAACCTGCAAAGGTTTATAATTTTGGAATAAATTAAAAATCTATTTAAAATGATTAAGATTTTCCTCACTGTTTAGCAATTTGATGACATCCGGTACATTTAACATCAATAGGTAAATCTTTGTTACGAATTTCATTAGTTGAACCCCAAGAAAAATTTTCTTTATTACTTGTTTGTGAAGTTTGTAATTTCGGTTTTTTAGCAATAGGCGCAATATTCGCTAGTCTAGCATTTTTGGCAGCACTCCCCCAGACATAGTCATCGTCATTGTTATCATTATCTTCATGTAACCATTCGCTAAAACTCTCATCTACAGTTGTGCGTTCTCTTGTTGTTGCAGCAGATGTAGATGTAACTGCATAACTTAAGTCACAATTATTTTGTACAGTTAATTTATTGCTGTTAGAACCCCATTGCAAATCTGCAAACACATCGTCATCACCATCATTAAAAGCAGCAGCTAAATCATCACTTAAAACATCTACGGAAGGCGCACGAGCAGTGCTAGTCGTTGTTGAATGTGCATTGGCTTCGCCAGATGATACAAATTCCTCGAATCCATCATTACTATCAAAAAAGGCATCAATCGGTATATCTCGTAATTCGGCGGAAGCAATTTCTTCAGCGATTTGTTGGGCTGCTGTAACAAACAGTCAAATGTAGTTATAAGTAAGGAAATGTAATTTTTAAGTTAATAATTTAATCAATAAAATATTTTAATTGTTCTTTTGTTTTTTCTATAAAATTAAATTTCTTCTCTGTAGTCAAATAATTAATTAAATATCTAATAGGCATACCTGTTGTAAAATAGGAACGTATATTCGAATTATTAGTCCTTGCTTTTGTAGTTGGTTTACCAGTAGCATTTGATTTTTTTGTTCTAGTATTATTACTTTTAGTTTTATTTACTGTATTGGCTGCAGAGGTAGTTGGATGCGTTATACCATAGTTTATGGGTATTGAGGATATGTCAGCGACAATAGGTCCAACCTTTTTGACGCTCTCCAAATTAACATTAAACATATTGCGAAATTGTACGTCACAGCACAGACATGTTTTATACCAACCTGTCGGAGTTTTAAACATGGTTTTGTGATAAGATATTGAAAATTTAAATTTTATCAATTTAACATCAGAACCACATTTGGAGCAAGTTTCATCCAATACAGTGGGTTCTTTACACTCTTCTGGCCACCAGATGCAATTTTTACAGTCGGGATAATTTAGACAACCAACTAAAAAACCAGTTTGATTCTTTTTAGACTTTAAAGCCAACTGCGCTACTGAACATTTAGGGCAAGGCAATAGTTCTTGAAAACGATTTTGCACATCCATGCCTTGTGTGTTTAAATTTGTAGAGGTCCTATCCGATGAGTTGTTGCCATTGTTTGCGGCTGGTGTTTCTAAAATTCTTTGCGCCATTTTTTCATCCATTGCTGTAACTTTATCCATGATTTGTTTATAGGCTTCTTTATATTTTATAATTTGTTCTCGTAGTACCGCCTTAGGATCCTTTTCCCCTGTACAAATTTTTTTAAGATCCAGCTCAAATTCTGCCCTTAACATCGGCTTAGCTAAAGCAAGCTGCATGGCATCGTAGCCTTCGTATAAGCCCATACCTATAACACCAGGTACCAAAGAACCCTTATCTACAACACCTATATAGCCTCTTTCTTTTATAGTATTTATATGTTCCGCGTGTGTAGCATCTGTACCAATTCCATGTTTTTCCATTAGGGCTATTAAATCTGCTTCTGTTAAAAGTGGGGGTGCGGTTGTATGACCTTCGGGCATTGTTATTTCTGTCGGTTCAAATGTTTGGCCCTGTTCATACTTATGAATTTCTTTGGCATTCCATTTATCATATATATAAACATCTAAGTAGTTTCGTTCATAGATTACTAAGCCGTTTGCCGTAAATTTTTCTCCCTCAATTATTATTGTCACAATGGTTTCGGAGCCAACTGCATCTTTACTAACACATGCCAAAAAGTGACGACAAATTAATTCATATACACGGCTTTCATTCCCACCCAGATCTAGAAAAATAAATTAAAATTATATACTGTCTTTCGTTGATCTTGGAAAAAATTAGAATTTTATTGTTAATCGTCATACTTACCAGACACCATTTTAGTAGGGTGAATCGGGGGATGTGCTTGATCAGATTTATTACCATTTCTAGGATTTGGACCACCCCAATCAATAACACGTTGAGCAAATGATCCCCACACTCCGTGTGAAGTTTGTTGTTCTACAAGGGATCTAAAATGTTTAATTACATATTTTTAGAAAATCTTTTAATACATACATACATATATACATACTTTAAATCAATTTCCTTTGAGAAAATATTAGTTTCAGTGCGAGGATAGCTGATTATACCCTTTGTATACAGCTTTTCTGCTATAGTCATAACTTCTTTAGCAGGTAACTTTAATTTTCGTGAACCTAGTTTCTCTAATTCCACTGTATCTAAAGGTGTTGGACGCCATTTACTTTTAGGCTTCACTGTAACACTTTCTACAGTGGCTGTGGGATTTGCTATAACAAGTAGATAATAGTCTTCACAAGCTTGTTTGTCAAAGAGTCGGTTACGAGCCCAAAGAAATTCAACCGTCAAATCATCTATAGTGTGAGTAACTGAAATATAATAAAATATTTAATTTTATGTAAAAATATACATTTTTAACCATTTATATACCTTTAATTTTCCAAAAAGGCTCCGAAACAAATGCTTCAATTTCTTTATAACGTTCGGCCACAAAACCTAACGTTGGTATTTGACAGCTTCCATAAGATATCAATTTATCAGAAATTTTTTCTGGAAACAGTCTTTGAAATCGCATTGTTTGAAAACGAGTTATTGCGGCACCAGTTCTCAAGTCCAATTCAGAACGTACATCGACGGCATCACTTTGTCTTTTGTTCGGTTGGGTTAGATTTTGTAACGCTCTTTTAACTGCCGCACCAGTAATTTCAGAGAAAATTGCTCTATATACGGTAATATTAGGCTTAATGTCCCGGCACACATCTATGATCTCAAACCCAATATTCTCTCCTTCACGATCACAATCTGTCCAAATAATTAAACCTTGACAACTTTTTACTTCACGTTCGAGAGTGCGTTTAATGGCAGAAAAATTTTCAGAACAAGACTTGCGTACTGGTGCATCAAACAAACTCTGTGGATCAACGTTGTTCCAACTACGATAAGAGCTAAGAAATTCGAATGTCAACAAATGACCCGAGACTGAAGTCATGACCATATTACTTTTTTTTCCCAAAACTGTTGCTTCAAATTCATAAATTTTATTGTACACCGAAAGGCCTTCACGCTATAATGGATGGAATATGTGTTTTGTTGTTTTTTTCTAATTTGAAGTGCCAATACTAATATCAACTTACTCTTCTAGACGTTCCATTGGACAACTGACCGGCAATTGTTTTAGCTGCATCATTCTTTTCCGCCACATTCAAATACTTCATTTCTATGGTTTTTACCTTTTTAGCAAAACATCTTTTAGGAATAAACAATGTATACAATTTTAATTTGTTAAACATTTAAGTTTTCATACTCTTAAAGCGAATTTATAGAATTTTGTCAACACCATCGAGCAACACTTCCGCCAAAAATACAAGCACACATGTTTTTTTTTTGTTTTTGCATCAGCATACAAATAGATTAGATAACATTTATTTACCTTACGCATATGGTACAGACAAGCCTATACTAGCGCGGCAAGAGCTGTTTATCTGTTATACATTTGATGCTCATACGAAATGTATGAAGCAAACCGAAATAATATAGTTGGGAAATCTAATTTTGACAGTGGGTTACGTAATGAAGTTGGCTGCAGAAGAATTTTTTAAAATTTTATTTGTTTTGTTATTGTTGGAAAGTATAGACATTTTACTTTTTTTAATCTAGTGTTTTTAACTCTACTTTTGTATTTGTTTAGTGTATTATTAAACAAAAATATACGCAGCGTTGACGTTCTTATATGGTTTTGCCTGAGCGCTAAGAAACGCTTGCCGCTCTTATTTAGTTTGATTCCTTATTTGATATAATTTTCGGAAATTTCATTAGATGGCATCACCCGATTTTATTTATCAATCGCCCTTGTAGTTAAAAGAAAAAGTACATAACAAAAAGTACTTTGATTTTAAACTATTTTAAATACGAGTTCAAAATGTATGAATTTATAAATATTTGTTAAAATTTTCAATTCTGTTGACAATGACGCAGAGGTTGCACAGAGGCTATTTAAAGTCCACCAACATAATTTTGATGTACATACTCTGTCCATGAACACATGTATACAACACAAGTAAGATACATATGTATTAAAGAGCTGCACAAGCATACTTGAAAGCCACACATGACTACAAACATGTGTAATATTTTATATTAAAAAGTGCTTGTAAGCCATTTTCAGTATGCTTGTGCATCCCTTTAGTATGTATATTATTAGAATAACATAAACAAAGAAAATTCCCAGCCCACAATAAAACAAAGAAGGTTTTGAATAGCAAATAATAATCTATGTATGTATATAGTATTTTTATTTATTTTATGATCCTCATCAGTATTGATATATTTTTTTTTAATTTTTTGTTTGTTAAGTTTTATTTGCTTTTTTTACTTTTACTTTTTTTTTTGTTATAGTTTTATTTTTTATTTTTTTTTTGTTCTGAAAAGTTCTTTTTATTTAGTTAAGAATATTTTTTTTTGTATTAATACACTATTGATTAATTTTCTTCTTTTTTTATGAATTATTAATCGTAATCGTATGTATATAATATATATTCAATTAAATATTAAAAAATAAAATAATTCAACATAGAACCCTAAGCTTAACAAATTTATTAAAATAATATAATAAATCAAAAGTTTACAAATTAAGAAAATACCATTAGCAATAAATAAAAAAATACAATTTATATAAAGTAAATTACTGTTGTTGGAGATTACATGTTTAAAAATGCATATAAATATTTTAAATAGCATTTATAAACACATTTGAAATCTCGATGTTTTACCGAAAATATAAATTGCGAGACATAAGTGTAGACAGAGCAAGAGAGGAAGAGAGTAATTTAAAGCAGTAAAACTAAACTCAAATGATTAGCCAATGTTTCACATTTTTTTAGGTAATCTTTTTTATACATATTCTTCGAAAATTTAAAAATTCATCTTATATTTATGAACAAGTAATCATTTTACTGGATTTTTATATAGTTTAAATTTATCTTATAGCTTCTATGTATAATTTCTCATGTTTTTTATTTATACATATGTTTTGCATATACACATATATAGTATACATGTATGTATATGTTTTTTTTATAGAATAAAATTATTTATGTCTGCCTGGTAGAAAAGTTGTATTAATTAATAACAAATTTTTATACTTTTTTGATATTGTTTTTTTATAAGTGAAAGCGCTCTTAGCTTATGATAAAAAAGTGTTCAAGGATGATTTTTTTGTCTTACATACCTTTTTTCTCTAGTATACAAAAATTAATTATTAATTTATAAATTATGTGCTATTTAATAACAACAATATTAACTTCATTGTATCAACTAATTCACAAAATTTGCCGGCTGCGCTTACATTATTATTATTACTCGCTTGACACAAGACTTATTGTTTTCTTTAAAAAAAAAAAAAATTATATAGAAGGGAAGGGGCGATTAGACTCTACATCTCAGACTCTGGTTACAGTTGGTATGGCTGCATGTGTGTGTGTTATTGCTGCTAATGTTACGTGTACTGTTGAATATTGAAAATCAACGACGCCAGGAACGATCTTCGGATTCCTCATCTTCCTCTTCATCTTCTAGCCTTAGTTCGGGCAATGTATCTGTATTATTATCATATGTTGGTGATGATGGCGGCATCACTGTTTGAGCGACTATATCATGCAATTTATTGGTATCCATTTCCGTTATTTTAGTCTCAGCATTAGGTGTTGCTGTCTTATTACCAGCTGTTGTGGCTACGGTTGGTGTTTGTACTACTGGGGCCCAGGCAATTTGTAAGCGTTTATCTTTAAAAACTTTGCCGCGTAAAATTGCCTGTTCAGCATTTATACGAGTGGCATAAGATAATATTAGTTGAGGTTTTTCCAAATCCATATCATGTTTCGTAATTTCACCAAAATGCTGTATTCGAAATAAGATGAAGAGTTTTCAACAAAATAATTAGTCAAACAAATTATTTTATATGCGGTATTATCTATAACTTTTTACGTAAACGTTTCATTACATATTTTGTATTGTATGTAATTATGCAAATAATAGATAAACTAGGTAGTTATAGGATCCAAATAATTTTTTTTAACAAACTACTGCAAATTAAAATTAATTCTGTTAAACAAGCTGAAATTTTGTATATTTATATAACGTCGTATTCACCTTACGAATGTTTTTGAATCTGTGTCATGGTTGTAAATGGAATTACACTAATATAATATTCTTTCCCTGTATTAATTATTTTGTTTTTAATTTATAATAAAGCTTTTCTATTTACAATCATATTAAACAAAAAACTTACTTACCTTAAAATGACCCAGCACAGAGTCAGCATCTTCGCTTGAGAATCCGGTAACCACAATAGTTTTGGGACGACGATCTACGCGTGTTGATCCCTCGGGGTATGAAGCTCTACCTCTTGGCATTGGTCGTCCACCAGAAATATAATGGTTTGTTTTTCCTGCACCTATAGGTGAACCGATATTCCCGGCAATATTGCCAGCCGTACCGGGCACAATACCTAAACTGCGTTGCAATTCTTCAAGACGTTTCTGTATGGCAGTTGTATCATTACCCTCTTGTTGTTGGGCAAATAATTCTAATTCGATGTCAAGCAATTCTTTCTTTTGTTGTTCCTTAGACTTTTTAGGTGGAGGTGGCTGATTTTGGTTTTGAATTTGAGCCTGTATTTGTTCTTGTTCGGCGTTAATTTCTTTCCTCAATTTGTCGATAGTTTCTTGGAGTACTTTTATAGTGTCTAAAGTTTTAGCTCTTTGAGGATCTGTGGGTTCGCATCGTTCGACCAACTCTAAAGCTGATTTCATTTGTTTCAAATAACTCGTCAAGAGTTCTTGCTTACGCTTACGCAATCCATTTGCAAGCTGAGCTACTGCCTTAACTTGTTCTTCTTGCTTTTTGCGGAAAGCAGCACTGGGTACACCAACGCCACCAGTGCGTGGTAGTATATTGTTCTTGAGACGTAGAGAAGGTGGGGGCACATGAGTTGCAGCTACTGTTATAGTCGTTGTTGCCACACCACTGCCAGCAGTTGTGGTTGTAACAGTGTCTAAGATTGTCGTACCACTAACTGAACTACTGTTGGCAGTTGATGTGCTCAATGACGGCGTCTGACTAGTGTTGGTTGTTTTTGCTGAATCGGCTGCTGGTGTTGGCACCACTGGAACATTATTCAAATGGTATTGACTATTTTTCCGGCATCCTGTTTGTTGTGCAATTACCGAATTATTATCTGATAGCATTGAAGTATCAGCTGTGTGCCAGAACACTTTAATGAAACGATTATTGAGCACAGCTTCAGTACTACGATATGCGACATTTGCTTCAGCATGCGTAGAAAAAGTTACAATTGCGGCTTCCGGGTCACTATCGTATGAAATTTGTATATTAACAATTTTACCAAATTTCGCAAAGTGATTGTTAAGATGAGCGATTGTGTTAAGACCTCTAGGAACCTTGCGAAGTTCAAGAGAGCAATTTTGCAAGCTGGGAACACGAGGTCCCAAACGGCTATGAGCTGGAATTTTTCTTTTTGTAGGTCCATCAGCTATGGCAACGGAATCTTCGAGTTCAAAACGCCGTTTACTTTGTGCTTGCATGGCAGCTGTTACATCTCCACCAGCAGCTGCGGCAGCTGGTACACCACTAGCGTCTACCACGGGTATAGGGATAAGTTCACGTTGTAATGGCGTTGTTACAGCGGCAGGGTTAAAAGGAAATGGTATCATAGGAGCAGCTGCACGGAATCCAGCTCCAGCAGCAGCTGCAACAGCAGCTGTACGTGCATATTCAGCAGCTGTCAAAGTTCCTGTACCATTTGTAGGTTTATCCGTTGCAGGCACTTGAGGAAATCCTACAGAACCGGCGGGGCCAGCCATCATCACAGCACTTGGACGTGCAGCACCTGTAAATGGATTAATACCAGCTGCAGCCGCACCCGCCATCAAAGCTCCTGGAGTTCCACTGGCAGGAGGTGCTGAACGTGACCAGAGATCAGGGGCATCAGGATTGTACTCGCGCAGCGACATGCTTATTAAAGCAGTGTTGTTCAGTCCTTCAAATACTACTGGATTTATACCATGATCCCAGGGACAAGTTTCACCTCTAACACAATAGCCTTTCTCATCAAAGTCTCTACATCTCTGCCTTTTTTCACCATCATTATTGTGTTGATGATGACTCTCGGTAGGAGATGCAGCACTTGCTCTATTGCTAGTATTTACGCTGGGACGAACTTGAGAGCGTCCTGTGGAGGGAGACCTTTTGCCAGCTCTACCGCCTCGTTCTAATGAAGGTGAGCGACTGCGTGGTGAAATTGGTGAACGATTTGTTGAACGACTACCAGTTCCACCTGATCCACTAATACATACGCCAGTCACACCACCAATACCACTGCTGCGACGTTCTACACCACCAAATCTGGGCGATCTATCATCCGACAAACCTCCAACAATATTATTCATTATCATACGACGTCTATCACTGCCACCGCCTCCGCCACCACGTCTCCGGTCATGTCTAAAATCACCACTTGTGGGTGGCGATTTATTACGAAATTGGCGTTGTGTTTTCTCACGTTCGTTAATGCGTCGATCACGTGATCGAGAACGTCTTGAGAAACGTTCGTTGGAGCGTGACCGAGAACGAGATCTAGAACGGGATCTTAAAGAAGCACGTCTTCTACGACTTTCACGAGGTTGATTTTCTTTATCAGCTGCATTAGCACGTGCAGCAGGTGGACTAGCACTTCGAGGATGGGGATGATGACGATCATTGCCACTGGTACCAGAAGAAGAATGCGTTTCATTACGGTTCGAAACATTGTGGTGATGATGATGACCACCCGAGTGCTGTTGATGATATTGTGATTGATGATGTGATATGGACGATGACGATGAGGTACGTTCTGTCATAGTATCTTTGGTTTTACACTGTAAAAAAAATCAATTTTACATAACAAACTTCAAATTTTGGTATTATATTTTATAAGCTTATAAAAGGATATTTTTTATATTAATTCCTAAAAAATTTATATACTTTGATGATTCTAGAATCCTTTTTTTAAGTCAGCAAAAAGTAATTCACTCGTACATTTTATATTATAAAAAGGAAAACAGACAAACTGAGACCCCCGCAGTGTTTAAAAATTATGTAGTGAGACAGAATTTTCACAAATCTTAAAATGAAATATTTATATCTTCCCCATTGAGTTTTATTTATTTATTTATTTGTGTAAAAAAGCATTTAAAACTAATATTTATATACCCATTGCTGGTAAAAAAAATGAGTTTAACTGGTGCAATGTTATTCATATAAGTTTTTAAAAAAATCATGTAATAAAATTATAAATTATACTCACTTCATCAATGGGTGGTGTATTTACTTTATCCGCATATGTGCTACTTGTAGTAGCAACATTATCTATCACTTTCACAGCGGTTACGCTGTTGATTGTATCGCTATTATCATTTTGATTTATCACATTTGACACCGTCGTTGACGAATTCGCATTTGGAGCACCAGTATTTGTATTGGAGGTGTTGTTCGATGAAAAGGAAGAAGCGATTGAGACGGCAGCAGAGTTTGTAATAGATGCCACTTCAGCATCCTCGTTACCAGGCACAGTTGCTTTAGAATTGCTGGTAGCAGAGAGAGGAGTTTTTAAATACTCTTCTGTACTTATAGCTTCCAATAAACGTTCAACAAATGGTTTTGTTTCTTCCACCAAAAATACATCCAATTGTTCAATCATAACACGTTTTAACTCTTTTTCGGGTTTGTCTTTTTTTAATAGAGCCAATACATAACGGGCTAGTGCAGAGGAATCCGCATCACAACTGTGAAAAGAATTATACCTATCAGAGCACATTCCAAGTTATTGCAAGGTATACTTACAGTGGTTCAAGGATTTCCACTAGCCAGCTTTTTAAAGCTTCTGTATTGTTTATCAACATCTTTGCAACTCGATTCGTTAAAAGAGGAAATTGCTGATTGATATTGCAGCTGCAGTTGTTATTCCTCTTGTATGTATTTGTTTACCAATGTAAGGGTTGGTCTTTTATCTTTATTTTTTGCGCTAAATGACCCTAGTTAGACTTTTCTTTGAGCTCCTAGTGTGTGGTATTTTTCACTAGTAGAAAGCAATAAAATTTTTGTTTTCTGAATTTATTCTTAATATTTCGTGAACAAGTTTTCTGTAAATTAACTGAAATAGTAATAAACAATTATTTTTTTTAGTAAAAAAGGAATCACATATATTTTTTTTCAATAATTTTCTTCTAATGCCACTAGTAGTAGTTTCATTTTACTACATTATTATCCAAATTCGCTACGTTTTACAAAGTAAGCGACGAGAAGAAAAAATTTCTCGATTTTACTACTCGTTAGTAAATTAACAGTACTGGCTAAATTTTTTGACCAACTATTGAATACGAGTTTGCATAAATTTCATAATATTTATAAACAAAAAACTATTTACTTTTAAAATACTTATCACAAATTTATTAAATGTTTAAATTTTCTTAATTAATTTTGACTTTTATATGCTTAAATTTTAATTTAACACCTGCACACTTACAATCCGTACCTTTCAGCGAATAAGGATGAATATAAACTAACGAATTATGCTAAAAATGCTACCAGATATTAAAAAACGAACTATTAGATATTTATTACTTACAACCATATAATTAAAAGTGATATGTGCCAAAATACAATATTTATATATGAATTATTTTCAAAATCCTTGAAAAATTAGGTGTATTGATATTTTAAAGTTATATATAAAAATATTTTTTAAACTGCTTTTTAGCTTTTTTTACAGCTGGCAGCATAATACCATTTATGATTTCATCACTACTATTCAGCTTCAGATACCCTTAATATCAATAAGCAAGAAAGAGAAAACTATTCAACACATTTTAAAGTACCATACCTTGAGATTTTAGATAAAAGCAAATACTGTAGTAAATACCATATAATTTTTTACATTCTTAGCTCCATATAATATGACATTGAAAAAAAATTTTTTTTGTGAAGTGATTTTTTTATTTAAATTGCAATGAAATAAAATATATTTGTGGCACTTATCGTTTTAAAGAGTTTTATTGTGGTTTTAATTATACCGCATGTATAACTACAAAAATATTCCCACCGCAATAAACAGTCTGGCCACACAATTTCTTTGAATATCTGAAAACCAAAAAAAAATATAAACATATTCCACACGTGAAATAAATATAACACTAAAAAAATTAAAGACGTTAGTAAAAATGTGCAGCATAGGGGAAGATGATTTTGGTGATGATGGTGGGGTACACGCCATGATACCCGATCCAAAACCTGCCGAAGATTGTGATTTAATACAGGAGTTAATACAACTGTGCAATAAGTGTAACAAGCCAGAAGCTATTTTTAAGTTGCCTTTTCGAAAGTCGGAATGTCGAGAATGTTTTCTGTTATATGCCCGTCATAAGTTTCGAGCCACCTTAGGTTCATCAAAGGTATTACCGAAGGATGCAAAGGTTTTGTTAATATTTGATGGTAGTGCGGAGTCAGTGGTGCTCTTAGATATGTTGCATCATGCTCAAACGCAAAATACGTTTAAAAGGTTGCATTGCACGGCCGTGGTACTGTATATAGACGATTTTGAGTTGATTGAACAATCCAGATTTTCGGATGATTACTACAAAAGTTTTTTGCAGAAAATTAAAACATTTTTAACGGAATATATGTATTTCGAGAGCTTTATTGTACCATTGGTAAACGCAGAGGAGGTAGTAAACTGCATTTCTAATTTGAAAAGCATGGAAGAACAAAATTATTATTTCCGGCATAAAGAAAAGACACGGTCGTTGTTAAATGTAATAAATTCCATTAAATCTTTAACTTCCCGTCAAGACTTTGTAAAATACCATCGTAGTAAAATAATAGCTAGCGTTGCTAAACAATTCAGAAGTAAATTTGCCTTTATAGCTGATATAAGCCCAAATTTGGCATCCGATTTACTAACTGCTGTGGCTTTGGGCAGAGGTGGCAGTGCAGCTTTAGATGTGGCCTTGATAGATGATCGCTTCAGTAGTGATATTAAACTTATTAGACCCTTGAAAGATTTAAATTCTACGGAAATTGAATTATATCTAAAAGCCCAAAATATAAAACCTTTACAAACTCAAAGTTACGCCTTGGAGTTAGGCTCAACCGCCAGTTTACAAAATCTAACGAAAACTTTTGTGAATAATTTGCAACAAAACTTTTCCGCCACAGTATCCACCATATTTCGAACAGGAGATAAAATTGCCGTTAACAGAGATGTGGTCCAGTGTTTGGAAGAAGTTAATTTAAATGAAACTTGTTGCTCATTTTGTAATTCACTTTTAGATTATCGAGATTCTCCAACTCTGTTAGCAATAGAGTTTTCTCGACTTATGTCTGAAAGCAGTTGTGTTTTGGAAAAATGCAGCGATTTAAATGCAATGGCCAGGGAGAAAGTTGAAGATTCTGAAGAAATGCCATTTTTGAAGAATTTATGCCACGCTTGTCGCAATATATACAAAGAGTCTCCCAACAAAAATTTATTTATATAAACTATCGACACTAATATCACTAAAAAAATTTATTTTGATGAGAATAACGATAAATTCTATTGATCGTTTTGTATAAAATAAATCAGAATGAACCAAGGCGAACTCGCCTTAATATGAATATTTTTGTTAGTAATTTTGATATAATTATTGTAAAGAAAAATAAAATAGTTAAAATTGTTTTATTTACAATTTACTGTTATTTAATAACTGTTGTACAGGACTTAAGTGGTTATCAATTGGCTTGATATTTAAAGTAACATTTAAAGTGTACATGTCATAAAAAGTTATGCGATGAATATTTTTTGTTTTTTCTTTAAACTCCAAATCCGTGAAAGGTAACTCAATTGTTGACGAATGCTCTAAAATATTGGTAGGATAATAATCATCGCCTATAAAAAGTATATAAATGAAATTTGAAGGAATTAACATAAAATTATTTATATATAGTACCTGGTAATACTCCCACTAAATAGTCCATACATTTGAAATAGGCGAGCATTAATAATGTACTTCCATTGAAGTTGCGCTTTACAACAAAATCTTGTAATTTAGAACACTCTAACATATTTCCCAAGCGAGAGATTTCGTAAAAATTTAGGGGCGACAACCATATCGTGTGATTTTGGAAAAATTTGATAGATAAATAGGGGCATAGCCACTGAAAAAAAGATTAAATTATCATTTTAAATAAATTTTTTTTTGCTAACTTACAAACTCTTTTTCAACCTCGGTTGGTTCTAAAAGTAATTTTGGTTGAACACTTAATATGACTATATATATAGCTGTATCATATTTCTTCCAAGATGTTGGAGGACTACGCCAAATGCTCCATTCATATAAAGACCATAAATCTGGTATGACATTTAGGAATTTACATAAATTTAAAAACTCCCCAGCATTATTATGCACTTTTCGTTGCCAATGTAAACAATCGAAGTAATGAGTATAATGTGTGTTGTTTTTGCTTTTCATTTTTAAATTATTACGATTAACACACAGTAGTAAGCCTACCTCTTCGAAAGTTTCTCTTATGGCAGTTATGCGCAGGGAGATATCACGTGAGAAATTAACACCATTGGTCATTAGCGGTTTAGGTCTATTGGGTAAGTTATGCAAGCATAATTTGTCTAAATCATTCTTAGAAATGCCGAAAGCTTCAAAATGTTGCAGCCATTCGATATTTTCGTCGGCTTTTGCATCAAACACTCCTCCAGGAAATACGCAGTGTTCAGGTGCAAATGCTATGTGTGCAGCACGCTTAGCTAGCAAAATCTTTTATGGTATAAATAAAAATTCATGCAAATGAATGTACATCATAATTTTAATCAAGGTTCAAAGGTTTTTACTCGATAGTTGTAGTTGTGCTCGTTCCTCTGGTTTTTAGCTGCTATTATTAAAGTAGCAGAAGGTCTGTAAATCTTTTCCAACTTGTCAGTTTCCATGTCATCTGTAATTAAAAAAAAATATCTAATTTGCTTGTAAATATTTTTATGTATATACTTGCAGTATGTAAATAGTTGCCATTGAACATGTATGTATATTTATGTAACCACATTTCCATGTGTATACCCAACTAATCAAATCTTTGCAAATACATCAGGTTAATTTAATATTATAAATTTTTGTTGCTGACAAAAAAGTTCATAAATACAGTTATTGCTGTTGAAATAATTTTTGAATAACTGTGTTTGTTGTAAAAAATTCTCTGCCAATTTTGCAAGCTACCAATTATATGACACATTACAGATAGTATTCTGGAAAAATGGACAGTTGGGTGCAGCTGACTGCTTTAACTAAGCTTTAAGCAGGTGACATAGAAAATCAGTAGTATTACCAACTTTGCAATTAGTGCCGTTTACTGGGATGTACATTTTCTGTAAAAATGGAATTTGAAGTCGTTTATAACATTTAATAAACATGATTTTGATGAAATTTAATACTTTTAATAGCAATAAACATTATTTTCCATCGATTTGGAGCTAATATGCACAATTAATTATATTATTAATTTTTAAATAAGGAGATCTCTCTCAATTGATGTGTAATTTTGAAATTTTCTGGTGGCAGCTTCAACACTTAAGTTCGTGTGCATAATTTTAAAAATTGTTCTAGAAACTAAAGTTGGAAATTTTATTTTGGGGGAAAAATTATTCAGGTGAGTTTTTATACATAAATAATTAATTAATTTTTAAGTTATTTACTGATATTGTGCATTAATGTATGTATGTAGCATATTATAAGACTTAAATAAGGGACTGTGTATAAGTATGAGTTGCAGTTTACAAAAGTGATGCAAAGCACGTTTGTTAGGTTTGCAAGGGTAAAGTTACCCACTTTGGGGGCTATAAAACTTGTGGCGTCAATGGAATATTATCACCATAAACATTGATATTAAACAACCTAAGATTTCTCGTTTTGCGTTATCACTAAGCCCATGAAAAAAATTTCTTGTTCGGGTGCTGAATGAAAGGAGTGCGTGTCTACGTCGTATATACTGAAAATATAAGATTTTGTAAATCGCGGCGCTGCACTTCGTAGAAGGCATATAAATGTTTTGCAATAAAAGTAGGAAGGAAAGGTGTGTAGCGTAAAAATAAAATTAGAAAACAACAAAATTTTACATCTCCAATGTTGGGGAGCCATTTAAAACATCAATCTTTGAGTAGGAGCGGGACCAAGTCACCTGGTTACTGCAGCCACTACTCTCAAGTTATAAAGTCAGACGTTTGTAAGTGGTGATGCCCCCAATTAACGGAAATGGAGCTATATTTTTATGGGGGCATGTTGCTCCATAAATAACTTTTAGTTCATTACACAGCAAAGTTCAGGATCTCAGAGCACCTTGTACTGCTTCTGCCTCAAATGTACATATTCTAACGCTCTTATGATAAGACTGCAACAAGTGCACATGCCACGTAGATACAAAATGTCCATATTTACATATTTCGGATTATGAATACTGGGCGAAAATTAAATGCTGCGTTATAATTGAAAATTATTGTGAAATTGTTTTTCCTGACAAAAATGCATATCAAAAATATTCAAAAGGAAACACGCATTTTAATTAAAACATTTCCGTTTCCTCTTTTTCAAGGACTCAATGAAATATTGTTCCAATATCATTTCGTGTTCATTGTCTATGTATGACAATGTCAAGTATATTTAATTGCTGTGGCTTACGAATTGAAATTGTGTTAAAAAAAGTTAATTTATTGTGTGTTAAAATAGTCCTTAAATGAAAAATTTCTCTTTATCATTGTACAAAGTGATGTTCACTTCATTTGCATTCTTTATAGGACAAGGGTAGAAATAATATAACAGGGTATTGAATTAGTAAATGAAAAGAACAACAAGACTGGCTTTTTACATTTTTTCTTCACCACATATTAAAAGTCATGCTGTTAAATATTTAAAACGACAAAAAAATCTTTTATATTTTAAATGGTTTATAAAAACCACAAATCAGACACAAATTTATCCCATTAAGGACGCATTAAAATCACTTTGGTTTTCTTGCCACTCACAAAAGTGAAACAAACGTTTAAAGTTTGGCATGGTATGCTGTTAATGTGTACAGATTTGGCTGTTTTTCTAGTTGTGTTCCTTTGTTAGGTTGAGACATGAAACGCTTGAGTAAAAGCACTAGTACCAGTCACCCCTTAATTGTAATCAAACATTTCCAATGGGGGACTTTTAAAGCGAACAAAAAACAAACTTTTTTTTGTTCCTTACATTGGTTTAGCTTTAATAGCCAGCTATGATGTTCGTGCTCTATGAACAAATAACTCATAAATTTCGTATCCATTGTAAAGTGTGTGATTTGTGAAGTATTGGTAAAGTGTTAAGCAAAATAAAGTGGAGAGGGTGTCGAGGTAGATTTCAAATGGGGTATGATGCTCATGAAAACAATGCCAATTCAATCAGTATGTTTCCGTTTTATAAAGTTTTTAAATTTATGTAATTGTTTTATTTAAAACTACATGCATATCTAGTTGTATGGGTGATATTTTTTGTAAAATAAATTTTAACAGTAATTATTGTGTGTAATTAAATAAATTTTTTAATACTGTAAAAAGTAAAGTTATTAATTAGCATTGCCAAAAAGGACTAATTTTAATCGCTGAGTAATTTTTGTTTAAATAATTTGCCAGTCACTTTCAGGTATAAATAACTGAATTGCGAAAATTTGATGTGGCAATTTCTTATTAGCATTAATTTAAAGCATTTAATGGTTAGGATCCTTTACTTTTTTTGCTTTTTATAAGCAAGAATAAAAGTTATTCCCAAGGGATGTGAAACTGTCACAAAACTAACAAAACATTAATAATAAATTTTCATGAGCTAACACTACATTAATCTACTAAAGAGTGAATTTTAGCCAATATTTTTAAGTATATGGGTATGTGTGAAGGAATTTTTCTATGTACTATAGCAGCCTGAAGTTATATTAATAATAAAAGTACGATTTTATTGCAGATTTAGAAAATAAAACTTTCTTTTATTGACATTTTACATTTTGTTGTTGCAAATTACTAATACTGAATGAAGTTAATAAATAAAAAAATAAATATTATTTCATCCTGGACATGTTTTTATTATGCGTGTCACTTATTTCATTTCTTCACTTGCTTTTGAAAATGATAACGATGAAAATTAACTGAAGGTTTCTTTTCTTATATTTTAATATTTCCATTTTGTCTTGTCTTTGACAGTAATCACTATAATTGGTTGTCATTGTGAAGCAGGAAAACTGAACTCCCCTGTTTTTGTAGAGATACAGGTGCATACGTGTCAAGAATTCTGTTTTAAACGTGCCAAACAACACTGGATGCTCTAAGAGGATTTTCAATTTGAATTTTCTTATATACGAGTATAAAGAAAATGAAATAAGGTAAGAAAGAAATATGCTGATACCAATATAATTTTCATAGCAATTAATTATACTTAGACAACATTTATGTGAGTTATTTAAGGACAAATTACAAAGCAAGATATTTATTAACAATTAAAGAGAAATTAAATATGTATGTGTAATTTCAAAGCAGCACACTGTTTCCCAACTTTTGTATACATTTTTGTTAGCAGATGTAACAAGTTGCTACTTTAGGTTTTGAATTAAAGTACAAATTGACACAAATTGTTACTAATCAATTCAAATTATAATGAAATTTCTTCAAAACGTTATTAATAAGTGAAAGGATATTATAG